>CM051352.1:40668183-41929265 GCA_028015215.1 Gynostemma pentaphyllum | reverse complement strand
TAGTTATTAAAAAAAAAATTGAAATGACAAATGCTCAGCGTCAGCGTACAAGGAGTTATTTGCATTATTTTGTTTTTATTTTTTATTTTTTTATTTAATTTAATTACTTATCTTTTCTATTTAATTATTAGGAGATAAGCTTATCTAATTAGATTAGATATCATATTTTTCTATAAATATGCTATTGGGATTCATATTTTGAGCACTTCTCACTTTAATTAAAAAAGTGAAAATTCTCTCTCAAGTTTTTGCCCAATTGCCGATTTTCCTTAAGGAAAAAATTTAGAAGAATTTTCTTATTCTTTTGTTCTTCCGGTTCGATTCCCACAAATCAGTTTTGCTTTCGATCGGGATATAGCATAGAAGATCCGGTGTTGCTGAGGATTTGATGCTGTAAAGAAACCTCCAATCGATTCTCCATTTATTACTCAATGTAAGTAAAAGGCCTTTAATTTTCGAAATTAAGCATGAATCTACATGTTTTTATCACAAATTACATGATGTTAATAGATCCGTTATTAAATGTTAATAAATTTGCTAAATAAATTTCTACTAGTTTAGTAAATCATCCCTTCATATATTATGTCACATCATCAATTACAAGCCATATAAGCCTTTCGGTAGCGTCTTAGACTGAAAAACAAAGACTGAAGGACCAAAACGAAATGAATTGTAAAGTTCAGGGACGAAAAATGTAACTTTTGAAAGTTTAGGGACGAAAATGAAACCTGAGTGAAAGTTTAGGGACTAAAATAGTAATTTACCCTTAATTTTAAAAAATTTATAGGATTGATTGTTCATATTTTACTGAAGGTTTTTTTTTAAAAAAATTTGATAAAATTATAGATTTTTTATTTTGTAAATGTTATTTTTTATATGTAATAGTGAAGATTTATTATTTTAAAAAATTTATTTTCAATATATAATTTTATATAAATTAATTCATTCATAATGAAGTATATATGATAAAATTAATTTAATATGATTATTTTTAAGGGTTAAGGGAAAACTGTAAATCACATTCACATGGTTTGCCTATATTTGTAGTGTTTAAATTTCATACATATCTTTAAATTTATTTGATTATTTTGATGAAACCGAAATATGTGATAAACGTAGAATAAACATGTGTTATAAATAATAAATTTATAATATTATATAAGAAAAATTAGCAACCACAAAAATTCTATAAATTTTGTCATTTTTAAACAAACCTTAGATAACATATGAATGTCTATAAAATAACTTAAAAACAATTTTTGTTTTATATATAATAGAAAAATATTTTAAAATACTATTTAAATTTTTTATGATGAAAAACGGATGATTTCCGTTTGTTCCATGGTCAGACAGAATTCAACTAAAAAGAGATGGGACAGTTGTCACGTATGGAAGGGACAAATGAAGCTGCCCCTTCCAATAATTTCTCTCATGTAAGAGAGTGTGTTAAGAATACCTCAAAAAAATAAATTTGTCTCCGCTTAATAATTTAAACTTTTTAGTCGGATCATTTAACATTGGTCCCAATATTATAACCTAGGGAGATCATGCATTTTTATAATACAAATTACATAAAGCAGCAATTATGACACGATTTAAACAAGATAGAAAATGACAACCATATCATTGACATTGTCATAGATGTGGTTTGGAATAATTTTTAAAAGTGTTTTTTATAAGGGAAATTTCATTGGGTGGCAAATTTTTATGCAATATTTGTAAAAATATCAACTCAAAAAAATATTTATAAATATAGCAATTTTTATCATGTTTATCAATGATAAACACTGATTTATGTGTTTATCAGTGATAAACATAGTGTAAAAATATGTAATTCAATGTTTATCATTGCTAAACATGATCAAAATTTGCCATATTTGCAAATATTTTTTTGAGCTTATATTTTTACAAATATTGCTTGAAAAATTGCTAGATTTGCAAATGCCCCTTTTTATAACTATAAAAAAAACACTTTTAAAGCTATCCCAAATGGACCTTAAAGTGAATTTGGGATACATTTCCAAGAAAATAATTTTAGCAAAACAATTTTTAAATAAACACTAATTAAATGTTTTATCTAATTTTAGAAATTTCAAAAACATTTTTTATGATATAGCCAAACATCACACAAAAAATAAGAAATATTTTTAATGGATGAAAAACACTTGAAAAACCATCTGGAACTCATCGTAAGTTTAATACCAAAGAAAAAGGATCTGTGATTGCTGAAGAAAATAAATAATCAAGCAAACATGTGTTGTTAGCTAAGTTTAATATTGCAGAAAAAGGATCTGTGATTGCCATTGCTGGCATTCTATAAAACTGAAGAAAATAAACAATCAAAATAAACAACCCAACTAATCTTTTACAAGAAAAATAAACAACCAGAAACTTCAGCTCACTGCTTAAATATCATTTTTCAGGTGGGGAATTTGCAAAGAAAGAAAATGAAAAGCACAAAGAACATAGAAACTTTTCAAAGAATATGAAGTTGAACATTTCGTTTTATGTCATCGAATTTAACGAACGCCAGACGTTCGTCGTTGATCCAACCGTACTTTTGTATAAGAGAATTGGTATTGGATCTTTCAGGGTACCTGTGAATGCAGTCTTTCCAAATATTAGCATTCTCCAAGTTGCTCATTACCTCCCACACACAGTTGTTGCATTCATACCCGGCTCCGAAGCTTAGCATCAGAAGCTTATCACCCTTTTTAAGCCTTTTCTTAGCTTCCATGTAACCAAGGACATACCAAAGGCCAGCAGTTGATGTGTTACCAAATCTATGAAGCGCCATTCTAGCCGGCTCTATATCATAATCACTCAAGCCTAAGCTCTTACCGATCCCATCAATGACAGCCCTTTCGGTTGGCGGTATCCCAAAGTGGTCGATTCCGGTCTTAAGATTCAAACGAACCTTTTTCGCTTCAAAATTCGGGCAAATTACTTTGTAAAATGGATGAGTTAGGATGACATAGCGAAGGAGTTCCCTCAATGGTAGGATTCTAGGCAGTAGTCTTTGAAGGTTGATGGTGAGAGCTTGAGTGGCAACAGCTTTTATGTGTTTGGTGAGACGGAAACCTCGGTGACCACAGTCGTCTTCCACCTGTATGGAGCATCCATATGCTTCATTGCTCGATCCGAGATGAGTTCGGAGAAGACATTTTAATTTCAGCAAAGCAGAATTCTTCATAGCTGCTTTGTTTGTGAATAGCATTGAACAGCCTCCTGAACGGTACAAACAATTTGTTAGCATCATTGGCTGTTCTTTCCCACTATACCAGTTCGGTCCGATCGATTCAGTACTCACAACGACAGCATACGAATTCCGGTTTGTCTTAAACAAGTGTTTCACAAGATCAATAGCAACAACACTTGCACTGCAGCCCATCCCAGAGAGGTTGAAGGCCTTGACATCTTCCTTCATCTTGTAACGGTTTATTATTCGAGCTGTTAACGAGGGAGCAGGAGAGAACAAAGAGACATTTACAATAAGTATGTCTATTTCAGATGGAGAAACACCAGTCTCGGCAAAGAGCTTGTCAAGTGTGCTTGAAAACACATCATCCATCTCAGAAACAGCATCTGCTAGAGAAGAGCATTCTTCTCTACCATCAATCACATTTCTCGGCCCATACGTCTCTCCGCCTAATCCTGAATTGACAATGCTTTTCAATAAGTATCTGTATTCATCAAGTCCCAAATTCTCGTTCCTCAAGATGATTTCAATACAAGACTCCATATCTAGCTTTCGGTCTTCGGTTGCTTTATAGCACTCATACCCCAACAAATAACAGCATTGGTCTCTCCTTTGGAGAATCAGCTTCCATAAGCAGAAGAAAGCATAAGAAAGAGAGAAAACACATAATGCCATGAAAATCTCCATGGCTAGAGCTCAGTAAGATCTTGGTTTTACACAAATTTTTTTATGGACTGTGAGTTAGAGATATATCCTAAATTGGGGTACCCTCAAAAACTGCAAGAAATTAACTGAGCTTCAAAAGATTTGAGAAATCCAGCCTGTAAGATACAGTTTGGTATAGATCAAAAGCAACATTAATTTTGCGGGGCCAATAAAAGACAACTTCTACACAATAGGAGTGAAGCCAAGCCAACCAACCCACTCCATAGAGTTAATAAAAGATACATATTTTTTTGGTTTAATTATGCCTACTGTGTCAAGTCTGTTCTTGAGCTTTCAAAAGTGTCACGAACATCCCATCGTTTGATACTATATATCTAAATCTTCCTCGACGTGAATGAAACAAGTTAAATGTAACATGTATATTACAATTTTCGTTTTGTATTTGTCACGTAGATAAAAAAAAATCACATTCTGATGTGAAGTTGGAAGATAAATATATAAAACAAGGGGAAATTAGTTTTTTTTTTATAACAATGAAATAGGGATATTAAAGGAGGAATATGCTTAAACTAATTTTTTACTAAAAATTTTGTGAGAACAGGCAGAGTAATAAATTACAGTTATTTATTTAATGTAGAGAGGCATTTGCCAGAGCTTGAAAATCCTCCTTTTGGCCCTCTCTATGTCAATAATATGTAACAATTGACCAATAAAAAAAGGCCACTTTTGTTTTGTTTTTGGTGTAGATAGATAAGATTATTATTCAAACACATTCATTGAGATATTAATAGCATTTTCATATCATAATGCTATGCTATTTATTATTATTATTATTATTATTATTATTTTTTGCAAAAGAATGCTATGCTTTTGTGATGGGGGGAAATTGTACTTTTTTGTTTAATTAATATATGGTATGGTGATCCTAGAGTTTGACAGTAATATAGAATTTTACTGAGGCAAAAGTAGAACAAAATGGAATTGGACAGAGGGATTGTAGGGAAATAAGGATGATTACATAGGAGGAAGAAAGCATCGATCACAATATTTTAATATCAAGTATAAACCATTGAAGGGGCGTTTGAATTGCATGTTTGAGAAGTCTAAGGTTGTATAACTTGTATTTGCTATATGAGTTTATGCACCGTAGAAATCTATGTTTATGAAGAAAAGTTGAAGATCGTTGTATTATAACAAACTCCATACGTTTCAAATAGTAAAATGATGTACTGTAAAACCCTCATAACAGACTCGCGATCCAAATGTCTGTGAAGGCTTATGATTTTTATAGGTTCAATCAAATCATAAGAGGAAATCAAGAGAAAAAATATATATATACAACCTTACATAAGAAGAAGAAAGATTAGTTTACAATATTTAAATATCAAGTGTGACACATAGAGGGAGTGTCTGAATTGCATATTTGAGAAGTCTAGGTCTGTGAAGTCTAAGGTATATAACTTTGTTTGGTGTATGAGTTTATGCTTGTAAAAACTCATGCTTATGAATAAAAGTTAGAAATTACTGCACTATAGTAAATCTATAGGTTTAAAAGGGTAAAATGATGAAATGGAAACCCACTTGAAAGGCTTATAATTTGTAGAGGTTCAATCAAATTATAGGGGGAACTCGAGAATAAAATATATATGTTAAGGGACAACGGGCCTCCACAACTCCATATGATATTGTCCACTTTGGGCCTAGACCCGTATGACTTTGCTTTTGGTTTCACCCAAAAGGCCTCATACCAATGGAGATGTACTTTTCCCCTTATATCATTATGATCATCCTCTTCCCTAACTGATATGAGACTTTGTTTGCTCCCAACAATCCTCCCCCGAACAAAGGACCATCGAATCTCCCCTCCATCTGTCCACTCTATCCAGTCCACCTCCATTTCTTCGGAGCTCACGGGTCTCCGAGACTCCTCACTTTGTTCGGCACCTGAGGATTCTATCCACATGGTTAAGATCGGAGCATGACTTTGATACCACTTGTTAAGGAACACCGAGCCTTTACAATATCCACATTTGGTATGATATTGTCCACTTTGGACTTAGGCCCGCATGATTTTATTTTTGGTTTCACTCAAAATGCCTCATACCAATGAAGATGTGTCATTCTCCTTATACACTCATGATCATCCCTTTCTCTAAGAGATGTGGGACTTTATTTGCTCCCAACAATTCTCCCCTCAAACAAATGACCATCGAGCCTCCCCTCTATCCGTACACTCTATCCAGGCCAACACCCTTTCTTCAGAGTGCACCGCCTGTTTGATAAAGCCCACCACAGATCGTGTTTCCGAGACTCCCACTTTATTCGGTAACTGAGGATTCCATCCATATGGTAAGGATCGGGGCATGGCTTTGATAGCAATTGTTAAGGGACAAATGGGTCTCCACAACTCCACATTGGTATGATATTGTCCACTTTGGGCCTAAGCCAACATGACTTTGCTTTTGATTTCACTCAAACGATCTCATACCTTATACATTAATGATGATCATCCTCTTTCCTAACCGATGTGAGACTTTATTTGTTCCCAACAATATATATAACTCCTCAATTCTAAACCAGCTACGGCAAGTAGGAATATGATAAAATTAAGATCATCATCTGCACAAAATCCCCATTGACAAACATGGGGAGACTCAAAGAGAATAGTAAAAATTAGGTCACTAGTTATTATTGATGGAAACTTCATTAAATATGCATTAGCAAGTACAATTATGATACAGCAAAAGGACCATTTCACTCCAGCCATTTTGAAAATTCCTGTAATGGATATGTTCAAGAGAAAATATAAAGCATTTTTCTACTCAAAGCAAATGGATCAGTATCACAAGAGATAAAAATGCATTTAATGGATGATACTCATTAAATCAGTAACCCTTATCAATTATCAAAACTTTATGGGAATGAGGTTTTTTTTTTTTTTTAACATATATATATATACAGATGTATAAAAAAACGTATAAAAATCATTTTTTATATATTTGGTTTATAGGTTTAAGCTAAAAAAATGAAACTTTTTTTTCCAGAAATTTCATATGAAAATAGATGGAAGAAGTTTTGCAAAAAAAAATATACCTTTTAGTTATGATTTGTTTTGAAATCTTCTAATAAAGTGTATTATTTTCTATAGATCAAGCTAAAAAGATAAAAAAAAATGGAGATGAAAAATGTAGCTTTTAAAAAATTTCAAAATTTTTACTCTCTTAAAAATATTAATTCATAAAATGTTATTTAGTGAAATTTCTCTAATCCTAAATTCATGATTTAGGTAGATAATATTATCTCTACTTTTTTAAGATCAGGCACATGATTTAACCGTATCAACTAAAAAATATTCAAAAGAACTTATTTTCTTTACCTTATCTCACTCAAAAAAACCTTTCAAGCACACTTTCTAAAACTGGTCGTCTGGCTCCGATTTTGTAACTTTGGTTGGTGAGTTTTCTAACCCTGATTTTAGAGGATAGGTTTGTGTAGAATGGATTTATTAAGTCTATGGTTGAGAATTATTAATAAATATTACGGATAAAATAAAAAAATTATTAATATTTAGATAGACAATTATTTAAAGTACTTTCTTTTTTCTCAAGATGTTATTACTAATTCGTTCAAAAAAAAAAAGATGTTATTACCAATTTCTTAAAAAGAATACTATTAAATTTTTAATCTAATCTAACTTATGTTGTTTTAGGGTATTTTTAAACTGTAAATTAAAAACAAAGTTAAAAATATCATATTTTTAACCTTTCATTATATAGTTAATTCTATTTATTATAGCATGAATGTATCATGATCGTATTACAAACAAACTTGAAAAATTATTAAATTTTAATTTAAAACATCTTAATTAGAAACATAAAAAAACAAGTATAAGATTGATCATTCAATATAATACAAAAAAATGAAAATAATTCAGTATTGTATGAAAATAAAAAAGTATTATTTTTTAAACATAAATCAATTTTTTTAAATAAGGTAAAAAAAAAAGTGTTATTGACGATCTTACATTTTTTTACAAGTTAAATAATAAATAGGAAAAAGAAAAGCAAAAACCACCCCTTAAAGTATGCAATTTGTGATAAATACCCCCTCAACCATGTAAGTTCTGACAAATACCCCTCGAACTATTAACTAAAGCAAATACCCCCTAAACGATGTGAGTTGTGACAAATAACCCCCTCAACTATTTTTTTTTGTTACAAATAAGCCCCTCAACTTTTATAAATGTTTAAAATAAACTCTTTTATTTACACCGGTTTAATTTGATGACATGATATTAAAAAAAAATTTGTTTAACATTAAAAATTTATCTCTAGAAGACAAATCACACGAGTGGTAAGAGGAACAAATAAATTTAATGGATGTAAATAAAAAGGGTTTGTTTTAAACACTTATTAAAGTCCAAAGGCTATTTGCTTAAAAAGAATAGTTAAGGAGTTTATTTGTCACAACTCATATAGTTTAGGGGGTATTTGCTTAAAAAAAAAACAGTACAAGAGGGTATTTGTCACAAGTTGTATGGTTCAGGGATAACTTTTTTCCTTAATAAATACATAAGTTATTTTCTAATTAATTTTTCCAATTCTAAAACACACTATCAACTATTTTTTTTGTTACAAATAAGCCCCCAACTTTTATAAGTGTTTAAAATAAACCCTTTTATTTATACCGGTTTAATTTGATGACATGATATTAAAAAAAATTGTTTAACATTAAAAATTTATCTCTAGAAGACAAGTCACACGAGTGGTAAGAGGAACAAATAAATTTAATGGATGTAAATAAAAAGGGTTTGTTTTAAACACTTATTAAAGTCCAAAGGCTATTTGCTTAAAAAGAATAGTTAAGGAGTTTATTTGTCACAACTCATATAGTTTAGGGGGTATTTGCTTAAAAAAAACAGTTCAAGAGGGTATTTGTCACAAGTTGTATGGTTCAAGGATAGTTTTTACTTTTTTCCTTAATAAATACATAAGTTATTTTCTAATTAAATTTTCCAATTCTAAAACACACTATCAAACAAACTCATTTTTTTACACAATTTTTTTTAAAGGAAAAAAAATTAAAATATACACGAATTTATAGTTGAATTTATTAGCAACATTAAAACTTGACGTAATAAATATTAATTGACTATGTCCGATAGTATAGTATGAATGCCCCCCCCCCCCCCCCCCCCCCCCCCCAAAAAAACCCCCCCCCCCCCCCCCCTTGTTAGCAAGTGTCATCCCCCCCCCCCCCCCCCCCCCCCCCCCCCCCCCCCCCCCCAAAAACCCCCCCCCCCCCCCCCCCTAGAACTTCGTAATCCCCCCCCCCCCCCCCCCCCCCCCCCCCTATTTAATAATATATCCCCCCCCCCCCCCCCCCCCCCCCCCCCCTTTTAAGAATAAATTAAATAAATAAACATAAGTTCTTTTATATTATCTAGATTGTTAATTAAAGATATTAGGAATATATGGAATATATAAATTCTTCAAATAGTAAACCTTATTTACCTTATGAAATCACGACTTAGTATGTGAGTCATACGGAGGTTAAGGTCGAGATGAGTAACTTAACGCGCCAAAGAAACGGATAACGTTTGGGAACTTATCCTGGGAACATCGTTGATGCCGCATTTGTTTATAGAATGATCTAACCGCATCATTCATGGGGAGACATGAAATGGAGTATCATATGCAATGTTGATCAGACCACGATGTTCCATCAAATTTCCCATTAGTCCCGTTTACAGAAATGATCGAATATCAAACTAAGTTTATCAACCGACCCTGAGTGAAATGCGGACTCCTATTTGTGGAGTTATGTTCTTTGATTCACATGGTTGAGAGCGTATCCAAAACGCTCAATACACTCTGTTTTGGGAACAGACTAGGTAAGTAGTCGGGAACTCATTTTCACGAGATGGAATTCATAACTTTCCTATAAATTACGTATCGGTGCATGCGATACCTAAACATTTTAGGAACTTTAGGAAACTCCTCGATGTCTCGATTCGAGACATGAACAACAGGGGCCCCCACTTCTATTGATCACCCGTATATTATCTCTAGTTCCTAAAGATAAAGTTCTTGGAGAATCGGCGGGAACACAAGGATAAAGCGGTAATTACAGGGGCAAAACGGTAATTTATCCGCCTGTAATTATGAGGGTTCCACGTGAAGGATATATCAGATATAAATAAAGGTAAACTAAATGGACAACTCATCTATAGTGAGGGAGTTCAACTATGAATCTATAGTGGAATTATTCATAGTTAGATAATAAGTAATTAACGATTATGAGTTAATCACTTAATTGACTAATTATTAAGCCCATGATCTATAGGTCCATCGGTCCCTATGCTAGCCCAAATATCGTAGTCGCGAAATCAAGTAGAAGAAATGGAAATTTTAAGTAAAGTGAATTACTTAAAATAGGCAATATTAATTGTTTAAATATTGAGTATATTTAAATGGTAATTAATATAAACATTATTAATTGTTTAAATAATGATTTTTATTTAAACGAAATTAATAATGAAATATTATTATTAGACATTATTAATTTTTTAAATATTGAGTATATTTAAATGGTAATTAATAATTTGAAATTAATTGACAATTATTAATTGTTTAAATAATTAATTTTATTTGAACGGAAATTAATAATTAAAATTAATAATAAAATATTATCAAATAAAATTATTAATTAAATAATGAGTTTATTTAATGGAAATTAATAATTAAAATATTTATTATTAATTATTTAAATAATGAAAATTATTTAAATGGAAATTAATAATTGAATATAAATTGGATAATATTTAGTCGGGAGAAAATATTATATTATTAATTGTTTAAATAAAATGTTTTATTTAAATGGTATTAATAAATAAATTAATTAAGTTGGACTTATTAATTTAAGAGAGAATTTCAGCCCAATTGGATTAATGAACCCAATTGGAATTGGCCCAAAATAATTAATTAAATAAATTAGAATTATTTATTAATTATTAAGCCAATTTCTATATAGATAATTTGTGAGATAATTATTTGAATTATATCCTATAATAATTATATAGATTTATTTACCCAAGTATAAATAACAATAAAGAAAAGATTAATAATTTCTATTTATCTATGGCATTTTGATGAAATTGAAGATAAAGGAAAGAGATATCTTTATTCTTTTTGTATTTATCTCTATAGATTAATCTAATGTGATTAGATTCATATTTTCTATAAATATGAGGTTGGGTATTCATAAATCACACAATTAAATTCCTTAGAAATTCGAATTCTCTCTTCCTTCTCCCTCCCCCTTAGCCATTTTCCTAGTCCATTGGGAAGAAAATATTTTTCTTCTTCCCAATTCTTCTAAAGTTCATCCCACAACGGGTTTCGTTTCATCGACCGCGTAGAAGATCCGGTGTTCTCGAGGATTTGAAGTCAGAAGAAACCTCAACCGATTTCCATTAATCGGCCAATGTAAGTTCCGATTTTAATTTTCGAAAATAAAGCATGAATCTACATGTTCTTCATGTTTTTATCACAAATTGCATGATATTAATAGATCCTAAATTAAGTGTTAATTTGTGTTACTAAATAAATTCCGCTAGTTTAGTAAATCATCCCTTCACATGTCCCCACCCCGTTTATGGAACAGGGCGGGGCGAGGGAAAAACGAGGTGGGGCGGGGTGAGGCTGGGCAGGGGCAATATTTTTAAAAAAAAAAAGGTAAAATACAAATGAGACCCCTGTGGTTTTTTCCAAATGCATGAACACCCCCTGTGGTTTGAAAATAGCAAATCACACCCTTGTGATTCCCATTTTTTTCAATTAGACCCCTCCTCTTTAATGTCAATAATTTTCTTTTAGCCATAAATTTTTCGTTTGAATCTTTATATAGATGAAAAATACATGACTTTGTTTTAAATTTTGTTATAAATTTTAGTATTTTCAAATATAAATCTTATATAATGTACACATTTTTATTTCTTTCCATTCTATATAAAATGTATTTAACAATAAACTAAAAGTCTCAAACATAATATATATTTTCATTATAAAGTCTTAAGTAACAATTCAAAGACTATTTTCTTAAACATACATAATCAATGTTCATGTTATTCTAATATTATCAAATCAATCCAAATTCAAATTTGGTATTTCAAAGTCGCAATAAACATAATTAATCCAAGTTCAAACATAATGTATGTAATTAATAATAATAATAATAATAATAATAATAATAATAAAACTTAGTGCTAATCAAAGCGGGCATGTAATTATATTATATATAAAATATAAACTTAGTGCTAATAAACGAGGGCATTTTTTCCCTTCCCCCCCCCCGTTTAGTAAATTTTCGAGCCCGCCTCCCCTGCCTTGCCCCATTTACGAAGCGGGTTTGGCGGGGCAGGGCGGGTGGTTTTGCTTTCACCCCCTATGTATGTCAGAGACTCACCTGTTCAATGAATATGATACATTTATAAATATTATCGAAATTTTATTAAATTTATAATTTATAATTTATAATTTATTTTCAAATTAATACTATATTTGTAAATATTATGTAATTTTTTGCTACATATGTAATTTTCTCTAAGATTTTTATATTAGTATCTAAATTCGAATTCCAGAAACTAATCTATTTTTAGGAGACTCTGCTGCTACCTCTTATTGAATGCTTAGGATCAGAAATAATTGCAGAAGTTTTCTAGATTGAGAACGAAATGGTGATTTTACAATGAGAAGATAATTATTGTACTCTTTGGGCTTAAAAATGTCTCTTTTAGAAATGAAGGGTAAAAATTTTCTAATTATAGCGGTCAATCGGTTAAATCTAATTATTATTTGTGTTTGATAACATGAACATAGCTTAATTAGTTAGGCATACTCCCTTCACTTCTGATGAGATCGAAGGTTCGAGTCTCTTCTCTTAATTTGATGTAATATCTATAAAAAAAAATATTACTTGTTTGTTATTTTTTTTTTATTAGAATGACAACTTAAATGTATTTGATTTTTTTTTATTCTCCAGAATTTTATAATAAATAAATTAGATAAAAAAAGAAATTATAATTTTATTCAGGTATTTGAAAAACTGAAAACAAAAAACAAAATTTAAAAAAAGAATTGTTTATAGATTTTTTATACAAATTGAAAATGTTACCAAACGTATCGAAACTAGAAAAACAGAAACAAGATATGACCGCGTAAATGGACATTCTCTTTGAATATGTAGGAATAAACTTGTAATTTTATTATCTGCTGGATCTCTTACTTCAAAAAAAATCTCATGTTAACCAGATTTTTTCATATCATAGTTTGTGAATGTTTTCACACTTGACAGTTGACTTTCCATAACCCAGTTGACTATGTGCTGTATAGGATAAAACAATTTAATGAATTTTAGTCAAAGATTTCCAAATAAGATTCACAATTCATTAAGGACCTTACATGCTTAAAACATATAATAATCGAATTCGTTAGATTCCAATATAAATTAATAATCAAGTTGAAATTGTCAATGTACAAATGTCTTGATGGGGAAACTTGATAATTTAATTGAACTAATAATCTTGGTATATGATATCTGTTTGATTTCTAATCTTTATATGTGGTTGTAAATAAAAATGGGAGTTGAAAACTGAACCAATGGGTTGATAACTAAATTCATCTCATTATTCATTAAAGAATTTTGAGAAATATACATAAATCATTTTTTAATTATAAAGAATATAATAATTAGGGAAATTTCATTGGGTAGCAGATTTTGATGTAATATTTTAAAAATATCAATTCAAAAAAATATTTGCAAATAAAGTAATTTTTATTATGTTAATTAGTGATAAACATTAATGTGTATATAAGTGATACACTTAGAGTACAAATATATAATTCAATGTTTTGCTATTACAAATATTTTTTTGAGCTTTTATTTTTACAATCAAATATTCTTAATAAATTGCTAGATTTGCAAATGCCCCTAATAAATACATCCTCAAAATTTCAATTTGAAGATAAAAAATTATTTAAATAGCAGATTTTAGTTTAATAATTTATCGAATTTAGAGCAATAAATTATTAAACTAAAAAATAGATTATCAAAATTAAATTAACAATTAATTTATAATAAAATAAGAGTTTTGATTCTTAAAAGTTTAATTAAGATGGCAATTGTCAACCTTAAATAAAATTTAAAATAATAGATATTGAAACGAACAGCTCAACAAATTTGTTGAACTACGCAATATGTTATTTTAATAAAAAAATTTAAATGTTGTGTTATATAAATAATTATATTTACTCTTTTCTACTATTTTAGTAATTTCCCCTTCAGGATTTGACCTCTTAGATTTTGTAAAGTCTTAAAATTAGACTAACAAAATTTTATTTGATAAATTATCTCTTTAAAAATATTAATTTTATTAATTATTATTTGAATTTTCAATTTTTCCCTTTCAAAAAATCATGTTTGGTTTTTATATAGAGTATTGAGGGATATTTAACTATTTTAAAAATAACTTTTCTCTATAATAGTCATTTGGGAACAAATTGGAAAATTTTTATTCTTCATTAATGTACGTAATTATAGTTTTAAATAGATTTTTTTTAGTAGATAATAGTATTGTTTATTTTTCTTGATAATTTTTATTGCAGTCATTCATGATTATACATTGCATTAATATCGTTATTTTTTATATGGCAATGATATAGTGATAATATTAGGCTCAATATTTAAGAATAGTTTAATTTATTTTGATTAACTTAAAATTATATAACCAAACATATGAACCATCAATTTTTTTTTAAATAATAAATTATTTTGAAATTTGTTTATATTTTGAGGACATGTAAACTTTTATATTTAATAATAAAATTCAACAAAAAATATGTTTGTTTTATAATTTTATATTAGAGCATAAGTCTAACCTAAAAATTCTAACTATTGAATCAATTATAGCAATAAAAAAAATAGTTTACTAAAAAAAAGTTAATCAATTTATAAATTATTGCCTATAAAAATAGGTGTTGAATAGATATTTTATACGACCCGCTCCTTATATTTAATTTTTGCCCCCCCCGAAATAAAATTTCTGGCCTCACCACTGTCCTTAAGGGCATCGCCTTGCCCCGACCCTGATCCTAAAACACTACGTGGGCATTGGGACTACGAAATCTTCTCCAATCTCACTCATCCCCACCACATGTCTCTACAATGATTTTTTATACTCTAATTTCAAAATTAAAAAAGTAAGGGTTAATTTCAGTAATGGACACATTAAGTTTGTTTATTTCAAAAAAACACAAGCTACCCAAAACCACCACTAGAAAAATTAAATTACATTGTGAAAAGACGAAACATACCCCTGATCTATTAAATGATATGTAATTAATGAGTCATAGTTATTAGGAGAGATAAAAGGGTAATAAGGTAACACTCAAATCGGAATCCACCAGAAACGCCACCATAAATGGTGTTTTATGTGTAAATATCATATTAATATGAAACAACCATTAAAACTGAAATTAGGTGAATTAAATTGGTTATTAGTGTAATTAATTCAAAAAGTAATATGTCAAATTAAAATTTATGAGTGTTATTTTATGAAGTTTAGGGGGTCAATTGTTCAAACTGAAAAGTTGAGGATATAATTATTACCACTCTTAAAGTTCCTTTCGGGATAGCTTGTGCAATTTTCTCAAGAATTTTTAGTAGATTTCCTCTTAGTGGCAATAGAATCATGATCTTAAAAACATTACAAAGAAATGGAAAAACATTTTACATTTAAAAACTTTATGTTATTTGAACTTTGAAAGCAAGAAACTTATACATTGTGCATTTCAATGAGATAGGATTGGAACACATCCTTGAGAAGAATGAGATGAAGATGATGATGATGATACAGAGCCACCTGAGGTAGAAATTCCCTGGAACAAATCTGACAAGTAATTCCCCAAATCATCAGGAGAAAACCTCACAAACACATTCAAATTATTTTCTCCAATCAGCATCTCAAAGTTTTCATTGTAAAACTCTTGATATCTTGGCAACAACTTATTTGCTATTGACATCTTCAACTCGTCCCTCAACTTTCTGTCGTCGACAGTCCACGACGTCTGTTTCCGGTACGCTACTTCGAAGGCTTCATTGAACTTCTTGAAACTCTCTTTCGCCGTTTGAGGCGAAGTTTCTTGCAAATTATTCTCTGGTAAAGATGAGAACACCTTATACCAAGCCATGGATTCATAGTTTGAAGCATATAGTTTGACCTTGTTCATGTAGTTGGATATCCATTCATCCCCAAGAAGGTTTTTGAGATTGGTGGTGCAGACCCTCTTCATAATGAAATGAAGATTGTTGGCCAGAAAAAGATACGACAACGACACGTCTTTGTACAACTCGGCTTTGCTATCAAGTTTGCATAAGAGGACTAAAATGAGCCAAGCCAATTGTGTAGATACTGCCGATGTCATAGTGCCATCCATAGCCAGAGTTTCCATATCGGAATTCGGGACATGTGGACTACTCGGTACGATTTCGGAGAGGATTCCAGCGTAATCAGCGAGTGACGATATGTAATTCATAGCTGATCTGGTTAGAGGGTGAATCCCACCCCTTAGAGCTGGAGTCTTGGAGGAATCCTTCTGAATGGTTGATTCGAAGTCGGAAAGAATGGAGCGAATAGAGTCTCCGAGTTTGAGCATCGATGTTTGAGCTTGTAATTTGATCAAGGAGGTTGATCCAAAATTAAACATTGATTCAATGTCTGGCCAAATATCAGAATTCACCTCATAGAGTTCCATGAGCAAGAAAATCTTTTCAGAATCTTTCTTGCTGATGCCTTTGGCAATCAGCTCTGGGAATTTGAAGAGAGTGCTTGCTCCTTCCTTTGTTATCTCCGAAAAGCACGACTCTCTAATGGTGTCGGATCTCGAAAATACATTATCACAAAGAATTCTTTCCCCACGAAATAGCGAATTCACCGCAACCTTTATACCAGTCATCCAGTGCTTGATCACATGTTCAAGTGTCTCCCAATTCATTCTTTGAATCCGGGATGATTTGAACCGTTCTGTCCCAAGACGATACAATGCTTCGTCTATAATTGATTTTCTGATAACTTTATATATTTTTACACACTCTTTCCCATAGCCAGAGCCAATCATACAATCAGCTATTGACTTAAGATCAGTCATGGCAACTGCCAAAACTCTGTCCTCCTCTGTCATAGAATCAACAGAAATTTCCATCTCATTCTCCAACTGAGCCTCCCCATCCCCATCATTACGAGAATTACTCGACCGACTCGAAACCGATTCAGGATCAAGGCGATCTCGATTTTGAGTCAATATCTGATAAAACTCCTTTTCAAGCCTCTTCATGGCAACTTGCATCAACTTTTGTGCAAGTACAAGCTTGTCAGACGTCGAATTCTCCGCAATTAGATAGTGCATCGCTTGACGCAAGTTCTTGACGGATTTGAGAAACTGCTCGGCTTCGTTCCTGTCATGGTGGAAGATATAGGTGATTTTATAGTATTCTGAGGAATCTATATCCCATTTGGTGATGATTGGTGCTGCATTTATGATGTTTTCTTCCATCATGGATTCAGAAACATCATAGGATGATGGTTTTGGACTTCTAGAACTCATGAAACTAGAAGAAGATTGAAGAGTTTTGGAAGAAGAATGGGGAAAGCCCAAGAATTCTTTAATATGATTGAATGTATTATTACTCTTTGGAGTTTCTGATAACATCATTTTGGGCTTGAAAAAAAAGAGAGATTTAGAGAGTTTTTTTTTCTTTCCTTTCTTTCAAGTTTGCTTATGGTTTTGAGTTATGTTATAAGGGAATTTATAGAAGAAGAGACTCATTGACTGACTCAATATGATGATTCTGTATGTCATGCTGCTTATTTTTTTTTATTACATCAAATTTAAATATTAGGAAGATATTCTTTTTAAATTAATTACATCATGATTTATTTTATAATGGGTATTTCTTAATCTTTGTCATCTATATGATGAATCATTCTGATGGTGGCCTTCTTGACTTTGGGTTTAAAAACCCATTATAATTATGATAAACAAGGAGTGAAACATTTAAGCCGTTAACGATGTTATCGTCGTTATATCAAAATTTTCTAATTATAACATTGACAATATGAGTAACATCGCCCCAGATATCGACTTATCGGTCGATAACTGGTTTTATCCTCCACATCATTAAAATATCTCTATAGAACTTTTGAAAAATAAGAATGACCACGTAAATTTCTCAAATTAATAATTGAATTATATTATTTTGATGTTGCTCATTAATCTGTTTCTACTGTGCAATTGATGAGAGGAAAATTCACAAACCGGTAATAAATTAAAACATTAAGGGTCCGTTTGGTACAACTTCTCCTAAAAATGTTTTTAGTGAAACGTTGTAGAACAAACATTAATTAAATGTTTCATCTAAAAACACTTAGGCTCCGTTTGGTATAATTTCCTCTAAAAATATTTTGAGTTAAATATTTTAAAAGAAATATCAATTAAGTGTTTCATCTAAAAACACTTGAGTATACTAAAATGTGTTTTTAGAAGAATCACAAATCAAAGTATTTTCTCCAAAAACACATTTTAATATACTAAAGTGTTTTTAGATGAAACACTTACTTAATATTTATTCTAAAATGTATCGCTAAAAACATTTTTAGGAGAAGTTGTACCAAACGGACCCTAAAATACTTCACTAAAATGTTTTTAGATTAAACTCTTAATTAATATTTCTTTAAAAATATTTAACTTAAAATACTTTTAGAGGAAGTTATACAAAACGGACCCTAAATACCTATCTGGTAGTGTTTTTTCTTTTTCCTTTTTTAGTAGTTAAAACCTTGATTACCATTTCTAATTTCGATGTTTTTTTAAAAAAAAAAAAATTGAAAAAAAAAACACTAAAAGTCAGCATCTTGATGAATGGGGAGTCTGAAGTTTAAAAAAATCCACTTTTTATAGTCAAGTCTTTTGGTGGAAATGGAATAATGAAATAAACAAAGCTTATTTGAAAAGAAGATGGAATGGATTCTAGAATTAGACCGTTCCATTTTTAACATTTAAGAAAGTGACATTCATGAAAGGAAACCAACATACAACTTCTCATATCAAGACCAAGCCACTTAACCAACATCCCTTCATTCTTTCATTTTCTTTATGATTATTTTTTTTCATTTTTATCCCATTATTCCACATGAACAAAACTTTGCTTCTACGCCATAAAAAAATAAATTTGTCATCTTATTATTGGATAGCATTTGTATTTATATGTGTAATTTTCTTGTAAACTATTTATTAAATTACGTGTGGATTTAAATATCAGTATATGATGCAATGATTGAAATCAGTTAGTCATATTAATAAATAAAGAGAAAAAAATAATAAATAGTTTTGAATTAAAGATTTTGAACTCGCATGTTACGTTAAATTATCAGTATTAAGCCTAATATCTTTTTTGAGATATTATATTAAATACGAGGAGAAGATGTTGGAACCTTTAATTTTTTGTAAGAAAGAACATTAATGCTAATCTAACTAACTTCAAATGGTTAAAAGTAGAAAGGAAAAACAACAACATAATTCCCATAATATCCGGCCAAGCTTATGAGTGAAATAAACTAAGCAATAAGATCAATCAAGACTAAGCCTATCTTTCTCTGACTTTTTTTCCCTCTCTCCAATAAGCTGGCAGGTTAATATATAATTCCCACTTGATTCATTTTCTTACAAAATATAATAGATTCCTAAGCTTAATTATCAAAATTTGTTACTTTTCAAAGAAAAGAGAACTTCATGATTCAAAAATTGGGGTGTAAGTTATCTAGTTCGACTCACGTTTGTAGTCAAAATCAATATTGAATGGACATGTTGATATCAGAATAATTAAAAAAACAAAAAACAAAAAAGTTGACTTTTTTTTTTGGGTTTGATAAAAGCATTTTTGTTTCTAATTTTTTTCAAATAAGTTTATATTTCTAACACCTTCCTTCTTTTGTAATATACTCTTAAAAACATTTTTTAAAAGTATGAATAAATTTTTTAAAAAAAGAAGATAAAAATAATAACTTGTTGCTTGTGTTTGAAATTTGACCCAGATTTCAAATCTTTTAAAATTAGTAAATAACCTTATCTTTTAAAAAATGGAAATTAAACACAAAAATCGATCCTTAATAAACTGAAAATAAATTTTTCTACTAAAAAATCTATCAAAATAGAAGACAAAAATTTTTAAAAAAAAACATAAGATTTTCTTTGATTTAGGGAGCAATTTTTATACAATATTTATAAAAATATCAATAAAAAATTATTTGAATATTTAGCAATTTATTTGTTTATCGGTGATTAACAATAATTATGTGTTTATATTGATAAACATAGTGTAAAAATATGTAATTAAATGTTTATAAAAAACTCGATCAAAATTTGCTATATTTACAAATATTTTTTTGAACTTTTATTTTTACAAATATTACTAAAAAATTTGCTAGATTTACAAATGCCCCTTTTCTTTAAGAGCAATCTCAATATGTTAAAATTATTTATAATATTTACAAATTTATTAGGAAAAAAAATATTTATAAAAATATTAGAATTTCAAGATTATGAGTATATTAGTCAATACTATTAAGATATCTGATATACTAATAGTGATTGACTACTAGATTTTTGAAATTCTAACATTTTTGTAAATATCTTTTTTTCTAACAAATTTGTGAATATTTCACCCAATTATAAAATTCACGTAAATTTCTCCTTTTTTTTAAGAAAATTTCAATAGAACACATTTTTTATGAATAATTTCAAAAATAACATAGATTCTACCAATGTTAAGCTGAAATTAGACTAATCTTTGATTGATCTCATATGAGAGACGTCAATTTTGAATTTTTATTATTTTTGAAAGTATCAATTTTGAAAATACCATTTTGTTTATACCATAATTATTCAAGTGAGTTTGTAAGCATCTCAACTAATCTCACAGGATAACTACACAATCTTATAATATTTGACGTCAATAAACTTATAGGATAACATTATAGATAGATGATCAATATGATTTAAATTTATAATTTCAAGGTTAAAAAGCAATTGAGCCCATCTATGTTGATTAAAATATCATTTTATAAAAACTTCTTTTAATAAAAATAAAAGTTATTGGGGCTTGAGAAACGTCCCCACCGGTCAGCAAGTAAGAGATTACTGCTAGATACCCTTTCCCACTATTTCACTATTTTGAGTAAGATATTCCACTCTTTCCAAATTCCAAAAAGTGGGGCCAAATTAAACAAGTTTCTCTATCTATTAGTTTTTTTTCTCTACAAAAATGTGTGGGTTCATATTTCCCCAACTTAATTATTTAGTATTAAAAAACTAATTGTGTCATGACTTAATTAGAGGTTCATATGCCTCACTCAAATTATTATATAAAACTTATATTTTAATTAATTTTTATACTATTTGCCCTGTTCAAACGATGTAACATAAGATAATTATATCAAAATAACTAATTAATCAATAATGAAAGAAAAATTAAAGTCTCGCCTACACACAAGCCATAAATTATTCAAATTAATTAAACTATGACTGTCTAACTATGATCAAATCAATAAACACATGATAAGTTATTAAAAAAAAACATGATATATATCATTTAATATAATTTCATATATGTCGATCCATCCATATATAAACTCATATATATATATATATATATATATATAATATATATATATATATATAATTGAGCATTTCTAATATCCAATCAATTTAGATTCTTTAATATCTATTAAACATATAGTTAATATTGTCCATGGATCTATATTATAGGTTACAATCCCCTCTCTATGTATTTACAAAGGGTATTTTTTCACTTAGTAATTTTTTTAATTGAAAATTTATTAATATATATAAAAGTTTTCATAATTTAAAAGAAAAAAAAAATTAACACATTAAGTAATGAAAGCAAACTATTATACAATAAATTTATTGAAATCTTATAAATTAACAGAATTTGAAAATTAATGAATTTTAATTAAAACAACTTAATAATAAACATGAAAAATCAATAATGAGATTCATCCTTCTACATAGGGGTGAACAATGGATTGGTTTGGTTTGGATTTTACTAAAATTTCATAATAAAATAGATTTTCTATTCATATTATAAAACAAACCAAACCAAACCATTCAACATAAAGAAACCGAACCAAACCGAACTAAAATTAATTTAGTTTGGTTTATTTTGGTTCTTGGACATTCTATAATTTCTCTCCAATTATTTTTAAATACTTAGTTTACTTCATGACATGTTCAACAAAATCTCAAATTAACTTCCAAAAACCTTAGGGTTAATTTTAATTAATCAATATAACAAATAAAACACAAATTACAAATATTGACATAGTAAAATTCTTAAAATCTTATTATAATTATATAAAAATAACAAAAAATGGTTGAAGATATATAATATGATATATTATTGGATTGATTTGGTTTGGATCATTATAAAAATATATAAAATTGGACCAAACCGTTATTAACTGGTTTGGATTGATTTGGATACATGGATGTTTAAAAACCAAACCAAAATTCTACAATTTTGAAAGTAAAAGGTCAATTTAGACTTTCAGATTGGTTTGGATTTTTTCACCCCTACTTCTACAATACAACAGAAAAATCAATGACAAAATTATTGAAAGTAATAGGTCATATTTGAAAAAAAAATACACCATTTTTAAATTTAGGTAAGATAAAGTGTTATTAATAATTTTTTTTTTAAATAAATTTTGGGTCGGTGTTTATTTTGGTTATATCTGTGCAAAGCGACATTTCGTGTTTTCCAGCAAAACTACTCTACTATTCTAACATGTTTGTAAATCACGTTATTTTACTAATAAGTTTAAATGCTATTATACTACCAAAATTTCTATGTTAACGAACTTGACACTACAATAACAAAATCAATTACTCTAAATCCAACCAAAATTATTTCTAATTTGATCTCTCAACAGTATTAAGGATCTTATTGAACAAATTATCTTTTAGGATAGAATGAATTACTAACTTATAAATACAATATTCTAATACTGCGAACCAACAAACCCAACAATATAATTAAGCAATCACATAAAGAAGAAAGAAAAAACAAGAAAAAGATTTAAAGAATACAACATGAAGTAGGATTATAATTATTTTTTCAAACAATTTACCACCTATTTATAAACTATTTGTGGCTATTTAAACATAAGGGTAATTATACGAGATTCGGCGATGGTCGGTGTGTCAGTGGAAGAGCCACAAATCAAGTTAAAAAGGGGCACGCAGTTAAGCCGCAACAACGGTTCGATAGAAAAACTGTCAACTTTAGTTTTATTCTTTGCATATTTAGTTTATTATTTTTTTATATATTTTTCATATTTAGGTTTGATACCATCATATTGTGAGTTCTGTTCATCTTTCTGTTATAAGATTGTCAACATATCCCCTCACAATGATATCTATTTTTTTTAACACACTATTTAGGCAGAATCTCATTTTTTAACTAAATATTCATTTGGGCCTGTTAGACTTTGATACCATAAAAGACACATTTATTCATAAAGAGTTACATGCTTTTGTTAACAATAAAATAATTGAATTTGAAACACAATTTCCTTTAAAATAGAAAGTAATTTCGAAGTAATACGCATGCTTAATTTCTTGAGAAAAAACAAAAATCCACTACGAATTCTTCCTATTTCGAAGCCTAATTTTTCTTGTTCTTCCATTGTTTCTTTATTACCAAATTTTCTTAATGGATTGCGTAAATATTAAGTTGAAGGTCAATATAATATTTGTCTTTATAGTGGGGGGAAAACTTTGGAAGATAGATATGCCCAAAAAACAAACATTATAGCTTTACAAAAGTATGGCTCTCCTCTCAGTGTTAGGTGGCATTCTTAATCCCATAATCAAAATGAAGAATATTAAAATTTAAAACAATAAAAAAAGATATTTGTAAATCATATCTTTATTGTTTGATTATTTGAAAATCATAACTCTCTAAGATTTAAAATTAATTCCAAGTATTTCTATGATTTTTAAAATTATAAATTATATCCTTACACTTAATTTAAATAAACATGGGATACTGCGTATTTCACTTATGTCATATGTTTTCAACTATATTAAAAATAGTATAAAAAATTGAATATATAGATGCAATTTGTAGATTTTGCATTTTGTTCACAATTTTTTTTTATTATACAAATCACATTCATATATTCAAATTTTGTGTTATGTATTGTATACAATTGGAACACATAACGAACATAGAATATGAACGTGATTAATTTTATAAAAATTAAGTGATATAAAGATGTGATTTGTAATTTTATCGTGTACATGAATATTTAAAACCACTTTTAAAATGTATGAATTTGATTCATAATTTAGCCAAACCACACAAATATAATTTATAATTATCCTTTAAAATGGAGTGATACAAACTTCCAATAATCGTTGGAAATTTATGACATTCCATTTAAATCAACTAAAGTTAAATTTGAATAAACCATAAAAATTTTTTTTAAAAAAATGTGATCTTTCTAAAACCATGTTAGGGGGCAAAAACTATGACTTCTCCAAAGTAAAAATGACTTCCTCATTTTGCGCTAATCTTTATAATTTTATTTTATTTTACAATTTTCATTATCCATTCCTCATTTATTCAATTAATAAAAATCATTGTCAAATATTTAATTCAAGATAAAGTCACCTATAATTTTGAAAGATAAAATTTTATTTTAAGATAAATTTAATTTTTTTAATATATTCTTAACATTTCTCGAGTAAAAAAATTAGATATTGATTAAAGTCCACTACAGTAAATTACTAATATAAAATGGGAGTAAATAATTAATATGATAGATGATTTAAAGTCAGGAGTTCATGAAGCTCTCTCTTTCTCTATTTCATGGGACATGGGGATGTATGAGAGTTCATAAAATGTGTAGAAGATTCATTTATTTATGTGACAAGAGAATTAATGTGTATTATTTTTAAGGTAAATTGCAAATAACAACACTGTAGTTTCGGTCAAATTTATGTATATCCCCTATAATTTAAAAACGGTAAATCACACATCTCTAGTTCCAAATTATGTCAATAAGACCTCTCCCCTTCGATATTGTATACTTTCTTTTAGCCATAACTTCTTCGTTTGAACTCTGATTTGAACAATTCAAGATGTTTTAAAATTCTCATTTTGAGCTTTACGTTTTGGTCACTTCAAAATTGTTAATAAATAAAAGAGTTTATTATCATCAAAATATTAGGTATGATTGAAGTCATTAAATCATTATGATGATTTAAACGTTTTCAAGTGACCATAATGTAGAGATCGAAATAAGAATTCCAAAACATCTTAAATCATTTAAATCAGAGTTCAAACGAATAAGTTATGACTAAAAGAAAGTTTACAACATTGGAAGAGAGGAGTCTTATTGGCATAATTTGAAACTATAGAGGTATGATTTGTCATTTTTAAATTAGGTGTTGTTGATGAATTTAACCGAAATCTCAATGGTGTTATTTGCATTTTAACCTCATTTTTATAGTACATGACTGGAAATTATTTTGAATAGCCTCTATAAATAATAACAATTTTTTATAGAAATGTCTTCTATAAAACAAAATTATTATCCATAGGTATATCGAGACATCTCAATTAAATTATAAGATTTTAAAAATCAATAGATAATAGGTTTCTATTTCATATATGTACATAAAATAAACTTGCTGTTATATAATATAATTATTATGTTATATTATTGGACAAAATAATTTGAAATTTTTTCAAACGCTTTCCCTATGAAAACTAAATACACTTGGGGATGGGATGATAGTGGCTAAGGCTAAGGGACAACCCTTGACTTTGACTAGCAATTGTGGAAATACTAAAACGACGGACTGTGACTCAGTCACTCATGCTAGCTTCACCAACCCAAGAAGAACAAGAAAAAGAATAAATTGCCCTTTTATTTTTAAGAAAAAGACTTCGTCAGTCAGCAGCCAGATTTGCACACCATAGTCCATGGAACAAAAAAACAAAATAATATTTTAAGAATTGATATTTTTAAAAATAGATATTTCTCAAAATCCATTAAATCTATTTTAGATTGAGATTAGTGATCTGAAAAATATCATTTTTAAAATATTTCAAAATGCTTTCTATTTTTGAAGTTATTTATTAAAAAAGTGTTATGTATTGAAATTCTTATGAAAAACAAAAAACCAAAACAAAAAAACATTTTAGTATAAATCCGACGGTTCAGTGGAACGATTGAAGGGTCGTCTAGTTGTGCATGGTAATCGTCAGATTGAAGGTATTGATTTTAACGAAACATTTGCGCCTGTTGCGAAAATGGTTACCGTTCGCACTTTCTTATCTGTCTCTATAGCTCGAAACTGGGAGCTTCATCAGATGGATGTTCATAACGCCTTTCTTCATGGTGACTTGAATGAAGAGGTTTATATGCAATTACCTCCTGGTTTTTCTTCTGAGCATACTGGTAAAGTATGTCGTTTACAGAAATCTTTATATGGGCTTCGTCAGGCTCCTCGAAACTGGTTTGCAAAGCTCTCTTCTGCTCTCCTTGATATTGGTTTTGTTCAGTCATA
Source organism: Gynostemma pentaphyllum (assembly GCA_028015215.1). Classification (NCBI taxonomy): domain Eukaryota; kingdom Viridiplantae; phylum Streptophyta; class Magnoliopsida; order Cucurbitales; family Cucurbitaceae; genus Gynostemma; species Gynostemma pentaphyllum. Next base: position 41,902,688 of record CM051352.1, on the reverse strand, counting down.
TCCTGACTATTCCCTTTTCAGTTATTCGAAGAACTCTGTTTTTGTTCATGTCCTTGTCTATGTAGATGATTTGATTATTACAGGAAGTTCTTCTAAAGCAATTGCTTCCTTCAAGCGACAATTGAGTGAGAAATTTCACATGAAAGATTTGAGTGCCTTGAAACTCTTTCTTGGCATTGAGGTTTCTCGTGGATCTGATGGTCTGTATCTTTCTCAGAGAAAATATGCCTTGGATATTATCAGCGAGGCTGGGCTTCTTGGTGCCAAACCAATTTCTACCCCCATGGATACAAATCATCATCTTGCCACAGTTGACGGACCTCCACTTGATGATCCGGAAAAATATCGATGTCTTGTGGGGCGCCTTATTTATTTGACTATCACTCGTCTAGAGTTATGTTACTCGGTTCACATCTTAGCTCAATTTATGGGCCACCCTCGTATTGAGCATTGGGAGGCCGGCTTGCGTGTTGTTCGCTATCTGAAAGGATGTCCGGGTCAAGGAATCCTTTTTCGTCGGGATTGTGATTTTAGGTTGACTGCGTATTGTGACAATGATTGGGCTAGTTGCCCTTTGACACGCCGTTCCTTGACAGGTTATTTCATCTTTCTTGGTTCTTCTCCTATCTCTTGGAAGACTAAGAAACAGGTGACTGTGTCTCGTTCCTCTGCTGAAGCTGAGTATCGCTCCATGGCATCTACTACATGTGAATTGAAATGGTTGAAGTCCTTATTGACTTGTTTTGATATTCATATTACTGATCTGATTCCGTTATATCGTGATAGTCAAGCAGCCATTCATATTGCCGCCAATCCGGTTTTTCACGAACGTACAAAACATATTGAGATGGATTGCCATTTTGTTCGTGATGCTCTTCATGATGGTCTTATTTCTCCCTCTCACATTCATACTGGCAATCAGCTTGCCGATGTTTTGACTAAAGCACTTGGCAAAGCTCTGTTCCTATTTCTACTTGGCAAGTTGGGCATTTGTGACCTTCATGCTCCAACTTGAGGGCGAGTATTCGAGTTGGGACATTTTTAGGCGAAATGTGATATTTTGCCTGCCGCCGCGGCGGTGAGTCTGAATCTTGTTTTTGGCGAAAACATAAATTTCACCGCCATGCCTTAGAAAAGGCCAACGAAATCTTAAAATTCGCCGCCCTTTTCTATCCCAGATGTCTATGCCGGCGAAATTTACATATCCCCCTATATGGCGGCGATTTCCAAATCGCCACCATTTTTCACCGACGGTACTATTTTTTTTTTTTTTTTGTAGTGTTTATAAATTGGTTAAGGGAGATGAGGTGAGTTAAGATATTACATCAATTTAAGATAGAGGAGATTCAAGCACTCGATCTCAAGATAAGAAAGCAGGTATCAAACCAATCGAGTTATGGTTCCGTCAACGATTCACACGACATTAAAAGTGGAGAGTGTGTAAAGGAAGCTCACTAAACTCACTAAGAGTTCATTATTGAAGTCTAACAACTCATCATTGGATAGTTAAATTCTGTAAATTAATTCTGTTATAAGTTAATGAATTTCAGTTCTAAGAAACTAAAAAACTGATTAAGTTAAAGACTCTTGTAATTCTCTATATACGTGAGTTATTATCATTCATTGATTGCTAATGAATTTTTTTATTGAGGGATAATTCATTTCTTTATTTCTTTATTTATTATAGAGAGAAAAAAATGTTGGAATTTCGATAAATAATGAAAATGACATGATTTCCTCTCTTCCCTCACCCTTAGAGAGAAATCTAAATTATAATAAGAATAAGGGTAAAATGAAAATAAAGCCTCATGTGGTTTGTGTCAAATGTATGAACACCCCCTGTGATTTACAAATAGCAAATCATACCTCTGTACTTCAATTTTTTTTCAATGAGACCCTTCCCCTTCAACATAATAAATTTTCTTTTGGTCATAACTTATTCGTTTGAACTCTGATTTGGATGATTCAAAATGTTTTGGAATCCTAATTTCGGGCTCTACGTTATGGTCAATTCAAAATTCTAAATCATCAATAACCAAAAGCGTTAATGGTGTAAATCATACCTAGTTTTTTGATGATAATAAACTCTTTTATTTATTAACAATTTTGAATTTATGAAGTAACCATAACATAGAGCTCAAAATGAGGATTCCAAAACATTTTGAATCATTCAAATCGGAGTTCAAACGAAAAAGTTATGGTTAAAAGAAAATTTACGGTGTTGGAGAGGATGGGTCTTATTGAAAAAAAAATTAAAGTACTGGGGTAAGATTTGCTATTTTCAAACCCCAAAAAGTTTTCATACATTTGGCACAAATCACATGGACTTATTTGTAAATTACTCTCAGAATAAACTATATCAATTTTCTGATCTGAGTCAACACATGGAAAATCATTCATCATCTAATACGTGTTAAAGAAAATAAGAAAAGATCCCATTCTCAATGTCAAATGTCAAGGTCAATACACGAATTCACAAATTTTAAGAAGCCTGTTTAAATTCAATTTGATAAATCAAAGGTAAAAATGAATTGATAAATATAAATAATTGGTATTGAATAGTTGCAAATTTTTAAAAGAAGTGAACAATTAATAAATAGAGAACTTTCCGATGATTTGTGTGATTTATAAAATTGTAAATCACTAATCTCTATCAGTTAGTTTTATCAAATTTCATAGATATGTTTATTCTACCTTTGCTAACATATTCTAATTGTATTAAAAAATCTATAGAATATCATTATAAACAATCTTTAAAAATCCGTATAAATCAGTTTTTTTTATTATTTTAATAAAATTAAAACATATAACAATCTTAGAATGGGTATGTATTCCAAATCATTAAAAATAATCCATAGATGAGTGTGATTTATAATTGTTCCAAAATAAAATATAAAAATCTGGTGGCTAAATGGCTGATGGAAATCATTAAAAAAAAAAAAAAAAAAAACTTACAAATTTGTTGGGTTTATTTTGTAAAATAAAAAATAGTTTGGGAATAAAAAAGAGAGAAGTTCAATAATCAATGGCGATGATCAAGTCAAACAAAACAGAGGACATGCAAAGTACTGATGAAATTGATATCATTATTATATGTTTAATAATAAAGGAATGGGTAATTGTGGGCCCGTTTGGTAACCTTCCTCGTTTATATTTCTGATTTCTTGTTCCTGTTTTTCAAAAATTTTATTTTTGTTGCTTATTTTTGTTTTTAAAAAAAAGAAATATAAACATGTTTGTTTCTCATTTAATAAACTATTTTGAAAATATTATAATTTTAATGCAATTTAAAAAATAAGAAATAAAATGTTTTTGTAACTAATTTTTGTATCTTTTCTCAGTTTCTCATTTTAAAAAAATAAAAATTTTTTGAAAATTATTACAATTTTAAATGACATATTTAAAAATATTAAATCAATATAATTTTCTGGATATTTAAAAACCCAAATAATATATTGTTATAAGTCAAAACAGTTACAACGTAATAATTTATGTAATGTTTTAAAAATTTTGGAAACAAAATGAGAATTATTATTAAATTTTTATTATAAGTTAATAAAATAATTAATTAAAAAGAAACATGAAACAAGAATTTGATGTTTTTAAAATTTCTACATAATTTTGGGGAGTGTTTAAAAAAAAAAGAGAAACAAGAAACAAGAAGAGTTACCAAACTAATCAATTTATTAAAAAATGAGAAATAGAAATAAGAAACAGAAATTGAAAAGGTTACCAAACGGGCCTGAGTGACTAAACTATCATTCATAGTGATTGAAATTCACGAACATTTACTAGAATAATCAAATAATTCAGTTGGAATAAGTCTAAAGATTTATAAGTTAATTTTTTCAAACTCAATTTTTAAAATTGTTGTGATTATTTTATTAGTGATTCCAGGTTTATGTCAATTATTCTAAACTTACAATGAAATTTACATTGAATATTAAAAAATAATAAGTTGCGTAGTCAATTAAAACTAAAATAATTGAAGGGACATATCGAACTTAATCTGATAAAAGGATATGAGGTTTTTAATATTTTCCTCACAGAAATGAATTGTGAAGATAGATTTGAAAGAAAAAAATGAAAAGAAAAGGCACATTTTTTTTTAATAAAATGAAGTTCTTAATTAGATTGTGTCGAAAATTTCTGAAAAATACAATTAGAAAATTTTATCAACGTGAGGCAATATTTCATGAGGTCATAAATTTGAATTTATTATTGATGTTGATATACTAAAATTAATTATAGGATAATCTAGTGATCAAAGGATTATTTTTAAATCTTAAAATTATAAGTTCAAATCTATGCATTACCTGTTTAAGATAATTAAGTATGAAAGAGTAGAGCAATTGTCTTGTAATATTAATTGACGTACGCACGAAATAGCACGAACACTTGCAAATATATAGCAAAAGTGATGTGGAATACAGAAGGATTTGTTTGTCCCTGATTTAAAAAGTTTTTCGGCTTGTGTAGTCGTTTGGGTCAGTGTTGTCTGTTTTCTCTCATGAAAAATTTGACCTTCTTTCCTTTCTTTCAAAAATGGCCAGTTTTTTAAAATGAATTGTACATCAACGAAATTACAAAATGATCTAGAAAACACCAAAAAAAATCCATGAACATCGACTCGAACAAAATATAATAGATAAAGTGTAAAAAAAAATCATTAACATGAATCAAGAGAAGATGTTCTCTTCGAAGACATGTGGGGCTTAGTTCTATGGTTTTTGGTAATGGTAGTACTTCCTTACTTGAAGGCTTTCTATAGATCTAATAAAATTATTCACATGACTTTTAGGTGGTTTCAAGATTGTCAGAATAAAAGGCTTTCTATAGATCTAAGAAAGGCATGAGAAGGGATGTGTGTGAAACTAAAGACCAAAAGCCAAAGTTCCCATTTCAGACTAAATCATATCGACCTCATGGAAAGGGAGGGTACCTAACCACTTGAGCTAGACTCATGTTAGCTTAACGACCATAATCAAAAGAGAGCATTTCTTAAACATTACCAGCTAAAATGTCATGTTTTAAAACATCAAACTCAAACTATAGATCAAATGCATACTTTAACCCAACAATTTTTAAACACCAACGAACCAGTAATATTGTTGAGCAAGCTAAACTTCAAAAATACAAAACCATGAGGATTGTGTAATCTGTGTTTGATACAAGAGAATGGGGTTGTATAACCCTGTATACAACCTTTAAACCGCAAGATTAGACTTGTGTTTCTGATAGAACTAACTAGTAAAATTTCAAGTCTGCTAACTCAGGTGAGAAAGTTTGCAAGTCAGGTAACATGTAGTCTAAAATAACATAATCTAGCAAAGAGAAAAGCCAAAAGATGGCACAGAAAAAAGTCATTAACTAACCAACAATAAGACATTCCATTATGATGACTTGGGAAACTATAGCATTATAAATAAAAAGAAACACCTCCAAGTTTATATTGATGCATATGTTTGAAAATACGCAAAAACTCAAGTCCAAATAACGTTAAAGATAAATCAGAAACCAAAACTCCACAACAAAATGAGTCAATAAAAGCATATGATTACCAAGATAACCCATCAATTTATCCTAAATGCCTACACCTTAATTGCATACTTCCTCAAAGGGTAATACATCTCTTTCTTCTTTTCTCGCTCGGTCTTTAGAGATGCCTGTGAAACACAGTTAAAGACAATGGTATTAATAACAATAACGAGAGACAATCTATATAGTAAATCTTCACTATTAGAAACTAAGTTAGTTCAAGGCTGATTTACATAAACAAGACATAAAAATACAAGAAACTCGTTATTTTGAACACTCACAAACATATACATTGTAAATAAGTAAGCCATAGTATCAGGGTTACTTATTTTGTACCGAATTAAAGGGTTGTGTGTCGAAGCAACGGTCCTCCTTTGTTAGGTTTCTATATCAAACGCTATTAATGAAGTCATTTCATATCTGACTGTATCTTAAAATGAAATGTTCTTGGCTTCGGACTGTGTTTAAATGGCTCCACTAATGATGCTTGAGACAGAAACCCAACATATGTCAATTTAATATAAACCCATTAACTTAAGAAAATTTAACAGAATTAAATTTCACATCCAACATTTTCCAAGCAAAACTAACATCAATGTTACAATAAAATTCAATTTCAAGGAAAAAAATTCATACTTGGTGCTTGGTGAGCCTTCTACGAATCGCCCTAGTTTTCTTGGGACGTAAATCAAGAGGCAACAATTTCTTCTTCTTATAAGCTTCCCGAAGAGCTGCCTTTTGTTTCTGAGAAATCACTGTCAAAACCTGAGCAATTGACAACCTCACCACCTTGCTGAAATCAAGAACACAAAACCAAAATCACGAAAACAGAAAAAAAAAAAAACCCTAATGGGAAAATGGGGAAAAAACAGATAGAACAAAATCAAAAATACATTTTGGAGAGCTTATTAGGTGCTCCACCGGTGACCTTAGCGACACGAAGTAGAGCGAGCTCAGCCTTAAGATCCTTGAGTTGGCTCAAAAGATCAACCTTTGACTTCTGTCTGAGCTCATGAACCTTAATTCTCGCTGCGCGCAATCAGAAAGGAAAATAAAAATGGAGAAGAATTCAATTCCAACATGACTTTTTGGAAGAAAATGAGAAAACTACGAAGAAGATATGAGATTCTTCATGAATTTGTAGTTGTAAACGTACCCATTAGGTCGGAGATCGGCGACGGCGATTCTGTCTGGTTGATGGAAGAAACCCTAATTGAGGAAGACGAAACCCTATGACAAATAAGCCTTCTTTTATAGGGTGGGCTCTTTTTGAATGGGCTTTTACGAATTGGCCCACTAAAGCTCTTTTTTTTTTAATTTTTCTTTTCTTTTTTTTTTTTTATAAAAAAATTAATAATATTTTCTTTAAATTTAGGTGGGTTTAAGAAAGGGTTAAAAATCAAACTATGCAGTTTTATTGTCTTTTTATTTATTTATATAGATAGCCATATCTTGAAAAGGTGGAGTATCTAACCACTTTTTACTATTCAATTTTTAAATATACTAAAACTGTTTTTTCCCGATATCGAGTATAATCTGATTCCTCTGACATTTGATAGTTCTGTATATTATGTGTGTCTAACATTTCTGACATTTTTTCTTTCCCATTGTTTTTTCCCTCAGTTTTTAGTAGATTTAGTATATCGTTCTTAGTTCTTTATTGTATTCCGTATATTTTGTACATTTTCATTTTATTTGTAAAAAAATTTATTCTAAATATTTTGATTTTAATATAATTTTATAAATCATTTTTAGTATATTGGATACATCGTCCTCACATGTAAATGTTTTTTCTTCATATATATTAGGTACAAAATGCATTTGAGAAAAAATAGCGTATATGTGATATACATGTCATTGAATCTACGAAATAAAATAATGAAAGAATGTTAATGATACAATACTTAATATGTAAAATAGACCACACACAAAAATGTATATCACGTATATTACATAATTTATGTTTAGAAAAAAACAACAGAAAAGAAAAAAGGTGTACATCGACCATCTCGTCATTTTTGTATATTACATATATTAAAGAATGTACAATTAACAAAACAACTCTAAAGACCCGACTCTAACATAAAAACGTAAGCGGAAGACTTTTAAAAACAATAAACACCTGTTAAATAAGTGGGATAAAGCCATAGTCATTGTAAAATGGGATGCACATCCCTTTTCATCATAGATAAGTTCTAATAGTAAAAAAGTAACAAGTTTGTAAAACCAAATATAAAGGAATCCAAGTATAGTGAAATGTTCTCATAAGCTCAACAGACCAAGTCAAAATAAACAAACAAAATATAAATCAGCCCATGGACACATAAAAATATCTCAAGTCCATCTTCGTCATCAATCCTCAAGATCAAGTTGCACCCAATGAAGATAAACGAAAAGTGAAGTAATTTTATGTCCCAAATCCGAATATGAATTTGTGTCCAAAGACCCTACTAACTCTTGACTACCCCAAAGCATAACCTCAGTCAATTTCTCATACATCTCCCAATAAAGCATTGGCATTCAAAACTACAAGTAGTTAAGTTACATTCAACTCATGATCTTATGTCTCATACTAAATCAAATCAATTTTACATACCCAACCTCAAACAAGTACATGCTAAGTACACGTAGTCTCAATCATGACTTATTACAAATCAACATGCAAATAATGATAAATAATATAAGTACAAGTAGTCTTAACATTATCTTGCCTAGAACATGCAAAGTACTTGCAATCTTTACATTTTTTATTTGCAATCAAACATGTGAATAATGCCGAATACTGAAAGTACACGCACTCTCAACATTATCTCACCTAAAACGGCGGAGTACCTACACAGTCTTTACATTTCCCTTATATATGTATTCACACCTGTAACAACCCAAAAATTCCAAACACATAGAAAAATGCATAACAACAGTGGAAGCATTTAAATAACGACATCAATCATTTTATTGAAAATCAAATTCATAAACAAGTTCTCAATCGTTCGGTTTTACTTTAAAAACAATAAAACAATGAAAGGAAGACAATCTCAAACCATTGCCTAAGAATTCTCAAATAAAAGTTTAACCGTTTCACTGATTAAAAATAAAACAAAACATGAAACACATTATGTTTTGCCCCAAAGGATAACAAAGAAAAAAATGAATTTGCTAGCGTGTAAATCCATGCCAACCGATCACCCGCCTTGAACACCATCAGCTACCAAGTTTCTTCTTTCCTTTACTTGAAAAAAATATTGTAGCATCATGAGGCTACGCCCAATCAGTAGAATAATGTAATAAAAAAAGAATAATGTCATGAGAGGTTTTCTAAGACTTTAAGTCCATAATCGGCCTCACCAACTCCCAAAATATTCTCACACCAAAACTCGGAAACTATCACGACATTCCCAAAATATCTCTTAATTTGCAAATTAAGAAGATAAAACACTCGAAGCAGTTTTAACACTCTTTTCTCAATTTTAAAACTTTTCGATTTAAAATTTCCCGTTAATACTTTTAATCTCCTCTTTGTCCGCAAACAAAGAGAGACTTCGATCATTAAGGAATTTAAGCACTCTTTTTCACAATTTAAATCCTTATGAGAAATATTCTTTTCCATTGTACAGATGGAATGAACCTGCCCCGTTAAGTGTTATTAGGTTGTGCACAACTAAATAATCCCTCTTAACGAAAATATTCTTCATTAAGCAAGACCTTACTTAATGCGAACCTACTACCATATTACCCAAGGTATTAAAGTAATATGATCCTACAACATCACTACCCATAATGTTCAAAAAGCCTAAGCTTAACTTTCACAAAAACGCTTTTTTTAGGCCAAATTTTCCTAAAGTTAAAAATTCTGGAAAATTCACCTTTAAAACTCTCTAAAATGTCCCAAATTCACCCAAAATACCACTTTGGGGTCACTTCCAACAACTCCTAACAATTTACAAATCTAGAAACGAAACTAGCCTAAACTAGTGTAATTTGGCTCTTTTTTCGGACATTCTAAAACTAATAAATTTTTGACTAATTTCCAGAAGCATAACGACTATAAATTCACTCCCAAAACAGCCCCTATACATTTGGAAATAGCCATAAACGATTCAGAGATCATAATATCGAATATCTAACCACCTAGCCTTAATTTATCGACTTAATAGGCACTAATCTTTCAACTATGGCATACATAACCAGCAATGTTTATTCACTTTAAAACATCCAAAATACACTTAAACATCCAAAATAAGAATCATTCAACATAAGAATTCAATTTAGATATAACCCGATATCAATAGTCAAAAACTAGGCATACTTAGTTCCAATTTTCACTTTCTTTGATCCATATGTTAATATTAATATAAACAGCCCCATAACCTCATTAGCACACATATAACTTTCCAATTTCATGCCAAAATCTGATATTAAACTTTTAAAGTAAAGTAAACACAAAAATAGAATTATTCTAATCTTAACAAGGTCTACTCACCTTTTCAAGCTAGATTTTTCCCACACTTTGAACTTCCTTCCCAAGTAATTTAAGAACCTGAAACGACACTTAAACCACTTAAAATCAATCCTTAAACACTACACAAATTAAAGAAAATAACTACGAACGCACAGGACGACACGAGAAGGAAAGAAAGAGCCTAAAAATAGCCCCCTGCCCCACAATAGTGTCGGGGAGCAGCAACCATAGGAGCTACTGTTGTCCCTCGTCTCGGCTGTGGTCGCGGCGGTGTTTTGGGTTCCGATATCCTTTTTGGTTTATAAAAAAAAGTACAGGGTTTTCAAGAGATAGAGAAATTAGGGTTTCTAGGGTTTGATAGAATGGAAGAATTGAAAAAGAATTTTAAGGAAATTGGAGGAAATTTGTTTTTGAGGTGGGTTTCAATTCCAATAACAAAAGAAAATTTGGATTCGAAAGGAGAAACCACATTACCTTGAATCATTCTTCATAGAAAGTCATAAATTTTCTTCCAATACTTCACCCCCACCACAATTCCACCTAATAAGATGAAGAGAGGAAAGAAAATTGATTAATAATCTTAACCTAAGGCCTCCAATGGCGGCAACAAAATGGAAAAGAGGAGGAAGAAGAAGAAAAGCCCTATCCTTTTGTCTCTGTTGCTTTCTTTCACGTGAAAGAGGAGAATAGACCAACTTTCTCTTCTTTTTTTCTCATTTACACGTTTCCTTCTTTTATTTTTTTTATATTTCATTTATCTCCAATAAATGATAAAGTAAATATATTTAATTCCTGAAAGAAAGAGTAATTAAATATAATTACCAAAACTTATCCAAAATTTTCCAATAAATATTAAAAGGGAATTAATATTTATTTATTTTACTTACCGAAAAATACGGGACGTTACAACAACATTCATGAATCACTACAAAAAAAATAGGCTTTGTTAGCGAAATTTTTTGCCAGTAAAGGCTATGCCGGTGAAATATTTTTGCCAACCGTATTTGCTGTAAAAGCACCGTCAAAATAGCCTTTACCTGTGAATTTTGAATTTCGCCGGCATAGCCTAATTTTGCAATTTCTCTTTCACAAGGCTATGCCGGTGAATTTCACCGGCATTTCTCCCAATAGTAATTTTTTTTCCTTTTTTCTGGCAAAATTCACCTGCAATGCTACCTTTACCGGCGAATTTCACTGCCAATACCATTTTTTTTTACAATTCCATTTATTTTGTGATAATAGATTCAGGTAGACTCGAACCACCAACCTCTTAAAACTCTAGTGAATTTTGAGTGCTCTACCATTTTTTGTTAGGAATGGTGTCCTAGAACTTGTAATTATTTAATAATAATAATTTATTAAGAATAAATTAAATAAATAAACATAAGTTCTTTATATTATCTAGATTGATTCAATTAATGATATTAGGAATATATGAAAATATATAAATATCAAACATTCAAATAGTAAACCCTAAGTTACTCTTATGAAATCACGACTTAGTATGTAAGTCATACAAGAGGATTTGTAACGTCCCGTTATTTTTGTGATAAAATTTTATTTATTTATTTATTTATTTTATTTTAATTCAAGTAATTAAGTTCATTTATTTATTATTAAATTAGAAATTTGCAATTTATTTCATTTTAATTCCTTTTAATGGCTTTATTTATTTAATTACGTTTTAATGGTGTTAATAATTATTAACGGCCAATTAATAATTATTAATCACCATTGGGTTAGTTTGAGATGTTCGGGATTCGGTTTTAAGCCAAAAAGTCTTAAAAAGGGCAAAATCGTAATTTCCAACTTCCTAAATATCTATTTACTATTTGTCATCTTCTTTAAATGAGTCATTGACTCATTTTTGACCAAAAACATCACCATTTTCTTCTCCAAACCCGAGCAACAAAGGGAAGAAAAAAGAAGAGGAAGAAACGGCCGCCCCCCCCTTTTGCGCCGTGATTTCGGATGCGTTGGAAAGCCTCTCCGAGACCTTTCCACCCATTCCACTCTTGGAACGTTTCCAACTCTCTAAGGTAAGCCCTAGATTTCGAATTCTCATTGAACTTCCATGGAAATTGATTCAAGCTTTTGTGTTCTTTCGATTTCTTGCGTGAAACTCGGTGTTTGTCAATCCGGGAGTAGTTTTATGTGTTTTTGGAAACTATTTCATAACCCTAAAACCGAGGTTTAATAAACCCTTTCGTTTGAAATTTACCCTTTTGGGATTGAAAATGGGTTAGAAATTAATGAATGAATGTTTATTTAAATTCAATTCTGGAAAGGGATTAATGTTCAAAAACACTATTCATCGATACCCATTGAAATCGGGATTATCGAATTTGATTAAAACCAACTCAAAACGTATTTTGAATTGCCAAAAAGCCGAAAAACCAAACCCGAGACTCGTTTTTTGATGATAGGCCGTGGGCCTCTTTGTGGGTTTTATTGGGTTTTCGTTGCTTTGTATGTTTAGTAATTGTTTGAATGATAGTTGGTTTCGTTATTGATTGTTTACGATGTAATTCGTTTGTAGGTGTTTTTGAACTCGTGGTTGATCGCTCCTTCGAACTTAGGAGCTAAATCATCTTATTAATAAGGTGAGAATAGTTAGCATTTAAATTAAATATGGAAAGCACACTAGTGTGATGGTTTGAGAGTTTGAAACTAAGATTAGAATCCGAACCTAAGATTAGAGGTTGTGAGTTAGTGCCCTTAGGATTAAGAGTTAATCCTTTAAGTGAGAACTTAGAAATTCTCGAGAAAGACTTTGAATCTTAGAAGATTCTAACTTAGTTTCGTTATGAAACTAAGGTTGGATTATTTTGAAGTCAAAATGATCCAACTTGTAATTTAAACGGTTAATAGAACCTCAGGTTATTTGGAAGTATATAATCCCGGAGGACATAGGTTAATCGTTTAAATTATGATTCTAATCTTATTACTAATATCGGAGTTCGATCGTCATATCGTTCATTCGAGTTTCTCGGTTATTTTACTTTTTGTCATTTACTTTATGTCTTTACTTATGCCCATTTACCTTATGTGTATTTTAATTACTTTATCATTTACTTTACTTTATTTAATTGTACAAGCATATGCAAGCATATGCATAACATTTGCACCATTATTTATTATACTACAACATCTCGCATCATTGAAAAAAAAAGAAAAGAATGAAAAGAATGAAAAGGAACGGTGGATGAGTGGATTCCCACGTTACCTTCATGCATAAGGTGAATGATGGATGAGTGGATTCCACATTACCTTCATCATGCATAAGGTTGAATGGTGGATGAGTGGATTCCCACATTACCTTCATGCATAAGGATAAGGGTGGATAGTTTGTAAAAATCCACATTACTTCATTACATGCATAAATGGCAATTGCGTATCCTATGGATGTACTCATTACTTTTATGCATATGATAGATGAGAAGGAGAGTCGAGATGTTGTTTTTTTTTTGCAAAGTCATTTACTTTTCTTACTTTATGTTATAACAAGTTAAAGGATGAACAATTAGCCTAAGTGTGCTAATTAGTTTCATCAAATGGAAAATATGACTTAGAATGACCTAGACTTTGGAGAATTCTAGGAAGGATTGTGTCGGTTTATTGGACACAAATCGGAATGCGGTTGAGGTCTATATTTACTTTTTATGCTTATTATTCTCCTTCTCACCCGGGCTTAGTTTGTTAGCTCATGATATTACAACCAATTTCAGGTAATGCCTTGGCTAGAGGTCGAGGAGAAGGAGGTGGCGCCGCGTGATCGAGGGATGCTGGCCTCGAGATGGACTTGTTGGTTTTGTAAAGTATATGTTAATACTTTATGAATTTTCAAACACTTTGATGTTGTATATAGCTCATAAGAGCTTTTGATGTGGTTTTTATGTGATGAAACATTTGAACTCCTGATTTGGACTTAAAGTCCATGAGATTTTTATTAGATGTGAAAATTAGGATGTAAACGGGTTTTCGGATGCCAATTTTCAAACAAAACCACGCCAATTTTTCGTAAATTAAAAGACTTCCGCTGTTTTCTCTGATTTTAATTTATTTAAAAGTGACGGGTCGTCACAGGATTAAAGTCGAGATGAGTAACTTAAACGTGTCTACAGTAAACGGATAATGTTTGGAAACCTTATCCCGGTAACACTGTTGATAGCTTCGCATTTTGTTTATAAACAAATGATCGAATCCTGATTATTCATGTGGGAGACATGAAATGGAAGTATCATATGCAATGTTGATTGTATAAGACAGACCACGATGTTCGATCAAATTTCTCATTAGTACCGGTTTAGAAATAATCGAATATCAAACTAAGTTTATCAACCGTAATAGATCTCAATCCTGAGTGAAATGCGGACTCTATTTGTGGAGTTATGTTCTTTGATTCACATAGTTGAGAGCAGCTAAGAACGCTCAATACACTCTGTTTTGGGAACATGACTAGATAAGTAGTGGAACTCATTTTCACGAGATGGAATTCATAACTTTCCTATAAATTAACTTACGTGCGATACCTAAACATTTTAGGAACTTTAGAAACTCCTTGATGTCTCGATTCGAGACATGAACAAGTGACGCCACGATTTCTATTGATCCGAGTATCTTATCTCTAGTTTGACTAAAGGTAATGTTCATTGGAGAATCGGCGGGAACACAAGGATAAAGCGGTAATTACAGGGGCAAAACGGTAAATTTATCCCTTGTAATTATAGGTTCCACGTGAAGGATAATATCACGATATAAACAAAGATAAACTAAATGGACAATAACTCATCTATAGTGAGGGAGTTCACTATGAATCTATAGTGGAATTATTCATAGTTAGATAATAAGTAATTAACCGATTATGTGTTAATCACTTAATTGACTAATTATTAAGCCCATGATCTATAGGTCCATCGGGTCCCTATGCTAGCCCAAATATCGTAGTCGCAAATCAAGTAGAAGAAATGGAAAGTTTAAGTAAAGCGAATTACTTAAATAGCGGATTAATTGTTTAAATATTTAGTATATTTAAACGGTAATTAATATAAACATTATTAATAGTTTAAATAATGAGTTTATTTAAACATGAAATTAATAATGAAATATTATTAATTAGATATTATTAATTATTTGAATATTGAGTATATTTAAATGGTAATTAATAATTTGAAATTAATTAACAATTATTAATTGTTTAAATAATTAATTTTATTTGAACGGAAATTAATAATTAAAATTAATTAATTAATAAGAAAATATTGTCAATAAAATTATTAATTGAATGAGTTTATTTAATGGAAATTAATAATTATAATATTTATTATTAATTATTTAAATAATGAAATTATTTAAATGGAAATTAATAATTAAATATAAATTTGATAATATTTAGTCGAGAGAAAATATTAATATTATTAATTATTTAAATAAAATATTTTATTTAAATGGTAATTAATAAATAAATTAATTAAGTTGGACTTATTAATTTAAGAGAGAGTTTCAAGCCCAATTGGATTAATGAACCCAATTGAAATTGGCCCAAAATAATTAATTAAATAAATTGTATTTATTAATTATTGTATGATGATAAAATCGGCCATGTCATTATTTTCGAAGAGATAATTGTTTGAATTATATCCGAAAATAATTACATAGATTTATTTACCCAAGATAAATAAAATAAAATAAAGAAAATAAAATAAAATAATCTCCTATTTATCTATGACATTTTCGAAATTGCAAGATAAAGGAAAGAGATAATCTTTTTTCTTTTTGTATTTATCTCTATAGATTAATCCTAATGTGATTAAGATTCCTATTTTCCTATAAATAGGAGGGTTGGGTCATTCATAAATCACACAATTCAATTCCTTAGAAATTCGGAATTCTCTCTTCCTCCCTTCCCCCCCCCCCCCTTTGGCCGATTTTCCCTATAATATTATTGGGAAGAAAATATTTTTTTTCTTCCCAATTTCTTCTTAAGTTCAATCCCACAATCGGGTTTCGTTTGATCAATCGGGATATAGCATAGAAGATCCGGTGTTGCTGAGGATTGATGCTGTAAAGAAACCTTCAACCGATTCTCCATTAACTACTCAATGTAAATATAATTGATTTTAATTTTCGAAAATATAAGCATGAATCTACATGTTTTTCACAAATTGCATGATGTTAATAGATCCGTTATTAAATGTTAATAAGTTTACTAAATAAAATTCAGCTATTTTAGTAAATCATCCCTTCATTTTTTGCGTTTACGAATCTTCAATTATATAAAAAAAAGTTTAAGTGCTCTAAACATGAATAAACTTATATAATAGCTCAAACCCTAACATTCAAGTTTTACGGTGCATACAAATAGCTTTACAAAGTGTATGCAAATAGTAAGATGCAAAAAGAGGCGAAACGCTTAACACATAACACAAACATATTTTTAATGAGAAACCAAGAACATCCAAGTAAAATTTAAAACAATCTGTAGCGTCTTTCAATCATAAAGAGCACACATTAACAAGAATAGGTAAATAAAATATTGAGATATAGAATGAAAAAAGGCAGAAAACTCACCGTAAATGGCCAAAAATCGTCGAAGAATTCGAACATCCCCTCCTAAAAAATAAACATATGATTTACTTAGTACCATAAACAATAATAACAATTTTAGTTCCTAAATGAGAAAGAAAAAGTACTTACATTTTATCCCCAATTGAATCACTAAAGCAAAATCTAAAAAAAAAAAAAACTATGTCAAAATCTCACAACAAAATAGTATGAATTAATCCATTTAAAAAAAAATACTAGTCCAAGAAAAAAAAACCTCCATTTGTAATTGACATATTATTATACAATTTTTTTAAAAAAATCAAATCAAACATTGAATATACAAATGCCCAAAAAAAAAATCAACAAACACTCTATTTAACAAATTAAACCCTAAACACACATCATAATACTTATTTCCTATGTAACATCATCCTTTGATAAAGAATTATAAACATACACCAAAAGTCCCAAAAAAAATTTCAAACCCTAACATATAGAAACTATAGATTTAGGCTAAAACATCTAAAATCATGCACCCTAAACCCAAAAATAGTAATATGAAATGAGTTAGAGCATGAAATGACAATTTTTTTTTTTTTTTGGAAAACTCACATTGAATCGCCAAAATCACCGGAGTGGGAAGAGAGAACAAAGAAGAGAAAGAAAAGGAGGATGAGAAAATGAAAAGGGGATGTCTACGGGTTGGGGATCTAAATCCAGAGGCTATGCCGATGAAATTGGCATAGCCTATAAGAGGGACGCGTGAGTCCCACTTATTTTAAGTTGCAATGCTGACGAAATTTTACATTTCACCTGTGTTGCTTTATTTATTATATAATAATAATAATAATAATTAAAAAAAATCATTCCTATCATCGCCGACATTGCTTTATTTTTATAAAAAAATTAAAATTTTCTCCAGGAAATGCCGGTGAAATTTATAATTTCATCGTCCTTTCCTTCCCTTTTTAATAATGCCGGCAAAATATCTTATTTCCCTAGCTTTTCTTCATCTATGTCGGCGATTTACATTTCGCCGACATTAATTCGCCAGCAAAGGTCAAGTTTTTTGTAATGAAATACCAAATAATGTAAGCTCATACAGTCTTAATATTATCTCATGCAAAGTACACATAGTCTTTAACATTCCTCCATGATACATATATATATTAACGCAAGAACAAATCAATAATGCAAGCACACATAGTCTATTCATTATCTAATGTACGTCACCCATAATCACAATAAACAATATACAACCTAAGATTATAAGGCACCGACGGTCCTTATAATCTTAGTTGCTCTTAACCTTCAAGAAACACAACAGAACTCCCAAGAACCAATTTGCAAGAAATAAAATAGAGTCCCATAATCCTCTTAATTCATAATTCCATATATTCCATAAAACCTGCAATTCTATGATACCTCTCAAGTATCTAGTCAAAACATTCTTAACATCAACAATATAGTACAAAACTCAGAAAAAATCTTATGAGAAGATTTAAAGCATCAATTATAACACAAGCTAAACGTAACCAACTTTAAGTCAAAAATTCACCTAAGACAATAACTATTCTATACTCTCAAAGCCTCTTCCTTATGATTAACCATGCCTATTATCTCTTACTTCTAATATTAAACTCATCTCTCGAATCATACAAATCGTTCATGCATTTGGTTCCCTAAATTTACAGTAAATTTTATTTATTCTCACCTTTAATAAAAGTAAATCAATCAAAGTCCCAAAGAGAGCGTCAATCGAGCAATAAAGCACCACTTACAATTAATTATATCTAAAACATATTAATTTAACCATACAGACAACAAACAACACGTAAGACAGAAAAATATGAAAAACAGCATAGGTTTCTCTCCCTTGTAGCTCTCAGCCGAACAGTGTAAAACAGAGGGAGTGTTCTTGGCTTTTGGGCAATTTTGGGACGTTATGGTTTGTTTGGGGAGCTATCTAGGGTGTTTTAGTCTATGGGTAACTAAATTAAAGCATTTGGACAAGATTTCACCACCCCAAATCAAAGAAAATAGCAAAATTTTGAAGGGAAAAAACACACATGAAGGCACTGAAGGGATGATTTACTAAATTAGCGGAATTTATTTAGTAACACAAATTAACACTTAATTTAGGATCTATTAATATCATGCAAATTGTGATATAAAACACGAAGAACATGTAGATTCATGCTTTATTTTCGAAAATTAAAACCGGAACTTACATTGGCGATTAATGGAGAATCGGTTGGAGGGTTCTTTACAAAGATCAAATCCTCAAGACCCGGATCTTCTACACTATATCCCGATCGATCAAACGAAATCCGATTGTGGGATCGAACTTAAGAAGAAATTGGGAAGAAGAAAAAAATATTTTTCTTCCCAATGGCCTATGAAAATCGGCAATAGGGGAGAGGGAGGAAGAGAGAATTCAATTTCTAAGGAATTGAATTGTGTGATTTATGAATGACTCAACCTCCTATTTATAGGAAAATTGGAATCCTAATCCCATTAGGATTAATCTATGAGATAAATACAAAAAGAAAAAAGATTATCTCTTTCCTTTATCTTGCAATTCCTAAAATGTCATAGATAAATAGGAGATTATTTTATTTTCTTTATTTTTATTTATCTTGGGTAAATAAATCTATGTAATTATTTTAGGATATAATTCAAACAATTATCTCTTCCTAAAATACATGTCATGGCCGAAAATTGGCTTAATAATTAATAAATAATTCTAATTTATTTAATTAATTATTTTGGGCCAATTTCAATTGGATTCATTAATCCTATTGGGCTTGAAATTCTCTCTTAAATTAATAAGTCCAACTTAATTTATTTATTTATTAATTACCATTTAAATAAAATATTTTATTTAAACAATTAATAATATTAATATTTTCTCCCGACTAAATATTATCAAATTATATTTAATTATTAATTTCCATTTAAATAATTTTCATTATTTAAATAATTAATAATAAATATTTTAATTATTAATTTCCATTAAATAAACTCATTATTTAATTAATAATTTTATTGATAACATTTTATTATTAATTAATTAATTTTTAATTATTAATTCCGTTCAAATAAAATTTATTATTTAAACAATTAATAATTGTTAATTAATTTCAAATTATTAATTACCATTTAAATATACTCAATATTTAAATAATTAATAATATCTAATTAATAATATTTCATTATTAATTTCCTATTTAAATAAACTCATTATTTAAACAATTAATAATGTTTATATTAATTACCGTTTAAATATACTCAATATTTAAACAATTAATATTGCCTATTTTAAGTAATTCACTTTACTTAAAATTTCCATTTCTTCTACTTGATTTCGCGACTACAATATTTGGGCTAGCATAGGGACCCGATGGACCTATAGATCATGGGCTTAATAATTAGTCAATTAAGTGATTAACACATAATCAGTTAATTACTTATTATCTAACTATGAATAATTCCACTATAGATTCAAAAGTGAACTCCCCCCACTATGATGAGTTATGTCCATTTAGTTTATCTTTTATTTATATATGTGATATATCCTTCACGTGGAACCCCATAATTACAGGTGGATAAATTTACCGTTTTGCCTGTAATTACCGTTTTATCCTTGTGTTCCCGCTGATTCTCCAATGAACTTTATCTTTAGTCGAACTAGAGATAAGATATTTCGTGATCAATACATCTGGCCCCACTTGTTCATGTCTCGAATCGGACATCAGGGGAGTTTCCTAAAGTTCCTAAAATGTTTAGGTATCACACGTCTCCGTTAATTTATAGGAAAGTTATGAATTCCATCTCGCGAAAATGAGTTCCCCACTACTTATCTAGTCATGTTCCCACAAAAAGAGTGTATTGAACGTTCCTAGGACGCTCTCAACTATGTGAATCAAAGAACATAACTCCAAAAAAACCTATTGAGATCATCACTGTTGATAAACTTAGTTTGATATTCGATTATTTCTCGTAAACCGTATTAAGGAGAAATTTGATCGAACATCGTGGTCCGTCTTATACAATCAACATTGCATATGATACTTCCATTTTTCCTTGTCTCACATGAATGATCGGATTTGATCATTTGTCTATAAGCACAACGCAAGCTATCAAGTGTTACCAGGATAAGGTTTCCAAATGTTATGTCCGTTCTAGTAGACACGTTTAAGTTACTCATCTCGACTTTAATCCTCTTGTATGACTCACATACTAAGTCGTGATTTCATAAGAGTAACTTAGGGTTTACTATTTGAATGTTTGATATTTATATATTGTCATATATTCCTAATATCATTAATTGAATCAATCTAGATAATATAAAGAACTTATGTTTATTTATTTAATTTATTCTTAATAAATTATTATTATTAAATGATTACAAGTTCTAGGACACCATTCCTAACACTCTCAACTTTAATATACCAAACTCAATTAATTTAGTTAGAAGATGATTAATTATTATTAATTGGTCTATCAATAATAACTAATGCACCTAGTTTCTAAATAATACCCTTAAAGTGATAAAGTACTAAGTAAATAATTAATGCATCTAAAATCTAAATTAACTAATTTTGAATAATTAAATTCTATAAATTAAATAATTACAAATAAAAAAAATGTACCTGTAAAAACATGAGACGTTACAACAACAGAGCAAGCTAGAGAAAAACAGACAGTTATGTACATTACGTATATTACAGAATATATATTTAGAAAAACAAATAGAAAGTACATTACATATATTGCAGATTGTACTTTACGTATATTACATAACACATCAAATAACAAAAAATCTGGAAGACTCGAAAAAAAGTTTCAGAAAAACTCGAAATATTTTTCAGAATATATTTGTAGAAGGAGAAAAGTTGTCAAATTATAAATTATTCAAGCCAAATTATAAATTATTCAAGCCAATGACAAAATTACATGTCATTAAATAAAGACCAATCATAAATTGACACGTAATTAAAAGACATTAAATTGGCAAATCAAATGATGCCACATGTCTTTTTCTTGGCCATTGGATGACATAAATTAGTCCAATGAAAATATGCCACGTGGCGATTGGGCCCAAATCAAATAGCCCATATCCACCAAAAGCCCATAGAAAACTCTATAAATAGAGTAGGCCATTCATCATTTGAGAAGGTCGACAACAGAGAAGATTCAGAGAAAAGGTCAAGACTTTGAAGAAAAAAGAGCTCGAAAAATTCAGAGAAAAGATCAAGACTTTGAAGATCAAAGACCTCGAAGAACAACGAAGAAGATCGGGATTAAAGAGTTCGACGATCGAAGACCAAATTTTCTTTGAAGATCGAAGACCTCGAGATCGAGATTGAAGACTTTAAAGAACGAAGCCTTGAAGATCGAAGACTTCTCAAAGACTAAAGACTTTTTGAAGACCAAATACTCTTTAAAGACCAAAGACTCTTTGAAGACTTCTCTCGAGAGATCCCGAAGATCAAAACCTAAACGTTGACTACTTCAAGACTTTAAAGCTTCTCGTGACGACCATCTTGAAGACAAATTGTTGAAGACTAAATTCTCGCAAGTTCCAAAGACTTTAGTATTCAAGCTTCAAGACCGCAACAAATCGATTGACTCTTCAAAACCCCAGCAAGCCAAGATTCGGTCCAACGATCCGAGAAATACGCCTACGGCCCTCGTATCGAAGTTTATATTTTAGAGAAAGAATCAGAGGATAAATTCATTAGAGATTGTAACGCTAAATTCATTAATACAAACATATTTCATTCCGCATTTAATTTCTTTACTTAGAAATTTCTCTGTGTGAACAATATTAAAAGGTTCAAAAAAAACTTTAGAGGTGATGGAGAAAAATAAATTTAACAAACAAAAAAAACATATCTTCCATTAGATCTATGATTTTCTAGTTTTATATCTTCAAGATTAGACGAGATCTAAGATTTCAATGGAGAAAAACATGGAGGAACAAGTAATACCAATTTTTTTTCTTTTCAAATCTATGTTTTTCTTGCTCTAGATTTTCAAGGAACACATAGATATGAAAATTATAAAAAAAAAATTGAGAAAAACAAAAAAATAGAACTTTTTTTACATGATTTTCGTCAAATCTATACATTTTACTCTTTAACTCTTCTATATTTGTATATTTTTTGAAGTTTTGTATAGCAAAAATGGAGGAATATGAGGGTGGGATTGAAGCTTTTTTGTAAAGAAAAAAGAAAGAAAAAAGAGTGAGAGATTGAGTTTTGAAAGAAAAAAGAAGAGTGAGAGAATGAGAGAGAGAAAAGAAATGAAATGAAGAAGAGAGAGATGGCGGCAGATCAAAAAAAAAAAAAAATGGAGGGAAAGAGAAGCTTACACGTGAAAAGAGAGATGATAGAGAAATGATTTGACATGAGGGCATTTTTGTATTTTTATTATTATTATTAAGAGTTCTTATTTTTATAAATATTGTATCGAAATCTGCTACTTAGTGAGATTTTTAAGAAAAATAAAAGAAAAGAAAACTCGAAATGTTATTTAGTGAAATGCTTAAAGTGAGATATTTTTTAAAAATAATTTATAGTAATAATAATATTTTAATAGTGTGATAGTTTTTAAAATATATTATTAATATACCAATTATCTCGAATAAAATATTTGTAATTTATGTCCTTGCTTTTAAATTTTTTGCTTGAATAGCATATGTATTTTTCAATAATTTGTTGAAATCAAACTAATAAATATTTGAAATAAAATAGATTATCAAAATTAACTAGTAATTGACCTGTAATGAGTTTTGTTTTGTTTTTTTTAATCTCGGGTAGATGACAATTCTATCGTTCAGAACAAAAATTAAAATAATAAAAATTAATTATTTAATAATTTATTGAAATAGTATGTTATTTTGGTAACTCTTTAAGGTGTGAAATATAATTAGTTACATACAATTTTTGTAATAAAATTCTTTAATGATTTTATAGATCTTACACGTAAAGGGTTCTCCAGAAACTACATTTTACTACATAAAAAACTACATTATAATTTGAGACAGAGATTGATAACTTCTCAAAATTTATCTATTTATTTTGTTATCAAAGTTGACGTTGTCTACTTGTTCCATAGACAAACGCAAAACTCTTATTAAAAAAAAAAAAAAGAAACGTATAAAATTGAGAGAAAAATATTAAGCACAAAGCCAAACATCCTCGTCTACAACCTACAAACTTCGACTCTTGATGACTAAATTCAACCAAAGGAAATTTAGGGTCCGTTTGACAATCTTTTCAGTTTTAATTTTATACCTATATTTCTCATTTTTAGAGAACAAAATTGTTTGATAACTCTTTATAACTTTTTAGTTCTCATGTTTTAGAAACATTTCTAAATCTGAGTAAAAAAATTAGAAACAATAAATTTTAGTTTCTCATTTCTCTTTCTTGTTTCCAATTTTTGTAATAGATTAATATATTCTTATTTTATCCCATTTTGACTTTAAAATATAATGTAAATATCAAAAATATGAAATTGATATAATATTTTTAAATAATGTATTTAAAAACATTAAATTACATTTTTTTAAGAGAGAAAAAGAAATAAAAAACGGTTTCTCTTTTTCTTCTACTCAAAAACAAGAAACAAAAAAGAGTTATCAAACTTGTTTTCTTTTTGTTTCTCTTTTCTTTAAAAAAAAATAAGAACAGAAAATAATAAATAATAAACAGAATTAGAAACTAAGGTTATCAAAGAGCGCCTTAATTCCAAACATCATGGGCTGTGTAAGTGTTTTGATTTGGTAAGAGAATATAATTTGAAATTCTTCAAAAATATGAAATTTTGCCTAACAAATGGTTGTCTTTTACGAGATTGGTACAAGGTATCTTTCTAAAACATTTGGTTCCCTATTTGAGGGGATTTTGGCAAAGGTTGATAAAACTAAAATAATATGATAAAATTAAAGGGAAAAGAAGAGGGAGAAAAGAGAATGATATAAATTAGAAAAGTATATTGTGATTTTCTTGTTATTAATCTCAAGCCTATTAGTATTACATTGTTTATATAGAAAACCTAACCTTGATAAATAAGGAAAATATAATCTAAATAGGAAAATATAACTATCAAAAGAATAAGATAATCATCAAAGATAGAAAAGCGATTATTAAACATTTTGTTTAAATTTTTTATTAAAAGATTAAATATAAATTTTGATATCAAAATTTTGATATTAAATATAAAAGATTAAATATAAAGATTAAATATCAAAAGAATAAGATAATCATCAAAATGTTTTTATATATATATATATATATATATATAAACATTAGAAAGAATTATGAATCAAATAGTTTTTCAACATAATATATTAAATAGAATAAAATTTATAAATATTTACTTGATTTATTTTTTAAAATTAAATATACGTATCAATAAATTAAATTTTATTTATTTTTATTTCGATTCATATTTAATTTATAATCTTATCGACCCAAATATTACTAGTGATAATAATTTTAAGAAGGGAAGGAGCAAGTATATAAAAGCAATCTTTATTACCAAATTTTGTTTTTTTAATTAAGAAAAAAAAATGTTAATGATAATGTAAATAAATAAATATTTAGTTAAGGGTACTTTGCGGGAGTTGACCAATGAACATAAAGGAAGAGGAGAGGGAAGCATTCCACTAATCCAACTTCATATTGTTTTTAATTTGATACATGTATTTTAATTATTATTAACATGTCACTAAATATGATTAAAATGTAAATAAAAAGTATTATTACTTTGCTAGGATTTGAAAACATGACCAAGAGGAAAGAGTTAGGGGACTAAGTTCCACAAATGCATCTCATTTAACTCTTGAATATTTTATTTTAATAATATTAATAATCATAATCATAATACTAGTTATAATAATAATCATAATAGAAAGAATAAATAGTAAAAGATTAAAAACATAAATAGTAACATTTTTTTAATCTAAATTAATGTTATTATTTTGAAGAAAAATAATGTGATTTATGAGGGAATTAATCATTCCACAAAGTCACAGTTTTTTGGTATAATAATTTTTAATATCTAAAATAATAAAATTTAAGAAGAAAAGTCATTTTTATTTAAATATGAAACGAAAAAGTATATTATTTACTTGTAATTTTTAAATCGAAATAATTACTCCATTATCGATTAGGTGAAGTTAGTAATGAATAATGATAATAATAATTAAAATGACAAAAATATTAAAAGTAATTGTTATAAATAGTAGTGGTAATAATAAAAGGAAATGAATATTAGTTAGCAAAAGTATAATTTTTTATTTGAACATATTTTCATAATATGTTTCTTTATTCAAATGTTAATAATAATTGTTAAAAATTTTACAAAAAGAAAAGAAAGAAAGAAAAAGATGATTATGATGAGTGTTGAACTCAAAACATGGAAGAGAATAAGATCTAACCATAAAAGTATATTGTTGTTTCTTCTCTCAATGAAAATTCTTTTCTTTCCATCACTCTTTCTTTATCACTTAAGCTATTACTTGGAGAATTTTTTTTTGATGCCTTGCCATGAAGGGGAGATAATCTATTTGTAGTGAAAATTTCCTTGGTCATCAAGTTCAAATCAAGTGGTCATCAAGTTCAAATCAAGGGTCTAGATTTGAACTTGTTAACCAAGTAAAATCAATGGTGGATCTTAATTCCCACATAGCTATACCAAGTGGAGATGAAAGATGATGGAGATAAGGGTGGTGGAGGTGTAAACACACAATTACCACTTTTTACAGATAAAAATTTAGAGAATTCTATTAACTTTAGCTTTCAAATTTTCTTGGGTTATTTTATTTTTATTTGACCCTTCAAGGAGGGGAAGAATTATTGTTGTAATTTTATAAATTTGGAAGAGAAGTGAAATTATGATTAATGTATGTTTATTGATTAATTATAAAATTATTGAGTTGATTAAGTATAAATTTGGATTTTTATTTATGGTATAATTATGTAAGTCAAAATAAATATGTTAATAATTATCTTAAAAAAATAACTATTTTAGTAAAATAATCACCCATTTGGTTAAATTGATGGAAGTTGGGAAACATTGAAATTGAACTATAAATGACTCTTGGTAATTATTGTTTGCTTTAAATTTAGAGATAAAATATTGTAATTATTTTTAATATATATATATATATATATATATATATATATATCATTATTCTTTTATATTGTTATAAATTATTGGATTAAGAGGGTAAAATATTGGACTTTAATTTGGATTTTGTCATAGGTTTTAACATTTGGACCTTTATTATAATTAATTAAAATTGATAATTATTATAAAGTGAAGTAAAATGTCAAATTAATTTTTTGGGTAAAAATATCCTATTGTTATTAAAAGTTTCAAAATAATTAAAATGGTCTCTTATATTAATTATTATGAACTAAAGAAAAATATCAAATTAATTAGAGTGGTTTTGAAAACCACAATTAATTTAGGGGTGACTTTTTATACACCACAATTGAAGTCAATTGTAATAATTCATTTCAACTTAGTTTATGATATAAACTTTTAGATTTTATTATGATTATAAATAAAATTAAACAATTTATTAAAATGAATAATTTATTTAAATAGGCCGGACCAAATACGGTGTCTATATACGTTTCTGCCGCACTAATTGAGTAAACCCTAAAATCCTAAAAAGAATCAAACGATATAAATTTCAATTAAAACCTAATAGAGAATTCGATAAAAAAAATATAGAATGAAAGAAAACATAAATACCTGATGGTTATGAATAGTGTGGAGTGTAATCCTTAAGATTGACATCATTGGAAGGAAATCGAGAGGAGATCGGATTGGGCGTAAATCAGAAAATCGAACGATTTCTTGATATAGAGAAGAATAACTGGTTGGCTGGCGTTCCAATGGAGAAGAAGAAGTGGTTGGTGTCGTTCGCGATGGAGAAGACGAAGTGGCTTGTGGTTGTTGGCGTCCGCGATGGAGAAGACGAAGTGGCGGTGGCTGGTAGCGTTCCCTTAGAGAAAACGAAGTGGGCGGTGGCGTTTGTGATGGACAAGATGAAAGGCTAGCTGGTGGCTTCGTGATGAAGAAGACGAAAGGTCGATGGCGTTAGCAAATGGAGAAGATGAAAAAGACGATGTTAGCTTTAGGGTTTGACAAAAGAGAACCGGGAATATAAAATTTCAAGTTATTTTAACTTTTGCTAAATTGAAAATTTTCTTTAATTTTATAATATTTGACTATTTAAACACATCAACTATATATTTTTAATTATAACTATTTTGACTATTTAAAAATATCAAGACTCTTTGATATTTGATTATTTAAACACTTCGACTATATAGGTTTTAAAATATAATTATATTGACTATTTAAAACTGTCAAGAATATTTGACGAGAAAAATCTAAATTTTTTCACCCCTTCCTTTTTCATTTTTTAAAAAAACTCTTGACATAATTTATAAATATCAAGTGATACTACATTTTGTTGTAGTCAACATTCATCAGCATCGTTTACCGTAGCTTTCAACCAACAACTTAAACCAGTCTTCGTTTCATATTTGTCAAATCCAAAGAATAAACAAAATTTATGGGTAGTGGTCACAGAGTCAGTTGAGTTTGGGCAATGTGTCCCGTAGTGCAGGTCGTTGAACAGAGTCTCATTGTTCAATCATATTAATTAACATTTAGTTCCATATTCTATATTCTAACTAGAAATAGAATATAGAATTTATGTGCTTATTAGAGTTGATGAGTTTATGTGATATATGAACTAGTTGTAATCAAGAAGAACGCTTTGAGTTTTTTTCCCCTTAATTTGATGTGAGATCTAAAAAAACACAATAAAGATTAAAATAATCCGAGAAAATTAAACTAACTAGTAGTAAATTAATATATTTAAAAATAAATAAATTGTAACAAACAAAAAGAAAACCAAAAAGACGAAATTATCGTTGGGTGTTTCCACGTTATTAAGAAACCGCTTCTGTAACAACCCGAAAAATTCCCAAATACATTGAACACATAAACACAGCGGAAGCAATTAAATCAACTAACATCAGTCTTTTATTTCAAAACAAATCAATTTCAACATAATCCATACCGATCGGTTTTGTTATTTCAAATCAAAACATCTAAAAAAAAAAACAACCACAAAACAGTATTTAAAGAAAATAACAAAACAAAGTGAATTCAACATACTTATTTAAAACAAAACGAAAATCATAAACCCAACAACATCCCAAACAATAAAGAAAAATCAAATTTGCCGGCATGCAAATCCGTGCCAACCAAATCACCACCACGAGTCTCATCAGCCACCAAGCTTCTTCTTTCCTTTACCCTGAAAAAAAAATTGCAAGATCATGAGGCTACGCCCAATGAGTAGAAAAATGTTAAATTAAAAATCACGCCATGAGAGGTTTTTCTAAGACTTTAAGTCCTTTATCGGTAACTCAACTTCCGAAAACACTCAATCACCCAAAGCTCTCTTAATTTAAACATTCCTCCACAACATCCTTTAATCCTCAAATTAAAGTATAAATCTTTCGAAACAGTTCTAAACTCTCATTCTCGTTTTAAAACTTTTCGATAATTAACTTCCTAATACCTCTTATCTCCTTTTTGTCCGCAAACAAAAAGAGATTATACTCAACAAGGCATTTAAAACTGTTTTCACATAATTAAATCCTTTTGAGTTTTAAAATATTCTTTTCCATTGTACATATGGAATGAACCTACCCCGTTAAGTGCTATAAAGTCGGCACAACCGTATAATCTCCCTTAACGGCAAATATTCTTCTTTAAGCAAGGCCTTTGCTTAAAGCGAACCTGCTACCATATTACTCGAGGTATTTAAGTAATATGGTCCTATACATCACTACTATGATATTCAAACAAGTCTAAACTCGAACTTTTCAAAAATCACTCATTCTAGGCCAGAAATTCCTTGAAATTAAATTCTGGAAAATCCCCCTTTAAACCACTCTAAAACGCCCCAAAATCACCCAATAAAACATCCTTGGGTCACTTCCATCAACTCCCAACACTATACAAGTCTAGAAGCGAAACTAGCCTAAACTAGTGTAGTTTCGCTCCTTTTTCGGGCAATTTAAAGTATCTAATAATCTATCTAAATTTTGGCAGCATAACGCCTATAATGAGCCTCCCAAACAGTACCTAAACATAGAGAAAAAGATTCCACAAGTCGAACGAGTAAATAATAGCTATCTATTCACCTAGGCTTAATTGTCGGCTTAGTGGGCACTATTCAACAATAAGGCGTTCATGGACAGCAAATTATAACACCTTAAAAACATCCAAATTATGCATAAAAGTTTAGATTCAAGTCAAAGATCTCGAGGAATCATCTTATGTAAACACCGATACAAAATTTCACTTAAAGCATGCTTTAAAATCCAATTTTTATCATACTTAATTTCCAATACTTCAATTCCTTAAAACAGTCCATAATCATCCTTAATAAATTTATAATCACCCAAAAATATCATGTTTAAATTCCAGGGATTACTTGTAAAGGAAAAGAAAAACGCAAACACGCACAATTTAAAACTTAACAAATCTCTACTCACCTCTTTCAAGCTTAAGTCTCAACCTTTGAACTCTTTTCCAAAACAAATGAAGCACCTGAAAAGGCACTTGAACCACTTAAAACCTATCTTGAAATACCTAAAATTACAAGGAAAGAAAATACCACGAACGACACGCGAAGGAACGGGCCAAAACCGCGCCAGCGCCCCCTTAATGGGTCGCTTGCCCACCTGGCAGCAGTTTTTTTTTGCTGCCGCCGCCGCCTTCTCTTGCTTATGCGCACGGCGGCCCCGTGACTCCCGGTTTGT
This sequence comes from Gynostemma pentaphyllum, assembly GCA_028015215.1. NCBI lineage: Eukaryota > Viridiplantae > Streptophyta > Magnoliopsida > Cucurbitales > Cucurbitaceae > Gynostemma > Gynostemma pentaphyllum. Next base: position 41,872,268 of record CM051352.1, on the reverse strand, counting down.
GTCGTTTGGCTGTAAAGGTGTATGTAAAAGGGCTTTTTCAAAAAGTCAAGGTTAGGGTTTCTCTAGGTTTTGAAAAGAATGGAAAATATTTGAAGAAAAGAATGATAAATTTGAGGACTTTGATGGGTTAAATCCATGATAGAGAAAAATTCCAAGAATTTTAAGAGAGGAGAAAATTCTTACCTTGATCTCAAATGAAAACAACTCCTTTAAACCTTCACCACTCCTTCACCAATGGAACTCCCAACAAAAAAAACCAAACCTAAAAGCAAGAGCAAGATGAATCAAAGGTCCGATCTCTCTTGGATTTAATCCAAGAAGGAAGAAAAAGATGAAGAATGGAGGAACCCTACCTTCCTTTGTCTCGTAGCCTTTCTCAGACGTGAAAGAAGAAAAGAAGAATGAGCCCTAGTTTTCTCTTTTCCCTTCCCCCTTACTTTCACGCCACTTTCCACGTTTCCCTTTTTTTTTTTTTTTTTTTTTTTTTTTTTTTTAATCTCCAAAAATTAGATAATTAATAATAATTATAATTATTCCTGAAAAAGAATAATTGATATAATTACTAAAGGTAATCCAAAAATATTAAATAAATATTAAAAAGGAAAATTAATATTTATTTAATTACTTACCGGAAATTCGGGACGTTACAGCTTCTAAATACATATGAGTAATTTTTAAATGTTGCTTTCTCACTTTTAACCATTGAATTGTTATTCTCGTTAAAAGTGGGAAAGCAACATCAAATAATTTCTAATATGTATATATATATATATATATAGACTTAGATTCATATAGGAGATGATTCTAAATAACATTTTTGTTGGAAGTTTCAAGAGAAGCTCCATAATTTGTTTCAAATCATGTGAGGGTTATATAGGAGGAAAGAAAAAGGGAAAAAAGTCGAAAAATATCATGTGGAAGGGTGAAAAATCTTAGGAAAATAAATCAGGAATGCAGATTTTTATTGTAAAAATATGCGACTCTAAATTTTTATATTTTTAAGATATGTTATTTTTAAAAATATCTCAATTTTTTTTCTTTTCTAAATTTACAATCATCTCATTTGTATCTTCTCTAAAATCTGAGTAGTTTTATAAGGAAAATAAATAATAGTGGCGGTTTTGTTTATCTAAAATATGGGTAGTTATATAATTATGGCAACTAGGGTTTGGTTTTTGTGTGGAGAATATATATTTATGAAAATTTAAAGAAATGAATTAGAGAGAGTGTGACGACCCGTCTCGATAAGTGTTATTTAAATAAATAATTTATTTATTTAAATAAGTGGGTTTATTTTCTTTTGTTTAAGGAGGAAGTAATGTCTTAAATTTTAATTCTATTTTCAGGAATTAAATAAAAAGGCATTATTTAAAAAAAAAAAAAAAAAAGAATAAGGGTGATGTGGCGTGGGAGGAGGAGAAAAGAAAAGAAAAAAAAAGGTCATCTTTTCTTCTCAAGAACGTGAAAGTCAGAGAAGGGAGAAAGAAAGGTAGGTTTTGATTTCTCTTCATCTTTTCTTCTTGATCCAAGGTGAAATTGTTGATCAAGTGGGTTCTTCTCAATCTTGTTAGGTTGTTTCTTGTTGATTGTCAACTTAAAGGAGATTGTTCAAGACTAGAAGTTATCTCTTCAAGTTAGGGTTCAAGGTATTCTTTTTCTCTTGCCTTTAAATTTTGAATCTCTAGCTTCTAAGAGGAATTGATTGTTAAACTTGATGAAAAACCCAAAACAAATTTCTAAATTTCATCTTTTCCCCAATTCCATTCAAACCCTAAAAACCCTAACCTTGATTCTAAAAAAAAAAAAAACATTCACCCCACCTTTTAATTTATCAAAAGTCGAACCCGACCGCACCAAGGACCGCCGCCGCCACGTCTTGAAAACGCAGCAGCAGCAGCCCTTGGGCTGCTGCTGGTCGGCGGCAAAGCAGCCCCTTTAGGGGGGGGGTTGCTTTGCGTTATTTGCGCCGTTTCGCCGCTCCGTTTCGACCCCTTTTTGGTATTTTATGTTAGGTAAATTTTTAGCATAGGTTTTAATTGTTATAGGTCACTTTTCAGGTGCTTGTAACCATTGGAAAAGAAGACCAACTTGTGATTTAAATTACTTTTAACAATAAGGTGAGAATTTAGTTAAGCTTTGAACAGGGTCATGTTTAATTTTCTTTTTCTTTATAAGCATGATATATTCTGATTTGTGTGCTTGGAGTAATTCGGGTGTTGAATTTAAGCATGAATTAAATAATTGTATGTTATGGTGAATTGGAGTTAAGGATATGAGTTATATCGGCATGCATGCTATTGGATGATGTAAATTGATGTTATTCTTGTGCTCTCTAAATGTTTGACTTTAAAAGTGATGTTTAAAGAATTTGTAGTCACTTTTTGGGTGCTTTTAGACTTAGAAAAGCTGCTGGAATTCATCACGAATGTAGTAGGATCAATAAAGTCTTAGGTAGAGATTAGTTCAGTCGAAGGCTTTTTCTTGGGAGTTTATGTGGAAAATTATTTTTAGATGATTCCTGAATGTGTCTAGGTGATTTTGGGACTGATTAGAGGCCCAAAGAGCTGCTGGAAATTTTTATAAAAATCCCTCACCGGTTGTCGCCGAAAAAGAAGCAAAACCGCACTAGTTTAGCTAGTTTAGCTTTTTAGGGTGGGTTTTCTTCGGGGGATCATCTTGTGAGTTAGAGATCTGTTTTTAAGCATTTTTAGACTCTTTAAATGCTGTAAATACCATGTTTTTCCAGAATTTGGAATTTTTGAGAATTAGCCATATTAAGGTCAGTTTTAGGAGGAAGCGGGTTTTTCGAGCTAGAAACCTGGACCTAGGCTTTGTCATGCATTCTGGTAGTGATGCATTTGTTTAAATCACATTATTCGATGCCTTAGATAATGTGGTTGTAGGTTCGCATTAAGTAGGGCCATACTTAATGAAGAATAAACCGTTAAGGGGTGAATTAGAGTTGTGCACAACTTAATTACACTTAACGGGGTAGGTTCATTCCATTTGATCAATGGGAGAGAATAAACTTGTAGGTTCGCTTGTGAGTCTTGCAAACTCATAAGAAGAATAACTCTAAGGTCGAATCGTGGTGACACGAGTTCAATACCTTGAGTGTGCGGCTCACTTTAATTGTGAATAAAGTGGAGCTAAGGCATTGAATGATAAAACTTAAATGGACGGGATTTTCTCTAGGGTTGAGATCATGCCTTGGAAGTTGAGAGTTATTGGGAGTTGTGAGGTCGAATATGGACTTAAGGAATTTAGAAAGTTTCTCATGGCGTTGCTCTTAATTTAACTTTATTCTCACTGGGCGTAGCCTCATGATGCTTCAATGTTTTTTTTTTCAGGTAATAAAAAGAAGAAATCTGGCAAGTGATGGGATCGTGGATGATGACCGGTTGAGCTTGGATTTACAAGCCGGCAATAGTGTTTCTTTCTTATTTAGTTGGATATTGGGATTTTTTATGATCTTTAGTTCCTTTGTTTCATGTTTTACTTGTATTTGGTTTTTTTCTCAAATTTGGTTCTAGTTGTTTCAATAAGTTTTAGTTTTAAAACGAGCTCAATTAAAACTGTGTTGAAATGTTTGTTTAGTTTGAGAATTTTGAGTTTGAATAAATGTGAAGAACCGTTTCAATTTGTTTAAATAAGAAAGATTTGTTTTCTTGATTTGGTGTTTATATTTATTTCCGCTGCGTAATTGTTTATTTCCATGTTTTGGAAAATTGGGTTGTGACAGAGAGAGAAAAAAGTCATGTCTAATGATTTTCCAATATAATTATTATGGAATCTAAAAATTTCACTTTTATATTTAAAGGGTAAATTACAAAATTATTAAACATTATTAGGTCCCTTCATATCTTCAATATGAGATTATTAACACTATTTTCCTATGTCTATTTTAGATTTCTCTCTTTTGTTTCCTCGAATCTCTTTGAGGGGTTTTTTTTCTAATTTTTTTTAGAAAAGTATTAGAATTTGGAAAATTGGAAAGAAATTAAATATAGTAATTGTGAAACATATTTAAAAAGTAAGATATGGATTATGGGAGGCAATTCATGAGCATAGAAAGCGAACTCCAATTCATGAAGTTTATCGTTTGAAAAAAAATATAAATAAATACTCGTTGATTAAAAAAAGTGAATATCGATTAATATTCGAAATTAGTTGACATGATTTTATAAAAGTAATATCAAATCAAGAGACAACATGTAGACCAATCTGGGCTTGATGACGTCACTTATTTCTACTACTATAAATAGAAGGAGAGAAATCACCAAAACGTAACTTAAATCATTCCCTATTAAGCTTGACACAGTAACTCTATTCTGATCGAATTTAAATATCGAAGGTGCTATATTCTCTTCTGCGCAGGTGATCACTTACGCAGCTCAACACTCATCACTACCTACGCTGATCATCACCTCCGGCTCTCTTTAAATTTATTATTCGTTGCATTACACATGTGGAAGCAAGAACGACGTTGGAAGCACGTTAGCTCGATCATATTATTATCATTTTTACGCAATAACATGTGTTATCTCTTAACCTTCCAATATTTTATTTTAACTACAAATTTTCACATTTATTATGTTTTTGGTTCCTCAACTTTAAAATATTCAATTTTGTAACAACCCCAAATTCCCAAAACATGGAAATTGCAAAAATAAACAGCGGAAGCTAAAATTTAAACCAAATACTCTTCTCATTTAAAAACCATAGCAAAATTCATTCACAATCGATCGATGTTATTTGTTTCAAACACCAAATCGATTAAAAACATCAATTTAAAATTCTCAACCTTTTAAACATAAACAAATGTTAAAATGAACAAATATCCAAAATAACAAAATCCAACCCAAAATACTAATGAGAAGAAATAAACAATGTCGGCGTGTAAATCCTCCCAACTGACCCACCGATCACGAGACATCATCAGTTGCCAGCTTTCTTCTTCTTTTTACCTGAAAAAAAATTAGTGTAGCATCATGAGGCTATCGCCCAATCTGTAGAAATGTTTAAAAGAAAGTAATGCCATGAGATGCTTTTCTAAATCCCTTAAGTCCATATCGATCTCACATCACCCAACATGTTCTCTCAACTTAAAAGTTATTACTTTTTACCCAATGCCTTAACTCAACTAATGTTCGTGAACAAAAGTGAGTTTCCTCCCCAAAAGCATTCGAATTCGTATTTCTACAATTCAATCATTTGGGGTATTCTTCTTATGTATCCTCAAACACATAAGCGAACCTACATTGTATATTCTTTCCCATTGATCAAATGGAATGAACATGCCTCGTTAAGTGAAATTACATCATGCACAACAGTAATTTTTCCCCTTAACGACATATTCTTCATTAAGTATGGCCATACTTAATGCGAACCTCCAATCATATTGTTTAAGGCACCAAAACAATATGATTTAACCACAAGCCTAATTCCGGTTTCTAGCTTAGAATTATCATTTCTACCCAAAACCGACTTTTTATGAGGCTTAACGTGGAATTTCTAATTTTTGAAAATTAGGCTCTTTCCTAACCTTAAGATGATCTAAAATCACCCAAAAACTCAAGTTTGTTTCACAAACCGATCACCCAAAGAAATTTCCCTAAAAAGAACTAAACTAGCCTAAACTAGTGTAGTTTAGCTCTAATTTCGGACATTAGAGTAGTCTAAATATTCTAGATAAAATTCGGCGGCATAACGCTTGTTTTATCACTTCCAAAATTATTTAACAATACCCGCAAATGATCCAAATCTCAACAAGAGTCTAACTAATAATCCAGAAAAAGGCATAGGCTACTTTCTCTTCCTATTAGGCACTAAGCATGAAATTTCTCATAGCAATCAGCAACATTATGGGACTTTAAAACCTACATAAACTAGTCTTAAACATCAAAGAAAGGTTCATTAATAATTCCAAATTTGTTGCATAACAAAAAGAGGCAATACCAACAAATAGCATACTTAATCTCCAACTTTTAGCACTTTTTAAGTCAAATTTCTGCAACATATAAAACAGCCCCAAATCCTCTTTAAATAATGCTTAAATGGTCTCTTTAATGCCCAAAATTATTGTATATACTTATAAAAGAAAAGAACAACAAAACATCGAATTAATTAATCTTAAACACATCTACTCACCTTAAGTTCTTGAATTTCAAGGTTCAAGTCCTTTTTTTTTTCCAAGAAATTTCACTAACCTTGAAGAAAACTCTTCAATTCTCCACCAATCTTTCACCAAACGCTTCTAATCGAGAACTACACCTACTACGACGAACAAACACACGAAAAATCAATTAAATTCGAAGAAACCTTTGTAGGTCCGAATTTGTTTTTACCCTATTACATTTTCTCAAGAGATGTTGAATTGCTATGAAATTATTCCCAATGGAAAGATAATGAAAAACTGATTGAAATAGACTACTTACTTACGCAGATCGGAGTCCGGATGAGGAAGTTATGGCCAAAATAATTCTTGAGGTTGTTTTTTGACGAAAATGGGAGAAAAATAAAGTTTGAAGGGGCTGTTTTTGGCTGAATGAAGGAAGAAGATGAATTTTTAGGGTTTAATCCCGAGTTATGATAATTACGAAAATGCCACTACACTAAAACGATCATAACTCATTCACCGGGACTCCGAATGATGATCCGCCAGTTGCGTTGGAATCGTAATAACGATACAATCAACATCATGTAAAAATATTAAAGTAAACTTGTGGTTTTAATTTTGAGGTTTGTGAAATTACCAAAATACCCTTACAAGAAAATGAGCTATTTCTCACCAAATTCATCAATCCAACTTAATTAGTATTATTTTGAGAGAATTGTAATAACTTCCAATTTTTATACTCATACTTGGTAACGGGTAGTTAAAAATTTTAATCTGTGAATTTAATATTTGTCGTTCATTTTTAATTGAGTTAATTTCACTAATAATAAAAAAAATAGAGATATATCAAATATACCGGACGTTTTTATTAAATATCAATAGTACCCAAAACCGCCACCGACCAAATTAAATTACATTGTGAAAAGACAAAATATACCTCCAATTTAATTTCTCCTTAATTTGTGTAAAATTTAAGGAAGTTTATAAAATCCCTTACATTTTACAAAATTAATGGAAAAATCAAATCTAAAATAAATAAAACTATAACAAAAAATAAAAGAAAAATCATCAAACTTCTGACTTCTTCTTCCAGGAAAATTCGAATGTCTTTCTTGTTCGTCATCCTACAAAATACAAAGATAAAAAGTAAACAGTTTATTGATGTGCACTTAAAATTGATATCGAACACAAATTGAGGAAATAGTTTTGAAAAGATATGTAAATAGGCTTTTAAAATAAATATTGAATTAAAATAAACATTTGATTAAAAGTAAATTATTCTACACAATATAGAAAAAGCGAGTTAGCCGGAGAATTGAAAGGTAAAAAAATTTTAAAAACCGTTTACTTTTAGTAAACATTTATTGATGTGTACTTAAAATTGATAGAAGGCACAAAATTGAAAATGGAAAAGAGGTAACACTTTCTAAAGACATGTAAATATATAGAAAATTAAAATAAATACTAAATAAAAATAAACATTTTATTAAAAGTATCTCGTTCTACAATCGAATCCCACATTCAAACCCTAACCCTCATTCTAACCAGATCCAATGATGATATTGTTACCAAGATCTCGGCGGCAACACGACAGGCGAGCTCCAACATTGGGATACAACCTTCAAGATTTTGAGAGAATTTGATCACCGATGTGTTGAATCGGTAAAATCTCATGAAGACGCCATTAACAACATCGTCGTCTCCGACGAAGAGAAGCGGCTGGTCAGAGATGAAATATACGACGATCAGTTTCCTTGCTTCTCGTTGACAAAAGCGGCTCACGAAGACGCCATGAACGCCTACCAATACTCTCGTCGACAAATTGAGGAGATAGTTAGAGAAGAAAACGTTGATAAGGAGGGAAAGAGAGAAGAGAACGGTGAAATTGTCTAAAAATAAACTTAGGTTTACTTTAAATAAAGATTCATCAAATCAATTAAGATTGATTTGAATTCAAAATAAATAAAAAAGTAAATAATAAATTAAATGATATGTAATAGATATAATTATTAAGAGAGATAAAAGGATAAAATAGACAACATTAAAAACAAAAACCACCAGATCACCACTAAAAATGGTGGTTGTTGGGTATAGATATAAAAGATAAAAACATCCAGGTATTTATCTAATTGGGTGAATTAAATAGGTTATTGGTTTAATTAATTCTTTTTAATTTATCATTAAAAAAACACATTTGTTTGAAAATATAACAATCAATCCACTACTCATGGTTTTAAAGCACTTATGCCTTATGCATTTAATCATCAAATTAATAGACAAAAGATATGTCATATCAGGTTCTTGAGAAATACCACATTGAAAAGATGAAAGAAACTCAAAATATTTATAAGATATATGACTACTCCTCTTATTATAAATTGATTTTGAGATAGAATCTCACAATATCAAGACATGTTAATTAACATAAGTGATTGAAATTGTTTACAGTATAAAATTTGGAAACTAAAATAGAATATTTAAAAATATATATCAAAACAGACTAGTTTAATTTAAATATTAATTTATATACTCCCTTTCTTTTAGGTTTGTACATTACTTGTCATAGTTTAAGTTTTATTTTCCTTCCTAAGTACTTTCACAACTATACTATTTTATCTCTATACTTTTAAATATTTTGTAAATTGTGTTCAAGTCTTTGGTCTTAAGCTTATATTGATTTTTTTAATGCATTTAATAAAAACCTTTTATGATATATCACATGCACTTGCCTAAATTACACCGTGTACGACGCACACGATATGGAATATTTAAAAATAAGGATTTTTTTATATAAAGAAAATTATTAAAAGAGAATATTATTTTGTTTTTGTTTTTTTGAGAAAATAATATTAATGATTAACAATAGCATGAATGCAAAAGTTTATGGCAAATAGTAATATAATATTAAAAAAAGGGCATTTCTACTTCATTTTTTTCAAAACATTTTTTTTCCTAAAGCTATCATATAATTGTTGTAATGGAAGATTTTTCAATGTTGCGGGGTTGAAAATTATAACCTAGCTAGGGATATATTAAAAGATTTCATCTATTTTCAAAAGGTTAATTATAGAAGTGAAAGTCAAAAAGGGGAAATTCAAATAATTTCTATGTGAAAGTGACATATTAAGTTTTGAATAAGTATGCACTAATTCTTTACAAAATTAGTGTGTTATGTGAAAATGACAGAGATAGGCTCTAATTTTTCATCTATGGTCTTTCAATACAAGTCCATTATGGCTTTGTATTATTTATCATAATTTTCCCCCACATCATTTTTGGAATTTTGTGTCACTTGTGTGCCATGTTTGCTAGAAAAATTAGATCCCAGCTTGTGATTAATAAAAAATAAAAATATAAAATTTGTTTCAATTCCATCCAATTATCCATTAAATTTTGTGATATAAATTTATTTATTTTACTAAATTACTAAAGTTTTATTTTTGTTTAATAAATGAATTAAACTGATGCATTTAGACAGATTTGAGATAGAAAGCAACTAATTTGATTTAAAAAAAAAAATTGATTACTCTCTTTCAAGCTCATTTGATTCAATAGTTTTTATGATTAAAGTAAATTATCACTTAGGTCGTTAATTCAACAAATTCAATCCCTTAAGTTGAAAGCAATTCAATTATTTCAAATTGTTAAAATCATGTTCGATTAAATTATTAAATAAATCATGGGTTAATTTCATTGACCAAAAATAGGAGCTTTCTTTGTTTTTTGCAACTTACCACTTACCAGCGCCTTAAGGAAAGAAAAGGCGTCATTTCATTTATGCCTGGGGCTGATGGAATTGTTCAAAAAAGGAGCCGCCATTTATTGGTTGTTTGGTAAAACGATAAATCAAATCTAACAGTTTGAATTTTTAGACTTTATTTTTGAACTGTTTTTCATTCACTATAAATACTCTTTAATTCTTATAATGTTGGGAACATCACAAAAAGATTTTTGAAATTTCTAAAAACACTTTGAAACCTTTATTAGTGTTTTTTAATGTTTACTCTAAAAGTGTTTTTAAAAAAAAATTTCATTAAAAATACTTGCATTAAATGTCATTTCCAACGTGCCATAAAGGGCCCGTTTGACAACCTTCTCAATTTCTGTTTCTTGTTCTATTTCTCATTTTTTAAGAAATTGAGTTGTATGGTAACTCTTCTTGGTTCTTGTTTCTTTTTTTTTTAGAAACACTTCACAAAATTGTGTAGAAATTTTAGAAACAACAAATTCTAGTTTTTTATTTCTTTTTCTTGTTTAAAAAATTTTCAACACATTAATAAATTATTACGTTGTCCCGTTTTGACTCATAAAATATATTATAAATATCTAAAAAAATTATATTGATATAATATTTTAAATATATCATTTAAAATTGTAACATTTTCAAAATACTTTTATTTTTTTAAATGAGAAAAATAAACAATAAATAGTTACATTTATGTTTTTTTGCTTCTTCTAGAAACAAGAAATGAGAAACAGTTACCAAATATGTTTTTGTTTCTCTTTTTAAAAAAAAAGAAACAAGAAATAAGAAATAGAAATAAGAAACAAGAAATGAAACGAGGAATGTTACCGAACGGGCCCAAAATGATATAATCATATATGGGTAAGAGAATAAGAGATCTGACATATAAATTACATTTAGTTAAAAATAGTAATAATCACATCCTCTTTTCATCACTAATAAAAATAAGGGTTGGGTTACACAAATCCATCCTAACTAAGGTTCAACATTACAAGATTAACCGACACAACCCGTCCCGATAACCCCCTAAACACTCGAGACAACACGTGCCGATGGCAAGCGAAAGCTAATGCCCACACATACCATCAAGCAAAACCTAAATAACTAGATAATCATAAAATTAAATTCTACTTATTTAAGAAAATTTTGACAGAGTTCCGTTTATTTTTCGAGTAAACCAACCCATAATTACACTTTACATATAAATCTACACATATTATAACAGGCTCTGCCCTCAACAAAATAACTCGAAAACAGTTAAACATGCTAATTCTTAATTTATCAACATTAAGAGAAACCTTTACATAATTATTCAACTGTAAACATCTTCACTTACTTGACTAGCCTCAAAAATCATAAAACCACCGACACTTATAAACAGACATGTTCAATCACACACAAAATGTCATACATAGACTAGATGAAGATGAAACCAAAACTAGGGGTGCAAACGTCTCTCGTAAGGCTTGTCCTCGAAACTCTGGAGCTACTTGGAGGGGGGAAAACAAAACATGGAAAATCATAAGCAAAAACTCAGTGAGTGGGATCTTTTAATAACTATCATATACTTTTGAGTTAAATATCGTAGAAAACACGACTTTTAGCAAACGAATATATTTCTGAGCAAATCACTTTTCATACATAATAAAAACTCATAGCTAGCGAGTTCATGTAATAATATCATATTATAATCATATAGTAGAAAACTGACACCAAACGCATATCCACAACCGGTCATACTACACACAAGATAAATCAAGTTATGCGGCAGAGTAACTGATTATACTGAAACTGGTTATACGCGCGTAGAGCTACCCCCAAAGGGCTATTCACCCTAGCATATGGCCCAAAGCCTATGTGTATGCTAAAGTGGATCCCAAATATCGGCTGAAAGCTGAGCTAGTGGGTACAACAATTTAGTCGTTTAAAAATAGCTTCCGAATATCATTATATAACCTTCAAACTATCATAAAACCATGGAAATCAATACTCTATACATAAATACATATGGTCGTCTTCTATAAGATTATTTCATAGGTAATCGTAAAACACATAAACATGATTGGTAAACCATAAAAACATGTGTATAATAGGCTATTTGTAATATATAAGCTATCTTGAAATTTATAAGCAAATAGTTTAGGGATAAGTCAAAAATAACATTTTAACCACTCACAAAAACTATCATGCTTACGATCTCAGATTATAAGTGGTGTCAATTTCCGTATCACCTGAAATATAATTTAATAAAAAAGCCCATCAATAATCTTTTAGTACTTTTATATATTATAAAAATATATTGAAAACACATAAAATGGCGGTTAATATTCCAATGATTAGAACTTTACTTTCCCTTATGACTACACTTCCAATATACTTTTCAAGCCAAATAACATCAACCTTGAAGTTTATGAAGGGATGATTTACTAAACTAGTGGAATTTTATTTAGTAAACTTATTAACATTTAATAACGGATCTATTAACATCATGAAATTTGTGATAAAAACATGTAGATTCATGCTTATATTTTCAAAAATTAAAATCAATTATACTTACATTGAGTAGTTAATGGAGAATCGGTTGGAGGTTTTTTTACAGCATCAAATCCTCAGCAACACCGGATCTTTTATGCTATATCCCGATCGAAAGCAAAACCGACTTGTGGGAATCGAACCGGAAGAACAAAAGAAGAAGAAATTTCTTCTAAATTTTTTCCTAAGGAAAATCGGCAATTGGGCAAAAACTTGAGAGAGAATTTTCACTTTTCTAATTAAAGTGAGAAGTGTATCAAATATGAATCCCAATGGTCATATTTATAGGAAAAATATGATATCTAATCTCCATAGATATGCTTATCTCCTAATTATTAAAATAAATAGAAAAATAAATAAAAATTTTATATGACATACCCGTTTTTATATATATATATATATATAAATATATTTTGTCTTCATAATGGTGCCCACCATTGACATACAATTTATATATATATATATATATATATATATATATATATATATATATAAAAACTTGGTTTGCATTCACGCTGACGCCGCAATGAAGACTAAGATATGTTTATATATATATATATATATAATATATATATATATATATATATATATATATATATATATATATTTCTTTTTATTTACTTTTCATTATATAATAATTATATATATTTATATATTTAAAATTAGAATAATTCAAATAATAATTTTTAATTTAAACACATTTAGCCAAAAATTAATATATTAATTACCATTGAATCTTATTCAATTAATTAATTATTTTAGGCTAAATACCGATTTGTTTCTTAAACCAATTGTATATAATTCTCTCTAATATTTATTATTAAATTAAATAAACTCATTATTTAATTTCTAATATTAATTATTAATTTCCATTTAAATAAACTCATTATTTAAATAATTAATAATATTAACATTAATTCCCGTTTAAATAAGCTATTTATTTAAACAATTAATTTTGCCTTAAATTATTATAATTGATAATGTTATATTAATTTCCATTTAAATAAACTCTTTATTTAAATAATTAATATTGTATCAATATTAATAATATTAATATTAATTTTCATTTAAATAATCTCATTATTCAAATAATTAATATTACCTAATTTTAAGTAAATTCAATTACTTAAATTATTTGTTCTTCTTAAGTTAAATTAATAACTTAGTTTTGCTACAACGATATTTGGGCTAGCATAGGGACCCGATGGACCTATAGATCATGGGCTTAATAATTAGTCAATTAAGTGATTAACTCATAATCAGTTAATTACTTATTATTTAACTATGAATAATTCCACTATAGATTCATAGCTGAACTCCCCTCACTATAGATGAGTTATGTCCATTTAGTTTATCTTTAATTTATATCTGTGATATATCCTTCACGTGGAACCCTCATAATTACAGGCGGATAAATTTACCGTTTTGCCCCTGTAATTACCGATTTATCCTTGTGTTCCCGCTAATTCTCCAATGAACTTTATATTTAGTCGAACTAGAGATAATATACTTCTGTGATCAATAGAAGTTGTGGCGCCACTTGTTCATGTCTCGAATCGATACATCAAGGAGTTTCCTAAAGTTCCTAAAATATTTAGGTATCGCACTGATACCGTTAATTTATAGGAAAGTTGTGAATTCCATCTTGTGAAAATGAGTTCCCGCTACTTATCTAGCTATGTTCCCAAAACAGAAGTGTATTAAGCGTTCTTACAGATCGCTCTCAACCATGTGAATCAAAGAACATAACTCCATAAATAGGAGTCCGCATTTCACTCAGGATTGAGATCTATCACGGTTGATAAACTTAGTTTGATATTCGATCATTTCTCGTAAACGGTACTAATGGGAAATTTGATCGAACATCGTGGTCCTGTCTTATACAATCAACATTGCATATGATACTTCCATTTCATGTCTCCCACATGAATGATCAGGATTAGATCATTTGTCTATAAACAAAATGTGAAGCTATCAACAGTGTTACCAGGATAAGGTTCCCAAACGTTATCCATTTACTATAGACAATTTTAAGTTACTCATCTCGACTTTAATCCTCTCGTATGACTCACATACTAAGTTGTGATTTCATAAGAGTAACTTAGGGTTTACTATTTGAATGTTTGATATTAATATATTTCCATATATTCCTAATATTGTCAATTGAATCAATCTATATAATATAAAGAACTTATGTTTATTTATTTAATTTATTCAAAATAAATTATTACAATTAAATAATTACAAGTTCTAGGACATCATTCCTAACAGTTTAGCCAATTCCACCAAAACCAACCAAAGGAAGAATTGAGTTGAGGAAATCACTTACCAACAAGCAATTACACCCCAAATTGACCACCTATTGTTGAAGCCTTCAAAAAAATTTCAAAATTTCCTTTTTCTTTTTCCTTTTCTTTTTCTTTTTCTCTTACTCTTTCGTTTCCCTGCTCACGGGTCCGCAGCCACAAAAATCTGAGTTTTGTCTCTTTCTTTTTTTAAATTACACCTCCTAAGCCAAGTGTCAACCCCACCAAGTCAAAACCATGCATATTGGTTTTTAATAAATATGTGTTTACATTAACAATCTCAAAACTATAATAAACATGAAAAAAATTTAACGTTTATTAATGATTTTTTAAATATGTTATATTTATGATTATTAAAAAAATACAAAATTTACATACTCTCAATAAAAGGAAGCTCTTTGCTTAAAAAAAATAATGAAACTCATTGTGCAGACAAGAAGGAAAACATAAAATTTAATATAAACTTAAAAAATTCAGCAAGGAAAATGATTGCCTAAAATGAATACAATAAAGATATTTGATGCAAATAATATTGAAAAAAATACTTATATCCACAAGCTCATCTCATACAGACTATTGAATAAAACTACAGAACAAACAAAAGACTCATATACTCATGGGCCAACCTTATCAAACATCTTTTCAAGGATTTGAGAATATAGTTTTTTATTTTATTTTTTTACTTTAAATATTGCATTATAGATAAGAGGGGGAGGAGGAAAAAGATTAAAACTTACAATCAAATAAGATAAAACATTAGATCTAATCATTTCCCATCCCCTAACCCCGGGGATTTTTAATCCCCATACCCTACCCTATCCCCTAATCAAAAAATTGGGGTCGATTTCGGGGATTCCCCAGGGGAATCGGGTTCCCCTCGGGGAAAATTCCCGTTTTACATTTTAATTCTTATTTAAAAATGAAATATAAAAATGTAATATACATTTTTAAGTAAAAAAGAAAACATAATACTAACCATTTTATATTGTATTAATTAATATAATCATATTTCACATATATTTTTCAATAAATAAAGATAAAAGTAGACAAAATATATAAGATATTCTTTAAAAATCGGGTACGAGTTCGGGGTCGGGGACGGGGGATGTATTCCCATACCCTTACCCTATAACAGAATTTTGTGTAATATATTTGGGACAACAGGCCTTTAACAATCTCCACATTGATATGATATTATCCAATTTGAGCCTAGGCTCGTATGGTTTTGCGTTTGGTGACACACCCAAAAAGCCTTATATCATGGAGATGTATCCATTCCCTTATATACCATGATCATCCCCTCTCCTGACCAATGTGAGATTTTATTCACACCCCAACAATCCTCCCCTCGAACAAAGAACCACCGAGCCTCCCTCCATCTGTCCACTCTCCTTATCAATGTGAGATTTTGTTCGCACCCCAACATAATATTATTTGTAAATATAGCATTTTTAAAAAACTTGAATTAGATAAATCAGTGATAACTTATAAGATAATCAGTGATTACATGCAAGAAAATATCAATTACTATATTGAATCAGTAAAATCAGTGATTACTTATGTGGTGAATTAGTGATTATATGTGCGAAAATAAGTGATTATTTGCATGAAACTAGTGACAGTTTTGTAATATTATATGTGCGAATTTGAGTTTTATGCTATTTCCAAATAACTCTTTTGCTACTATTTTTGCAAATATTGGACCTCATTTTGCTATATATGCAAAAGCCACTATATTATTTGAGATTAGAAATTCTAGATAATTATCATAAAATAATACTTACTTTCTCATGGAGATTTTTTTTTTGGAATATTATCCTTAATTTAAAAAAAAAAAGGTAAAATATCATTTTGGTCCCTGAACTTTCACTCAAGTTTCATTTTCGTCCCTGAACTTTCCGATTCGTTCTGTTTTAGTCCTTAAAATTTTGTTTTTCGGTCTATGACACTAATGGAGGGCTTATGTAGCATGTAATTGATGATGTGACATGGAAATATACCCTGAGATTAAATACCAAAGAAAAACGAATATAAAGGAAGATTAGTCTCATCTTTTTCTCCTTAATCCCAGTCTTAAATCTCACTGTATCTTCGTTTTTCCACTTCATTTAACCTCATTGTATATTTATATAATGTCACATCATCAATTATATGCCACATAAGGCCTCTGGTAATGTCCTAGATGAAAAAAACGCAAATGAAGGACTAAAAGGGAATGAATCGTAAAGTTCAGGGATGAAAAAAGTAACTTTTGAAAGTTTAGGGTTGAAAATGAAACCTTGGTGAAAGTTTAGGGATCAAAATGGTATTTTACCCATAAAAATGACATAAATATTAGAAAACTAAAACTATTTCCAAAAATATTGTGGTTTTTTTATGACTGGGCACGAACTGGCTGAGTTCGCGTTGATGTAGCACTAGAAATCGTTTGTACAATAGACGATTTACATTTTGAGTTCTAAAATTGTCTGTTGTACAGACAATTTTAAAACCCC
This sequence comes from Gynostemma pentaphyllum, assembly GCA_028015215.1. Lineage (NCBI taxonomy): Eukaryota > Viridiplantae > Streptophyta > Magnoliopsida > Cucurbitales > Cucurbitaceae > Gynostemma > Gynostemma pentaphyllum. The sequence continues at coordinate 41,855,072 of CM051352.1, read as the reverse complement.
AGAGATAAATCTTCTGTTGTATAAATGATTTATAACCCACATAGGTAAATCGTCTGTACAATAGACTTTAACGTAGAATAAATAAACCAGAACCCTTATTCTTCCTCATTTAATCCCTAGCTCATAATTTTTCTCGTCCCCACCTTCTCCAAACCGTTTGCTGACTGTTTTTCGACGATGTCTTCACCAAATCGTAAGGTTCTTTTGGTCAAATCATGTATGGGTAAGTATTTTCTTCATCAAAATTTCATTTTTCCGGCAATCATTTTATGGGTGTTAGTCATTCAAAAATTCAAAATTTTAACTTCAATTTCCGGTTCAAATCTCATTTCAGCGTTATTCTCGGTATGTTAGTTAGATTTTCTTGTTTCCATTTTTTTTTTTTTTAGATTTGTTGAGCTTTACTTTCAACCCGTCTAACCCCCCTCGAGTTTGTCATGTTTTTGTTTAAATACATTTTTTGATTGTTTTTTATTTGGGCTAAAAATTATCATTTTGTTAAATTTTTATTCTAATATTGTCGGATTATGAATTATGACTTGGGGATTTTTTTAATGGTAAATTAGAATGTTTAGGTAGTTTATTAATCATGTACATTATTCTTGTAGATTGATAATGGTGGATAGAACTATTGGATCCTGGAAACGAGTTCATTGATGTTAGTACTCTGAGAGATGATGAATTTGAGGGTATAAAATGTTTATTGTCCCGAATATGAAGCTTCATCACCTACATTCTCATAACTAAACATGGATGTTATGAATTCTATCCCTGAAAATGACCAATTTCTGTCTTGGAATAATAGAGAGCGATCAAGAGTTGAATAAAGGATTTTTATGTCCCAGTAAGGAAGATTTAAAACATAGTTAATCATTATTCTATAAAAAAATAATCAATTTGAGGTAATAGAGTCCACACCTGTTATTTGGGATGCTAAGTGTAAGAAATGGGCGGACGAATGCTTGTGGAAACTTCGTGGTATTAAAAAAGGCACACCAGTTGTTTGAGATTACTCAGTTTGTCAGGACATATAATTGTGTTTATTCACGTTTAACACAAGATCACGCACAACTTGACTCCACATTGATTGCCATAGAAATAAGTGGTATGATAAAAAAAATACAACTCTGAAAATTGTAGTATTGCAAGCATTCTTGAAGATTACTTTTAGATATAACGTACATTAACGATGAGTTTGGGAAGGAAAAAAAATGCAAGAGAGAGTTTTTGGGAATTGGAAAGAATCTTATCGGTTTTTGTCTAGATGGATGCATATTTTGAAACAAACAAACCCCGGGACCCAGGTTGAATGGAAACTTGTGTAACGTCCCGTATTTTTCACGGTAATTTTTTTTTTTTATCTTTATTAGTTTACCATTTAATTTTAATAGTTTAATGTTCATAATTATAGTTATTTATTTTAATGAAATTAAATTAGATTATTTAAATTAACTAGTTTAGTTTAGTTTATTTTTAGTAATTAGTTAGGAGTAGAGTAATTTAATTTAGTTTTAAATACTTTATAAACCCTAATTACTTTAGTAGTTTTGAGTGGAGGAGAAGAGAAAAGGACCCACCATTGGCTATTTGACCTTATCCAAAAGAATTAGGGTTTTGGGACATGTAGGGCATTTCTTAAAAAGAAATTTTTATATAAATAAAAAAACTAACTCTCTCTCTCGTTCAGCTCAGAAGATCCCCACCCCCCCATCTTTTTTTTCTTTCTTCATTCTCTCCTTCGTGAACCAGCCACAAACACCATCTCCCCATGCCCTTTCATTTCTCATATTTTGAATTCCAAAACGACACAGTCGTCACCGCCGTTGTCCAATTTTTCCCTTCCCCTCCGTTTTTACTTCAATATATTGACTTACCGTGAGCTTCCCGGCCACCGTACCCATCCTCCGTTCTTTGTCGTTTGCTGGTTTTCATCCCCACTTTCAGACCACGCCACTACCTCAACGCCCCACACCGTCCATTCTTCGAGTTCAACATGTTGTCAAAGAAACTCACCGGAAGTTATGGGTAAACAGTCGCCGGAAAACACCTAAGGAAGAGGACCGTTTTCTTGAGTTTTGAGAGGTAAGATTTGGAGCTTCGTCTTGGATTTCTTTCGTTTATTCAACTCAAACACTTAGCTAAACACTCCCTTTGAATAGCAAGAAGAATCAGCCCTTAGCCTCCAGGAACTGGAATTAAAGGTAGCTGAACGGAGAAGAAAAACCTTGCTATTTGAAGCCGTTTTCATCATTTAGATCGGACCTCCAACACCATTCTTTACCTAATAAATCATTCCAGGCCGAAACCTTGCTTCCAGACCTTGAAACCAGCCCAGAAATCCAAGGTAAGATGGAGCTCATTTTTCCCGTTGAACAGCGCGGCCGTGAGTTATATTTTGAGAAGAAACGGATCAGATGAACCGGATGGCCGGTTCACCTGAACCGGTTCAGCCTGGTTCAGCTGGTTTTTCTTGAAATTGCCTGGTTCTCGCTATTTTGGTCCGGTTCTTTCGCTAATTAATTACAATTAACTATTTTCCAAGTGCCGGGCAACTTTAGGGACTTTGATTTTGCTTAATTGGAGGCCGGTTCTTAATTTATTGCTTGTTGCTAATCTTCAAAGGTGAGGATAAATAGAATTTTACAAGAAAATTTAGAAATCAAATACTTGAACGATTTGTATGATTCGGGAGTTAAGTTAAATTGGATTTAAGTGAATTCAAGCATGCTAATTTCGTGAATTTATAGGAACCGGGAGTATAGATTTAATATGGGGAATTATGGATTTACAATTCTTGGAAGTTTAAGCATGAACCATTGGGTTTACTTCGGTTATCTCTTAAAGAATGTTTACCATGTGCTCTTGGAAGTTTTCATTTAGTTATCGAGATTTTCCTGATTAATTTAACTCTTACTGAGACTGGGCCTTCCTAGCAATGGTTATATTATGCTCTTGGAAATTACTTACGATATCGATGTTTTCTGATTACATTGAGCTCTTACTGAGACTGGGTATTCCAGCATTGGGCCTATAGTACAATTATTCGATTTTACAGGATTATCGTGACTAAATCATATGCATGTGCTTATGAGCCCATACATGTTTACGCTCTTAATCAATGATACTTGTTCTCTTTTCCGATTATTTTTACTTACTTAGTGGTTCTGAAATTGGTTCTCGGTTAAATATTTTGATTCCTGTATTTATGATTCATTATTATCACACTTGTTTGCTTGGTGATGAATAATGAGATAATGCATAGACTACTTGTGCTTGCATTTTCTGGTATTATTCATGGTTCGGTATATGTATCATGAGGTATGAATTGACTACGTGAGCTGCATTAACGGAGGAGATGAATAATGAGATAATATTTAGTTGTGTGAGCTAGTATTATCTGGTATTATTCATAATTGCTATGATACATATACATTCTAGACTGCTTAGACTACATGAGCTTTGCATGTCATTGGTGAGATAACAGGATCGTGCATTGACTACGTGAGCTGCACCATCTGACGTTATTCACCCAGGAGGTTTTGTTCTATGATGCATAGACTACGTGAGCGAGCATCGGTTCTTGATAAGAAAGTAAAGGCTTCGTAAGCTTTACTTGATATTGGAGGTGAGATAATGGGATCGTGCATAGACTACGTGAGCTAGCACCATCTGACATTATTCACATGTTCTATGTTCTTATTCCATATTCCATGTTCTATGTTACATGTTCTATGTTTTATAAAGCCTAGACTACGTGAGCTAGCATTTGATCTGTTCTATAATGCATCGACTACGTGAGCGAGCATTGGTTCTTGATAATAAGGTAAAGGCTTCGTGAGCTTTACTTGACATTGGAGTGAGATAATGGGACCGTGCATAGACTACGTGAGCTGCACCATCTGACATTATTCACATGTCCTATGATCTTGTTCTTATTATTAGTTAAGACTTTGGAAGCTTAACTCGTTCTATAATTTATCCTAAAAGTGTTATCCTATGATTATGCCCTGTTTATTTGGAGTTGGGAGCTTGATTAATTATATGATCTGTAATTGTGTTCTTACCCTTTTATCCTCTGGAGAATTGTATAACCTTGCTTTCGGAAGTATGATTGGGTAGTTAAGAGACAGTAGGATCTGTTGGACACAAATCCGGATGGGATTTGGTGTTCTAAAGTTACTTTCTATTAAATTTATCTTCATTGGGCCCCCCGCTCATTATATTACATTTTTAGGTACAGAACGTGGTCGTGCTCATGGTCGTGGCCGTGGAGCTGGTGCATCGTGATTAGCAGATCGATGATGATGGATGGACTTGAGCCAGTGTAGTCCATGGACTTGTTTTCCTTATTTCGTATCGTTTCTTATGGATTTTGTTGAGCTCTTTTGAGCATTACTATTTACGTTACTTGTCTTTATGCATTTTCTAGATTTATGTGACAACTCATCTTATGGTTTGAACTTAAAAAGGGAAGCGCTTCCCATATTCGATTGTTGTACGGATTTTGGATTTCACTTGGAAATGAAAGAATGTTTTTAATCGATTTACAGGTTTTCTATTTATTTTCTCAAGTCTTCCGTTGCGTTTACCTATTTAATTCTATTTTAAAGAGTCGGGTCTTTACAACTTGGGAACGCTAATTTGAGAAGCAATAATGTTTTAGGCATATGGGCCTTCCATAGAAGGTTTCAAGTTTTGTCGGCATGTCAATTGAAATAGATTGTACACACCTATATGGTAAGTATATGGGTTATTGATTGCAACGTCTATTGACTCTGACGGTCACATCTTTCCTCTAGCACGAGCTATTGTTGGTGAGGAAAGTAGGGACACATAGGGGGTGATTTCTGTTTCATTTGAGAAACGGGGTTACACAAAGAGGGTGGATATGTTTGATTTCTCATCGACATACAGGTATCATAGATACTGTCAACGACACACCACATGTTTTGCTAGAGACATGTCGTTAGTAATTTCAATGAAAAATTCAAAAGTAAGCAACTGAAGAATCTAGTTTATCATGCTACGTGTCAGAGTCAAATTAAAAAATTTGAGATGTGTATGGATGAAGTTAAACTAATGAATAAAAATTACTTGTCATGGTTTAACAATGTTCCAATTCAAAAGTGCACAAAGGCACATGGTGATGGGTATAGATTTGGACACATGACTATCAATGTTGTAGAATGCATTAATGGTATTCTAAAAGGGGTCCAAGGGCAACCTATCACCGCACTAGTTCAACTCACATACTATTGTTGTGTGTATTACTTTATCAAATAAAGGGATGTATTGAAAAGTACACTAGACAACGGACAAAGGTATACAAGGTAAGCATTATTTTATTGTGGTAATCTTTTTTAATATGTCAAGTGGTTGGAGGTTTTTATAATATAAATATGTATTGAAGGTATGTACTCGATAAACTATAGCATAATGAAGCAAAGGCATCAAGTCACAATGTTGAAATCTTTGATTGAGATAACGGCCAGTTTAAAGTAAGAACGGGATACCAATTTTTTAATTCAAAAGGAGGGAATAAACATATCATCAGGTTAAGCGATCGCACTTGCATGTGTGGAAAGTAGTAAGAGTATTGCATTACATGTTCACATGTCATTGCAGCATGTTCTAAGTAGATTCTAGACTATTGGACACATGTAGAACCTACATACTTAGTATTTGAGTTTAGCAAGTGTTACGCTCCCTAATTGCAACTGATTCCTCATGGAAGAATGTGGTCACATCCTAACTTTCCCATTGTTCATCCTGATAGGCCAAAAGTGTGTCACCTTGGTAGGCCAAGAAGTACACAAATTTGAAATGAGATGGATTGGAGAGAACCAAGTGCGAATAACCAATGTGGCCTTTGCAAGCAAAAAAGCCACAATTGAAGAAGATGTTCTTTCTAGACAAGTTGTTACCCCACCTTAGTTATTCATGTCTGTTTAGTAGATTTTCATTTCTTTTATTATGAAGCAACTTCATAGTGGATCTGAGTTATTCACATCTTTTATTATAGTAATCTTGATAGTATTTTATTTTGAGAACTAAACTTGATAGTGGATTGAATTTTCATGTCTGTTATCATGATCTTGATAATATTCAAAATATTTTGGAATGATATAGATCTCGGACCATAGGATGAGTTTGTTTTACACTTACAAGCAACCTATCGCTCAAGGTTGGTTTGGGCAGATGAGTCTGGAGCCACCTTCCACTGTAGACGTAGGGAGGCTATTCTAGATCGCATATGTTTAGATCCTTATATCGAGCCTCATCTGCGTGCAGCAAGATTTTATGGTGTAGTTCATCTAGGTTTTATATGCTTGGACTGGAGTTTTATTACCGCATTAGTAGAGAGATGGCGTTCTAAGACTCACACCTTCCACTTACCAATGGGAGAGTGCACTATCACATTCCAGGATTTTGCAGTTCAGTTCAGTCTTCCAGTAGATGGAGAGTCTGTTATTAGCAGAGCGGGATATACATGGATGGCTTTATGCGAGCTTTTTTAGGGGTTGCACTACCTCCCAAACAATTACATGGATCCAGACTGAGTTTAACATGACTATCTTCAAAATTCGTGAGTTTTCCACGTGATGTAGATGATGTGACCATAGTGAGATTTGCACGTTCATTAATCTTGCAGCTAATCAGTGGTATCTTATTTGCTACCAATTCTAATACTTTGGTACACCTTATGTTTCTTCCATTTTTAGAAAATTTTGAGGCTGTTGGACGACTGAGTTGGGGTTCAGTATGTTTGGTATGGTTATATAAACAGATGTGTCTCACCTCATTTTCAGATTCTCATGACATGCTGGCTCACTTATCTTACTTCAGATTTGGGTAGGGGATCGTTTTCCTATGATAGCCCCTCAACGTACTCACACTCGAGATGATGAGTTATTTGATCGTCATGTGGCCGCTCAGTAGGTATTGATGTCTATAACTTATATTTTATATATTTATATTTTATATATATATATATATATCTCAAACATTTAACTTGATCTTCTTGTGTAGTTGAACAGATGATTTCTGCGTCTCCGCTCTTGGCACTCATGTTCTGGTCTTCCAGTATAAATATATGTTTGATCTCCTACGACCAGAGCAGGTAAGTCATAAGTTTAAATCCAAACTAATATATATTAATGTTTATCAACTCATTTCATTATAAATGACGATCTTGTTTTGAATATGTAGGTCATTTGGCAGCCATATACCTGTTAGGAATGGTGTCCTAGAACTTGTAATTATTTAATAATAATAATTTATTAAGAATAAATTAAATAAATAAACATAAGTTCTTTATATTATCTAGATTGATTCAATTAAAGATATTAGGAATATATGGAAATATATAAATATCAAACATTCAAATAGTAAACCTAAGTTACTCTTATGAAATCACGACTTAGTATGTGAGTCATACGAGAGGATTAAAGTCGAGATGAGTAACTTAAAAGTGTCTACAGTAAATGGATAACGTTTGGGAACCTTATCCTGGTAACACCGTTGATAGCTTCGCATTTTGTTTATAGACAAATGATCTAATCCCCTGATCATTCATGTGGGAGACATGAAATGGAAGTATCATATGCAATGTTGATTGTATAAGACAGGACCACGATGTTCGATCAAATTTCTCATTAGTACCAGTTTACAGAAATGATCGAATATCAAACTAAGTTTATCAACCGTGATAAATCTCAATCCCCGAGTGAAATGCGGACTCCTATTTGTGGAGTTATGTTCTTTGATTCACATAGTTGAGAAGCGTCCTAAGAACGCTCAATACACCTGTTTTGGGAACATGACTAGATAAGTAGCTGGGAACTCATTTTCACAAGATGGAATTCATAACTTTCCTATAAATTAACGTATCGGCCAGATACCTAAATATTTTAGGAACTTTAGGAAACTCCCTTGATGTCGATTCGAGACATGAACAAGTGGCGCCACGACTCTTATTGATCACGAAGTACCTTATCTCTAGTTCGACTAAAGATAAAGTTCATTGGAGAATCAACTGAACACAAGGATAAAGCGGTAATTACAGGGGCAAAACGGTAAATTTATCCCCCTGTAATTATGAGGGTTCCACGTGAAGGATTATATCACGATATAAATAAAGATAAACTAAATGGACATAACTCATCTATAGTGAGGGAGTTCAGCTATGAATCTATAGTGGAATTATTCATAATTAGATAATAAGTAATTAACCGATTATGAGTTAATCAATTAATTGACTAATTATTAAGCCCATGATCTATAGGTCCATCTGGTCCCTATGCTAGCCCAAATATCGTAGTCGCGAAATCAAGTAGAAGAAATGGAAATTTTTAAGTAAAGTGAATTACTTAAAATAGGCAATATTAATTGTTTAAATATTGAGTATATTTAAACAGGTAATTAATATGAACATTATTAATTGTTTAAATAATGAGTTTATTTAAACATGAAATTAATAATGAAATATTATTAATTAGATATTATTAATTATTTAAATATTGAGTATATTTAAATGGTAATTAATAATTTGAAATTAATTAACAATTATTAATTGTTTAAATAATAAATTTTATTTGAACGGAATTAATAATTAATAATTAATTAATTAATAATAAAATGTTATCAATAAAATTATTAATTAAATAATGAGTTTATTTAATGGAAATTAATAATTAAAATATTTATTATTAATTATTTAAATAATGAAAATTATTTAAATGGAAATTAATAATTAAATATAATTTGATAATATTTAGTCAGGAGAAAATATTAATATTATTAATTGTTTAAATAAAATATTTTATTTAAATGGTAATTAATAAATAAATTAATTAAGTTGGACTTATTAATTTAAGAGAGAGTTTCAAGCCCAATTGGATTAATGAACCCAATTGAAATTGGCCCAAAATAATTAATTAAATAAATTTGATTTATTAATTATTTATTATTAATTTTGGCCTTCATAGATAATTTGTAGGAGATAATTATTTGAATTATATCCTATAATAATTATATAGATTTATTTACCCAAGATAAATAAAAATAAAGAAAATAAAATAATCTCCTATTTATCTATGGCATTTTCGAAATTGCAAGATAAAGGAAAGAGATAATCTTTTTTCTTTTTGTATTTATCTCTATAGATTAATCCTAATGTGATTAGGATTCCTATTTTTTCTATAAATAGGAGGGTTGGGTCATTCATAAATCATACAATTCAATTCCTAAGAAATTTGGAATTCTCTCTTCTTCCTTCTCCCCCCTTAGCCGATTTTCCCTAGTCCATTGGGAAGAAAATATTTTTTTCTTCTTCCCAATTTCTTCTAAAGTTCGATCCCACAATCGGATTTCGTTTGATCGACGGGATATAGCGTAGAAGATCCTGATGAGGATTTGATGTAAAGAAACCTCCAACCGATTCTCCATTTATTACTCAATGTAAGTTTTGATTTTAATTTTCGAAATTTAAAGCATGAATCTACATGTTTTTTCACAAATTGCATGATATTAATAGATCCATAATTAAATGTTAATTAGTTTACTAAATCAAATTCCGCTAGTTTAGTAAATCATCCCTTCAATACCATTATCTTGGAGTTGGACGATCTTCCCGCATACTGTTGCAACAATCAGGATAGTTGGTTTGCAAAAACTCCACTGATATGCTTCTATATTGTAGAGTTCATGTTTACCTCTCTGGTCATGCGATAGTTTGGCCTCATATAGGTGATGCCTTGAATCATGTAACACTAATCTAGGAGGTTTGCATGCATTGGATCTTACACTTGTGTTACAAATTGGAGGATTGAACATGATCAGTGTGTTCAATAGTGGTTATCTTTGTAACGATCATCTTCTTCTCAGTGATCCAATTGATGGTGGCCCAGATGTTGATGTGGGATATATGACACACCAGGGGATAGTTATTGGCTCAATGGTAATGGTTTTTATGACTTTTTTACACGTTGATATAATTGAACGTATAACTTATGTCTCGTATTTCTGTCTTAGGCATCTAGATTTACACGTATTTGATCAGTCAGATATCAATCAGATCTTTACTTTATGTGACGAATATTCTATCATGATTAGTGAGATACATCGATTATATAGGGTGCCTAATACACCGGTTGTGCGGAGGGTGAGACGATCTCCTGGAGTGGACCCTAAGATGCCAGATGACATTGAGTAGAAGTATGATAATATGATGCCAACTGGCACTCCACCCCGCTCTCTGTCACCTTCTAGCCTTCATCCCACTTCATGACCTTCTTCACCCATTTTCATGGTGTCAACTCCCGGTTCTCACATTATTAAAGACCACGGTCGTGATCATGAGGCGAGACCTCTATAGTTAGAGAACCACATGAGGCTGGCCCTTCCCAATATCGTCGAGGAACCGAGACCACGAGGACGCCCAAAACAGAGACGCCCACATTAGAGGTGTCAACCACCTCGAAATATGCGACCTCCCTCTTACAACACTTATTAGCTATTTTGCTTTTATATTTATATATATAACATTCAGACATATACAATATCTTCTTCTAATATATGTTATTTTATTTTTACCATATTATATATTAAATTACTTGATTAAGGAATTGAAAACTAATTGAATTAATTGTGGTATCGTAATGGTAATGAAAAAGCCTTAAGAAGAATGTTAATTTTTTATACATCTTAATTGGATCATTAAGCTGTCAAGTTATGAAATTTTCCAATACCAACAAACAATTTTGTTCTTAGTTTTGCCAATTCGCCTCTACCATAAATCGCCTGTTCAACAGACGATTTTATCCCATTTTATCAATTCGCTAGTGCCATAAATCGTCTGTTCGATAAACGATTTTACAATTCGCCAATTTGCTATTACCTTAAATCGTCTGTTGGACATAAAATCGTTTGTTCAATAGACGATGAACAATATTTCTGGAAATACTTTCCTTTGCACAATTTATTAAGAATTAATATTATTTTTAGCTATATTTGAGCAAAAACCCCTTCTCATGGATGCGAAGAAATTCCTCCTTACTTTTATGTGTGTCACATATTAATTAACTATAATATTAATAAATCAATAAAATTATAATACATATAAAAATAAAAATAAAATAAAATAAAAAACTCAATGTTATTCATTATTACCAACCACATTCTTATGGTTTACACAGATCTATATAAACCATGCAATATTTTACGTTTTAAAAATATTTTTGGGGCAGTTACTGAAATGACATATTTTTGCATACTAATTACTGAAATATTTGAACTTTTCAAAAATTACTCAAATAGCATAATTATAGTTCAATAAATTATTGAACTTGAACTTAAAAAACCAAAAAACAAACAAATTCGTTAAAAATACCTATGAAAAATAGTTTAATAATTAATTGACTTATAGTTCAATGATTTATTGAACTATAATTATGCTATTTAAGTAATTTTTTAAAAGTTTTGACATTTTAGTAATTAGTAAGCAAATTTATGCTATTTGAGACAAATTCTTAATATTTTTAAACATTCTTTAGTTCATTTATACCTCATATTATTTACCTTTATATTAAATTGCATCATTAGTTATTAGAGAATTGATATACATTGACATGCATTATATGAGTCACATGTTAAATATTTTGTTTTTTTGTAAAATAATGAATTAATCATATGATTATTACATATTATAATATATGAATAAATGTAACGGTTTTTTTATCCCACACCACCAAGAATATTCCAATATTAAATAACAGCCTCATTACAAAAGGACAAGTCTTGTGGGGTTGATCATGATGTGAGATAGAATAGAATAGAACACAATAATTGAGAGATATGTAGTGGGAGTGGAAGATAAAGGATGATATATATATATATATATATTTAGAACTTGAAGTTGCTTTTCAAGACTGAAGATTCCTGCTCTTGGAGAACTACCCATATATATATATATATCAAGGCTTCGTTTGTTTTGACAAAATTATTTCCCACAATTTTCAAGTTCTTTTTCTATGAAAGAATGAAAAAAGTAGATCAATTAGTATCATTCTTCTCTACCTTTCTTTTTCTTTGTTTACTTCTCTTGTAAATTTGTGTGCTTATTTGATATTAAAAAAAATGGCTAAATAATACAATAATTCACAATTTCTTCGAATTGATTTTCATATTTTTTAAAATTACATTTAAAATTGTAAACATAAATTTAATACTTTAGGTTAGGTCTATATTATTTTAGTTTTAAATTTTCATTAAATTAATAAATTGTTTTTATCAAGTCTTTTCTATGTGTCCGATGAATTGATGAATCTCATTATTGTGTTTTATGTTTCTTATTATGATATTTTAATTAAAATTTAATAAATTTTCAAGTTTAATTTGATTTTATGATTTTGATAAATTAATTATTTAATGAATATTAATAAAGTGTTAGTTTTAAAATTCTGATACTTTTTTAAGGGGCAATTACTGAAATAGCATATTTTGCTTATTAATTACTAAAATGTTTGAACTTTTCAAAAATTACTCAAATAGCATAATTATAGTTCAATAATTTATTAAACTGATTTATTGAAGTAAAAAAATTAATTTTTTTAATAAATTCATTGAAAATAATAATAAAAAATGATCAAATAGTTCAATAAATTATTGAACTTGTACTTAAAAAACCAAAAAACAAACAAATTCGTTAAAAATACCTATAAAAAATAGTTCAATAATTAATTGAATTATAATTCAATAATTTATTGAACTATAATTATGTTATTTGCGTAATTTTTAAAAAGTTCTGACATTTTAGTAATTAAGATGCATATTTATGCTATTTGAGACAAATCTTTTTTTTAATTTTATATTTAAAAGGTACTATTTTTCAAAATACCCTTTTTTTTATCAGTTCAAAATACCCTTATTTATTATTTCATCAATCACACGTATAATTATTTATTAAAAGTCAAGATATTTTGATGTATTATTATTCCTAAGAAAATAATAACATATTTGAGGGTCTATTTTTTTTTTTTTTTTTTTTTTTTTATATAAAAATTGGGGGGGGGGCCCCCCCCCCCCCCCAGAAAAAAAAAAAAAACCTAATTACCTTCCCCCCCCCCCCCCCCCCCCCATATTTGGGTCTAATCTTTGCCCATTTTTTCCTTAGAAATTATAGAGTTAATATTCAATGATGTAACGGGTCATATAATATCAAATAATTTTTTTAAATAAATAATGACTTTAGAAATTATATCACCCAAACACGATTTCATAATATATTCTCCAAAATCCGTTACGCAATCAACTCCAATCCAGAGAGAGATAATGACAAATAATAAATTTCCAAAATAGGAGTTTGGCTATAATATCGTTTGTTTTTTTAACTCAGGCAAAATATATTTTGATATATTTAAGCAAATTCTATTTTGAAAACTAATTGAAATTATATTTTAAGAGTTTGTATGAATTGATTTTCATATTTATAAAAATTACATATAAAATTGTAAACATAAATTTAATACTTTGGGTTAGGTTTATATTATTTTAGTTTTAAATTTTCATTCGATTAATAAGTTGTTTTTATTAAATTTTTTCTTTTGTCCGGTGAATTGATGAATCTCATCATTGTGTTTTATGTTTTTTATTATGACTTTTAAATTAAAATTTAATAAATTTTCAAGTTTAATTTCTTTTTTTAACTAGTTTAATTTGTTTTTATGATTTTGATAAATTAATTATTTAATGAATATTAATGGCCTTATTCATTATTTCATCAATCACACGTATAATTATGATTAAAAGTCAAAATATTTTGATGTATTATTTTTCCTATGAAAATAATAACATATGTTAGAGTCTAATCTTTGATATTTTTCCATTTTTGTTTGAAAATTTTAGAGTTAATATTCAATGATGTAACGAGTCAGATAATATCAAATATTTTTTTTAAAATAAATAGTGACTTTAGAAATTATATCACCCAAACAATATTTCATAATATATTCTCCAAAATCCGTTACGCATTCAACTCCAATCCAGAGAGAGACAATGACAATTAATAAATTTCCAAAATAGGAGTTTAGCTATAATATCATTTGTTTTTTTTTTAACTCACGCAAAATATATTTAGATATATTTAAGCAAATTCTATTTTGAAAACTAATGAAAAGTATATTTTAAGATATATTTAAAATTAACATCGGGACAGGTAGAGATAATTGTAAAATCATCCCTATGGTATATGTCAATGTAACAATGAGTTAAATCTAAACTCAGAATCCATGATAAAATTTTCTGTGTATTATAATTTAAATGAAACACGTGATAAATATATAAAAAGCCGTTAAAACAAATAAATAGATGAGTGTGATTTACAATTTTATAAGTTAGCGTTTAAAACAATTTTTACCATTTTTATTTATTAAATCTAATAACCGAAACAATAAAATCAATAATATAATATAATATAATATATATTTTTCATCCCGGGATATAAGTACGGCTAAGGATTCTCCATAAATAGAATAGGAAGTTCAAAGCCTCTTTCCTAATTTCTAATCATTTTCCTTTTTCCTTTCCTAATTCCTACTTTTATTTTTGCTTTTCATAAATATCATTCTCCTTTTTATTCTCTTCCTAAATCTTCTCTCTTCCCATTCTTCTGATTTACTTTCTTGTTTTTCTTAATTTTGATCAATCAATTGGATTTCATATCTCTGAAGAAACATCAATATCTTTTTCTTATGGTGATTCTCTTTCTCTAATTTTTTTTTTTTTTTTTAATTGTTAAATTTTTTTTTTTTTTCTTATGATTTTTTTGTTGATAGGCAATCGAGGTGGAGAATGTAAGATATGAAGAGGTAAGATATAATTAAAGTTTAATTATGGATTTTCTATTTTCCTTTTTAATTTTTTTCTTGAGAATCCAAAAAACAAAAATTAATAATGGGATTTAAAAAAAATGGGTGCAGGAATTCATATATAGTTCACGAGGATTGAAGCTATTCACATGTCGATGGATTCCGATTAATAAAGAACCAAAAGCTCTTGTTTTTATCTGTCATGGTTATGCCATGGAATGTAGCATCACAATGAACAGTCTGTCTCATCTTCAAAATTATATTCCTTTTATTTATTTTTCTTTATTTCTTATATTCACATTGAAATTAATCGGTTTCGGTTCGGTTCTGTTTGATTTGACTCGGGTTTTGAATAGGTACTGCAATGAGACTTGCAAAGGAAGGATTTGCAATATATGGGATAGATTATGAAGGACATGGGAAGTCATCTGGGCTTCAAGGCTATGTTTCAAGCTTTGATAATCTTGTTGAAGATTCTTCTAATTTTTTCACTTGCATATCTGGTTATTTTTCATCTCTCTTTTTCTTTTTCTATTTAAGTTTTAATAATTAACGATTATATTAAATATTCATTTAAAAGTACCCAAATTATCCCAACCATAATTGGTTCATTGGAATTCAAACTTTCCTTCATACCAAACCACTGTTTTTTTTTTCTTTCCTATTTTTAGTTAAAAATTTAATGATATTCTAATTTTATTTTATTTTTTAAATCAGAAAGGAAAGAAAACAGAAAGAAAATGAAGTATTTATTTGGGGAATCCATGGGAGGAGCAGTGGCTCTGCTAATTCACAGGTTAAAGCCAGAATATTGGGATGGTGCTGTTTTGGTTGCACCCATGTGTAAGGTATTTGTTTTCTTTTTCTTTTCTTTTTCCCTTTTTCCTTTTTTGGTTTATTAAAAAAATATCATGTGGAATCTTATTTTATAAGTTTTTGTTTTTTTATCATTACAAGTAAAACTTTTGAATTTTTTTATTTATTTTTTTTATCGAGACCTGATGAGAAGGGAGGATGTGCTAGTTAATAGGTTAATTTAATTGAATTTGACTCATGTAGAAATTTTAATAAGGTAAATAAGTACATGTTTTAAATTCAATAAAATTAAATCATTAAAATTAACCGATAAATGGGGGTGATTAACAAGTTTACAAACCACAAAAATATTTGATATTGTGATTTCAAAACCCTTAATTGAGTTGTGATTTAGAGTTGGTTAAGATTATAAAAGACATTTTTCAAAGATGGAAAACAAATTGTTATTAAATTAACTTGATTTCAAAAACAGAAAACTAATAACATATTAAAGAGGATCTAAATTAAGGAAAAGATGGAGAGAAATAGTAATATATCAGGTAATGTGCTAGCAAAGTCTTGTTGAATGATTGCATTAAAAAAAGTCTGAAAATTGAATAATAAAATATAGCTTATTTTCAATTGACCAAATATATCTTACTATAGAAAATAAAACCTGAAGATTTTATTTTTAAAAACAAAAATATATATATACTTTTAATATTAATTTGGGAAGAAGGGTTCTGGATCCAACCCAGATTTGACTTTTCCAACAAATTGAAATCTTGGAAAGCTATTAATCTCAAATCTTGAGCTGGTTTATATTTTTTAATTAATTCCCATTTAATTTAAAATCTGTAATTATGTTTTATAGATTGCTGATGATATGAGACCAAATCCAATGGTGGTAAAATTTTTGACAAAGCTTTGCAAAATAATCCCAACTTGGAAAGTTATTCCAACTCAAGATATCATTGATATTGCTTTCAGAAGGCCTGAGATTAGAGAACAGGTCAGCAAAATATAAAACCTTTTTTCATTCAGTTTTTTTTTTTT
This sequence comes from Gynostemma pentaphyllum, assembly GCA_028015215.1. NCBI lineage: Eukaryota > Viridiplantae > Streptophyta > Magnoliopsida > Cucurbitales > Cucurbitaceae > Gynostemma > Gynostemma pentaphyllum. Next base: position 41,838,357 of record CM051352.1, on the reverse strand, counting down.
AGTTTGAATAGTTCTAAATATGTTTAGTCATCTAAATAAAATATTTTGATAATTTCAGTGCCTTAAATATTTTGTTAATGAACTTGTCTTTTGTTCTCGAATTTGTTAAACGATTTAAAAATACTAACGTGCCGTTTGGAATAATTTTTAAAGTGTTTAAAAATGTTATTCATAATTAAAAAAAAAAAAAGAACGTGTTCAAACATTTTTAAAAGTTATTCCATATGGCCCGTGTCAGTAATTCAACTCTTTTTTTAGGGGGGAAACGAGTATAAAACGAAAGCTTTATATGACTACAAATCAAGAAAAACTGAGTATTTGGAATTTTTTTATTGTTTGCATGCAGGTAAGGGCAAATCCACATTGCTACAAAGGCCGGCCTCGCTTGAAAACAGCCTATGAACTTTTGAGGATCAGTACTGAACTTGAACAAAAACTTGAAGAGGTTTTTTTAAAAATTTTATTGTTTGATTTGGTTTTTTGTTTTTGTTTTTATGGTATGAAAATTTTTCACACGTCTTATTTTCGTGGACAAGATTTCTCTGCCGTTTATCCTTCTCCACGGTGAAGAAGATCGAGTTACGGACAAAATGGTTAGCAAACAACTCTACAACATGGCGTCGAGTACCGACAAGACATTGAAGATGTATACAGGAATGTGGCATGGTTTGTTATATGGAGAAACCTCAGAAAATATGGAGATTGTGTTTTCAGACATTATTAGCTGGTTGAAGAACAGGACTTCCATTGGAAATATAAGAGCAGAAAATGAGAAAAAGAGTGAGAATGATAATTTCTTGATTGCCAAACAGCAGCAAGAAAGTTTGTAAACATTAATAATTTTGCTATTTTTGTTTGTTTCCAACCTTTACTTGGTGTAAATTATATATACTTATATATTTGATTAGTTGTATCATTACATTTTCCTTGCAGTTGTTAATGTGAAATATTTAAACTTGAATGTTTTTTATTATGAAAATGATGTTTTTTTTTAATTAAATTAAATGAAATACTCTGAAACATTAAACACCCGTAAAATGCAATCAAACCATTCAAGTTCCCATGAAAATGAACATACTGCATCACTTATTCAAATCTATTTTAAATATGTGAAAATTCAATGTAAATTACTAATTATTTACCATGTCTTTTCCTTAAAAAAAAAAAAATAGATGCCTAAGGATCAAGAATATTGAGATTTTTTTTTTTGGATAACTGCTAATTTTTTTAAGAGTTAGTCATGAAAATTTTATGAAATAGTCTTTTATTGAATAATAGCTCAATATTAATTAATTCTAGGATAAATTATACTTTGATTTTTGTTTTCTTTTAAGTTAGCTTACATTTTAGTTACTGATTTTTTAAAATCAATAAAATCGTCACCTCATCGATGTCATGTCTAGGGATGAGCAAAATAACAGAACCAAACCAGTCTTTTCTAAGTTTTCTCGGTTTATTGATATGAAACAGTTATAAGAACTGCCTCGTCGAATTCATCGCCATCTCTAGTTCGCCGCCTCATCTCATCGATATTACCATCGCCACATATCCTAAGTCTACATAGCAGACTTCATCCTTTTCATTCTTTTTTTTTCTCTTCATTTTTAGAATTCTTCAAACTCTGTTCATTTTTTTTGAAATCTCAAATCTAAGATTAAAACCTAATATCTTAGTGTTTTAAAATATAAGATTTGAAACCCTTCTCATATCTGAGATTTAGAACACTTAGATCTTAGCTTTTAAAACCTCATATATGAGATTTAAACCTCACACTTGAAGGTTAAACTTAGTACTGAGTTTTTGTTCTATTTTTTCTTCATTGACTCGTTTTTTATTAATCAATGATAAACTCAATTTCATCAACAATAATAATACTTGGACTTTGGATTTAGATTGTTGTTTAGTTTTATGAACATGTAGCCTTAAAATATGTAAGTGACCAAAACCGACAAAAAGGGGAACAAACCGAACCAAATGGTTTCTTAAAAATAGAGAATCATTTGATTCCATCAAATACAATACCGAGTTGCTTGGTTTAGTTCACAATTTTGGCCAAAATCAAACTAAACAGGAACGAGCCCAACCCTAGTCATGTCACCAACTTAACAGTACATCAATGATAGTTACAAGATAGAAACCAAAAAATAGATTTTCAAAATAGTTAGGTACAAATATTAAGCGTTTGAAAAATCAGGAACCAAAATCTAAGCTATCTAAAAAATCAGGAAGCAAAAGTGTAAATTACCCTTAATTCTATATATCAAAATGTAAATTAACTCAAGTCAGGGAACAATAATATAATTTATCCATAATTTTATATATCATTTAAATAATATTAATTTAATATGTCATGTTAGTGTCTTAAAATATTTAATATTTTCACAAATCAGTTTGTACTATTTTATTATTATATACTATGTTAGTTTAAGATTATTTAATCAATTATTGAATTCAGAATTTGGATTTTAAGTTAATTCGATTGCATTTTTAATTAAATTTTGATAAATGACTAAAATGGATAATATTATTTTGTTACAAAATAATTTTATTAAAAATCAAAGTGAACTTATTAGCTAAAATAAGCTGAACAAAATTAATTTAGTAAATAAATAAAGGAGGGCATCTGAAAACCCCATATTTCTCCTTCGATCATCCAAGTTCTTCCTTTGCAATGGAGATCATAGGATGTGACAACTTTGATGCTCATACAAAAAAACATTATAGATTCCCTTTAAACAAACACTCAACTAAAAATTTCACACCCCAAACATGAATTCCCACCCTTAATTCTATAAAGATAGATATTATTAGTCTATTCATTAATTATAATTAAAAAATGAAATTCCATAAAACAGATTAGAGAATATACCCATACTTTCAAAGGCAATGTCCCTTGAACATCTCATTTTAAAACAAACCACAAATCAAAAAGCCCCTCAAAAAAAGTTCAATTTCATTAACATTCGATTTGTGATTTAACCTAAATTTCACGATTTCAGACACAACTTTGTAGAAACGAAATGCCTTTAATATCAACTTGAACAGCATCAGATACAAATATCGCTAAATATAAACAACTACATTCGGAGGGATTATGTTCTAAAATTTGCAAGAATCCCAACTTGCTTGATCATGAAAAGTATCGGTTTTTCATAAAAAAAAAAAAAAAAGAAAGAACGAACCTGGTTCCCCGATTAGTACTCTGGCGAAAATATCTCAAATACAGCACCATCCCAATCTGTTATACCTCAAATACAGTAGTAGGCTATTTGCATCACCTGGCCTTTAAAGAGTGGCTTGAACTACATAGTTAGCTACATGCTGCAAAAACATGTAAAACTAGCTGCTGCAACACTGACCTGCAAACCGCCGAGATTATTCAAAAGCAACTAATTTTAGCATAAATTTCCAACAATCCTCCGTCCACTGGGGTATGGAGAGAATAAAAGTAAATAATTTTTTCAACCCCAAGGAAAACTCAAGGGCTATCAACCACCTTCAGCCGGTTTGTTCCTCAAATGATCTTATTTCGAACTTCTTCAAGCTTCTTCAGTATTTCCCCAGGAGTTCTATCCAATTCATCAGCAATCTTTCTCTGCAAATCCAGAGGGAGGGTTGGGAACTGCTCGCACAGATCCCCATCAATCACATCCTGCAAAGCACATCACATACTCTTAATGCAGATACTAAAAAAGTCCTGTCAACTAAGTTCCACCGAGATGTTTGAAGAAATTGGAAGTTCTTACATGCATTAATTATAAGTAAACGTTATTGACTGATTATGAATGGAACATAAGATAAGAAATTGATTGAAAGAAAATAAGTAAATGGCAGTGCAAAACTGTGGCAACCGGCAAAAGATCAAATGACTGCAGAGAGATTTCAGTTACAACTTACTGACAGCTAAAAAGGGCCAAAGATAACATTAAATTTCGTTAACTAGAAGGTGGATTGAGGTCCAATAATGCATAAGAAAAGGAAGCCACAATTGAAATCATTGCACACAATATAATTCAAGCAATTAATCAAATGCTTCTACAATGAAATCAAATGAACAAGAAAGAGAAGCAGCAAGGAGCTTACCTTAACAGGAAAATAAGCTGATCTGTAAGACATATGATCTCTTCCACACAAAGGTGGATATTCTTGTCTCAGATGCATCTCCAAGTGAGAGAAGAAATCGACATCATCACGGGAGGTGAAAGCATGAAATGCCCCCAAACTTCCCATGACTGTACCATATAAAATGCATTCCCCACCACCTGGAATCAAGGAAGCCTTTTGCAATGATGTGACTACATCACCAATATGGAATTGTATGATTTCTTCAACCTTGTTTGGAGCACCATTCAGCTTCCCCTGTTCCCATTTTATCTTTCCACCAGTTGGATCTTCTTCAATCTCATCTGAGACATCTTGTGATAACCGCACAAAATAGATATTTCCAAACTTGTCAGCACCAGCCATGGTGTCAAAATCCACGTGGTACGATGCTGTGAGCCATCTAGGAACAGAATCATCAGCAAATATATACAGCTGGTTTTCATCCCGTCTATACTTACAATAATGGAATGACTGCAAAAACAAATGTAAAAGACATTAGAATATAATTAATACAAACAGATAAAACCATCAAATGCTAGGATTTCCTAAGCATTACAAACAAATACATCAGAGGCATAACAAAAAATAACTAATTTCTGAATCATGTACTTCATTATTACCATACCATAAATAATAATTATAGCTGAAGTTTCCATTTAAGAGGTTGTCTCAGAAGAATAGTATCAAATAAAAAAGTACCAGACTACAGCTTATGAAACATCATACATGAGGAGAACTGAGGTCCAATCAATTACTTTTTGAACATGTATGTTTGCTATGTTGTCCAGAAAAAACGACTAGAGAAAATATCATATCACACCATGCAGAAAATTAAATAAATGTTTCATACAGTAACATAATATACCTCTTGAATGTCCCCAACATAAATTCGGTCCCGATATGTCTGAATAGACACAATGGTATTTGGAAACAACTTGTTTTCACATTTTTTAAGCAATTTTCTTTTCCCCAAATCATACAACCCAAGCACAGTTCCTATTCCAGCAAGTAGTCTTCCCTGGAACTGCGATAAAGCAAGGGGAACACCTTTCACTTCCGTCTTGTGCAAAAGTTCAAGGGATTTTCCCTCCTCTACAAAACGATAAATATGAATATACCCTTTCTCATAACTTTGTTTAGGGAAAAATTGCAGCCCCTTAGCAGTACCAACAGCTAATAGAGTTCCATACTCCTTGTCATGGAAATTCACAGTGCAAACGCTGAATGCAGCCTCATTATCCTGAAGCTCCAGCAGACAAGTTGTAGTAGCTGATCTAGGGTCAAGAATTCGGATGCAAGAAACCCATTTTTTAGACTCTGCCTTGGGGTAACCATAATGCTCATCAGATAAAGGATCATCCTTATCCTCATCATCTCCACCATTCTCCATTTGCTCCATTGCGCCATTTCCATTTTCCCCAGCCCCGGCAGCCTCAAAGCATTCCTTTTTACCAGCTTCACGCTCTTCTGCTGTGAATGCTCCTTGGTCACTCTCAATTATAACCAATAGTTTTCTCCTGGGTTGAAGCACAAACTTCCTGGGAGTGTACCTAAGTGGAATCACTGTTTCATTAAATGTCTCTCCCAGTCTCTCAATGGTAAAAACCCTCAAGAAATTGCCAGCTACAGCAACTACACCTTCTGCACACTGATCAGAAGAAAAGGAGGATGCAAATTCAAGAGTTTCATATGATAGAGGTGTTAATAGAAAATGCCCTTGATGAATATAACCAAGCCAAGGTCTACTTGAGAGGCAAAGTATGGCACGCCTCCCTCTCAAAACAACAGAAAAAAGCTTAGGCGCTCTTAGTCCTAAGAACCGGGATCGCGAATCAGAAAGTTGACCCGTCACCATATCCACTACTGTTCTAAACAAAACCCCAGAATGTAATGCGGCATTTAGGAAAAGACTAGCAGGATGATCTGCACCATCTTCACCGCCTACTGATGCCTGAACTTCAAGAAATAGGAGAGATTCTGGAGCTGAAGAAACACTCTGCACACTTAAAATCTGCATGCAGTCATCAGGATCCAATGATAAGATACGTATTGTGTTGTCGTAAGAACCAACTGCTAGGAAACGAGCACGTTGTCTCCCTTCAGGTACTGGGGCAATGTCCAAGCAAGCCACATCTCCAGACATTTCATGCTTCTCCACCTCCATTAACTGACCAGTCATGTCCACCTCGAAATAAATAAGTTCTCCCCCACTTAGGGCAATCACCACTTGTTGCCTATTAGAACCAACCTTAACAATAGTTCTCTTACCTGGAGTCCTCCACTCATTAATACGCCCGTCTTCCCTAATGTGCCTAATGCCATTTGGATGGACTTGCATGAGAGAATCATCACCTATCAAAGAAACAGCAAGGGAAGGAGTCGTATCAAGAAACCCACTGTCACTAACTTCTTCAACTGTCTCACCAATAGAAAGAACAAGGGTTGCATTTGCAAATGACACAACAATGTATGCATCAAACTCATCATTGATGTTCTTTTTCACAGTCCAAACAGCACTAGGAACACCAGGAAGTTCTGACACAGCCATCTCACTGATGGCCAAACCAGGTCTCAATATCCGCAGAGATGAGCGAGGACCCCGCCCACAGAGAGTAAATATCTGAGGTGTTTCTTCCTCAAAGAGATTTATGACTTTCATGTCCATTACAGGCATCAAGCTCTCAATTTGATCGATCCTAACAAGGTTTTTAAGTTTCCTAGGCTGGAAATAGACAGGCTGAAAACCTTCATCAGTTTCCATCAGAGTAGCCGAGGAAGACTCAACATCAACATCATCTCCTATCGCTTGGAACTGGTATAGTGAGTGATTTCCAAATTCTGAAGCAGCAAACAGAAATCCTGACTTCAATACACACATTGAAGCTGTAACTGGAATAGTATCAAAATATTTGATCTTTAGTTCTTTGACACTATCATTGTTATGTTCCAAAGTAACCTTAAAAATATCTCCATACTCTGTCTGTAAAAGAAAGAAAAACATTGCTTTCTGCTTATGCATAGCTGCTGAAACAATAAGAACACCACGTTCAGCCGGTAAGTCTAAACGCCTGGGAATCACGGCTCTCACATCCGGATGTCCCTGATTTTTATAAATCACAAAATTCTCGGCACAAACTAACACTCCACTGGGACCATCTCCACCACCAGGAACTGTAACAAGCATATTAGCACCATTATCAACGGGTTCCGTCCACTTCCTAGACACATGATTAAGACCAAGATCAAGTTCATAAAACGTCAAAATCTTCTGAGCCTCATTAGCCGCCTGCCCAGTAGCATCTTGATCAGCCTCCGAGTAATCCAACTCAATTGCAGCAAATATAGGATTATCAAATCCACAATCAACTCCACAAATCGAATAAACAATTGTATGCGACTTATGAGCTTCCAAAGGGGAAGAAATAGTAAGCCTGGCGGCCGTATCCCTATTCAACACATAAACAAGTTTCTGCTTCTCACATGCCCCAATCATAACAGCCCTACCTTTCGGATCGACAGCCAAATACTGTCCCGGAACAATCCGACGACTACCAGACTTCCCAAAAGTCTCCTGGTGTACTTTATCAAACACATTTTTATCCTTATTATACTCAAGAATAACAATTCGACCCGAATCAGACCCAACAACAATATAATCTTTTTGAGCCCCAGTAAGCCTAAATTGAGCTAAAGAACGAATCGCACCAAAGATTTCAACAGAAAGTAAAGTTTGGATCTTACCACTATCATCAGGTCGAAGAAGATCCAAAACTTTCCCTCTTGCTACAACAATTTCCTGAGTCTTTCCACCAGAGAAATTCCCATTTATTGCAGAAATTATGCCCGTAGCTCGCTGCAAAGTGAGGCTGTAAAGGTACATAGCTAAAAATTAAGTGAATGAACTCTATTACTCAAGAAAAATGTGAAGTAGATGGGATTAGGGTTTTGGTTTTTTTAGGGTTTTAAGAAGAATTTGGTAATGTGGAAGAAGGTGAAGAAATGGAATTAGGGCTTTTCTTGGACAAGGAACTGTAAACCCCTGAAAATGCGTGAAATGGCGAAAATTATAAACCCTAAACGGATTGGAGAAGGAAATGTGTGCGCGGCAAAGATATATCGCCAATTGCAGACTTCCTTTCGAATCTGACGGATGAGATATTGAGTTGATAGATCCGAGTTTAGGGATGCATGATGCACTGGATTAGAGGAAGGGCCCACGGCTTTGCATTTTGGTTAAAAATTCGAGAGAGATTATTTAAGGGAGGTTGTGTAAGTTTTTTTAAGGGGAGTTTTGTTACTTGGGTGTGATTAAAGAGAGTTTAATAGCTTATAATAATAAAGTATGAGAATGGCCAAATTCCTCGTTGGTTAGGGGTTCACGGGTTAGGGCCCCCGACCCTACGAGAATGGGAATACATTCCCCGCCTTGCCCCCGTCCCCGATCCCGAATTCGAACCCGATATTTTAATAATATCTTATGTATTTTGTTTACTTTTATTTTTATTTATTGAAAATATATAATATATAATATGATTATATTAACTAATAAATTATTAAATGTTTAGTATTGCGTTTTTTTTTGTCTTAAAATGTATATTTTAAATATAAATTTCATTTTTATTTTCCTTTTTTAAATAAGAATTAAAATATAAAACGTAGAATTTTTCCTGCGGGAAACCCAATCCCCGAACCTGATGTTGTTTACTAGAGTCTTGGAATGGGAATGAAGTATTATTTCGTGTGGGACCTACAAAAAGTAAAGAGAAAAGAAAATTAATAAAATATAAAAGTTGGTGGGACCCACAAAATAAGGAATGATAATGAGATTGATGAAATTGTATGAGAGAATGAAATTGTTTGAAAATTGGGAATGAGAATGTCAAATTGTGTGGTCCCGCACTCCGTTCCCATTCCAAGTTTTGGTAAACAATATCAATGGGAATGAAATAATCTCATTCTCATTCCTTCATTCCTTTATCAAGTTTCAGGTAAACAAGATAAATGGCAAATTTAAAATAACATTTAAAAGTAGAGATAAAAGTGGAAATGAAAAATTATGCCCTCTAAGCACCTTTTAAAGTATTTTAAAAATATTTAATTAATCCATATCAATTTCTATCAGACTAATACACTATTTTGTAAGATTTGATTAACATAAAAATTTTAAAAGTAAAAAACTAATGCGACACAAACAAAAAATATATGGATGAAATATATAAAATTCTTAAAGAAATATATCTATGCTTTCATAAAATTAATAAAAAATGGTTACACAATTCCCATAAAAATAATAAGAAAACAAGAAGAAAATAAAGGAAGGCAATCAACCATATAATTTGAATTCGAATATTTTGCTAAAAAAAATCGAATATTTAATATAATCATGTTGTTTTCGAGTCTTTTATTTATAAAATTATAGTTTTAAACATAATTTTGGTCTTATCTTGTCACTAATGAGAAGGAGGACCTTCTTATTTACATGTCATATCTCTTGAACAATACTTTTCAACAGGACCTATTATATTATTTGTTATATTGTGAAGACAATTTTATATATCATATTAATAATGGCTTTATTAAAAGCCATGGCCCAAGCCTTTTTTAGTAAGCCCATCACAATGCTAATCCATTACCAACGTGGAGTTTAGTCAAATGAATGAAACTTTATTCTGACCTCGTGAAGCGTGAAAAGAAAATAGGTCAATGTATTTTCACTACATGTAAATTGGCGGTGGTGTGGTTTTGCTTGGCTGTGAGTTCTATCAAAAACGGCGTGACTGTCCATCCGTGTGTGAAGAAAAATTAGGCGATAATTTTTCTTGTTTTTGATAGTGAAAAAAAACAGTGAGGGTTTTGTGAGAGTTGTGAAATATTGTATTGAATATTTCTATTGTAACTCTGATTCATCATAATAAAATCTGTAATGGAGAATGGACGTAATTTCAACAATTGGGGTGAACCAAGTATAAATTTCGGTGTCGTTTTCTTTCCCTTTTATTTATTGTTATTATTCCGCATTATCGTTCTTGTGTGTGAATTTTTTAGGCGTCGCGAACCTATCGATTCCCTAACATTATTTACTATAATATAAATGTTCTCATAAAGATATGATAATTTATACAAATGATGACCTTTAGGCTTTAGTGAGGAGGAAACTTTTATTCAAAATTATAACATGAATTTCATTGATTTTATCGTGGAAAATACTCGTCTCTCCTCACCAGTAAATATGAACTATTCTTTATTTTTATATGTGTTTTAAAAGAAATGAGGAAATTGAATAGACCAATAGAAATTAAAAAAAAAAAAGGAACTTCTTTTTACTGGTGAGGAGATAAGTATTTTTATTTGGTCAAAATATTTTTATCAGATTTGTGAAGTATCTTATTGGATAAAACTATCCATATAAACTGAAACTTTTAAAATATTTATATGAATTGAAATGAAATTGAAAATTGTTCATAGATTATGGATTATATGTAATAATAATTTCAGTTTTTAAATCCCTTTTTATTTAATGAATGTTATCTTAGGGGTATTGTGAATGGCATACTAAATCCACCCAAACCACTCCAACACCAACAAACCCATGTGGCTGTTTAAATCATTAACATCTCATTGTTCTCATTTTAACAAAACATGGCCAATTTCCCTCTTCATTCTCTTCTCAACACCACAGCCTTCTTTCTTTCATTCATGGCCATCATCAACCTCTCTTCCTCCTCTCGAACACTCGAAAAACCAAATGCCCGAAACCGTCACAATATCCATCACAAGTTTTCATTTTTAATGAGAGATGTGCTCAATGTGACTCACCTTCCATCTTCCAAACCACCTCCCACCACCAAGGTCACTAGCCAACTCCCATTTTCAAAACCACTTGGCTTCTTTCCACCCAATAGAGGAATCCCCATAGCCGAAACCTACACAACGGCATCTCAAACGCTCGATCTATCGAACATCGGGATGTCGTTCCCGGCGAGAGCAACGCTACAAGAGCTAGAGTTTGGAGTGGTGACAGAAATTGAGGAGTTGTTGTATAAAGTTTCAAGGCATAGTCCAAAGGTATTTGGGAAAACAGAAGGATTTTATGTGGCAAATGCTGAAGATGGGGGAGGGCATATGATGGCAATGACAGTGTATTTGGGAAAGAGTGGGTTCAAGGATGGGCTGAGGTTTTTTGGAGTGTATAAGACTGATATGGAAGAGTCTCATATTGCTGTAATTGGTGGAATTGGCAAATATCTTGGTGCTAATGGTTATGCAACTTTGAAGAAATTAGGGATGAGTTCAAGAGGTGTTGAGGCAAAATTTGGAACCAGTTTCAAGCCCATTGAATTTAATGTTTATTTGAGCAAATAGAGCCATTTGTTAGCTCATAATTATAAAATTTTAAAGATCATTTTGCTCCTAAATTTTAAAGATCATTTATCATTGGTTAAACTAATTAACCTTTTTCTTTTCTTTCTTTTTGTTATTCCATTTCCATATACTCAAATTCTTGCAAATTTATATATTTGTCAAAGAATATTAGTACTTTTAAAGTTCAATTTTAACTTTATTTTAAGTCAATCACTGAATAATTTTGATGGAGGATAATAATCGATTCTTGTAATAACTATTGATTTGCATAATTTAGCGAGTGATTAAAATATTGATAAAAAACAATCACAAAAAAATAAATGGTAATTTTCTATAATTTGTAAATATATTTTTAATTATTGTTTTTATAATATTTTATATTAATTTTACTAAATCTATAATAAAAAAAAGGTGGTGATTACCAATCTAGAAAATTTTAAAAAATTTAAAAATGTATCATTAAAAATGTATAAATTTATCCAAAAAAATTATAATATTGGTAAGTTTATCATTTTTATTTAGTACATCAATCAATAATTTATTATGATTAGTGTCAATTAGCATATAAGTCAATCAGTGAATATATCAATGGTTATCATGTAAATTGATGACTCTTGCAGTCAATCAATGATTAAATTATTTTTTTAAATATCATATTTACATATACCATATTTAGAGGACTACTACAGAAAACTTTACCAAACCCACTGAATTTCAGACCCAAAGTTATAAAAATTAAAAATATTTCAAGAATCTAGAAATATCCAACCAAGCATTCAATCCAACCCAAACCCCGGATTGAACTATGTTTTAAGAATGGATGGATGAGAATCAATTTTCTTTTTTATTTACTAAATAATAAAATGAGAATCAATATGTTTAGGACTCACTTTCAAATGGGGAATCATTCTCTAAATAAGGGAAATCTCATTCCCTACAAAAACCTAATCAATTTCATTCTCTTTTCTTGAGACCTATATCTATTTATTAGTTATATTTACGAATTCTCTCGACTCTCCTCCTTTATAATCACCCGCATTCTTCTTCCTTACCATAACTACTCTCTCTTATTTTATTTTTATTTTATAATAATAAATTTTAAAATTTGTGTAATAATTAGTTAACTTTAATTTTAATTATTTATTATTCTATACTTACTTAATAACTATTAAAATAAAATTTATTACTATTGAAATGAATAAAATTAAAACTAAAATTTATTTACTAAAATATTTTTTTAGTTGATATATTTTCAATTGATTAAGTTTATGGAATAGATATACTGGTTCTTATAATAGGTTTAACTCATATTCATAATATAAGTGAACAATGGGAATATAAATATGATTCTAGTACTAGATAATTATGGTAAACAACCATCAAGAGAATGCGTTTCTTCTCATTCTAATTGTTTTCGTACTTATGATTAACATTTTGATTCCTTGTCATTCCGATTCCGATTCTGAAATTAGTATTAGTAAAACCGGGTCATAATTCAATTTTATTTAAATTTGGATTGTACACAAAGGAATGGGAACTATCTCAAAAAATATTATATTTTACTTATGAACCAGTATTGGATTAAGAAATTCGTTACATCCACACATATTTATTAAATACAAATAGGCATTCAGAAATCTAAAAGTTATTTTTGAACTAGTGTGTTTACCAATTAAACTATGAATCAATTTCAGATATTAAAAAAAAAAAGGGAAATTTGTTGATACATATCAGTTGTGGTTTAGTTTCAACTGAAAAAACTCAACCAATCCATCAATAATTGATTTTATTTTCCGCGAAAAATTGCATTAATTAATTAATTAATTAAAAATTTCACTTAGAAGAGAGCATAACTTTCCAGATTTCCATACCTGATAATGATACCAAAACCATATTAATGAAGGTTTAGGTTTCATCAAACCAAATACATTAATTAATTTATCAGCTCCCCTTTCTCACTTAATCCTTCTTTTCATGGAAAAACTATAAATACCCACAAGGCTCATCTTCTTCAATCATCCAAAAAACCATCAAATTCTCTAAGCTTTCAAATATTCACCTGATCTATAAAAAAAATGACCAAAAATCCTGTTTTCTTCTTTTTTGTCTTTTTGCTGTCTGTTTCTGATCTGAAATGTGCTCGTTCAGCCAGAATGCTGGATGAAGTGGAAGAGCCGTCGCAGCCCCAAGCCGGAGTTACTCCTCCTCTGGCAACATTTCCCTCTCCGACGACTTTTCCGGCACCGCAGGTTTAGCTATATACCGATATTTTTTTGTGGATATTGATTTTTATGGCTGTGTTGAAGATTTTTTTTATTGTTAACTAATGTATTTAGTGACGGTTTGACTTTTTTAAACTGTTTGATTTTGTGATTGAGGTTAAGTGTTTTTTAAATATATGTCTTGGTTGATTTTTTTAAGAAAATTGTATCTAACATTAGTAATTTTTTTTTATAATATTTATAAATATAACATTTTAAAGGTATATTATTTTTAAGAATAAATTAATTAATAATTGATTAAAGTTTATAATAATCACATCATAAAAAGTAAAAAAAAAAATAAATAAAAAAAAAAAAAATTTTTGTAATTTTAAAATTTATAAAAAAAAAAAAAAAAAAATAATAAAAAAAAAAAATTAAATTTTAAAAAAAATTTTAAAAAAAAAAATATGAAACATGGTCATCAATATTAAAACGACACTAATTTAAAAGATTCTATCTCTTTACCAGGTCGGGGCGGGAACGATACCGTCAAGTGGTTTAACACCAACATCAACGGTCACTCCTACTCCTTTGGCTACAATTCCATCACCGACCACCTTTTCTCCACAGGTTTAGACATATTTTAAATTTCTTTTCGTGGATATTGATTCTTTACTACAGGTTTTAACCTTTTCTTTAAAATAGTTTGAGATGTTTTAATGTTAGGCTTGAGCTCTTTTTAAAATTTTGATTTTATGATTGAGTTTGAGTGTTTTTATAACTCAAATTGTAATTAATTTAATTTAATAAATAGTTTTTGAATTTCAAAGATAATACACCACTTAAGTCAATTTTAAATGAGTTTTGATTTAAAAGTGAGACAATTAATTAAGCATATGAATTGATGGTCACAGGTCATTCATATTAATTATTTAGTCGCTAATTTAAAAGATTCATATCTTGATCAGGTGGGTGCAGGAGCAGCAGCCTCGAGTGGTCTAATACCACCATCGACAACCATCCCTTCTCCGACCACCTCTAATGATGACGATGACGATGCTGATTCACCATTACCCGAACCTAACACACCGGCAGCCACACCCACCCCGGTAGCCGATCCAGAAGCGGCCGAGGCCACAGCACCAGTGGTCGGTCCACCAGCAAGCGGATCATTGGTTCCACCGACGGCAGGAAAACCAACATTATCATTCTTCATGCATGACATCCTTGGAGGGTCTCAGCCATCAGCAAGAGTAGTAACCGGAGTCATAGCCAACTCCGACAACAACGGCGGAATCGCCTTTTCGAAGCCGAACGACAACTTCTTCCCAGTCCAAGGAGGAATCCCATTACTGAACAACAATGACAACCTCAAAAACATCATTAACAACAACAACAACCTCCCTCTCCTCGCCGGTTTCAATGGCGCCGCCTCTCAAAACAATCTCATCCTCCAAAACAGCGCCAATAACGGCATCATTGACAGCCCCGATAACCAGCCTTTCGTCACCGCCGGACAACTCCCATCAAGATCAACAATCCAACAGCTAATGTTCGGATCAGTAACGGTGATTGACGATGAATTAACGGAAGATCATGAACTGGGTTCTACCGTGATGGGAAGAGCTCAAGGATTTTACTTAGCTAGTTCTTTGGACGGGACGAGTCAAACTGTAGCTGTGACGGCGTTGTTTCACGGCGGCGGTGGTGCTGGCGGCCATGAATATGTTGAAGACTCGATAAGTTTCTTTGGAGTTCATAGGACGGCTTCACCGGAATCGGAGATAGCGGTGATCGGAGGGACGGGGAGATACGAGAAGGCGAAAGGGTATGCGGTTGTGGAAACGCTTCATCATTTGGAGGATCAACATACGACTGATGGAGTTGATACCATTGTTCATTTTAGTGTTTATCTTTCTTATGATGAATGAATGATTTTTATAATGGGGGTTTCAAATTTGTAAGTTTGGGTTTCGATTTTATGTTTTTAATTTGGTGGTGTAGTGTATGTATGTGATGTATTTTCATGAATTAATTGTCTTTTAATTTCGAATTTAATGCGAAACTTTGCTATATTATTAATTAATGGAATAGTTTTTTTTTTTTAAATTGTTATTATTAATGTATCTATTTTGTTACCACGTTTTGAGAAATGTGTTAATTTGATCGTTGTAAAAAAAATCATTCATTAGTACTTATGCAATATTTATTAATATATCACTACTTTTAATATGTGATTCTTCTAAAAGTGTTTATAAACAAATATTTCACTTAAGTGTTTTTAGATGAAACACTTCATTAGTATTTCTTTTAAAATGTACAACACAAAATATTTTTAGGAGAAGACCCTAACAATGACTACGGTGTGAATCAGTTATTCACTTATTGTAAAATACATGTAATTCAATGCTGATCACTTATTGACTCACTCAAAATATTCTATATTTATAAATATTTTTAAAATACAATATATTTATAAATATTACATAAAATATTTAAGTGTTTTATTCAATTTCACATTTATATATGTATATATATATTTTAAGAAATTTTACATTCACATTTTAAAGACTAAGAATTTGAGAGGGATTAATTAGTAAAATGATAGGAAATTTAAAAAAAATTGGCAAAAACATCTACCCTAGAAAGTATTTAGTAAAACCATCTCTTTTTTGGTGGTCGGACTTCAAATCGTAGTCAAAGACTACGTATCCGACGTGGCATCCGATCGGGCGCTTGGCGGGCACGAATTGGTGGTGGTGGGGGCGACACGTAAGATCGTAGGCCTTGACTACGCATTCATTGCATGGAATGCGTAGTCAAGGACTACGCATTCTAAAAAAAAAAAAATAAATAAAATAAAAATAAGTCGCATCGTATGCGGCGACCGGCCGGCAGTGCGGACGCGCGCAGTGTTGCCCGATCGCGGATGCGTAGTCAATGACTACGCATCTATAGTGAATGCGTAGTCTTTGACTATGCATTCACTTAGGTGAATAATAAAACACCTCTTCACGAGGTGTTTCATTCGACTGGAAAAGAAAAAAGGGGGCGGATACATGAGTTTTTCATTTCTCTCAACTCCGAAAATTTCCTCCTTCGGATCCGGACTGATTTCAAGTGATAAAGGTAAGTTTTTCATGTATTTTGACAATGTAGGTAGTTATTTTGTAGTTCTCTCTTCCAAACTTGAATTTAGTTGAGATTTTGAGATATTTTGATATACAATTTGTAGGTCGATTTTGTTCGTTTTAGCGGAGATTCATCTTATTTCTAGGCCTATATTCTTCAATCTCAATCAATTTCAATAATATTGGTAAGTTTTTCCGTAATGTATTTAAATTTTTGCTATGATTTTGATAGAAAATGTTATTTAGGGATTATGATAGAAAATGTTATTTATAATTAATATAGGATTTTTTTGGCATGATTTTGATAGAAAATGTTTTTTAGGAAATTAAAATTTTTTATAGAAAAGTGTGATAAAAAATAATATTTAGATTAATATATTAGAATTTTTGTCAATTTTTTGAAAGAAATTGTTATTAAGGAATTTGAACTTTTTTAGATTAATATACAAGAAAGAGTGTGATATAAAATGTGATTTAGTAAATTTGTATGTTTATTGAATTTATTTATTATTGTGTGTTTAGGTTTTGGATTGATTTAATGGATGATAGATTGGTGTCATTATTGTGTTATATGAATGGAAGTATAATTGAAGGAAATAATGGGATTGAATATGATAAACCAGCAGTCGAGTGTTGAATGTTCGTAGCGATGATTGGGTTTGATTCATTCATTGAGTATGTATGCCAAAATCTTGACTTAGATGAAGTTTACCCGGGTTGGAATTTGTTTATGATATGGGTCAAGAACACCTTCGGGTAATGTATGGTTTATGCCTATATTTATTCGTAGTGAAAATGATCTCACTTTTTATGATGAATCGCTCACCTTCTCCACAACACCTAATAGAATTGTTCATTACAAAACCGAGTGTTGGGAGTCAAATCGTCGTAGTTCTAGAAATGTAGTGAGTGAGAGTGAAGAGGTGAAGATAATGATGATGATGATGATGTTGGAAGAGAAGATATGATGATAGTGTACGAGGGTATGTGAACCATTTGGACGTTTTCGTTCAATACCGATCAAATGATGAAAATGTTGAAATAGACATGTTTGCGATGAAGAAGAAATTGATGAGGGCGATGGGCGTTTACATGAGGTTCCTTCAACTTCCATGTCCGAACTAGATATGGATTACATAAACTCAATGACTTCCATGAGTCTTCAAAATGTAGAAGGAGGAATGTCGCGAGTTGAAAAAAGGAAAGACTTTTTGTCTCGAAACAGGATGTTAAAAATGTTGTAAAGAGGCATGTCATACTTGGGCACCATCATTTTGATGTAGTGCAATCAAACAAAAAGCTATGGGTCGTTCAATGTAAGAAATATGGAGATGGGTGTGAATGGAGGCTTCGTGCAATACCTCGAAAATCTCATGGAAAGTGGGAAATAACACAATATTATGGTGTCCATACTTGTATTTATCAGAGTTATTCACAAGACCATGAGCAAATTGATTCGAAATTCATTGCCAATGAAGTGAAACAACTTGTCAAGAACGACCCAAGTATTAAAATAGTTTCTTTACAAGACATTTTGAACAAACTTTTCGAGTATAATGTGAATTATTGGAAGGTGTGGGATGGGAAGAGAAAGGCAAAAGAAATGTTGTATGGGAATTTCGAGGATTCTTATAGATTGTTACCAAAGTGGATGAATATTACGAAAATGACAAACTACGGTACCGTGGTTAAGTGGAGGCTTGGAAGAATGGAAGAAAGGGGAGATAGGATGTTTGAAATGGTATTCCGGTCATTTGGTGCGGTGATAGAGGTTTCAAACATTGTAGGCCGATTATACAAATTGATGGAACTTTTTAACAGGAAAATATAAGGGGAAATTGTTGATTGCTACGCTATTGATTCGAATGGACACATCTTTCCACTCGATTTTGCAATTGTTGAGGAGGAGAGTGCCGATTCATGGGGTTGGTTTTTATGGCATTTGCGACATAGTGTTCCCGATAGGGAGGGTATATGTTTGATATCCGATAGGCACAAGGGAATTATAGGCTGCTGTGAATGATGCGGATAATGGTTGGACTGAGCCAACGACATCATAGATTTTGCCTACGCCATATTGCTAGCAATTTTAATCACAAGTATAAAAATAAGCAATTGAAAAGTATGGTGTATGCGGTGAGCACAACACCAAGTCCGTAAGTTTGAGGCTGTATGAATGAGATCAAAGATATAAATCCCAATTGTTTACGCTTTTTTTATTCTCTTTAGCTTAGGCAGTGGACATTATCCATTATCCCCGACGGTGGTCATCGATATGGGTGGTGTACAACTAATGTGGCTGAATGTATCAATGGTGTGTTAAGGGGTGGAAGAAGATTACCGATAAGCCCGGGTTGGTGCATTAACCTTTTATCGGGCGTGAAATTTTTGAAGAAAGGAGAAAGGAGATACGTCTGCTTTAGAAGTGGAGAGGGTATCGGTATTAAAGATGAGTTGTATTGAATTTTTTATTTTGCGAGTCATTTTAATTTTTAAAACATTATAATGTTATTAATGTGTGTCAAGGTTGGCACTTGATAAAATTTCGAGTGGAATGCACGAGCGAGATAGACATCACGTGACCGGTTTCAATAAAGCGAAGGTGTGTTCGAGGTAGTCACGATTGTTCAAAAAACGACGGGTCGAGGTGGAAATACGCATGTAGTGAAACTATCTGAGGGCACATGTACATGTAACAAATGGCAAGGGTTTGGGATTCCTTGGTCGCATGTAATAGCTGCATGTAAGCATTGTCGTATCGACTACATGCAATTCGTTGAGTCGTGCTACCCTTTGGAATCTTATCAAGAAAGTTATGCACCCAACTTTGAGCCCATACCACATGAGGATTATTGGCGAACCGGACTTTCCTATTTTACATCCTGATCCTACTTTAGTAAGACCACAGGAAGACCTCGTACATCTCGGATTAGAAATGAGATGGATGAGAGGACAACATAGTTAAAGGAAGGTGTGGTATCCGCCATCGAGATGGCCATAATCGTCGAACTTGTCCCGATGCGATTAAAGCTAGTAGGCCTTAGATTATCATTAGTAGTTTATGTAAAATACTTAATGCAATACAATGTCATTCTGGATAATATTATTAGGATATTTTGTAATTTGTTATGATGAGCTTTCAATGCGTTAAAGCTACTATACATTTAATGTTTTGAATGTTTTTTTCATGATAGTTTTGAATATTCTTGCTATGATGTTTTTATACTATTATTATGATATTTTGTATTATTGTCATAATGTTTACAAATTTTATAGGACATGGACCCTATTCACTGGGTCGATAGATCCTCCTGTTTTATATTTCCGCCTAACCATCGATCGCAGACGGTTTGGGTTGACGAGTATTCAGTGCCATTCAGGTGTAGACGGCGGCGCCGAGCGATTTCTGGAAATTATCGAAGGTTATAGATGTACGTATCGAGCCATATCTACGGCTGCGGATTCTACGGTGTGTCTCGTATTAAATTTATTCGATTAGATTGGCATTTAATTCCGCATTTGTGGAGCGATGGAGGCAAGAAACACATACTTTTCACATGCCACACGGGGAGTGTACTATTACATTACGGGGATGTGGCTATTCGATTAGGGTCGCTTGTGGATGGACATGCGGTGATGGCGAGTACTAGCCAGGGTTGGACCGGGTTGTGTACTTCGGTTATTAGGATGGACACCCACTAGTAATGACTTGAAGGGAGCTCGACTTAACCTCAACGAGTTAAGTGATGCTTTTAATGCCTTAACTCCACTGCCAGACAATGCATCCGAGGAGGCTTTAGTTCGGTATGCTAGGGCATACATTCTTACCCTTATTGGAGGCGTCGTTTGAAGGGAGGATTTACTAAACTAGCGGAATTTGATTTAGTAAACTAATTAACATTTAATTATGGATCTATTAATATCATGCAATTTGTGAAAAAACATGTAGATTCATGCTTTAAATTTCGAAAATTAAAATCAAAACTTACATTGAGTAATAAATGGAGAATCGGTTGGAGGTTTCTTTTCAAAGATCAAATCCTCAAAGAACACCGGATCTTCTACGCTATATCCCGATCGATCAAACGAAACCCGATTGTGGGATCGAACTTTAGAAGAAATTGGGAAGAGAAAAAATATTTTCTTCCCAATGGACTAAGAAAATCGGCTAAGGGGGAGGGAGAAGGAAGAAAGAATTCGAATTTCTAAGGAATTTAATTGTGTGATTTATGAATGACCCAACCCTCCTATTTATAGAAAAATAGGAATCCTAATCCCATTAGGATTAATCTATAGAGATAAATACAAAAAGAAAAAAATTATCTCTTTTCCTTTATCTTTGCAATTTTGAAAATGCCATAGATAAATAGGAGATTATTTTCTTTTCTTTTATTTTATTTATCTTGGGTAAATAAATCTATATAATTATTATAGGATATAATTCAAATAATTATCTCCTACAAATTATCTATGAAGGCCAAAATTAATAATAAATAATTAATAAATCAAATTTATTTAATTAATTATTTTGGGCCAATTTCAATTGGGTTCATTAATCCAATTGGGCTTGAAACTCTCTCTTAAATTAATAAGTCCAACTTAATTAATTTATTTATTAATTACCATTTAAATAAAATATTTTATTTAAACAATTAATAATATTAATATTTTCTCCCGACTAAATATTATCAAATTATATTTAATTATTAATTTCCATTTAAATAATTTTCATTATTTAAATAATTAATAATAAATATTTTAATTATTAATTTCCATTAAATAAACTCATTATTTAATTAATAATTTTATTGATAACATTTTATTATTAATTAATTAATTATTAATTATTAATTCCGTTCAAATAAAATTTATTATTTAAACAATTAATAATTGTTAATTAATTTCAAATTATTAATTATCTTTAAATATACTCAATATTCAAATAATTAATAATATCTAATTAATAATATTTCATTATTAATTTCCTGTTTAAATAAACTCATTATTTAAACAATTAATAATGTTTATATTAATTACCGTTTAAATATACTCAATATTTAAACAATTAATATTGCCTATTTTAAGTAATTCACTTTACTTAAAAATTCCCATTTCTTCTACTTGATTTCGCGACTACGATATTTGGGCTAGCATAGGGACCCGATGGACCTATAGATCATGGGCTTAATAATTAGTCAATTAAGTGATTAACACATAATCAGTTAATTACTTATTATCTAACTATGAATAATTCCACTATAGATTCATAGCTGAACTCCCCTCACTATAGATGAGTTATGTCCATTTAGTTTTATCTTTTATTTATATCTATGATATATCCTTCACGTGGAACCCTCATAATTACAGGCGGATAAATTTACCGTTTTGCCCCCTGTAATTACCGCTTTATCCTTGTGTTCCCGCTGATTCTCCAATGAACTTTTATCTTTAGTCGAACTAGAGATAAGGTACTTCGTGATCAATAGAAGTCGTGGCGCCACTTGTTCATGTCTCAAATCGACATCAGGGAGTTTCCTAAAGTTCCTAAAATATTTAGGTATGCACCGATACCGTTAATTTATAGGAAAGTTATGAATTCCATCTTGTGAAAATGAGTTCCTAGCTACTTATCTAGTCATGTTCCCAAAGCGAGTGTATTGAGCGCTCTTACGACGCTTCTCAACTATGTGAATCAAAGAACATAACTCCACAAATAGAGTCCGCATTTCACTCAGGATTGAGATCTATCACGGTTGATAAACTTAGTTTTGATATTCGATCATTTCGTAAGCGGTACTAAGGAGAAATTTGATCGAACATCGTGGGCCCGTCTTATACAATCAACATTGTATATGATACTTCCATTTCATGTCTCCCACATGAATGATCGGGATTAGATCATTTGTCTACAAACAAAATGCGAGCTATCAACGGTGTTACCAGGATAAGGTTCCCAAGCGTTATCCATTTACCGTAGACACTTTTTAAGTTACTCATCTCGACTTTAATCCTCTTGTATGACTCACATACTAAGTCGTGATTTCATAAGAGTAACTTAGGGTTTACTATTTGAATGTTTGATATTTATATATTTCCATATATTCCTAATATCGTCAATTGAATCAATCTAGATAATATAAAGAACTTATGTTTATTTATTTAATTTATTCGAAATAAATTATTATAATTAAATAATTACAAGTTCTAGGACATCATTCCTAACATCGTTATGCCAGACAAATCTGGGAATGCAGTGCACTTGATGTATCTCGCATTACTAGAAGACTTTTATGTAGCTGGCGAGTATAGTTGGGGAGGTGCTTGCCTCGTATGGTTATACAGAGAGTTGTGTAAAGCCTCTGTGATTGATGCTGCTAATATTGCTGGGTCTCTTATTTTATTACAATTATGGGCATGGGATCGATTTCCAACCATTGCACCTCGTCGATTGAAGGAAATAGATCTTGTTGGGGGACCATTAGGTGTTCGGTAAGTTTACACTAAATTAACCTTGTTCACTTGCTTTAATAAAATAAATATCTAAATTGACATTATCTTGTCCCGTATTTATAGATGGAGTGGACCGAAGACCACCATAGAGACAACCACACACGTCTTTGCTGCGCAGATCGTTACATGCTCGATCGACTTACGTGTGATGAGGTATCGTAATGTATATTTGTATTAATATAGACTTTTTTTGTTGTTAATATAATTATTTCTTTTTCGATCATATGGGAGCCATATCATCGTCATGGATAGTCTACCATATTATTGTTTTATCGGGTCAGCGATTTGGGCGCTAGATGTCCACTCATTTGTGTTTTTGTTCTTGAGTGGCATTACCGGATCGTGTAACACGCCAATTTGGGATCCGTCGGACTATTCCAAAAATATGCAACTTCGATAGACGATTGCATGCCATTGACCTTCGTGGACGACAAGAAGAACATTGGCTCGTAACACTACAACCTGAACTTGCATTGTGGGCAACTCGTATGAATTATCTCATACAAGGCGAGTTCATGGTAATGGTTATGATGTTGATGATCATTACATTACTTGGTACAACCGCATCACACGACGGTTCATCACGCAAGTCGGAGCCGACATTTGACTACGTGGTAGGTACTATTATAGTTTTATTCATAATTTTAATTAATTAAAATGTTTAATCCTAATTTCTTTTTTTCAAAGCCAACTCATATCCTCGCCTAGTTATGAGGATGATATTGAACAAAGAAGAGTTATATGTGACACTTCACTTCCCCGTATGGATACTATAGGCGGTATGTATCGTGTTCGACATGAACATGGACAAGTTCCCACTCGGACATATAACCGAGGCCGAGGTACACACCCGCACAACCAGGTTCTCCTATTCATGAGGATCCTTACAATGGCGGACATGATTCTCCACCTCCTTCGGATACACCCTATCGCCGATGATGTATCGCTCCCCACTCCCGGGTCGCCTAGCCGGCCCCATCCTAGTTCTTCTACACCTTATGCCGGAGAATATCATCTCAGGTTCATTTTGAACATCTTTATGTCGAGGAATCATCGCCTCAAGTTCATTTTGATCCTTTTTTTTGGAGAATCATCATCCCAGGTTCATTTTGAACCTCTTTCGCATTGAGTCCGGTGATGTTCTTACCGATATTGGGGAACCTTCGCTAGTGTACGAGGTCGTGGTAATCGTGGACAAATCGTGAGGCGGAGCAACCTCCTCAGAATCGACGCCGTCCCCCGTTGTGGAACCGGTGGTCATCATTAGTCTTTCTTGTTTTTATTCTACCTGTTTACTTTTATGATTTTGAGTATTGAACTCCCGAAATGGGACTTGATGTTCCTTATGTTTTTATTAGATTTTGAAATTAGGATGTAAACAGGTTTTGGCTAACAAATTTTCAAACATAACCACACCAATTTTTCTTAAAATAAAAAAAGACTCCTTGTGTTCTCGATTTAATTTAATTAAAAGTGACGGTCGTCACATTTATCATATAAAATTAGAAGTTGATTTTTTTATCATATAAAACGTTATTTTTAATTGTAAATTAAAGAAAATTAAAACAAAATATTACACTAAAAATATATTTTTAGGAAGATATTTTTCAAAACGATATTTTTAATTGTAAATTAAAAAAAAATTACACTTAAAATCTCTTCCTCAAAATTACTTAGTTTTTATTATTTTAATAAATTTAAATTAATGAAACTATTGTGTTAAATTTAATAGTTTTTATTATTTTATCATATGGAAATGAGTTAAAATTTTTTAATTTTGAAAATAAGGCAAGAAAAAATTGTTGTGAAGATTATGCACCTGCCACCTGCTGCCCGCACGTTGGAAATTTAAAAAAAAAATATATCAAAATTGGATGCGTAGTCATGGACTACGCATCCAACGTGGCACCATTTACCCAGTCATTGCTCAACTCGGATACCCATACGAAAAAATAATGAGAATAGATTTGGTGAACTAATCATAAACTTGTTAATAAAAAGGTTAAACCTGGGACTTCTTATATATATTAAGTTAAAATTGATAACCTGGGACTTCAACTAGTTGATAGAGATTCTATTTTTTCTTTCCTATTTAAAATTAGTAAACTTGTTTTTTTAATCATCTTCAACAGTTTTACCAAAAAAATAAAAAAAATTGATTTTCACTTATTTCAAAAATACTCTTGAAATCTATGTTGATTTAAAAAAAAAACATGTTTTGAAATCTAATTTTGTAATATTTGAAAATTAGTTAAAAATGCAATTATAGATTATATTATAAAATAAATTATTTTTTAAAACCGAAATTAGATGTTTAATATTGGATGAAGTTTATTATTGTTCTGATAAATTATTATTATTTTAAATTAATTACAGCAAAAACAATTTCTCAGATTGGTCAAAAAATTTAAAAATATGTTTAAAAATAGGGAACTAAGAACAAATAGGACCTCAATTACTCATTGATTTCCATTAATTACTCAACTCGCAACAATAAATAAAAATCCTAATTAATCAAGGAGATTAATGTTAATTTTATTTGTATAATGAAGTCATCTATAAAATCAAATTCTTTTTCCCCTCTTTTTATTTATTTTTTCCTTAAGAGAAAATATAATTTGCATTAAATTAATGAAAAGAATAAAATATTTGGAGGGACTAAGACGGAGCATGGGTTTAAAATGTGAAATAGACAACTGGAATTTGTGGAATTCAAATTTACGTCAAAATTATTTGGTTCGGTGCTCCTCAAATCTATTCTCATTATTTTTTTATTTTAATTTTACTAATGTAAGAAATAAAAGAAGCTTTGCAATTTCAAAATTTTAATATTATTATTATTATTTTTTTCTCAATCTGTCAAAACCCATTATGTTAGCCAGTCTGCACGCATTCCATGTAATGAATACGCAGTCAAGGACTACGCACCTTACGTGTCGCCCCGCCTTCAGCCAATCCGTGCCAGCCAAGCGCCAGTCAGCATGCCACGTCGGATACGCGGTCAAAGAACGCGTATTCGAACTTTGACCGGTCAAAACAGGATGGTTTTACTAAATACTTTCTAGAGTAGGTGTTTTTGCCAAATTTTTTTAAAATCCGGATGCTTTTACTAATTAACTCAATTTGAGAGTCTATAAACGTGTCCTCCTCTGAAAAAGCAGAGTGAGAGCAGAACAATTGTTGAAATATCTACTTTTGCAAAAGTTGAGAATCTAATGCCTTTCCACCGTGGCTGTCCTGTCAACAGATTTAACGCACACAAAGAGAATCATCTTTTGGATTTAAAAAAAAAAAAAAACCATCTTTTGGACACGTTGTTTATAAGGTGATTTCAATTAAAATATCAAATGGTCCATGATTTTGCTTTATCTTAATTTTTTTAATTAAAAATATATTATATGAATTGATAATTTTTAAAAATAATAAAATATTAAAAAAATAATTCTCTTGACTCGAAGTAACATGAAACCCACCCACACCAGAAATTCTTCCCTACGCCCGCCACAATGAGGCGGTTGCCTAATATACCTTTTTACATTTAATTTTCTAATTGTAATGTAGCATGGATGGATTTGTACATAAAAATGTTATTTTTTGGTTGCCCGTAGGAAAAAAATTGAGATGAAGATTATAGCAAGATAATTCTAATTTCAATAAGAGATTATCTCATAATAATTCTAATTTCAATAAATGGAGATTATCACGTTGATCATTCTAATTTCATGGAGTTGGATATTTTTTTCTTGATGATTCCTAAAATAAAAAATTATCATTTTAGAAAAAAACACGTTAGTGTTAAAAAAAATAGTTTTATAAATTTTTTTTAAATTAAATTCACCCATATTATTATTATTACTACTTACGAAAATAAAAGAAAAAAAAATATTACTATGTGTGTATGTCAAAAAGAGATAGGGAAATTTTAATCGATGACACTTTTTTACAAGTAATTTAAAAAATAGTAAATATTTTGAAAATATTTAAAAAATGACTTTTTTCTTCAAAACTTTTACTATTTTTAAAAATATCAATTCTTAAAATACCATTTTGAATAAGAAAAATGTAAGTGTTGGTGATAAATTTGCCCCAAGGTTTGATTTAATTTTATTTTTTTTAGTATGGTTATTTCTTCATTTAAAATATATTTTTTGCTTAAAAAAAATTGATGGTCAATGTCATATTACGGTCAGAAAGTTAATTGTAAAAGAGAATATTTGGCAACCGCCTCATTGTGGCCGGCGAAGGGAAGAATTTCTCCTCCACACACATGCCTACTTTAAAATTGTCATTTTTGGGAAAAAAAATTAAATTATTTATTATTTTTAAATACCTATTAAAATTATCTTTTTTTTAAAAAAAATTCTAACTTATCCTGATGGAAAGAAATACGGGTAGTAACAAATCTAGCAATTTTTTTATTAATATTTATAAAAATAGTTGTAAATATAACAATTTTAATAAGATGAATCAATGATAAACATTGAATTACATATTTTTATACTAAATTTATCATTGATACACATTATTTACTGTTCATCACGAATTATTATAATAAAAGTTACTATATTTACAATAATTTTAAGTGATGCGATATTTATAAATCTTCCCACTAAAATTTCTCAGCCCTCGTTTGGTTCGAGGTAATCTAAGATTCCCTTATAATGAGTATTTAATTCCATTGTTTGTTTAAGTGCTATTTTAAAATATCTTGGTATTCTACAATTTCTGGCATATATATTTTCTCATATATGAGGGTATTTGATTACCTTTAAATTCAGGTGCTTTCTATGATTCCTACTAGGGGTGAAAGCAAAAACCTCGACCCCGCCAAACCCGCCTAATAACGGGGTGGGGGAATTTTTTTCCACTCGTTTAATAAACGGGGCGGGGGGAATCTTTTTCCCCCGTTTAGCTACTTTAATTATATATTTTTTATAATTTAATTTTCCTAGGTTTATTTTGATATGGATTATGATGGAGAGTTTTATTTGTATATTTTTATACACTATTATCATTTAAAAAAATGGAATTTTGAATTAAAAAAAGTATACAAAATCGTGCGTTTTTAACAATTTCCACCACCTCGCCCCTGTTTAATAAACAAGGCGGGGGATAGAGTTAATTGGGGCGGGGTGGGGTGGGGAAAAAAACCTTAAACGGGCGGGCGCCCGTTTACACCCCTAATTCCCATAAGAAGGTAATTTCTTTTTTGACAATTTTAAGTTTTTTTTTTACTTCCTTCATGATTGAACTTTGATATAGATCTAGTAATGTAGATTGTGGATAGATTATGTAACATATTATGTAAATAAATCATTGTGTGAAGTTGTGTCAGTTCAAATTACCTTTATGTTTTTTGATAGTTTAAATTTACATAGAGATGTTGTAAACTGACTTATTGGATTGGTTGCTAATACTTGAGAAAGATTAGTAATTAACTTAGTGGAATTTCGTTGTCAAAACATAAGGTTAAATGAGATTTAATTATGAATAGAAAAACTTGAGAGAGATTAGTTAGGTGAACTCGGAGTCCTAGGTTTTGTTCTTATTTCATTCTTTATTATTTTTATCGTTTATTTAGTTACCTATCATCAATCCTTAATAATTTATCAAATAGATTAAGGTTAAATTAGTTGGTAATTGATTAATTTACAATCCCTATGGAGATGATACTTTACTTATCATTTTATTACTTGTAACGATTCGTACACTTGTGAAATCGCGCAACAAGTTCTATACATTTCATAATCTCATAACTCATGTTAAATCATAACCATTAAATTCTCTTTCTTTAAATAACCCATGCTAAGTTCACTTAGTCTCAACATGCTTCAACATAGTTATCTTATCTAAGATTATAAGTTATTGACAGGCCTTATAATCTTAGTTATCTTATCCTGCACGAAACACAACAATATTCCAGATTCCCATAATCATAACAGATTCTCAAGTCATATATAGACTCTCAGATTACCAACATACAAGGAAAATAAATTAGAGTCCCGAGATGCATAAAACTTAATAGATACTCAAGATAAGAACTAAATCAGAACTCCATAATCAATTATCTCATAACTTCTTTATATCTCATAAACCTGCAATATCCATGATACTTCTTCAAGTATCAAATCCAGTAATCTCATTAACAATGCAATAGTATAAAGCTCAGAAACATCCCAAGAGTAGATAATAATAAGAATTCTTAAGTAAACTAAACATAACAAAATTAAGTCCAAGATCCACCCAAACATAAAGAACCTATCTATACTCCCAAACCCTAATCATATTGTCAAGTATGCTCTTAAACTCTATTTCCAATGTTTTACTAAACTCCCGATATATCATACGAATCGATCAACCAATTTAGTTTCAAAATTTACTATAAACTCTATTTATCCTCACCTTTAGCAAAAGTAAACAATTATTTTAGTTAGACTCATTATCTTTCTTTCAATATAGGATGCTCTCGACATCTAAAAACTCAAAACGATAAAAAAAATATTTTAAATAAGCGAGTCACACTATAACATATCAAAAATTTGCTGATGAGATTTTTTTTTTCAAAAATAAATAATTCATCCACTATTTCTTCATTTTCCTTTTCCACTTTTAAAATCTATTTTAGAAACCAAATTAAAAAACTAAAAACTAATCTTTCAAAACT
Source organism: Gynostemma pentaphyllum (assembly GCA_028015215.1). NCBI lineage: Eukaryota > Viridiplantae > Streptophyta > Magnoliopsida > Cucurbitales > Cucurbitaceae > Gynostemma > Gynostemma pentaphyllum. Next base: position 41,808,382 of record CM051352.1, on the reverse strand, counting down.
GCTATCGTTAAACTTTAAAAATTTGGTATATGGAATAACTTATAGGTTCAATTATAAATTTTGTTAAAATTGTTTGGAATCTTTTCAATTTATTGTTATGGTTGGGAATTTCTATTAATTTAATCTTTATGATTTTAAATTTTTTAATTTAGTTTATGTAATTTGATGAAAATTCATAAAATATATTTATCATTATCAAATTTACAAGTAAAAAACTTATCATATTTACAATTTAGTTAAATGCACATCGTAATATGTTTTTATCACATAATTACCTCTTTTGCAGTTATAAAAAATCTATTAACTTTTTAATAAAGATAATTACCTCTTTTGTAAGTTTTTATCAAATCATATGATTAAATTGAAACCTTATCTATACTATATTAAAAAGTGGCTTGTATGGAAAAACTTTTGATTTCCATTTTTACCCCTACTAATTCACTTTAATATCTATATAGCCATAATCTCATAATAAATTATCACTTTAATTTTAGTTTTTACCACAAATTTAATTTAATTTAAAAACTTTAATATCTATATAGTAATTCTCCCGTAACAAACTACCACTTTCAATTGATTTTTTGCCACAAATTTAATTTTAAATTAAAAAAAAATCTCTATTCATGTTATATGTTTTCGTAGTATCTTATTTTATAGTAACATAAACTTTTATAAATGATTTGAATATATTTGTCAAATATTTTACTTGTGAAAAGTTATAAATGTTATATAAAATAATATAATTTATACATGTTTATTCTATCAATTAAAAAAAATTAACTATTTTTTTTTAAATATAAAGCTTTCATAAAGTAAAGTTTGTATGGACTCAAATAAAAAATTTATATCTTTATTTAAGAAGTAAAAATAGATGTTGGCACTCTATTGGTTTTTTGTAATTTTTTTAAAATCAATACTTACATAAAATTCTAACTATAGCAAACATCATGAATTTTCATCTTCTAGCTTTTCAAGTATTTTTCAATCCCTATATATGAGGCAGTTTCAAAATATGATCTGAAAAACTTCTATTGTCAAACCCCCGTTTTCCATACATTTGGACAAAGGGGTTTCAATTTGAATCTTTTTTTATTGATTCAGATTTAAAATTTAGAAGCACCATATATTAAAATAAAAATGATCATTTTAAGGAATGCAAATAATGGTTGTAATTTTTTTTTTGATGAGAAATAATGGTTGTAATTTATTTGAGTTGTCACTTTTTTAAAACATTTGAGAGGTCACTTGAAGTTAGACAATAATGGTTTCTTCATTCACCAACTTAGAGGTTACTAGATATGATATTATAACGCTCCAATTAATTCGGTAGTAGAAAAGTTTTGTGACTTGCAAATTAAATTTTAAATTAATTGCGCTTTTTTTTACTTTTAGTTACTATATATACATGTAAATTGATAGTTTACAACACACCAATTTAAAAACCAAAAGTCTAGATATTTGAGGATAGAGTTATAGAAAGGATTGCTTGAGGTATTTTTCTAACTTTTATTTATATTTATACTTTTCTAACTTTTATTTAATATATTATTCTAGCAAATTTTGTAGTAATATTTGTAAAAATAAAAGTTCAAAAAAATATTTGTAAATATAACAAATTTTGATTGAGTTTATCAGTGATAAACATTGAATTACATATTTTTACACTAAGTTTATCACTGATAAACACATAAATCATTGTTAATCATTGATAAATATGATAAAAATTGCTATATTTGTAAATACTTTTTTGAGTTTATATCTTTACAAATATTACATAAAAATCTGACACCCAATGAAATTTCCTATATATATATATATAAATAGTTCATCTTACTTTCAACATTTTTTTTTGTAATAAAAAAAACATAATTATCAAAATTTTAATATAGGTAAGCAATATATTTCTAAGCAACAGGAAGAGGAAATGAGGCGTAAGGAGAGCCAAAAAGATAAATCAAAACAGGTTTAGTTTTCATGAATGAAATGACAAACTTTTTAAATTGTGTGTAGAATATTATAATTGATATAAATGTTTATGGAAATTAAATTTCATGTAAACCTGCATTCATACTTGATTGGATAATATATGAGACAAAAGATTTAAAAGTTGAATCGATAATTTAATAATAAAATGAAATAAACAAACAAAATACACGTGCCAAAAACCTAATAACTATTAAATGGATAGAAAACTCAAATTATAGAACTGAATCAAAACAGACCACAAACTAAAAATAAAAAAATTGGAATTGAACCTTATTTTTTTCTTTTAAATAGATTTACAAAACTTAAAAATTAAAAACAGAAATGAAAAAGAACAAAAAGTGTAATGAAAAAATTCCCCTGAAAAATGATTCGTGGTCCCATCCAATAATTTTCACCAACCCGACACTTTAATATATACCCAGACTCATCTTGCATCTTCAACCACCTCTCTCTGTTTCTTTTCTCATTTCCATTTTTCATTTTCCATCCCTCATTTGAAAAAAATGGCTCTTGAAGTTGCAGTCAAGGCAGCTGTTGGTGCCCCTAATGTTCTTGGAGATTGTATGTTTTTCTTTCCTATCAATTTTCAATTCCCTTAAAAAATACAGATTTTTTTTGTTTTTGTTTTGAGTCTGTCATTTTTGAGTTCTGGGTTTTATTTCACAGGCCCTTTTAGCCAAAGGGTTCTCTTAACTTTGGAAGAGAAGAAACTTGCTTATGAACTGCACCTTATCAATCTTGCTGACAAACCCAAATGGTACTTTCTTGAATTTTTTTTTTTTTTTGTTTTCAATTTGTGCTTTTCTTTTAGGCAATGGTTTTTTGTGTGGTTGTTTTTGAATTGTAGGTTTTTGGAAGTGAATCCAGAAGGGAAAGTGCCAGTTTTGAAGGTTGATGACAAATGGGTTTCTGATTCTGATGTCATTGTTGGGATTATTGAGGAGAAGTACCCAAAGCCATCTCTTTTTACCCCTCCTGAATTTTCTTCTGTGTAAGGCTTTTGCCCCTTGAAATCTATACCTCATTCCATGTCTTGGTATCCGGGTTTCACAATTCCACGTTACATAAACTCAGGTTTCTTAAACTCGCAAACCTAACGTGCTTTGAAGTCTTCAACATGGAATGGCAATGTTTCTGTGGATTTTGTTATGATTGTGTCAAAACGTCATTGTTTTTGTTTGACTTGTCTTGTCCCATGTCTTGTTATTTATATCAAAATGGATCTGGTTTGTGGCTAATTGTACTACAAAAACTCATGTCACGGTACGAGTGTTTGAAACAAACTCATGAACTGTAAGGTATACAAATCTGTTGTAAAAAGTAAGGAATGCTAACTTATATTGGTAGTATTGTGTCTAATTCTTGAACTCTCAACGTGGTATCAGCCCAAAATTCACTAATTTCCCAAGTTGTTTTATTATTGCCACGATGTTCCTTTCGAATCGTGTAACTGTGCTTCGGCTCTGAAAAAGTTGTTATCTTTTTACTCTGGCAAATAGGGGATCAAAAATATTTGGTGCCTTTGTAAAATTCTTGAAGAGCAAGGATTCAAGTGATGGTTCAGAGCAGGCTTTGCTTGATGAGTTGAAGGCATTGGATGAACATCTCAAGGCTTATGTATGTTTGTGTAAGCACCCGTTTGTGATAGCTTTTAAAAGTAAAAAATACTTTTAAACACTTTCAAAAGTTATCTCAAACAGGCACTAAATGTGTGTCAAACAACTAATGTAAAGAGTTAATGATTTACTCTTCTCATTAATGGTGCCAGCAGGGTCCTTATGTTGCTGGAGAGAAGATAACTGCTGTTGATTTGAGTTTGGCACCAAAGTTGTACCATCTCGACGTTGCTCTCGGCTATTTCAAGAAGTGGGTTGTCCCCGAAAACTTGACTCATTTCCGCAACTACAAAACGGTAAGATTTTGTTGCACGAACGATATATAGCTCGCTTGGGACATTTTATTCAATCAGATTCTATCATTAGGATTGTGAATTTGATAAACATACAAGAGATAACAAAATGTTTCCCTCCAATTATTGTTATTATTATTTTTTATATTTTTCTCACTCTCTGCTTAGCCTTTAGTAGCTTCTTTGATCAACCAGTATAATAAAGGCCTAACTTTGGTCTTCTTTTGAGCTTAAGAAGTTTTATTAATTTACCTGCTCCCATAGATTTTAATTTCATTAGTAAACAAAGTTAATGAAGCGACGAAATTAACAACTTATCCGATAAACGGGCCGGGGCACGATTTCATCTAGTTACTTGGAGTTGGAGATCATAAGAATCCATATAATTTGTGTTTCATTTTTGCAGTTGGTTTTCACTCGAGAATCTTTTGAGAAGACAAAGGCTGCCAAAGAATATGTAATTGCTGGATGGAAGCCTAAGGTCAATGCATGAATATTTTGTAATTGTTAAAATCCTAACCCAGAGTATGGAACTGTGTTTACCCTGCCTAAATAAAATAAAACTTTATTATTATTATTATGCCTCTATTTTAAAATTGCCGTGTTGTTGGGAAAAATTTTTTTTAAATAAAATAAAACTTTATTATTATTATTATGCCTCTATTTTAAAAGTACCGTGTTGTTGGGAAAAAATCCTTTTTGGTTTTTTTAAAAAATAATAACCCCCCCCCCCCAAAAAACCGCCCACCCCAAAACCCCACCCACTGGGTGTCCCTTTGTTTTTTTTTTTTTTGTCTGTTTTCAGATTACTTAAGTTGAGAGTGACACAATATATAGATAATCATGTATCAAATTTAAGTAATATTAATATTAATATTAGTTGTTGGTAAAATATGATTAAATTTCAATACTTCTATGAATTTTTAAAAGTACTTAGATCAAACTACACAACTCAACAAGTAAAATATAGGAATCAATTATATAAAAGATTGCTTTTTTTTTTTCGATTTTTTTTATTAACAACGTCTTCGATTCAAACATATTACACGTACGAAAATGATTACACAAATTTTCAATGAGTAATGCATTCATTTCAATTTTTTTTTCAATTTTAATAAATCAATATTAGTTTTTAAATCAATCAATTAATTTTTTTTTAAAAAATGTCATAAAGTGATGATATTAATCATAAAAATAAGGAAAAAGCAGAAGAATAAAAAATATCGAAAACTACACATAGGGAAAAAATGCATCCTGAAAACTAGAAGATTAATACTTATATGTTTTGCAAAAAAAAAAAAACTTACCCACTTTAACTCCACAGTTAAAAACGTTTTCATCTATTTAAAATATGATGGAAAAAATGCAAATTTTAAAAAAAAAAATCTTGATAAATCCTAAAAAACTGGAAATGAAAAATAAGCAGTGCACGAGAAATATCTGTTGTGAATGTAGTCAACTTGTTAGAACATATTCAAGTTGCATTTTTTTTAAAGTCCCTTTATTTTAGTAGAATTTTTCATTTATTCCTTTCAGATGTTTAATTTTAAAGCCCCCTATTTTTCAGAAAGAGAATGTATACATAATTTATCTATAAAATGTCAACATTTGTTTTAATTAAATCTTCGTCCAATAATATAGTTAGAAATTTGTAACAATATTGATATACAATAGATATTAGAAACAAAATTAAAAAAAAATATACATGTATTAAAGATCTTAATATAGTTTATTTTAGGGTAATATATCATTTTGGTCCTGAACTTTCACTCGAGTTTCTTTTCATCTCTGAACTTTTAAAAATGACGTTTTTCGTCCCTGAACTTTCCAAATCGTTTCGTTTTCATCCTTCCATCTATTTTTCTGTCTGGGACATTAACAGAGGCTTACGTGGCATGTTGATGTGGCTATTTTTATTAATATTTTAATTTATCATGATTTTAATGCTTAGATGTCAATTTTTTATTCTCTTTCCTCTCCCCATTTTTCTCTCTCCTCCATTAGTTCCCTCTCGCTCTCCTCTTCATTTCTCTCGTTTCTCCTCCATCGTCATCTTTGTGAATCCTCCCCATCAAGAGACTTCAAACTCTTTCATCAAACTTCTTTTTCCAGCAAACTCTTTCATTTCTCATTCACCAACTTAAGTTAAAGGGGGTGAGTAATTGTGTGGGCCGAGTGTCTTCTTTGGATATTTTCTTCTGCCATCATTTTAAAACTTAACTTGTTCATAAAGGATAAGTCTACCTTGGCTCAATGCCAGGAGAGAGCCATAGGTCAAGCTAAATTGAAAGAACTAAACATAACAGAAGGAGAAAAACAAGATCTAGAAGACATGAATTCAATTAAGGCTCTTCCAGCACCCGAGGGTTTCAATAATAATGTCGTGGCTGTAAATAGAGAGAAGGAACATAATGATAAAGATAGTAATGAGCAAATGAAGCCAGAAGATGAGAAGGAAAAGATGGGAGAAGAGGCTATGGTTATGGTTTACTCTAACTAATTTCTAGAGAGAGAAAGTCTTAGAGAGATCAGAGGGATGGTTCATATAGTGAAGAGGAAGAAGAAAGGGAGACCATCGAAGACAGATCTGGTGTGCCATTATGAATCGAAGCCTCGCCAGAGTTTATATCACCGCTATTAATCGATTACCTCGATGAAGATGAAAATGACGACCCCAATGAAATGGATGATGGTGATGTCGCCAAAAGACTATTAGAAGAAATCCTATAAACTCATGTAGATTATATTATTCAACATAAAATACAAATTATATTAAAAATATTAAAAGTCAACAAGTCGATAATTTTTTTTTATCATGCAATAATTTATTGACTTGATCTTAATATATCGGTCATTTTAGGAATTTTTTAAATATTGTACTATTTGAGAAATTACATATTGTTTTTATATTCTTTGAGTTATATATATATTTTTTTGAAGTAATATTATTTGAGTTATTGCCTTTTAAAATTTGTAGATTTTATCTCAAATAGCATAAATCTACATACTAATTACTAAAATATCATAAATTTTTAAAAAAATACTCAAATAGCATAATTATAATTCATTAAATTATTGAACTAATAATTATCGAACTATTTTTCATGGGTATTTAATAAATTTGTATATTTTTTTGCTTTTTAAAATTCAAATTCAATAATTTATCGAGCTTATTTAATTATCTTTTATTATTATTTTCAATGAATTTGTTAGTTTTTTTTTTTTTACTTTTTTTAGTTCACTAAATTAATGAATTATAATTTATTAACTATTTTAGTAAATTTTAAAAAATTATAATATTTTAATAATTAATATTAAAAAATATACTATTTCAGTAATTGCCCCTTCAAATTGGAAATTACTTAGGTGCTTCAAATTATGTTCCAAATGATTTTAAAAAAATTTCAAAAATTCCATCAACTATTTCCTCATTTCACTCTCTAAATTCAAATTTATAATCTCAATCAAAACTCTAAAAACAAAATCCAGTTTTTTTTAAAAAAATACAATTATAATTTTAAAAATAGATCACAAAACTAAAACTAAAAAACAAAAAACGAGATCCGTGTAATAAATAAACGATTTCTCCTGACAAACCATTTCAGTGACCGAAGGATCGAGATCTTCGTTGTGAATTGTGATCCCGATCTCACTAATTTCCCCGACCTGTCACTTCAATATATATCCACACGCACGCACTCAACTCTCATCTTCTCCATTCTCCTTCCTTCCATTTTCCACGATCTCTCTCTGTTTCTTTCTTTCTGTCTTCTGTAATTCCATTCCTTAATTCTCAGTCTCATAAATGGCTTTGGAGGTTGCGGTTAAAGCTGCTACTGGTGCTCCTGACGTTCTTGGAGATTGTATGTTTTTCTTTCCTTTCAATTTCTGATTCAACCCTTTCCCAATCTAAGGAATTAGAAAGCAAAAAAATTATTCTTTTTTCTTTTCTTTTCTTACAGGCCCTTTTTGTCAAAGGGTTTTCATGACTTTGATTGAGAAGAAAGTTCCTCACAAACGGCATCTTATCAATCTAGATGACAAACCCAAATGGTATTTTCTTGAAATTTTGATTCTTTTTTCCGTTTTCAATTTGTGGTTTTCTTTTAAGCAAATGGGTTGTTTTTATTTTTAATTGCAGGTTTTTGGAAGTGAATCCAGAGGGGAAAGTGCCAGTTTTGAAGGTTGATGACAAATGGGTTTCTGATTCTGATGTCATTGTTGGGATAATTGAGGAAAAGTATCCAGAGCCTTCTCTTGTCACCCCTTCTGAATTTTCCACAGTGTAAGGCTTTTACCCTTGTACTAAATTTAAATTAGTACAAACCTTAGACTTCACAATTCAAACACGAGTTTCACAATTCCAGACTACATAAACTCAGGTTTCTTAAACTCGCAAACTAAACGCCCTTTTAGATGTTCCTGTGGAATTGTGATGATTATAACCACCCTTTGTTTTGGTGTTGACTTGTCTCTTCCCATATCTCTGCTGACATCTATTTTGACTTTTATTTTTTTGTCTTGTTTATAGCTAATTCTTTGTCTGGTTGTGCTATGTAAAACACTACCTTTTTCACTCATGAAATCTGGTTGCTGAATGTATCTTGTTTGTGATTTGAGCTGTTTTGAATGAAGCATTAATATCCTGATGGTTTTATTCCTGAAGAATGAATCCGACTTTGACTTTGATGTCCAATTGACATGTTGTGGCAAAATTGTGCTATAAATTGAGGTCATGGTACCATATCGAGGTTGAATATATAGTAACGAATTTGGAAACAAACTCATAAACTTTAAAAATATACTTGTGTATAAATTTGTAGTAAGAAGTAAATGTTAATTTATGTTCATAGTATTGTCTAATGCTTGAACTCTCAACATGGTACCAGCCCAAGTTGTGTTAGTGCCATGATTTTCTCAATGAAACCATAAAACTATGCTTTGGTTCTGAACAAATTTTGTTCTTTCTTTACTTTGGCAAATAGGGGATCCAAAATATTTGGTGCCTTTGTAAAATTCTTGCTTAGCAAGGATTCAACTGGCGGTTCAGAGCAGGCTTTGCTCGATGAGTTGAAGGCATTGGATGAACATCTCAAGGCACATGTATGTCTGTGTGATGTGTATCAAACAGCTAATGTAAAGAGTTTATGATTTACTCTTCTCATGTTTTGAAATAATGGTGCCAGGGTCCTTATGTTGCTGGAGAGAAGATAACTGCTGTTGATTTGAGTTTAGCACCAAAGTTGTACCATCTCGATGTTGCTCTTGGACATTTCAAGAAATGGGCTGTCCCCGATAACTTGACCCACCTCCACAACTACAAAAAGGTATGCTTTTGTTGCATGAACGATATATAGCTCGGGACACTTTATTCAATCAGATTTTTCGAGCAAGAGTCTGTTTTATATTCGTTAGGATTGTGTTGATTTGATAAACAAACAAGAGACAAAATGTTTCAGTAAGTAGGAAAATTTAAGTTCTTTTCATTACATGCCTTTATTTATTGTTATTAATGTTTTTACTCACCCTCTGCTTAGACTGCTCATGACTGAACTCCAATCTGCAGTAATAGAGTTTGTGTGTGGCTGATGAAGAACATGACAGATTTTGTTCTTCCTTGAGCTTAGGAAGTTTTTAATGTACCCACTCCCACATAATTTAGTACTTTATACAAAAGTGGAAAAAACCGTTGAAGCTGATGAACAACGTATAGACTGAACCAAGGCGAACCTGATAAATGGGACTCAAATTCATCTAGTTGCTAAGAGTTGGAGATTATAACATAACGATCCATTTTTGTGTTAATATTTTGGTCTTAATCTTTTGTTCAGGTGATTAAGAAAAAAAGTAAAGGAACTTAAACAGAGGAAGAGAGGATCTCTTATCAATACGTTGTGACTAATTGATTTTTTATGGTTTGTTTATTTATTTATTTTTGCAGTTGCTTTTCTCTCAAGAATCTTTTGAGAAGACAAAGGCTGCCAAGGAACATGTGATTGCTGGATGGGGTTCCAAGGTCAATGCATGAATAATAGAGCATTTCTTCTCTTCATGCTTATAGTTATGAAATATGAGGTTTTATATTCTTGAGAATGGAACTGTGTTCCCCTACCTAAACAAATTTGTATCATCATTTATGCCTTTTTTTAAATAATGCCATGTTTTAGTAATAAAAAGCTGTTTATTTAATAATTTACTTGTTAATGTATTATATATATATATATATATATATATATATATATCATATTTTGATGAATCTAAGATTTTAGTTGGGAGGAACACAATATAAATGATTATATATAAAATTTAATCAATTTAATATAATTTTTTTTTATAATCATTAAGAAGAAACTAAATTTAACAAATAGTTACTCATGTAATTTTAATATTAATACAAATATAAAAGAAATTTGTTAAAAAAAAATTGTGTTTATGATGATTATTAACAAAAAGGATGGTGATGAAAATTATAAGTGCTATATCAAACTATTTAAAAGTATTAAAAGTATATATAAACCGGAAAGAATTCTGCATATTAAACAGGACATGTTTTTTTTTTTTTTTAATTTTAGTTATCAATATTAAGTAAAAATTAAATTATGCAACATACATCTGACCTATGGGTTGGTTTCTATTATGTCCTTAATGTTTTAAAAAGTTCAATTCTATCATTAGTCTTTTAATTTATTAAAAAAATATCATTTGTTTGAGTAATTACTCTTTAATAATACTGTTTATGTACAATTTATATCATGTTTAACGGAAATGAAAAGATTGAAGGGTAATTTTGCTAATAAAAGGTATTATTATTTTATGTTAATTTAAGTTTGGTGAAGTTTAATGATATCTAATGTGAGATGGTGGGCGACGTGTGGGAGATCAATGAAGTTGGACAAGGGTTAGAATCTGGCGACGTTTGGTTGAATTCAACGAGGCTTGTTGGACTAGATAAGTGGGGTGGGGTGGGGTTGAGTTATATTAGTGATAGTATGTTATGTATTGGTAAATCAGTAATAGTCAAACACCAAATGATATATTAAAATTAATGATTTTAGTATATCATTGATTAACATAAAATTCGTAAATCAGTGACTCACCTTATTTTATGTCACTATATATTTTCACTGATAAGAATAGTTATGATAATTTTCTATAAACCGTAATCTGATCTTGATTGTGATGTTTTTATAAATTCCAATTACCTAGATTTATAAATATTACGTCTTATTTTGACTTGAATGTAAGTATAAAAAAAAAAGCACCTGCCAAGAAGTTGGACCAGTACCCTTTCCGGAAAAAGAAAAAAAGAAGAAGAGAGTTTTGGACCAGTTTCAAAAAAACCAAGAAGTTGGGCTTCATCCATTTGGAGTTTTTTAAAACAAGGGATATAGACTCAAATGACATATTTTATAAAGTTAATTCCCTACATAACACATCCTTTTCATAATTTCCGTAATGACATTTTTTTCTAGGTTTAAATATAATTTTGGTCCATATGGTATGGCCATTGTTCCATTTGGGTCATTATGATTCAAAAACTTTCGAATTAGTCCTTATGGTTTGATTAAAATTTATTAATAGTTCATTTTTATTTTGTTTTCTAGCTAATTTCTTTATTCCAATTATAAATTTATCAAGGTTTGGTTCATGATCTCGTGAGGTTTTGTCCTTAATTTTATTTCTTATTTTCTCTTTATTCATGTTTTCTCTTTGCATATTTTATTGTTGATTAATTGTTGTGTAAAATTCATTGATTAATTTTTCATATCGTTAATTAGAACGTTAAATCTGTAATTATTTAATTGTTCTAATAAAAGTAGTAAAATAATATCAATTGGTTAGGGATATTTCACAAATCATGTTATGGGAATTTATTATCTAACTTAAACGAATCGACCGTATCGTGTTTGTTGGTTAGGTTCTTCTCTTCTTAATGCTTTCGATAAATTAAATTCTATTATCGTATTCTAGGGCTGTTTATTGATTAGGAAAATAGTCAACGATCGTATCTTGACTATCGAATAATTAAGGAAGAATACTTTATGTTATTGATTGAGTTTGATGACTTTAAACTAATTTAGAGAAGAATTTAGGAATGCATGTTTTTGAATCGATGATCAAATTAATAAATCATAACTGAGATTAACCTTTAGTTGGAGGCATTTTCTCATTTGATTTCTTATTCTCTTTGATTTTGTTTTCTTTTTATTTTCAAAACTCAAAACCTCGTTTTTATAACTTTAATTTGACTGCTCATTCCATGTTGAGATCGACCTTACTCATCGCTATTACAAATTTATAAATTTCAAGACGAATTTATTTTTTGTGGTTTTGACACCCATCAGGTTATCTATTGATAAAGGGAAATAATTAACGATCGTATCTTGAATATCGAATAATTAAGAAAGAACAAGTTGTTGCTACGACGTCTTAATAACTGTAACCAATCTAGAGTTGAATTTAGGGTTTATGCTTTTACCAATGATCAACTTAACAAACCATAATTAAGACTATATCTTTAGTTGGAAGCCTTCTCATATCGATTTTTCATTCTTTCCAATTTGTTTTCTACCATCACGAGCATAACTCAAGTGGTTAGACATCAACTTTCTTCCCTTGAAGGTTTCGAGTCTCCCCTCCCCCAATTTGATGTAATATCTCAAAAAAAAATTAATCTCAAAATCCCTTTCCATATTGCTTTAAATTAGTTTACCAATTTTTAGATTTGAACTTACTTATCACTTCTACAAGTTAATCATTACTAGAAGCGAGTATTTATTTTTAATGGTTTCGACAACCATCAACGCAAAATAAAGATTGTTGTACGATCTCACGTCTTTTAGATATTTGAAATTCCCAATAATAAATAGTTCTTGTAGTATTAACAATTGATTAAGAATTTAATTAGGTGCAAAATGAAAGCATGAAGAAGCTGTTGAGCTGACAGTTGGAGATAGAAACTATTTTCTGTTAGAAAGTGACAATTAGTCTTTGTATCAATTAATTGGCTGAGATATAAAGTTTCTTTGTTGTGCATTTCTTAGAGAGGTTTTTTACATCATTTTACTTTGAGTATTGTAGATGTATTAAGGCTATAACAATCTAAAAGGGAAAGCAACATCAAAATATAAATCTTTGTTCTTCATTGTTCTTTGTTCTTGAAAATAAATCATCACAAATGGTATCATAGTTTGCGGTTTAATCAAGAAAAGTAAATCTCCATTAAAGCATTCACGAGCCAGAAGAATTCCAGAAAGGTATTGATCATCAATTTTGCTAACCAAACCAGAAGTTTCTACCTATTCTTGAAAGTGTTTCAGATCAAAATTAATCAAGATTGAGGGATTGATCTCAGGAAGCATGTCTGCGAAATTTGAATTGGAAAAGTTTGATTGAAAGAGTGATTTTGCACTATGGAAGAAGAAGATCTCAAATCATTGCTTGTGCAACAAAAGGTTTCCAAAATTTTAGATGATCCATCCACCATTCTTGCCACTGTATCTGCAGAGAAAAAAGCTGAGATGAGGGAAATAGCTTTCAACACCATCATTCTCTACCTTTCAGACAATGTCTTGCGGCTTGTTGATGATGAAGACACAGTAGAGAAGCTATGGAAGAAGCTAGAAGTTCTGTATTCAACAAGATCCTTGCCAAACAAAATTTACCTTAAAGAAAGGTTATTTGGTTTCAGGATGAATTCAGCAAAGGGGCTAGAAGATAATCTTGATGAGTTCAACAAGATTTGTATGTATTTGGCTCAGACAGGTGAAAGAATAAGTGGAGAAAACAAGGTTGTGATATTGTTAAATTCACTCCCTAAAAGTTACAAAGGGTTCAAAGAGGCTATCAAATATGGTAGAGACACATTAAGCTTAGATCTTGTATTAGATTCCCTGAAATCTAAAGAGTTGGAACTCAAGTCAGAGAAACAAGATGCTGAAGTTCTATTTGTCAGAGGAAGACAGGAACAAAGAAATGGAAAACAAAAATCAAGAGGGAGAAGTAAATCTAAAGCCAAAATCAAGAACAACAAATGCTTTCATTTTAATCAAGAGGGGCATTGGAGGAAGGATTGTCCCAAGAATCCTCTCAAGCATCAAACCACTAATAAAGGAAAGAAGCACAATGAAGCAAATGTCCTTGAAAGGTATGATTTTGCAGAGTTGCTAATGATATCTGAAGATACAGGCATTGAAGAGTGGATAATGGACTCAGGTTATTCTTTCCACATGACTTCACATATAAATGACATTCAAGATTTTCAAGAACTCACAAAAGGAGGAAGTGTGTACTTGGGAAACAACCAACTATGTCTTGTTAAGGGGATTAGGAATGTCAGAATTACCATGTCCAATAGTACTGTGAAAGTGCTTATCTCTGTCAGATATGTCCCTGATGTAAAAAGAAATCTAATATCCCTGGGAACACTTGAGAAGGCTTGCTATAGTTTCAAAGTTGTTAAAAGTGTACAAGGGATCAATGTTGGTGATGAAGTCAGATCACAGAAATTGCTTATATGTGCTCCAAGAGTCAACAACACCAGATCAAACAAATGTTGTTACTGGATAAAAAAAAATCAAACTGTTCTATGGCATAACAGACTAGCACACATTAGCCAACATGGATTGAATCATCTTCAAACTTAAGGATTGCTAGGAAAGGGAAATTTGGAGGAATTACCTTTCTGTGAACAATGTGTAATTAGTAAAGCTACAAAAGTCAGATTCAACAAGGGAAAGAGAAGCACTCAGAGAATAATGGATTACATCCATTTAGACTTGTAGGGGCCTGCTAGAGTAGCCACACATGGAGGTGCAAGGTATTTCCTGTCTATAATTGATGATTTCTCTAGAGAATTATGGATACACTTGCTGAAGACTACAAATGAAGTGTTTAAATACTTCCAAGAATGGAAGTAACTAACTGAGAATCAAACTGGAAAGAAGATCAAGGTCTTAAGACTGATAGTGGTCTTGAATACTTGAATCAAAGCTTTAATGATATGTGTAAAACCAGTGGCATCAAGAGGCATCTGACTGTCCCTTACACACCCCAACAAAATGGGCTTGCTGAGAGATACAACAGAACCATCCTTGAGAGGGTGAGATGTATGCTAGCTTATGCAAAGATGCCCAAGACATTTTGGGGAGAAGCTGCAACTACTGCTACATATATGATTAATAGAAGTCCATCCACTGCCATTGACTCAAAGACACCCCAAGAAGTCTGGACTGGGAAGCTACCTGATCTGTCAAACATGAGAAGTTTTGGCTATCCTGCTTATGCTCACCAAAAGGATGATAAACTAGGACCACTCAAAAGTGCATATTTTTGGGCTATCTAGCAGGGGTAAAAGGGTAAAATTATGGTCACTGGAACCTGGAACAAAAGAAATGTGTAATAAGCAGGGATGTCACCTTTAATGAAGAAGAAATTCCATAGTGTAATGTGAAGAAAGATCAAATGCAAAGTACTAGAGAGATGGAGTCTTATGAAATTGAATTAGAAGGCTCAAATGACTGTGAATTATCTTAGGATATTCAATCACCTTCTGTCACACCTCATTCAGACACACAAGAAGCTGTTGGTGCAAGTAGTTCTGTTGTAAATACTAAATTAAAGAGTAAAGAAAGCCTGGCTAACTATCAATTGTCAAGAGATAGAGAAAGAAAAACAATCAGAGCTCCCTCCAGGTATGATCAAGATGACTTTGTTGCCTATGCACTGAACTGTGTAGACTTTGACACAAAATTTGAACCAACCACTTTTGAAGAGGCCATGAAAACAAAAGAGAAGATGTTGTGGCTCAAAGCAATGGAACAAGAATTGATGTCATTAAGGAAGAATGATACATGGTTCTTAACAGAACCTTCCAAAAACAAAAGCATAGTTGACTGCAGGTGGATTTTCAAGTTGAAACAAGATATTGAAGGAGTAGAGAAGCCCAGATACAAAGCAAGACTGGTGGCTAAAGGGTTCTCTCAGAAAAAGGGATGTCACTACTTCCTTTCTACAATTGTCACTCAATTGAATCTTCATCTATATCAAATGGATGTCACTACTTCCTTTCTACATGGAGGCCTTGAAGAGGAGATTAATATGAAGCAACCTCCAGGATTCATTGAAAGGGGTAAAGAGAATCTAGTTTGCAGATTGAAGAACTTTATGGACTAAAACAGTCACCAAGACAGTGGAATAAGAGATTTGATAGTTTTGTTACTTCAAATTACAGCCTGATAAGCAATTTTGATCATTGTGTCTACATTAGAAGGATCTCAGCTGATATTACTGTTTACCTACTACTCTATGTCGATGACATGCTCATTGCATCAATGGATATGAATGAAATCAAAGTAGTTAAAAGAAATGCTAAGTGCTGAATTCGAGATGAAGGATCTTGGCCCTGCAAGCAAGATTTTGGGAATGACTATACACAGAGATAGATTGCAAGGAACTCTGTCCAATCACCCAGCAAGATGACTTAGAGATAGTTGTGAAGAGATTTTATATGGAGACGGCAAAGACTGGCCTCTCACTTCAAACTCTCCTCTAAACAATCTCCCACTAACTGAAGCAGAAATGAAAGAAATTGTGGCTGTTCCTTATGCTAGTGCATTGGGGAATTTAATGTATGGGATGGTAAGCACCAGGCCTGATTTAGCTTATGTCATGAGTGTTATAAGCAGGTATATGAGCAATCAGACAAACCTCATTCGGAAGCTACTAAATGGGCCCTAAGGTATGTGAAAGGGAGTTCTCACAAGGGCCTATTCTTCTCTAAAACAAATGAAGCCACTGACTGCCTGAAGGGTTATGTAGACTCAGATTATGCAATAGATCAAGACAAGAGAAGATCACTCACTGGATATGTGTTTAGCCTGTTTAATGACACAATAAGTTGGAGATCAACCCTTCAAACAGTGGTAGCATTGTCTTCAACAGAGGCAGAATACATGGACTTGTGTGAAGCAGTGAAGGAAGCTATATGGCTAAAAGGAATTGTGACAGAAATGTGTGCTGATGACTACAAGGTAAAGCTATTTTGTGACAGCCAAAGTGCCCTAGCCATTTCAAAGAATCCCTCTTTCCATGACAGAACCAAACATATAGATGTTAGGTTCCATTTTCTTAGAGACATGGTTCAAGATAAAAAGGTAGAGCTTGAGAAGATTGATACTTCAGAAATCCAGCTGATGCTTACCAAAGCTGTACCTTTTACCAAGTTTGAATATCTATGCAACAAGCTCAAATTGGATAAAGGATGATCAAAAAGCTCTTTGGTGATAGCAGATATGTTCTATTGTGAACTTGTGTTCTGTTTGGGTATAATCAATGTTAAGAGGGTGTTTTTGTAGTATTAACAATTGAATAAGAATTTAATTAGCTACAAAATGAAAGCATGAAGAAGTTGTTAGTTGAAGATAGAAACCGTTTTTTGTTAGAAAGTGACAATTAGTCCTTGTATCAATTAAGGCTGAGATATAAATCCTTTTTTGTCATTTTTTAGAGAGGTTTTTTACATCATTTTACACTGAGTATTGTAGATGCATTAAGGTTGTAACAATCTCAAAAGGAAAGCAACATCAAAATAGAAATCTTTGTTCTTCATTGTTCTTAGTTCTTTGAGAATAACAAATGTGTAGATTCCTTGTTATTTGTTCTTGAGAATAAATCATCACAGTTCTTAATTACTCTTAGGATAAAAAATCAACCTAAAGACTACACAAATAAAGGAGGGAGAACTAAAGAGAGGAAAGAAGTTCTAAGAAAACTGGTATTCTTTTCTTATGGCTATGATGCTCAAATAAAGAATCAAGCTCTCCTGATCTATTTATAGTGCTTCTGCGACAAGGGTATGAAAAACAAGAAAATAAGGCCGTTTGGTAACCATCCCAATTTCTGTTTCTTGTTTCTATTTCTCATTTTTTAAGAAATGGAGTTGTTTGGTAACTATTTCTGTTTCTTGTTTCTCATTTTTTTAGAAACCATTCCCAAAATTGTGTAGAAATTTTAGAAACAACAAATTCTAGTTTCTTGTTTCTCATTCTTGTTTCCAAACTTTTCAACACATTGATAAATTATTATATTATCCCGTTTTGACTTATAAAATATATTATAAATATCCAAAAATCATATTGATATAATATTTTTAAATATGTCATTTAAAATTTTAATATTTTCAAAATATTTTTATTTTTTTTAAAATGAGAAACAGAAATAAGAAATAGTTACCAAACACATTTCTGTTTCTTTTTTTTTCTTTCCAGAAACAAGAAATAAGAAACAGTTACCAAACTTGTTTCTATTTCTCTTTTTAAAAAAAACAGGAACAAAAAAACAAGAAATAGAAATAAGAAACAAGAAATGGAAACGAGGAAGGTTACCAAACGAGCCCTAAATTATTGTTAACTCATTCATTAAAGCCTTATTAAACCCTATATATACCTCATTTAGTTATGGTGTAAGTTCCATTTCGTAATTAATTATTAAAAATAAAAAGTCAAATTCTTAAATGAAATGAAACAATGGCATAAAATTGTGAAATATTTTAAACGTGACCCAATTGGCCCCAAACCAATCTAATACACTGGAAGTTGATTATTTTTCATTCACTAGCCACTAAGTTGTGATTTGCAAATAATTTTCAAATGGACATGTAAAATAACAAAAACAACTTAATTAAGTTGTGATTTACAAACTCAGATAATTATGGAACACATTTTTTTTATTCACTTGGTTGAATTTGAAAAGATTAAAAGCACATTTCAAAAATTTATCTATAAAATCTAGGTAAATTTTTTTAAAAAAAAAAAAAAACCCTATATAAAAAACTAGGAAAGATCAAATAAAAGAAATTTCTTATTTATTGGATAATTAAGAAACTAAAAATAAAATGATGGTCGAATAAACCAAAAACCACACTCGAATTTTCCTAGAAAAAGTTCATGGATCAGGACAAGAAAAGCTAGGGTTTGCTCCCACCCCCACATTGTTTTGTGCTTTCCATTTTCGTGTGAACATCAATTTCAATCGTGTAATGAAGACAAATCCGAATCTACTAGCTACAATGTATTTAAAATGGACGATTAGAGATGAGCAAACTGTCACCATCTTAATTACCCTACAAAACAATTACTTAACCAAAACAACAAAAAAACAAAAAAACATTTGTCCAATGTGTTGAGATATACATATAATTAAATTTTCTCTTATTCATTGGTTTAAAATTTTAGATATAGTGGATGATTTAACATATTTAATATGGTATCAGAGTAAGAAATCTTAAGTTCAAACATCTATTGTGTCATTTGCTCTAATTTTCTCTCCATTTAAATTCTACATGTTTAAGTCTTGTGTAAATATTCTAAACGCACATGTGAAGGGGAGTGTTGATATATATGATTAGATTTACTCTTATTCATTGACTTAAAAAATTTAGCTACATTCCATTACATAACTACCCTTATCTTGGACAGAACGACGATGTGGCATATATGGATTGGATATTATATGGTGGGAACAACGCAATCCACTCCATAATAATATTTGCGTGTGTTTTTTTTAACTAACTCGTGCATGAGAGAAAGAGACAAAAAAATCACAATCGATATTTGTAATAAAGTAATTTTGGTGCATGCATGCTGTACAAATTCTTAGTCATCGGAATCTTTAGAAATCATCTTCTTGATCAATCGGCTTGTCTCTTCTTCAGCCAATGTTCTATCATTTTTGTTTTGTGATTCTGCATAAGCTTCAAAAAATCCTCTATTTTCTTTCTCTAATTCCTTCCACACTGCAAGAAAAAGAGAAATTTATCAAAAACCGAAAGACGTTACGACGGCAGCGGCGATGGAGGCAAATTAAAGGAAACCAACCAGTGGAGGTGATTATAGGATTGATATTTGCATGTTTGGAGAGAGCTTCCATGCACTCCTCTCTATTCATATGGAAGATCAAACACTTTTCTATTAAGTGATGTATCTGTTAAAACAAAGACCCAATTGCATATATGATCGTCGTTATTGTCGTGATCGTCGCCCTATTTAATTTAAATCTAAAGAAAATCATCAAAGAGATTTACGAAAAAATAGATAGAAATTACCATATGTATATAAGCAGAAGAAGACTCCCCCATGAGATCTTGGAGTAGCAAATGATCATGTTGGGCACAATAGATTCTTGAATATAGATATATACAAAGTTGGGGAAAGAGAATTTCAATTTTTGCTTGTGAAAATTATGATTTTGATAAAGTTGATAGAGACATGGAAAAACAATGAAATAGGAAGGAATTTGTAAATTTGAAATTCTAATAGGGGTAAAAGGAGTGGGGTCAACCAGTAACATTGCACCACGTGGGAGATAGGTGATGATTGGTGGAGATGGGATTGAGGGAGATTTTTGAATGACCAATCCATGTCTTTTTAGGGTTGATATTAGGCAGCCTATTGCCACGTGATAAGTGGGTCCTAAACAATGTGATTTATTTCCCAATCAGACAAACCCTTGTTGGATTTTTTTTCTTTTAACATTAAATTTAAGAGGGGAGAATTGAACCTTCAACTTCATAGAAAAGGAGTAGATGTCTATCCTGTTAGCTGATTTCGTTTATTGTTTTTGGGTTAATAATTAGGGGTGTCTCTTTACAATTATTGCTCAAATCTTTATTTATTGCTTTTTTTTTTAAATATGAGAGTGCTATTGTTTTTTTTCACAATTTTTCCTATTGTATATATTATCAAGGATTATATTAAGAGAATTTGCCTATAATGACACTTTTATTAGTGTTAATGTCTTAAATAGCTTAAGTTTTAAAAAATCTCCTAAATGACATTTTTTCTAATATAACAAAATTAATTATTTCGTTAAATTTACAAAAATGTCACTCATTTATTAATTCACTAAATTTGTTCTCTTATTCACTAATTAGTGAATTAAAATCTGAACTTTATTAATTCACTAAATTTTTCCTCCTAATCAATAGGTTAGTTTACAAGATTTGTCCCTTTTTTTCCCTTTAAAAATGACTCGTCAGTTTCATCAAAGATTGCTTCTCTTCATTTCCTCTTTAGTTTGTAATATGTTGTTAATGCTATTATTCTATATCTTATCTTTTTAGTTATGATTTTAATTCAATAAATTATTGAATTAAATGGATTAATTTACTGAATTAGTTTATATTGTACAATTCAATCATTTATACCGTGTTGTTCACTAAGTTATTGAATAAAATTTCTTCTTTATGTTTGTAAACTCTGTCATGTTAGTTTTTAAAACAAATTTTATTATGAAAAAAGGTTTTTAAAACAATTTTTCATCCGAGATCCCTCTTGTTGTGTCAATTTAGTTTTTTGTTGTACAATTCAATAATTTATACCCTATTGTTCACTAAGTTATTGAATTAAACTTCTTCATTTTATTTGCAGCATAGTTCATTGAGCTTTTTATTTTGCATTGAAGCTTTACAAGTGCTAAACTCTATGTGAATTGGAGAAGAAAGATAGGGAAGAAAAAAAAGTGAAGATAGGCCTAACGAGAGTCGATACATGAATGTCATTTTTTAATTCTTTTTTGTGTTTGTTACAAATTTTAATGGTTTGTTGATGATGTATAGAGGTGTAAATAGATCTTGGTTGGGAGATTTACAACTCAATAAATTATTGCATTGAGTTCAATAAATTATTGAATTTAAAATCTTGTTACTATCTTATAACTACATGAAAATATTATTTTGTATTTTAAGTTTATAATCACTAATATTGGTTGTTGATGTTGCACACTAGTGTAAATGAATGTGATTTCTATTTGCAGAAAGTTTTGAGATTTTATGTGTTTTTTATGGACAAAATCAAAACCGCTATTCAATAATTTATTAACTTCAATGACTTATTGAATTAAAATCAATATGAGATATCTCAATTATATGTAGTAATTTAATTTAATAAATTATCGATGAAGGGGGAAATTTTATTGAATTAATAAAACTCAAATTTTAATTCACTAAATTATTGACTAGGAGGGAAAATTTAGTGAATTAATAAAGTTCAAATTTTAATTCACTAATTAGTGAATAAGAGAACAAATTTAGTGAATTAATAAATAAGTGGCATTTTTGTAAATTTAACGAAATAATTATTTTTGTTATATTAGAAAAATGACATTTGGGGAATAATGAAAAGTGGGTGCTATATGGGAAATAACTTTATAAAATATGTCATTTGAGTCCATACCCCTATTAGAATTGTAATAAATCTTAAAAAAAAAGGTGTTTAGTAATTTTTTCTTCTTCTTTAAAAGTGTTGGTTAAGACATTAATTTCAGAAGTAATCTCACATACATCTAAATGTGATTTGATTTCTTAACTAATATAAGGACTTGACTAGTCTTCATTTAATACACTTGAAAACGATTTTTAAATATAAATTCAAATACAACAAAACTTCATTTTCATATATTAAAAAGGTTAGCAATTTCCCGAACCCTAAAAAAGTTGGAAATCACATACATCATAATGGTTCTTAAAGTTTACATTTTTCCCCAACATCAACTCACCAACTTTTAACTGAGTATGTTTCCAAGTTTTTTTTTATTCTCTTATTATAATGATGTCATATAATATCTCACCTCTCTTTCACTACAAAATGAATGGGTACTACCAGCGCACCTCCGCGCCCGGAAAAAGTATCACCGACGTCACTTTCACGCCAGAAATAGCGCCGACACTGGGTTGTCGGGGATGCCATTTTCAGGCATCACCGGCGTGGATCTTCATAGCTTCGGGGATACTAAGAACGCATCCCCGGCGTGATTTAGGTAAGCGCCGGGGATGCTAATAAGGCATCCCCGGCGTGGTGGCGCCGGCAGTGGGGTTAACCTTTAACCCTAGGCCTGGCGCTACGGCGCGGGTATTGCCACGTTTTTTTTTTTTTTTAATTTTTCTTATTTTAAGCTCCTCAAAAGCCACCTGTTTCAATATATATATATATATATATATATAAATCTAAACCATATAAAATCCAGAACCAGAAAAAGTTGTAACAAAATGTGATAGAAATTAACTAAAGTTCAATTAAGACAAATATAATGTCTTTAAGATAGTATAACATGTCTTAAAATACTACAACAGACACATAATATGTTCAAAGTACATGTAAATCCTAAGCATGACCATCCCCACCACCTCTATAGTTTCTCATGAACGCATCAAAGTCCTCTCGAAGTTTTCTGGCCTCTAAATCACGTGCCGCCTCACGAGCCTCACATTCCACATCACGAGCTCGAAGTAACTCAATAGTAGTAAGGGCTTCAACTAGTTGTTGCTGACTTTGAGCTAGTTGTTGTTGACTTTAGGAGAATTGTTCCACTTGTGAAGACACAGAAGATCTCGATGAACTACTTGACTTTGGGGGAGGTTTAGGCCCTCTGCCCATACCTCTCCTATAGCCTGGTCTATGACCCAAAGTCATCTCCATTGCCTCGATATCAGTAATAGGTGGGCTTGAATCCGTTGTGTCTGACGCAACTTCTGGCGGCTTCATATATTCCACCATTTTTTTCTAAGACAATCGAAAAAAACACGAAATGAATATAAAATATTGAAAACAAAAACATAACACACTTAAAATAATAAAATTACGTGATGTTCTTCGGCCTGTCCGCTCACCCACATTTTTGGACTATCATAAGAGTGTTGTTGCTCAAACACGTCGACCCATATAGCTTCTGGGTTATCTTGTCTATGCAAATATTCATATAAAATGTGTATGATACTACCAAATAGAAAAAAGATTAATAAGTAAAGTGTGTGAAATAGTATTACCATCTCATAAAGCTTATTAGCATTGGATTTCGAGCCACCTTTATGTAAATATGGTACTGCCGCTCGGGAATGACTGTTTGTCTCTGATAGTTTCTACACAAAATGAATATCATAAGTAATTATTTAGTTATTATTCACAAATAAAGATATTAAGATTTAGATAATACGATTTTACCTTAAATTCAGGTGATTTCAAATTCTCGATCAATAACCCCCATTCATCATCACTATGCACTCTCGGATGTTTTATGTAGTCAGCTTGCTCTTCACCAAACTTTTGTACGTTATTCGGTAGTATTTTTCAAGCTCATATCGATGCTCATTCGCAGAGGATATCATTTGTCCTTTAATAGTTTTCCAATGTACGCCATTGGCCAATTGAAGATTGAATTTGTCCTTAACACATTAGCAATCATGTTAGTGCAAATTATATAATACTTACAAATCATATATCTAAATACAAAACTCACTGCAAGTCGTTGCCTGATATCATTAAGAATCTCTGCCGGCACCAAATCATATCCCTTGTGGCTCGGTGGTATAAGGGCACGCACCAATATGTCAGTCTCAGTGATAAATGATCTAGCATTGTCGCCAACCACCCGTTTTAAGTCTTCCAGGATAGTCAGATCTTTCTTACTCGTCCCCTTATGCAGTGAAAGGTTTTTCGCATAACCACGTCTAGGAACCGACGATTGAGACGAGACTATAAAAAAAATTAAGTAGTAAGTACAAAACAAAGCATAAGTGACATTCACAAAAAAATGATTCTTACCATGATCGAGTGCGGGCAAAGGTGACTGAGAACGCATATCATGTGATGACATCGGTGAATCTGAAGTCAATACATGCCCTGGTGAGGGCGAAGGCGACTGAGAACTCATCAATGTATCTGATGATGGCTTCATAATAACTACCCCGCCTGTACGACGACTAGGAGTCTTCCGGTTGCCCGGTGTGATGGGTCGTGACTCGTCCATATGACCCTTCCCTTTATTATTCCTGTTTAAAACACGCAAACACAATATTTGTTAAAAGTTAAGAACAAACACATGTTTAAAAATTATTTATTAAACCTAACTTACTATTCTGAGTCATCGTTTTCCGACTCATCGCTCTCATTTTCCGAATCAACAATATCATTTTCCGGCTCTTCTTCATTATTGGTTATAAACTCTTCTATGTCATCATCTCTGTCGAGCCTCTGTGCATCTAGCCTATCACTGATATGAGTATCTATGGGTGAACTTACATGCAAAATCTTATCATCCTCGTCATCTTCCTCTAAATCAGGGACATTCCACACATTTTTTTGTCTTAAAGTTTGAACTACTCTCCAATCTTTCCCATATTTAATATCATCCAAGTATAGAACTTGTTGAGCTTGACTAGCTAAGATAAAAGGTTCTTCTTCAAAACAATTTCGAGATATGTTAATCGATATGTTTCCTGACTCTTTCTTCATTTTAGATGGAGATGGGTCAAACCATGTACATTAGAATAAAACAACTTGATTAGATCTTAAGTAACTAAGTTCTATAACCTTTTTTAAGAGTCCATAAAACGTCGTTGATCCTTCATCGTGATCACCCTTAATAGAAACCCCAGAACTCGTAGTAGTACGGCCAGAAGATCTTTCCATTGTGTGGAAACACATCTCATTGACACAACATCCCGTATATGATTTAGCACGAATGTCTGGGCCCATTGACAATGCGTACAAATCATAACTTACTTCATGACGACTCCATAATTCACTAACCTACATTATCAAATAAACTTTTGTATGAAAACTTATGGGTACAGTGCGCTATAAAATGAAAATAAATGAGAACATATCTTACTCGACGTTTGAACCAATTGGCGAATTATGCCTCTTGATGTTTATGTATGTCGCTCAAGCCCTCGTGTTCAAGTAAATCAAGGTGATCCCTATGGATGATTAAGTAAATACAAGGAATCTATATGAATACATTGGAAGCAGTGTTAAAAATATGGAGTAGATATACATACCGTAAATATGGTTCTACTTCTTCACAATTACTCAAGGTGTACCAGTGTGCTTTAGCAATGTTTGATTGTGTTAAGGTTAATAGATCGTAACACCCGAGAGGACGAGACATATCTTTAAACACTGATATGTCACTCTCTACACGACCGTCAACTTCTCCTTCATAATTATGATCCAACCTATTAAATCGAGTCTCAATCCCTTGAAGATATCTAGAACAAAACGTTATCAACTCGTTGAAAACATATGCCTCTGCTATGCACCCTTCTGGACGTGCCGTATTTCTCACATAATTTTTTAATGTCCGAAGACTGTGTTCTATTGGATACATCCAACTATAGCAGACTGGCCCTACTATTCGAGCTTCATACGGCAAAT
This sequence comes from Gynostemma pentaphyllum, assembly GCA_028015215.1. NCBI lineage: Eukaryota > Viridiplantae > Streptophyta > Magnoliopsida > Cucurbitales > Cucurbitaceae > Gynostemma > Gynostemma pentaphyllum. The sequence goes on along the minus strand of CM051352.1, from coordinate 41,782,279 downwards.
GAATTGATAAGTGAACCATGACATTGAAAAAGGCAGGAGGAAATATTCTTTCAAGTTTACATAAGATGAAAGTGATATCACGGTGTAACTGATCCAACTCATCTAAACTTATTACTTTCGCACACAAACTACGGAAGAAATTACTGAACTCTGTTACCACCTGACTTATGTTGTAATTCAAAAATGCCCGGATTGCTAATGGTAGCAATCGTTGAAACATAATGTGGCAATCGTGGCTCTTTAACCCAGTAAGTTTTCCAGCCTTAACATTAAAACACCGAGATATATTTGATGCAAATCCATCTGGAAATTTTACACTTTTCAAGAACTTACATGCCTCAATGCGCTGACTCGTAGTCAATACGTAAGCAGCAGCAGGTTTCACAAACTTATCTCTCCTAACTTTTTGTATATGCAATTCAGCTCGTATTGCCAAGTCTGCTAGATTGTGACGTGCTTTCAATGTATTTTTATTCTTTCCTTCAATAGAAAAAATTGTTCCTACCAAGTTATCACATATGTTTTTCTCTATATGCATTACATCCAACTTATGACGTAAAAGCAATTTAGACCAATAAGGAAAACTAAAGAATATGTGATAAATTTAAATGTACATTTGGGATACCTAAAATTGATTTTAATTGGATAATTTAGTGAATTAAAGAGAATAATTTAGTGAATTAAATTTAAATGTACATTTGGGATACCTAATATTGATTTTAATTCAATAATTTAGTGAATTAAAGGGAATAATTTAGTGAATTAAATTATAATGTATATTTGGATACCTAATATTGATTTTAATTCAATAATTTAGTGAATTAAATAGAATGATTTAGTGAATTAAAGGGAATAATTTAGTGAATTAAATTATAATGTACATTTGAGATACCTAATATTGATTTTAATTCAATAATTTAGAGAATAAAAGGGAATAATTTAGTGAATAAAATTATAATGTATAATTTAGTGAATTAAAGGGAGCCGATTACATACCGGTTCGGTTTGTAACCTTTCCCGTTCCGATTCTGGTTCATTTTTATGAATTTTCTTACCGGTCGGTTTCGGTAAAGTTTGTAAACTATGTTATTTTAGTTTTTAAAATAGTTTTTCATCCTAAATCCCTTTTTGTGTCAGTTTAGTTTTTCGTTATACAATTCAATAACTTATACCATATTGTTCACTAAATTATTGAACTAAACTTATTTGTTTTATTCTGCAACATAGTTTATTGAACTTTTTATTTTACACTGTTGCTATTACATGTGTTAGGGTATATGTGAATTGGAGAAGAAAACAAGGAAGAAAAAAAAAAGTGAAGATAGGCCAAATGAGGACACAAGAAGATGCCATTTTTTAATTCTTTTTTGTGTTTGTTATAAATTTTAATGAATTGTTGATATATATAGGTTTAAATGGATCTTGCTATTGAGATTTATAATTCAATTATTTAATGCGTTGAGTTCAATAAATTATTGAATTGAAATCTTGATACTATCTTACCACTCTATGAAAATATTATTTTGTATTTCAAGTTTATAATCACTAATATTGGTTATTGATGTTGCATACTAGTGTAAATGAATGTGATTTTTATTTGCGGAAAGCTTTGAGATTTTATGTGTTTTTTATAGGCAAAATCAAAACCGTTATTCAATAATTTATTAACTTCAATTACTTATTGAATTAAAATCAATATGAATATCTCAATTATATGTAGTAATTTAGTTTAATAAATTATTGATGAAGGGAGAAATTTTATTGAATTAATAAAACTCAAATTTTAATTCACTAAATTATTGACTAAGAGAGAAAATTTAGTGAATTAATAAAGTTCATATTTTAATTCACTAAATAGTGAATAAGAGAACAAATATAGTGAATTAATAAATGAGTGACATTTTTGTAAATTTAATGAAAACAATTAATTTTGTTATATTAGAAAAAATGTCATTTGGGGAATTTTGAAAAGATGGTGCTATTTAGAGAATTAGTTTTATAAGATGTGTCATTTGAGTCCATGCCCCTTATATTAAATTTGTTTATGATTATTGAGATATTGAAAATTTTAATTAGTTTTAGTTTAACAATTTAAATTTTTGGGTCTAGAGTTGATTTTAATACGACATGAAAGTATAAGTTTTTGATGTATCATATTGAACACTTATTAATATTCAAACTATTAAATATGTTAAATCACCACTAGACTCAAAAGCTTAAGTCAATAGATAAGGGTAAATTTAATCATATATCTCAACACTTCCTCTCACATGTGGCTTGGATATTAGCACAAAACCCAAACATGTGGAATATAAATTGGGAGGAAATTAGAGAAAATGAAACAATGGAGGTTTGAACTCATAATCTGACACAATATTAAATCTGTTACATCACCCACTATACCCAAAGTTTAAGCTAATAGGTAAATGTAAATTTAATCATATATCTCAATACTCAAAAGCTTAAGCTAATGGGTAAATAAATTTAATCATATATCTCAACACTTCCCCACATGTGGATTTGGATATTTGCACAAGACCCAAACATGTTTAATTGGGGAGGAAATGTCATCATGAGGGTTCGAACTCAGGACTTTCTGCTCTGATACCAGATTAAATATATTAAATCACCACTAGACTCAAAAGCTTAAGTCAATGAATAAAGATAATTTTAATCATATATCTCTAACACAAACCATGTAAGAGAAGCAGTGTTAGGAATACTTGAAAAATGGTTACATTTTACATTTTTTAATAACTTAAGTTTTTAGGTTTGAATTTAAGATAATAACCATTCCACGTTATAATTTATTACAGAAAAACTTGATATTGGAAGAGAAATAATTATGAAAAAAAATTAAATTGCATGTAGAGAGAAAGTTAACAAGAGCTAGAAATTTGTGTATAGATTAATGAGAGAGTTTATTTATAGAGAAGTTAATTATAATATTAAAAATCTGTGATAGCCTTTGTTGTGGATTGAATAATAAATTTAAAGGCTCTTGTGCATATTGGTGTATAGGAACAGATCTAAAAGGAATGACAATAAAAATATCACATTTTAGAGCTTTCATTCCTCAACTTTATGAATTTTCATTACAAATAAAAACAATTATAAAGGTCACACCAAATTCAATAATTGAACCATGATCATGAAAAAAATATCAAAATAGTGTGAATCAAAGCGATCCTTAAATTTAATAAAAGATCTTATCATTTGTAATATTTGGAATTATTTTATTTTACAATATATTTAAAGATATTTTTGGGTTCTTAAAATTGTGTTTCACATTTTTTTTAATGGTTTTTACGAGAACAATTCCACTACATGGTATTTTTTAATAATTATTTTTAAAAAATAACAAATATTTTTAAAATTTAAAAAAAAAAACGTAGCCTTTGTTTCAAAACCATCTGTGTGTCGAGTTTTACATTTGTTTTAGGCAAGGGAGAAAAAAAAATTGCTATTCTTGAAAAATTTCAAAATTTTTACTATTTTTAAAAATATCTATTTATAAAATGCTATTTTTTAAAACTCTTTTTTTAATAACGCATAAAAAATGTTTTAGAATACTAAAAATTCATGAAGTACTTTTTAAAGAAAATATTTAATTAGTATTTCTTTTCTCTTGAAAAATGATAGTAAATACAAATGTTTCATTTAATTACAAACTACACCCATAGTTTGCCTAATTTATAAATCATACATGTGTCACCATCATCATCTGGCTCGCGGCCTAGAGGCCGGCCCAAAATCGGCTTGGGTTCGGCTCGAGCTCGGCCCGAAAGTCAACGTTTGATAGGCCGGCTCGGCTCGGCTCATTAAATGTTTGGATTGGATATGAGCCTCCCTTTTTTTGAACGAGCCGGCTCGTTTGAGCCTCCATAGGGCTGATCCAACAAGCAGCTTGAGCTCGACCCAAATAAAGCTCGCAATATTTATTTATTATTTTAATTGAATTTTATATTTTACCGATTTAAAGATTAGAGATAAAAAAATAATAAATACCTCCTTTCTTTTTATATTATATGCCTGAATCACTACAATATAAGTTAAAAAAAATTCATATGATTGACAAATGAGTGGGTGTCAACCTAGTTGGGATGTACTTATATTGTACTGCTCCACTTTATTCTCAAATATTCATGTATGAAATAATTAATAAAAATATCTATTTTTTAAAGTTGATACTTTTGTGTAATTACTAAGTACGATAAAATAAAATAGTTAAATTATTTAACGGATAAAATGGAACAATTTTTGCTTTCTTGTCGTCAAAATAATAAGTTTAATATATTGATTTTTTCACTCTTTTTTGCTATTTAAAATAATAAGTTTAATATGTTAATTTTGTTAACTCTTGATGTTTTTAAAAACGTGATTTGAAAGTTATGCACCATTGGTTTTTTGAGATAATGTAATACAAAAATGAACTCATATGATAAACCGAGCTTAGCTCGCTCCAACGAGTCAGGCCCAAGCTCAGCTTGATGAGCCTAGCCCATGAGTCGAGCCACGAGCCTTAAAATTTTAGATTGGGCTGAGCCGGCTCGGCTCGACCAAAAGTATAAGCTCGTTGGGCTCGAGCCCGAGCTGAGCCTGAGCCTGAGCCTTCTAAAGTTTGGGCCGAGCAGCCTCGGCTCGGTCCATTGATGATGGTGATACATGTGTGTTTAAAAATGGTCTTAAACACTCATGTGGTTTGTGAATTTACAAATCATACTCTTTTTCGTCGATTTGTTTTAACATAAGTGATGCACATGTAGAATAAGTGATGGGTGTCGAAACCATCAAAACTAAATCTTACTTTTGGTTCTTGTGAAAACTTATAGTAGCGATGAGTAAGTTCGAATCCACAGGGAATGAGTAGTTAAATTAAAGCAATTAAAAGAAGGGTTTTTGAGGTTTTATTTTGAAAACAGTAAATTAAATCGAAAGAAATCAATGGGAGAAAGACTTCCGACTAAAGATGTAATATCAGTGACGATTTATTAAGTTGACCATTGATTCATGCATTTCTGAGTTCTTCTCTAAATTGACTATGATTATCAAGCAAGCCCTAACAACCTTTAACTTTAATTATTCCATAGTCGAGATATGATCGTTAGCTACTTACCTAATCAATAAACAACCCTAGATATGATCATAAAGGTTTAATCTATTAACAACATTAAGAAAAGATGAACTACCAATTCTAACTAACAAACATGAAACGTTCGATGGTCATTTAAGCTAGATCATATAAACTCATAACACGTATTGAAAACTTCTATGCAATAACCTATGTTCATTTGCTACTTGAATTAGAACATACAAACTATTACAGATTTGACATTCTAATTAACAATATATTGAATCAATCATTTGGACATATCACCACTATGAACAACAATGAATCAACAAAAATATAGATAAAAGAAAATTTATGAATAAAGATAAAATTTAAATTAAGGTAAAAATTCACAACGTGAAAACTAAAACCTTAATTAATCTATAGTTGGAAAAAAGAAATTTATGACAAAACATAGAGAAATTCATCTAAAAGCTTTAAGAAAACTATGGGGAGAAGGGATCTCTAATTAGGTCTAAAAAATGACATATATAGGCAGAACATATGACCCATCTGCCACAAATAGCCATAGCGGCGGCAACGTCAGACAAAATGAAGCTCCTTTATGAGCGATTTTCTGGCCAAGATGCTAACACGACGTCGCTCACCTTGGTGCCGTGACATCATCTTGTGCCGCCGCAGCAATGAGTTTTTGCCTTCAAGCTGCTTTGCTTAAATTTTACTTACTACAACAACAATTCTCCTCGCTGCAACACCCAACTCCGAGATTTTGGCATGGGAAGTTCATTTGGCTACAGGTTGAGACACTGTTTTACGCTGCTGCGGCCATAGATTGTCAATGATACTAATATACTCATTTTAAGTTTGTTTTGAGCGTCGCTTTCACTTGCATTCATCAAATCAATTTGTTAGTCAAATATTCAATCATTCGTTAAATTAATTCTTACATTTAATCAATTTAGGAGATAATAACTCAATTAAATATGCACGATTTTAAAGTTTTCATTAAGTCATGTGTATCGATTATATTAAAATTAACATTTGTAGGTTTTACAATACACCACTTTAAAACGTATTTAAAGCATAGAAATAAATTTATAAATTAGGTAAACTATAGGTGCGAGGTAAATTATCTCTATCAAAAAATAGGGGAAGAACTGTTGGGAATTTGAAGTTTGTTAATCCCTAAACTCTCTAATCCTAAGAAAGATGAATATGCAACAAAGAATAAATAAATAAGTAAGAGAAAAATGACACCAGAAATTTATACAGGTTCTTAATTATTACGTCCTGTCTTTTGCAGACTCTACAGGTTCTAGTATGAAGTTGAAGATTATATCAATGAGACGAATAAATAAGTGTATAATTGCTCACAATTATACATAACCTTGAGAATCACTCAAACGGTTGCCCCTCTCTATTTTCTCTCAATATGAAATAAGCCCTCAAACAAACCTTAATACCCTCCTGGTGGGAGGTAATGCCACCTCACAAAATCTAACACCAATTACCTTCTATTTATAATAATCCTCTGGCTTGCTCATCAAGGAAAGAGCATCGCCTCTCCTTGTTTGGAGTTTCCTTGCTTCACGTAAAATATCATGTGAACCTACTTAAATACCTTCACATCTAGAATCAAGGGTAATCAAACAAACTAAAATCCTAAGCATGTTAGTTTTTAACAAGAAACAATATATTGAAGAAAAAAAAAAGCATCCTTTGGGGGACTCTTTAAAAGTAATAGAGGCATTCACAACTTTAAATGGTCATATCCAAATACTTTGTATTTACATATTTTTAAATCAAGCAAAAACACATTTAAAAACTCTAAAATATTTTTTGGCATTTTTTTATAAAAAAATCTAGAGAAGAACATCCTATTAGCTTAAAAGACAATGAATTTAAAACCATTCATTTCTTAAGAAAACAAGAATGACATTACCAAAAATCATCTCCAAGCCTTTTGGAACAAATGACATTGAAAAAAGGAAATGATTTGGTTTTTTTTTTTTTTTTTTTATTTTTATAATGAGTAATGAGGATGAAGAGAAAGGAAAAGAAAATTTATGGCTTATGGTGGTTCCTTCTTGACCAAGAGAAAGAACATAAAAAAATGAAATTTTTTATAGCATATGTGGGTAATTTTTTTTTGGGTAATTAATTGTATAGTGGTTAATAAGTGATGAAGGGAGAGTTGGGAGGAGAGATGTTGAGTGAATGGTGGGTGCAAAAAGATGGAGGGATTGGAGGTGATGGAAAAAGATGGAGATTTTTTTTTAAAATAGGGGTCACCTCCTCCTTTTGAGATGGAAAACATAATGAATCTATACAATTAATTTACTGTTTATTTTATTTTTATTTTTTGAATTTTACCCCTTTTAGTTAGAAATTTGAAAAAAAATCCTCCAACCCTATTGCCCCTCTTTTTACCTACCTCTTTTGTCAACAAATTTGAAATAGCACCTTCCCTCAAAAACAATATTTAAAATATCACATATTTTTTCATTTTCTTTTAATACCTCTTTTGTCTAATGAATTCAAATTTTCTCACGCTTTCATTTCATTTCTTTTTCTTTTTTTAATCACACATACATATCCACCATTTTCCTCTTTTGATAACAAGTATTTTTTTTGGATTTCCACTCTTTTTCTTTCTCATTCCTCTTTTAGCTAAGCATTTATTTCAAAATAAAACAATTCAAATTTATCCACTACGTTTCTATTTTATTAAAAAATATTTTTGAATTTTCTCTCCCTTCCTCTATTTCTTTTAACACTCCCAATTTATCTAACTATTTAAAAATTCATTTTTTAGGAAGCTAGGAAGGAATCTAGAAAATTTCTTTTTTCCCCCTTGGATTAGGCTAATTAAAAAAAAATTGATATGCTCATTTCAAATAATTATGAAAAAAACAAAATGATCAATTTTAATTCTATTTTTCAAATAAAAAGAACTTTAATTTTTAAATAATACCGAACAAAATTAAGGGTGCACAAAGTACACGTAGTATTTAGCATTCTCATGATACATATATGCAATCAAGTATAAGAACAACAATAATGCAAACTCACATCGAATAATCCAGATTCCCACAATCATAAGCAAATAGTCAAGCCATCAAGGCTATCCGATGACCAACATGCAAAAGAACTAAATCAGAGTCCAAATTAGTAACACTTAAGCGGAAACACAATTGAAACATAAAGCAGAAGTTCCATAAATGATATAAACCACACTTCCATAACTCTCATAATCCTGCAAAAGAATCATGATACGTCTTCGAGCATCGATTTATCCAATTTCAATAACTATGACATTATATGAAGTCTTCAAAGCAACCCAAGACACTACAACAAAATATAGTATTCTTGACCCTAGATATTTATATATTCTTGACCCTTTAAATAAAAATAGTCAAGAACATAGGAATTTACGTTAAAAGAGTCAAGACAAAATTGGAGTGTTACAAGCGTTAGAATTTTTTTTTCCATCATGTTTTCTTGACTTGAGAGTCAAAATAATTGTAATTAGAAACATTAAAAATCGACACGTTTTAAGAGTCAAATATTAAAAAAATTATTTTAAGCATAATTTTTATTTTTTTTATTACAGTGTTTTTGACCATTTGAAAAGGTCAAAATAAACACTGCAAAAAAAAACTGCTTATTTACGACCAGAAAATTACGACCATCCTTGTCGTAATTGACCAAAATCAAACCCCAAATGCGACCAGAACTATCGTAGCCAAAAAGTGGGTCGTTATGAAAAATTTACTACCCGGGGTCATAAAATTACGACCATATTGCCACCAGACTATTTTTTGTTGTAAAAAAGTCAACCATAAATATTACGACCCCATGGTAGCAATATTTGCTACTCTGTGGTCGTTTTATATTGCCCATAATTACTACCAGATGGTAGCAATATTTACTACCGTCTGGTCCTAATTATGGACCCAATAAAACGACCACAGTGTAGCAAATATTGCTTCCATGGGGTCGTTTAATTGGGCCTATAGTTACGACCTTAGGGTAGCAATATTTGCTACTCTAGGGTCGTAGAGTAATTAAAGATATAAATAAAAAGGTAGTGACATCACTCAATCTTAGTCCAAATCCACCCAAATAGCATAAAACATTCTATATTCCCAAGGTCTTAACAATGACATTGAGCATGCTCTTAATTACTTAATTCCAAGTTATACTTAACTTCTTATAATACAAATCGTCCAACTAATTTAGTTTCTAACTTTACTAAAAATCCAATTTATCCTTACCTTTAGCACTTGAGCAAAATTAACGTTCCAATGAATCGTTGAGCGAGCAACCAATACCACCTACAATTATTTATGCCTAAAATATATTAATTAAACTATACGAGTAACGGACAACACGTAAAACAAAGAAATAGACAAAACAGCCAGGAAACTCCCCTTCCCTTGTTCCTGGCGGAACAATGCTGGTTTGGGGGGAGATTTTCCAGTTTTTGGGAGATTGTGGCCACGTTCCGGGTTTGTTTGGGGTAATTTTTATATGGTATTTATCAACGGGTAAACTAATTTAGGGCCTTTGAACATGATTCTTTCACCCAATCTTAAAGGAAAACTCAAAATGATATAAGGGAAAAGTAAAGGGGTCCACGATTTTGAGGGGATTTTTAATGGACTTTGGTGTTTTGATTTTTTATTAGGGAAAGAGCTTAGGGAGTCATCAATCAATCTTAAATGTCTCCTTGATTTGAAATCTTCAAGTTTTATTAAAGGAATTGAAGATTTCATCTCAAAACTTCATATTGGAAACAAAGAGAATAAAAATCCATAAAAAAGAAAATGGAATCCTTACTTTGAAGCTCCTTGAAAAAGGGTAGAATGATCCAAAAAGATAGATGGATAGAAAGATAGAGGTGAGAGCTTTCCAACGCACAAAGAATCGGAGCAAACATAGCACAAACGAAGAAAACTAGGCCCTTAGACCTCCTAGGTGGTGGCGGCAGCTTTAGAGAGAAAGAGGAGAAGATTTGTGACTTTTGCTTCAAAATGAAAGAGATAAGAAAGAGCCCTAAATTTGATGAGTATAGTTTTTCTACAAAATGGTCCTCCATTTCTCTTTCTTCTTTTAAAATAAAGGTGCGTTTGCACAAATAGCAGAATTAGGTCCAATATTTATAAAAATAGCAGCCCAAAAACTTATTTACAAAAATAGCAAAAAACTCAAATTGGCACCTAAAATATTACAAAATTGTCACTAGTTTTGCGTAAGTAATAACTGATTTCCGCGTAAGTAATTACTGATTTTCATACAAGTAATCACTAACTTTACTGATACACAATATTGACTGATATTTTTTGCATGAATCACTGATTACCTAAGAGTTATCACTCATTAACTTATAAGTTATCACTGATTTCTTTGATTCACATGAATGAGAATTTTTAAAAAACTGTTGTATTTGCAAACACTTTTTAAAAATGCTATATTTATAAATATTACAGAAAATTCTGTTACCCAATGAAATTTCCCTAAAATAAACCCCATGCATCTCCACCCCTAAGCTTAACAATAATTAATGCACCTAGCTTCAAGTAACCTTTTAAAATATAAAGTACCAAGTAAAGACTATAATATCTAAATCTAAATTAACTAATTAAGTTAAAAATTAAATTAATTAAATACTTTAAATAAAATCTCTATCTCTAATATATAAGAGTGGGGAAGGTTGAGAAACTTTTTTGGACATTTTTGCCCCTTTTTTATTTTAAAAATCTCAAACATATCCCACTATAATTAATGGTCATTCCTTTGTTTTCATTTTTTTTTAACTTTTGTGTGTAATATTTTTAAGATGAACTTTTATTTAAAATCTTTAATATCATTTTACGAATATAATAAACTAGAAAGCATATATTAAAAGTGTGACAACCCGTGTTTCCGGTAAGTAGTATTTTAATATATATTATTTATTTTATAATATTATTGAAATATTAGAAGAAAGTGGTGTTTATTAAATTTAATTCTTTTACAGGAATTAAATTTAAAAGGTGTTAATTTTATCTTGGAATAAAGAAAGTTAAAAAAAATAAATAAAAAAGAGGCGTAAAAAGGGAGGAGGGGAAAAGAAAAGAAAAGAAAAGGAAAAAAAAATTATCCTCAGTCAGAACGTGAAGTTTTCTGCAGAGAAGAAGAAACAGGTAGGTTACAATTCTTTTCTCTTCTTCTTTCTCTTGGTCCAACGTAAATCTTGGTTAATGGAAAAACCTTGATCAATTTCTTTTTCTCTTCTCATCCTTGTTAGGTTTTCTAGTGGTTTCTCAATTGGAGGAAGATTGTTTAAATTGGAAGTGGTTTCTTCAAGTTTGGGTTCAAAGGTATGGATTCTCTTTTCTCTTGATCTTTTATCTAATGATTTCCAAGAGGGATTCCTTATTGTTTTTAATGAAAAACCCAACAAATAACCATACTTGAATCTCCAATTCTTCATTCATTTTCTAACCCTAGAAACCCAAATTCTCAAATTTCTGAAAAACCTTCCTCCTATTCAAAAATACCGCCTTTAAGGACACCAGAAAAGCCATCAGGACCGTTGTGCCGCCGCCGTTATAGCAGCAGCAGCAGCAGCCCCAAAGGCTCGTGCTGCCAACGGCAAAGCAGCCCCTTAAGGGGGTTACTTTGTCTTTTTTCGTGCCGTTTTCCGTCCCGAGCCTTCCTTGATGTTTGTATTATGTTTTGGTAATTTTAGGGTAAGTTTTAAGAACTTTAGGTGTTATTTTCAGGTTGTGGAAGTCTTAATTAAAGAGGATCAATTCCTTGGAAAATTTTCATTAACCAAAGGTTAGTAGTTTTGTTAAATTTTGATCGAGATGTGTTATTTTTCTTTTTCTTTATAAGAACTCTTTAATTCTGAATTTGTGAGATTTTGGAGACATATTAAGATGATTTTTTCATGATTTGGGCTGAACCTTTATTACATGAAATTGGAGTTTAAAGATGATATTAAAGTGACTTGCATGCATACCATTAGACTTGATGATGCCTAGAAATTTTGGTATATGTTTTGTTGGATTGTTTGATGATCGTATGGTGTTTTATTCTTTATTTTGAATATTTTAAGTCCTTAGAAAAGCTGCTGGAGTTTTATATTAATGGATGAATCAATAGTGCCCAATAAGCAAAAATTAGTCTAGATGAGCCTTTATTTGGGAGTTTGATTGGTGGATTATTTTTGGAAGATACCACAGTATAATAGGATGATTTATGGGCTGTTATTAGACCATTTTTTCTGCTGGAAGTGTCACAACGTAATTGCGACGCGGAGCGCCAACGTCCAATTTATGGGCCTTTTCGTGAAAAGCAAAAATTTGGAGTCGCCACCAACCAAATTCAGGTGTGATTGGTCACCTAATTAATAAAAATAGTCTACGAAAACCAGATTGGGTTCGGGAGTCATTTATGCATAGGGAAGGTACTAGCACCCTACGTCATCCATTTTAAAAAAACGGTTACCCTAATCTTATCCTATACTATCTAATTTTTAATTATTGGTCCTTAATTTAACTAATCGGTGAAAAGATTGATTTTAATTTGTAAAAACAAATGTCTCATTTAACCTTCTCTTATCATCAAGAATGATGTAAGTTCAAAGATTGATTGAGCGGGGTTATGGCCGTTAATTGAACAAGTATCGGAATTGAAAAATCCCTCACCTAGAGAAATTGAGAGAGTTGTTACTTCTCAAAATCCCATCATCGGGTTTGTATTTATATTTTAAAACATTTTTTTTATTTAAAATACTCCTTTTTATTTTAAAACAACAAATCTAATATTTATTATTTAAATAAAACTATAGTTATTTCTAGGGTTTTTGTACAAAAATCCTGCAGCATTTGTATCAACTTTGAAAAATCATATCTTTTTAAATACTGATCCAAACGAGTTGATTCTTGTTCTCAACGCTTCATTTATCAGTCTAGTTTACAGGAAAAATAAACTTCAAAAATAGATATCAGAGAAATATCACCGAAAATAGTCGAAATCAAGGACGCTGCAGTTTTTCCCGAAAACAGTGAATCTGTTAAAACCTTAAACTTAAAAAAATCATAACTTTCAAACCAGGAATCGAAATTGATTGATTCTTTTTCCTATATCTTCGTCTATCAGTCTATTTTCAAATAAAATAAACACATAATAAAAAAACAGTACCTAAGAATCACGAATTTAATTGAAACACAAAAGACTCATAAGACTAGGAAATAATTTGAAGGAGAAAAGAACTTACCTTGATTCCTTGAAGAGATGGGAAGAGTTGAATTTGTTTAGGAGAGAATGAGATGGAGAAATTTGTGTTTGGTTTTCTCTCCCAAACTTTGATACGTGATCTCTACCATTTTTCTGTGTTTCTACCAATCTTCCTCCCGTGTGGGAGAATTAGAGAGACTTCAATTTCTAGGGTTTCTACTGTTTTCCTACCGTTTCTAATGTGACCTATTCTAAGAGTGAAGGGTCCTATTTATAGCTAAAATTAGAGACATTTAAAATAAATTGAGATAAACTTAAGATAATAATAGATAACACTTAGAGGTTAACTCAATCTAAATCAAATAATATCTCTACAAAATTATTTAAATCTATCTCAAATCCTATTTATCTTTGACCATTTCAAATTAATTTTAAAAAAAAGCTACCTTATCTCTACAAAAATTCAAAATAACAATTTTTAAAATAAATAGAATCGAAAATTATTTTATATTTAAAATTAAAAGCCAATTTTATTTTTGAAATAAAAATTGTCTTTATCATTTAAATTTAAAACAAAATTAAATTCTAATTATTTTTAAAATATAAAATTAATTTTATTTTTGAGAATAAAATTACTTTTATTTTTAAAACAATCAAATTTTATTTTTTATTTCAATTTTCTTTATTTTAAAAATAAAAAATTAATAAATTTGGTATGGACAAAATACGGTATCTACAGGAAGTATTTTAGAAAAATCCACTCATCTCTAGTGCCGAAAAATAAGCAAAACTACACTAGTTTAGGCTAGTTTGGCTTATTCGAGTGAGTTTTCTTTGGGGAACCTTCCCATGAGTTATGGATCTAACATTTGGTGTTTTTAGACCATATTAATGTTGAAAACTTGGTAAAATTTCCAGATTTTGGAATTTTTAAGATTTAGCCTATTTGAGGTCAGTTTTAGGTGGAAACGGGTTTTCTGGGCTAGAAACTGAACCTAGACTTTGTCAAGCATTCTGGTAGTGGTGCATTTATATAAATCACATTATTTTGGTGTCTTAAATAATGTGGTTGGAGGTTCGCATTAAGTAGGGCCATACTTAATGAAGAATAAACTGTTAAGGGGTTAATTAGAGTTGTGCACGACTTAATTATACTTAGCGGGGTAGGTTCATTCCATCTGATCAATAGAAAAGAATAAACAATGTAGGTTCGCTTGTGAGACTTGCAACTCATAAGATGAATAACTCAGGTTGGATCGTGGCGACACGAGTTCGATGCTTTTGAGTGAAAAGCTCACTTGTTGTAAATAAAGATGAGCTAAGGCATTGTCGTAAGGGTGTAAATGGGGCGGGGGCGGGGTCCCCCGTTTATCCCCCGCCTCGTTTAAGGGGGAAAACTCCACCCCGCCCCCGCCCCATTAAGAACTTCCCTGGTCTCGTTTATGGGGGCGAGGCGGGGTCTTTTTTTTATCAAGCAAGATGAGAGGGGAAAGCTACTGGCGCTGGATGGTGGTGGCGGTGGCTGGCAGCGGTTGTGACTGTTAGTGATAGATAGAGAGAGACGGCGAGGCGAGACAGAGAGTGTCGAGGGGAAGATGAGTGTCGTGTGCGCTAGATAGAAATTAGGGATTTCAGACTTTTAGTGATGAGATTCACGAAAAAGAACAAGAGAAAAAGAAAAAGAAAAGAGAAAAAAGAGAAAAGAGAAAAGAAAAGGAAAAAAGAGAAAGAAAAAGAAAAGAAAAGAAAAGAAAAAATAAAAAAAGGAATGGGATGTGCTTGTGGGCCTTCTTGCTGGGCGTGGGAGGGATGCTAATTTCTATGTGTATATATATTAAAAAAAATTAATAGCCCCTTAAACGGGGCGAGGTGGGGCCCCACAGGGCGATTGCACAAGGCCCCGCCCCCGCCCCGTTTAGTTAACAGGGGAATTTTTTCCCCCTGCCCCGCCCCTGCCCCATTTATATAGCGGGTTTAGCGGGGTCGGGGCGGGGAAGCGGGGTGGGGTTTTTTCCTTTCACCCCAAGGCATTGGGGTAAACCTTTGTTCTCATTGGAATTGAGAGTTTAGTTTTTGAAGTTGTGAGGCCGTCGATGGACTTAAAGAATTTAGGAAATTTCTCATGGCATTGCTCACCTTTTAACATAACTACTCATTCGGCGTAGCCTCATGATGCTACAATTCTTTTTTTTAGGTAGAAAGAAAAAGAAGACGGGAACTGAAGAGTTTGTGATTGGTGGCGGTTGGGCATGGATTTACATGCCGACATTTGCTGTTCTTTCTCATTTTATTTTGGGGATGACTTTGTTTGATACGATACTGGTTCCAGATTTATTTATCATGTTTTCTATGAGTTTTTGGAAAATTGTTGGTTTTATTTTTATTTTCAATAAGCTCAACAAAACATTTTAGTTGTGTTTTCAACTTTTTATTTATTGGATCGCGATCAATAAAATGGATTGTTTTGATTTTTTTTTATTAATTGAGAAAGAAATGTTTAATTAGTGTTGTCTCCACTGCTTTATTGTCGATTTCCATGTTTTGAAAGTTGGGGTTGTTACAAAAAGATATTTCATTAAGAATTTTTTTTGAGAATTTTCCTTCTATTAGTTTTTTTAAAAAAAAAATTAAATAGCATAACATTTTTTAATTAGATAAATTCTACATATATCTCTTTATTCACTAATTAATTATAAATTTATCAATAAATCATTCGAATAAATGTAATAAATTAAAATATTCTTTTTTAATAAAATCCTTTAATAAATTTAATTTTAATTATTTATTGTAAACAAAATTACAGGATATTTTTTAACAAGACCAATTACAAAGTAAATTATTAAAATAAAATATAATCAAGCACATTAGTAATTTCAAATAAAAAATTAAATTATAAAATTACTTTATTAAAATTCTCAATCACCCTTTTATATCCCTTCCATTATACACATTAATGATAATAAAGCTATTGACTTCCGCATGATAATAATACTAAAAAAATCTCTCTGTTAAACAAAAATTGAAAACTAAGTCATTAATTACATATTTAATTATCTTTTTGAATTCTTAACTAAGAATGAATTTAAATAAATTATTTTATATACATAAGTTTTAGAAAACTCTTCAACTTCTATCATTATTTACAATAAATCATTGTACTTTTTCTCAATCAAATCTGAAAAACAGTAAAATCCATTAGTTGGACAATTTTTTAAAATTTTTATTTTATAGATTCTTCTCTATAAAATTACAATGATCGAAATATATCCGTCTAATTTTGAAATACTTAAGGAGAAGAAGATCAAGCTTACACAAATAAAATTTAAAAGAGAATTGTGAGAGCCACCTCCAAAATACATTGTGTTAAAATCAACCAAAGTATATGAGATTCAAAAGTAAGTATTTTTATATATATATGTTTTCCATTAATTATTTCTTTCTATTTTTCAGGAGGGAGACAATGATCACAATGAAAAATTTGGTTTCTCTATCGAAAAATTAAGCTATTAATTGTTATTTGGTAAGAAATGTTGAAAAGAAAAAGGATTGGAATCACCATTTGACGAGGAAGCAGTTATTGATGGAGACAAACGCAGACATACAGAGAACATTTTTTTTTTCATTTAATTTTTTTTGTGGTAGATAGAGAGTTCATTGCAAACCATTATTTTTAGTTTTAATTTTATGTTTTTTGTTTATTTTTATTTTCCTTTATAAGTAAGATTAAATTTATAAAGGATTTTGATGTTTAAATTTTTTAACCACTATACTATTGAGAATATTTATAGATTTATTAAAATATATTTAACCATCATTTACAAGGTATATATTTATACAGTAGTCTTAATAATATCATGTTTTTAATTAATTTTACAAAATTTCATAATATTAATACGAATATATGATGTTATGGTCTCTTAATAATATTTTATAAAATTGTGTTGATTTTGTTTTTTTATAAATTTTAACTAGACACTGCTAAAATTTTAAAATTTATTATTAAATTATTTTGTATGCTTTAAAATCAACTTAATAAAGTTATAATTAATATTTTTTTAATATACTTATCAAATAAACATCTACACTTAGATAAAAGAGTGTGAATCATTTAAGTGATTAATATTTATATAAATATTTTAAAATTTATTTATTAATTAATAATAGAATAAATCTTTCAAGTGCAACGCACGTGTTAAAAACTAGTAAAATAAAAAATCTACCTAAAAAATAACGGGACGTTACAACAAATGATGATTAATTCATAAATGTATAGTCAATGGGTATAGTTGGTTATATTTGGAAGTGACTTAATTCATGAGTAATTTAATTATTAATTACTTTTTTCACTTTTTACTTACAAAAATCAAAATTATTATGTTTATATTATTAGTCGTCGATAAAAGCACAGTTGCAACAGTTGACGTGAAAATTAAAACTGTCGGCAGAATATAGAGGGTGGGGTGTGAAAAGAAGAAGGAAAAGAAAAAAAAAAGACAGCCATCTCATTCATCCTGCTTCACGTGAAAAACCTAAACAGAAAAGAGGTAAGACAATTCTCCTTCTCCATCTCTTTCTTCATTCGTTTTGGATGCGAAATTGATCGATTCCGGCTAATCGATTCACAATTTCATGTTCTCTAGTGTGTGAATTTTCCTTTAGGTCTTCTTTGGTGAAGTTGTGGAGAAATTTGAGAAGTCTTCTTTCAAGATTGAATTGAGGTAATGATTCCTATTTTGAAACCTAATGTAGAATTGATAGAGAACGAATGAATCATAACCCCAAAATTCTTCCCCTGTCCTACGCTGTCCTACGTTCGTCCTACGCTGTCCGTCCTACGCTGTCCTACACTGTCCTACGTTGTCCGTCCTACGCTGTCCTACGTTCACCCTACGCCGTCCTACGCTGTCCGTCCTACGCTGTCCTACGTTCGCCCTACGCCGTCCTACGTTGTCCTCATTCGTCCTACGCTATCCTACGTCGTCCGTCCTACGCTGACCTACGCCCGTCCTAACCCGAATTCCCCCTATCATAACCATCCTAACCCGAAGTCGAACCCGTCACCCTCCGTCCTAATGCTGTCCTAATTGTCCTATCATCGTCCTACCCTATAATCCATCCGTCCTATGTTCAGTTTAATGTTTATTTTAGCATAAAGTTAGGTTTAATTTAATTTAGATTGTAACTTATTTTTCAGGTCGTAGTTGTGTTGTGAAAGGAATAAAGAATTTGGAAGAATTCTTACTTTGTACAAGGTGAGTAGAAGTTGTTAAGGCTTGAATTGTACTATGTTTGTTTTCCTTTTCTACTTCATTTACCAGCACAACTCAATATCATACCCTTTTTTTTTAATATAATCCCTAACATATGAAGAAAAGTGAAGTCAAAATCAAAGGCAATTTTCTTAAGTGGTCCAAAGAAATGTGTGAAGGGATTCTGGCCATGGTGTGCAGAAGTTGTGTACGCAACCTGTGAAGTTGATGGTACTGTGTGTTTTCACCTTAAATTCGTTCTCCAATTGCCATCCCCACCAAATTATTAACTACCTCATTTATTTTTATATCATTAATAGATAATGGTATGGTAATTTTTATTAAAAAAAATACATTAATTTAAATTTTGATTAAAGAGATGTGTAAATCTTACAAATAAATTTGTATATGATCTATATCATGGAGGAAAAAATTTAATTAACATGTTATTCTAAAAGTTTAAACTGAACTAGTGAAATGAAATTATGAACAAAAACTGTTGAGATATATGATTAAATTTATTTTTATCGATTAGATTAGTCTTTTGGATCTAGCGGTAATTTAGTATATTTAATAAAACGGCAAAACGCAAATAACACTCATGTGGTTTTGGTCAAATGCAAACACACACCTTATAGTTATAGTTAGAAAATGAATATTTATACCCTTATAGTTTCAAAATTATGCAATTTGACTCTTCCCAACTAACGTTGTCAACTTCTTTTAGTCATAACGTTTTCGTTTAAACTTTGATTTGGATGAATCAAGATTTTTTGAAATCCTCATTTCAATCATTACGTTATGGTCTCTTAAAAACTTATAAATCAATAATAAATGAAAGAGTATCATCATCAAAATATTAGGTATGATTCAAGTTATAAACCCTTTTAATTAAAATAATTTAGATGTTTTAAAGCGACTATTATGTAGATCTCGAAACAGATATTCCAGAACATATTGAATCGTTTAAATCAGAGTTCAAACGAAGAAAATATTGACTAAAAGAAATTGACAACATTAGTGATGGGTGGGGTCAAATTACATAATTTTGAAACTATAAAAGTATAAATATTCCTTTTTTAACTTTAGGGGGTGTGTTTGCATTTGACCAAATTAACTACATGGGTGTTATTTACATTTTTCTCGTAATAAAAATCATCAAAGTTGATTCTAATCAAATTAAATCACATTGATATGAAATATAAAACCAAACCACAACTCGAACTATATAAATTGGTTGATTAAGTTTAATTATATCTTACAAATTATTAATTCAATAGAATTTGTTTCAAAATATAGCATAAATCTACATACTAATTACTAAAATGTCAGAACTTTTTAAAAATTATTTAACATAATTATAGTTCAATAAATTATTAAAAAAAAATTATGGGTATTTTTAATGAATTTGTTTCATTTTTTTCTTTTTTAAGTTCAAGTTCAATAATTTATCGAACTATTTGATCGTATTTTATTATTATTTTCAATGAATTAGTTAGTTTTTATACTTTATTTAGTTCAATAAATTATTGAACTATAATTATACCATTTGAGTAATTTTTGAAAAATTATGACATTTCAGTAATTAGTATAAAAAATATGTTATTTCGTTAACTGCCCCGTAATTCAATACATTATTTGATAAGTTACGTTCGACTTTTAAATAAAACTCAGCGGATATTATAAATGTGGCAAAAAAATTTATACTATATATGAATAAAATATATTCGAAAAGTAATTATAAATTTAATAAAATATTCTATAATATTTATAAATACGTCATTTTTTATTGAGCACATCAATCAATGATATATCAATTATCACAATCAATCAATAGTAATTGACATGAACAAATTACATTATAGAGGTTTTTCAAAAATAACATTTTAAGAATTGATTTTTCAAAAATAACAAAAAAAATCAAAATTTTCAAAAAGGCATTTCTCATACTGGGATCCACCAATCTCAGTTTGAGAAATGTCATTTTTGGAATATTTTAAAACATTAACTATTTTTAAAATTACTCATAAAAAAATGTCATATGTTAAAATTTCTCTATATTATTTATATCACAATCAATTAGTCATCTATAATAGTCAATAGGTGATAGATTTTTTTTTTCAAAGGTAAACTTACATTAAGAAAAAAGCCAATTACAATTAGAGTTAATAGCCTTCTTAGCAAGGTCATGAGCTTCAAAATTAAGCTCTCTACTAATAAAAGAAAAAACAACCAAATCAAAAGAAAGACAAAGATGCTTTACATCATCCAAAATACATAAAAAAATCAGAGGGACAATTGGAAAGACCCTTAAAAATCTCAACAGCTTGCTTTGAATTTGAACAAATTTGTATCTTCACAAAACCACAAGCCTTAGCATGAGACAAAGCTGATAATATGCATCTACCTTCAGCGTGGAGAGCATTGAGGCAATGATTTCCAACTAAACTTAGAGGAAAGAAAGAAATGATCTTTCGTAGAAAAAGTCCAACCATAACCTGACAAAAAAGAATCAGAATTCCAAGCTGCATCACAGTGAATTGAGAGGCCATCGAAGGTATCATCGACTGAATTATTAGAAACAGTTGCTTGATGAGGTAACAGAGCATCGCACGAATAAAACTCCTGAAAGTCTTCAATTGCAAGAGAGAGTCCTTTAAGAATATTTATAGTACAACCTCTAAAAGAATTTTCATTTCTCATTTTCCACAATCTCCAAGCACCAGTCATAAAAAAATCAAGCATAGTTCTATCTTTGACATTATCAATAAGAAGAGAACAAATGATATCCCAACAATGAATGAAGCTACAATTATCAAATCTGCTACAATCCAAAGAGAGGGGGATGCAAACCCATTTTTTTTTGCAATTTCACAAGTAAAGATAATGTGAGAAATGGATTCTAAATGAGTGGAACATAAAGCACAATGAGGATTAATGGGAATACCTCTCTTTGACAGATTTAAATTTGTGGCTAAAAAACCTCGACAAGTTGGGAGGAGCATTTTCTTTCTTCTGCAGGAAAAGAAGTCCTAATTAAATCTGTGGCCATGGAAATGCCGGTTTATGCAATGAACTGTTTCAAAATGCCAATTCAGATGTGTAAGGATATTAATGCCATTATTGCAAGATATTGGTGGCAGTCCAGACAAGATAGAAGAGGTATTCATTAGGGATCTTGGGATAAACTTACATCTTTAAAGCAATTTGGAGGTTTGAATATGAAAGACATTCAGAGTTTCAATCTTAGTCTTCTTGTCAAGCAAGGTTGGAATTTAATTCAAAAGGTGATAGATTTTTTAAAGATGATAAATATATAAACATTATATAAAATTTTGACATTCATCAAAATTTTCTTAAAATTAAATTTAAATAATTTAAATCGGGCTAAAATATGGTAACTCTAAAATAATAATAATAAATCATATAAGTGAAAGGTTGGTTTTTTTTTTAAAATGTTATATTTGTAAATACTTTTTAAAAATGTTTATTTTATAAATATTGGAGAAATTTTCACTAGCCAATAACCCTTAATTTTTTTTGTTGGATTTTTTCCTTCCCTATCGAGTGAGGTGACATTGGTCACTTTCAAGAACAATTAAAGAGAGACTCATTAAACTTGAACCAGGACACTAGATCTCATTTATGGGTATCCAATTTTCATGGAAATATTTGCAATCCCTATCAAGAAATGAGGTGGCATTCACCTTGAAGTAATTAGATTTGAGAAAGAAATTTCACCAACCTTGTCCTCTCCTCATCCTGATTGCATATAGTATTAAAAAAGTACACACGAATCCTCTCGAAAAAGTGAGTACCAATTTGTTCTCGTCGGTCGGTATAAGGAAACTGTTGGGGTTTTTTTTTAAGACAAATCAAAGAAGGCCCAAAAGCAGGGGCGGATCTACATAGGGGCCAGAGGGGGCACGTGCCCCCCCTCGATTTTCAGAATAATCATAAATATATATGTGTTTTAAATTAAAATTAATTTGTGCCCTTTATTGTGTAAATAAAATAAAATGGAAAATGTCTCCACAGGCAATAAAGTAGTCCGTTGGCAGAAGCGATTTTAAAATCCCTCTAAAGCGTCCCAAGCTCGAATCCTTTCTAAGTAAAATATAATCTTTTACATATATTAATATTATATTTACTTTATAAATTAGATATAAAAAAAACTCTTTAATTTTTTATATTTAATTATATAAATAAAATAATTCAATATATTTAATATCTCTAATTTGAAATCATAATATTACTACATATATATATATATATATATATATATATATATATATATATATATATATTATTTCCAATAAAAAAATTTCATTATTTATTATCCATCTATCTATATAAATTATTAATATAAATAGAATGATTTTAAACATAAAAAAATAGATTAAAATTTATTATAATAAGAAATTAAATATCACTAATGAATATATAGATTTTATTTTCGTAGTTATTAAATTTATAATCAATAATTATATAATTCCATGTATTGCATTTTAGGGATGTTTTTATTTCGGTTTATGTCAGTTTTGGTTAAAATCGGTACTAAATTGATTAAAAAAGAAAAAAAAAATGAACTGGTTATATGTCAAAATTGAAATTGACACGTGAATCAATAATTTTGACATATAAGTAGCTTAAGTTATTGAATTTCAATAGGTTTTAGACCAGTTCGATTCAATTTCTATCGGCATGAGAATTTTAAGTTGTAACTTAACTACGTGCCCCCCCTCGACTAAAATCCTGGCTCCGCCACTGCCCAAAAGCCCAATGCCATGAAAGCCAATCTTATTTTGGTCCACGTAAAGGATATTTGACAAAGATTGAATTAGTAAAGGTTTTTGTCTCATATGCATGGAAAGGTGTGACCTAGTGTGTAGCCGATTTGAAAAGCGTGCATATAAAAGAAAAATAGGGCAGCCGTTTTTGTTGACTATTGTGCAAGCTGTGGGAATTCAAGGGAGAGAAAAATTACGTGAGATTTTTTTTCTTCGACTCGGTGAGGGTTGGTGAGAGTTTGAGAGAAATATTGTAAAAGAAAGGCTTTTATTTCTCGAAGGCTTTCGAGCGGTTAATACACGGGTTAGTGTATTGAATATTTCTCTATTGTAACTCTAAATCATCATAGTGAATTCCGCAGCGGTAGCAACTGAACGTAGTCAATTTGGGTGAACCAGTATAAATTCTTGTGTCCCTTTTGATTGTGTTTTATTCTTTAATTTCTCGATTACTTTTTTATTCCTAACGGTGAATGTGGGAAGGTGATTTTTCCCAACAGAAACAACTATATTTTGTACATATGTGTATGTGCTTTGTTTGTTCTTTTATGCTCATTTCTCACTTTAGGTATTTGACGACTCACTGGTTTGAACAGATTTACTAAGCATGTATTTAGATTATTGAGAAAAATAGAATTTGTTAAGTTTGAATTAATGTAAAATGTATTGAAATTGTGAAAACGAATAGTTGTATTAAGGATGATGAGTTTAAATAATAATTCATCATCTAAAGTTATAAATGAGGAGATACATGCAGATTAGACTTGTATAGTCTAAACCTATTATCCAAACTTGTGATTCAAACACCTTAATTGATCTTCCATCAAAACGACTTGAAAAACACAATTGTTCACACATACTTCCTCTTATGGGTGAAATTTCATAAGACAATAAGTCTACGTCGCTCGAGAAGGTAAGTCCATGTTGCCTGGTAAGACATGTCTACATACCTGATAAGATATGTCTAGCTACGTCGTCTTTAGCATACCTACATACCTAAGATCATATACAAACATCCAATCGGAAGACAACACGTAGCGTAACCCACAAGTGACGAGTGGTTGGGAGGCAACACATGGCCCAATTTTGAAGTGACACGTGACATGATGATGTCATCAATTTCTTCTCCCTATTAATAGAAGAAGAAACTCAACCATTCATTCTACTCTAATTCTCTCTGGCACACTGACTCTGACTTAAACACTAGAGGGTGTTAAGCCGACTCCAAACGGTGCTCTGTTTCTTTTCAATGCAGATGCAGCATGCAGGTACTATGTAGCACACCATCATTGTGCGCTATCTCCGACTTATCCTATCTTCTAAGTTTGTTGCTTACGTGAAAGCCCATTATTTTTACGCAACAACATTTGACATCGTCTGTGGGAAATAATATATAACTAAGTGTTTTATCATCAAATCATCAAGGATGAGTTGAAGGAGTCATATTGATCAACACGATGATGACATAGAAGACGATAATAACCGTGACCCTCGTAATAGAAGACAGCCATCATCCATCACATTAAAAAGTTCCTTGCAAGTTTGCCGCTATTATGAGATTTTTCAAAAAGAAAAGAAATATATGAAAAGTTAGTTCACACATTATTGAAGTGAGAAAAAAAGATGACATTGATTAAAACATGATAAAATTGAAAAGATGTCAATCATCAAAGATGTGAAAATGAATTTGGACATTAATATATTGTTTTGTAATGTAATTGGGACAAAAGACTGTTTTTTTTTATCGATTCCATGTCATTTAGCTATAGACAACTACTCTTTTCACGAAGATTTTTGTCGATTTGTCTTCCATCATGTTGGGAATTTGAAGGGATTGTAAACCCTAAAACTCCCACTAACACAAGAACGATGAATATTATTTGCAACAAAGAATATAAATAAAAGCGAGAGAGAAAATGACACTAGATATTTTTATACAGGTTCTCAATTGGTACGTCCTGTCTTCTACAGACTCTGCAGGTTTCACTATGAACTTGAAGATTACATCAATGAGATAACAATAAAGAGTGTATAATTGCTCATAATTATACATAACCTCGAGAATATACCCAAACGGTTGCCCCCTCTCTATTTTACTCTCAATAGAACAAACCTTAATTAACCCAATTGAAAGCCGTCGAGTCGACTCTCATAGTGAGAGGCCGATTGGCCACCACCGCACTGTCACAAATTAGAGATGCTCAAATCCCACTCTCGATGAAAGAATTGACGCCACAATTGTCTAACTTAAACTTCGTTGCCGCACTTCAAATATATAATAAGCCAAACTTTAAGCGTGAATTAAAACTTAATCCACCGCCACACTCAACCCTCGGATGAAGCATAGAAGAAAAGGCCCAAAAGGCTTGGCCTTATCAATTTCTCACGCTGAAGCCAAATCCAATGACAAAGCCATATTGTTCTTATTTACTAAATGGATTAGTCAAATAAAACAATTAGGTCAAATGGGCATTATTAAATCAAATTAGGCCAAGGTTTCAAATAGGCCATAATTTGATTTTCTTTAATTACCTACATAACCCAACACATCAATGACTCAAAATCTGACCACTCGTCGAAGCCATTGGAAGGGTAATCGTTGAAGCCATCGTTGGACGGATCAAGTTTTTTATATCTTTATAACCGCTTTCTAGGATGTGGGTTATATGGGTTTTCATTGAGATTTTATGAGTTCTATCATGGGATATAAAATATGGTGTACATGGCGATCTAAGAAAGTATCAGGGTGTTTAAGGGTTGAGTCGGGTTGGATTGAGTTAAGAGATTTTTTTTACTTAATTTAAATATTTGGATTGAAAATTTCTCCCATCAAAAACCTGGTTAATGAACCCAACTCAAACTTATAAAATTTGAGTTGGACATTGCTTAAAAATGAGAAACCAGAAACCGGAAACAGGAAACACTTACTAAATACTAGGGGTGAAACCGGTTCGGCTCGGTCCGGTTTTTCAATTAATTTTAAAAACCGGACCGGTTCGGTTTACAATAGGAACCGGCCCGGTTTTGAACGGTTTTGCCGGTTCGGTTTTTTCCGGTTTTTCTAGTATAGGCTATTTGCATTTAGTTTTAAAAAAATCCTCCAATATTGAAGGATGAAACAAAAAAAAATCAAACATAAACCAAAACTTAGTTGAAAAAATTAGATTAATAAATATATAAAATATAAATTAAAATAAAGTGATAAATAAATATATAAAATAAAACAAATAAATAAATAAAAATTAGGGGGAAATAGGGAAGAGGTATGGGATTTTTATTTGTTTTTTATAAGCCGGTTCGGTTCCGGTTTTAACCAGTTTTAGCCAGTTCAGTTCGGTTTTTGAATAATGGAAACCGGGACGGTTCGGTTTTTTACGGTTTCGGCCCGGTTTATTTTTCCGGTTTTCGGTTTTTCGGTTTTTTCTTTCACCCCTACTAAATACACTTGTTTCTTCAAAATTTAGAAACCAGAAACAAGAACCAGAAATATTACCAAACACCCCGAGTACTTGTTTAGATATTTTTTGTGTTTCTTTTTGTTGAATGATAACTAAAAGTGGTTGTGAAAGATCTTGATAGACCATTTCTCTTTTAATGAAAGAATATAGTGTTAGGAATGGTGTCCTAGAACTTGTAATTATTTAATTATAATAATTTATTTCGAATAAATTATTATAAATAAACATAAGTTCTTTATATTATCTAGATTAATTCAATTGACGATATTAGGAATATATGGAAATATATTAATATCAAACATTCAAATAGTAAACCCTAAGTTACTCTTATGAAATCACGACTTAGTATGTGAGTCATACAAGAGGATTAAAGTCGAGATGAGTAACTTAAACATGTCTACAGTAAACGGATAACGTTTGGAAATCTTATTCTGGTAACACTGTTGATAGCTTCGCATTTTGTTTATAGACAAATGATCGAATCCTGATCATTCATGTGGGAGACATGAAATGGAAGTATCATATGCAATGTTGATTGTATAAGACAGGACCACGATGTTCGATCAAATTTCTCATTAGTACCGTTTACGAGAAATAATTGAATATCAAACTAAGTTTATCAACCGTGATAGATCTCAATCCTGAGTGAAATGCGGACTCCTATTTGTGGAGTTATGTTCTTTGATCCACATAGTTTAGAGCGATCTGTAAGAACGCTCAATACACTCTTGTTTTGGGAACATGAGTAGATAAGTAGCTGGGAACTCATTTTCACGAGATGGAATTCATAACTTTCCTATAAATTAACGGTATCAGTGCGATACCTAAACATTTTATGAACTTTAGGAAACTCCCTTGATGTACTGATTCGAGACATGAACAAGTGACGTCACGACTTCTATTGATCACAGAAGTATCTTATCTCTAGTTCGACTAAAGATAAAGTTCATTGGAGAATCAGCGGGAACACAAGGATAAAGCGGTAATTACAGGGGCAAAACGGTAAATTTATCCACCTGTAATTATGAGGGTTCCACGTGAAGGATAATATCACAGATATAAATAAAAGATAAACTAAATGGACATAACTCATCTATAGTGAGGGGAGTTCAGCTATGAATCTATAGTGGAATTATTCATAGTTAGATAATAAGTAATTAACTGATTATGTGTTACTTAAAATAGGCAATATTAATTGTTTAAATATTGATTTTGCAAAAAAAATTGTTTAAATATTGAGTATATTTAAACGGTAATTAATATAAACATTATTAATTGTTTAAATAATGAGTTTATTTAAACATGAAATTAATAATGAAATATTATTAATTATACATTATTAATTATTTAAATATTGAGTATATTTAAATGGTAATTAATAATTTGAAATTAATTAACAATTATTAATTGTTTAAATAATTAATTATATTTAAACAGAAATTAATAATTAAAATTAATTAAATTAATAATAAAATATTGTCAATAAAATTATTAATTAAATAATGAGTTTGTGGAAATTAATAATTATTATATTTATTATTAATTATTTAAATAATGAAAATTATTTAAATGGAAATTAATAATTAAATATAAATTGGATAATATTTAGTCGGGAGAAAATATTAATATTATTAATTGTTTAAATAAAATATTTTATTTAAATGGTAATTAATAAATAAATTAATTAAGTTGGACTTATTAATTTAAGAGAGAATTTCAAGCCCAATTGGATTAATGAACCCAATTGAACCGCCTAAAATAATTAATTAAATAAATTGTATTTATTTATTATTTTATGATGATAAAATCGGCCATGACATGTATTTTGAGGAGATAATTGTTTGAATTATATCCTAAAATAATTACATAGATTTATTTGCCCAAGATAAATAAAAAATAAAGAAAATAAAATAATCTCCTATTTATCCATAGCATTTTCGAAATTGCTAGATAAAGGAAAGAGATAATCTTTTTTCTTTTTGTATTTATCTCTATAGATTAATCCTAATGTGATTAAGATTCCTATTTTTCTATAAATAGGAGGGTTGGGTCATTCATAAATCACACAATTCAATTCTTTGGAAATTGAAAAATCTCTCTTCCTCCTTTTCTCTCCCTTCGCCGATTTTGCTATTCAAAATTAGGAAGAAAATATTTTTCTTCTTCCTAATTTCTTCTTAAGTTCAATCCCACAATCGGATTTCGTTTTATCGATCGGGATATAGCGTAGAAGATCCGGTGTTGCTGAGGATTTGGTGCTGTAAAGAAACCTCCAACCGATTCTCCATATTTTACTCAATGTAAGTAAAGGTTTTAATTTTTTTCGAAAAACGAGCATGAATTGAAATGTTTTTATCACAAATTGCATGATATTAATAGATCCTAAATTAAGTGTTAATTTGTGTTACTAAATAAATTCCGCTAATTTAGTAAATCATCCTTTCATATAGTTCGTAAATCCTTCATTCATAAATATTAGATGTATGCCAGTATTTTTCTTTTTCCTATTAAAATTATACATTCAATAGTTATAATTAAGAAAGTTCGACCGTGACAATCACATCTAATAATTTTTTTTTTGTTGATGAGGTTTTTAATTTCATCTTCATTCTTGTAATCAAAAGTTTGCATAGTGTTTTAGTTAAATCTTCCTTGCAACTAGATAAGTGTATACAAAGAATCCATCCATCCAAAAAAATAAAACTACACAACCAATTGAATAACTTTGGATTGCGATGAGTTCGGTTGAGTTAGAGGTTTTTTTAAATTTAATTTGGGTTAAACAAAACCAACATGAATTTATAATTGAAAAAAGTCGAGTAAAGTACATTTTTTGTCCTTAAGTTTTGGGGATTATGTCCATTTGATCCCTTTTTATTTTTTGTCTACTTGGTCCATGAATTATTGAAAATAAATTCAATTGGTCCGGGCCATAATCTGATTGTGTAATTTTGATTTTATTATATTTTATAATTAATGCTGATGTGACAAATTTAATAATTTTTTTGTTGTTGATGTGTCAAAAAAGTTTTTTTTTTAAATATATTCTTTTATATTTATGTGGCATTTCAATTAGGGGTGAAAGTTAAAACTTCAACTCCGCTTCCCTGTCCCGACCCTGCGAAACCCGCATAATAAACGGGGCGGTGTCTAGGGTAGGGTAGGGTAGGGGAGGGGCGGGTGAATTCCCCCCCGGTTTATACCCTACCCCGCCCCGTTTAATTACTTTATTTTTTTTGTAATTTAACTTTCCTAGGTTTATTTTGATATGGATTATGATGGAGAGTTTTATATGCTTATTTTTATACTACATTATGCACTATTATCATTAAAAAAAATTGGATTTTGAATTAAAAAAATATACAAAATCATGCATTTTTAATAAATCCCCCCACCCTGTTTCGCCCCACTCATGTTTAATAAACAGGATGGGATCCAAGGCAGGGGATAGAGTTAATTGGGGCGTGGAAAAAAATCTTAAACCGTACCCTGTTCCGCCCTATTTATACCCCTAATTTCAATGGCTAAACAAAACCAAAATTAAACAAAATAATATTTAAATTCCCCCTCTTTTATTTCTCTGCCTCCTTCAACTAACCACTTGAACATAACGTTCTCAAATTTCCACTTCAAACCCAAAGCAAGAAAAAAAAACATGAATTCTTCCCATAAATTTCTATTTCAAACCAAAATTTTGTTTCGATCTCATAACTTTTGAATTCACGTAATAACTTCTTATTATGCTTCAATCTAAACCCATATCTAAGAAACCCATCCCATCTATTTCTTCTTCAATCTTAATCAAAAACCCAATCATTCAATCTTATTCTTTTTCAATCTACCCATCATCCTATCTTCTTCTTCAATCTATTCCTAGATCTCGGTTTTCTAGATCTTGGAAAAGAATTATAATTCCAAGATTTGGGTAAGAAAGATTTGGTTCTTGATTCACTTTTCTTCTCTAACACTTGTCAAAAAAATCTAATAGTTAAATAGAACACTTAGCGAGAGAAAATTGTCCCTTTTATCCCCCACATATGATTCTTCTATTCCTCTATTCCTCTATTCATATGAGGGTTTTTTTTTTTTTTTTTTTTTTCTTCTTCTTATTCCTACCCTTTATCCCCTCACATTTAATTCATATGGTTGGGGCGTTTTTGTTTTTAAAGATCTAGGATTTTATTTTATTTTTGTTGTTTAGATTCGTGTGAAGAACTCTGTTTTTTTTTTTTTTATTTGATTGGAGAAGGAGACGATGATGAAGAACTCTTGGCTTTATTTATTAGTTTATTTAAATGGTTTTTTTAGTGTGTTTAATTTTATGTTAACTAAATAATTAGTTTAGGTAAATTTAAAAGATTGCTATATGAATTAAAATAAAACTGAAAAAAACAAAAACTGACATTTTATTACAAATTATTAAATTTGCCACATCACTATTAATCATATAATATAATATAATCAAAATTACATGCTTTTGTTAGTGGATTTGATGGAAAACTAATGGCGGGACCAATTAGATCCATTTTCAATAACTCAGAGACTAAGTAGACACAAATTGAATATTTAGGGACCAAATTGACACAACACTTCAAACTCAGGGACCAAAAGTATAATTTACGCTTGAAAATATATAAAAGTAGATAAGATTTCAAGTTCATAATTGAGAACAACGTTTTCATTAGTATAGAACGTTTTAGGTTGAGTCAAAAGTATAAATTGGGAAATTTCATTGGGTAGTATAATTTTCTACAATATTTATAAATATAGCATTTTTAAAAAGTATTTGCAAATATAGCAGTTTTTTAAAAACCTTGATTCATGTGTATCAGATAAATCGGTGATAACTTATAAGATAATCAGTGATGACTATTAGGTTATCAGTGATTCATGCATAAAATAGCAGGATATCAGTAAAATCAGTGATTACTTGTGTGGATATCAGTGATTACTTGTGAGGAAATCACTGATTACTCATGCAAAACTAATGACAATTTTGTAATATTTTAGGCGCGAATTTAAGTTTTTTGCTATTTTTATAAATAAGTTTTTTTACTACTATTTTTATAAATATTGGACCTAATTTTGCTATTTTTACAAGAGCCTCAAGTAAATTTATATCGATTAGGCTCAATACAGACTCTTATACCAACGTGGAGATTTAGTGAGTTCATATTGATATTAAATTGTGTTTAAGTCATGTGAATGAAATTTTCATATGTTGAACATATAATTGTAAGCCTCAATTCTTCAAATGTCGAATAAAATAGTAAACACTGGTTAGGTTTGATATGGTCTTTTGTTTGAAGGGGATTATATTAAAGGTATTGCCAGGAATTTGCATGATATATACGAATTGTTTGTGATTAAGATAATTAAACTATGTCCATTTTACAAAAGAAAGAAAATATAGAAAATAATACCAAAAACAATTAGAATATTTCTTAAAAATGGGAGACGAGAAATCAGAGATACTGATAATTTTTTCAAAAATTGGAACAAGAACTAGGAGAAAAAAAGGGAATACTAGCAGCAAAGGTAATTCAATTCACGCGACTTTGGAAGTCAAAACGTGAAGTATGTGTGAAGCCAATATAGGCATTAACTTTTATTTTTTTTAAAATGCCATTGTTTTATATCAATTGTAATGATATTTTAACAAATTTATGATTAAACTAATTCCTTTTATCAACGATCAAAACCCTATCAATTTAAATTATTTTTTGAAATTTCTGTTCATAATATAAAGGTTGCTTCAATTTAGTTTATGACTATAATTTATGAGGCAATAAAAAACAGTTTCAACGAAATTTTCAAGTCTTTCTTGTTCTTCTGAAAGTGTAGTCTCGAGAATTTTCAAATTTTTCTTTCATGAGTAAGTTGTTTTCCTTCTTCTAGATTTCTAGAGAAACTCCACATCTTTAAGATAAGAATAAGGGTGAGTTTCGAATAGTTTTTCAAGTGTTTTTTATCCACTAAAAGCACTTCTTAATTTTTGTATGATATTTGGCTACATCATAAAAATGTTTTTGAAATTTCTAAAAACACTTGAAAAACTGTATTAAATGTCTTTGTTCCAGATAGTGTTTCTTCAACTAGACCACCTCTATTAAATGGAGGAAATTACTCCTACTGGAAATGTAACACCCCGAAAATCCCAAAACATGGAAACAATAAATTTGACAGCGGAAGCGAAAGAAAGAAAAACTCAATATGTCATTTATTTCGAAAATCAAAACTAATCATTTAGTTCAGACCGGTCATTTCAAAACAGAATCCTTAAAACAAAGGAAATAAATGATGAATTAAAACAATAACATCAACTCAAAATAAAAGTCCAAACGTAAATAAATAATCCGTCAATGAAATACTCAAAGGAGACAGAATTCATATCGACAATCCAATAAAAGAAAAGAAAAAAAATGTCGCCGGCGTGTAAAATCACATCAACCGATCCTCGCCACGAATCCATCATTTACCAGCTTTCTTCTTTCCCTTACCTGAAGAAAAAAAAAATAAGTGTAGCATCATGAGGCTACGCCCAGTGAATAGAAAATTGTTAAAGAAAGAATCATGCCAGTGAGAGGCTACCTAAGACTTTAAGTCCATAAACGTCCTTACCGACTTCCAATGAGTCACTCACTCCCAAAGAAGTCATAAATCATATCTCAACAAATTAAAAGTTATCTCTATTCGAATTAATTTTAAACATAATTTGTCTACAATTTAAAACTAATCGAATCATTTCCCGTTTAATACCTTTAATCTCCTCTTTATTCACAAACGAAGAGAGACTACGCCCATAAGGAATTTAAACATAATTTTTCTACAATTTAAAATCATTTAGGGATATTCTTTTCCATTGTACAGATGGAATGAACCTGCCCCGTTAGGTGTTATTTAAGTTGTGCACACTAAATAACCTCCCCTAACATCTATTCTTCATTAGACAAGGTCTTGCCCAATGCGAACCTACAACCATATTACCCAAGGTATTTTAAGGTAATACGATTCACACAACGTCAACCATGACGCTCCAACAAGCCAAAAACCTCCCTTTCCTCAACTAACCCAACAGAAAGGTTAAAATTCCCTAAATTACAACTTTTAGAATTTAACCTTAATCTCAACTCAAAACAGCTCAAAAATATCCAACTAAACACTTTGGGTCATTTTCAGTCACTTCCAACATTGTTACCAATCTAGAGGCGAAACTAGCATAGGTCTACGCCATTTCGTCCCCTAATCAAAACTTAGAATCTAATAATTTCTAAAGAAAAAAAAAACGACGGCATAACGGCTATATTTTTAACTACCAAATAGCCCTACACATCCAAACAAATATCACAACACAAATAAAAAATAATAAATCCAACATCAGTTTCTAACTAGTCGTCTAAGCCTAAATTCTCTTAATTGGGCACTATCATGCAAAAATGGCATTTATAACTTAACAATAATCATTAAGATTTACCCAAGAACAGTCTTAAACATCCAAAAATCATTCAAGAAAAGAAAAGGAAAAATTATAAGACTGCTAAACAACCCAATTTGATATCGATAAAACTTTTCGTCTTAAACCCAATCTTTTAAGCATGCTTCTCATTATTTTTTTTTCCAAGTTCTTAATTCCGCCCAAATAACCTCATTTCATACTTATAAACATCCAAGGTCAATGCCAAAAATTAAGAGGTTATACTATTAAAGAAAAAGGAAAACAAACATGGGAAAAATTCTAGCCTTAACAACTTATACTCACCTTGTACACAACAAGAATTTTTCCAAATTCTTTATTCCTTTCACAACAAAACTACGACCTGAAAAATAAGTTACAATATAAATTAAATTAAACCTAACTTTATGCTAAGATAAACATTAAACTGAATGTAGAACGGAGGGATTACGGGGTAGGACGATGGTAGGACAATTAGGACAGTACTAGGTCGGAGAGTGACGGGTTCGACTTCGGATTAGGACGGTTATGATAGAGGGCTACAGGTTTGGCTTCAGGTTAGAACGATTATGACAGAGGGCTATGGGTGTAGGACGAACGTATGACGTTATCTATCAATTCTACATTAGGTTGTCGATTGGTTTGGCTTAGAACAAAAATTAAACGTTAGGGTTCAAGAATTGGGAATCAAGAAATAAAAATTTGGGGCTTTTGAATTAAATACCCTTAATTTCAAAAATTAAAAAGGGAAAAGATCATTACCTTGAATCCGATTTATGATGAAAACCTAACCGATCTCTACCAATCTTCTACCAAAGGATTTCTACCTCAATTCACACCTAAAAACATAAGGAAAGACAAATTGATAAGAACTCGATGGCCTCTTGGATTGATGACAAGAAGGAAGAAGAAGAAGAAAGAAGAAACCTTACCTTTTGTCTCTGTATTCCCCCTTAACGTAACTAAGCAGATGAAGACCATTTTTTTTTCTTCCCTTTTCTTCTTTTCACATTTTTGCTTCTTCTTTTTTTTTTATCCTTAAATGAGATAATTATATTAAATTCCTAAAAAAGAAATTTAAATATTAATTACCATCATTTACCTTAAATTTCAATAAATATTATAATAAGAAGAATAATATTTATTTAACTTTAAACTTATCGAAAACATGGGACGTTACAAGAAAATTCAAATGAGGCTTATATTAAGGCTATGGACGAGAAAGCTTGGAAATCAGTACTGACCAGGTTGGTCTTGTCCCACTAAGATTGACAATGAAATCAAGATGGCGTGTTTGAAATCTGAGGTTGAATGGACAGCAGAGGAAGATAAGCTATAAAACTTCAATAGCAAGGCTTTAAATATCATTTTTAGTTGTGTGTGGATTAAGACCAAATCAAGCTCATATCAACCTGTGAAACTGCAAAAGAGACTTGGGACATTCTCCAGAAAACCTATGAAGGGACTGGTGATGTGGAATGCACTAAACTTATTATGCTTACGACACATTTTGAAAATTCAAGTATGCTAGAAAATGAATCCATATATGATTTTTATACTAAATTGTGTGATATTTGAAATGATTCTTTTGCATTAGGTGAGAAAATGTTTGAGTCTAAACTTGTTAGGAAAATAGTTCAATCTTTACCAGAAAGATTCTCTCCTAAGATTACTGCTACAGAAGAAAGTAAGGATCTTGATAATATGAGAGTCAATGAATTAATGGGTTCTCTTAGAACCTTTGAACTTAACATGAAACAAGAAACAAGAGAACTCGATTGCTCTCAAGATGGTATAGGGGTCGTGTACAAATGACAATGAAGATAGTGATGATGATCAAATGGCATTCTTAACGAAAAACTTTGGCAACTACATGAAGCGAATCTCAAAGAACAATGAAAATCAATTCAAGGGATCAAACAATACTACTCATAAACCACTTGAGAAGAAAAAAGGAATACAATGTGGAGAGTGTAGCGGTTTCGGGCATATTCAAGCAGCATGCACAAATACCTTGAAAAAGAAAAAGACTATGACACCTTCTTGGAGTGATTATGAGTCTAATGAATATGAAGAAGAAAATTTTGTGAGTAATGTTGCTTTTGTGGCTTCTGTTACTAATGTTCCTATTGATGTTCAAGATTTAAGCACAAAGCCTCAAAGTCTCGATGAAAATCCCGTTGATATATTGGATGGAGAAGAGGACTCCATTGAAGAAGCCTACTCCAAAATGTATGAGGAATGGATAAAGTAATGTGAAACAAATAAATCCTTATCTAAGCAAGTTAAGATATTAATGAAGGTGAAATTTGATCTTATTTCTAAAAATGAGTATCTTAACAATTTACCTATAGAAAAGGATAATTAGTTAAATGATTTTAAACTCAAGCTAAAGAATACTCATAAAGGATTATCTCTTTTAAACTCTGGCACTAAAACTCTTGATAAAATTTTAAGTTCAACAAAAGCTTTTAAAGATAATGCAGGCATTGGATATGAAGGAGAATCATCCAAGAAATATTCTGTTTTTGAAAAAGTCAAGCAAGTTTCAAAGCTTCATTAAGGATAATCACAGTGGGAACTTGACCTATCAAAAGGAGAAAGGTAAGAATGTGCATCAAGGTATGAACCCTAAATTTATTCCTACTTGTTCCTTATGTGGAATATTAGGACATATAAAACCAAATTGCTTCAGACTTAAAAATATAGTAAAAAAGAACCGAGGTAGATTCATGCCTACAAAGACAAATCATGTTTGGGGTCAAAAGAATAAATTTAGGAATGATTCTAATCTACATATTTTTTACTATAACCAAGAATGCAATGTTCAAGATGAAAATGGTGACTGTACGTTAAAAGGTTCTAGATCTGGCGATGATTGCTAATGTACGTCATAAAAAAACTTGTGCTTGAATGTGCCTTAAATGTGTCTTACTTTGGCGTGCAAGACTAGCTCTTTTGTTGATTATTCTCTTTGGAGTTGCTTTTATGGAGTACTTTTGTTTTTATTGATTGGTTGGTCAAAGGATGTCATTGTTTGTGTACTTCTATAAAAAAAAAATTCTTATTTCTTTTTAAGCATATGACTTTCACACAATTCTAGTTTTTTTTTGTCCATTCAGTACAAGAAGTTGCTACTCATCTTTAAAAAGAAGCTTGAAGGAAGCCTTTTGATATACCTCTCTTAAAATCTCAAGCTTTAATATTTTTCTTTTCGTTTTGTGTGCATTTTCTATGGCTTTGTGACCAACACAGAAGGAGAACAAAACAACCAATTTGTGATTTTTTAAAGGGAGTATCTTTTTCCCTCCTTCGTCGTCTCTCGTTGCAATATTAAGAGGAGTTTGGGGAGTTTTTTTTGAATAATGTTCTTAAATCTCTTTACTATATCTTATTGCAATATTAAGAGGGGGAGTTTTTTTTCTTTTTCGAGGGAGTTTTGATTAAATATTTTCTTTGAATTCTCTTTGTTGTTTTTCCCTCCTCAAATCTTCTTACTCCTTACCCTATTTTTCCTACTTTTTGTAGTTGCTTCTGATCGTCCTTTTTTAGTTATAATGTATTGGGTTTATGTTTCTCCTATGCATGCTACTTTTTGTTCTGCTAAGTGCCTTTCATTGGCTTTGTTATGCCCAAAAATAGGGGAGAAAAAGGCAAATTTTGCTTAGGGGGAGTTCAATCCCTTATAGGGAGTCTGTTTAAAACAATTCATTACCTTTACAATTTTGTTTGCCAAATCAAAGCCAAAGGTGGAGTTTGTTGAAATAGCTTTTTGATTTTGGAATATATTTGTTTTAATGATATAAAAATTATAATATTACATTTTGATGTACAAGTGAGAAAGCTTAGTTGTTAATATATTTTTTGATAGCACATCCTCTTATTATTACTTCCCTAACAATTAACCTTATTGACAGCACAGTTTCTTTGTCCTAAAGTTTTAGCTAAGGAATCAAATGGTGAAGATATTCTCTTCTCTCTCTCTTCGTGGTAGCAAATAAAATTTTTAAGGAAATTTTTTCTCTTGTCTCTGCCATGGAAAGTCGCAATGCACTCTCCTTTGATTGGGGATCTTGTTTCAGCAGCTCTGTTGTTCTAGCAATGCAAACGACTTTGTTTTATTCAATTCAATTTTAGATTTTTTTTTAACAAATGATTTTGTGCTTGATTTGCTCAAGGGAAGCTCATTTAAAATCAGCCCATTATTGATTAAATCATCCTATTTGTCAGATTGATTTTGTTGGCTGGTTTTCGGTTCAATAAGCTCTTTTTAATCTCATGCATGTTGCTGGTTTGAACCACCAAATCGAATATATTATTTTGCACTTTCTTAATCTCTTGATAATCATTGTGAATCTGTGAGGAGAAGTTTCTTTATGTGTAAGTGTTTGATTCTAAAAAACACACAAATTCTAGCTTGAGTATCGATCGAATCTATGGGAGAAAGAACTCGGTGATACGTAGCTAAACGAAGGGAGTTCCTTGATAAGAAATCTGCAAGGGGAGCTTGTAGATTCCAACTCGAAGTTCGTCAACAATAAACGAGCAAAATCAAAGTCAAGAGAAAATGGAGTTTTTTCTTGTTCATATATTTGAGTTTTGCTTTAAATTTGTTTGTGTAATTGACTCTAAAACTTCTAGTGGGTCTTTTCTCCAGGTGTGGCCACGTGGGTTTTTCCGATTGGTTTCCCATATTAATCATTCATTGTGTCATTTCCTTCCCTTCATCCTTTATGTATTGTTAAAGTTTTGTTTTTTCACACTGTCAAAATTGCAACTGTCACAATACTATTGCAAAAGTGCGTATCGACGATCTTATAATCGAGCTTGTTTATTAGCATTTTACACAAGTAAAATTGAGATAATTGAATTACATACGAGAAATAAGTCCTAACAAATTCAACGGACAAACAATCTTACAACGTGCAACACACGTTATTTTTACTAGTTAAGAAAAAAGACAACTCATAGAAAAATGTTATGTCAGCAAACAAAGAAATTATTATTTGCCAAGTCAGCATTAATAATATGATAAAATAATTAATTAATCACATAGTCACCTTTCTATTAGGCCATTTAAGAGTTTTGCTAAGTTAGTGACCACTTAGACACATTTTCAATAACTTTATGATCAAGAATATACAAAATAAAAATTCAAAAACCAAATAAACACGAGCCCCAAAATTTAAGGAGCCAAAAAGTACTTTACCTAAATAAATATTTCAATTTATCACCTGAGACTATCTATTTAACATCTATATCGTCATTGTTTTAAGGGTGTTTGTTTTAAATGTTTGGGGATGAGGATCCAAACCTCATGATAGTTTCTCCCCATCCCCATGTTTGTTTTGTCAATAGAGAAGGGGATCCCATAACCCCCTCCATGGGGTTATGAATCCCTTCAAAACACATGAGTTTCTATCACCCCAGGGAATAGATGAGAGAGAAAGGAAGATGGGAGAGGAAGAAAATTTATTTTATAATATAATTTTATTATTTTCATCCCATCTAAAATCAAACACAGTGATCTCGCCATCCGGTATCTCATCCTCATGTATCTTATCCTTAGGCATCTCAATCCTATGCAAACCCAGAAAAAACTCCCCCTACGGATCTGGTGAGAAAAAAACTTGATATCCATCACCAATTAATTAATTACTAGAATGCTCTCTCTAACTAACCACCAATTTATTATTAACTCATGAAAATTAATATAGTAGATTTAAAATAATTATTATTAAGAAATCAAAATTATTTATTGATATCGTATAATAAATTTTGGATATTATATTTTAATAATATATATTAATGAAAAAAAACTCTTCATTTGTTTGCTTAATTTTATAAAAATATCCAAGGTGAATTTAGATGACCTTCTAATCTCTTCATTTGTCTTTTGGTCTACCATGGATGATGTTTTGGCTTCAATATAATTAAAGGGTAGTAATTACTTAATTAGCTGTGGAGACTAGTTCCCTTTCATCTTCGTTTGAATTAAAATCCCCCATTAATCTCCCATTACAGTCATGACTCAAAATCTAATATAAAAGATAGATGATAGTGATTTGAAGTGTTGCAAGATCGATTTTTACTACAGGTATAGATTAGAGAAGATGATTGTTCAATGTACAAGTTGGACACATGTGCTACAAGGAAGACAAATTCAAGAAACCACTGAAGGGATGATTTACTAAATTAGCGAAAATTTATTTGGTAAATTTATTAACATTTAATAACAGATCTATTAACATCATGCAATTTGTGAAAGACATATAGATTCATGCTTATATTTTCGAAAATTAAAATCAAACCATAACTTACATTGAGTAATAAATGGAGAATCGGTTGGAGGTTTCTTTACAGCATCAATCCTCAGAAACACCGGATCTTCTATGCTATATCCCGATCGATCAAACGAAACCCGATTGTGGGATTGAACTTTAGAAGAAATTGAGAAGAAGAAAAAATATTTTTCTTCCCAATTCTATAGGAAAATCGGCAATGACTATGGGGGAGAGAGGAGAGAATTCTCAATTTCTATGAATTGAATTGTGTTATTTATCAATGACCCAAGCCTCCTATTTATAGGAAAATAGGAATCCTAATCACATTAGGATTAATCTATGGAGATAAATACAAAAAAAAAATATATTATCTCTCCATTATCTTGTATTTTCGAAAAATACATAAATAAATAAGATATTATTTTTCTTTTCTTTTAATTTATCTTGGATAAATAAATCTATGTAATTATTTTAGAATATAATTCAAACAATTATCTCTTCCTAAAATACATGGTATGGCCGAAAATAGCATTAATAATTAATAAATAATTCCAATTTATTTAATTAATTATTTTGGGCCAATTCCAATTGGGTTCATTAATCCAGTTGGGCTTGAAACTCTCTCTTAAATTAATAAGTCCAACTTAGTTAATTTATTTATTAATTACCATTTAAATAAAATATTTTATTTAAACAATTAATAATATTAATATTTTCTCCCGACTAAATATTATCAAATTGTATTTAATTATTAATTTCCATTTAAATAATTTTCATTATTTAAATAATTAATAATAAATATTTTAATTATTAATTTCCATTAAATAAACTCATTATTTAATTAATAACTTTATTGAAAATATTTTATTATTAATTAATTAATTTAAATTATTAATTTCCGTTCAAATAAAATTAATTATTTAAACATTTAATAAGTGTCAATTAATTTCAAATTATTAATTACCATTTAAATATACTCAATATTTAAATAATTAATAATGTCTAATTAATAATATTTCATTATTAATTTCCTGTTTAAATAAACTCATTATTTAAATAATTAATAATGTTTATATTAATTACCGTTTAAATATACTCAATATTTAAACAATTAATATTGCATATTTTAAGTAATTCACTTTACTTAAAATTTCCATTTCTTCTACTTGATTTCGCGACTACGATATTTGGGCTAGCATAGGGACCCGATGGACCTATAGATAATGGGCTTAATAATTAGTCAATTAAGTGATTAACACATAATCAGTTAATTACTTATTATCTAACTATGAATAATTCCACTATAGATTCATAGTTGAACTCCCCTCACTATAGATGAGTTATTGTCCATTTAGTTTATCATTATTTATATTAGTGATATTATCCTTCACGTGGAACACTCATAATTACAGATGGATAAGATTTACCATTTTGCCCCTGTAATTACTGTTTTATCCTTGTGTTCCCGCTGATTCTCCAATGAACATTATCTTTAGTCGAACTATAGATAATATACTTCTGTGATCAATAGAAGTCGTGGCGCCACTTGTTCATGTCTCGAATCAGTACATCAAGTGAGCTTCCTAAAGTTCCTAGAATGGTTAGGTAGGGGTGAAATAAAAACCACCGAACTGCCAAACCAAACCGAACCAAATCAAACCAAATCGGTTTGGTTCGGTTTCTCTCTTGATAAGCAACCAAACCAAACCAAACCAATAATAGTTTGGTTTGGTTGGAAATACTCTAGTCGGTTTTTAACCGATCCAAACCAATTAGGCAAAATCTTTTATGGGAGTGAATAGACATTAGAGAATTTTACATTTAAACTTCATACTTTCGATGTTTAGAACTTTAGATTAACTTTAAATTTTAAATTTATGCTTTGGAATTATTTAATTGCATGGATTTCCATGAAAATGTTGATTTTTTTATAACTAAACTCTCTTCATAAGAACAAAATGTGTGGGAAACAAAACCGATCTATCCAAACCAATCCAAACCAATTGGTTTGGTTTGGTTTTACTTTATGTTTGGTTTGGTTCGGTTCTAAAAAATATATAACCAAACCAATCGGTTTTTTAGGCTTGGTTTAAAACCGAACCAAACCAAACCAACTTTCACCCCTATGGTTAGGTATCTCACTGATACCGTTAATTCTTTAGGAAAGTTATGAATTTCATCTCGTGTAAATGAGTTCCCAGCTACTTATCTAGCCATGTTCCCAAAACAGGAGTGTATTGAGCGTTCTTACAGATCGTTCTCAACCATGTGAATCAAAGAACATAACTCCATAAATAGGAGTCCGCATTTCAGTCAGGATTGAGATCTATCACGGTTGATAAACTTATTTTGATATTCGATCATTTCTCCTAAACGGTACTAACGAGAAATTTGATCGAACATCGTGGTCCTGTCTTATACAATCAGCATTGTATATGATACTTCCATTTCATGCCTCCCACATGAATGATCAGGATTAGATCATTTGTCTATAAACAAAATGCGAAGCTATCAATAGTGTTATCAGGATAAGGTTCTCAAACGTTATCCATTTACTGTAGACACTTTTAAGTTACTCATCTCGACTTTAATCCTCTTGTATGACTCACATACCAAGTCGTGATTTCATAAGAGTGACTTAGGGTTTTACTATTTGAATGTTTGATATTTATATATTTCCATATATTCCTAATATCTTCAATTGAATCAATATAGATAATAAAGAACTTATGTTTATTTATTTAATTTATTCGAAATAAATTATTTTTATTAAATAATTACAAGTTCTAAGACACCATTACTAACAACCACATCTCCATTTCATAGTATCGTAATATTGAAATGAATTTAGAAAATTCAATTTTGTTTAAAAAGAGATTTGATGTAAATAATTTTTTAACAAAATCATCAATTTGTATTATGACTATGTAACGTCCCTACATTTCAGATAATAACAATTAGTTATTTTCAAAGTTTGGGAAATTTATATTAAGTTTGAAAAATCTAGAGTAAATATAATATTTAGTTTTTAAAAAAAAATAAAAATAATAATATTAATAGTTAAATAAAACAAAATCTTGCTTTATAGAAATTAGAAGTCATTTTGTTTAATGGGCTCAAACAAGAGAGAAGGCCCAAAGAGAAACCATCCTGTCCATTGGTTTAGCCCAAGTTTTTAGGGTAGGTCTTATGACCATTGGGAGATAGGAAGAGAAAAGACTTTTGATAAAAAAAAACCTCAAACATCTCTCGTTCATCTTCTAGCTCTGCCGCCGACTTCTTGATGGAGGAATAAGAGAATTTGTTTCTTCTTCTTGTCTCTTTTTGTTTGCTTGAGAAGTAGTGGGTTTACTGGTGTGGTGAAGAAGAGTCCATTATAGGAGGATTGGAAGAAGGAGGAAGCTCCTAAAAGGTAGGAAACTCAATCTTGTGCTCAAGCTCCATTTTCTTAACAATGGTGTTGGAAATTTAATAAACACCAAATTAACTCTTAGAGACCTCAAATCCTCCATAATCACTTCCCCAACCGTTAGCCTTGAAACCCAAAACACAAAAAAAAATCTCACCATTGATATTCATTTTATTTTATTTTCTCCCTTGGCTCGACTCCCTTTGGACCGAAATGCTCTTCCAAATCATCTTATCTCCCCCAGTGAAAGGCTGCTATCAAGTGACCTACGTTTATTATTTTTATTATTATTATTATTATTATTATTATTGACTAAAAGTTTCCTTGCTCAAAACAAAAGCCACCACCTCTTTTGGTGCTCTTCAGCTCACTGTCAAAGGATTGGAAAATTATAAAATATATATATATATATATATATATATATATATATATATATATATATATATATAAATCATTTGAATTCCCTTCATTGCGCAAATCGAGGCCACCATTTCCTTTCATCTCAAAACCACTCTCGGCCAAGTGGTGTACTTTATGGTCCTGTAGTTTTTTTTTTGTTTTTTTTATTTATTTATTTTATTTTATTTTTATTTATTTATTTATTTATTTATTATTATTATTATTATTATTTTTATCTATTGTTTTTTTTTCAAGTGTTCGTTGAGTAAAATGAAATCACCCAGCCCATTGCTCTCACAAGTCCCACGGCCAATAGGTGCAAAATTGGGTCATTGTCCAATTTAATTCATTTTTTTTTTGTTTTGTTTTTAACTAATTGGATGGTTTGATTAAGGAGATGTTAGTAATTATTTCCAAATTGATGGTTAGTGTAGGTGGTGGATACAATTGACCTCTTTGGCTAGAATTGAAAATTGGTGGGTTTTGGTGAATAGTGTTATTGCAAATCAAAGGTGAGTAATAGATTAGA
Organism: Gynostemma pentaphyllum; assembly: GCA_028015215.1. Classification (NCBI taxonomy): domain Eukaryota; kingdom Viridiplantae; phylum Streptophyta; class Magnoliopsida; order Cucurbitales; family Cucurbitaceae; genus Gynostemma; species Gynostemma pentaphyllum. Next base: position 41,737,405 of record CM051352.1, on the reverse strand, counting down.
GTTGAAATGATTCTTTGGGGAAACTCAAAGGATCATTTGAATGGTATAATTATTGATTATGCTTGAATATACAATTACTTTATAAATTACCTTTTATGAAAGCATGCTTATGGTTGTAAATTGATTTTGATATATGAATTGATTTGAGATGTGATTGATCAATTTATTATACCCTCTTAATGCATTGCATCATGAAAGTATGTAGCTTAGGGTTCCCATAGTGGGGAGAGCATATAGTTGATATTAGGAGATTATGTGAGTTGAATGTCTTAACTTAGCATCAATACCCTTGTTTGAATTGAGTGAATTGTTTGATGAGGTGTGATTGCAAAAGTACCATGTGAGGTTGATGAAATCGATGGGTCATTCCCGGAGATACTTGTGTGTGATCCAAGGAGAGCGTGCCTTGTGATATTATATGGGAGAGCGTGCCCATGGACAATTACGGGGTGAGCGTATCCCGGATTGATCCTTGAGAGAAGGTTGAGCATCACACCTTGATACGTGTTAGTTGTTTGATAGGATGTTATGATATGAGTTATATGATTTTGAGAAATGATATAAGATACATGATTATGAGAAATGATATGAGATATATGATTTGAGAAATGATGTGAGAAGTGATTGTTATGAGGTTGTAGACTTGAGATGTAAAGTATGTGAATAGCCTCTTGTTGTTGCTCTACTAATTGTTTTAAGTTTAATATTTGTCATTTGAAAATGGGAAGGGTTGGGAATTCAAATGATGTTTTGGGGAGTATTTAAAGAATCATTTCGATTCTAATTTGTTGCTCACTAGCCATGTGTTGCTAATGGTGCTACACCAAACATTTTCAGGTAATTTGGAGGTGCCCGAGGCGATTGATCGATATGGAGTCATGGCTTAGAATCTAATTACTATGCATGGAGTCTAGACTTGATTTTTGAGAACTTGACATGTTATTTTCTTTGGTTTGTAAACTTTTATTTGTTTTGCCCTTTTATAACTATTTGAACTTATTTTAGCATGGTGAGTTCCGGAACTCATTATTTCAAATGAATTATGAAAATGATGTTATTTCAATCTCCCGCTGCATATTAGTGATTTTAAATATAAAAAGGGTCGGGTCGTCACAGACTATGTGTAAGGTCATTGTAATTTTGGTTGTTTAAAATCAATTTGCTCCTTATTTTATCGTATTAGTTAGAACTGATGTTGTTTCTTTCCTTTTTAATCCTCATACTTCATCGTTTGATTAGTTCAAATTAGTTTAAAAAATTATTCTATTAAGAACGGACGAAGATGAGACTAAAAACTAAATACTTTTTGTGTGTGTGTGTGTGTGTAATATGCATTTTGATAATTTCGATTGAATGCTAATGTTGCTGCCTAAAAATTGAGAGCTTCTACGTAAGCAATGAACTTAAAAGATGAGATGAGTCGTAGGTCGTTCGTTGCCACTACAAGAAAATTGCGCAAAGGCGGCGAAATTTTTCGCCGACATAGCTTTTCCTGGCGAAATTTTTTCACCGGGACATTTCACAGTAAAAGGACCATCGAGAAAGGATAAACCGGCGAAAATTTATTTCCGCCGGCATAGGCTAAGGCGGTGAAATTCGCTGGCAAAGGCTATGGAGGCGAATTTCCCCGGCATAGCCACTGGAAGTTTTTTTTTTTACAAAATTCTCATTTTATTAAATCTATTCCTTACGAATGTTTCTCGAATTTCCTGTTCAATACATCAAATATTACATACAAATTAATCTTCATTATATGATAAAAAAAGAGGATAATACATTGTGTTAGACTAAATAAGCATGAATTAGCAAAATATAAGATGACAATTTATATTGTGTGGCTAACTTTGCTGCAGGATAGCCACACCCAAAGCATGCTACGACTTATGTAAAAATATTGAAATGAATAATATAATAAATACCTATTAGTGTTTTCCATGCTAATGACGACTTGAATTAACGGTCCCTACAAATTCAACATATGAAATAAATTAGTTTATAAACCAAAATAATAAAAAAATTGAATTGACTAAGTGACTATGGTAAATTTAAATAAACCACCAACTATGAAACACCTAAGAACATCCACCAAAAACTCAAATTAAACATATAAAACTCAAATTAAACATATAGTTTTTCAATTCTCCTAACAATTACAATTATGAAAAATCCACCAAAAAAAACTCAAATTAAACATATAAAACACCTAAGAACAATCAAATTTAACTCCTAACATTGACAAATATGAAAACCCCCAATTGTTTCAAGCCGTAAATTTAAGTAAATTCTCTCTATCAACAAATAAATCTCTCAATAAACAAATAAAACTTCAACAACATATACAACTACTTCATTTATAACTAAAATCATCAATTTATTAAAGAACTATCACAAATCACAAATGCCCAATTTTTAAGAAAAAATAAAACTCTAATATGGATTTTGGGCATTAATCTTTAAAAAAAAACTCATCTAAACCAAGTAAAACTATGAAATATTGATTTATAACTAACAAATGAAAGAAAACAAAGTAAAAAACTTACCTTAATGGCCGGATTTAATGGCTGCAATCAAAGGAAGGGAGAGGAGAAAGAAAGAAAAAGGAAGAGAATTAGGGAAGAAATGAGACAACAACCCTTGGGGTGTTTTGAGCTTTAGTCAGGGAGCCTATGCCACATTACTGGCATAGCCCGGTGTCCTTAAGAGGGACGCGTCCCTCTTAAGTCACAAAGACAAAATTTACCCAGGCATAGGCTAAAGGCAATGGAAATTAATAAAGGAAATTTAAAAAGGCGGCCTAACACCAAACCAAAGACAATTCGCTTGTTTTGGTTTAAAAAAAAAGTTTAGGACATGGGCTAAGGTGGCGAAATTCGCCGGTATAGCCCAACAAAGCCAGCAAAATTCGCTTGTTTTGGTTTTTAAAAAAAAAGTTTAGGAAATGGGCTAAGGCGGCGAAATTCACCGGCATAGCCCAACAAAGCCAGTGAAATTCGCTGATTTTGCTTTTTTTAAAAAATTTAGGAAATGGGCTATGCTTGTAAATTACTCCCAAGCCCAAGCCCATATTAGATAGGAAATCGGCAAATTCGTGGCCTTTCCTAAAAAAATATTAATTAATATTTTTTTCTCTTTAAAATCAATGCAGAAATAAAATTTACTGGCATTGCAGAAAAAGCGAACGAATTTCACCCACCCTTTCTGTCTCAACAAACAATGCCGACGAATCTGTCAATTTCACCGGCATTTCTCCATCAATGGCGGCGATTTGAATTTCACCGCCATTGTTTCGCCGCCTTTGGCCAGATTTTTTGTAGTGTGCAATGGAGGTGCTGCGTCAGGTGAGCTGAGTAGTTTACGAGCACTGTATGTACTTGTAAAGGAAAGGAACAGAGCACCAGTGTGGTGCCGGCCTAACACCCTCTGATGCTTAAGTTAGAGCTAGTGTGTCAGAGAGTATTATAGTAGAATTAGTTACCTAATGAATGAATTTCTTCTCTTATTTACTGGAGAAGAAGTTTATGACATCATTGTGCCATGTGTCACGTCAGGATTGGGCCATGTGTTGCTTCTCAATTACGGGTCACTTGCGGGTTTATCCACGTGTCATTTCTCAAGTGGATAATTGAATTCGATCTCAAGTATGTAGGTCTGTGCTGGAGACTGTGTAGCCATATCTTGTCAGGTGCGAAGACTTTATGACCAGGTATTGTGCTGAGACGGCGTGCTCAGGTACTGTGTTGAGACAATGTGCGTAGACATTTCTGCCAAGTTATAAATTTTCATGTGTTATCAAATTACACCCCACAAGAGCTAATATACAAGATAAATATCTAAAGAAACAACAAACATTACACTAATTTAAAAATAAATTAAAATTAAAATAAATAAAGTTTATCAAGTTTGAATTTCTTAAATAGAACTTAAAATTGAGATAAAATATCTACTTTCATAATTTTAATGAAAATTTTGACTATAAAGTTTTTTTTTAGACCATTTGAAGATAGTGGATGAATCTAGAGTGTGAATACAAAGAGTTATTAATCTAGAATCTATTTATTTATATTTTTTATTATAGAGTGAAATAAAATTAAAAATTCCACGTGGATCGCACGTGTTAAAATACTAATATATAAAAATGAGAGAATCCCTAAAATAACATGTAATTTTTTATAGATCACAACATCGAATAATTTATCAAAAATTACCAAAATAACACATTGATTTCAATAAATTACTAAAAATAAATGTATAATTGACTTTTAATATTTGTTATTTTAACCTTCTTGTATGTCTAGTTGTTATCCGAATTTTTGGGAACTTCATTTTATTATAAATTTAATTTTGATAATCTATCCCCAATTTTAATAATTTATTGCTTTGATTTCAATAAATTATTAAAAAAAAATATGTTATGCAACTAAAAAACTAATAATAAAAATAGAAATAAGCATATAGATATTTTATTTTAAATAATTATATTTTTTACAATTGGGTATCAAAATAGGCCATTTTTGAAAATTTTTGTCCGAAATGGTTAATATAATCACACCACAAATCAAGGAGTATCATCAGTGTCGGCTCAAGTTATAGGCGAAATAGGCGATCGCCTAAGGCCTGAGATTTTAGAAGGCCCTATTTTTTTAATATATATAATACATATGTATTAATATTTTATGATAATTTTAAATTGTTATACTTATAATTTCATAATATAAAATATCTAGATAGTAAGAAACTCTTTCTATTACTAACATCAAAGGCCTTTTGGATAAGAAAAAAAAACAATAAAGGCCTTTTGGAAAGGACAACAAAAACATTAGAGTCACCTTTAATCAAAATAAAAATACCATAATCATTAAGCCTCATCAACCGGCTCAAGCCTAACCAAGCTCGACCGGCCAATAAATCGTCCGGCTGGATATGGATTACATGTTTGAGCCCAAACCCAATCTATTAGCTTTATCGATATGACCCCATCAAGTTGGGCTCAAGGCCCGCTCATAAAAATTTAAAAATTATTATTATTAATATTATTTTAAAATTTATAGTAGTATAATATAGAATATTAATATTATATTTCATAGGTTTTAAAAATTATATTTAATTTTTATAATATTTAAACTTTATTTATTAATGAAATCATTACTTTTCTTTGTTAATTTTTGTATCCATTTTTATCTAATACCATTTAAAGTTTAGTTTGAAATTTTAATAAATTGAAAATAATTGAACTAAGGAAAAAAATTTAATAAAGCTAATTTTTCATCATTATTATTTTTAAATAAAGTTAATTTAAAAAATTCTAAATAAAATATATGAATAAAATGAATTTAATGATAATTAAAAATTCAATTTCTTTTGTAAAAAAATTAAAACGGGTCGAGCCAGGCTTGATCCAATGGCCCCTCTGAACCAGGGTTAGGTTTACCCTTTGGTCAAGGCCCAAGTCGGCATGGTTAAGCATTTTAAGTCTTATCCAAGGCTCAACAGGTTCGGGAAAATCCATTGACAATGTGAGGTTTAATAATCATGGTATAAATCCTTTTCAAATATCACACACAATTATTTTTTTATTTACATATATGGGGGCTAAAAGTTGAATTAATGCTTCATTTTCACAATTTTTTTATAATATATCGGAGAATTGTACAATTGTCTTGAGGGCGTTAATCAATGAGTTATGCCCGGGTTGGTAATTCAATTCCCCAATTTAGTTTGAGTTTATATAAATATAACCATTTTTTTAATAATATTTATGAATATGTCATTTTTATTAAACACACCAACCAATGATATACGGTAACAATCAATAGAAATTCAATTAGATAACACTTTTTATGATTAATTACAAAAATGACATTTCTCAGGCTAAGATTCCATCAATCTTGGTTGGTGAATCTTTGTACGAAAAATATCATTTTTGAAAAAAATTCAAAATATTCACCATGTTTGAAAATATCGATTCTTAAAATGCAATTTTTGAAAAACCCCATAAAAATGATATATTTATAAAAAAAAATATAACATTTTGAGCTCTCATTATACCAAATATATTTTTAACTCTTAAAAACATGATTTGGTTTTATAGACATTTTTTATTGATATTGATGATTACAAGGTATAAATGTTAATTAGTAATTTCATTTCATTTCCTGTTAGCATTTAACCAAAAATGTTTGCCGGAGAAGACCCTAACTCTTGAAAAAACATAGCCAAATTTCACAGAGAAACAAAAACAAAAACAGAGTCTGAATTGACATTGAGTGAGTGATAGGGAAAAGAGAAACGTCTTCACCCCCAAAATTTCCCCATTTTTCCCGCGACTCTCTCTCTTCCCTTTCTCTCTCTAGTTTTGCAGATTTCAACTCTCTGTAAGTTGCCATATCTTCGTTCTCTTCTTTCTTCTCCAAGGATTTCTAGGGTTTTTATTTTATGTTTTTTTTTTAAATAGTGGACGGATGAACTTTGATTTTAAAACTTTGGAAAATGAGAGAGTTGAATGAAGCAATTGAAAATGGAAATGTTTATTTGTTTGCAGTTTAGTTATCCCTCTTTTCTATTTCAAGTTACCATGATTTTCTGGCTTAAAGGAACGATTCTACACTGTTTATGCTATTACCATAAAAATATTTGCTCTTTTTGAAATTACTCAAAAAGAAAGTGTCGAAATTTCTTTAAAGGATATATGGTTTAGGGATATGCTTTATGGTCAAATGATGGGAGATATTGAATTCTAGGCTAGTTGTTGCCTGGGAAATGGTTTGAAAAAGAGATTCTACACTGTTTTCTAAGCGCACGGTTCATCCCAAGGTGACAAAAAGGTGTCACCTTAGTGAATCGAGCAAGGTGTTCTTGAATAAAAAATTATTAAAACTAGAAATAGCATAAATATGTAAAGTAAACATAGCCTATAATGTCTTAAAGCCTTAAAGATCAATACATTACCTACAATGATGCTTCTATTTTGTGTTATTGTCTCCTCTCCATCCATTCTAATGAAGTATCAGATTTAACAAACTTAAGAAAAAAAGTTGAAATTAGACAACTAAATGAAGAGATAATTCTGCAAACTTTTGATATCAACTGGTGCTTTACAAACTGCCCGAAACCGAATCTTATGTCTCTCCTTATGGGGCATCCATCCTCCAAAGGCTAAAGCCAAATGGATTTGGGACACGGCGATAAAAGTCATCCTGTGGGAAGTTTGGTTCGAAAGAAACAATAGAATTTTTAACAACAAAAACTATACGGCCAACGAGATTTGGGGGATCATTCTCTTTAAAGTGTCTCTTCTAGCTTTTCTTTCAAAAGCTTTTTGTAATTATGATGTGACGGAAATTTTTTTGTAATCCAGTTGGTGCGGGTTGATTTCTTATCACCCACTTTTGTACTTTTCTCTTTTCTTAATGGAAGTTTTATTTTTCCTATAAATAAATGAAGAGATAAACTACAAAGAATTTTTTTTTATTTAAAAATTTTTAAAAAAGCAACCAATAGGGTGGCATTTGAGAAGCGTAGTAAAAGAAATGAAAAGGAATAACATTTGTTGATTGTTGAGTTTGGGTGATGCTGCAAGAATTTATGTAACAAACTTTCTCCTTAGTATTTTACATATTCATGGATCGATTTTTTTTACTTGGATTAGTTATACCATCATTTCTTAGTTAATTTTGAGTTGTTAATGTGGGGATCGGATTTGTAGCTTATTTATTATTTGACTAGTAGTTGTCCGGTGAGATTAGTCGAGGTGCGTGCAAGCTAACTTGGACACTCATGGATTTAGGGTTTAATATCCGTGAGTCTCCCGGCCAGCTTGTGAGCACCTCAACTAATCTCATGGGATAACCACATGACCCAACAACATTTCTCAACTAAATATTGTGGTTATCCTGTGAGATTAGTTGAGGCACATGCAATTAGCCCGAACACTCACGGATATGGAAAAGAGAAAAAAAAAGAAGATAAAATGATCATGGTCATTGGAAGAGTTGAGTTGAATTTGATAACGTGTGGACCAGACATGTATCTTATTGATCATTTGACTGAATAAGAGAACCTGGTCATTGGAAGTGTTGAGCTATATGGCCTTACAGATGTTATTTGAGGAATTAAGTTACTGCGAAATTTTTTTTTGATAATAAAAGTTACTGCGAAATATTAGAAAGTTACTGTTAGGTGTTGAGGCTAGGCTGGTTGTGGCTTGTATGGTGTAATTTCTTTGTTTTAGTTTGCTGATTCATATGCTTAGTTACTGTTAGTTGGGTGTTGTTACCAAGTGTTTGGTTGTTAGTTTTAGTATTTTTACTACCCATTTAACTTTGTTAATGAGCTTTAAATAAGGGCTGTACTTCATTTTGTAATCATCCTTTTGATAATAAATTTGAGATTCTTTTATTGCTCATGCTCTACCCATTTTTTATTACAGTGTAATTTTTTTTAATGGAAATGTAAGGGTAAAATTTTGTTCAAGAAATTTATGCCTAGGATCTGTTAGGGAATGATTCAATCCTAGCGAGTGAATTCTTGCAGGAAATAATCTTAAGCAACTTAATCAAGGGAGAAAAAAGAAAAGAAATATACAATCACAATGAATACTTAAAAAAAAAGGAGAAATTATGTTATTTTAAATATTATAAAATGTTTGATTTATTTTAAATATTACCCTTTTTTGCTTTCATTAATTAATAAATTATTTTCATTAAACTAATGAATTTTTTTTATTGTTATTTATTATGTTTTTAATTAGGATGTTTTAATTAAATTTCTAGTTTTTCAAGTTTTGTTAATTTTTATGATTTTGATAAAATTCATTATATAATGAAAGTGCTATTTTTGAAATTACAATTTTAAAAATGCCATTTTTCAAAATACCCTTAAAAAGAGAAATTACAATGAATACTTATAATTAAACAATTACAATGAATAAATGAAATGGGCTTCATATTGAAAATACTGGATCTTTCATTTTATCAATGTAACGGGCTTTTTGAGCCATAATTTAAAAAAAAATCACAATGAATACGGAACTAATATAAAGAAATTATTGCGCAGAATTCATTTTGGCTTCTGTTTTCCATTCAGATTCACCTGCTGGTTCTGATTTATTTTTTTACTCAGTTGCAGATATGAAATTCAGGTATTAGGATTTCTTTATCTTATGGATGTTATGTGCATAGCTCCAAGCCCTTTGGTTAAGATGCCAGCACGTTCTTCCCTTTGATCCTTCCTTTAAAAGTGCCAGCATTTCATGCTCCATTTGGTATGATGATATGTTTCTTTGTCTTTGTCTCTTTTTCTCTCACTTTTCTTTGTTAGAGACTTGATTTTATGAAGATAATGCATATACACATAATACAGTTGCTGTATAGCATATTTTGGGTATTTTAAGTTTATCAGCTTGTATTATTGCAGATTGAAACTTTTCTGTCCTTTTTTATTTGAAACATTAGATGGTTTATTCTTGAATGTGCTAGTAATGGAGTGCAACAAGGATGACGCCATCAGGGCCATGGAAGTTGCAGAGAAGAAGTTGCTTAGCAGTGACTTTGTGGGGGCAAAGAAGATGGTTCAGACAGCACAAAGACTCTATCCGACACTAGAAAGCTCACAGTATGTGACATTCAATGTTCAGTACAGAATAGAATATATGGATCTTATAATGACTGGTATGGGATTCTTCAAGTCGAACAATCAGCTGATGAAACAACTATCAAAAAGTAATACAGAAAGTTTGCACTGTTACTTCACCCGGATAAGAACAAGTTTGCTGGTGCAGAAGCTGCTTTCAAGCTTGTTGGTGAAGCTAACAGGACGCTCTCAGACCCGGCAAAACGTCGGATATATGATATGAAGTATCAAGGAACAAGGAATATTGTTCCTCCCATTTATCAGCCAAATGGATACACAACTGTCAAGTCTGGGAGTGGAGTTGCAAATGTTTACTCAAGTGCTCCTGACTCACAGTTCCCTGGGAGAACCCCTTATAACACACATGAAGCTTTTTGGACCTTCTGTCCATTTTGTAGTGTGAAGTATCAGTATCTCAAATGTGATTTAAGTTAGATGTGGCGTTGCCAAAATTGTGGTAGAGGCTTCATCTCTCATGATTTGAATAACCAAATTGTGCCTCCAAAATCTCACCAAAGTTATGCCCCTCCGGTGAAACTGCCTTCTAAATCAGGGTGCTCAAAACCTGCTACACAAAATAAACATGGTTCTGACAGGAAATCTCAAGATAGATGTCCTGGGGTTGACCGAGCATCGATGAAAAGTAACACTTCTGAGAATGATTTGAGTGCTAAAGCCGGAAAGAAACAGAAAATACGGTGTGGGAATGTGGAAGATGGACAAGGAGGTAGTGTTAAGCCCAGATCAGACGTAGGAACAGGCATGAAGCATGGAGCTTCGAAGGGTGAAAATAGGAAAAGACAACGAAAGTCAGCTACAAGATATGCCAATGGCTGTGAAAATATCCAAGAAGATGGTGACGTTTTAACTAAAAGTATCCGGGCCCAAGCAAAGATATTTATCAAAGGAGTTCTTCAAGGCAGAAGAAGCATGTTTCCTACCAGAAATATTTAAGTGATGATGATGATGATATAGGGAGTCCTTCAAAGAAGTAGAGTAGTAGCGCACAATCTCCGGACTGGAAAGAGAAGATGAAAGATGCAACTGGAGATGCTGCAGAATCTAAAGTTTATTACTCTTCAGTTTGTCATGGTTCTGTTGATGATCATAACAAGGGCAATAAATATGTAGTAACTGATCCCCCTTCAGAAGTCTTGCCCAACAGAAAACACAAATATGAGGAACTCAAGGTGATGAGAGATGGAACAACTAAGTCAGATCAAAATAGTAAAAAATCCGAATTTGAGGATAGGGATGCTGATATAGATGATGTGATAGAAGCACAGGTTGTAGTGTGCTGATCCCGAGTTTAGCGATTTTGATAAAGACACAATGGAACATTGTTTTGATGTTAATCAGATCTGGGCTATTTATGATACGACTGATGGCATGCCAAGATTTTATGCCCGCATTAAGAAAGTGTTCTCTCCTGTATTCAAGCTCCAGATTACTTGGTTTGAACCAAATCCTGATGACAAAGATGAAATCGATTGGTGTGAAGCAGAGATGCCCGTTGCTTGTGGTAAGTATTCACTAAGAATAACTGAAGAAACTGTTGACCTCCCCATATTCTCTCATTTGGTACATGGCCTAAAACGGGGGACTAGGAACGTTTACTTCAAGTATCCCCGTAAAGGAGAAACTTGAGCTCTTTTCAAGAATTGGGATATTAGATGGAGATCTGACTTGCAAAATGCCCCTTTTAACTATGAATTTGTTGAAATCTTGTCGGATTATGTCGAGGATGCCGGCATCTTGGTTTAAGGTCAAAGGGTTTGTCTGCTTGTCTCAGCATACTAAGGAGAGTGGACTTGACTCCTTTTGGATTCCTCCTAATCAGCTGTATAGATTCTCTCATCAAATTCCATCATTCAGAAAGACTGGAAAGGAGAGAAGATGTCTCCAAAGGATCCTTTGAATTAGATCCTCCCCCAATATTAACGGCCACTCTGATTTTAATGATGTCAAGTTGGAGACCGGTGATCTATCTCGTGATTGTGAAGTCCCAAATATTAAAATGGAAGTGATTGACTTTGAAAAAATTCAGGTTACAAAGATGCAGAATAAGAGTAATGTTAATAGCAAGGCCACAATTCTACGAAGATGTCCAAGAAAGTTTAACATGTCCAAAAACGACTTTACTGTAGATCAATCTACGCATGCCTGAAGACAATAGAAGTAAAGATGCAAGTCATAGTGGGCACTCTGCATCTAAGGAAAGCATTGCTATTCATGCAAATGGAAGAACGAGTACTCCTAAGAAATGTGGCAAAAATGGCATTGATAGAGAAAGTGTGATACTTAGAAGATCACCAAGGGACGTAACCAAAATGAATGCAGGTTAATGTATGAAAGATCGATGTCTGCTTTAGAAATTGGCAAGTCTTCATCTCCTTCATGTGAAATGAAAACAGCGGTTAATTTTTAATTTTTGTCCTCATTTTAGATAATTCAGGCATTGTTCCATGCCTCTTCATGGGTAGTGTCTAAATATGAGAGCATTGTATAGTGCCATGGATGCAATGTTCATGTTTTTGTGTTGAAGTGGAGAATATTGATTTTGTTTTGGTTTCTAACTTTTTGAATAGAATGAAACCTAGAAAATAGTTTGTTTGTGTTGTTAACTCATTAGATTCTTGCTATCGCAGTTGCCTCGGAGGGTTTCGGTACCTAAATTCCGTAGTGTGTTCTAACTTGAAGAATTATCTTGATATGTAAGACCTAAGGTTTCCCACTTGTCAAAGTTGTCCTTATGATTAGATTGATCCGGGATAGAGAAATGACGGAGTTATCTTCTATTATTGTAAACCTTGAGGGTGTTTTGGTGAGAGATGACATACATGATACAAGACTGTGGACCCTAAACTCTTCTAACAGTTTCTCTTGCAAATCCTTCTTTGAGTTTAGTAGCCCCACCCTTTTCTCTTCTTCACCACTTTTCTTTTCTAAACTTTGGAAGGTGAAGATCCCCAAGAAAATCAAATTCTTTATTTGGTCTGTTGTTTTGGGCAAGATCAACACATTTGATTTTCTTTAGCGATCTTCTCCTCTCATCCTAAATCCCAATTGGTGTAGTCTCTGCAATCTTGATTCACAAGATCTAAATCATATCATGTGGAAGTGCAAGTTTTCGAGACTTATTTGGCAAAGGCTCTTTCAAACCTTTGGATTATCTTGGGTGAACAATGTATCTTTTCGTCAATTTTTAGAAGAACTCATCACTTCCCCCCCCTTTTAATGTTAAAGGGAATTGCTTATGGATAGCGGGATCTTGTGCAATTGCATGGGGCATATGGCTTGAAAGGAACACAAGAATTTTTAGGGATGAAGTTAGATCTTGGGAATATGTTTGGGAGTTGGCACATGTAAATGCTTCTTTTTGGGTGTCAACTTCTAAAGAATTTTGTAATTATTCGTTAGGACAAATCATTACTAGTTGGCCCACATACTTGTAATTAGGTGGCGGTGTAGGCTCTTTTTGGGTTTGAGGTATATGGTATATTTTGTTTTTGGTGGCTTTTGGTTTGTTTTGCCACTTTTATATTGTATTTCTCATGAGGTTTATCAAAAAAGATTAGGTCCATCATAAAGCACCAAATTAAGGTTCCTCTTGTTTGGGAATACTTTCAAATTAAAGTATTTGAGTCCAAAGTGTATTCCCAAACAAGAGGAACCTTAATTTAGAGCTTTATGATGGACCTAATCATGAGAATAACTTTGACAAGTGGAAAACCTCAAGTCTTTGGTTTCAATTTCGTTTAGAGAGTGAAAGAAGTACTTTAAAACAAGCTTTTCATTTACAAGTTTGGTTTCAAAGTACTTGTTTAAATTTGGTCTATAGAGTGCAAAGTTTGTTTCAAAGTACTCGTTTCACTCTCTAGACCAAATTGAAACCAAAGACTTGAGGTTTCCCATTGTCAAAGTTGTCCTCATGATTACGTCCATCATAAAGATCCAAATGGAGGTTCCTCTTTTTTGGGTATACGATTTGGACCAAAATATTGAAAGAGGATCTGAACCACTTCAAAAACCTATTTGTAATTTAATACTTGTTTCAAAGTATTTGTTTCACTCTCTAGACCAAAATGAAACCAAAAACCTACGGTTTCCCACTTGTCAAAGTTATCTTTTATGATTATGTCCATCATAAAGATCCAAATGGCGGTTCCTCTTCTTTTGGAATACACTTTGGATCAAAATATCGAAATAAGATCCAAACCATAAAGATCAACATTTAGGTTCCTCTTGTTTGGGAATACACTATCATTGGGAAAGCTCAGAAATAGCTTGGGGTTTATTTTTCAGCAAGTTTAGAGAATAAATTTCTACCTTGAATACTAAAGAGGGTGAGATTCCTAAAGTTTGGTTCATTTATGAGTTTTTGTCGTTATTTGTTTTGATTTAGAAATTCAAGTTCCGAACTCATGGAACTTGAAATTCTAAGCAAAGTAAAGTTTATCAAGTATTTCCCCAAATTTTCCTCATCCCTGGAATCGTATAGCCCTCTTCCATGGAGTTTAGAATCCCTTTTAAATCCATGAGTTTACTATCCATCATGAAATTGATGAGAGAGAAAGGAAGAGAAGATATTAGAGAAAATTAATTAAGAAATGAGAATGAAGGAAAGAGAATCATTGTTGTTGTTTACCTATAAGTTTTGAATGAGAATGGGAGTATGGGACCCACAATCTCATTCCCTTATTCAATTTCATCAATATCATTCTCATTTCTAATTTTATGGATCCCACTAACTTATTTTATTAATCTTCTTTTCTGTTTATTTTTTTGGGTCCCACATCAATTAATATTTTATTCCTATTCCAAACTCTAGTAAACAATATTAATGATAATTTCTTCTTCTTCTTCAACGGTTGATTCTCTCTTTTCAATAGGTTACTAATGCAAAATCAATGTCCCTTACCATTGAAAACGGTTGATTCTCTCTTTTTAATAGGTTACTAATGCAAAATCAATGTCCCCAGTTGATTCTCTCTTTTTAATAGGTTTCTAATGCAAAATCAATGTCCCCAAATTGATAAGCCATTTTTTTTTCTTCAATCTGAATATCATCAATTCAATTGTTCTCTAATCTTTGCTTCAGATTTTAATCTCGAAAACTCAATTTTTGTAATTTGATTAGCAAATTATTGAATTCAAAATCTTCTGATGTACATGGCATCCCCTCTCCCTCTCTCTCTAGTTATCTGTAGCTCACTCAATGGCTAATTTAAATATTTTATCTTTCTTGTCTTCTTTTACAATCAAAATTTTCTTTCATTGCTAACACTCAATCACACAATCAATAATCAACGCAAGAACGGTTGGAATTTTGATTCAATTCACATTTTTTTTCCCATTTTTTCTGTTCTTCATTTAAGATTTTTACGTAATCAATGCTTTGTTTCGTATATGGTTTGCTTGTATGTGTTTACTTTTTTGTGTAGTCATAGGGTTTTACTTTTTTTTTTTTTTGTCAGATTCAGATTCGGAAACGATTACTTTCATACTTGTATATATAATTTAAGATCTAAAGCTATTTCAGTTTGGTGTAATTTGGCCATATGGGATTGCTGATTGAATTGTGATAACATTTGAATCAGAGTATTAGTGTGATATATATATTCTGATAATTGATTTTATTAAACTAGTTTATTTTTGTTCTTTGTTAGGTACAGTTCATCTTTGGATATTAGACCAATGTGTAATGATTAAGTATTCCATTTCAGATACTCTGAAAATGGTTGTATCGGGCGTTATTCTTGATTTGGATGGCACACTTCTAAATACAGGTTCGTTTTTATTGACATTTTTGCATTTTCAAGTCCCTGAATTAAGTTCTTGTGACAATGTTTGGTTACCGTGATTGCTCAAGATTTTTACTATATATATATATAGTTTACACATATCAATCAGTTAGCAACCTTTTTGATTTTATTGTTCTCGTGATCTTCCCGTAATCTGTTTCCCCTCTCTTCTAATGAATTGCTTCATCTTCTCCCTCATTGTAGCAGATGGCATAGTGAATGAAGTTTTAAAATCGTTCTTGATTAAGTATGGTAAACAATGGGATGGAAGAGAAGCCCAAAGAGTAGTTGGGATGACACCATATGAGTCTGCAGCTGTCATTATTGAAGATTACGGGCTTTCTTGCTCAACAAGTGAACTTATGTCGCAAATTTCACCTTTGTTTTCAGAGAAGTAACTATTTTACTTTCCTTTTAGAACTAGGATGCATGTATCATATTATGCTGACCATAAGTTTTTCAATTGTTTAAAGTTGATAATTAATGGAATGTTTGTTAATGTTCTCGTTTCCTTGTTTCTTGTTTCCAATTTTTAAGAAACGAGTGCGTTTGACAGTGTTTTGTTTATATTTTCACTCATTTTTCAGAAATATTCCCAAAATTTTATATAAATTTTGAAAACCAAAATCAAAGTTTTGTTTGGGAGGGTTATGAAAAGCCTCTTTTTGCATTTGAGGATATAAATTCATTGAAAATGTGTTTGGGTAGCTTTTTTATAATGTTGTCTTTTCTCTTTTAAGAAACAGCTACTTTGAAAATATGTTTGGGTAAAACAATTGAATTGTTTTTCTTTTCAAAATCATGAATTTGTGAGTAATGACTTAAAGTGCACTAAAATTTTAACATTTACAAGCCACTTGAAAGTTCTAGAAAGCCGCTTTTAAAACAAAAATAGAAACCTGTTGCTTGTTTCCAGTTTTTCAAAATATTAATAAAATTGTTTTTTAAACATTTTTTCTTAAAAAAATTACATGATAATTTTTTTTTTAATAATATAACATTATAATTTTGAGTATTTAATTAAAAAAATATAATTTCAAGTAAAACTTTCGTTTTTTAATTCAAAATTTTAGAGAACAAGAAACAACAAACAGTTTCCGAACACATTTCTATTCTCTTTTCAATAAAGAAGAGATTAAGAAATATGAAATAATTATCAAATCTGTTTCACTTTTTTTTCCTTAAAGAAAAGCAAACAAGTGACTGGAAATGAGAAATGAGTATCCTACCAAACAGGTCCTCAATTCTTCATTTTCCATCTTGCTGCAAATTTCTATGATGATAATACTGTAGCATCTGTATATAGAAGAAATAGCATGGTCAATTCAAATTCAATATGATTTTTCTTAATTGCAACCTGTGGCAACGTCTGTTGAGATATATGATTAAATTTACCCTTATCCATTGGCTTAAGCTTTTGGGTATAGTGGGTGATTTAACATATTTAATAATGTCTCATACACTATGGAATTTCCTTGTTCCAGTAAACTTTCTAAGAGTTTATTGTTTTTAATTACCACCCATAATTTTATAAGTATATCCATTAATCCATAGATTGATGACCATGTTATTTCTTTTTGTCATTTGGATTACATTAACAAACTCTTGTTTATCTTTTCAAAAACTACTAGGAATTAAATTTTCAAGTAGTTCAGTTTTGTATATGAAAATAACATAAAAAATAATCGACTTATCTTTTGCCCCCATGTTTAGTTCTGACACTGCGTTCTAATTTTCTTTTCTTGGTGAATTGCTATTTTATTTCACTAGCTGGATCATGACAATATATACTAACTATTCAATTTCAGATTATATATTGCAATGGTATTATGAAACGATAATTGTTGAGGTCATGAGATATCTTATCACTTAGATTTGCACAGACCACAAATTATGCTTTTGGAGAGGTGGATGTTACCATATGGAAATTGTTCTGTTTAATACTTGACCATTTAATGTTCTCTGACTTACATTTTTTTAATAATATGCTTGGGGTATATTATTCATTTTTTCCTTGAGCAGATATATTTTTGAAACAGCATTGTATTGTTCCATCATGAATTACGTCTAAAAACTGTATACATGTACCATGTACACTGTTTTAGCCTCTCTGTCATGCAGCATGGTGGTTTTTTGATACAGGCAACTTTAATACGTCTACAAGATAATTCTAATTCATGTCATGAAAAATACTTAAAACTTTATTTAAAAAAAAAACCCTTTCAACTTGTTTGGAAGTCTTTTTTAGATGTCTTTGTGTGTATTTTCTATTTCAGGTGGTGCAACATTAAAGCACTTCCAGGGGCAAACCGATTGATAAAACATTTCAAAGGTCATGGAGTGCCAATGGCATTGGCTTCAAACTCTTCAAGAGAAAACATAGAAACCAAAATTTCTTTTCACAATGGTTGGCTTACAACACATTCTTTTCTTTTATCTTCATTAATAGTGGGAATCATCAAGGTTCTTATTCTGATTTGTCATTGCTTTTGATTTATTGTTATTATTATTTTTAACCTCTGAAGGTGTTTGATTTTATATGTAGGCTGGAAGGACTCGTTTTCTCAGATCATTGGTGGTGATGAAGTTAAAGCAGGCAAACCATCACCGGAAATGTAAAATGCAACTGTTTTAACATTGTTGATTGCTCTTCATTAGTTAATTAACAATTTTCTTTTCAAGTAACCCATTCAAGAGTTCTAATAATTTTTTCATTGTTTAAGATTCCTTGAGTCAGCAAAAAGATTATATCTTGAACCCTCGAGGTGCCTCGTAATTGAGGATTCCATGTAAGTGTTTTATCTTTTGGTTAGTCTGAAATGGTAATATCCTATTGGACATTGAATCATTTCTTATTTACAATCATTATGAATTTTTTGATATATTATGTTTTTGATGCTTGAATAAAGTATGTAGTGATATTAACTCCCTAGCTATTATTTCTCATTAAATATTGTTAACCAGGCCAGGTGTTGCAGCCGGTAAAGCAGCTGGGATGAAGGTGGTTGCTGTACCATCCCTTCAGAAAAAATCTCACCTCTACTCTTCAGCGGATGAGGTGATCAACTCACTACTTGACTTCCGACCTGAAAAGTGGGGCCTACCTCCCTTTGAAGATTGTATATACCACAAACCTTTTTAGCCATCTCAATTTTCAACCATCCAAGTTGAATTTCTTCGTGCATCAACCTTTTCATCACAACTCTTGACTTTTAATTATAGGGATAGAAAACACCTTGCCAATCAATCCTTGGTACATTGGAGGTCCTGTCATCAAGGGATATGGTCGTGGCTCTAAAGTACTCGGGATTCCTACAGGTGTGTGACAATATAATACGTTTTTTCTATTTCACTTCAGATAACCATCTGGCCTTAAAATCAGCAATATGTTAGAATTGTCAAAAGGGAAAAAAAAATCATCCCGTGTTTATTACGTGTTGTAAATAGGTTAAAAGTAACTGAACGAATTTGATTCCTTGTCTAATTTTTGACTGAGAAAATTCAGAGTGATTTGTGAAGTAGTCCTGTATTCTGTTTTTGGTATCCTCTCTCAATTTAAATTTACTCTGCATATTTCTTTGCAATACATTACTTACAACTATGCATTTCTGTTTCCAGCAAATTTACCTATAGAAGGATATTCAGATGTAGTTTCAGAACATCCATCCGGTGTGTATTTCGGTTGGGCTGGATTATCCACGCGGGGTGTCTTTAAAATGGTCATGAGCATTGGTTGGAATCCATTTTTTGACAATAAAGAAAAGACTATAGTAAGTATATCAGTACATAAATGTTAATTGTGGTTGCTGCCATCTCATTTTAATTAACATTTGTTTATCATGCAGGAGCCATGGCTACTTCATGAATTTGATGCCGATTTCTACGATGAGGACTTAAGACTGGTCGTGGTTGGTTATATTCGGGCCGAGGTATTGCTTACAACAATAGTAGTATTTTCCTTCAAAACTGTTGATATCCATGTTCATTAAAATTCTCTTGCCAATAATAACAGGCTAACTTTCCAACCCTTGAGAGCCTAATAGCTAAGATTCATGAGGATGGTAGAATTGCAAAGAACGCTCTAGACCTGCCGTTGTACTCCAAGTATAGGAACGACCCATACCTGGAAGAGCACCATTCTTAGGCATGGTATTAAATGCACATTGAGTTTAAAATTTATAACATTGTTTTAAAAACAAAAGCAAATTTACGTGGGTGTAAACCCGAAGTGAACAATATTAGGGAGAATCACAAACAAAATCAAATAAATTGAATGAGAGAATTTTTATACTCGTTTATCTATGTTTGTATTATACTAATTTTTTTACCATATAATTCTATATTTAATTAAAAAAAATTAAAGCTGACAAAGTGGATTTTAAAATATATTTTTCTGTTTTCAAAATTTATCGAAACTGTTGTTATTTAAGAAGACATAAATATTGGATAGGATAGAAAAAAGAAGAGTTTTAATCTGCAAGGCTATATTTTATTGGGTTAAATGCAAATAAGACCCCTGTGGTCTTTTCAAAATGCATGAACACCCCCTGTACTTTGGAAATGGCAAATCGCAACCATGTGGTTCCAATTTTTTTCAATCAGACCCCTCCCCTTCAATGTCAATAATTTTCTTTTAGCCATAACTTCTTCGTTTGAACTCTGATTTTGATGATTCAAGATGTTTTGGAATCTTCATTTCCGGATTTACATAATCGTCGCTTCGAAACTTTGAAATCATCAATAACCAAAAGAGTTAACGATGTCAATCATACTTAGTGTTTCGATGTTAATAAAATCTTTTATTTATTAATGCTTTCAAAGTTTCGAAGTGACATATATGTAGAGCCTAAAATGAGGATTTCAAAACATCTTGAATCATCCAAATCGGAGTTCAAACGAAGAAGTTGTGGCTAAAAGAAAATTATTGACATTGAAGGGGAGGGGTCTGATTGAAAAAAATTAGAACCACAGGGGTGCAATTTGCCATTTTCTAAGTACAGGGGGTGTTCATGCATTTTGAAAAGACCACAGGGGTCTTATTTGCATTTTACCCTATTTTATTCAATGGATAGCATCCCTTTTATAGAGCCAGTACATAACTGAAAGCATAAATATTGTTGAATGAAATCTTATCAAATCTAACAGAATCCTAGCAAGTCATAACAAAACAAAAGAGATGCAGAAAATAAATCAAATTTGGTTTGAAACCAATTATTCATCTATCAGCTAAGGCACATTCCAACACTCCTCCTTGCCTTAGTAGTCACAGAGGCCTAATTTATCTCTCAAGTCTTCAAATTTAGCTTTTGGTAGGGCCTTTGTTAGCACATCTGCAATTTGATGATCAGTCTTGCAATAAACTAGTTTAACTTCACCATCCTTTTGTTCTTCTCTTAGATGGTACAATTTAATCTTGAAATGTTTAGTCTTGTCATGAAAAACGGGATCATTTGAAATTGCAATTCTCGCTTGATTATCCACATGAATTAGTGTAGGCTCACTTTGCTTCATTTGTAAGTCTCCAAGTATTTTCCTTATCCAAATTGCTTGATTACAAGAGCATTTGCCGCCACAAACTCCGCCTCGTTTGTACTTTGAGCTATCACATCCTGTTTCTTTGAAGACCATGAAAAAATTCCCGATCCAAAAGTAAAACAAAAACCTGTTGTACTCCTCATGACATCAATTGAACCTGCCTAATCGCTATCGGAATAACCCTGAAGCTTAAAATTTTGACAAGAAGAATATTTAATACCATAATTTATTGTTCCTTTGATATATCTTACTATCCTTTTGGCGACTTGAAGATGCACTTCACTAGCACATTGCATGAATCTTGAGCGCAAGCCTATCGCAAACATTATATCTGGTCTTGTGGACGTAAGATACATCAAACAACCAATTAAGCTTCGTATTGAATTTCATCAATCTTTTTTGCTCCATCATCCTTGCAAAATTTCTCTTTCGATTCATTGGTGTGTTGATGCTTTTGCAATCTTCCATACAGAATTTCTTGAGTATTTCCTCTGCATACTTCTTTTGGCTTATGAAGACTTCATCAACGTTTTGCTTCACTTCCATTCCCAGAAAGTATGACATCAATCCAAGATCTGTCATTTCAAATACTTCGAGCATGTTGGCTTTGAATTCTTCTATCGGTTCCTCGCTTGCTTCTGTAACAAGCAAATCATCAACATAAAGTGAAACTACAATTAAGTTGGCATCATTTCCCTTTACATATAATGTAGCTTCACTTGGACTTTTAAAAAATCCAAGGCTTTGAAGATGTCCATCGATTCTACTGTACCATGCTCGAGGAGCCTGTTTAAGACCGTATAAGGCTTTTTTTAATAAGTAGACCTTCTTCTCTTGTCCCTCCACTAAGAATCCCTCGGGCTGCTCTACATGAATTTCTTCATGCAAATAACCATTTAAAAAAGCTAATTTTACATCTAATTGATGAATCTTCCATTTTTTTGTGTTGCCAAAGCAAGTAACATTCTGATGGTATCCAAACGTGCTACTGGAGCAAAAGTTTCTGAGAAGTCCACTCCAAACACTTGACTATACACCTTCACAACTAACCTGGCTTTGTGTTTATTTATAGAACCATTTGCATTAAGTTTGGTTCTATAAACCCATTTGACTCCAATGACTTTCTTGTGTTGAGGCCTATCTACCAACTCCCAAGTGTCATTCTTTTCGATCATTTTTAGCTCCTCTTTCATTGCTTCAATCCACTTGTCATCTTTCTTTGCTTCTTCAAATCTAGCAGGTTCAAAAATAGCAACATTACTTCTTTCATAAATATCAGATAACTAGCGAGTACCTCTAACTGGGACGTCATCTATATCATCATCAAAGTACTGTGAAATTTCTGGAATATTCTTCTCAGTTGACTCCTCCCAATCCCATTGTCTATCTTCCATAAACTTGACGTCTCTACTTACAAGAAGTTTTCCACTTTGAGGTTGAAAAATTATGTATGTTTTGGAACAGTTGTTATACCCCATGAAAACTCCAGGTTCTGCCTTCTTATCAAGTTTGTCCCTTTTCACCTGAGGTACATAGGAAAAACAAAGACATCCAAATGTTCTTAGATATTGTAAATCAGGTTTAAAATCAAACCAAGCTTCAAATGGAGTTTTCTTATTTAAAACTCTAGTTGGCAGCCTATTTAGCAAAAAAACTGCTGTGTTTGCAGCTTATGCCCACAATTTCTTTTGCAACTCCTTTTCATGCAACATACACCTTGTCATCTCCATAATACTTCGATTTTTTCTCTCACTTACTCCATTCTGTTGTGGAGTATAGGGTGCTGTAAATTGGTGCTCAATCCCAGCTTCTTCACAAAACCTTTTAAAAGTATCATTTGTGTACTCTTTCCCGTTATCTGATCTTATCTTTTGCATCCTGCAACCACTTTGATTTTCAACTGCAGTACCATTTAAAGATGGTGTTTTCAAAGGTCCTCCAAAATCTGAATGAACCAACTGCAACTTTTGTTTTGCTCTCCATGTTGATTGAGAAAAAACTCCTCTGACTTGCTTTCCATATTTACAAGCTACACAATCAACTAGTTCATCTTTCAATAATGGCACAGCTTTCACCAAATTATGTTTTTGCATGTATTGAAGTCCAGGATGATGAAAATGCCCTGACCTTTTGTGCCATAGTTCGCATTGCTTTCGGTGCTTGAGAATGCTAATGCTCCTCCTCCATTAGATTTAAAGCAAAGCTCTTGGCTTTCATTTCCACTTTAAATATATCTTTGTCATTCACATCTTTGATTGAGCAATACCGCCTTCAAATAAAACTTTGAAACCTTTTTCAACAAGTCGTGAAACACTTAATAAATTTTGATCGATATCAGGAACATAAAGAACATCAGAAATATACTTCAAACCTTCTAAGCTTTCCATAGCCACGGTTCCTTTACCCTTTACTGGTATAAATTCACCATTTCCAATTTTTACCTTGGAAACATTAGTGTTTTCAAGCTCTATAAAGAGTCCTTGGTCATTAGTCATGTGATTTGTGCAACCACTGTCAATCAGCCTCGAATCACTTGAGCTATTACTTGTTACGAAGCATGTTGCAACAAAGAGTTGCTCTTCTTGATGTTGCTCGGTTATAATTTCTGCCTTTTCATTTTGTGGTGTCTTGCAAATTCGTTCCATGTGTCCAATCTTCCCACATCTTCTGCATTCAACATCAGGTCTCCACCAACACTTCCTCTGTGGATGATTTGTCTTTTTACAATCACTACAAAAAAAACTGTCAATTTGCGACCATGCAATTGCGACCAAAAAAACGACAAAATAAGTGGTGGCCAAAAAGCTGGTCGGTCCAGAATTTGTGCGACTGGATAGTCACAAATATACGACCATAAATTTTTGGTCGCAAAAAAGTCAACCTTTTGAAAATACGACCAGATGGTCGCCTAAAAAGTGACCATATGGTCGTAATTTATCTTGAAGATAAGTGACCAATTGGTCACATAAAAAAGTGACCAAATGGTCGTATTTTGTGTGAACAAATGGTCACTTTTAGACTCAGTCAAAATACGACCAGATGGTCGCCTCAAAAGTGACCATCTGGTCGTAATTTATGTGAAAGATATGTGACCAATTGGTCACATACAAAAGTGACCAAATGGTCGTATGTTATGTGACCAAATGGTCACTTTTAGACTCAGTGAAAATACGACCAGATGGTCGCGTTAAAAGTGACCATATGGTCGCATTTAAGAATAGTTTTTAAAATTTAAATTTCAATAATTAGTTAATTATTTATTAATTATTAATTATTTATTTAATTATTATTAAAATTTAATAACAAAAAATTGGAATTAAAATAAAATATATATATATATATATATATATATATATATATCAAATATTCAAAAAACGTTTTATACAGAAGAAAGAATCCTAGAACTACTGCGCGGGGGCGGGGTGGGGGAGGAGGCGTACATGATGAAGGGGCCGCGCTGGGGATCCAAGTACGCGGCCAAAGCGGATGCGACCTGGGCCTCGACTCGTGCCTGCATGTCGGCCTCAATCGTAGCGACTCGAGTAACGAAGTCCTCGCGCATAGCGTCCATGTCTGCGCGCAGCTGCTGCTCAATCGGAGAAGGGCCGAAGCTAGTGCTCGCTCCGCTCCGTCGAGGCCGGGGCACATCTGCGTAAAGGCGTCGCCCGTACGAGCCGAGTCCAGGAACTGACCCATCAGGCCGAACCCCTCCAGACCTCCAAGAACGCCTCTACGGCCCTCCTGAGTCGGTTGTGAGTCGGTGTGGGCAAACCCGACTCAAGGACTCCGTGAAACGTTCCTAAACATTTAAAATTCGGGAAAATAAAATAGTTAATATATAAGGTAGGAAAAATTTTAAAGAAAAAATAATAATTGAAAAAATTATTAAATACGAATCGCTTTCGCCTTATCGTCGATTTAACGCCCCGTCCTTCTTCGTGTGAAGAACGCAGTGCGACTCATCAGCGGGACGGGGCGCCGTGCTTCGCTTTCCTAAAAAATTAAAGATTGAAGAATAAAACATAATAAATTAATAACTAAATGAAAAAGAAAACGAGAAAAAAGTACGTAAGTAAGAAAACGCAAAAAAAAAAACTTACCAATCGACTGATGGTGCTCGTCGTGTGTCCTGGGCCTCTTTGTGTGTTTGGTGGGATTCTTGCGCGGTTGGCCTTATTCCTGCTTGACACCGCCTTGCCCTCAGGAGTGCTCAAGCTCGCGAGGCCGCGCGTGGTCCTCCGGGCTTATCCACACGGGCGGTTTCTTCGCTTGCTTTTCGCGCGCCCGTACATGAGGTCCTTGAATCGATCCTGGATGTGACTGTCCCATAGAGGGAACAATCTACCATCAGTGATATCGGGATCGATAACAGGAAACTTGCCCTGAAAAAATTGAAATAAAAAATTGTTAAAGTAATAAATTTATTTCTATAAATTTCAAAACTAATTAATTATGAAAATAAATGATGTTTTTTACCTTCCAATTGTTGTACATCCGACGTTTCTCCGTCGTCAGAATCTTCTGTCAGCGAAGGTCGCTAGGTAGAGGCATACTCTGGAGGACCTCGCGAAACCGTTTTGAAACGGTTGTATGCGGCTGTACTCTGCAAAATCATAAAAATTATTGTGCTATTAGAAACTATTAGTTAACGGGAAAAAAAACACTTTGAAAAAAGTTTAAAGGTTTAAAAATGAAGTAATTAAAATAATAAACAAAAGTATTTACGTATCCCCTTCAATCCGAAGGGTAGAGTTTCATGCCTGGAGCCAGTGCGTGCAGAGTGAAGTGGAGGGCCAGTGATCCGACCCTGATGCTAAGCCAAGTCGTGGCCAGGGAGTCCTGCGGCGATCGTGGTGTCGCAGACTAGGTCTCAGGGGATCGCATCATCGAGCGTGGCAGCAAGTCCCGTCTCGTAACTAAAGAGGATGTCCAACTCCTCCGTAGTCAGTCCGCATCGTGGGCGTGGCAGAGGGCGTCATGAGACCCCTGGTCACTCGCGTCGTGAGGCTCGTCTGACTGGGGAGGACGTTGTCTGCCCGTCATAATCCTACAACCAAAATAAACTAATTTAATACTAATTACGTAAGTAAAATATTGAAATAAATTAAATTAATTAATTAATGAAATAATGTAAATTAAACTAACATAAATTAAGTAAATAATTTAAAATAAACTAATCAATTAATTTGAATAAAAGTAAATTAAAATTATATTAATTGAACTAAAATTAATTAAATTATACTAAATTAAGTAATGAAGAATTAAAATAAATTAGATTAATTGAACTAAAATTAATTAAATTAAACTTAACATTAATTAATTAAAACTAAAATAAACTAATTAATTCATTTGAATTAAAGTAAATTAAAATTTGATTAATTGAACTAAAATTAATTAAATTAAACTTAACATTAATTAATTAAAACTAAAATAAACTAATTAATTAATTTGAATTAAATTAAATTAAAATTAGATTAATTGAACTAAAATTAATTAAATTAAACTTAACATAAATTAATTAAAACTAAAATAAACTAATTAATTAATTTGAGTTAAAGTAAATTAAAATTAGATTAATTGAACTAAAATTAATTAAATTAAACTTAACATAAATTAATTAAAACTAAAATAAACTAATTAATTAATTTGAATTAAAGTAAATTAAAATTAGATTAATTGAACTAAAATTAATTAAATTAAACTTAACATTAATTAATTAAAACTAAAATAATCTAATTATTTAATTCGAATTGAAGTAAATTAAAATTAGATTAATTGAAACTAAAATTAATTGAATTAAACTAAATTAAGTAATGAAGAATTAAAATAAATTAGATTAATTGAACTAAAATTAATTAAAGTAAACTAAGTAATGAAGATTTCAACTATTAGATTACCCTAAACTAAAATTAATTAAATTTAACTAACATTAATTAAATTTAATTACTAACATTAATTAATAAAAACTAAACTTAACTAAACAAATTAATTAAATTAAACTAAATTAAAATTAGATTGATTTGAACTAAAATGTATCAATTAATTAAAGTAAAGTAAACGAAATTAGATTAATTAACCTTAAGTAAACTAAGTACTTAATTAAACTAAATTACATTAATTAAAATAAAATTAATGAAATTAACAACATTAAACTAAACTAATTAAATTTAAACTAAAACTTAAACTAAAACTAACTAAAAAACACTTAAAACGGATATGAAACTAACCTTGTAATAGAAACCGGGATTGGAGGTTTAGGGTGTTTACGTTTAGAGTAGGGTAGGAACGGGGAAAAAAGAACGGGGAACGGAACGGGGGAAAGAGAGAAAAGAAAGAAAATGGAGAAAGAAAAAGAGAAAGGAAGAAAAGAAACGGGGGAAAGGAAAAGGGATATGATTTTAAATCAGATTTTGCGACCAAATGGTCGCAAATATGTAATAATGACAAGAAACTAAAGGTCGCGTGTGCTGGGGAAAATATGACCAAATGGTCGCATTTCTTGAGATATTTGCGACCATATGGTAGCATTTCTTGGAAAAGAGACCATATGGTCGCCACTTTGCCATGATCCAGAACAGCTGTCATATCACGAGTCCCATCAATAATTGCGACCATCTGGTCGCAATAATTAAATTCACCGCCAAATATTGCGACCAGATGGTCGTAATCTTTAAATTCACCGCCATAAATTTCATGGAAATTTAAATTTACCGCTCATATTTGCGACCATATGGTCACTATTTCACTTATATTTTTAAAAAAAATATAATTATACTTTCAAAAAATGCGACCATTTGGTCGCCTTTCCCTTCTAAATTACTACCATGTGGTCGCAAGGTCACCTTTTGTGTGAAATTGCGACCACATGGTCGCAAATATTAATATATATATTTAATCATTCCTTAAAAGAAATAGTTTTAATTAATTAAACACATACACACACATTTGAATAATCAAGTTAACGAAATATCTCATTCATCATCGTCTCAAAGAAGTCCGTCACATACAGCCTTCTTCTTCTTCTTCTTCTTCTTCTTCTTCTGTTTCGTCATCAGAGTCATCGTCTCGAATAAATTCAGCATCAATGTCACGTGCGTGAGAAGTGGAAGCATTTGTATCATCATCATCATGCAATGTTATCGTTCCATCGTTCAAAGGACGAACAGTACTGACCATCGTCGATTGCACGAGATCTTATCTCATCTTCTTGAAAAGCAACAGCTTCCTCTGCATGGTCGTCTTTCTCGGACAAGTTTTCTTCTACCTGGCGTGGTTTAACTTTACAAACAACTAACCAATCTGGCCGGATCTCGTCTATTAATCGGATAGTTCAGGTAATAAACTTGAATCGCCTGTGAAGCCAGGACGAACCTATCAGCGGTGCGCATATGCTTAGACTTGTTTACCTCAACGATTTGTAAATGATCAATCTTACGGACTCCGCCTCGTTTGGTTGTCTCGAACCGAGTGCAGTTGAACAGAACAATACGTTTTAGCGTCGGACTTGCGTATTTAATCTCAAGAATCTCATCGATTACTCCGAAGTAATTGTCTTTGTTTGTGCCGAACACGTGACCTTTTATGCAAACACCACTGTTGTTTGTTGCCCTGTTCACCGAATGCGCCTTCGTTTGAAATCGAATCGTAGTACCCACGTATCCACCATACGACCTTGCTATCCGTCCAGGTCCCTTTGCCAAATAAATGATGCGAGGATCATCCACCTAGGTAATGTAGGGGAGTCAACTTGTGTCATTGTCCACATACAATAATGTTAGGAAGATAGTAATTGTTTCAACATAATGCAACGGTTTTTTTGACAATTTAAAATAACTCACGTATGCCGAACCAAGAACGAAACTCTTTGTCGATTATTGACCCCTCCTTAGCGTCGTAAGACCAACTCGTGTCATTCGAACGTATACGTTTAGAAATAATCGTATGTTACAAAAATAGTTAGCAAATAATTTGTAATTGTTTATGCGATGAAATAATGTTAAGTTACAAACTCACTCTATGTAAGGCTCGATCTTCTGCAGTTTCATAACACGTATGTCGGATTACGTGATACTCGAGAATCGGACAACGGCCTACACGTCGATCTTCCAACCTGTCATACCAGGTTGGTAAAAATCGGCAAGTCGTTCATGTCAACACCTTTAAGTAAATTTTCGACAATGTTTCGTTTCACGGCCAAAATCGCTTCGCAATGTGTTGATCAAAGTAGTATGAACAAAATGTGGTAGTCTTTTGCGTCAGTACGCACTACGGATAGATCCTTCTACTCGTGATCTATTTCCAACCATCTTTTTCAACCGACGTAAGTACTGTGGGTACAAAACATAATTTACATTCGATGATCATCATCTTGATTCATACGCGTACATTACAAAATAAGCGTGCTTACCTTTCAAATGGGTACATCCAGGTAATGTACGGGACCCCCTAAGAATGCCTCGTATGGAAGATGCACTAGAAGATGCTCCATGGAGTCAAAAAAGCCAGGTGGGAACATTCGCTCCAACTTACAAATAATAACGGCGATCTCTGAACTCATTGAAGCGACAGTAGCTTCCGTCACTCTGACATGTCAAGTCCTGAAAAAAACACTCAACCTGGGCAAGCGGCTCCCAATGTTTATTCTCTAGGAACGGTCCGAACGCGACGGGCATCAATCGTTGCATGAATATATGACAGTCGTGGCTTTTCATCCCGAACATGATATGTTTTTTACTGTCTACACCGACTCAAATTCGAAACGTATCCGTCCGGGAATTTGATGGATTTGATTCACTCGAATAATGTTTTCTTTTCATCCGTCGTCAACATGTACTTTGCTTTTGCGTAATTATCATTGTCGTTAGGCTCCAACTCAGGACGGTGACATATCTCCCGTATATCGTAACGTGCCTTCAGATTGTCCTTCGTTTTTCCCGGAACGTTCAAAATCGTATTGAAAATATTGTCGAAGAAATTCTTCTCGATATGCATTACATCAAGATTGTGTCTAATCAGTAGATCTTCCCAATACGGTAGATCCCAAAAAATACTCCGTTTCTTCCAACCCGTGTTTTTCTCAGCCGCATTGTTTGCACTCTCTGCACCTTCCATTGTAATCTTCTGCATCCCTATAGCATCTATACCGTGAAGAATCTGTCTTCCACTATACATGGTCGGGGGAGTTTGTTTTCTTACTCGTCGACCCTTCTTCCAGTCCACGCTTGTTTGAACGGAAAGTGTGATTCAACGGCAAAAATCGCGGTGGCAGTCAAACCAACAAGTTTTCCGACCGGTTCGAGATAAAATGCATCCGTGTCTAGCATGCAATGTGGACATGCGTATGTCCCCGCCGTACTCCATCCTTTAAGAGGAGGAAATTAAGGTTCACACAATTAACTACACCGACTAAGGAAAGCAATAACAAAAGCTAAACACGGACTCAAAAATGTATATGAAAGCAATTAAAGATCAACATACCGGACAACATTGAATACGCAGGGAAGTCAGCGATCGTCCAGGATTAACGCGCGCGCATCAAGAAATTTTGTTTCTTGAAATGTCGTGACGTCATAACACCGTCACCCACAACCTTTTCAACTCGTAACAAGTGGTTGCAAATACACATCCAGTTTCTTTTTTGGACTTTTCGGCCCAGGTACGATCACTATTAGAAAAATCATCGGGTCTCGCATGCACATCGAGGGAGGCAAGTTATACGGGGTTACCATGGTCTGGCCAAATCAATATTGTGCCCTGGATGCCCCGAACGGGTTGAAGCCATCCGTGCATAAGCCCAATCGACGTTTCTCGGATCTTGTGCAAAATCGGGATGACAATTATTTAAATGCTTCCATGTCGCAAGACCTCGAGGGATGTCTCATAACACCTTCATTCTGCGTGAATGCTCGTGATGCCATCTCGTATGCGAGGTGTCACATCCGATGCATACAACCGATTGCGCAGGCGGGTCAGCCGGTAAATAGAACATGCGGGCGTTCGAATCATCGCGTTTCCTTGTTTGTATCTTGGAAGAAAAGCAGAATTTGCAATGATGCAGTCCTCATCCACATCCCAAGAAATCATGCATCCGTTTTGACACGAATCTATTTTCTCCACGGGTAATCCAAGTCCCTCCACTAGCTTTTTCGTGTCGCATAAACCGTGGGGCATATTATTTTCTTCCTGGAGCGCATCGACGAAACCACGATGCAATCGCATCAAATCCTCTACCAGGGTATGTTGATCTGCGCCTTTATATTTAAAAGTTCTGGAAGCAGAACAAGTTGACTTACCTCACACCCATCGTACAATGGTACCGGGTTGTCTTTAGCATCTCGTGCATCTTTCGTGCATCCCGGATTCATTTCCTCTTCTACAACCCGTTCATCTTCGCTTACGTTTAAACTTTCACGGAAATTTTCATTGCCCCCATACCCCGCACCATCAAGTATCATTTCGTCGCATCCGACTATCTTGTTGTTCATCATTCCGTTCTTCGTCAACAACCTCTACATTCGAATCGCTACCTTCGTATCATCTCGATTCCTGTAATGCAACGTCGAACATTTCCTGTGTTTCCCCCGAAACACCCAGGTGATAATAATTCTGCACAAATCCCCGACTATAAAGATGCACCTTCACATCTAGAACGGTATGATTCTCCTATTGTCGCATTTCCCGCACGGCAAGCGTAGCTTTCCACCATACTTTTCATAATAGGCGGTTGTCATGCAAAACTCAACAAATTGTTCAACCCCGGCCACGAACTCATCGTTCAAATACCCGTCTATCAAACGAACATATATCCACTCTCTCATTTTCTTTTTTCTTAATACTAACAAACAATAGGTGGAGGGATTTTCTTTTTTCCCGCCAAAATTTCCCGCCATTTTCCTCACTGCCCAGAGTCACATCAAGTCAGAATTTACGACCAGATGGTCACTTTTTTGGTGACCAGTTGGTAGCTTTTATCCCACCAAATTTTTTATAAATTATTGGTCACATAAAATCACATAATTTGCGACCAGTTAGTCACTTTTAATTGTGACCACTTGGTAGCTTTTTTCCCTCTAAAATTACGTGCCATTTTTTGCTACCAATACATATTTTAGTCACAAAACGGCGACCAGATGGTCGTTTGTTTAGGTGACCAATTGGTCGCTTCTTTCGCGCCATTTTTTATGACTACTTCTGCTTTTGGTCGCAAAAAAAGTGACCAGATGGTCACTTAAAGTCAACTTTCAAAGAAAGTGACCAAGTGGTCACAAAAAAACCACCACTTTTGTTTGGTCGCAAATTTCTGGTCGCATTTTGACAGTTTTTTTGTAGTGAATATGGGCAAGGTGGGTAGCTCCCTTTCCAATTTTTGTTATTTTCTTTACCTCCTCTTGCTTTTACTAAAAGTGCACCTTCAATTGTTTCTTCTTTTCTCATCATTCTTCTTTGCTCTAGTGTCTGTAATGCATTCAACAATTCTGCCAAGGATATGCTCGACAAATCTTTAGATTCTTCTAAAGAGGAAATTTTAGATTCATATTTTTCAGGTAAAGTAACAAGAATTTTTTGCACAATGCGATCATCAACAAAGTCCTTACCAAGCAACCTTGCCTTGTTTACTATGTCCATCAACTTGTCCGAGTAGTCTTTAATGGTTTCTGTCTCGTTCATTTTCATCATCTCAAACTCCCGGATCAAGTTGAGTACTTGCATATTTCTGGTTCTCTCATTGCCTTGATATTCTTTTTTTATGAAATCCCAAATCTCTTTTCTTTGTTTCCAAGTTCATAATTTTTGTAAATATAGAACTTGAAACAACAGAGAATAGACATGCTTTAGCTTTTGATTTCGGGTCTTTCTCTCTTTGTGAATCTTCATTTGAGCTAGCGTGGGATTGTTTGGCAATGGCGGAATTTCATAATCTACCTCTACTGACTTCCCATAGATCCAACGCTTCTAGATGGACGATCATTCTAATGACCCCAAGCTTGATAATTATTACCATCAAAGATTGGTGGTGGAACGGAGAAAGAAGTTGTAGACTCCATTTCTAAACACAGATCCCTCAAGAAAAAATTGGCTCGATACCAAACTGTTGTTATTTAAGAAGACATAAATATTGGACAGGATAGAAA
Organism: Gynostemma pentaphyllum; assembly: GCA_028015215.1. NCBI lineage: Eukaryota > Viridiplantae > Streptophyta > Magnoliopsida > Cucurbitales > Cucurbitaceae > Gynostemma > Gynostemma pentaphyllum. Next base: position 41,704,308 of record CM051352.1, on the reverse strand, counting down.
AGAGAAGAGTTTTAATCGCAAGGCTATATTTTATTCAATGAATAGCATCCCTTTTATAGAGCCGATGACATAATCGAAAGGATAAATATTCTTTGAATGAAATCTTATCAAATCAAATCTAACGAGAATCCTAGCAAATCATAACAAAACAAAAGAGATATGCAGAAAATAAATCAAATTTGGTTTGTAACCAATTATTCATCTATCAACTAAGGCACATTCCAACAGAAATTACAAATATCGATCTTGAAACCAACAAATGAAATTTTGATTAAAAATACTAAAATTTTTATATTCAAAATATATTTAAAAAAAGCATTCTCTCTTAAAAAAAAATAGAAAAAGGTCTTGTAGAATGGGTATTTTGTTTTTGAAATGTTTAAAAATTAGGGAAATTTCACTAGGTATTAGATTTGATGCATATAGCAATTTTAATTATTGTTAAGTAATTGATGTTTAAATATAGTTTTGTTGTTATTGAGCTATTATGCTATAGCATAGTTTTATGCCTTTAAAAATTGTTGTAGTATATTGTAAATTAGGTAACTTTGTTACTTTACATATAAATACTCTCTTGTAATTAGCTCAATATAGACAATTCAATGCACTTTATTTCTCTCTCCCCCATTCTTTTTACTTCTTCTTTAACGAATTGGTATAAGAGCTGTTAGATTTAAAAAAAAAAAAAAAAAAACCCTCAAATCAAAGAAAAACTTGAAGAATAGGAAGAACTATTCCTTGTCCAAAAACTATAGAGAAAAACTCAAGCAAGTTTTCAAAGAAAACATTCCATGTAACGCCCCGTTACAAGGTAAGATTAATTTTGGAATTAAATTAAAATTTATTTAATTTAATTAAAGGGTTTGGAATTTTGATAAATAATCTTTTTATTTATTTAGGCTTTTGGGTGACACTTTTGATAAGTGTCACTTTTTGTAAATAATGAGGAGTCTTGGATTAGTGAGTAGTGATGACGTGGCGAGTAGTGATGACGTGGCAAGTAATGCTCAAACCCTAATTTGTAACTAAGGAAAAGAAGAAGAACATTTTCCTCCTCTCCTTCCCACACCCTTGCCGCCGCCCCTCATAGTGAAAGAGAAGAAGGAGATTCGTCGTTCGCTCGTTGGTTGATCGTTTGTGAATCGGGTTTTTGGATCTAGGCATTTTGGAAGCGATTTTGGTCGAAGGTAACGAAACTTCTCTTTTCTCTCTTTCTTCTTGATGCCGTGGGGTTAGGTGTGGTTAATGATAGGATTTTTCATCAATTGTTAATTAGGGGATCGGTGGAAATTGCCCGGAATCGAAGGAGGAAGATCGGGAGCCTTTTTCTTGAATTTCGTTGAACGGGTAAGCTTTTGGGTTGGATTTAACCACCTTTTTAATTCTGGATTTTTGTTTTTATATTCACTTTATGAACACCAAGAACCCTAGCCATTGTATCGAACTCCATAATTACCAATTTCCGAAACCGTGGCCAAATACCTAATCGATCTTGATTACCAACACCTAAACCATCAAGATCGATCACCCTAACTACGAAACCGCGACCGAACCACGTCCCGATGACCATGACCAGCCGCGGCACCCACACACCCCCACGCCCACACTTAGCCAATTTCCTTCGCCGTTTGATTTCCGTTCTTTGATCCACCGAACCCCAAACCTCTTTGTTTGATTGTAGTATATTTAAATGGTATTTTAAGCTATTTAGGATCTTCGTTTCAGGTCTGGATCGTCAAGGAAAGTAGCTTTGTTTTCGGATTTAAGCAATTTGTTGAGGTGAGTTAACGGGTTATTCAACGGTAAGGTTTTGGAGAAATCTAAAGCCCTTACCGTAGCTTATTCTTTCTTATATAATTAAATATGTAATTCTGGAAATTTAGGAAGAAAAATAATATTGGAAACACCGAAAAACAATTGGGAGAAAATAATATTTTCGGTTAGAATTTGTGAAGGCCATTTTCGCCAAAAGTGATGTTTTTAGTTTCGATTTGCCTCTGGATGATGATGAGTATAAATCTGGAATTATTTGATGATTTTTAGTGCCAATAGCCTTAAGTTTTGAGTTAGGATTCATAAAAGTTCATATTTTGATTTTCGGCAGTTTTCGGTAGTTTTCTTGTTTTCGGCAGTTTTGTGAAGTGTATGTAGAACTGAGTGGGCTGCTGTATTTTTATATTATAATTTGATTTTGAATGATTATTATTATGAGGATAATGTGGTTGTGATGATGAACTGAGATTGAGTAAAATACATTTACTAGTGTTGAGGCTACGAGCTCAACACTTAGTCATTTTAGTTATGGAAAGGTCCATAATCAGGGTACTAATGATCATTGCTCGTCACGAATGATTCATTAGGTGAATAACGATTATAGTTGAGGCTATAACCAGGTACTAAGAAGTGGTAGTAGTTCCGAGGAACCGCCTTCTTAGTGGTGTTGTGAAAAGAGAATGTTTGTATAATTAATTAAACTTGTAGATCGGATTGATTGTATTAAGTGTGAGTTTGATGTTGGGACTTGGGTAATATATATTGGTGAGCCATTTGAGGGAGGAGGTTTCCATGAAAGAGTTAAGTGTTGATAGCGAATGTTTATTGAATAAAGAATGAGTGGAGGAATAAGTGACGGTTGGAGTGTAAGAGTCTTTGGAAGAGTGTTGAGAGCTTGGGACTCGGTTTGGGTTGTTAGAGACTACCTAAGACTTTATTGTTGTTTAATTCGTTTTCTCACTGGCTTTAGCCTCACAGTGCTATCTGTGGTTATTTTTTTCAGGTAACAATGGACCGAGAGGTGGCGGTTGATGAAGTGGAAGAGATGAGTGTTCATGTCATGGAGGCGCCTCGAATTTATTCTTTTGAATGATGAATAAAGTTTTCTTTAACTTTTATTTAATGTCTTGAGTCGTTGGGAACTTTTAGTTGATTTTAGACTCTTTAGTCTTTACCATTATATTTGAACTTTATTGTTTTGTTTAAAAATTGAACTCCGGAGTTTCTGTTTTGTTTTAAATTCTCAATGATTATGAAGTTTGAATTATTTTAAGTAAAGGATATTTATTGAGTCTTCCGCTGTTGAAAATAAGTGTATTTGCTACTCTGAAAAGTCAGGTCTCTACATTCCACGTCTGAAGAGGATGTCTAACAAATGCGAAGTAGAACGGTATGATGGCAAGGGAGATTTTGGATTATGGAAGATAAAATTGCAAGCACGCCTAGTCTAGAACAAGTCCATCAAAGCACTTGATTCTATCACAATCACAGCCACGATGAAAGCAAACAAGAAGTAAGAATTGAATGAATTGACTTTTAGTGCTATTATATTGCATCTAACAAATAATGTACTTAGATTAAATGCTGAAGAACAAGACCTTGTGGGGCTATGGGAAAAGCTCGAGAAAATGTATGTCAAGAAAGTACTGTCTAACAAGATTTTTGTTAAAAGAAAACTATTTGCTTTCAAACTGGTTTTCTCGAAAACATTGGAAGAGAATCTTTATATTTTCTCAAAGATTACCTTGGATCTTGCAAATATTGTGAGTGTTGGCTTTTTTGACATGTTAATCTCACTTAATTATATTTTGATGATAACAAACACTCATTACTAATTATTTTAGTATTTTAGTGTTGTATTTTGTAGAGCGGAAAATAACGAGCGTGATGTAATTTGAATCATCCAATTCTGAGATAAAACGAAGAAGATATCAAGAAAATAAAATTGGATTTGGAATATATATAAAAATTAGAAATCTAAAATAAAGGAAAAAGAAAAATTAAAGTCCGAATTGATATAAGTTGTTCGATCAAAGTCATTAGCAAAATTTGACAGTCCACGTTCGTGCGTGCTCTTGTCAGGCACAACTGACACATGCAGGTCCCGAAGAACTTCTTTCCTCCAACCGACGCTCAACAAGCGTTCACTCCTATTCACAATGCAAATTTCCGGTTTCCATATGATGCGTAAATACGACTTTTCCCCTACGATTTATATTAATGTCTTCCATGTCCTGACCCTTCTTTGTCCTCTAAGTTGACCGAATTTCAAACTCCCTCTCAACAGCTTCTCTGCCCGGATTGCCTTTATTGCCTGAAATAATATTGTGTAATATTATTAAATAATTTTTTAGATTTCTTCAGCCAATCAGAAGTTGACACGTGGCATAAATGGTTAATTTTTCTCCTTCATCTTCAAATGGCCAAAAAAACAGAAACAAAAATATCAAGAAATTTCATATTTTGAGTCTCCATCTTTTTGAAAGATTTGTATTTGTGTGAAAAATTATAATTCACACTTGGGTCAATTTCCTAGCCCGTAAATAGGAATGGTTTTAGGTTGATGTTGCTCCCGATAAAAGGATCGGGTTTGTTCTTGATCCCGCAAAAAGAACGGTTGAGTTTGAGCTTAATCACGCTAAAAGGATTGGGTTATACTTGTTTGGGAAAGGTAATAAATTCTCGAGAGGCGCTCGGGGAGTGGACTAGGCTGGATTATAGCTGAACTACTATATATTTGGTGTCAACTTTCTAACCCTATCCTCTTTATTTATTGTATCATATTAATTGTTATATATTTATTGTGCTAATGAATTGGGATAATTAATATCAATCATTGCTAAATATTTATTGTGATATTTATTATTAATCATTGAAATTGATTACTGCTTCACATTTTTATTACATAACATTTATTGAAGTAATCTTGGTTGTTAGAAATTCATTGTGATAAAATATTTCCTATACTTTGTTAGAGAGAATTTTAGGAGAAAAATCATATTAATTATTTGAGATTAATAATATGTAATAAAGATGAGAAACCAGAGACAGAAAACATAGACAGTTTATATGAATTGGACATTGCTTAAAAATGAGAAACCAGAAACAGAAAACACTCCCTAAATATACTTATTTCTCAAAATTTAGAAACCAGAAACAGGAACGAAAATATTACCAAACACCCCGAGTACTTGTTTAAATATTTTATTTTGTGTTTCTTTTTGCGCGAATGATAACTAAAAGTGGTTATGAAAGATCTTGAGTGACAATTTCACTTTTAATGAAAGAATATAGTTCATAAGTACTTCATTCATAAATATCACATGCATGACAGTATTTTTCTTTCTCCTATTAAAATTATACATTCAATAATTATAATTAAGAAAGTTCAACCATGACGGTCACATCCAATAATTTTTTTTATTGATGAGGTTTTAAATTTCATTTTCATTCTTGTAATTAAAAGTTTGTATAGTGGATTAGTTAGATCTTCCTTGCAACTAGATAAGTGTGTACACAGAATCGAACCATCCAAAAAATCAAACTACACAACCAATTGAATAATTTTGGATTGCAATGAGTTAGGGTTGAGTTAGAGATTTTTTAAATTTTAATTTGGGTTAAACAAAACCAACATGAATTCATTAATTGAAAATATATAAAAATACAGAAGATCACAAGTTCATAATTGAGAATAATATTTTTATTGGTATAGAATATTTTAGATAGAGTAAAAGTAAATTTATACCTAAGCCTCATCATATGGATAAAGCCCGTGGGCCGGCCCAAGTCCAGCCCGTAAGTCAACGGTTGACGGCCAGGCCCGGCCCGACCTGTAAATCTTTGGGCTGGATATGGATCATGCATTTGAGCCCAAGCCAGGCCCGTGGGCTTTATCCATAGGGCCCCCCATCAGGCCTGGCCCGAAGCCCGGTTTGAGGTCTGTTAAAAAATTATTAAAACATATATATAAATTTAATATATAATTATAAAATATAATGTTAATATTTTATTTTATTTTAATATTTAAATATAATCTTATATATAATTATAAAATAAATTATATTATATTTTAAAAAAGAAATGGAATAATCTTTTACTTTACTTCATTATTATTTTTTATCCATTTTAGTTTCTCTTTTTAAGTTAAATTTAAAAAAAAAATTAATATAGTCAACTTAAGCTAAAAGAATGATAAATAAATTTAATTTAAAATTTTAATAAACCATATAAAATAAAGTATAAATAAAAAAAGATATAGTAATAAAATAATAAATTAACTTCATCACTTTAGAGTTAAATTTAAGTTTAATAAACATATAAGAACAAATATGAATAAATAATGAATAAGATAGTAAAAATTTAAATTAACTTTTTTTTTCATCACTTTAGAGTTAAATTTAAGTTTAAAAAGTTAAAAATAATCTTTTTAAAATACAATTAAAAATTTAATGAAAATTTAATTAAATAAATAAAACTTTAAACGGATTGAGCCAAACCCGCAAAAACGGGTCTGCCCGGCCCGTATTTTATCTCATGGGTCCAAGCCCGTGGATTGGGGTTGGGCTTACCATTTTAAGCCAGGCCCAGCCCATTTATTGACCATGCCTTGCAAGCCCGGCCCATTGATGAGGCTTATTATACCGGTTAAGCTCAATAAAGACTATTATACCAACGTGGAGATTTAGAGAGTTCATATTTATATTAAATAGTGTTAAAGTCATGTGAATGAAATTTTCATATGTTAAACATATAATTGTAAGCCTCAAATCTTCAAATGTCTAGCAAAATAGTAAGCATAGGTTAGGTTTGATATGGTTTTTTATTTGAAGGGAGGATTGTTAAAGGTATGGCCAAGAATTTGCATAATATGAATTGGTTGTGATTCAAGATAATTAAATTATTGTCCATTTCACAAAAAAAAAAATATATAATCAAACCAAAAACAATTAGAATATTTCTTAAATATGAGAAACGAATAAGAGATACTGACAAAATTTTCAAAGAATGAAACAAAGAACTAGAAGGAAAAAAAGGGAACGCTAGCATAGGTAATTCAATTCGTGCGATTTTGGAAGTCAAAACATCAAGTATGTGTGAAGCCCATAGAGGCATTAACTTTTAATTTTTTTTTTAAAAAATGTCATTGTTTTATATCAGTTGTAATGATATTTTAACAAATTTATGATTAAACTAATTCTTTTTATCAACGACCGAAAATCTATCATTCTAAATTATTTTTTGACATTCTTGTTCATAATATATAGGCTGCTTCAATTTAGTTTATGACTAATTTATGAGGCAGTAAAAAACAGTTTCAACAAAATTTTCAAGTCTTTCTTGTTCTTCTGAAAGTGTAGCCTTGAGAATTTTCAAATTTTTCTTTCTTTAGTAAATCGATTTTTTCATTCTAGATTGCTAGAGAAACTCCACATCTATAAGATAGAATAAGAGTGAGTTTGGGATAATTTTTCAAGTGTTTTTTTTAATCCACTAAAAATACTCCTTAATTTTTATTTGATGTTTGGTTACATCATAAATATGTTTTTGAAATTTTTAAAAACACTTAAATAGGTTTATCTAAAATGTGTTTTACTCCAAACATTTTCATCAAAATGAATCCAAACTCACCCTAAGAAGATATACAAGACCTAAAATTGATCTTGTTGTTACTACTACTTTACCACACAAATGAGCATGTGGAATGTAGAGTTAGGAAAAAAAGCACAAAGTGTTGCCTTTGTTCCAACTTCTAAGAGTGTGCGTGTGCATGCTCTGGTTTGTGCTTGTACTCATAATCAAGATGAACAAAGGCCCTCTCAATCTCAGGTAGAAGCTCAAGCTTTTCTTGCAATGATTCCCCAATGTCATGAGCCTCCTCTAACGGCATGTCTCCAGGCAAGACAATATCAACCTCAACAAAGTAGTGAGACCCGAATGTATATGCTCGAACTGTATCAATGTGCCTGATGGCCTTGTGATGATTCCAACAAAGATAGGTAAGTTTCTGTAGATACTCAGGGGCTGCTGATCTTCCGACGAGGGAGTTCACATTTTCCAATACCGTCATTGACCATGTGCGGATAGTGTATAAAGCAAGCTGCACCAGTTCAAAGCTCACACAGTAAATGGAGTTGACCGGGAATGTCAGCCATTAGAGACTAAAATGAAGCACGATAACCCGGTTGTATTAGACAACATTCGTGTATTTTTTGGCCAAAAACAGGAAAAGTTTATTGTGTTTTAGTAACAGTCTGATGATGACATGACCCTACTACCAGAGTTTACATATATACACGGAACTTTAGATCTTTATAATCAAGATGCATGTTGAAAAGGAAAAGCTATTAGGCAAGTTTCGGATTCACTAATCGACTATGTGCATACTAAAGGTAAACATACAACAGCAAGTAGATGATATACTGATGATGGGGAGAGACAATTTGGGAGAAGAAAGGGAGAGAGACAAAGTGACACTCACAATAATAGCTCCAAGAGGGTCCATCCAGCCATCTATATAATTAGCAAGGAGTGCAGCAATGAGGCCGATTGCATTGGTGATCACATCAAAAAAATGATCTTGTGCATATGCTTTAATAATCTCATTGGTGAAAGCACGACAATAAACAACTAACAACAGTTTGACCAAAGTAACTGAAAGCATGATGCCTACAACCCATCCCTCTTGCTCCTTGGTCAAGTTGAAGTCAGAATCCTAAAAAGAGAGTAAGAAATTGAATAAAGAAAGTACATGTCAAACCTTCTGAAGCAAAGCATTGCAAAATCTAGTTGCTATCCTAGGTATACAACTTTTCTTGTTGAGGGGAAAAATTAGACCTCAAGTCCTCCTAGAATCTACTTACATTTGATAAAAGCGTCCGAATTGACTCCAATATTATCTGTAATCCTAGAGTTGCCATGACAGAGGCAAAAACAAGAATACCCTGTATTGGGAAAGAAAAAAAAAATCAGAAAATAGACTTTTCTGTAAGGACAGCCAAATTGACAAAACCAATTGGGTAAAGAATTCATTTAAAGTTTAAATCCTTCATTCTACTTACCTTTGACTAAAAAATAAGTTAAAATAAGTAAAGAGGTCAATATAACGAATCTACAGTGAATTATAGAAAAGTATGGCCCATTAGTTCCAAATAAAAGGAGAAAAATATTTAGCTACTTCACATTCAACTTTGTACTAAGTATCATTATAAAGAAGCACAATGATGCAATGATGAGTAACCCACTCCATATCCTTGAGGATTTTGATGCTGCATCTGGGCTGAAACTCCATCTAAGCATCAGATCAGTATAGGCCAGGACAGGAGAGATCTTATAGTGAGTCGTAGAGACCTTCCCTTCATCTAACTTAGTATGCCTTTAGGAGCCAATCCCTGAAAGATAACTTTTGGGAACCAATCATTGAGAAGACGACAAAGAGGATACGCAAGTGGAAATTTTTTTGCCTTTCTAAAGGTGGGATATTAACCCTTAGCCAAACTGTTTTAACTAGTCTACCTCTATATAAATGTCTTTGTTCCACATGCTAACAAGATTGCAGCTTCCCCGGACAGTTTCTAAGCCGAAGGGTGCTGGGGACTTGGAATAGGTAATTTTCTTAAGAAAAATGAATCCAAGCTAACAAAATGGCTTGGGAAGATTCTCAAGAGAAAAGGAAGCACTCTGGCATAAAGTGATCACTAATCTTAATGGTGTTGACACCTCAAATTGGCTGCCTAAAGAGAGAGTTTGGTAGTTGGGAACCATAGTATAGTCCACAGTTGTTCCTTATGAAACAGTAGCAACTTTTCTTGAGACCACGGTGAGAGTTAGCGATGGTACTGTTAAATCGACAATAGACCCAAGACAAATTTAATCACATATCTCAACAAGTAGAAATATTTCTTTTGAAAGGTTCCGTTGGTCGCTGATCATCCTTTTTGTCTAAGGTTTTTCAAGTTGTATGCAGTGGCCACTTCTTAAAACTCATCAGTTTTTTAAGCTGACCAAGATAGTTCCTGGAGCATATTTACTAGAAGAAACTTGCTAGACCCTAAATTAGGGAGCTGGCTAACCTTCTACTGATTGAGAACTGTTATTCTGATGGGGTGAGGATAGACTGATGTGAAAGCTTTGGCGGCTTCTTGGTTAAATTCCTTAATAAACACCATATCCTACCTAATTTTTGTGCCACTCTAGAAGTATCAGGAAGATAGCCTGTCCAAAGAAAGTCAATTTCTTTTATTTAGACACTCGGGAATATTTTAAACACAGAAGACAGGTTGCAGAGAAGGTGCCCCTCAGCTACACTTAAAGTTAAACCAAATCATTGTTCCCTCTGAAAATGATGAAGAGGCCCAATCTCACCTTTTCTTCCTCTGCCCCCCCAACAAGAACTGTTGGAAAAACCTAATATAAATCTTTAATCTTTGTTGGGTTTTCCGTGACTCTCTAATTAGCAACTTGTCTAACATTTTGGCTGGTTCAAAAGATTAAAAAAACCTAATATAAATCTTTAACCAAACCATTGTTACGCAGGACTAATGCAGATCTGGCTTCAATGAAAGCCTCATGCTTCTATGGTCAAAATCCATGAAGGATCCTTTTTTAAATCTCTAGATACAAGCCTCTAGTCGGTGTTCCTCGTCTTATTCTTTTTGTAATTATTTGATAGGATCTGAACTATATTAATACGAAAATAGAACAATTACGAAACTACTAAGCATTTGAGAGGTTTTGAACTCTCCCCTTACACTATTCTCAATATCTTGGATACCTTCACACCCTCACATTTACTATAGTTATAACCCAATACTTCTACTAACCACCCCAATTATTTACTAATATGCCATTTCCCCTTCCCTAACATTTTCCTTCCTCTATGATTAACAGTAATCGGTCTGCTTTATTGCAATTTTGGATATTCTTTTGTTCTTTTGTGGGTTGCCTTCTTTGAGCCTTTTATCTTGCTCTTGAGGGATTTGTACTTTTCTTTTCATTTCGTTAATCAAAAGTTTTTTCTTCTTAATTTAAAAAGCAGATAGAAGAAGTCAATGGAGCCTACAAAGTTTTCAACCACAATAAAAACTTTTGACTCAAATATAGAATTAAGAGATATTTTAACAAGGAGACTAAATTTCTTAAATTTTTGAAGCAAGTTGTAACTAATTCACAGGTTCACCATCCATCATCCACCATCAAAACATCAAGATAAATAGCAATAAACAACTGTATGAACTCAATGATCGCAAAAGTGGAAAGCATTTAACTACAATCCAAACAGCACTGCACCAACAGTTTATTTAACAAAATAACTGCCCTATCAAACCATACGGATTAAGTTCATAAATGAATTGATCATTTTGTCATTTGATTTGGAAAATCTTTAGCCTGCCTCACAGGCAATACAGGCATTAGGCACCACGAGGGAAATTAAAAAGCAGCACAAATCAGAAGTTGTTGATAATACGGCATTGACAAGAAACAGTTGGACCTGATTGTGCAAAATTAAAATTCATGACAAATGAAACTTCTTTCATTCATGCATAAAGCGATGAAATTGCAAGGCTCTTAGACAAATATAGCTTTATAAGCAGTCCATATACTTCAATCTACAAGCTGTATGACACATACAGACATAAGTGAGAAATGCAAGACTTGGAGGCAAGGATGATACAGAAAGAAAAGGGCAACTGAAAATCAAAAACGAGAAAAATGAATTTCTGGGGTACTTGATATACTAAGAAGTTCAAGGACCCAATGGCAGCAACATATCTACATCATTATATTAAAAGTCAATTTATAGATGCCAAATCAATCTAAGTTCTGAGACTTCAAATCAAAACAAGTAAACTCTGAATTAACTACTGACAGAACTGAAAATTTTAACAAATACATTAATATTCCATGTATTGAGAGAGAGAGAAATATGATAAAAACAAAGTTTTACTACGAGTGCATGATCAAAGAGATAGTTGCATAAGCCATGAGGTAGTGCTTGTGTGCATATAGGAAGATATACTATACCCATATTCTTAACTTTTGACTCACTGACTAATAAAGAAGATGATGCTCAAGAGTACTTACCAAAGGCTGCATACGTTTCTTCCCAATGGGATACTGGTATGGACTAGGCGTTTGCATGGAAAATGCAGTGAACCATAGGATGAATCCAGATAAAAGATCAAGAAGTGAATCCAGCGTGGATGCAATAATAGCAAGGGAACCACTTCTAATGGATGCATAGACCTTAGCTACAAAGAGAACCATATTAGCAACATTTGATATTCTGATTGCAAATGTTTCACTTTTTGCCAACTTTTCACGTTCTTCCTGCAACCACCGTAGTTACATTTCCAGTTTAAGCTTCCAAGAATGAACCAATTATATTCAAGAAGAACAAATATAAAGAGTAATATTAACCCTTGACATTCCAGGAACATAACCACGCTCAGCTAAGGCATCCATTTCATTAAATCCCTCGAGCATCTCTACCTGCTGCTGGTAGTACTCAGCCACATAATCTTCAGGACCTGAATTCACCAAGAAAAAAGTAAAAGAGTAAGATGGACAACCAAAATGTTTAAGTTTCACGAACCTTCTTTTTTAAGGGCGGAGAGGGTTGGAGGAAGTGTGAATATGAGTTTATCTTTATGCTTCTAATTGAGGATATTATAAATCGTAAGAATTCAATATTTTCAGGCCTAACTTAATGCTGAAAGGACTGCTGCTTCTCGACCACTCTCTTTGCAATGTAAGACAACTACACAAAGAATATCTTCATGTCTGATTAATGTCAAGCCCATGATTGTACTGCAAATCTTTATTTAGGAAAGTACAATCACATTTACACTCCTACACCAAAAAGCTGAGGACAAGGACGTTCCATTCAACTTGTCACCAACTGCATATGCTCTATTGTAATAACACACTTACAGTTGATCACAGAAGCTGCATATTGACGATTTTATAGTATTTAAAATCTATAGTACACAGTGTCTAAATAAAACTAGGAGCAAGCCAGAGCAGTATGACGTTGATGTCAAACATACTAGTCTCTCAAGCTTTCAATTGTCAAGTCTTCATCTACAATTATAAAACTGACCATGCACTAAGTTCATCCAAAGAGTTATATAAAATAGGAAGAATCATACAAACAGATACACGAGAACTTTTACGCATGCATTTACAAACGTAAAAAGGCATACACACAAAAGAAAAGAACAAAAACAAAACTTACGGTCTAAGATTTTATCTGTACCAGGGATCATGAAGAAGCCAACTAAAAAGCGAAGACCCGAAATACAGAAAAACTGTTGATTTACTTTCAATTCCACAATCAAAAACCTTGAAGCTTTAGAACTCAAACAGCCAATTGCAGCAAAACTTTTCTCCAGAAACAAATTCAAGGCTTTAAAAACAAGAAAAAATCCATATTCTCCGCTCCAATTTCACAACAGGTAGACTAGTAAGTAGCTCATTAAATACACAAAACAAAGAAAACAGAACCCTTTATACAACGAAAAAAACAACCCACAAGAAAAAACTAAGAAAATAGAGTGAAAGGAACAAAACCCACTATCATAGGACAGAAATTAAAGGAAGTGGCCTAGTGCAAGAAGAATAAATACGATTTATTCATAAAAACGAATATATGCTTAAAAAAAAGAAAAAATCAACAAATCAAAACAAAGAACTGAAAATAGAATATTTCCAGAAAAGAACAAACCAGAATTTAAAAAAAAAAAAACATAAAAGAAAGACGGCAGAGCAGGAGGGGAAGGAAATTACCCAAAACCCCAAGACAGCAATCATGGAGACGAGGAGGAGGCTTTCTCTTATGCTCCGGTGAGAGTTGAAAGCCATCGAAGTTTAAACGCCAAGAGAGGTCGCCGGCGCTGGATTGTAGTAAAAGCGAGCTTTCATCGCCGTTATCGAGAGAAACGGGCTCTACCATTTTGCCGATCACTGAAAATGAGAGAAATGTGAAAATGGGGAAGAGGAATTATTGGTGGTGGAGATGGTAAATTTAACAAGAAATTGAGGGTATTTTAGGGAAGAAAAAGGTAGTGGTGGCGGTGGTGATGATGGTGGCTGTTGTGGTTAGCGGAGTTTTGCAGCGTACGAACCAGTGAAGTCACAGATTGTGGAAATTGTGAATTTGGATGCCATGTGTCCGAATTTGATTGGGTGATATTATTGATGAATTTTTAAATTGTATTTTTTTGCGATTGAAAACGAAACAAAAATACCTTTGTCAGTTTCCAAACTTTCATTGGAGAATTTTATTTTAAAAGATTTTATTTTAATGTTTGTCTTTATATTATTTTATAGGTTGTGTCAATTCCGTCCATACACTTTCCAAAATGTTTAAAATGTTTTAGATATATATTATTCTATAAATTTTGCTGATACCACTCGGAAATGAGTTATTGCTAGAGGTTTTTTTTTTTTATACAAAATATTAGGCGGGGATTGATCCACTCTCTTAAAAGTATAACTACAACACCTTAACCATTGGGTTATGCTCATATTGACGAGTTATTACTAGAATTAAATCAAATTGAAGTCCTAAATTAAAGACTTTAATTCACCAAATTTCAAAATTAATGATAAATTACAATAAATTTTTAATATACCTAAAAATAAGAATTTCTGATTGTTATCTGATGGATCTCGTTTATCTAGTTTACTTATATACCCCCGCTTTCCTTTTCTGATTTCCACCCACGTCTCTTTCCTTTTTAACGTCGTTCTTAAATGCTAAGATTTTATTCTGGTTCTCTAACTACCTTAAGATTTTTTTAATTAATTCAAAATATACATGCTTAATTTTAGGGATATTTTCTTCCTTTTAAATTCACTCAATCTATTTATAATTTTCTAGAAAAAATAGTTGTTCATGACGTTTTCTTCCTCTAACTCATCTCATTTGTTTCCTTTTCAAAACTTTCATCAACATCGGACAAACCCAATTAGAGTTTTTTATTGTTTTTTTTTTTTTTCTTTGTTCATTTTATTTATTTCTTTTTTTTCGTATGTGAAGGAAAAAAATAGTATGTGGATTATGAAATTGAAATCATCAACTTCCACACAATTTTGTTGCGTATGTGAAGGAATAAGCTAAATAATGGAATCAGATAACTTTCAATTGAGAAAGTGGACCACTCTCCACATCAATCTTTTGACTCATTTGAGGCTTATGGGGCCAAAGATTGGGATACACATTTTTTTTAATAAAGAAATATGAAGTTTGGGGTGTGATATTTTTGTCATATGACTCAATATGTTGTTTGGTTTAAATGACACTAGTAGAACCCACATTTGGTGCATGTGTAGTAATTGACAAATAGAATACTTCAACCCATAAAACAATATATGAAGGTAAGAGATTGATAAAACTATATACACTCTCTAATGTATTTCCTTCTGTTGAGGGCGAATAAAATCTCACATCGGTTAGAGAAGGGGATGATCATAGGAATATAAGGGGAAGGACACATCTCTATTGGTATGAGGCCTTTTGGGTGAAACCAAAAGTAAAAGTCATGCTGGCCTAGCCCAAAATGGACAATATCATACCAATGTGGAGTTGTGGAGGCTCGATTGTCACCTAACAAGTGGTATCAGAGTAAGGAGTTGACCTGGATAGAGTTGACGGATGGAGGGGAGGCTCAATGGATATTTGTTTGAGGGGAGGATTGTTAGGAGCGAACAAAATCTCACATCGGTTAGGGAAAGGGATGATCATGGGTATATAAGGGGAAGAACACATCTTCATTGGTATGAGCCTTTTGGGTGAAACTAAAAGCAAAGTCATGCGGGTCTAGGACCAAAGTGGACAATATCATACCAATGTGGAGTTGTGGAGGCCCGGTGTCCCCTAACAAGTGGTATCAGAGCCATGCCCCGACCCTAACGATATGGATGAAATCCTCAAGTGTCGAACAAAGTGAGGAGTTTCGGAGACCCGGTCCGTGGTGGGGTTTATCGGACAGGCGGTGCGCTCCGAAAAAAAGGAGTTGGCCTGGATAGAGTGGACAGATGGAGGGGAGGCTTGGTGTATTTGTTCGAGGGGAGGATTGTAAGAGTGCGAATAAATTCTCACATCGGTTAGGGAAAAGGATGATCATGGAAATATAAGGGGGAAGGACACACCTCCATTGGTATAAGGCCTTTTGGGTGAAACCAAAAGCAAAGTCATGTGGGCCTAGGCCCAAAATGGACAATATCATCCAATGTGGAGTTATGGTGACCCATTTTCCCCTAACAAGTGGTATCAGAGCCATGCCCCAACCCTAATGATGTGGGTGAAATCTTCAGGTGTCGAACAAGATGGAGGAGTCTCGGAGACCCAATCTATGGTTGGGCTCTATCTGACAGGCGGTGTGCTCCGGAGAAAAGAGGTTGGCCTAGATAGAGTGGACGGATGGAGGGGAGGTTCGGTGGATATTTGTTCGAGGGGAGGATTGTTGAGGGCGAACAAAATCCCACATCAGTTAAAGAAGAGGATGATCATGGGAATATAAGGGGAAGAACACATCTATATTGGTATAAGGCCTTGGTAAAACCAAAAGTAAAGTCATGTGAGCCTAGGCCCAAAGTGGACAATATCATACCAATGTCGAGTTGTAGAGGCCCAATTGTCCCCTAACACCTTCAAAACTTAACAAAAAGACGTTGATTTCCAAAATCGAGGGACCAAAAATACAAACAAGTCTCAATCTAAAAAACTAAAAGGGTATTTTAGCCGAATATTTATCTATAACTAAAATGGATACCATATTATACATTTGTAATTGTATTCAATGTTATTTACTTTGTTCATTAAACAAAATTTTAAATAAGTCTTATAGACTTACTAATTAGTTTGGAAACCAATCTTTATTATAGATAAAAATCGATTAATTCGGGGATTATAAGAAACCTGGGTTAACATTAGTTAATCAACCTACGATCTCTTGTTCTCCGTGAAGCACATAGAGTCGAGTTTGCCCCATCAAAGGTTTGAGGTGATAGATGAAGGAAGAATTATTCGGTGGATCTATGTAAATCTACTTTTTATTTATTTTATTTTGGGTTTCTTATTATTCATAAATCTTTATGACACATGAGTCTTTTTCACATTTTGTGAATGCAAATAGATGATAGAGAAAGAAGAAATAGAAGTTGAAGGTTGATTCAATGAAATTGATTTCAGGGTAAGAGAGAAGCGAGTTAGTAGTGGTGACAGTATGATTAAGTGATTGAATTTATGGGGTAACGACGATCATTGAAGAGCTGCAAAAGAGTGAATGTGGGAATGAGGAAATGGTATTAAATGTCCCCTCTTTATTACGTGCTCTATCATCAAGAATGAGTTAGAGAAGTCATACAGAGCACCGTGGTAGTGATGAAGGAATGGATAACAACATTCCTCGCACAAGAAGGTACACAGCTCTTGGGGATAGAGATCGAGTTGTGAATTGAGACATTTCAAAGGTACTTGAAATACTCAATTAGAAGTTTGTAGTTGACCACCAAGAATCAAACCCCGGTAATGGAAAATGCAAGGAGCATGTGGAGTATTTAGATGAGTTGTGGACCAACAGAAAAGGTGGCTCAAACGGGAAGCAAAGGCCGAACAATCGGCATGCTGCCTCATCCCGCCCTGAACCTTCCTACCATGGACAATCCCGACTAAAAGGAGGATTTAACCTCCGGGATGTGCTCAATCAAAAAAGGAAAGAGCAAACTAAAGTTATGAAGTCCACCGCGGAAAGTACTCAACCTTGGACGCCGGAGTTAAAAAAGCTTCAAGACGAGCTCGGTCACATGAAGAATGAGTACCGAGGTAAGGTTCCTCTTACTTTGGAAGAACTCCTCGAGCAGGCGGAGCCTCCATTCATTGATGACATTATGAAGGTGGATTTACCCGCCAAGTTAAAGATGCCAACCATGCCCACCAATGATTGTTCTAAGAACCCGATCGAATATGTAGATATGTTCCAGACCTTGATGGAGCTCCAGGGAGTCCGAGACGCTATCAAATGTAGGGCATTCCCCCTCACCTTAGGAGCCTCTGCACGGGGGTGGCACAGACAACTCAAGTCAAAGTCCATTTCTTCATTTAAGGATCTTACACGGTCCTTCGTGACTTGGCTCCTTGGAGGAAGAGATCACAAGAAGCCGGTTATGCACCTCTTAACTATTCGTTGAAGTGGGGGGAGAGCCTACATGACTACGTGGTGAGATTCAATAATGAAGCTTTGAAAGTGGAAGGTTATAGTGATGACATAGCTCTGACTGCTATGATAGAGGGGCTGAAAGATGAAAAATTCTTATAGTCATTGGGCAAGAAGACGCCGACTACATATACTGAACTTCTTTCTAGGGCGTAAAAATACATGAGTGCCGGAGAGTTGCTTAGTGCAAGAAGAGCTCTAAAGGAAGGGGGTAGTAGCAAAGACTCAGAACATAAAAGAAAAGACCGGAGAGAAGATATTACCCGAGAAGGATGATCACCAAGGGGATGATAAGATAAGAAAGGCAGAAGATCGACCTGATAAACAAAGTCTTCCTCCTAACAAGTTCAAAAAATACACCCTTACCACCATACTAGCAGAGAAGTTACTCATGGAGATCCAAGATAAGAACTTGGTCAGGTGGCCGTCATGGATGAAGGCGGGATCAAAAAAAAGAAATAAAGACAAGTATTGTCTTTTCCACAAGGATCATGGCCATACTACCTCTGATTGCTTTGACCTTAAGAAGGAATTTGAAACTCTAATTCAAAAAGGGTACCTGAAGGAGTTTGTGATGAGGAGGGAAGAAGGTTAGCATGAAGCTAGACCTGAACGGAAAGACCAGGACCGAGGTGGTCAAAAGCCCTTGGGGGTGACATAATAACTATATTTGGTGGACCAGCTGGTGAAGAGTCAAGAAGGAAAAGAAAGGCAAGTGCCTGAGAGGCGAGTCACGCCCCACCTAGATTCAAGGTCTTTTCTACTTATACAATGCCTGGACGGGAAGTAAAGATAAATTTTGATGAAGAAGAAGTGGCTGACTGATTACGCCCAAAAATATGCAAACGCTAAGCGGTCAATTATAGTGTAGATGGGGGATCGTGTCCACGGAGAGGTGATGATCAAACAAGAATTTAAGTAGAAGAAATTTAGAAAAAAAAGAGAAGGGTTGAGAATTTTGGTTTTGGAACTAGAACAAATTAATGATAAAAATAAATGAATAATGGAATTGGTTAAGTGGAAGAATCCTTTTATGTTTTACAAAATTAAATAGAATTTTTATTCATATTTTAACTCAATTGAAAATTTCACATCCCAAATAATCAATCGAAAAATTTAGAAATAAAACACAAAAATTAATTTCAAATGTATTTAAGTAAATCAATTTCTCAAATTAAGAACATATTATTTATTTTATAAAAATCCAAGATCGACAATATAACAAGTCATAATGCAGTAAAAGATTTTTATAAAATAAAGAAATCATTAATAAAATTATATTGTAAAAATTCCACATAAAAAGAGCATGACTAGATTTATATGAAATTAAACACTACAATAATATTAACAAATAAATTAGAAAAAGATGGAGAAATTGAGATTACTTAAAATTAAGAATTACTTGAACATTTGAATCAAAATTCTAAATAAAATTGCATTACATAAAATTCATCTTAAACTTAACCAAAATAAACTTAGCCTAATTTGCTAAGCATTTTCACAAATTCTAAAAAGAAAGAATAAAAATACTAGCAAAAACTAAAGAGAAAACTAAAAATGTAAAGAAAAATGGGAGGAAGAGAGGTGTGAAATTCGGATGGGCAAAGGGTCCTATTTATACAAGTTTGGGGACCAAAAAAGTAACTCCTAAATTAAATTAAATAAAACAGAAAATTAAATAAGAAAATAAATGGGGAGTTAAATGCAATTAGGAGTAAATAGGGAGAGAGAATGGAGTTATGGGGAAATGAAAACTGATGGGAAAAACAGCTGGGACCCACGATTTCAACTGGAAAATACAAAAGCTGACAACTTGACACGTGGCGGCTGCAGACTGGGCGAATGGTTGGCGCATGGACAGGGGCGACGTGGCACGCGCTGGTTGGCTGGATGTTGCTCCGTTTTCCGTTTCTTTTTTATTTATTTTTTCTTTTCTTTTCTCGCGACACGTGGCGACGAATGAGTGGAGGAAGCGGGGGATCCGGTGCGGCGTGGTCCACTGAAGCCAGTTCTAAGGCCCAATAACAGCTTGCCATGTGTATAAACTGGAATTTTATCTATTTTCCTTGATTTTCAATTGATTTCTTCTCCAATTTAATTTCAACTTCCACCAAAAGTATTATAATTCTCTACATAATCAAATAAACCAACTTAAAACCCAATATCTTCATATTTCAAAATATTCAATTAAATCCATGAAAATATTAAATTAAAAATTAATTTATTTTACAATTAAGCACAAATTAAGTGCATTTTCACACACTAATCACAACCCCCAACTAGCTTATTGCTAGTCTCTAGCAATTTCAAAGTAAAAATAAAAAGTTGTGCTAAACCGAAAATTTAAATCAAACTCTCCTAAGGATATTAAAAATAAGTAAAACAAAATTAAAGCTAAAATCAATAAATGCTATCAAGACTAATTGAAAAATGACTCAGAGATGTGTATGTGCATCAAACTATAAACCGTCTTTCCACAAACCATAACACAAATAGTATCATAGAAGAAAATCACAAAGTTAAAAGCCTCAACTCCAAATATCTGACGGGAATAATGGAAAATTTAGTGCAAAGATGTCACTTTTGGAGTTGGAAAATGAGAAAACACTCAAAAGTGGATTTATCAATTTAAGGACAAACTAATAAACAAACATTGATCAAATGATAGATATGTGGAAACTTATTACTCAAAACCAAAAATATGCTCTTAGGATTTCAAATTGGCTAGAAAGAAACTATAAGAATGAACTATGAGCCAAAAATACAAAATACAAAATAACAATTTTCTTTTTTTTTCTTTTTCTTTTCTATTTCTATTTTTTTCAACTTTTGTTTTTTCATCATTTTTTTCATTTTTTTTAGAGACAAGAAATGAGTACATCAAATAAGAACAATGTAGAATGGTACTATTTTGATTATTACAATAAATAAATACAACCAAATCTACATAAACAAATAAAATCACATTCTTGCCCTTTTTTTTCAATTTTTTTTAACTTGGAAAAATAAAAGGCTCAACTAAAGATTATCCTAACTAGCCAAAAATCATCCTTAAAGCATAAATCAAGAATTAAATAATAAAGTTTCAAAATGTAAACCAATTCAAATGATCAATGAAAGTTTAAAAGAAGTTTTCTCAACTCACAAATGACTCACAACAAGTATATGAAAAGCTTAAAAACTTTGGAAATTCTTTTCTTTCTCATCAACTTCTTGTATTAACAACCATTCTGACCACAAAGTTTGATTCGTGCACAAATAACTCATGAAATCATATCCTAATAGTCAAGATAGCAAAAAGTGATTAAAACTAAAAATTTGCAAAAATTATTTAAATATCCTCAAAAACAATTTGACCTAAAAATTAAGAAAAACACAATTAATTATTTTGCATGAAATGCTCACCACCCCAACAAAAATCAGACAATGTCTTTAATGTCTATAGATTTGAAATGACAATGAAAAACATAAGACAAAGAAAGAGACCACCTGGATGATGAAGATGGCACAACTCCACAACAAACTCCACAGTTAAGCTAAAAAACTTACAAAAATAACAAACAAATCAAAACACTAAAAAAAATAAAAAATAAAAAGCTAAAATAAAAACAAAAAAAAAAAGAAATCAAAGCGAATAAATAGGAGACTCCAAATGGATCTCCTCTACCTGATCAACTCGCTCAACATAACGCTTTAGTGTCCTCCAAGATCAAAAGCCTGTCTCAAAATTGGTCTATCACGATTCACTTTTATCCGAGCTTTTAAAATTCGCGAGTTATCATCGTCATTGTTTCTCAGCTCCTCAAATGTAGACATAGGGAGCTTTCTCTTGGTACCTGAAGAAGGAACCAGGAGAATAAGGACTTCTACAACAGATGGTTTAGGCTTGTCTCTCTCAATAGGCAGTTCTTTAAAACGGGGTTGCCAAAACCTAGTCCCTAAAAGATCACTAACCGACTCAATAGCACTAGTACCTTTAGGCTCAGAAAGAAGACTATCAAAAGAAATCTCCTTAGATTCAAGTGTGTCTATTGAGAAGGTTTCATGACATTCATTATCGTCCCATGGTTATTTATCAACGTGAAAAACATTATCTCCAGAGTCATATTTCCATAAGATATCTTCATTAGACCATTCCTACAATTGATCAAGGCATTTGCAGTAGCAAGGAAAGGTCTACCTAGGATGATAGGAACTTTGGACTCCATATTAACCACAGACTGGGTATCAAGAACGAGAAAATCAACGGGGTAATAGAAATTTTCAACTTGAACTAACACATCCTCAATTATACCCTGAGGTTTCTTAATTGATATATCAACCTTTTGCAACACCATAGAGGTGGGCTTAATCTCGTCTATACCAAGTTCAAAATAGATAGAATAAGGCATGAGATTTACGCTTGCTCCAAGATCGAGCAAAGTTTGGCTGAAAGAATGGTTTCCTATTTGACAAGAGATGGTAGGACAACCAGGATCTTTGTACTTCAGATGTGTCTTTTGGTCAATGATCGCACATATTTGTTCAGTCAAGAAGGCAGTTTTCTTAACATGATGCTTCCTTTTAATAGTGCATAGGTCTTTGATGACCTTGGCATAAACCGACACTTGCTTGATTACATGAAGTAGGGGAAGATTGATGGGAAAAACAGCTGGGACCCACGATTTCATATCTGGAAAATACAAAAGCTGACAACTTGACACGTGGCGGCTGCAGACTGGGCGAATGGCTGGCGCATGGACAGAGGCGACGTGGCACGCGCTGGTTGGCTAGACGCTGCTCCGTTTTCCTTTTCTTTTTTATTTTTTTTCTTTTCTTTTCTCGCGACATGTGGCGACGAACGAGTGGAGGAAGCGAGGGATCCGGTGCGGCGTGGTCCACTGAAGCCAGTTCTAAGGCTCAATAACAGCTTGCCATGTGTATAAACTGGAATTTTATCTATTTTCCTTGATTTTCAATTGATCTCTTCTCTAATTTAATTTCAACTTCCACCAAAAGTATTATAATTCTCTACATAATCAAATAAACCAACTTAAAACCCAATATCTTCATATTTCAAAATATTCAATTAAATCCATGAAAATATTAAATTAAAAATTAATTTATTTTACAATTAAGCACAAATTAAGTGCATTTTCTCACACACTAATCACTGACATCCATCAACCTCACAATGATGCACTGGTGGTGATAATCATTGTAGCTAACTTAAGGGTTCAACGTGTTCTGGTCAATGGCGGTAATTCGGTAGACGTACTTTCGCTAAGTGCATTTGAAAAATTGGGAATTGGAAGAGAAAAATTGAAAAGAAATCTAGCACCCTTGGTGGGATTTAGGGAAAAACAGGTCATCCCAAAAGGAAGTATTGAGTTGTCGGTCACTTTCGGAGAAGATCCCAACACCATCACTAAGATGGTAGAATTCCAAGTAGTTGAGTGCCCATCAGTTTACAATATCATATTGGGACAGCCTACTATCCACGCTTTCAGGGTCGTACCATTGACTTACCATTAAATGATGAAGTTACCTATTACAAGTGGGGTATGGGTGATCAAAGAGAAGCAAAAGGTCTCCCGAGAGCGTTACTACACAGCTATAAAGGGTGTTATGCCTATAAATATGATCGCAGTAGAACAATCTAAGGAAGAGGTGCGGTTCGCGACGACCTACTTGGCTGAAAAGGCAGAGCAACCCCCCTTAGTAGTACCGCCAGAAGAGTTCGACCAAAGATCAATGCCCACAGAAGACATGGAGTCTGTCTTGCTTCTACATGAAGATATGTGGGGCAACGACTCAAGAATTATGGTTCATCGTTTGAACGTCGATCACACTTTTCAACCCATCAAATAGAAACGTAGAGTGTTTGACCATGCCAGGAACAGAGTTATAGTTGATGAGGTAGGAAAGCTTTTAGAAGCTGACTTTGTTCGTGAAGTGCACTACCCAGACTGGTTGTCCAATGTTATTTTTGTTAAAAAAGCTAACGGAAAATGGCGGGTATGTATAGAGTTCACTGACCTCAATAAGGCATGTTCAAAAGATAGTTTTCCCTACCTCAAATTGACCAGCTGGTGGATGCCACAACAGGCCATGAGATGATGACTTTTATGGATGCCTAATCAGGCTATAATCAAATCAAGATGTATGAGCCTGACCAGGAGAAAACTTCATTTGTGACAAGTCAAGGGCTTTATTGCTACAAGGTTATGTTGTTCGGGCTGAAGAACCATGTGCGACCTACCAAAAAATGGTGAATAAAATGTTCACGAGGCAGATTAGAAGAAACATGGAAGTTTATGTAGATGACATGTTGGTCAAGAGCCACTAGGCAGACCAGCATACCTCTGACTTGAAAGAGGCATTTGATGTATTAAGAAGGTACCAGATGATGCTTAACCCGGACAAATGTGCATTTGGAGTAACTTTAGAAAAATTCCTTGGGTTTATGGTCCACCTAAGGTATAAAGGCGAACCCCGACAAGTTGAAAGTTGTACTGTACATGGAGTCTCCTAAGAACCTTAAGCAATTACAAAGCCTGAATGGGAAGGTAGCAACGTTGAATAGATTTGTATCAAGGGTCGAACAAGTGTCTCTCATTCTTTAAAGTTCTCCGAAAAGGAAGTAAATTTGAATGAACGGAGGAGTGTGAGAAGGCTTTCATAGAGCTAAAGGATTACTTACGCTCCGCGCCTCACTCTCCAAGCCTGTCCTAGGTGAAGAATTGTTTTTATATTTGGCTATGTCAGAAACGGCTAAGATAAGAAGGTGAAGTTCAACCACCTACCTACTATATGAGCAAAGCTATGGTAGACGGAGACGGGGTACCCGCAAATGAAAAAATTGGCACTAGCCTTAATAACCTCGGAGGTTGAGGCCATACTTTCAAGCACATGAGATTGTAGTTCTGACAAATCACTCATTGAGACAAGTGTTGGAAAAGCCGAAAGCTTCAAGTCAACTGATGAATTGGGCGGTGGAACTTAATGAGTATGATATCCAGTACAAGCCTAGAATCGCAATAAAAGGCCAAGTCTTGGCTGATTTTATAGCGGAACTCTTACCTGAAAAAGAGAAAATACACTTAACCCATGAGGAAGTGCTTGGTTTAGACAAAGAACCCATTCCTGCCATAAAGAGAAGGGTCCACTTGGACACTCTACGTGGACGGATCTTTCTAACATGAAGGACTGCGAAGCAGGCTTTATCTAAGTTTCACCTGACCAAGCCCACATAGAATATGCTCTAAGGTTTGGATTCAGATCTTCCAATAATGAGGCTGAGTATGAAGCGCTTCTAGCTGGGTTACGGATAGCAAGGAAAGTTAGGGTAAGTCGTGTCAAAGTCCTTAGTGACTCTCAATTGGTTATCAATTAGATAACGGAAGAATATCAAACTAAGGGGGAAAGAATGTCGTCATATCTAGCAAAGGTGAAAGATCTCCTTTTTACATTCGAGTGGTAGAAAGTAAAACAAATACCAGGCTCAGAGAATGCTAACACTGATTCCCTGGCACGTCTAGCGTCCACATACGAGACTGAGTTAAATCGTATAGTACCAGTGGAATTTCTTCTTAGCTCAAGCATAGATGAACTATAAGCCATGGACATTGACAAAGCAGCCCTGGCAACCACCCCTTCCTAGATGGATCCTATCATAAAATTCTTAAGGGATAGCAAGCTGCCTTTTGATAAGGCAGAGGCACGAAGGCTTCAGCGCCGAGCAACGCATTATATAATAAAAGGAGATATGTTATACAAGAGATGTTTTTCTCTACCAGTACTAATGTGTCTCCTACCTGAAGAGGCGGACTACGTCATGAAAGAAGTTCATGAAGGGTTATGTGGTAACCATTCATAGGGAAGGTCGTTAGCACATAAAATCGTAAAGTAAGGGTATTACTGGCCAACTTTGTATGAAGATGCCAAGTTATTTAGTTGAAGGTGCGGCCAATGTCAGTGTTTTGCTATAGTCCTGAGACAACCTCCTGAGTACCTGAATAACATCACAAGTCCTTGGCCGTTCGCTCAGTGGGGGGTTGATCAGATAGGACCCCTCCTCAAAGAAAGGGACAAACTAAGTTTTCTATAGTGGCAGTGAATTATTTTACTAAGTGGGTGGAAGCTGAAGACCCTAGCTATAATCACTGAACGCAAGACCACCGACTTCATGGAGAGGAATGGTGCAGGTTTGGCATTCCCTATGCCATGGTCTCAGATAATGGGAAGCAATTTGATAATGAAAGGTTTAGATTGTGGTGCACTGAACTAAGTATTAAACACTTCAAGTCTTCTCCAGCTCACCCACAGGCTAACTACCAGGTAGAGGCTGTGAACAAGATCATTAAACAAAGCTTGAAGGTTTAAAGGGGCTCTAGGCAGAGGAGCTTCCCAATGTCTTTGGGCATTTAGAACGACGACAAGGACCTCTACGGGTGAAACACTTTTCTTACTTGCATTTGGGGTGGAGGCGGTGGTACCCGTTGAGATAGGTCTCCCATCACCATGAATTGAACACTTCAATCCAAAAATTAATGAAGAATGTCTGAGGGTAAGTCTTGATCTCATAGAGGAGCATAGAGAGACATCACGCCTCCATGTAGTACAAGAACAGAGCAGCACGCTACTACAACTCTCGGATCAAACCATGCAGCTTCAAAGTGGATGACCTCATACCAAGGAAAGTGCTACCAAATACAAAGGACCCAAGCAACGGAGCTCTAGGACCCACTTGGGAAGGTCCGTACAAAGTCACTTAGATCATAAAGCCTGACACCTATAAGTTGAATGACCTCAGGGGCAAGACATTACCTCATCCATGGAATGTAGAGCATCTCAAGACTTATTATCAGTAATGTCATTGTACTTTTCTTTGTGTTGAAGTTTTTCTTATTATATAATTTCATCAATCAAAGAAATGAGAATACGCCTTTTCTACTTCAAAAGTGATTCTAATTTGAAATATTATAAGAGAGGAGACCCAAACTACTGCCAAGGATACAGTTATAGCTAAAGCTTAGGTCAAACCACTCTAAAATCCCAAAGACTCAATCAAAGCTTCAAGCCTTGTAACTCTGTTTGAGTGGGGAGTCGACCATACAGACATATAACTTGTTACTTTACTACAACTCTACGTGTTTGAGTGTTCAAAAAACTGATAAATGAAAGCTTAAGTTGATTAAAGTTGTAAGTTCATTCAGGATGCAGGGTTGCACAGCCACACCTGACTAGCCAGACTTAGAAAACTAAATCTTAAGTTCATTTAGGATGCACACTGTATAGCCTCACCTGACGAACAAGACTTAAAATTTGAATGTATAAACTCACCATTTTACTACAATTCTACGTGTTTGAGTGTTCAATAAAATCGACAAATGAAAAGCTTAAGTTGATTAAAATTCTAAGTTCATTCAGGATGCAGGGCTGCACAACCACACCTGACTAGCCAGACTTAGAAAATTAAATCTTAAGTTCATTCAGGATGCTAGGGCTGCATAGCCACACTTGACAAACAAGACTTAAAATTTGAACGTATAAACTCACTATTTTACTACAACTCTACGTGCTTGAGTGTTTAATAAAATTGACAAATGGAAAGCTTAGGTTGATTAAAATGTGCTCATTTAGGATGCAGGGCTGCACAGCTACACCTGACTAACCAGACTTAGAAAATTGAATCTTAAGTTCATTCAAGATGCAGGGCTGCACAACAACACCTGACTAGCCAGACTTAAGAAATTAAATCTTAAGTTCATTTAAAAGTAATGACGCACATCCATACCTGGATAAATAAACTTAGAACCAAATATCTAAAAATAATCAAAATTTTGAGTTCACGTGAGAAGCGAGGTCACATAATCATACCAGACCAACAAGATTTTGAAAATAAGAGTCAAGAGGTAGAAGCAACATAAGATAAATTTTTTATTCATCAAAGAGTTAAAGTGACTGAAGGTTTTTTTTGCAAAGTGTGGGAACAAATGAAAGGCAATCATACGCCTATACCAAACATAAACAAATTAGAAGATGGACATGCCCCCACCAAATAGACAAAGGGCATAGCGGAGCTACATCTCAGAAAGTTGGCCACCATAATGAGGAGCATTAAGAAGTGCCTTGATAAAGCTGAAGTCCAGCACAAGATACTTCCTAGAGGCGTGATCCAGAGCATAGTCAACTCCATATTCAAGGATCTCCTTCTCCAAATTATTATACTCCCCACATGCAATAAGCATGGCCTTCAGCTCTGCTGGATCTTTGGTCCTTGCCTCCAGGTCGTTGAACTTGATCAACGTCTCAACTAAAACTTCTTTCTCCCTAGCCAAGTCACCTTTGAGAGTCTGGATCAGAGCACGAGCCTTATTCAGCAGACGAGTTTCTCCAGTCAAAGATTTTTCATAATCACTCGACTGTCCATCAAGACGCTCGAACTCACGCATCTGTCACATAGCAGCCAAGTTCGCTCTAGCCCTAGCCTGAAAAAGTAAAAAAATGTGTTAGCTACACAAGTAGAATGAGAAGTAGAGAGGACAAAGACCAGGTGATATGTTAAAGGTTACCTTGGAAGAGTCCCGAATAGCGAGACCAAACAATTGATTCGAATTCATCGAAACCGCATTCCTCGGTCGTCAATCAAGGTTTCCCAAAAGTTAGTGGAAATCTCATCGATGTCCCTTTCTAGCTCAGCCTCACTCTCTTCATGAGCATAAGAACCTACAAACTTGGCTAAGGAGCAGCGGGTACCACAAGAGGATGAAGCGACCGCATCTTCGCCCAGTGGGCGTAAGAACCCTAGATGACCTGGTGCGCACCTGCTAGCGACGATGCTCACCGTCGAACGCATCATCTGGTTCAGCCACATAGTCTAAAACCTGCTGAGCTTGGTGGCGCCCTGACTAATGTACTCCATAGCACGCGACATATCTGAAACAAAAATAAAGTATTAAGTTGTGATGAAGCAAGGTAAAAAAGAAGGCTTCCTCAGAAACAAGATGAACGATTCCAGTTGAGATAAGTTGTTTGTTTGTAAGAAGGGCAGCGGTGATACACTGCACGATCGGGTGCTCAGTATCCGACTAATCACCAATTGAACAAATTCAGATAGTGGCTGAATCTCTCGGTTATTTCCTGCAACATAACATAGGAGAGTTAAAATAAATTATTTGAGAAGATTAACGTAGCCACCCTAAATTGAACCTACAAGGAATCCTAAATGATCTAGGAATACGGTAGGTAAAATCCTCCCCAGGAACATCGGACAACCAGTCACCGCCTACAAATAACCACCGATTCTTCCAGCCCCTGGCAGAAGAAGAACTTGCCACTAATGGATCTCCCCGCGCAACAAGGTAACACATAAAATTTCCTCCAAGGACTTTAGGCGATTGAGAGCATGCAAAGTTTTATAAGAAAGGGAAGTCCCTCCACTATAAAGGTTCCAAAGAACCTAACACCCAAGTAGTATAGTCCACCCGTTCCCCAAGCTGGGCGGGAGCTAAGCTTGACAAAACAAAAAAAATTTAGGGAAGTAGTGAAGCGGAAGTCTAACCCCACACTTGAACATTTTCAAATAAAATGCTACCTTTCCAGTAGAGGGGTTGTAGGATGTTTCCCCTTCCTCAGGGCACCATAGGCTAATGGATAGGGGAATGTTATATTTCACTCTGATGTACTCTAACTGCTCTACGGTAATGGTAGAGGGGTAGAAGTCAATCGCAATCTCCTGGGAAGGAGAAGACTGTTCGGTTTCAGAACTTTCTCTCTATGCCCTGCCTCTCTCTCGATATGATAACTAGACTTCTCGTCAAACATCCTAGAATGAAAAAGATCTACCTTAGCTACTATTGAAACTCTTGCTTAGCTGTGCTACTTGAAAAAATATATGCTAAGGGAAAGACCAAGTAACGTACCTGAACTCTTAACAAAGAGAAGTTGGCCGTCTCTGGTTCTCTAAGTAAGTAATGTAGTTGTGACGCTCAAACACACCTACAAAGAAAAAGCAAGAACGTCGTTAAAAGTAGCTAAGGGTACAACAGATCAATCAAGCAAAAATGCGTAAAAAATAACTAGGGGAATGGTAAAACAATTATGAAAAAATTGATCTTACTACCTCTAGTCAAGGTTGGAAAGTGCGTAGCCCTACAAAATAGAAATTATCTTGGTTAATTTTGAAGTGAAGTCAACTATGTAGTATGTTACTAAAAAAATGGACTTAAACAGCCCAACCCAACCCAAAAGACAAAGGGGGCGATGTTGTTTAAGATGCAGCACACGGATCAAGGTTGGGATCCGCCAATAGCCGGGTTATAGAGGCAACAGGTTTGCAGCTCTACAATGTAAAAAAAAAAAACTGATCCGGGTCGAGATCTGTGAGTAGCCGGGTTGTAGAGTCTGTAGCTCTGCATGTTTTAAAAAAAAGAACCAAAAACAAAGAAAAAACGTAGCAGAGGCGTCCATATCATTCATTTTCTCTCCTCTCAAGCCCTAGATGCCCAAAAACTCAACTCCACTGCCATGAAAGACAAATTCAAAGCTTTTGGTATCATTCAAGGATAGTTTTTTGAAGAGTAAGTCCGAGAGATAGAGAAAATTTGGATGGTCAGATGGAAAATTTTATCGATTTCAAGTGGTGGTTTCAAATGTTTTCGTTATGAAGTCAGAAAAAGAGATTCATTTAAAAAGGATAAGGGAATAAAAACGAAAAGCATAGTAGATCTCTCGTTCCATTCTCACAATCCCTCGATCTCCCTCTCTCTCATACGGCCACGAAACACGAAGATTGAAGCAAATTCAAAGAGAAAATGAAGATTCTTGGTGATTCATCTCAAAATAAAGCCACAGGTCTGATATGTAATTTTGCAGGAATCCAATATGGATTTCAAAGAGTATTCAAGGTGTGCCAAATCACCATTAATGTCCATGTGTTGGTCTGATTCTTGTGAAATCCCTTTTGAGTTGTTCGATTGAGCAGCTTCAGTTCCCAACCTTCGGTTCAATGTGTAAAGGTGCTAGAGAAGTTTTGGATCTCAAATTGCTGACGCGATGAGGCAATTTCCATGTTCGCTCTAATTTGTTTCAAGCTTCATCTCCAATGGCCTCCTTGGCGTTCGCTTGTCCTTGAATTTTAAAGAGAAAAACGAGAAGACAGCTTGTCTCCAGGGTTCTCGGTGTGCGGCGAAGGGAGCAAGCGAGTGGAGGGGCGATTTCGTTTGCTTCAAGTTTAATCTTCATGGCTGGTTCTCGAGGAAGAAGACAACAGGCTTCTTCTTTCTCGGATTCAACAGGCTTCTTCTTTCTCGCTTGATTTGCTTTGGTAGAATCAGGTTTGCTATGTAATTTTGCAAGAACTATAAGTTTGAAAGAAATTGACAGAATTTTTTATGTGCTTTGCTATGTAAAAATGAAGCTTTTCTATGTAAAAATGAAGCTCTATTGTGTAATTAAAAAAATGGTGCTTTGCTATGTAAAAATTGAAGATACAGGACTGCTATGTGAGAATTTTTGAAGCTACATGCCACTTTCCTTGTGTAAAAATGGGAAAAGTTGAAGACCAACAACTCTACTTTGTAAAAGTTCAAAGAAAATCAATAAAAATTTAGCAAGTATGTTAGCCTTCTATGTGGCTCTAATTTTTCAAGGGTCCGCTATGAAAATTTGATTTACAAGCTACAAAGAAAAAACTGATTTGTTATGTGAGAATTACACAGTGAAAACAAAAAGTGGAGAATACTCTTATTTCCATAAGAAAATATATTTTGTCAATCGAAATAAAGGGGGAAGTGCACTGTACGAGTAAGTCGTTCCTACTGAGAAAATGATTAGAGCTCTGCGGTATTGGTTTGTTGTAAAAAAAAAAAAAGCAAACCTAAGAAATCGAAATCGCAAGTGACCAAGTTCGACGACTTTGTTAGTTCTGCTATGTTGGACGTCAGATATGTGTTAATGCAAATTGAAGTTAGGAGGAAACAAAAAAAAAAGAGAAAAACTTTAGTATATAGAAAAAATATAGTAAATGGAAAGTAAAAAAATCTTTAGTAGAAAAGAAATTATCAAGCTACAAACTTTCTCAAGTTTCCTCAAAATGTGAAATGAAAAGTGTGAAATTCCCACTTATTTATAGTGGAATCAAGCCTTCTCCTAGCCTTTGGATCGTGGTGAGTAAAGTTGACGGTTTAGATCGGTGATGAAGGTACAATGATAATAAGTATTCTACCAACCAAGTACAATAGTAAATTTGAATTCAATGAAGGATTGAGTAATAAGGGTACGTAGTAGTTGGTGACCATTTAAGAGAATACTCAGAAAAATTTTATGTGACGACCCGACCCAAATTCAATAATAAATATGTTAAAGCATAATAAAGCAGCGGAAGACTCGATTTCAAATAGAGCATCATTAAAATTCATTTCAAAAGAATCCCGAGATTCATAAAGTTTGATAAAAGTATCCTTTCAAATCATAGATAAATGTAATCAAATGATATAAAGTTTTACAAATATTCTATGAATATAAAACAATAAATCTAAAGCCTAGAATCAAAAGAACATCTAGACCAATAATGCAAGGGTAATAGTCCATTTAATCGCCATCGCTAAGAATCGTCAAGCTCCCGATCCTCCTCCATTACTTGAAATGTTTTGGTGTGTAACACCATTAGCTACACTAGCTAGTGAGAGAAGAAATAGAAAATGAGTAGTTATTCAAAAATGGACACAACAACTCACTTGAGAGTTTTAAAACATTCTTTTTTCATTTTTGAAATCAAGTGTATCATTTATAAACCTCTTGTATCAAAACAAAACTACCTCACCGTTGAGGTAGCTAACATCAAACAATTTTTAGAATGTAGCCTTATGTGCCCTTTTCTTGCTTGGATCCATAAGACTAGAGTACACGGCTAGAATATATGGTCCAATAATAATAGAGCAAGTCCTTGACTGAGATAGTCTTAGATCTTACTAGTGATCTTAGCTTTGATACAC
The DNA here is from genome assembly GCA_028015215.1 of Gynostemma pentaphyllum. Classification (NCBI taxonomy): domain Eukaryota; kingdom Viridiplantae; phylum Streptophyta; class Magnoliopsida; order Cucurbitales; family Cucurbitaceae; genus Gynostemma; species Gynostemma pentaphyllum. Next base: position 41,671,337 of record CM051352.1, on the reverse strand, counting down.
AATCACCGCCTAGCATTGGTACACAACTGCCGCCTCACTTATATCAGGAACCATAACTACGCCCTTCTATCGTAGTGACAAGATAAGGACACTAACGCTACATTCTCACAAATATGAAATGAAATCATAATCTCTTTTCTTACATGGATCCATAAGACTAGAGTACGCGGCTAGAATATATGGTCCAATACTATGAGTACGCGACATAGCTAGAAAAGAGTAGACGATTTCATTTCTACAATCACATGCAATGCTCATTTTATTCTTGGCAACACATGTCGGATCCCCAATGAACTCATAATGTCTTGCAATCCGTATGGTTCATTGAGTTCCTTTCCCTCTCATTATCCACTCTTAAACATAAACAGCGAATTTCCACATAACAATATTTGAGCATAAAACCAGAAAATTCATATGACAATAAATGTATATAAATCCAGAAAATTTCTATAATGACAGTTAAATCATGAATGATGACATATATTTGAATGAAATGCTCATCCCACTAATTGGGAGCTCTCTACCTAGATGGCATTCATTAACAATGTGTAAGATGACAATATGCAAAATAAATTAGGATGCAATTCCATGATTAGAACATCTTATGTAATTAAGCAATCAATTGACCTTGAAGGTCCATTCTCAAATACCCATCCATTTTCCATCTCTTAACTCACCTTTCAAATTTATCCAACTCCTCCAAAAACTACTAAAGAGAAAATCCGAACGGCCGAGTCAAACACCACCTACACAATATCGTTTTACAATCATAATCAATTGTAATTTAAACTCTTCCTAGTAACACATTAATTAACTCGAACAACAACGCTTGGTTAGGAATTGGCAAGTGGCCGAAGGCCTATTTTGGGGAAGGCTGGCCGAGAGCTCCATTAGGGGTGGGGAGAAATTAAATTCCAACTTGTAATTATTGCTCGTTAATATAATTTTATATATATAAGCAAAATTTGAGACTGATATATATATAAAGACAACAAACATAGGCGGTGGACATTGGTGGTGGGCACAAATTGAAAGCAAAAGCTTAAAGCTTATATATATATAAATCTGTTATATATCTTATAGGTATAAATATATAATATTTAAATCAAATCAAAAACTTTTATATATATATATATATATATATATATATATATATATATATATATAACACTTTAAAACAAAATTTAGATAAAAGCTTTTTATAATATGTTATATATATATATATATATATATATATATATAAAAGTTATAGAAGTCTGTTATGTTAAGAACAGACTTTAAGTAAGAAAAAGCTCATATATATGATATATATTCAAACAAAAGTTTATACGTATTTTTATATTAAAACAAAATCATATATATATAATAGGAAAACCAAATAAAAACCCAATAGTAAAGTTTGGACAATATGAATTTTTGGGTGGTTCGAAATTCTGATCACCGGAACTTCGCCGGGAAACTTAACAATACAAAAATAGAGAAAAACACATAGTAATTTCGGATTTGCCATAAAACCCTCACAATTAGCATAGATTTTGAAGAGAAAATGAAATCTATAGTGGAAAAGACCAACCAAAAGGTTTGGGAACAAAATGGGTACAAAACCTCCATGGATTTAGAGCTTCAAGCTCCATTTCCATGGAGTTTAAACTCTAACACAAGAATGAAAATAAAAACAGTCCCAAAAGATGAAAATGAAGTGAGAAAATATACCTTCTAGCTTCAAGAAGAGAAAGGAAAAATCCAAGCTTTTGTACTAAAACCCAAATGAAAATAGCAACCTTCTTTCAAGAAAATGGAGGAAAATCAAATGTCTCCCTCCCCGTGAACAGTGTCGCCGGCGGTAGAGCAAGGAGAAGAAGTGGTTGTTTAGTTTCCTTAAAATAAATTACCCAAATGAATCCAAAGCTTGTAGATGAATTCCCAAATCAAAAACCACAAACCCACATGAGGATCCAAAAGAACAATGAGTAAAAGAGGGATATTTTTCCCTTGATTTTGTTGTAGCAGCCGGCTGGAAAAGAGAGCAAGAAGATTGAGTGCATTTCCCCCTTCCTTTTTTTTTAACTTAACAACCAATGGGTAAAAACCCTAGAGAGATGGATAAGGTAAAGCAATAGTGCACTTTGGGCCCATTTCTAAAAGAGTTCTCTCAAAACTTACCCAACTTACTCTTAATTAACTTCAACATCAATCTATTTTCTAAAAAAAAAATCTTAAAATCAACAGGCTTTCAAATAGAAAATAAACAAGTAAACTTTAGATTTTTTTTTTTAAAAAAAATTCCAAAAGAATTATCATCAACCAATTTTAAATTTAAATTCTTCGTGAAAAGTTCGGGTTGTTACATTTTATCCTCAAGAGCACGCCCAAGTAGTGATGAGCTACCTCAACCCGACTCGGGAGTAGGGAGCCACTGTTATGGGTGAAATATCATTAAAAGTTAAATGACCACGTGTTGAGCATACAATGAGACATGCAGAATTATCAAACTCTTTCGGTTTATGCGTGTAAGCTTAGTTACTTGAATATGCAATGCTCGATGGACCCAACCTCCACCACTAGTGGAGAACGTACCATCAAGTGTGGTCTGCAGTCGTCTCAATTATCAAGGACCACGAGTCACAACCATCCAATTAAAGATGGCGTGACAAGCTCGCAGGTGCGTAAAGACGCGGACTCATCTTGGTGAAATATTGATTAAGTGTCCAAGTGAGAAGCTCCGCAACTATTCTATGTGTATCTACCTCCCACCTTAAAGAAGCGTAGGTGCGCAGCAGCCTCCTTGCATGCCTACACTCAATCAAGATACAACACATGGACCAATCCATGTATGACACGTGACTTGATGACATCATCCATTTCCACTCCTATAAATAGGAGATGAGAAATGGCCAAAAGGTAACTAATATTCATTCTTCTTTTGCTTGGCACACCAGCTCTGCTCTGCTCTAACTTAAGCATCAGAGGATATTAGGCTGACACCACACCGGTGCTACTTACTCTATTGCGTTGGAGACCGCCTACGCAGGTGAACACCTACACAAGTCACCGCCTACGCGGAACATCACCTTCGACTCAATACAAATTTATTGTTTGTTACACACGTGGAAGGGAGAGCGACGTTGGCTCAAAGCACGTCAGCACGCTACACTTATTACCGTTTTCACGCAACAACACACATATACTTTAAATTCCCCATTGAAAATCCATGTAAAATTTCTCAACGAAATATAAAATTATGAACAATAAAGAAAATGGGTTTAAAAATAACAATAAAGAAAATAACTACAAAAAAAACAAACAAACTTTAATTGTAGCCATTTCAAGTTTTGAATTATATGACTTCTTTCATGTAAGTGAATGCCCCCTTTTATAAGTTGAATTTGAATAACCATTTTTTTAAAATGTAACCGTTTCAGATAACACGTTATTTTTTTCCACACATTAAGTTAGAGATTCTGCAACTTTTTCAGAAATTGTATCAAGGGTAATATTGGGCTAAAAAAAGAAACTAATTGCTTTTAAAAAAAGGGTAAATAAGATAGGTTTAAAATTTTGTTGGCAAAAAAGATAATGAGCGATTTAAAAGGGTCATATCTGATAATTTTTCTTTTGATAAATATAAAACTAGAAATTGATAGGTTAAATCCAATTGTAAAAAGGTCGATTTATATAGGGATAATATAGCAAATAGCCTGTTTTGGAGTACTCAATCATTTTATGGCTAACTCAAAATTGCTAAACACGTTTTAGCCTATTTCAAAATCCATTGTATTTTTTTTCAGATTTACCATCCTTTCGTATTTAATTTTTTCTATATATGTTTTTTTTATTTAAAAACAAATTCTAAATATGATTTCATTCTTTTTTATATCAAGGGTTTCTCTTTCTCTCCTCATCTCTTATATCTAGCCGCCCTACCATCATTATCAAGAAGAAGAAAAAATTATGCATTTTTCAAAACTCACCTCCGTTTTTGATTTGTTTTCTCTCATATTGGAATCACGCCATCATCGTCATTCTTTGCTTTGATTCGATAAAGAAAACTTATTTTATTTTAGATCCATTTTGCTCTGTCCTCACCATTCTCTTTTCCAAATAAGATGATTCTATGATTTGCTCCAGATCTGACGATATTATTGGCAAAAACTTGTTTTTTTCATGGAAAATGATGGAAAGGAAATTGAATCACTCGTTTCTTCTTCGATAATGTTTTTTTTTACTTGTTGCACCAAATCTAGTCTTCAACCATGGTTTTTTTATTTGGTTTTTGACCTGCTACACCAGATTTGGTTTGTACATGATAAGTATTTTTTTGCTCGTATCGCGTACTATACATAATTAGTATGTTTTCCTTTACTGCCCTTACATATTTTCGTGTTCAGTACATAAATATATTATATTTTACACGATGTCTCACATTAATAAGCCTTCTTTCTCAAGATCTTAGTTAATTATCAAAACAATTAAATAAAAGCAAAATTATTATAATAATTAATAACACAAACAATTAAACTTAAGAAAATTTAAATAGACATTATTTATTAAACCAACCAAAAACTCAGGGCGTTACATCTCCTCCCTAAATTTATACATAGGCTAAATAGTGTTATTTATTTTTTGGAGGTTAAATATTGTTATTTTATGAAAAAAAAAATGGGCTACGTACATAAGTATCCCATTTATATATATATATATATATATATATATATATATATATATTTATTTATTTATTAATTACAAATCTAGTCCATATGGTTTGGGCCTGTTTTATTTTGGACTCTATGCTTTTAAAAGTTTTAATCCTATCTTTATGGTTCAAGGTATGTATCAATTTGATCCTTATTGTTTTTAAAATTTCAATTTGTTATTTATGGTTTGATAAAAAAATCACGAAACGTCTCTGTCATTATTAAATAAATGTAACATTTTTCTTTTTTGTCCGTTTTATATGAATGTGGTAACCATGAGATTAAGTCGGATTTTGATAGTGTTAAATAACGTGTAAATGTTTGACTTTTTGACATGTAAATATGCTAATAATGGGTATGATTTATGAGCTTTTATCAGACCATAGAGACCAAATTGAAACTTTTAAAAACATAAGAACTAAATTGAAACATATGTCAAATCATATGGAGTAAATTAGTAATTCAACCAAAAACTTCAAATTAATAGATATATGTATTGAGAATTTGAAGGGTTGTTAAATCCCTAAACTCCCTAATCCAAGAACGATAAAATATTATGCAATAAACAATAACTAAAAGAAAAAGACAAAACGACACCAGAATTTATACAGGTTCTCAATTGATACATTCTGCCTTCTGCAGACTATAAAAGTTCTACTATGAAGTTGAAGATTATATAAATGAGATGAATAATAAGAGTGTATAATTGATCACAATTATACATAACTTCAAGAATCTACCTAGACTGTTGTCACCTCTTTATTTTCTCTCAATATAACAAACATCCAAATTAACCTATTGGATGACAATCAAACAAACACTATCATCACCCATGGTGGGAGGCAAAGCCACCACCCACACGCATAAATCTTTGTGAAAAGCAATATATATAAATGAGATCTCTTAGCAACCCTCAGGTTGTACGACACGCCACTGCCTCATCTTCCATTAACATTCCCATTTAATAAAATCCACCACCAATGAAATTCCAAATTGATCTCACACGCTGAAGACAAGTCCATGGCAAAGCCATATTGTCCTAGTGGCTAAGTTGGATTTTAGTCAAATAAGACAATTGGGTCCAATGGGCTTTATTAATCAAATTGGGCCAAAGTCTCAAATAGGCCATAATTTGATTTCCTTTAATTACCTAGATAACCCAACAAGATGTGTAATTTTTAACCTTAAAACTTTTAATTTAATCAAAGTGAACCATGAATTTAAATTAGTTATGATATTTTTTTAGATTTATAATTAACTGTTGAAGTTGGATTAAAGTATATTTGTGGTTATTATTTTTGCGCTTGTATTAACATTTTTTATCGTTACATTGAATTATATTGATGTCCATTTTGATATTTTTTATTATGTGATTGAGAGTAAATTTTTTTGGGGTGAGATAGAGCTTTTGTGTAATTGAGTTTTAAATATCTATTACTATTCAAAAAGTGTGTTAATAGAAGAAATTTTTTTGGACACTAATACCCTCCCACTATTAGGAAATATCTAAATTACCATTATTCCTCAATTTCAATTTTAAATATCAATTTATGCTAAATAATATAAATGATCAAAATTATAATACATATTAATAAATTATTACAATTATAATAAATACCATTCTAAATATTTAAAAAAATTATCATAAATATTTTTAATTAATCATAATAAAAAAATAATAATCTATTACTACTTAAAAAGTGTGCTAATGAGAGAAACTTTTTTAGACACTAATACCCTCCCACTATTAGTAAATATTTAAGCTACCATTATTCCTCAATTTCAATTTTAAATATCAATTTATGCTAAATAATATAAATGATCAAAATTATAATGCATATTAATAAATGATTACAATTATAATAAATACCATTCTAAATATCTATCTATCTATTATCTATCTATTTCTATTACTACTTAAAAAGTGTGCTAATAGAAGAAACTTTTTTGGACACTAATACCCTCCCACTATTAGTAAATATCTAAATTACCATTATTCCTCAATTTCAATTTTAAATATCAATTTATGCTAAATAAAATAAATGATCAAAATTATAATACATATTAATAAATTATGACAATTATAATAAATACCATTCTAAATATTTAAAAAAATTATCATAAATATTTTTAATTAATCATAATAAAAAAATAATAAATAATATTTGAAAACACTCTCCTAGAGTATCATAAAAATTGAAATTAACTATAAAAAACAAATAAATAATGTTTGAGATGTAAAAAAACTACCTTGTTTATTGTAAACAAGTTTTTGTATTTATAAGGTCATGGCTTAAACATTGTTGTTTCTCTCAATTAATTAAATTTTAATAGTTTAGTAGATAATAATCCACTATTTACCTTTTAAAAATTTTATATTTGAAAGGTTATTGACTTTAACGATATTGTTGTGTGAAATTCTTCTTCATTATGAGTTTTTAATTCATTTTTTTTTTGTTTATCTCATTCAATAATATAATATTTAGCTATTTAATTAGAGCCCTTATGTCCTTAATAAAAGTTTAAAGTCGTTTAAAAATAATAGATGATCAAAATAATATAATACTTTAAAAGATGAATAGTACCCTATAAACACACACTAAACTTTAACAAATAATGTGCAACATACGTGCTAAAAAACTAGTTTTAATAAAAGTACACTAAAGTCATAGGGCTGTGTTAATTTTTATCTATATCAAATTAAACTTTGAACTTCTTTATTTAAGCAATGTTTCATCTTTGTTGGATTTCAATAAAAAAATACCATTGATTATGTCATTTATAGGTGTATATATTTTTAAAATGTGATGTTATTCTCGTTTTCACAGCAAAATGTTTGGGCTTTAAGTGATATTTTTTAATTTTTAGAATCAAAAGCCCATGCATCTAACTCAAAAATGTGAAACAAGATAACTCGCCCACACATTTTAGGGATAACTACGTATGTAGCCCCAATTAATACATAAAGACATTAATTGGCCTCTAGTAAAAAATCTTTCATTATCTAACCTAAGCAGAATTTTAGGGAGGAGAGAGAGAACCCATCTTGACAAAAATACCCTTATGACATAAGAGAGAGTGAAGATTTGAAAATTTTACCTTTAATGAAGGAAGTTTGAATCAAGGAAACATTAAATACAAAAACTCAATAGGAAAATAAATATACGTAATAATGATTTGAAGATCAAAAAGTTGGATAAAAAAAGAAGGAAAAATCAATGAAAAAAATATATAATATGAGGAAAAAAATAAAAGAAGAACGAAAAGATAATACGTACGGTACATAATATCACATGTATACATATATTGCTTATAATATTGTATGTAATATAAAATATGTACAAGTAGAAGGTGAAATAGAGGAAATAAAGGAGGATAAGGAAATAAAAAAATACATATGGTATATATATTATTTATAATATGTACTATATGTAATAAATGTACAATATATAAGGTAAGAAGATGAAGGAGAAGATAAATTGGAGGCTAAGATAACGAAAAATATATATAGTATATATTTTTTTGTACAATATATACTACATTATTTATATATTGTATGACGTTGAACATAAAAAATTGTTGAAAATGAAAGAAAACATATAAAAACAATTTATATTCAAATATATTGTATATAATATAATATATTTATGTACAGAACGCGAAAATATGTATGACAGTGAAGGAAAACATACTGTACATAAATATGCACAGTACGTGATACGAAAAAAAACTTATCGTGTACATACTAGATCTTGTGTTGTAGGTCAAAAAACCAAATAAAAAAACCATTGTCGAAGACCGGATATGGTGCAACAAGTCAAAAACAGGAAGAAAGAAAAAATCATTATCGAAGAAGAAACGAGTGATTTGACTTTTCCTTTCCATCATTTTCAAGAAGAAACAATTTTTTGCTAATAATATCATCAGATCTGGAGCAAATCATAGAGAATCGTTTTATTTGAAAAAGAGAATGGTGATGACGAGCAAAACGAATCTGAAGTGAAAACGGTTTTTTTTTCATCGAATCAGAGTAAAGAATGATGATGATGGCGTGATTCTGAATGTGAAAGAAAACAGATCTGAAAAACGGCGGTGAGTTTTGAAAACGCATAAAGATTTTTTCTTCTTCTTGATAATGATGATGGGGCGTCTGGATGTAGAAGATAATGAGAGAAAAAGAAACTCTATATGTAAAAAGGATATGAAATTAGATTTAGATTTTGTTTATAAATAAAAAAACATAAATAAAAATAATATTAATACAAAAGTAGGGTAAATCTGGAATAAAAATCAAGGAAATCAATCAGCATTTAAAATGATAATAAGTACAAACAATTAATACAAAAGGAGGGGAAATCTGGAATAAAAATACAACAAATTTGAAAATAGGCTAAAAAGTGTTTACCAATTTTGAGTAGGCCATAAAGTGATTGAGTACTCCCCAAAACAGGCTATATACTACATTATCCCCACATTTTAATATGAAAATAAAAGCCAATTATATAAGCCAAAATAATTAGGAGTGAGGAGTCGAACTACGACAATTAATAAATTTGTGTGTAAAGAGATGTTGAGAAAGAATATAGAGGTCACATCCAATAATTTTACTATTTATTTGTTTATTGTTATCAAGTGGTTGAAATCAAACTTTTAATAAAAATATAAATAAGTGATAATTGTAAATCACACCTATGTGGTTTGCATTATTTGCAAGTCACACTCTATGGTTTAAAAACGATTTTAAACACCTTTACACACTTTGTAAAAGTGTAAATCTCACCTCTCTAACCGTTAATTTAAACGAATTAAGGATGCTTGTTTATACTATGTCTACCACATGTTCCAATTTTATTAAAAAAAAATAACATATGAATGCATTTTGTAAAATAAGTCATTGTTATCAAGGTGTGTAAAATTTACAATTTGCACCAATCTGTTATTTTTTTTATTAGTTCTAATATGAATCGAATACACGATAGATGTAGAATAACACAGGTATTAAATTTATTATAATTAATTGATAGAGAGGTCTTACAAACTACAAAATATTTTGAGGCTATTGCCCATATAGTAGAATCAGACACAATATTTACAAAAATAATAGCCCGAAAACTTATTTGTCAAATATAGCATAAAACCCAAAATCACACATGTAGTATTACAAAACTGTCATTAATTTCGTTCATGTAATCACTGATTTCGCACATGTAAGTACTAATTCACCTTATACGTTATCATTGATCTTACTTATTTTCGTTATTTAATTGGTGAATCACTGATTCACCATAAACTTAAATCACTAATGTTATTGATTCACGTGAGTGGTAATTTTGATTTATTTATTAAAAAAAAAACTATATTTTCAAATAGGTTTTTTACTTCAGGTAAAATTTTATTACCCATTGAAAAATTCTAAATATTTAAAATTGTTTTGAAATTATATGGATGCGATTTACGATGTAAATCATAAACATCTCTAGAAATAACGATGGTTTATTTTTTAATGCTAACCATCTGTATATTTAATGGCTATAATTGAGCTACATCCTCATTTACAATTTTTTTAATCTGTTCTTTATTATTTCTGTGGTTGTGAAGAGGGTATAAGGATAATTACTCCATGGAATGTAGTTAAAGTCTTTTGACAATTCATGGAGGGATATAGGAGACAAGGTGTAAAAGAGATGAAAAAAAGCCTAAAAGCTATGAAAGAGGCTGAGACTCATAGTAGGAGAATTACTGTCAAAGAGAACAAAATGGTTGAAACTTCTCCCCTTACTAATTAGAAGAAACTTCTTTTAACTTATTTACGTGTCATAATTCTATTGGATAAAATTTATTAATGAGACCTACCAGGACCTACATATTTAATATTATCTAATAGAAATAGGATAAAACTTTCTTCCCCACTAGTTAGGAGTAGCTCCTCCTCACTTGTTTACGTGTCATAATTCTATTAAATAATACTTATTAAGGGACCTACATATTTATTAAATAAGGCTTACATATTTATTACAATAGAAATATTACACATAAGTAATTTATTTGGAGCTCCTCCTAAATAGTGAGGAAATAGGTTTTAATCATAAAAATATGACACGTACGAAGTTACGAAGTAGCAAGGAAGGAAGTTTCATTTAGAACAAAATACATATTTCCTGAAAATAAAGTAAATTCTTGGTCATCATCCTAGTCACTTGCCAACTCAGCATCTCCATTGACATTTGCCCTTTTTAAATATCAAAACTTGCCTTGCAACCACAGACTTAATTAAAAAAAAAAAATGCAATCTTCATTGTCTTACCGTAAAAAACTCCTCTTTGGAGCTATGACGTTTTAATTAATCCAACAATCCCAGTCACCATCTTCAATCATTTCCACAGTTCCTCAAAACCCACTTAAATCTCAGCTCCCATTTCTCTTCACTGACATTTTCTTTCCTCAATTTCTCCGAAATCATGTCCAAATCCCACATCTTCTTCCTCTCTCTCATCTTTTCTTTTCTTACTATTCCAGCTTTTGGGTTTCTTTCAGTCAACGATTCACTCCCATTTCTATGGCCTCTTCCCTCTGAGTTCACTTTTGGAAACGACACGCTCTCCGTTGACCCTCAGCTTTCACTTTCTATCGGTGGCAGTGGTGGTAGTTCTGGTATTGTAAGAGCGGCCTTTGATAGATACAAGGGAATTATATTCAAACACATTTCTGGTTCTGGGGTTTCTTCTATGTTTGATATTCTTTGGGGAAGAGGAAGGAGATTCGATTATGATATTACTGAATTGAAAATTGTTGTTCATTCTGATTTTGAGGAAGTAAGCTTTGAGTGTTCATTCTTTTTAAGATTTAAGTAATCTTTATTAGTATGTTGACTACTGTCTGGTCAATGGTCATTGCTTTGAATTTTTTATTTTTTATTTTTAGCTTCAATTTGGTGTGGATGAGAGCTATACTTTGATTGTGTCGAAGAATGATGCTCAGTCGATTATCGGGGGAGCGATAATTGAGGTAATTCATGATTTATAGCCTGCAACCAAGCTTGTTTTTTGCCGACCTGAACATAGCTGAAGCGGTCAGACGTTAGTGCTCCATTGAACTATGGGCACGAAGATAATTCTATTATAGTTTTAAGTTTTAACATGAATCTCAATCCATACTTGTTCATAAGTTCTACTTGGCAATTCAATGTATCCAATGATTGTCACACATTTTTATATTATAGCTGTTCATGCTTCAGTTTTGGTGATGCTGAGGTTCCATCATTTTTTGATTTGATGTTGATCTTTTGGTTCCGCAGGCAAATACTGTTTATGGCGCATTGAGAGGGTTGGAGGTACTCAGATTTTTCCAATCACTATACTAACGATTCATTTGCAAAAAAATAAGCTAGCCTTAATTATAATCTGCAATGTTACCTGACTGTCATCATTCATTCACATTCTATCCCCTCTTTTATCCTTATGCTCTTTATTTCCATCTCACGTGCATATGCATTCTAATTTTAGAGTGTATCTGTTTTTTATCCTGATTCAGATTAATGCACCATGTCTTTTCTTACATTTTAATGACCTCATCTTTCAACAGATTGATTTTCTCTTTACCAGCATTTAAATATATTGTGATTTGTGAATGGATATATATACCTGATGTAGGTATTATTTAATTCATTTTAAATCTTTTTTTGTCTTATGTATTATGTCATAGGTCATATGTCTACTTATAATTTTTGCAGACATTCAGTCAACTGTGTACTTTTAACTATGAGACTAAGAATGTACAAGTATATCAGGCTCCATGGTACATCAAAGACGATCCAAAATTTGCATACCGTGGACTTATGATAGGTAAGCGTTGCCATTTATCTAATTTAACAGAAAATTTTTGGCCCCCAAAAATAACTTCTCTTTATTTTTTATTTTTTTTGCATGCATCCATTGCAGATACTTCAAGGCACTTTCTACCAGTAGAAGTAATAAAGCATATCATTGAATCAATGTCTTATGCTAAACTTGTGAGTAAAAGGATACATCACATTAAATGTGAAGTCTTAACAATTTTTCGAACTGACTTTATATAATCTTTTTCCCCTTCATTTATGCTTTGATTGTTTATCTGATTCTGAGAATTTTGTTCAGTAGAACGTCCTTCATTGGCACATAATAGATGAGCAATCGTTTCCTCTAGAAGTACCTTCTTATCCAAATTTATGGAAAGGAGCATACACAAAGAGTGAGCGATATACTATTGAGGATGCTTATGAAATTGTCAAGTAAGAGTTCCATAGATGTTTGGACTTCCAAGAAATTTAACAACAATTTAGTTTTGCTAAATCTTTCTTTTAATTTTTTTCCAACTATTTTATTGTTTGTAGAGCTTAACGCATTTCGATTTGTCATCAATTGCACATTTTTAATTTATTTGATCTATGTAGCTCTAAATGAATGTATTTTCATAAGAAACAGAGGCTTTATACTAAAAAAAAGAATCATATAAAAAAAAGTTTTTAAAATGAGGCAAACCATAACAAGCAACTAAGAAGATTATAACAACTCTATCCAATTGACATTAAAAAAAAAAATAATTATAAAAATCTAAGCAAGGGAACTCAAATTGGATGCTATGAAATCCATTAGTTCAAGCAAGTCAACTATCTTATTCTTACCCTTCAAATATTCTCCTACTCCTCTCAAGCTAAATTTTCTAACATATGGCTTTGATGGTATATAATCCAAAGAACCCTGGCTTTGTGTGCAAAAGGTGACCACATAGTAGCTAATAAAGAAATCTGTCAAGTTTTGGAGGACACCCGAGAAATTTTAAAATTATTTACGATAATCCACCAATATAATAAGTGATCAAAGTTTTCCACATTCTTTTTGCAAAAAAAAAAAAAAAACAACTGGTGAGGGAATAAAGGACAGTTTGGGTGCCTTCTTTGCACTTTATCACTCTTTCCTGTCTATTAGAAGGCTGAATAAGGCATCCAACCCAGCAGGAAGAGAAGCACCCTCAATTAATTTCTATCAAGTATAGGTCTTCTACAATTCAGCGCCCATCCATCTTTTTTTGAAGAGAAGGACAACTTTTCATTGATGTGTGAAAAGATCATCAAAATATTAATTTCTAAAGTTTTACAATAAAACAACTTAGGTAGAATTAAATACATTGGGAGTATAGTTACTTAAAAGTTGAGAAACAGCACTCCAGCAAGACCCATGGTACTTGACACGGTCGACCCTGTCTTCCCAACCTAAATCCATTAACCAACTATCTATTTTCAACTTTCAAGTATATGTTGCTTATCTTCCAATAGCTAACATATTTTCTTTGTTTCATTTCATGGTTTGTATTTGTGTTGTGAAGCTTCGCCAAAATGAGGGGTAAGTTTTATCTTCTATGCCTCATATAGTAACTTGACTTCTTTAATTGTTTAGAACTTAAAATTGGTTTTTAGCTGACCATCTGAAGTAATGTTTTGTAAGGAAAATGATATCTTGCTGATTATCACCAAGGACTCGAATTTCCTTGAATCTAATTTTTTGATTTATTTTTAATTTCTAGGCATCAATGTTCTGCCAGAAGTGGATGTCCCAGGACATGCCGAATCATGGTAGAGTTCTTTTTACTGGAATTGTTTTTAATCAGCTGTTCAATGATTTTTTGAGATGAAAATTATCAAATATTTTAATGGCAAAATGGGTGTTTGTCATTGATTTTCTTACTAAAGCGTTTCGTGTTAAAATTTAGCTGAGACTGATGATCATATCTACTGTTTTTGTTCCATTTCTTTTTTTTTTTCCTCTGAAAATGTTGTGGTGGATTTTGGTGTTATTTTCTGTAGTTAGCATAATTTAGCACTTTTGGCCCTTTTCGTCGGGGCCTTTTAATCTTTATTGGTAACACCCCAAAGTAATAGGATGATTATGCAACAATGTTTTAACCAAGTTTTCATTTGTTTTGCATCTTACGTGCTAGTTTAATCCCCCTCCTTGGGGCAAAAGGTCTTGCTGTTTCTCTTTCTCCCTCTTTTTTAAAAGCAGATTAAGTTTTTTCATTATTTTTGTATAGGGGCATTGGGTATCCGGATCTCTGGCCTTCCCCCTTATGTAAAGAACCACTTGATGTTACAAAAAATTTTACTTTTGATCTGATTTCTGGTATACTGACAGGTTAGAACCCTCAAAATGCTTTTTACCTATTGTTGCATATAGCTTTTGCAAGACACTTTCACTAGCTGCCGGGACTTGCCTTATGTTCGATAAATTTTCCTCAAGTTTCATTTCAATTTTGTATCTTACAGATTTAAGAAAAATCTTCCCCTTTGAGCTCTTCCACTTGGGTGGTGATGAAGTAAATACAGGTCAGTATATTTATTGGCACCCTTCTTGTAACTTTAGAATCTTTTGTAGCTTAATTGACAAAAGAAGTGATACATGAATGGGGAAAGTAAACTTAGGTCACTCAAATTCCTGTAACACAAGAAAATGAAAAAGGTTTTACCATTTATTTTCACTCTATAATAGTAGCGATCTCATTAATTGTCTACTGCAAGTCTGCAACCCAAACTAACAGATGATGGTGATTGTAGATTGTTTCAACATTGATCCTGATAAACAAGCGTAGAAATGTTGACATCATGAAATTCCCATGTCTTGTAGTTACAAAGAAAAATTGATATTGATGTTTAATTAAAAAAATATTGAAAACTATGAACATTTAGATAAAGTATTTGAAAGATCATATGAAACTTTTGTTGAGGGTGTGACCAAAGCCCCACAAAAATAAGTGGAAAGATCATAAGTTTATAAGTGTGGACAACATTTCTAATGTATGAGATCTATTGTGTAAAACCAAAAGCAAATTCACGCGGGTTAAACTTAAAGTGGCCAATATCATACAAATGTGATGATTTAATAACCATGTTTCAGACTTAGCCATATGGATGAAATCCTCAGACGCCGAACAAAGTTGTGTGCCGGGAAGTCTGAGCCTTAGAGACTTAGTAATGTGGATGGAATCCTAGGATGTTGAACAAAGTGGTGAGCCTTGACTACCTAATTGTGTGGTCTGCGGTAAAGCTCTATCGGACACGACACATGGTTTTCTCTGATAGAAAGATTATTTTAGGGGACGCTTGATATGGTTCTCTATTCAAGGGGAGGAATGTTAAGGGTGTGACCAAAAAGTGGTCAACACCGGATAGCTCAATAATCCGTGGTTGAGTTTTATCGGTGCAATGGTGCTCCAGAGAAAGGGATTTGACATGGAAAAAAGTAAGCTCTCAATGCGGTAGAAAGTGGACAGATGAATGACTATTTGAGTGAGAGGGGACGGTCTGTTGTTCGAGGGGAGGATCGTTGAGGGTATGACCAAAATCTGCATCTGTTTGGATTGGGGAAAATATATCAATTAGTATATACTTTTTGGGTAGAGCCAAAAATAAATCTCTAAGGGCTTAGGCTGAAAGTGGATAATATCATACTAATGTGGAGATTTTGAAGTGTTCGTTATCCTAATAACTTAAATGTTCATTTTAACAAATGATTAGACACAAAACTTACCATTTATATTTGATGCTATTCTTATATAAGTAGATAGAATAGACAAATACTGTGTATACTGAAAGACTATATTATAAACAATATAGAGATATTTAGTCAATTTATTTCATTTTAAGGATTCTTGTAAATGCATATAAGTTTGTATAATCAATAGCAAAATTAAACTTTTTGAAAATTAGGTATGCATGACAAACAACCATGTTTTTTGGAAGCCATAAGTTTTCTAAGATATTGAATTTACAAAGTTTGTAAATAATAATCGATGTCAAATCAATTAATTGATAGTATAATCTAAAATATGAAAGTTAAGTTTATTAATAATGTTACAATAGATCTGACATTCATACTTTAGGATGCCATAACATTGTTTTTAAAGGATGCATAACAATAGAGAAGACGTGTATTTTTGTTTCATTCTTACTATTTTGACAAATAATATGTTCATGATACAGAATGGTATCTACAATGGCATGTCAGGATGAGAAAATATTTCAAAATATTTTTTTTTTTAATAATAATTGGACAATTTCATTGATAAAATGAAAAGCCCCAAAAAATGCCAGCATCAATTACAAAAGGGCTTTCCAGTAAGAAGCAATCAAGGACGGGGAATAATTACAAAAAGTGTTACAATTTGCACACCAAATGGTGGCCTCCCAAATCTCTTCCCATGATTTGTGTTTTCGACAAAAATCCTCCTATTATGCTCAAGCCAAATATTCCAACAGATGAATCTAACTGCATTGTCCCATAGTCTTCTCTTTCCCATACATCATGGAATCACCAAGTAGAGCTAGGAGGTTGCTTTTAGGATCCTTATGAAGCACCCATTTCATATTGAAAATCTTCAAAAGAGAACCAAATGGAATTGGAGAAACTACACTGAAAAAGGATGTGATCCGTGGTCTCCGAGCTCTTTTTGCAAGGACTACACCAATTGGGTTTTAGAGAGATCCAGGTTTTCCTAGCTTGCATCTTTTGGTTAGTGTTTAGTTTCTCATTCAAAACCACCCACAGGAACTTGAAAATAAATTTACAACAGTGTTTAAACTTTATTTGCATAAAAAGTAGGAAGTTAAGAATTTTGTCAACATTTTGTGCCATTCCTCATTTTCCCTGACATTTTTTCATTGGTCCTAGATTTCTTTGACAAATTTCTTGAGTTTTTCAACATTTTTACCACTTTTCTAACAATTGTCTATGACAATTTGGACATATTGTGGGAATAATTTCTTTTTTGCTCCTAGTTTTGGTATTAGACTTGTAAAAACATTGATTGTCAATGAATTGTAACCTTTTTTTTTTATAATCAAAGTGGAGATTGAAGATGTATCCTGAAAATACCATGATGACTATTTTGACCAAAACACACTCGATCAGTGAGATGGAACTGGTTGTTGGGTGTGATACATTTGTGGTGTGGCCTTCTGAAGAACTTAGATCTGTCTTATATTCTTGGGTTTTTTTTTTTTTTTTTTTTTTTTGTACTGGTATACTATTTAGAACCAAAAAAATTGTTGAGTCATGTCATTAAGCTGACTCTCTGGAAAACATAACAAATCAACAGTTTGATAAACAATTATTATTCATACTTGGCAGATTGCTGGAAGACTGTTCAACACGTGAACCAGTGGTATAACTTCATCTTCTTGGTTAACGGATATCTCATTTCTTACATGGACGCTTGTGAGCATAAATGATTTTATGATTACTTGTCAAGCAACGCAATAAAAAGAAATGTCCAATATGGATTTGGTAGTGTTATTTCCAGCATCTGATAGTTTCATGATTGGAATGGAACATTTTTCATTGAATGTTGCATTCATATTTCACCTTTGAATAGGCTGGAAATAGACAAGTGCTTATTCAATATAATCATGACCTATTTTTTTTAATTTTTTTTTTTGCATTCAGTTTTTCCATATACTCTCCTCTTGGATAGTTTGGTCATATTACTCATTGCTATTATTTTTGTGCTCCCTTTGGAAATAGTTCATGTTAATTGAAGTAGATAATAGGTTTCCCAAAAAAAAAAGTATATAAAAGGTTGAATTAGTACTGTGCAACCTACCAGATTTTGATTAGCAGTTTGAATGGTTGTTTTATACGGCTATGAATTGACAAGGTAGTTTTTTTTAATAACTAGCTGTCTTATGAGATCATATGGTTGAAAATTTGCAATTTTGTGAAGTTTCAGTGAATTAGCAGATCTTGCAAAATAAATCATACTTCAAAATTTGCATTGTGCTGGGTTTTTATAAATGATCATATGGCTCTTAAACTTTAAGAAAGTTGAGTAAATCAAGAGTTAAATCTTTATTTTTTATTCCATATTCTACTACCCCATCAAGTTTATGTAACAGTAATTGATATATTGCTTAGGTTCTGATTTTTCTAATGCAGGCTTTTGGATCGAAACATGACCACCAATGATGCATATGGATATTTTGTGCATAGAGCTCAAGAAATAGCAATTTCTAAAAATTGGACCCCTGTAAATTGGTATGCAATTTTTGCTCTCAAAGTTGCTCTAATACGTACATGGCTACTAATCAAAAGCTATATTTTGCCTTGATATATTATATGGTCTTCATTTTCATCGTGAAGACCTAATGTATCACATAAAATGACACGAGAAAAACAAAAAAATTAGAAAATAAAATGACAGAGCATGACAGAGTTTCTGTTAGACCTCCCATTGTAAATACTTATAAAGGAAGGCTAAGAAAGGTAGTGAGAGCACGTGATCAGTTAGTTATTTAGGGATCTTTTAATAGGCAGGAATGGCATGAAATGAGATTTTATCAGTTTCAACTTTCACATATTGGTATTTGGCATTGATACCGTGTAATCATCTAAAATTTAATGGTTCTAATATTCTCTTTTCAGGGAGGAAACTTTCATTTCATTTGGGAAAAGTCTGAATCCTAGGACTATAGTGCACAATTGGTAAGTTCAACGTTATGTGGAATCTTGTCATTGTCATGCTGAAGATAGTGCCCTATCCTTTCCTCTTCTTTCCTTTTGGTTGTTATCTTTTTCTTAATCCCCCGTCTCAATGTATCACTACAGGTTGCGTTCTGGGATTTGTCCACAGGCTGTTCAAAAAGGTTTCAAATGCATCTTTAGCAATCAAGGTGTTTGGTATCTTGATCATTTAGATGTCCCATGGGAAGAAGTATACGGTGCTGATCCACTTGAAGGGATAGCAGATGCTTCTCAGCAAAAGCTTATCATCGGAGGAGAAGTTTGCATGTGGGGCGAGACTGCTGATGCATCAAACGTGCAGCAAACAATATGGCCTCGAGCTGCTGCAGCTGCAGGTATGCTTCTAGTTCTGGTGAATTAAACGCTTGCAGCTGTAATTGGTATCATTATCAATCAGAAATACATCTTGCAAGGCCTAGACTATGTTTTCCATTAATATTTGATCTAATTGTGCTACTCTTTTGTTCCTTTCATTTCTTTAGTCTTATAACTTGTAACTGGTTCCCTCTTCTTTGAATCCTTGGCAGAGAGGTTATGGAGCAGGAGCGAGACTTTATCTGCCGGAAATATAACCTTATTGGTGCTACCGCGCCTACATTACTTCAGATGTCTCTTGAACAGACGGGGAGTTCAGGCTGCTCCAGTCACGAACTTCTATGCCCGAAGACCTCCAAACGGTCCAGGATCATGTTATGACCAATAAAAATTGTTTTATGATATTATGTAACTTTGTGCATCCAACATTTCTGAATAAAATTAGTGAGTTGCAAAAGCTCAAATCTTTTCCTTTCATCCATCCCCTGTTTTAACATATATTGTGATCTGTCTGATTGGTTGCTTGGAGACTCCTTTTCTTTGTGAGAAAACTGATTCTCAACAAACTTGGATGGTGTACTCTTTTTTCCACTGTGTAATTGTAATATGTTGTTTTGAGTCATGAGTGTTATCCTTGAAAAGGTCGAAATTTTGTGTGTTTTTTTTTCTTTTCGTTACGGGTTTATTTGCCTCAATTTTTAAAAGTTGTTTTTTGCTTTTTTTTTTCATATCAGCCTTTAAGAACAATTTTTTAGTGCAAGATATTTGTATATAAATCTATGGTTTTAGGATTAAAAAAAACGAATTTTTTTTAAAAAAATAAGTTATTTGTGAAAAGAAAAAAAAAAAAAAAAAAGAGAGAATAAGAGAACAATTTTTAAAAACATCTTGTTCTAAAGAACCAAGAAACTGTTTTTGAAAACGACATTCAACAAGGCCCTTCTATTCTGAATATCAAAACATGTATCTATAATCTGATTCCCAATTCCAGAGTACTAACTCAACAGCCTGCATTTTTGTGCTGTTATGAATTTGGCATAAAATCTTCAAATTTTAGTTTCTCCTCTTAAACAAATATGGAAAGATAGGACCCTTTTTATTTTTTAAATTATGGAAGAAAATTATAAAAAACAATTGAGCCTTCAAGATAACGTTTAAGTTGTATGAATAATAATGCATTGAGATTATTATATTATATCCTTTGCTTGTAGTTGTTGGTAGATCAATATCAATGCCATGACAATACATTTTTTTTTTCTTTAGACATTTTGTTGACTGAATTTCAAAGATGGTCTTCCCAAAGTCAGGAAGTAATCCCTCAATATTTTTTTCCTTTTTTTTCCACCGTTGAAATAAAAAATCAAATATTGCATAATACATCCCTAAATTATAGGTCCTAAGAGTTACACTTCAAACTTTTAATTTGAATAATTGACCCCCTAAATTTTATGAAGTGTTAAAATTGGACAATGAAAATTTAATTTGACAACTTACCTCCTTAAATAGTTAAATTAGATTCTCGAAAATCGATGTAAAAATGAGTATTAAATTCCTAATATCAATGAGACCGGGAGAGGTGAGATAAATGAAAAACCCTCATCTCCGTCACCACGAGGGTTTTGGGATCGTAGTAAATTAATAGTTTAAAAGGTAAAATGCAAATAAAACCCCTGTGGTTTTTGCCAAATGCATGAACACCCCTTGTGATTTGAAAATGACAAATCATACCCATGTAGTTCTAAATTATTTCGATGAGACCCCCTCCTCTTAAGCACAATTAATTTTCCTTTAGCCATAATTTCTTCATTTGAACTTTGATTTGGATGATTAACCAAAAGCGTTAATGGTGTTAATCATACCTAGCATTTTGATGATAATATACTCTTTTATTTATTAAATATTTTAAAATTTTGAAGTGACCATAACGTAGAGCTTGAAATGAGGATTCCATAACGTAGAGCTCGAAACGAGGATTCCATAACGTAAAGCTCGAAACGGAGTTCAAAAGAAGTTATGGCTAAAAGAAAATTAATGGCGTTGAAGGGGATGAGTCTCATTGGAATAATTTGGAATTACAAGGGTATGATTTACCATTTTCAAACTACATGAGTCTTATTTACATTTTATTGTAGTTTAAAATCATTTTGGTCTAATATTAACATTGAGGGATCAATTGCTTAAATTGAAAATTTGAGGATATAAATATTAAGCCACATCAACTGGCCCAAGGCCCAAGGCCCAAGCCCAGCCCGTAAGTCAACGATTGGCGGGCCATGTCTGTAAATTTTTGAGCTGGATATGGATCACATATTTGAGTCCAAAGCCTATAGCCCACTGGCTTTATCCATAGTGCCCCATCATACCCGGCTCGAGGCCCGTTCCAAAAATATTTAAATATATATATATAATATAATATAATTAAAAATTTTTATTTTACTTTTGATATTTCAATATAGGATAAAATTAAATTAACTTAACTTTTTTTTTCATCACTTTAGATTTAAGTTTAAGTTTGAAACCATTAAAAAAAAGGTTAAAGTTTAAAAAGTTAAATAATTTTAAAAATAACAATTAAAAATTTAATGGAAAATATATTTTAATATAATCAAACTAACCTACGAGAATCATAAATAAAAATTTTAACAAACAGTATATATAAACAAAGTATAAATAAAAAATTTAGATAGGAAAAAAATTAACTTTTTTTCCCATCACTTTAGAGTTAAGTTTAAGTTTAAAAAGTTAAAAGTAAGTTTTAAAAAATGCAATTAAATATTTAATGGAAAATTTAATTAAATAATTAAAAACTTGAACGAACCGGACCAAGCTAGCAAAATAGACCCTGCCCTACCCGTATTTTATCTCATGAGTTCAAACCCGTGGACTGGGTTTGAACTTACCATTTTAAGTCAGGCTCGGACCTAAGTCTGACCGACTCATTAATCAGGTCTTGTACGCATGGTCCGAGCTCGCCCTGACCTGCTCATGGCCCGACCCAATCCATTGATGAGTCTTCGTAAATATTACCACTCTTATAATACATACTTCATAGGCTTTCCAAAGTCTCTGAAAGGAATATTCCCAAACAAAAATTTCTTTTGTTTTTCCCACCGCTTAAAGAAATTAATTTCCAATTTACATTACAAGTTGCTTGAATGAAACAACTGGAAAAGCACAAAAAGTTGGTAACAGTTGCCAAAACTAATTCACACGGCTCTCTTTATTCTTTTCTTTCTTTCTTTTTCACTTTCCACCTTCAATAAGCATTTTTGAAAAAAAGAAAACATAGCTTCTTCTAAAAATATGACGTTTGGTAAGAGAAAAACTCGAATTCTAAAGTCTAATTTAGATAGTTTGTGTTTAGATATATTGATATATGAGTTTTAGAAATTTAAATTTATGTAACATGTATTTGATAGATATACTATTTAAAATTTACAAATAAAGAAAAAACTAAACACCGAATAATTAAAACTACCTAACAAACATGAGTTAGACTTATGAAACTCACTAACATCCCATTAATAAAAAAATTTGACAATATAATCAAATATAATAAAACAAAAGAAAATACTTTTGATCCCTAATCAAAAGTTATGTCAAACTCATTTTAATTTGCATTGTTTAAGATTAAAAAAAGGAGCAAATCTTTCATGAATTGTTGGATTAGTCTTATGAAAATTAAATTTTCCAAATAAGAAATTTTGGCCCCACAATTTTCCTGAATTTTCAAAAAGAAAAGAATTTTGGTGGGGAAAAAAATTCAAATCATGATGAGCGGGTCAAATTTTCTTTTTCTAGCATTATTAGGGATGGAATTGTCATGCAAGTGACAAAATGTAGCAATCAGATGGGGATAAAGATTAAATGTTTGATATGCTTTTTGTGCCTCTCTCCTAAAATTTTATGGTGTTTCCTTTCATTCTTTAATATGTCTCCCACGTATAAATCAATAATGGATTAATCTAATGATAAAAATATTATTTAAATCTTGAGTTCATGAGTTTAATTTCGTGTGATCACTTATATCTAAAATATTATCTTATGAATTTTCCGACAATAATGGTTATCTTATAAAATTAATCGAGATACGTACAAATTGGAAAAGAATTTATTTATCAGCTAAAAATATAGTTTCTATCTAATTTTTCATAGGAGTGGAAACTTCAATAAAATTTAAAAGGAAAAGTAAAGATAATTCAAGTATAAATGTATGTAAACACGTGTATTGTAGAATATGAATGCACAAAATACAAAGAGAATGGTTGAAGAAGCGAATGAGAACAACAAATGATTGAATAAAGCCAAAGACAAGACGGTCACCCAAAAAGAAAAACATAACCTTAATTTGGTAGTAGTCTAGTAGAGAGATAGCTTTAAATTTAGAAAGGAAAAAAGGAAAGAAAAAAAAAACATGAACAACTTGGTTCATGGGATGCCTCGAGCAATTGGATGAAAACGATGTTCTTTTTTTCGTAGGTATCAACTATCATTTTTTTACAACAAATTGAGATAGGAAAAACTTGAATCTTCAACTTTGAGAAAAAAGAACATTTATGCTTAGGTTAGCACCATCACTTTCTTCCTAGTAAAATAGTATCCCTCTCTCATTTTAAAAAAATGATTTGGAAAGATATCTTTTAATTTTTTTTACACTAGTATTCTTAAATTTAGAGAAACTTCAACAAATACATTTTTTTTAATGAGTAATTTTAAAAATAGTAAATGTTTTGAAATATTTAAAAATGACATTTCTCATACTGAGATTGAATCTTAATATAAAAAATGTCATTTTTGAAAAATTTCAAACCTTTTGCTATTTTTAAAAACATCATTTGTTAAAATGTAATTTTAGAAAGAAAGAACCCTTAAATTTAGAGAAATTTCATTGCGTGGTAGATTTTGATGCAATATTTGTAAAAATATCAACTCTAAAAAGTGTTTACAAATATAGCAATTTTTATTATGTTAATTAGTGATTAAGTGTGTATCATTGATAAACTTAGTGTAAAAATATATAATTCAATGTTTATCATAAATACATCAGATTAAAATTTACTATATTTTCAAATATTTTTTAGAACTGATATTTTTACAAATATTACTAAAAAAATTGCTAGATTTACCGATGACCCTAAAATTTATTTATAATAAACTTTTATCAATTCATTAGGTTAAAAATATTAGTGATTGCAAATACTTTAGAAAACAACTCTAAAAGCGTACGAAAACAACAAATATTGATTCTATGTGTTCTATATTTTTTTCTATTCAAAACTATTTTTAAAAATTATACTCACTCAAACGCATTTATATACTGAAGAAACCTTAGATGAACAACCATCAGAACAACACTATGCAGAGCCGGAAGGCTGACTATTCACAGGTAGTAGATAAGGAGATGACTTTTTGTTAAGGATACCGAGTCTCCACAATCTCTATATTGATATGATGTTATTCATTTTAGATCTAAATCCACATGACTTTGGTTTTGGTTTAATCTAAAAGATCTTAAACCAATGAAGATGTTTTTATTGAAGATTATGCACTGTTGCTGCAGCAACGGAAGCCATCGCCGCAGCGATGGTGGCGCCGCAGCAATGGACTCCCATCGCTGCCACTGGGATTGATTTTGGTCATTCTTAGGCCAAAATCCCGAGAGTGGGCGCCGCAGCAACCATATCTCGTTGCGGTGGCGCCCAGGATGTAAAAAGACACAAAGCTGTCTTGTTGCCACGGGGACAGGCCAATTTCGTAGAAGAGAAATTTATTTCCTTGTTTATCTTTGTAAATCTTTTATCTTTTCCTTAACCTAGTTGCACATGTATAAATATAGACATTAAGCCATCATACTCAATGAGAAATACAGTTCTTCAAATTATTTATGGTATCAGAGCTGGTCGACGATCTATGATTTAGATGATCGCTCACGTAGATCCAAAGGGGAAAGAAGTAGAAGTTGCCATGGGAACTGTGAAACCATTGGATTCGTCTTCACCGTACAATCTCCATCCTTCAGATGGACCATGAATCATGATTTGCCCGATTGTGCTTCGTGGTGATAATTATAATGAATGGGTTAGATCTATGCGAAATAATTTTCGTGCGAAGAACAAACTTGGGTTCATCGATAGAACCATCAAGAAGCCGGAATCAGGTTCTCAGGAGGAGAATTTTTGGGTGACTGTTAATTCTACTCTAGTAGGATGGATTCACAGTACATTGGATCCGGACTGCGATCTTCAGTTCCTCAATGCTTTTCTCCATGGTGACTTAGAAGAGGAGGTCTATGCAGTTGCCTCCTAGTTTTAATCCTAAAGAGTCTGGTAAGGTTTGTCGGTTGAGAAAATCCTCGTATGGCTTGAGACAGGCACCGAGAAATTGGTTTGCTAAATTATCTACGACATTGATAGAAATTGGGTTTGTTCAATCCTACCCTGATTACTCTCTTTTTAGTTATTCGAAGAATTCTGTCTTTCTTCATGTATTAGTCTATGTGAATGATCTTATTATAACAGGGAGCTCATCTAAGGCCATTGCTTCTTTCAAGAAGCAACTTAGCGAAAAGTTTCATATGAAAGACTTGGGAGTATTAAAATACTTCTTTGGTATTGAAGTCTCTCGTGGAAAAGATGGTTTGTATCTCAGTCAGGGTAAATATGTCTTAGACATTATAGGTGAAGCTGGCTTACTTGGAGCCAAACCAGCATCAACACACATGGATTCCAATCATCATCTTGCTACTATTGATGGTAAACCTCTTGATGATCCAGAGAAATATCGTCGCCTTGTAGGGCGACTAATTTATTTGACTATCACCCGTCTCAAATTGAGTTACTTTGTTCACATATTGGCTCAATTTATGGGCAATCCTCATATTGAACATTGGGATGTTGGCTTGCGTGTTTTACGCTATTTGAAGGGGTGTCCTAGCCAAGGAATTCTCCTTCGCAGTGATTGTGATTTTCGCCTCACTGCATATTGCGATAGTGATTGTGCCACTTGCCCTCTAACTAGGCGATCGTTGACGAGATATTTTATTCAGTTGGGTTCATCGCCTATATCGTGGAAAACTAAGAAACAAGTTACTATTTCTCGATCTTCCGCTGAAGCAGAATATCGATCCATGGAAACTGCCACTTGTGAGTTAAAATGGCTTAAATCTCTTCTGAGATGTTTTGGAATTGACCACTCTCAATCGATTTCGTTGTATTGTGATAGTCAGGCTGCATTACATATTGCAGCAAACCCGATTATTCATGAGAGAACAAAGCATATTGAGATGGACTGTCACTTTGTTCGTGATGCTCTTCAGGATGGAATTATCGCTCCTTCATATATTCGTACTAGAGATCAACTTGCCGATGTTTTGACTAAGGCTCTTGGGAAAACTCAATTTCATATTCTTATTCGCAAGTTGGGCATTTGTGATTTGCATGCTCCAACTTGAGGGGGAGTATTGAAGATTATGCACTGTTGCCAAAATCCCTATAGTGGGCGTCGTAGCAACCAGGATCTCGTTGTCGTGGCGCCCAGGACGTAAAAAGACACGGAGCTGTCTCGTTGCCGTGGCGGTGAGTAAATCCTTTATCTTTTCCTTAACCTAGTTGCATATGTATAAATATAGGCATTAAGCCATCATACTCAATGAGAAATACAATTCTTCAAATTACTATACATATGGTGTAGATGGGTCTAAGTTTCTCTCTATCACACCCATTTTAATTGTATAACTCGATGGAGAAAAGTACACATTATTGATGACAATAATGGTTGGGTTGAGAGAGAACCAACACTCATATTTATAGAGACTAAAAGTTATGTCTATTCACATATAGACAATGACCATGAATAGTTGTCTTTTCCAAAAGACATAACCATTTAAAAAGTTATTACCTTTCATTTTGGAGTCAATGGACACATTAAAGAGAGATGTGTCCTTCTACCAATAACTAAATGAATTTAATCATTAATTAATTATTAAACCGCTAATAATTATCATTTGGGTTATAATAATTTCTTACATTTTCTCACTTGACCCATGATATTTCATTTTCAATAAATAAAACAATCAAGATGCACATATCCTTAATATATAAAAAAAGGGATGTTTGAGAAACATTTTTAGACTATTACACCATTTTCAAAATATTCAAATTACTATACATATCATTATATATACTCTTTTCAAATAACTAAATTACTAAACATGCCATTACATATTCCACTTTCTATTAAATGATATTTACATTTTTTAAGACTACTATACCATTTTTTAAAATAATCATAAAAATAATTATTAATTTCATTCAAAAAATATACATATAAATATATTTAACTACTACTTACTAAATTTATAAGTATTTTTTTTTACATTACACATCTATAACTCTACTTTTTTTTATCTTTAGCTTTATTATTTTAAAGGTACTACCAAAAATAAATATTTTAAAAAAAAATTATCCATTGATATAATTAATAATATTTAAATAAAATTATTTTTTTAAAATAAAGAAATAATTTTGTTTCAATCAAACAGAAAACATTAATGACAAAAATACATATACACCATTAATTCAACAAAATATAATTTCTTGAATTATAATTATAATTAAAATAAAAATTAAATAATATATAAATAAATAATTTGACTAAAAAAATAAGAAACAAAGTTATTTCGAACAAAATGTTTATTAACTTGAGTTGTTGATATCAAATTTAAAAATGAAAAATAATTAATTAACCACATAAATATCATTGAAATAGGGTTTAAAAAAATTGAAACAGTAAAATTTGCAATAATTAAAATTTTAAATATAACTTAATAATAAATTTAAAATTTTAGAAAAACATAACTCAAATTTAGGCAATGAAATTGTTCAAGCATATATAATTTATAAAAATGATTATATAAAACATAGAAAAACAAAAAAAATATGTTAAACTTTCAAATAATATAAAGAATATCACGTGCGACGCACGTGGTAAAAGACTAGTATGTATATAAAATCCTTCATTTCATTAGCTATAACATAAATTGTAATTAAGTAAAAATACTAATATGAGTCATGGCGGTTGTAAGATATATAGTTTGCATAATCCCTTCCATGTATTATAATACTAGCAGTTTTATTCAACACAATTAATGAAGAAAAATGCATAATGGTCCAGCTGTAAAAGGCTTTATTGGAGACAACTTTTGTTAAACATTAATTTTATTTCATTCATGTTTATACAAATTAACTAACAAGAGATATCATAAACTTTAAACATAAAATGAGCTCAGAGGGTCAGAAAATAATATTATAATTAGAGGTGAGCACGATTCAGTTTGGTTTGGCTTTGAATTAAACTGATAACCGAACTGTACCAATCGGTTTTGTAATATTACCAACCGAACCAAAAAAATAAATGAAGGAAACCAGTTTAAACTGGACCGTTATTGGTTCAGTTTTCTCGGTTCGGTTCCACAGTTTTTCACGACATCATGGATTTCTTCGAGGAAGAGACAATAACATTGAATATAATAATTATATTTGATAGCTACAATCTCAGATAAAATCAAAATTCATAAACATTGCAAAAATCTCAGAAAAAAGAAAGAAAGAAAAAATAAATTATCAACCCAAATTAACACACCAACCACAACCTCATACTCTTCTTTATTGGATTTCTCTAGAAAAATCAAGATAATTTCTCACCAACCATAAATCATCCTATGAAAATGTGTTTTAAGGGAAAAATACCCCCAAAAAAAGTCCTGAGTGGGTCATGATGCGTCAAATCTCAAATAAAATCACATATAAAATACCTAATATTTCCTATCGTAGAAATTAAAAGATAATTGCTTGGATTGAATAGGTCTTGCCAACAAAGTTTCTTGGATCTGGGAAGAGTAATAAAAAATGGTAGAAGATGATGACCTTCAAGTGCGACATTGAGTGTGAATGGACCGAGATTTGAGCGTAAATCAAGCAATCTATAAGAGGCCTCTGAAATTGAAGAAAAATTTAATAGAGAGATTAAGAGAGTTCGAGAGTCAGAGTTAGAGAGATAAGGGTATTTGAAAGACAACTTGAGAAATCAAGAGAAGAATGGTATGATTAGACAGTGGAAGAGGGAGTAATTTTTTGTTTTATAAGAAATCGGTTCGGTTAGGTTATTAACAGTTTTCTAATGTATAAAACCAAACCAAACCTATTTTTTTCAATTTTTTAATATGACCAACCGAGAAAAAAAAATAGTATGAGAACCAAACCAAACCGGTCGGTCCTGGTTCTTCAGTTTTTACGGTTTGATGCACACCCCTAATTATAATCATTAATGACGTCCAGTAATACCCATCCTTTCTAATGTGTTTCATTAAACATTTTGGGTGACTATCCTTTCCGTTAATGGATCAACAATCATCATATTGGTGCTAAAATGTTTTATTGACACTCTTTTGTATCTGAACTTTTTCTTTAACAGCATTATTTTATCTTCATGTATTTCGCACCTTTTAAATACTTTATCGACACTCTTTTGTATCTAAACTTTTTCTTTAACAGCGCATTATTTTATCTTCATGTATTTCGCACCTTTTAAATACTTTGCAGTATTTTTATAGTAAAATTTCAGCGACTTGATAATAGTGTCGGCAACTTCAAGCCCCGAAATAAATATCCATAACCATAATCATGAATGTGGACTCAAATCATGTCACATACGTATAAAGAATACTATGAATTTGTTCTAGTTCCAATTCATTATTGAAACATTTCATAAGGCTAGTGAAATTAATCTTCCTTTTGAATTGGTACTATACTTGTTAAAACTATAGTTGGTTTCATGTAATAAACCACGATAATTAGTAACAAATTAAATATCATAAACCACGATAATTAGTAACAAATTAAATACATTGGTGTATATATCTTAACTTTAGATATAATTGTCAGGAAGCTTGTTTGAGCTCATATAATTATTTATGTAATTTTGCAACTAAATTTGTCATCTCAAGAACATGATCATGAATGGAACGTAAACCATCAAATTTCATGGTGGTTAAATGTAAAGACCCAACCTTTCAGAGTATAAAACAACGTATTTAAAAGCAGCGGAAGACTCAATAAATAACATTTATTAAAAATATGCAATTCAACTAAGTCAAATAACCCTTTATTAAAATAATAACTCTGGAGTTTAAACTTTAAAACAAAAATCAATAAGCTAAAACATTATTCTTAAACCATTCAAAACAAATAAAACAAAATCTTCAAACTCAAATAGTTAACTAAAAATCAATAAAATCTCAATACTTATTCATTAATAAAATGAATAACAAATATGCATAAATGATATGTGGCCACCACGACATGAACCCTCATCTCTTCCACTTCATCAACCGCCACCTCTCGGTCCATTGTTACCTGAAAAACAACATTATAGCACTATGAGGCTAAAGCCAGTGAGAAAACGACTTAATCAAAGGTAAAGTCTTAAATAGTCTCTAACAATTCAAACCAAGTCCCAAGCACTCATCACTCTCCAAAAACTCTTACGCTCAAAGCGTCACTTAAACTCAATCTCAATCCAATATATGAATAGGCAATTATCTCAAATTCCATATTCAAGGTTTCTCAATAATCTCACTTTACATGGATAGACAACTCTCACTAGTTTCATACCCAAGACATCCCATTCACAAACTGCCAACATCAATACTTAATATTTCTGGATAACTAGTTAATTCTAAATTAACAAAGCAATAATTTAACAAGCAACACTAAGAAGACGGTCCCTCGGGACTACTAACACTTCCTAGTACCTGGTTATAGCCGTAACTATAACTGAAAATCCCCTAATGATTCATTTGTACTAGCAATGATCATTAGTACTCGGTTATGGACTTTCCCATAACTAAAATGACTAACTGTTGAGCTCGTAGCCTCAACACTAGTAAGCATATCCTGACAGGCCATCAATCTCATCAATCACAACGTTATACACATGATAATGTTCAATAATATTCAGATATAAACATAAAAATACAGCAGTCCCAACTTATAACATTCAATTCTCAAAATTGCCGAAAAACGGAAAAACTGCCGAAATATCGAAAAATGCACTTTTACACCTCTTAACCCAAAACTCATGGAAAATGATTATAAATAACACCCAAAAATTCCAGAATTGAATTCATTAACATTCAAAAACATTTTGAATCTAAAAACATCAAATTCCGCCGAAAAATGTCTAAACTAGTTCTAACTGAAAAGTTAATTCTCCCAATAGATTTTTCGGTGTTTCCAATAATATTTCTCATCCTAAAATTCCAGAATATCATGATTAAATATGTAGAATAGATTTAGCTACGGTAAGAGCCTTAGATTTCTCTAAAACTCCATCAATGATCAAACCGTTAACTCACCTTGAAATTCGCTGATTCCAAACTTTAACGCTACTTTCCTCTACGAACTAGACCTGAAACGGAGGTCATAAATAATTAAATTGCATTCTAAAAAAGTCCCAAAAGGTAAAAAAAGGTTTGGGGTTCGACGGCTTGAAGAACGGGGAAAAACATATGCAAACGGCTCGCCGTTGAGAAGGAGACAGTCACAGAGCTGCTGTCCCCTTGCCGTGGCTGAACCGTGGCTTCGGGTCATGGTTTGGTCACGGTTTCAAGTTTCGGGAGATCGATTTTTTATGGTCTTTGGTTCTAGATAAGGTAGATCAAAATCGATTAGATTTTAGGTCAAGGTTTGGGAAATTGAAAGTAATGGGGAATGAGTTTCAAAGGAAGGTTCCTGACATTCATAAATCGATATTAAACTAAAAACTCCATAATTAATAAAGACTAAATATTGATCCCAATCACTTACCCAATGATAGAAAATCACGGAATCAAACTATAATCTTCGCCTATCAATTTCCCACGATCAAAACGAACACCTAGCATCAAGAATTGACGAACCAAATGTCAATTTCCATGGGTAAAGTGCGGCGGCAATGGTGAATTCAAAGGGAATTTTTTTTTTTACCTTCTTGATCGGAAAGACGATCCTCAACTACACCAAATCCTAGATCAGAACGTGCAATCGGCAAAGAAACGAGCAAAACTCTGGGAGACTCCAATGGGGGGGGGGCGGCATGAGAGAGGAGAAAAGAGAGAGACTTTTCTATTTTTCTTCTTTTTTGATAAATGAGCAAAACCCTAACCTCCTTCATTCAACTTTCCTAAAAATTGATCCTTCATCCTTCCTTCCAAACAAATTGCTTAAGAGTCATTCCCTCGCTGTTTGTCTCCCATCAAACCTATGGATGCAATTAAGAAAATTTCAAATCGAAAATTCAAAACTCGGTATTATTAAATGAAAAATTAATTTTAACCGAAATTTTAAATTACCTTGTAGCGGGGCGTTACATTAAATTTCCCATTAATGTTCCAGTAAGATATTCACACATTTAATGATTTGAGTCATAAATCAAGATTTAAATAATCATGAACAATCAATGCATATCTAAGTTCGTTTTTGGGTGGTACTAAGATATACATACCTAAATTATGATGCTAATTTAAATTAAACATAATTTTGACAATTTTTAATTTTTAATTAAACATATTTGCCATATTTGGATATACAAAATATATGTAATAAAATATGAAATTATTAACAATAATGTTTATTAATTATAAGAAGGGTAATGCAAATAAGACCCTTGTGATTTTTGTCTAATATATGAACACCCCCTGTGGTTTAAAAATGACAAATCATACCTCTCTAGTTTCATATTATTCCAATGAGACCCCTCCCCCTACAACACCATTAATTTTCTTTTAGCCATAACTTCTTTGTTTGAACTTTGATTTGAATGATTCAAAATGGTTTGGAATCATCATTTCGAGCACTGCATTATGGTTATTTGGAACTTCTAAATCATCAATAACCAAAAGGGTTGATGGTATCAATCATACCTCGTATTTTATTGATAATAAACTCTTTTATTTATTAACGATTTCAAAATTTTGAAGTGATCATAACATATAGCTCAAAATGAGGATTCCAAAACATGTTGAATCATCCAAATCAGAGTTCAAACGAAGATGTTATGGCTAAAAGAAAATTAATGGCGTTGAAGTGGAGGGGTCTCATTAGAATAATATGGAACCATAAGGGTATGATTTGCCATTTTCAAACCATATGGGGTGTTCATGCATTTGGAAAAAAACCACAAAGATCTTATTTGTATTTTACCCTTATAAGAACAATTAATCTACCTTTGGGAGATTTAAAATTTTCTTATAACAATAAACTTCAATTAACTCATAAACTAATAACCATCAATAAAATTGTTACATTATAAGCATCGCAAACTTATGGGTAATTGAAAACCAAAATTATTTATAAACTTTATGATTTGTTCACTTTGGTGACTAACAAATCAATGATAAATTATTCATATACAAAATAATGACCAAATATAATTATATGACTTAAAATAGTCACATTTGAACATAAATTCATCAAAATAGTTTTGCTCATGATAAATACAAAAAGCGGAAAATTAAAATGAGCACATTGGGTCCTTGATATGCAAATAGAAAATTCTACCATAAAATGCAATAAATATTTTATACAATTCAAATAGATTTTTTATAAACTTTATGATTTAGTCACTTTGGTGACTAACAAATCCTTTATTATAAAATTTTTAAATTGCATAAAACAATATCAAATATTCGATAAAAATACCCCAATTCAATTATTAACATTTGTCTCAAATTTCATGCATAAAAATGGCGAGTAAATTTATAAACTTAAACACGTAATAAGATTAAACAATGGCCCCATAGTGAATATGCTATCTGAAATTAAGAGACAAAAATTATCCATCAATTATAAACAAAACAAAACTATCCTAAATAATATAAAGTATTTTAATAAAATACCTAACATAATAATAGGCCATCAAAAAGGTTAAATCATGAAATTTAGTGTGATAACATAACTATGGATAACCTTTATTTTTCCACCATTTGTGATGTATCTATGGTTAATCTTTCTATGACATCAAATAATTAATCTAATTATATTACGCGAAATTGATGGCAATTAACATGGATGGTCATTTACACAAATTCATAAGGTGTAAGATGTAAAATTCATGTCTGCTCATCACGCTTTTTTTCTAAATAATGAATTTTTTAACAAATTCAATTTAAAAGATCGAAATATTTTTTATTTGATTTCCCAAAAGGTTTAAAACTTTTTCAAAAGATTACCATATTATTATGTTCTATGCAAATATTTAAATTATTGTATAGTTAACCAATTTGCATAATTAGATGCCTTTTTTATAAGGCATTTTTTAACATCTTCTATTTTTAAAATTTATACTACCAAATAAAAAATAAATTTTTTATTTATATACATCAATGTTAGTTAATTTTTGCTTTTATAGATTATTTATTTCAATTTTAATTAAAATTTAATAAATTATATAATTTTTCTCTTTGATTTTTAAACTTTTAAATATTTTTAACTAAAAAATTTAAATTTATTTAAATATTAAACCATTACTAATTCAATAAATTAAATTTTGTTGTAGTTGTTTTTTTAATCTTAATTTTTTTTTTAAACAATTTAAGTTTTTTTTAATATTTTTTAAAATTTGAAAACGTCACCTTTATTAAATCATTAATATTTGAATACTTAAATATAATTTATTTTTCATAAATTGGTGATAAATCTAAACAACAATTTAATTTTAATATCACATTTATGTTTCAAATGTTATACTTGTTTTTTCAATTATTTTATAATTTGATGTTGTGAAAACAATAAAAAGACCAAGGAATTTATTAAATAAAATTGATAATTTCTTATTCAATGAAGAGAAATATTTTATTTATAAAAAAGAGAAATATTTTATTAAAAATATAAATAGTATTTAAGTAATTGTTGAAAGTATAAATAATAATGACATTTTTAGGAATTAAAATGGTTTTAAATAAGATATATAATGATATGTTAGTAATTTTAAGATTTTAAAGGGGTATAGAATGACATAAAGTTTCTTAACATGGCACTTTAATTTATTAAGTGATAATGAATTCTTAATGGATTCCAATTTAGTTTTAAACCCATAACTTTATTAAGTAAATAACATTAGTATAAAATAATTAACGTCAATTATATAAATAAATAAATAATATAATTCCCAAAAGACTTAATTCAAATACCATTTACTATTTATAATAGTTATAATTGGATTTCCGTGCGATAGTCGGTCTTTTTCTGAGGCAATCATAATTACTAATTTTTGATATCAATAGCAGAAAAGAAGATCAATGATATAACTTCTATTATAATTTTTGAAATATAAACAAACATGATAATATAATAAGAAAATATGAAATAAATGTGTAAAATTAAAATTAAAATTTAAAGTTGTTGATCCTATAAATCATTACAGAACTTATAATTTTTGAAAAACGTTAATAGAAAATCTCCCTTTTGGAATTCATGATAATACAATATGCCATTTGGTGAGATAAGTTAACTTACTCTCCATCACCCATTTAATTTTACAAAACTGGATGGAGCAAAATACACGTGTGATGACAATAGGAGTTAAGACCCATTCCCATGTATTTATTCCATGTTAAAACATTAAAACCAAACATGGCCCAATGAATAGTTTTATCTTTTGTCACACCTTTCATTTTGGAGTCAATGAACACATTAAAGAGATGTGTCCTTCCACAATAATTAAATGAATTTAATCATTAATTAATTATTAAACAACTAATAATTATCATTTGAGTCATAATAATTTCTTATATAACCTTGATATCACTTGTCAATATAATGAGACTCC
The DNA here is from genome assembly GCA_028015215.1 of Gynostemma pentaphyllum. NCBI lineage: Eukaryota > Viridiplantae > Streptophyta > Magnoliopsida > Cucurbitales > Cucurbitaceae > Gynostemma > Gynostemma pentaphyllum. The sequence continues at coordinate 41,634,919 of CM051352.1, read as the reverse complement.
ATAATCTCCACATCAATATGAAATTATCCACTTTGTACCTAAACTCACATGATTTTTCTTTTGGTTTCACTCAAAAAGTCTCATACCAATGAAGATATTGCTCTCTCCTTATGACCATCATTTGATCTAATCGATGTGAGACTTTATTTACTTCCAACAACTTTTTTGTACCTTATTTTTAAATTAACAGTGGTGGACAAAATCAAAACAACAAGATGATAATGCAACACTTGTTATACTTTGTGGCTAAAATTAATCAAATTGAAATTTAAGGATGCGTTTGATTCGCCGGTTATAGTTGTTTTTTTTTTGGTCAAAACCGGTTAGAGTTGTTAAGTAGGGTGTTATTAGTGTAAAATATGTTGAAAATTATGAAATGAATGATTTTCAAAACTGGGAAGCAAACGTGGGTTAAGATTGTTAATACCCGACTCAACAACCCTAACCCGTGAACCAAACAAATCATAACGGGTTAAATCGATCTAATCGAATAGTATAGGGGATAAATTTGTAATCTGTCTTTTTAACGTAACCTAAACTATCAAATTTTACTCACGTTATCCAACCAAGAGAGAAGAAATGAAAATCTGGTTTTTAATTCTTGGACTCTTTCAAACCCACCCCCTACTCTCTCTCTCTAAAAGAGAATTTCACTTCCCCTCTCCTCCCTCACATTCACCCTCTCTCTCGGATTGTACTGCTTCTCTGCTCCGCTCTCTCACTCTCACTCTCACTCTCACTCTCACACTCCTTCACTCTCACTCTTTCACTCACACTCCAATACTCCCTCTTCCCTATTATTTCGTAAGTTTCTAATCTAAAACCCTTTCTTTTTGTTTGATATCATTGAAACCCTAGAAATCAAGCTCTCTAATTTAAATTGCTTTTCTTTTGAACTCGTTAACTCTGGTACTTTATATTTCTTTAGGAATTAAGTAGTTCATAGTTCAAGCTTTGTTATTTCTCTGATATTCTTCATTCCTCGTAATTTTGTTCTCTGGATTTGTTATTTATTTCATTTGGGTACTATAATTTTATGGGCATTCGTTAATTTAGTGCTCAAAGGGTGTTTTTTCTTCGATTTCTTTCCATTTTTTGCTTTTGTTTTTGTTGATCTGATATGGGTCTGACCTTTTATATCCCATATTACGATTTCAGACCAACATGCTCATGCTTATTGCCGGGTGAAAATATATCAGGGTTTTCCTTACTTCTTGGAAGTCTTCTAGTTACTATCTGAGAATTTGTGGCTGGCATGGTGGGCACTGATGGCGATTCTGGTAATTCTGGGGCTCCTTTGCCGCTCTCCGGCAGCAGGAAGTTGTTTTGGCGCTCGGCATCGTGGTCTGCTTCACGTTCATCTCTTCACCATCCTGATGTTGTGAATAGAGGTGGAGAATCCAATGGTAATCTTGGTGATAGTAATGGGCCTAACCGAAATTATCCTGCTCCATTAACCCCAAGATCACAGCAGCATTGCAAAGCACGATCGTGTTTGCCTCCTTTACAGCCATTGTCGATAGCTCGTCGAAGCTTAGATGAATGGCCGAAAGCGGGGTCAGATGATATTGGTGAGTGGCCACAACCTCCTACTCCAAGTGGTAGAGGAAATGGGGAGAGGTTAAAGCTTGATTTGTCAACAATTCAGAGGAACCCGGATAAGAATTCTGGGCTTGTGAAGAGGGATAAGATTGCTTTTTTTGATAAAGAGTGTTCAAAGGTGGCGAATCATATATATCTTGGTGGAGATGCGGTTGCTCGAGATAGGGATATACTTAAACAGAATGGTATAACTCATGTGTTAAATTGTGTAGGTTTTGTTTGCCCGGAGTACTTCAAAGACGATTTCATGTACAGAACATTATGGTTGCAGGATAGCCCATCTGAGGATATTACTAGTATTCTTTACGACGTTTTTGACTACTTTGAAGATGTCAGAGAACAAGGTGGAAGGGTCTTTGTCCATTGTTGCCAGGGAGTGTCTCGGTCCACGTCCTTGGTGATTGCATATCTAATGTGGAGAGAAGGGCAGAGTTTTGATGATGCATTTCAATATGTGAAGGCGGCAAGAGGTATTGCTGACCCAAATATGGGTTTTGCTTGTCAGTTATTACAGTGCCAAAAGAGGGTTCATGCTTTCCCTCTTAGCCCAAGTTCACTGTTGAGGATGTATAGAATTGCCCCACACTCACCATATGATCCTTTGCACCTAGTTCCCAAAATGTTAAACGATCCTTCACCATCTGCTCTGGATTCTAGAGGTGCGTTTATCATTCATATACCTTCTGCCATATATGTTTGGATTGGTAAGAATTGTGAGGCAATCATGGAAAGGGATGCAAGGGGAGCTGTTATTCAGATTGTTCGATATGAGAGAGTGCAAGGGCCCATATCGGTAATTAAAGAAGGGGAGGAACCAACTAACTTTTGGGATGCTTTTGCAAACCTGTTACCTTTGATGGATAAATCTAGAAACAAAATTAATTTGGGGGGAGTTAAAAGCTAAGCATTTTCCAGGGGAGAGAAAAATTGATTCCTATAACATGGATTTTGAGATTTTCCAGAAAGCTATTACAGGTGGTTTTGTTCCTCCATTGCCTTCTTCAGAGATTGAACGTGAAACTCATCTTCCTGTTCGAGAAAGCAGTTGGAGTGTGCTTAGACGTAAGTTTGCCTCTGGAAATATGAAGGAATTTGTGTCAGCTCCCAGAATATCACTCTCCAGGGTCTATTCAGACTCGATGATGATGGTACATTTATCTTCTAAATCTTCATCCCCTTCCTCATTTGCTCTATCTTCATCTTCTTGTTCACCTACCTATCTCTCTCCAGATTCCCTTTCTTCCGATTCATGTTCAAGTTCAAGTTCCAAGTATTTTTCGGAATCCTCTTTAGATTCTCCATCTGCTGCTTCACCTTCCGTTCAAGTTCCTTCATCTCTGTCTAGTTTTTCAAATATGTCTCTTCTCTCTTCCAATAGTTCATTACATTCCATGCCTAATGGTCCAGAAACTCGTGATGCAGTCACTTTGGAATCAAAATCTCATTCGTTCTCATTTCAATCTAAAAAGTTCTCACCTTCCCTCGCAGAGCGCCGGGGTAGCACATCAAAGTCTCTGACATTGCCTACGATGCCTAGTAAGAGAGTGACAAATAGTGCCTCAAGGTTTCTTGCTAGTCAAGAATATGGTGAAAGAAGAAACAAGGTTACTTGCTCTCTTAATGTACCAGGTAATATGAGAAATGAATCAGAGCTTATGGATAGGGTTGAAGAGGAACAGGCAGATTCCACTCAAAATTTCAAGAATATTGAAAATGGATTGGATGATAGGGTAGGTAGTGTAGCTTCATATCAACAGGAAACTACATATGCTGGACTTGGTGGTGGTTCATGGAAAACCTTTCCCAAACTTTTTGAAGGAGGTCTGATTTCCACTGCTTTAAATGAGAAACAAGGTGGTGGGTTAGCACAAGATTTTCAACCTCTAGTATATCGTTGGCCCGAGTTAGAAAAGATTGTGACTTTTGATGCAAGTTACCTTAATTCTAAAGCTGCTCTAGTGATTTTCTCCCCAAGTAGATATTTAGGCAAGAAGGATGACATGATACTGTATATTTGGATAGGAAGTTCTTTTGAACATGGTTTATCTCAGGCTCGGGTAAATAGAGACAAAAACTTCAATGATGTAGAAGAAATAGATTGGATTAAAGTTGGTCAGTATGTACTTACCGAGATATGTCTGCCAAAGGATACAGAAATTAAGGTACTTGGGAACCTTATTTTATCGTGTTACATTGATGCGAGACATTAAAATTGATTTTTTTTTTGTCTTTTTTTTTAATGGAAAATGATAGATTACACTTATTGCTAGGAGGGAGGAGAAACTATATTATTTTGTTCACTAACTCTAATGCTGGCTATCTCTTACTGTTAATGCCTAGAACTTTATGGGTGTGTGTTGATTCATATTTAATTGAACTTTCCCAAATTAGAATATTTTTTTAAATGGAAATATTATCCCCCGTTTTCAATAGGGAGTTACCTTATCCAATTGAATCTAAACAAAAAAGGTTCATTTTGGAAAAATCTGCCAGGATGGGGAGAACGGGTATGCATTGGGGGTTCTCCCTCTTGTTCATCCATGACAATTTTCACTGTTCCTATAATATTCACACTTTATGGTATAAAACGTTGTTTAATGGTTTAATGAATTGTCATAGATTTTCCATTAGTTCTTTATGCTCCATGCTTCCATTTCTCCAAGATTTAATTTTGATCTTCCATTTTTATAACAGATTGTTAAAGAAGGTGAAGAAACAGAGGAATTCCTTGAACGATTGAGTCTGTTGTAGCCCTGCTGCTATTAATGAGCAATTCCTAGATCTGGTGACAAAGGTTATTCCATTCTTGAGCTGGCTTAAATAGCCACGCAACTTGGTCATCAAGATGAACTTCCCTTGGGAGAAGTAGTGAGGTAAGCATGTTTTACCATTACTTGATGATTGCCACCTGCTGCAATGTTAATTTTGTGCCTTCTCTTTTGAGTGGGGGATATAAAGTAGTTCTGTTTACTTATTATCGTATTATTAAACGGCTTTCCCATTTGGTGAATTTGGCAATAGCTTTGTAAGAGGGGTGGAAATTAAATATAATATCAAGGTTTTATATTCTGTTTTCAACCAACTGTGTTTAAAATCTAAACTAATCCGGCAAAGCCTTAAGTAGCATAGTCAGACACTCTTGTCCGTGCACAGACGTGTCTTGCTACTTTCTTGATTTCTTGTCCCTCTGCTTTTATCCACTCTGGGATGGAGCTAGAATTTTTTTCAAGGGTTCAAAAATATTATTGAACAATGTTTAATGAATAAAAACATATTTAAATATATATATATATATATATATATATATATTTTTTTTTTATCCTTCTTCCATTTTTCAAAAAATTAGAATTCTCTTTTTAAATCTGCCCCTGACCATCTCCTTCAGTCCTTCTCCTTCCTAATCATAAATTAAAAAGAGAAAAAAAAACCCTGCATTTCAACTTTTTCCATGACAGATAATATGGAGATTTTATGAGTTCCCTGCACTGGTCTTGGCATGGTATTTAAACAACCCAAAATTTTTAACAGCTGGTCTCTCAAATGTTTGCGGTCTGATCCTTAAGATCCGAAAATTTTGGAGTAAATTATGAATACTTTCAAATGACTTGTTCATGTGTCCTACGTTTGTTGGCTTGGTAAAATTTTGATGGCAGGAAATAAGGGGGCCGTTTGGCTTGCAGTTTAATTAGATTATCCTCTTTCTGATGGTTTTATAACTACATGAAAAGTTCAGTTTTGAATCTGATGATTTTTCCTAATTGTTGTTTATGCAGGAGACACTGCATTTTCAAGTCGTTGATATCAGTTAAACAAGTTGTACAGAGCCTGTGACACCCCCACGTAATTCAAATTTGATAGTGTAAACAATTTCTGAAGGTGCCTTGCCTAACATATGTTATTTGACTTTTATTTTTTCTTCATAATAGGATCAATTTTTCTTTAGTCTAAGTTAAGTCCTCTTGGTTCCTGTTTTCAAGTAGAGATTTGAGACACGATATGAAGCCATACAAAAATGATTGTTCATAATGCAATATTTGAAATGGTGAAATCCAACACTTGGGGCTAGAACCTGAGTAAAGAAAAGTGGGCAGATTTTGAAGTAGTTTTATAGTGTTGGAAAGGCCCAAGTTTCCAACCTGCAGTGATTCTCTCATTTACCAAAAAAGATCAAACAATTAAAATCACCCAAAGGTAAAAACCATTCAATAATAAGCCACAATGTTGTTTCTATCTCCTTCAGCAAAGGTGAAACTTTCTGGACATTGGTGAGCTTTGCCGGTGCCATTGCGATGCTGAAAGAGCCGGGACAGCACGCCAACTACCATTGGAAAAGGACATCCATTTGCTTCCAAAATAACCATGAATGAGAGGGCAAGGATCTAAACTCAATCTGGGACTATGCTGGCTGATTATGAGAAGTAAACCCACTTGCTCATAGTAAAAGGGTAGTCAAAATGTTCTTACCTTTTTTCTTAACCAATTAATTTAAGATTTCCTTAGGATTTTTTTTTTAAAAAAAAAAAAAACATGTTGAGTGTGTTATATGCAGTTGTTTCGATTTTATATAATTTAAAAAACAAATGTTGGTTAGTAGGTAATGATCACACTGATATATACTGTTCGAATTTTGAAAATATCAATTTTAATTTCAACAATTTTTTATTTTTTTTCTTTAATCGATAAACTTGTTCAATATCAATTCTGATAACAAAAAAAATAAATAATAATAACGTCAGGGAACTTGTCATTTAAAAGAGAGATCAGACCCAAAGAGCCCAAATCGGAATTAAACACTAGTTTCTCAATTTCTATATTCTAAAAAAAAAATCAAAATTAAATGATCTTTAATGTAGCCAACAAAATGAAGAGTCTCATAAAGCATCTTTACAAAATATAGAAAGTCCAATAATACACATTGAATATGTTATTTTCTTGCTTCCAATTCTAATTCCTTTCCCCTAAGCATAGGATGGAAAACAAAGCGTCAAACAAAAACAGTATTTAAACACACAAAAAATCAAGGAATAATATTACCAATAACCTATTTAAATACCATTTATTCATTTCTATCGATAGTTTCATTTTTGGAAAATTATGCGTGGTAGCCAAATTTTGAGTCTTGTTTTCATATATGCCACACTTTTATGTTCATATCAGATTTACCCATTTCTAGATATTCTATTAATTTAATGATATATTATTAATGAAGATTTACAACAATATTTTATCAGTAATGTAAATTTACAACAATAATATTAAATTTTACATCAACAATATGCAAATTCTAGTATTAATTTTATATTAGTAATGTAAATTAACAACAGTAATATATCTATTATGGTAATAACTCATGTCTCCGTATGCGCACATACTCATGTGCTGGGTAATTTTAATATTTTTCAATTTTTGTGGTTTTTTTAAAAACTGAGTCTCAATATTGGCTATGTGTGATAATAGCCCTTCATTTTTTTTATCATGTTTAGCCAATAACAACCGAATATGGTGTCGTGCAAGGAGGTTCCGTTTAGTAATGTTTACAGATTTTCCCCTGGCGCATTTTGTGCAATGGAGTTCCGCTTCGTACGTTTTTATTCCTTAAATGTTGCCATTTTAATTATCCCTTAATTCATGAATCATATCTTTTATTGTGATTTTGATATTTTTTTTCCATTGCCATTTTTTTTTATTTCGTATTTTTATCATCACTGTTACGTCTCCTTCTTTCAGATGGTTTTTTTTTTATTTAATCTTTCTTTGTTTCATTTTTTTATTTCTGCATTTTTGTTATTTTTTCAATATGCGTTCCATGTCGATCGATATTTTGTATGAAGGATCTTTCTTTTTTTCATTTTTTATGTCGATAAAAAAACAAATTTCTTTCCAGTTTTTCCAATGTAATACAAATGTTTATTTTTTGATATATGTTTAATTTTTATAAACGTTTTTATACGTTTCAAGTCGACAATCTTTTTTTTCGTTTTGTTCATCTGCTTCATGTACTATCAATATATTTGTATTTTTTCATTCTTTATTATTTATATATGAGTCACTTATATATGAGAACATATTTTTTAACACTTCAGTTCACATTAAGTGTATCATTTCCATCATTACAGTATTTAAATCAAAAAACAAATTTCCTTCCAGTTTTTCCAATGTAATACAAATGTTTATTTTTTGAAATATGTTTAATTTTTATAAACGTTTTTATATGTTTCAAGTTGACAACCTTTTTTGTTTTGTTTTGTTAATCTTCTGTTATTTCTTTAACCACCAGTTTTAAAACATATTTCATCTTCATTCCTCGTCCTCTACCCTGCATTTTCATAGATATAATTTTACAAAAAATCATTTTAAATCTGTCTTACCTTTTAAAATATGCATGATAGTTTGCTCACCCCTCTGAATCCTACTATGTTTCCTTCGTTTCTTGTATTTTCTTGTGTCCTTGCCATTTTAATCGGAAAATCTTGCCCCTTTTTATCTCTTTCCCTCTATGGTTACGATTTTTTTTGTTCTGAATCTTTTTTGGGTTTTGAAAGTGTTTTTTGAATTTTTGTTATTTTTAAATATACCAATTAATAAACAAATCTGATGTGGGCTGCTTCCTTATGGGCTCTCTTGTTTATTCAAGCCCATTTTACATTTTCAGTCTTTAGTTTGGGCCATCTTGTTATTTGACTTTTATTTTTTGCTTCATAATAGGATCAATTTTTTTTTTTAGTCTAAGTTAAGTCCTCTTGGTTCCCGTTTTCAAGTAAGATTTGAGACACGATATGAAGCCATACAAAAATGTTTCTATCTCCTTCAGCAAAGGTGATACTTTTTGGACATTGATCAGTTTTGCCGTTGCCGAAGAGCCTGGACAGCGCGCGCCATCTGCATGTGTTATTGTAGTGATAAGGAGAGATGTGTACAAATCCTTCTACAATTGGATTTTCATCCACAATAAACATGGAATGAGAGGACAGGGATCTAAACTAAACTAAATCTGGGAGTAGGCTGGATGATTATGATAAGTAAACCCCACTTGTCCATTAGTACAAATTAGGTAGTCAAAATGTTCTTACTTAGATCTTTTATTTGAGTGTGTTAATGGGGGTTTCATTATTCAAATTCAGTTGGTTCAATTTTATATCATTTAATCCGAATATTGGTTAGTAGGTATTGATCACTCTGATGTAATTTTAGATACTGTTAGATTTTTGAAAATATCAATTTCAACATCATTTTTTAATTTTTCATTAATTGATTCAATGTCAGTTTTGATTAAAAAAATCAATCTGAGCGGACTACCCATACAGGAGTTAAAAGTCGTTGTCCATGGAAATATCGAGCTTCAAATTTACGGATATATTGATATCGACAGATATCTATATCTATACTACTTCTAAAAGGGGTTTAAGGGGAGAAACTTTTGATTTCCCCTTTTACCCCTATTGAATATATATATATATATATATATATATATATATATATAAAATTTATTTATTCTCTATTTTAATATGCTTTTAAATTAGTGTAATATTTAATATTATTTCTTTAAATGGTACAAATTTCAACATTTTGTTTTTCCAATATACGTAATTAATTTTAGTTAATTATTTTACTATGTTTCTTGATAAATGGAATAGACTTCAATTTAATGATTTACTTCATCCACATAATTATTTTTAGTTTAAAATTCTTTTGATTCAAATCAAAACAATGAATTATCATTACATATTTAACTTTATTAAACATTTGTCTATTTTTATTTTTCTATCAAAATTTAAAATTTTCTATATCTTTTCGAATTAATGACAATATGAATATTTTTTTTAAATATAATTTGGATTGTTGAATTATACTCATTGCTACTTTAATTTTATTGACCTTTTCATAATTTGGATATACAATAATCTACATTTATACTGAATTTTTGTACTCTATTATCTATATATTTACTATATTAAAAAGGGGCTTAAGACCGGGGTGGATCCACTAAGATGGGTGAGGGGGAGTCGACCCCTAAAATTTTTTATTTTTTATTTTTTTTAATGTAAAAATGAAAAAAATAAGTGAAAATTTGACTTTTTGATGTATTTTAAATATATTACCCACATCGTTCTTATGATATTGTGTTAATGGTTAATTAAGAGATTAAAATATTATTTTGTATTATAAAATTTATTAGTCTTTCATTGAACTTCAACAAAAATTATGTGCATTAAGTTAATGGACTTACTTCGATGATGTACCTGGTTTTTGAAATGCTAAACATTTATTTATCTGAAATTAATATAGTATTTGTTCCAATGAATGGTAAATTTAAGTGGGTGCTTTTTTTCTATAAATAAATAAATTAAAGCAAATTAAAATAATCAAAGATTGTGAAGGAGAGTGATTAGGAAAAGATGATTGAAGAAGAAACAATGGAAAAGTAAGAATTGTTGCTACTGGTGGCTATTACAACAGCAACAACAATGGACTCCCACAATAAAAGATTGTCGGTGAACTTCTTCATTGTTACTTCAAAATCAATATTATTCATATGTTCAAAAGAAGAAGAAGAAATCAAGAACCCTTCATTTTTTAATATGATATGTATTTTATCAATCTCACATATATTTTTTTTTTAATAATTTCCAATACTTTTTCATAATATGTTTGATAGGAAATATTAGGATGTTATTTTTTCATTTTTGAATTCATTCTATATTATAATTTATTATTTTGAATTAGTGGATATGGTAGATATTCCATACAATTATAAAATTTGGAAGAGTATAATATTTAAATAAAACATTTGATAAAATATCACGTGCAACGCACGTCTTATTGACTAGTTAGGATAAAATGATGGAAATGATGGAAACTAACATGAATACTTAGAATTGATCAATGAAACTTGAACCACTCTTTATATAAGTTATAATTAATCATATAAGTAAGTTTATACACGTATAAATGATATATAACATTGAGAAAATATAAAAAATACAATAATTGAAGAGAGGCGGAAATAAAATAAATTAAAAGTTTTTAAAAAATTAAAGAGAGAATGAACTGAAAGTTAGTAATAAATTAAATAGAGAGTGACTAAAATAAAAAAGTTAAAAAAATAATAAAGAAGGGAGAGTGATCAACAATAGTTGTGTAATAATCTGATGAAAATGTCGATGATGTCGAAGATATTGTTTATCCCCGTTTAAAAAATCGAAGCTCAATTTTAGAGACATATCTACAGATATATCGATAATGTCGAAGATATTTAAAACCCCATACTCCTAGTTCACATTGTATTGGAAACTTAACATCAAACAAATACAGAATATATTCCAATATAAAAAATAGCAGATTATTTTGAAATATTTTTAAAATAGAATTAAATCTCATTAGGAGATATAGTCTAAGAAATGTCATTTTAACGAGATCAGACAAACCCAAAGAGCCCAAATCAAAATTAACCAATAGTTTCTCAATTTCTATATTCTCGTTAAATTCAATTAAATGATTTTTAAGGTAGCCAAAATGAACAGTCTCATATCCATAAGCATCTTTACTGAATATAGAGAGTCCCATAATACACATTAAATCCAATAGAATCCTTTCCCTTCCCCTAGGATGGATGGATGGAAACCAAAGGGTCAAACAAAAACAGTATTTTAACACAAAAAATTCAAGAACAATAGCATTATTTTATCTTCATGTATTTCGCACCTTTTAAATACTTTGCAGTATTTTTACAGTAAAATTTCAGCGACTTGATAATAGTGTCGGCAACTTCAAGTCCCGAAATAAAGATCCATAACCATAATCATGAACGTGGACTCAAATCATGTCACATACGTGTAAAGAATACTATGAATTTGTTCTAGTTCCAATTCATTATTGAAACATTTCATAAGGCTAGTGAAATTAATCTCCCTTTTGAATTGGTACTATACTTGTTAAAACTATAGTTGGTTTCATGTAATAAACCATGATAATTAGTAACAAATTAAATATCATAAACCACGATAATTAGTAACAAATTAAATACATTGGTGTATATATCTTAACTTTAGATATAATTGTCAGGAAGCTTGTTTGAGCTCATATAATTATTTATGTAATTTTGCAACTAAATTTGTCATCTCAAGAACATGATCATGAATGGAACGTAAACCATCAAATCTCATGGTGGTTAAATGTAAAGACCCAACCTTTCAGAGTATAAAACAATGTATTTAAAAGCAGCGGAAGATTGAATAAATAACATTTATTAAAAATATGCAATTCAACTAAGTCAAATAACCCTTTATTAAAATAATAACTCTGGAGTTTAAACTTTAAAACAAAAATCAATAAGCTAAAACATTATTCTTAAACCATTCAAAACAAATAAAACAAAATCTTCAAACTCAAATAGTTAACTAAAAATCAATAAAATCTCAATACTTATTCATTAATAAAATGAATAACAAATATGCATAAATGATATGTGGCCACCACGACATGAACCCTCATCTCTTCCACTTCATCAACCGCCACCTCTCGGTCCATTGTTACCTGAAAAACAACATTATAGCACTGTGAGGCTAAAGCCAGTGAAAAAACGACTTAATCAAAGGTAAAGTCTTAAATAGTCTCTAACAATTCAAACCAAGTCCCAAGCACTCATCACTCTCTAAAAATTCTTACGCTCAGAGCGTCACTTAAACTCAATCTCAATCCAATATATGAATAGGCAATTATCTCAAATTCCATATTCAAGGTTTCTCAATAATCTCACTTTACATGGATAGACAACTCTCACTAGTTTCATACCCAAGACATCCCATTCACAAACTGCCAACATCAATACTTAATATTTCCGGATAACTAGTTAATTCTAAATTAACAAAGCAATAATTTAACAAGCAACACTAAGAAGGCGGTCCCTCGGGACTACTAACACTTCCTAGTACCTGGTTATAGCCGTAATTATAACTGAAAATCCCCTAATGATTCATTTGTACGAGCAATGATCATTAGTACTCGATTATGGACTTTCCCATAACTAAAATGACTAAGTGTTGAGCTCGTAGCCTCAACACTAGTAAGCATATCCTGACAGGCCATCAATCTCATCAATCACAACATTATACACATGATAATGTTCAATAATATTCAGATATAAACATAAAAATACAGTAGCCCCAACTTATAACATTCAATTCTCAAAATTGCCGAAAAACGGAAAAACTGTCGAAATATCGAAAAATGCACTTTTACACCTCTTAACCCAAAACTCATGGAAAATGATTATAAATAACTCCCAAAAATTCCAGAATTGAATTCATTAACATTCAAAAACATTTCGAATCTAAAAACATCAAATTCCGCCGAAAAATGTCTAAACTAGTTCTAACTAAAAAGTTAATTCTCCCAATAGATTTTTCGGTGTGTCCAATAATATTTCTCATCCTAAAATTCTAGAATATCATGATTAAATATGTAGAATAGATTTAGCTACGGTAAGAGCCTTAGATTTCTCTAAAACTCCATCAATGATCAAACCGTTAACTCACCTTGAAATTCGCTGATTCCAAACTTTAACGCTACTTTCCTCTACGAACTAGACCTGAAACGGAGGTCATAAATAATTAAATTTCATTCTAAAACAGTCCCAAAAGGTACAAAAAGGTTTGGGGTTCGACGGCTTGAAGAACGGGGAAAAACATACGCGAACGGCTCGCCGTTGAGAAGGAGACAGTCACAGCGTTGCTGTCCCCTTACCGTGGTTGAACCGTGGCCTTCGGGTCATGGTTTGGTCAAGGTTTCAAGTTTCGGGAGATCGATTGGTCTTTGGTTCTAGGCAAGGTAGATCAAAATCGATTAGATTTTAGGCTAAGGTTTGGGAAATTGAAAGTAATGGGGAATGAGTTTCAAAGGAAGGTTCCTGACATTCATAAATCGATATTAAACTAAAAATTCCAGAATTAATAAAGACTAAATATTGATCCCAATCACTTACCCAATGATAGGAAATCACGGAATCAAACTATAATCTTCGCCTATTAATTTCCCACGATCAAAACGAACACCTAGAATCAAGAATTGACGAACCAAATGTCAATTTTCATGGGTAAAGGGCGGCGACAATGGTGAATTCAAAGGGAATTTTTTTTTTAACCTTCTTGACTGGAAAGACGATCCTCAACTACACCAAATCCTAGATCAGAACGTGCAATCGGCAAAGAAACGAGCAAAACTCTGGGAGACTCCAATGGGGGGTGTGCGGCATGAGAGAGGAGAAAAGAGAGAGACTTTTCTATTTTTCTTCTTTTTTGATAAATGAGCAAAACCCTAACCTCCTTCATTCAACTTTCCTAAAAATTGATCCTTCATCCTTCCTTCCAAACAAATTGCTTAAGAGTCATTCCCTCGCTGTTTGTCTCCCATCAAACCTATGGATGCAATTAAGAAAATTTTAAATCGAAAATTCAAAACTCGGTATTATTAAATGAAAAATTAATTTTAACCGAAATTTTAAATTACCTTGTAGCGGGGCGTTACATTAAATTTCCCATTAATGTTCCCAGGAAGATATTCACACATTTAATGATTTGAGTCATAAATCAAGATTTAAATAATCATGAACAATCAATGCATATCTAAGTTCGTTTTTGGGTGGTACTAAGATATACATACCTAAATTATGATGCTAATTTAAATTAAACATAATTTTGACAATTTTTAATTTTTAATTAAACATATTTGCCATATTTGGATATACAAAATATATGTAATAAAATATGAAATTATTAACAATAATGTTTATTAATTATAAGAAGGGTAATGCAAATAAGACCCTTGTGATTTTGGTCTAATATATGAACACCCCCTGTGGTTTAAAAATGACAAATCATACCTCTCTAGGTTCATATTATTCCAATGAGACCCCTCCCCCTACAACACCATTAATTTTCTTTTAGCCATAACTTCTTTGTTTGAACTTTGATTTGGATGATTCAAAATGGTTTGGAATCATTATTTCGAGCACTGCATTATGGTTATTTGGAACTTCTAAATCATCAATAACCAAAAGGGTTGATGATATCAATCATACCTCGTATTTTATTGATAATAAACTCTTTTATTTATTAACGATTTCAAAATTTTGAAGTGATCATAACATATAGCTCAAAATGAGGATTCCAAAACATGTTGAATCATCAAAATCAGAGTTCAAACGAAGAGGTTATGGCTAAAAGAAAATTAATGGCGTTGGAGTGGAGGGGTCTCATTAGAATAATATGGAACCATAAGGGTATGATTTGCCATTTTCAAACCATATGGGGTGTTCATGCATTTGGAAAAAAACCACAGAGATCTTATTTGTATTTTACCCTTATAAGAACAATTAATCTACCTTTGGGAGATTTAAAATTTTCTTATAACAATAAACTTCAATTAACTCATAAACTAATAACCATCAATAAAATTGTTACATTATAAGCATCGCAAACTTATGGGTAATTGAAAACCAAATTATTTATAAACTTTATGATTTGTTCACTTTGGTGACTAACAAATCAATGATAAATTATTCATATACAAAATAATGACCAAATATAATTATATGACTTAAAATAGTCACATTTGAACATAAATTCATCAAAATAGTTTTGCTCATGATAAATACGAAAAGCGGAAAATTAAAATGAGCACATTGGGTCCTTGATATGCAAATAGAAAATTCTATCATAAAATGCAATAAATATTTTATACAATTCAAATAGATTTTTTATAAACTTTATGATTTAGTCACTTTGGTGACTAACAAATCCTTTATTATAAAAATTTTAAATTGCATAAAACAATATTAAATATTCGATAAAAATACCCCAATTCAATTATTAACATTTGTCTCAAATTTCATGCATAAAAATGGCGAGTAAATTTATAAACTTAAACACGTAATAAGATTAAACAATGGCCCCATAGTGAATATGCTATCTGAAATTAAGAGACAAAAATTATCCATCAATTATAAACAAAACAAAACTATCCTAAATAATATAAAGTATTTTAATAAAATACCCAACATAATAATAGGCCATCAAAAAGGTTAAATCATGAAATTTAGTGTGATAACATAACTATGGATAACCTTTATTTTTCCACCATTTGTGATGTATCTATGGTTAATCTTTCTATGACATCAAATAATCTAATTATATTACACGAAATTGATGGCAATTAACATGGATGGTCATTTACACAAATTCATAAGGTGTAAGATGTAAAATTCATGTCTGCTCATCACGCTCTTTTTCTAAATAATGAATTCTTAACAAATTCCAATTTAAAAATTAGATATTTATTTCCCAAAAGACTTAATTCAAAGACCATTTTCTTTTTATGCAAATAATAAAAATTGGATATCCATGCGATAGTCGGTGTTTTTCTGAGGCAAACAAATTCTAGTTTTTGATATCAATACAGCAGAAAAGAAGACATCAATGATATAACTTCTTTTATAATTTTAGAGTTCATAAACAAACATGATAAATAATAAGGAAAATCATGAAATCTTAAATCTTTCTCTTTGATTTTAAACTTTTAAATATTTTAATTAAAAACATTAAATTATTAAATCTTATACCATGTACTAATTCAATAAATTAAATTTTGTGGTAGTTGTATTTTAATAGAACATTATCTACTTTTTTGGAATACTTATGATAAAATTAAAGGCGATTTGGTCTATATTAAATCTTAACTTTCTCTTCTATAACCCATTTTTCTAATTGGTTAATAAACAATACATTGATTGGAGCAAAATTTATTTTCATACGTTGTTGATGACAATTATGTTTGAGTTATGAGAGAAAACAATAAAGCCAGTATTTATTAAATAAAATTGTAATGTCTTATTCAATGAAAGAAATATTTATTTACAAAAAATGAAATATTTTATTAACAATATGGTTTGAGGTTTTGTTGGATGCAACGTATAATAATAATGACATTTTGAATAAAAGGTTTAGGAATAATATATATGGAATATAAGTAATTTACCATTTAATTGGTAGGACATGGGAATGACATCAAATTTTACATAGGGAATATAATTTGTTTGAGCTTCATTTTATGGATTATTTTTTATATATCTTTATTAATTAATTAACATTAGTATAAAATACATTAATTTCAAATAATAAATAAATAAATAATATAATTAATAATTAATAATTTACTAATTATAGTTATAATTATTTGTGCGATAGTCTTTTGAGGCAAAAAATTATAATTAATAATTATATACAAAAGAGAAAAAGACCTGTATGGTAAATTAATTAATTAAATGAAATATAAAGAAAATATATAAAAAGTGTGAGAGAAATTAAAATTAAAATTAAAATAAAGTTGTTGATCCTTGGAATCCTACAAAACCCACACTTTTGAAAAGGGTATAGAAAACCCTTGTTCATGGGAATACAAGATGCCATTGGAATAACCTTAATTCCCATACCCAAGCTTACAAAACTTGAAACAAACAAGGGAATACAAAGTTAAACCCATTCCCATGTCTATTCCCATGTTGAAAACCTTGAACCAAACGGCCCCTAAGAGTTATCACCTTTCATTTTGGAGTCAATGAACACATTAAAGAGATGTGTCCTTCCACAATAATTAAATGAATTTAATCATTAATTAATTATTAAACAACTAATAATTATCATTTGGGTCATAATAATTTCTTATATAACCTTGATATCACTTGTCAATATAATGAGACTCCATAATCTCCACATCAATATGAAATTATCCACTTTGTACCTAAACTCACATAATTTTGCTTTTGGTTTCACTCAAAAAGTCTTATACCAATGAAGATATTGCTCCCTCCTTATGACCATCCTTTGATCTAATTGATGTGAGACTTTATTTACTTCCAACAACTTTTTTGTACCTTATTTTTAAATTAACAGTGGTGGACAAAATCAAAACAACAAGATGATAATGCAACACTTGTTATTCTTCGTGGCTAAAATTGATCAAATTGAAATTTAAGGATGTGTTTGGTTCACCGGTTATAGTTGTTTTTTTTTGGTCAAAACCGGTTAGAATTGTTAAGTAGGGTGTTATTAGTGTAAAATATGTTGAAAATTATGAAATGAATGAGTTTCGAGACTGGGAAGCAAACGTGGGTTAGGATTGTTAACACCCGACTTAACAACCCTAACCTGTGAACCAAACGAATCATAACGGGTTAAATCGATCAAATTGAATAGTATAGGGGATAAATTTGTAATTTGTCTTTTTAACGTAACCTAAACTATCAAATTTTACTCACGTTATCCAACCAAGAGAGAAGAAATGAAAATCTGGTTTTTAATTCTTGGACTCTTTCAAACCCGCCCCCTTCTCTCTCTCTCTCTCTCTCTAAAAGAGAATTTCACTTCCCCTCTCCTCCCTCACATTCACCCTCTCTCTCGGATTATACTGCTTCTCTGCTCCTTCACTCTCACACTCCTTCACTCTCACTCTCACACTCCTTCACTCTCACTCATTCACTCACTCCAATACTCCCTCTTCCCTATTATTTCGTAAGTTTCTAATCTAAAACCCTTTCTTTTTGTTTGATATCATTGAAACCCTAGAAATCAAGCTCTCTTATTTAAATTGCTTTTCTTTTGAACTCGTTAACTCTGGTACTTTGTATTTCTTTAGGAATTAAGTAGTTCATAGTTCAAGCTTTGTTATTTCTCTGATATTCTTCATTCCTCGTAATTTTGTTCTCTGGATTTGTTATTTATTTCATTTGGGTACTATAATTTTATGGGCATTCGTTAATTTAGTGCTCAAAGGGTGATTTTTCTTCGATTTCTTTCCATTTTTTGCTTTTGTTTTTGTTGATCTGATATGGGTCTGACCTTTTATATCCCATATTACGATTTCAGACCAACATGCTCATGCTTATTGCCGGGTGAAAATATATCAGGGTTTTCCTTACTTCTTGGAAGTCTTCTAGTTACTATCTGAGAATTTGTGGCTGGCATGGTGGGCACTGATGGCGATTCTGGTAATTCTGGGGCTCCTTTGCCGCTCTCCGGCAGCAGGAAGTTGTTTTGGCGCTCGGCATCGTGGTCTGCTTCACGTTCATCTCTTCACCATCCTGATGTTGTGAATAGAGGTGGAGAATCCAATGGTAATCTTGGTGATAGTAATGGGCCTAACCGAAATTATCCTGCTCCATTAACCCCAAGATCACAGCAGCATTGCAAAGCACGATCGTGTTTGCCTCCTTTACAGCCATTGTCGATAGCTCGTCGAAGCTTAGATGAATGGCCGAAAGCGGGGTCAGATGATATTGGTGAGTGGCCACAACCTCCTACTCCAAGTGGTAGAGGAAATGGGGAGAGGTTAAAGCTTGATTTGTCAACAATTCAGAGGAACCCGGATAAGAATTCTGGGCTTGTGAAGAGGGATAAGATTGCTTTTTTTGATAAAGAGTGTTCAAAGGTGGCGAATCATATATATCTTGGTGGAGATGCGGTTGCTCGAGATAGGGATATACTTAAACAGAATGGTATAACTCATGTGTTAAATTGTGTAGGTTTTGTTTGCCCGGAGTACTTCAAAGACGATTTCATGTACAGAACATTATGGTTGCAGGATAGCCCATCTGAGGATATTACTAGTATTCTTTACGACGTTTTTGACTACTTTGAAGATGTCAGAGAACAAGGTGGAAGGGTCTTTGTCCATTGTTGCCAGGGAGTGTCTCGGTCCACGTCCTTGGTGATTGCATATCTAATGTGGAGAGAAGGGCAGAGTTTTGATGATGCATTTCAATATGTGAAGGCGGCAAGAGGTATTGCTGACCCAAATATGGGTTTTGCTTGTCAGTTATTACAGTGCCAAAAGAGGGTTCATGCTTTCCCTCTTAGCCCAAGTTCACTGTTGAGGATGTATAGAATTGCCCCACACTCACCATATGATCCTTTGCACCTAGTTCCCAAAATGTTAAACGATCCTTCACCATCTGCTCTGGATTCTAGAGGTGCGTTTATCATTCATATACCTTCTGCCATATATGTTTGGATTGGTAAGAATTGTGAGGCAATCATGGAAAGGGATGCAAGGGGAGCTGTTATTCAGATTGTTCGATATGAGAGAGTGCAAGGGCCCATATCGGTAATTAAAGAAGGGGAGGAACCAACTAACTTTTGGGATGCTTTTGCAAACCTGTTACCTTTGATGGATAAATCTAGAAACAAAATTAATTTGGGGGAGTTAAAAGCTAAGCATTTTCCAGGGGAGAGAAAAATTGATTCCTATAACATGGATTTTGAGATTTTCCAGAAAGCTATTACAGGTGGTTTTGTTCCTCCATTGCCTTCTTCAGAGATTGAACGTGAAACTCATCTTCCTGTTCGAGAAAGCAGTTGGAGTGTGCTTAGACGTAAGTTTGCCTCTGGAAATATGAAGGAATTTGTGTCAGCTCCCAGAATATCACTCTCCAGGGTCTATTCAGACTCGATGATGATGGTACATTTATCTTCTAAATCTTCATCCCCTTCCTCATTTGCTCTATCTTCATCTTCTTGTTCACCTACCTATCTCTCTCCAGATTCCCTTTCTTCCGATTCATGTTCAAGTTCAAGTTCCAAGTATTTTTCGGAATCCTCTTTAGATTCTCCATCTGCTGCTTCACCTTCCGTTCAAGTTCCTTCATCTCTGTCTAGTTTTTCAAATATGTCTCTTCTCTCTTCCAATAGTTCATTACATTCCATGCCTAATGGTCCAGAAACTCGTGATGCAGTCACTTTGGAATCAAAATCTCATTCGTTCTCATTTCAATCTAAAAAGTTCTCACCTTCCCTCGCAGAGCGCCGGGGTAGCACATCAAAGTCTCTGACATTGCCTACGATGCCTAGTAAGAGAGTGACAAATAGTGCCTCAAGGTTTCTTGCTAGTCAAGAATATGGTGAAAGAAGAAACAAGGTTACTTGCTCTCTTAATGTACCAGGTAATATGAGAAATGAATCAGAGCTTATGGATAGGGTTGAAGAGGAACAGGCAGATTCCACTCAAAATTTCAAGAATATTGAAAATGGATTGGATGATAGGGTAGGTAGTGTAGCTTCATATCAACAGGAAACTACATATGCTGGACTTGGTGGTGGTTCATGGAAAACCTTTCCCAAACTTTTTGAAGGAGGTCTGATTTCCACTGCTTTAAATGAGAAACAAGGTGGTGGGTTAGCACAAGATTTTCAACCTCTAGTATATCGTTGGCCCGAGTTAGAAAAGATTGTGACTTTTGATGCAAGTTACCTTAATTCTAAAGCTGCTCTAGTGATTTTCTCCCCAAGTAGATATTTAGGCAAGAAGGATGACATGATACTGTATATTTGGATAGGAAGTTCTTTTGAACATGGTTTATCTCAGGCTCGGGTAAATAGAGACAAAAACTTCAATGATGTAGAAGAAATAGATTGGATTAAAGTTGGTCAGTATGTACTTACCGAGATATGTCTGCCAAAGGATACAGAAATTAAGGTACTTGGGAACCTTATTTTATCGTGTTACATTGATGCGAGACATTAAAATTGATTTTTTTTTTGTCTTTTTTTTAATGGAAAATGATAGATTACACTCATTGCTAGGAGGGAGGAGAAACTATATTATTTTGTTCACTAACTCTAATGCTGGCTATCTCTTACTGTTAATGCCTAGAACTTTATGGGTGTGTGTTGATTCATATTTAATTGAACTTTCCCAAATTAGAATATTTTTTTAAATGGAAATATTATCCCCCGTTTTCAATAGGGAGTTACCTTATCCAATTGAATCTAAACAAAAAAGGTTCATTTTGGAAAAATCTGCCAGGATGGGGAGAACGGGTATGCATTGGGGGTTCTCCCTCTTGTTCATCCATGACAATTTTCACTGTTCCTATAATATTCACACTTTATGGTATAAAACGTTGTTTAATGGTTTAATGAATTGTCATAGATTTTCCATTAGTTCTTTATGCTCCATGCTTCCATTTCTCCAAGATTTAATTTTGATCTTCCATTTTTATAACAGATTGTTAAAGAAGGTGAAGAAACAGAGGAATTCCTTGAACGATTGAGTCTGTTGTAGCCCTGCTGCTATTAATGAGCAATTCCTAGATCTGGTGACAAAGGTTATTCCATTCTTGAGCTGGCTTAAATAGCCACGCAACTTGGTCATCAAGATGAACTTCCCTTGGGAGAAGTAGTGAGGTAAGCATGTTTTACCATTACTTGATGATTGCCACCTGCTGCAATGTTAATTTTGTGCCTTCTCTTTTGAGTGGGGGATATAAAGTAGTTCTGTTTACTTATTATCGTATTATTAAACGGCTTTCCCATTTGGTGAATTTGGCAATAGCTTTGTAAGAGGGGTGGAAATTAAATATAATATCAAGGTTTTATATTCTGTTTTCAACCAACTGTGTTTAAAATCTAAACTAATCCGGCAAAGCCTTAAGTAGCATAGTCAGACACTCTTGTCCGTGCACAGACGTGTCTTGCTACTTTCTTGATTTCTTGTCCCTCTGCTTTTATCCACTCTGGGATGGAGCTAGAATTTTTTTCAAGGGTTCAAAAATATTATTGAACAATGTTTAATGAATAAAAACATATTTAAATATATATATATATATATATATATATATATATATATATTTTTATCCTTCTTCCATTTTTCAAAAATTAGAATTCTCTTTTTAAATCTGCCCCTGACCATCTCCTTCAGTCCTTCTCCTTCCTAATCATAAATTAAAAAGAGAAAAAAAAACCCTGCATTTCAACTTTTTCCATGACAGATAATATGGAGATTTTATGAGTTCCCTGCACTGGTCTTGGCATGGTATTTAAACAACCCAAAATTTTTAACAGCTGGTCTCTCAAATGTTTGCGGTCTGATCCTTAAGATCCGAAAATTTTGGAGTAAATTATGAATACTTTCAAATGACTTGTTCATGTGTCCTACGTTTGTTGGCTTGGTAAAATTTTGATGGCAGGAAATAAGGGGGCCGTTTGGCTTGCAGTTTAATTAGATTATCCTCTTTCTGATGGTTTTATAACTACATGAAAAGTTCAGTTTTGAATCTGATGATTTTTCCTAATTGTTGTTTATGCAGGAGACACTGCATTTTCAAGTCGTTGATATCAGTTAAACAAGTTGTACAGAGCCTGTGACACCCCCACGTAATTCAAATTTGATAGTGTAAACAATTTCTGAAGGTGCCTTGCCTAACATATGTTATTTGACTTTTATTTTTTCTTCATAATAGGATCAATTTTTCTTTAGTCTAAGTTAAGTCCTCTTGGTTCCTGTTTTCAAGTAGAGATTTGAGACACGATATGAAGCCATACAAAAATGATTGTTCATAATGCAATATTTGAAATGGTGAAATCCAACACTTGGGGCAAGAACCTGAGTAAAGAAAAGTGGGCAGATTTTGAAGTAGTTTTGTAGTGTTGGAAAGGCCCAAGTTTCCAACCTGCAGTGATTCTCTCATTTACCAAAAAAGATCAAACAATTAAAATCACCCAAAGGTAAAAACCATTCAATAATAAGCCACAATGTTGTTTCTATCTCCTTCAGCAAAGGTGAAACTTTCTGGACATTGGTGAGCTTTGCCGGTGCCATTGCGATGCTGAAAGAGCCGGGACAGCACGCCAACTACCATTGGAAAAGGACATCCATTTGCTTCCAAAATAACCATGAATGAGAGGGCAAGGATCTAAACTCAATCTGGGACTATGCTGGCTGATTATGAGAAGTAAACCCACTTGCTCATAGTAAAAGAGTAGTCAAAATGTTCTTACCTTTTTCTTAACCAATTAATTTAAGATTTCCTTAGGATTTTTAAAAAAAAAAAAAAAAAACATGTTGAGTGTGTTATATGCAGTTGTTTCGATTTTATATAATTTAAAAAACAAATGTTGGTTAGTAGGTAATGATCACACTGATATATACTGTTCGAATTTTGAAAATATCAATTTTAATTTCAACAATTTTTTATTTTTTTTCTTTAATCGATAAACTTGTTCAATATTAGTTCTGATAACAAAAAAAATAAATAAATAATAATAACGTCAGGGAACTTGTCATTTAAAAGAGAGATCAGACCCAAAGAGCCCAAATCGGAATTAAACACCAGTTTCTCAATTTCTATATTCTAAAAAAAAAATCAAAATTAAATGATCTTTAATGTAGCCAACAAAATGAAGAGTCTCATAAAGCATCTTTACAAAATATAGAAAGTCCAATAATACACATTGAATATGTTATTTTCTTGCTTCCAATTCTAATTCCTTTCCCCTAAGCATAGGATGGAAACAAAGCGTCAAACAAAAACAGTATTTAAACACGCAAAAAATCAAGGAATAATATCACCAATAACCTATTTAAATACCATTTATTCATTTCTATCGACAGTTTCATTTTTGGAAAATTATACGTGGTAGCCAACTTTTGAGTCTTGTTTTCATATATGCCACACTTTTATGTTCATATCAGATTTACCCATTTCTAGATATTCTATTAATTTAATGATATATTATTAATGAAGATTTACAACTATATTTTATCAGTAATGTAAATTTACAACAATAATATTAAATTTTACATCAACAATATGCAAATTCTAGTATTAATTTTATATCAGTAATGCAAATTAACAACAGTAATATATCTATTATGGTAATAACTCATGTCTCCGTATGCGCACATCCTCATGTGCTAGGTAATTTTAATATTTTTCAATTTTTGTGGTTTTTTTTTAAAAACTGAGTCTCAATATTGGCTATGTGTGATAATAGCCCTTCACATTTTTTTTTATCATGTTTACCCAATAACAACCGAATATGGTGTCGTGCAAGGAGGTTCCGTTTAGTAATGTTTACAGATTTTCCCCTAGCGCATTTTGTGCAATGGAGTTCCGCTTCGTACGTTTTTATTCCTTAAATGTTGCCGTTTTAATTATCCCTTAATTCATGAATCATATCTTTTATTGTGATTTTGATATTTTTTTTCCATTGCCATTTTTTTTATTTCGTATTTTTATCATCACTGTTACGTCTCCTTCTTTCAGATGGTTTTTTTTTTTATTTAATCTTTCTTTGTTTCATTTTTTTATTTCTGCATTTTTGTTATTTCACTAATATGCGTTCCATGTCGATCGATATTTTGTATGAAGGATCTTTCTTTTTTTCATTTTTTATGTCGATAAAAAAACAAATTTCTTTCCAGTTTTTCCAATGTAATACAAATGTTTATTTTTTGATATATATTTAATTTTTATAAACGTTTTTATACGTTTCAAGTCGACAGTCTTTTTTTTCGTTTTGTTCATCTGCTTCATGTACTATCAATATATTTGTATTATTTCATTCTTTATTATTTATATATGAGTCACTTATATATGAGAACATATTTTTTAACCCTTCAGTTCACATTAAGTGTATCATTTCCATCATTACAGTATTTAAATCAAAAAAACAAATTTCCTTCCAGTTTTTCTAATGTAATACAAATGTTTATTTTTTGAAATATGTTTAATTTTTATAAACGTTTTTATATGTTTCAAGTTGACAACCTTTTTTGTTTTGTTTTGTTCATCTTCTGTTATTTCTTTAACCACCAGTTTTAAAACATATTTCATCTTCCTTCCTCGTCCTCTACCCTGCATTTTCATAGATATAATTTTACAAAAAATCATTTTAAATCTGTCTTACCTTTTAAAATATGCATCATAGTTTGCTCACCCCTCTGAATCCTACTCTGTTTCCTTCGTTTCTTGTATTTTCTTGTGTCCTTGCCATTTTAATCGGAAAATCTTGCCCCTTTTTATCTCTTTCCCTCTATGGTTACGATTTTTTTTGTTCTGAATCTGTTTTGGGTTTTGAAAGCGTTTTTTGAATTTTTGTTATTTTTAAATATACCAATTAATAAACAAATCTTATGTGGGCTACTTCCTTATGGGCTCTCTTGTTTATTCAAGCCCATTTTACATTTTCAGTCTTTAGTTTGGGCCATCTTGTTATTTGACTTTTATTTTTTGCTTCATAATAGGATCAATTTTTTTTTTTAGTCTAAGTTAAGTCCTCTTGGTTCCCGTTTTCAAGTAAGATTTGAGACACGATATGAAGCCATACAAAAATGTTTCTATCTCCTTCAGCAAAGGTGATACTTTTTGGACATTGATGAGTTTTGCCGTTGCCGAAGAGCCTGGACAGCGCGCGCCATCTGCATGTGTTATTGTAGTGATAAGGAGAGATGTGTACAAATCCTTCTACAATTGGATTTTCATCCACAATAAACATGGAATGAGAGGACAGGGATCTAAACTAAAACTAAATCTGGGAGTAGGCTGGATGATTATGATAAGTAAACCCCACTTGTCCATTAGTACAAATTAGGTAGTCAAAATGTTCTTACTTAGATCTTTTATTTGAGTGTGTTAATGGGGGTTTCATTATTCAAATTCAGTTGGTTCAATTTTATATCATTTAATCCGAATATTGGTTAGTAGGTATTGATCACTCTGATGTAATTTTAGATACTGTTAGATTTTTGAAAATATCAATTTCAACATCATTTTTTAATTTTTCATTAATTGATTCAATGTCGGTTTTGATTAAAAAAATCAATGGCGGACTACCCAATACAGGAGTTAAAAGTCGTTGTCATGGAAATATCGAAACTTCAAATTTACCTGGATATATTGATATCGACAGGATATCTATATCTATACTACTTCTAAAAGGGGTTTAAGGGGAGAAACTTTTGATTTCCCCTTTTACCCCTATTGAATATATATATATATATATATATATATATATATATATAAAATTTATTTATTCTCTATTTTAATATGCTTTTAAATTAGTGTAATATTTAATATTATTTCTTTAAATGGTACAAATTTCAACATTTTGTTTTTCCAATATACGTAATTAATTTTAGTTAATTATTTTACTATGTTTCTTGATAAATGGAATAGACTTCAATTTAATGATTTACTTCATCCACATAATTATTTTTAGTTTAAAATTCTTTTGATTCAAATCAAAACAATGAATTATCATTACATATTTAACTTTATTAAACATTTGTCTATTTTTATTTTTCTATCAAAATTTAAAATTTTCTATATCTTTTCGAATTAATGACAATATGAATATTTTTTTTAAATATAATTTGGATTGTTGAATTATACTCATTGCTACTTTAATTTTATTGACCTTTTCATAATTTGGATATACAATAATCTACATTTATACTGAATTTTTGTACTCTATTATCTATATATTTACTATATTAAAAAGGGGCTTAAGACCGGGGTGGATCCACTAAGATGGGTGAGGGGGGAGCTGACCCCTAAATTTTTTATTTTTTATTTTTTTTAATGTAAAAATGAAAAAAATAAGTGAAAATTTGACTTTTTGATGTATTTTAAATATATTACCCACATCGTTCTTATGATATTGTGTTAATGGTTAATTAAGAGATTAAAATATTATTTTGTATTATAAAATTTATTAGTCTTTCATTGAACTTCAACAAAAATTATGTGCATTAAGTTAATGGACTTACTTCGATGATGTACCTGGTTTTTGAAATGCTAAACATTTATTTATCTGAAATTAATATAGTATTTGTTCCAATGAATGGTAAATTTAAGTGGGTGCTTTTTTTCTATAAATAAATAAATTAAAGCAAATTAAAATAATCAAAGATTGTGAAGGAGAGTGATTAGGAAAAGATGATTGAAGAAGAAACAATGGAAAAGTAAGAATTGTTGCTACTGGTGGCTATTACAACAGCAACAACAATGGACTCCCACAATAAAAGATTGTCGGTGAACTTCTTCATTGTTACTTCAAAATCAATATTCTTCATATGTTCAAAAGAAGAAGAAGAAATCAAGAACCCTTCATTTTTTAATATGATATGTATTTTATCAATCTCACATATATTTTTTTTTTAATAATTTCCAATACTTTTTCATAATATGTTTGATAGGAAATATTAGGATGTTATTTTTTCATTTTTGAATTCATTCTATATTATAATTTATTATTTTGAATTAGTGGATATGGTAGATATTCCATACAATTATAAAATTTGGAAGAGTATAATATTTAAATAAAACATTTGATAAAATATCACGTGCAACGCACGTACTATTGACTAGTTAGGATAAAATGATGGAAACGATGGAAACTAACATGAATACTTAGAATTGATCAATGAAACTTGAACCACTCTTTATATAAGTTATAATTAATCATATAAGTAAGTTTATACACGTATAAATGATATATAACATTGAGAAAATATAAAAAATACAATAATTGAAGAGAGGCGGAAATAAAATAAATTAAAAGTTTTTAAAAAATTAAAGAGAGAATGAACTGAAAGTTAGTAATAAATTAAATAGAGAGTGACTAAAATAAAAAAGTTAAAAAAATAATAAAGAAGGGAGAGTGATCAACAATAGTTGTGTAATAGTCTGATGAAAATGTCGATGATGTCGAAGATATTGTTTATCCCCGTTTAAAAAATCGAAGCTCAATTTTAGAGACATATCTACAGATATATCGATAATGTCGAAGATATTTAAAACCCCATACCCCTAGTTCACATTGTATTGGAAACTTAACATCAAACAAATACAGAATATATTCCAATATAAAAAATAGCAGATTATTTTGAAATATTTTTAAAATAGAATTAAATCTCATTAGGAGATATAGTCTAAGAAATGTCATTTTAACGAGATTAGACAAACCCAAAGAGCCCAAATCAAAATTAACCAATAGTTTCTCAATTTCTATATTCTCGTTAAATTCAATTAAATGATTTTTAAGGTAGCCAAAATGAACAGTCTCATATCCATAAGCATCTTTACTGAATATAGAGAGTCCAATAATACACATTAAATCCAATAGAATCCTTTCCCTTCCCCTAGGATGGATGGATGGAAACCAAAGGGTCAAACAAAAACAGTATTTTAACACAAAAAATTCAAGACAAAAAACAAAGTAACAACATGTCTTCCCAAATGAGATTGAAGCTTCTGATAGACAAAAAACGACAGAAGATCATATATGGTGAAGCCGACAAGAATTTCATAGATTTTCTCTTCACCATTCTTTCTATACCTGTTGGAGCTGCCATTAAACTCCTCTCGTCCTCTGGGAAACCCGCGTTTGGCCTCGGTAATCTTTACTGCAGCATCGAAAGCTTAGATAAGGACTATTTTCATCCAGACCAGAACAAAGAAAACTTTCTAAAGCCCAAGCTTTCAATCCCTCAGTCTAAAATCCGTCGTCATTTTCCCATCGATTCTTTTTCTTCTTATACGTTATCAAATCAATATTATCGATGTGACTATTGGAGTATATTGTAATTAGTTAGTGAGTTAGAGTTTGTTAAGTTTGTTATTAGAAGTAGTTACTTGTAATTATTTGTATAAATACTTCTTACATAATGAATACAGATACTTTTTCCTTCTCTCTCTTCTTTTACTCAATATGGTATCAGACGACATTTTCTCTCTCTTCTGCTGCTTCTTTCCCTTTCTCGGTTTCATCGCCATTTTTGCTCGATGAATTGCTCAATCTGAGCTCTTCTTTCATCTTTTCTTCTCATTTTTTTTTTCCGATTCTTCTCTTCTTTCGCCATTTTTTTGTTTTTCATCTTCAATTTTTCTTGAATTCTTGATTTCTTCATTCAATTTCTTTGAAAATGGCGACTGAAACTACCTCTGAAACTACTCCTTCTGCTGATTCCAGTAATTCCAGCTCTCTCCATCAGAAAAATCCTTATTATCTCCATCATTCTGATGGATCTTCTACTGTTCTTGTATCACCACCTCTGAATGGAGATAATTTCCATTCCTGGCATCGATCCATGCGTTTAGCCCTATCAGTCAAGAACAAATTAGGTTTTGTGGATGGAACTCTTCTCTGTCCAACTGATGGACCTCTTCTTCAAGCTTGGCTAATCAACAACGATGTAGTGGTTTCCTGGCTTTTGAATTCAATTGAAAAAGAAATTTCAGCGAGTTTGCTATACACTGATTTGGCGAGTGAAGTTTGGCAAGATCTGAAAGATCGATTTGAGCAAGGAAATACACCTCGCTCGTTTCAATTAAAACGTGAATTGATGCATATTCGTCAAGGAGATCTCAGTATTAGCAGCTATTTCACGAAACTCAAAACAATTTGGCAAGAGTTAATGGAGTATTGTCCTAAATGCGCCTGCACTTGTGGCGAAATGAAGAAAATGGAGTCATTTTTTCAAGGAGAGTACATTCAGTGCTTTCTTATGGGCTTGAATGAGTCTTATACTCAAATTACCTCACAGATCTTATTGATGGATCCATTTCCGACCATCAATAAGATACTTGCACTTCTAATCCAGGAAGAACGCAAGAGAAAGGTCAAGATTTCTGATTCAATTTCATCTAATGAAACCATGGCCTTCTTCGCCGCCGATGGAATAACGAGCATCTCCTTCCAACAACAAAAGTAACAGAAAGGAGCGTCCAATCTGCACCCATTGTCAAATTCCTGGACATACCATTGACAAATGTTACAAGCTACATGGCTATCCTCCTGGTTTTAAGTTCAAGCCTCGTACTCCAATTTCTTCACCAGCTACTGTTAACAGTGTCTCTGCATCTTTTTCTGATTCTGTTCCTGGAACAAAAGATCTTGTATCTCCAGGGACTTATACTTTGAATTCTGAGCATTATCAGAAACTTATGGATCTTCTTGCCCATCACACATCTGCGAATGTTTCGACTGTTGCCTCTTCGTCTCATGTCGCAGGTACTTGTTTTCCTTTCAATCCGTTGCAAATGTGGATAATTGATTCAGGGGCTTCCAACCATATATGTTGTTCTGCTGGTTTATTCTCTTCATTAATTCCCGTTACCAACACTTATGTATCTCTCCCAAATTCACAGAAAGTATGTGTTGCTGCTATAGGGACTATTTCCTTGAATTCTGATATTACATTACATGGAGTATTCTATATTCCTGAGTTTTCTTTTAATCTCCTATCCATCAGTGTTTTGACAAAACATTCAAATGTGGAAATTCAATTCACTTCTGAATATTGTTTCATCCAGGACAAGTCCAATTCGAGGATGATTGGCAAGGGTGAATTGACCAATGGCTTATACATTCTGCCATGTCAGTCTACTATTGTTCCTGCTGCTAGTTCTGTCTCTCCTTTATATTCCTGTTCTTCTATTACGAATAAGCCCTATATGCAATTGTGGCATAATAGATTAGGGCATATTTCATTTCATAGATTGTCATTGTTAAAGAACAATTTGTCTCTGTCTTCTACTTTTAATCCTACTTCTTTAACACCATGTGATATTTATCCTTTAGCTAAACAAAGAAGGCTTTCTTTTATTTCTCATAACAACATGTCTTCTTTCCCCTTTGATCTTATTCATTGTGATACGTGGGGACCCTATCATACTTTCCACTCATCAAGGCTTTAACTATTTCTTGACTTTGGTTGATGATTGTACACGATTCACTTGGGTGTATCTCATGAAACAAAAATCTGATGCAGTCCACATTATTCCCAGATTTTTTACCTTAATTGAAACTCAGTTTGGCAAAGCAATTAAGTCCTTTAGATCAGATAATGCCCCTGAACTTAAGTTTGAGACTTTTTTTCAGAACAAAGGAGTTTTGCATTAGTTTACTTGTGTTGCTACACCATAACAAAATTCAGTTGCTGAAAGGAAACATCAACATCTTTTGAATGTGGCTAGAGCACTTTTCTTTCAGTCCAAAGTTCCCATTACCTTCTGGGGAGAATGTATATTGACAGCCACTTATATAATCAACAGAACACCTACCCCTTTGCTTTCAAATAAGACTCCTTATACCTTGCTCTTTAATTCTTCTGTTGATTATACCTTATTCAAGGTTTTTGGTTGTTTGTGCTATGCTTCAACATTATCTGCTCATAGATCTAAATTTGATCCGAGAGCTAGAAAATCAGTCTTTGTGGGTTATATACCTGGAATAAAGGGTTACAAGCTTTATGATCTTACTAGTAAACAATTTTTTGTTTCTAGGGATGTCATTTTTCATGAAGAATGTTTTCCATTTCACACTATGACCTTATCAAAAGATCCAATTGATCTTTTTTCAGATGTTGTGCTTCCAAAACCCTTATCCAGCATGTTATCTCCTTCCAATCCAATCTAATCATCTCTACCTATTCTCACTGATCTTTCTCCAGAACCTTTACCCAATCCATCTCCAACTGATACAAATTCTCTTACTTCACCTCTACATCTTATAACCCAGAGAAAATCCAGTCGAACCTCCAAGGCCCCTACATACCTCAAAGACTACCATTGTAATCTTTTGTCTGGCCAAACACCAATCTTACCTACACAGAATCTTTATCCATTTCATAATTACTTATCCTATTCTGCTTTATCTCCTACACACCAACATTTTTTAATGAACATTACCCTTCATTCTGAACCCCAATTTTATCACCAAGCTGTGCAACATGACCATTGGAGAAAAGCAATGAATGAGGAATTAGATGCTATGGAAAGAACTAATACATGGACAATAGTTCCTCTTCCATTAGGTACTCATGCCATTGGAAGTAAATGGGTATATAAGGTCAAACATAAGTCAGATGGTACAATTGATAGACATAAAGCAAGGCTAGTTGCAAAGGGCTATAATCAACAAGAGGGCTTGGATTTTTTTGAAACCTTTTCTCCTGTTGCAAAATTAGTAACAGTGAAGACTCTATTGGCTGTTGCTTCACACTATTCATGGACTTTGGCACAATTAGATGTCAATAATGCATTCCTAAATGGTGATCTCTTTGAGGAAGTTTACATGCAATTTCCATTGGGTTATAAACCAAATACTGAGAATTTTACTAAGGGGGAGCATCTTGTTTGCAAGCTTAATAAGTCTATTTATGGCTTAAAACAGGCTTCAAGACAGTGGTTCTCTAAGTTTTCTGGTTCTCTTGTTAGTTTTGGTTTCAAACAATCAAAGGCAGACTCTTCTTTATTCATAAAGGGCAATGGTGATTCCTTTCTTGCTCTCTTGGTTTATGTGGATGATATCATCATCACAGGACCTTCCACTGCACATATTGACCACTTGAAGGGCTACTTACATTCACAGTTTCAGCTTAAGGATCTGGGATCTTTAAAATATTTCCTCGGACTTGAAATTTCTAGGTCCAAATCTGGTTTATCTTTGAATCAAAGGAAATATTGTTTACAACTTCTTGAAGACACGGGATTCTTGGCTTCTAAACCTAATAATCTGCCCATGGATCCAAATTCCAAGCTACATTCTCTTGATGGTGATCCATTATCTGATGATGATGCTGTTTCTTATCGAAGACTGATTGGCAGACTGTTATATCTTACTATAACACGTCCAGACATTACCTTTGCTGTGCACAAGCTTAGCCAATACATTTCAAAGCCTTTTACAAATCACTTACGTCGTTGTTCACTATTTGTTGAGGTATTTGAAACATTTTCCAGGTCAAGGTCGTTTTATCCTAGTAATTCGGTTTCTCCTCTTCAACTCAAAGGGTTTGTAGATGCTTGATTGGGGTTCTTGCCTAGATACTAGACGATCTACAACCTGGCTTTTGCATTTTTTTGGGTGATTCCCTTGTTTCCTGGAAGGCTAAAAAGCAAACTACGGTTAGTCGCTCCTCGACAGAATCAGAATACAGAGCATTGGCAATGGCAGCTAGTGAGATGACTTGGTTGGGTAATTTGTTATCTGATTTACAATTTTCCCTTTCTCCTCCATCTCTTCTCTTTTGTGATAATCTGGCTGCTATATACATTGCTACAAATCCCGCTTTTCATGAACGAATGAAACACATCGAGCTTGACTGCCATTTTCTCCGAGAAAAGGTTGCTGCTGGATTGATTAAGCTAATGCCTATTAGCACTCATTTACAACTTGCTGACTTGTTCACTAAGCCTCTCTCTTTACCTCTTTTTACTTCTCTTTTGTCCTAGATGGGTGTTTTAAACATTCATAGTCCATCTTGAGGGGGAGTATTGGAGTATATTGTAATTAGTTAGTGAGTTAGAGTTTGTTAAGTTTGTTATTAGAAGTAGTTACTTGTAATTATTGTATAAATACTTCTTACATAATGAATACAGATACTTTTTCCTTCTCTCTCTTCTTTTACTCAATAGTGACGGTAAAGAAAAAGGTTGTCGAAAGTATGTGGCCCGGGATCCTAGTGCAGAATGTCCTTCTTGTGGTCGTTCCATATACTGTGAAGCGAAATATATATATATATGGACTTGATGAAAAGAAGGAACTGAGTTCAAAAGAAGAAGATGGTTATGTGAAAGGAATGGTTTCGTATATGGTGATGGATGATCTTAGTGTTAAACCAATGTCTTCCTCCATGTCCACCATTTCCATGTTACGTCAATTCAAGGTTGAAGATGTGGGGCAAATTGAGGAGAAGGATATATATGTGAGTATGAGCGAGGTAGGTTTTTTTTTTCTGGGTCAATTTTTTAAACGTCATGTATTTTACGATAAATTATTGAATGTGACAGATAGATATATCTAACAGTTATGAGTAACATTAACTTTTTTGTTTCTTTGTTGGGTTTGTGTGTTTTTTTAGGGTGAGAAGTTGCTAAGGGCTTCCTTACACTCAACGACTGTTCTTAGTGATGTATTTCTCAACAAAGATAGACCTGTC
This sequence comes from Gynostemma pentaphyllum, assembly GCA_028015215.1. Classification (NCBI taxonomy): domain Eukaryota; kingdom Viridiplantae; phylum Streptophyta; class Magnoliopsida; order Cucurbitales; family Cucurbitaceae; genus Gynostemma; species Gynostemma pentaphyllum. The sequence continues at coordinate 41,600,545 of CM051352.1, read as the reverse complement.
AAAAGACTTATCTCTACGGTTTAATTTTATATATGCAATTTAACTACAGAATTAATAATTATATGGGTATGAAGCTTTTTATGTAATATTCTATCTAATTATTAGTTTATATTATAGTATACTACAGGCTGCACCTTTGCTTTGGATATATATATGTTAACATACTTAATTTTGTATAGTTGTTCATCTCTGTCAATTAGGACTGTAAATCAGGGCTGTAAATAGGCTAGACTTTCCTTGTTTATTCTCTTAATCTTGTATAAGAATATCTGTAATCATCTCAAATTATACACAATTCAGAATCCAGTTTAATACCTTTGACATGGTATCAGAGCCACAATGTTGAAGATTTTTCTTCCTGTCTTTGGATCTCTGTTCAAATTTTCCGCTCAGATCTCAACCCATACCTTCACGGCCTTCCACCACCTCCACGAACCCGAAGCTCACCTCCACCATTACCCAGATCCACTCAAGAACCACCGTTCTCGGCAAACACCCTCAGATCCGCCACCACGAAACCATCGTTCTCTGATCCACCGTCACCACGCACCTCACCACGCCCCAGAACAAGAACCCCACAACGGAATCCTTTGATCCACCGTTTAGATCCGCATCACGCCTCAGATCCATCTCCTCAGATTCGTCGCCGTTGCCTCAGATCCGCCGTCAATTTGTCACCCAGATCGGTCACCTCTCAGATTCACGGTCGCCTCAGATCCGCCGTCGCCGCCTCTCAGCTTCGCTTTCTGTCTTGCTATCAACGTGAAGGAGAACAACGTACTAAGGTGAAGGAGTACTTTTGATATCATTCTCCCCCTGCCCAAGCTGCTGACCGCGCCTGCCCGAGCTACCCGAAACTATAGCTGCCCGCGCCCCTGCCCGTGCTGCCCGAGAGTCCAGAATCTTCTGTTTTCTGTTATTTTAATGGAGAAAAGTGACATTTTCCGACCTATTAGCACCATTCTCAATGGCACTAATTATATTACTTGGGCTCATCAAATGAAGAGTTTTTTAATTGGCCGTAAGCTTTGGCGTGTTATTACCGGTGATATCTCCAAACCCATTAAGGGTACTACTGAAGATGATGCCAAATTTATTGATCGTCTTGAAGATTGGGATAGTAAGAATCATCAGATTATTACTTGGTTTGGTAACACTTCTATTCCTGCCATTCATGTTCAATTTAATTCGTTTGACACTGCTAAAGATATTTGGGATTTTTTGTCTAAACGCTTCCAAACTACCGGTCTTGCCCATTACTATCAGCTGCAAAATACTTTTGTTAGTCTCAAACAGGATGCAGGTCAATCTGTCAATGAATATCTTGCTGTTCTTCAACCTATCTGGACTCAGCTAGACCAAGCTAAGATTAGTCCTGACCATCTCCGCCTCATTAAAGTTCTTATGGGTCTTCGTCCGAAATATGAATCTGTCTGTGCTGCCCTGTTACATCGCAACCCTTTGCCCTCCTTGGATGCCGCTGTTCAGGAAATCTTATTTGAGGAAACACGACTTGACATCCACTCTTCCATACCTTCAGATGTTGTTCTGGCCACTTCTCATCCTCGCTCCGCATCTGGTTCTCTGTTTTGCAAGAACTGTAAGCTTCATGGTCACAAGTTTGCTGCTTGCCCTGCCATTGAGTGCAGGTACTGCCATAAACTTGGCCATATTGTGGACAACTGTCCTACTCGTCCACCGCGCCCTCCAGGACAATCCACGAAACCTCGGAACTTCTCTAAAGTGGGTTCATCATCTATTGCTGCTGCTGCTACTACTACTCCTTCCTCTGATGATCTTGCTCCTCCCACTTTTCAGCTTAGTGATTTCCAAGAACTCTTCAAACAGGTGATCTCTTCCCATTCCCCTGCCCTCTCCGTCACTTCAGGTAACTCTTGGCTTCTTGATTCTGCTTGTTGTAATCACATGACATCTGATTCTTCTCTTATGTCTTCTACTTTTACCCCGGCTAAATCTCTTCCCCCTATTCAAGCTGCTAATGGGACTTGCATGTCTATTACTCATGTTGGCACTGTTGTCACACCTACGTTCACTCTTCCCAATACTTATCATGTTCCTCATCTCAATTTTAATTTAGCCTCTATTGGTCAATTCTGTGACCTTGGTCTCACTGTTATTTTCTCCCCTCATGGTTGTCAGGTTCAGGATCTGCAGACGGGACAGACGATTGGTACGGGTTTCAAAGTGGGAAGATTGTTTGAGCTCACCTCTCTTCGACTCCCTGTTCCCACACATATTTCTGCCTCTGACGTTGATTCTCCTATATATCAGTGGCATCTTCGTCTTGGTCATGCTTCTTCTGAAAAACTTCGCACTTTAGTTTCCCATGGCAATTTAAATAATGTTTCAAAATTTGTTTCTTTTGATTGTTTGAATTGTAAGCTTGCAAAACAACCTGCTTTATCTTTTTCTACTACTTCATCTTCTTGTGATACTCCTTTTGGTTTGATTCATTCTGATATTTGGGGTCCTGCCCCTACTGCTACTGTTAATGGTTATCGATATTTTGTTTTGTTTATTGATGATTATTCTCGTTTCACTTGGATTTATTTTCTAAAACATCGCTCTGCCTTATCTCAGACTTATATTGATTTTGCTAATATGATCAAAACTCAATTTTCTCGACCAATTAAAATACTTCGATCTGACAATGCAATGGAGTACAAGGATTCTAGTTTTCTCTCATTTCTTGTGAAAGAGGGAACCCTTGTCCAACGTTCTTGTCCTCACACCTCCCAACAAAATGGACGAACAGAACGTAAACATCGTCATATTTTGGATTCGGTACGTGCTCAACTTCTCTCTGCCTCTTGTCCTGAAAAATTTTGGGGTGAGGCCGCTCTTAACTCTGTCTACATCATCAATCGTCTCCCATCTTCTGTTCTTCAGGACATTTCTCCTTTTGAACGTTTATATGGTAATACTCCTAACTACTCTCATCTTAAAGTCTTTGGTTGTGCATGCTTTGTTCTTTTACACTCTCATGAACATACCAAACTTGAACCTCGTGCTCGTTTATGTTGTTTTCTCGGTTACGGCACTGAGCATAAAGGATTTCGGTGTTGGGATCTCATTTCCAAAAGATTACGCATCTCTCGCCATGTTACATTCTGGGAGCACACTTTGTTCTCTGGTCTCTCCTCCTTTCATTCTTCTCTTTCAAGTACTTTACCATTCTTCACTGATCCCTCTAGTACTCTATTTCCACCATCTGATCCACTCCCTGTCTCTGAGCTTGATCAATTTGTTCCTGTCTCTGCTCTCCCCGCTCCACCATCTGTCTCTCCTGCTGAACCAGAACCTGTCATGCCTGTTCGTCGCTCTACTCGGGTAAGAGATCTTCCCTCTCATCTCCAAGATTATCATTATTTTTCAACTATTGTCTATTTAATTGAACCATCTTCTTATCATGAGGCTAGTACTAACCCTGTCTGGCAGCAAGCAATGAATGAGGAACTCCAGGCTCTAGAAAAGACCAATACTTGGGACTTTATAGATCTGCCTCCGGGTAAACATCCTATTGGCTGCAAGTGGATTTACAAGATAAAAACACGTTCTGATGGTTCTATTGAACGCTATAAGGCACGTCTGGTTGCGAAAGGATATTCTCAAGAGTATGACATTGATTACGAAGAGACTTTTCCTCCTGGTAGCTCGAATGACATCTGTTCGTTGTCTCTTAGCAATCGCAGCTGCCAGACAGTGGCCCCTTCTCCAGATGGATGTTAAAAATGCTTTTCTGAATGGCACATTATTCAAAGAAGTGTTTATGAAACCACCTCCTGGCACTTCTCCTCCACCTCAGAAAGTGTGTCTTCTTCGTCGTGCCTTGTATAGTCTCAAACAAGCACCGCGAGCTTGGTTTTACTTCCAGTCCTCACGATACATCACTATTTACTCGTCAGACTCCCAATGGCATCGTTCTCCTTCTTCTTTATGTTGACGACATGATTATAACTGGTGATGACTCAGAGGCTATTTCTGATTTGCAATCTTATCTTAGTGAACACTTTGAGATGAAAGACGTGGGTCCCCTTAACTATTTTCTTGGTCTTGAGGTATCTTCTCGTTATGATGGTTACTATTTATCTCAGGCAAAATATGCATATGATCTTCTCATACGATCTGGCATTTCTGACTCTACTACTGCATCTACTCCTTTGGACCCTAATGTTCGCTTAACTCCTTTTGATGGTACACCTCTTCCTGATCCCACTTTGTATCGACGGCTTGTTGGTAGTCTTGTGTATTTAACTGTGACTCGTCCAGATATTGCATATGCTGTTCACATCGTCAGTCAGTTCATGGCTGCTCCTCGAACTATACACTTTACCGCAGTTCTTCGAGTTTTACGTTATGTTAAGGGTACTCTTCTCCATGGTCTACAGTTTTCCTCACAGACATCACTCATTTTATCTGGGTATTCTGATGCTGATTGGGCGGGTGATCCCACAGCTCGTTGTTCCACCACCGGCTACTGTTTCTACTTGGGTACTTCTCTCTTTTCTTGGCGAAGTAAGAAACAAACTGTCATCTCTCGTTCCAGTACTGAATCTGAATATCGCGCCCTTGCTGATGCTACATCTTAGCTACTTTGGCTTCACCGGTTACTTGCTAATATGGGTGTTACTCAACAAACTGCTACACTCCTTCATTGTGACAATCGCAGTGCCATCCAGATTGCTCACAATGACGTTTTCCATGAAAGAACTAAGCACATTGAAATTGACTGTCATTTTGTTCGTCACCACCTTCAGAGTAACAATCTTGTTTTACAATCTATATCTACTACAGATCAACCAGCCGACATCTTCACGAAAGCACTACTACCCAGTCGCTTTACTCATCTACTTGACAAACTCAAGTTGGTCTCTACGCAACCACCTTGAGTTTGAGGGGGGTGTTAACGTACTTAATTTTGTATAGCTGTTCATTTCTGTCAATTAGGACTGTAAATCAGGGCTGTAAATTAGGCTAGACTTTCCTTGTTTATTCTCTCAATCTTGTATAAGAATATTTGTAATCATCTCAAATTATACACAATTCAGAATCCAGTTTAATAGACAATATATATATATATATATATATATATATATATATATATTCCGCTTCTTTTCTTACAAATACACTTGGAAAGCTAAATAGCTATTAATAAGAAATGATCTTAGACCACATTTTTTAAATAAATATTTTTTTAAATGACATTTTCAAAATATCAATTCATAAAATGTTATTAAAAACTATTAAGAAAAACCCAATTTTTAATTCTTTAAAAAATTTGTTATTTAAAATTTTAATGTAAATCGTATGAACAAACCTTCTTCAAATTATAGAGCCGAAAACAATTGCACCATCGAACTTGAGTGGCTCCTAAAAATAATAAATATTAAAATTGGCAATCAAATTTTAAATTTGAAAACTACCCCATTGTAAAAATTAAAGTTAGAGCCTCGAATTTAAAATTTAATAAATTAGCCCAAACTTATTATGTTAAAATTGGATATGTTAAATCAATTTCTTTGTGTTTGAATTATGGTAATTTATTTTCATTTCATAATAAAATATAGGAAAAAAATCAAGTAAAACCCTAATATTTCGTTTTAGAAACAATTTAAACACCGATCTTTCAATTGTATCAAAATAAACCTTAAACTTCTTAAATTGTTGCAACAACGTACCACCTTTAGTTTTCATTTCACTCTAGTACACTACTCGTGTGAGCAATTAAAACCCTAACTTGATACTACCCCAAAAGAAAACAAAAACATAAACTTGATAAAAAAAAATTTGTTATAGGAGAAATTATTGGAAGAGGTGGCCTTAATGTGTCTGTCCCTTCAATGAATGACATGTGTCACTTTATTAACGATTTTTTTTTTTGCAATGACTGAGTAAACAAAACGGAGTTAGACTGTTTTTTTTACGCATTGAGAAGCATAGGAAATATATGGGTTAATTTCCTCCTGCAATTTTTAACAAAAACCTACATCCTACCATCGTTAGTGTTAAAAAAAAAGTTATATTTATAAATGGACTAAAAAAATACTATAAAATATAGATTTTTTTTTTCAAAATTATTAAATTTACAATCATTAGTTTAAATAATTACAACTATCAATATTACTTAATATAAAATATTCTAATATATTTTATACGCTAATAATTATTGTAATACGTCATATGAGTAATATTGTGACATAAGCAAAAGTAATAATATTAGATTTTCATATAGAAGTTGACGTCAAAAGTGATGAGAATTAACTTATATCTTTCTCATGCTTCTCAATGCGTAAATGTAACGTCCCGTTATTTTGTGATAAAAAAAAACTTTTATTTATTTTATTTCAATTTAAGTAATTAAAGTTTATTTATTAATCGGTAATTTAGAATTTGTAGTTTATTTCGGTTTTAATCTTTTAATTGACCTTTTTAGTTTATTTTCGTTTTAATGGTATTAATAATTATTAATGGGCCAATTAATAATTATTAATAACCATCGGGATAGTTTAAGATCATCGGGTTTCGTTTTATAAGTTAAAAGTCAAAGAAGGGCAAAATCGTAATTTCTAAATTACCTAAATATCTAGATATTTTGCTTCATCTTCTTTAAGTCACCTTTGACTTCAAAATTGACCAAAAAACTTGCTCATCTTTCCCTCCCCACCCGTGAGCACCAAAGAAGAAAAAGAAGAATTTGATTTTCGTTCGTTTCTTGCCCGATCGACTTGATTCCGGTTCCTTTGGAAAGGTATCGGTCCTAGGATCATTTCCCACCTACCCTTCGTACTTGTCACTCGTGTTATACGGAGTTCTCGGTAAGTAAAGTTTCAATCCCTAAGCTCCAAATAGTGTTTTAATGGAGTTTTCTTTGATTTCTTTCGATTTCGTGTTGTGAAACTCGGTGTTTGTATTTACGGGAGTCGTTTTACGTGTTTTTGAAAACTTTCCCTAAACCCTAAAACCGAGTTTCAGTCGAAACCCTTCCCGTTTGAAAATTCCCTTTTAGGGTTTGAATTTGGGTTATAGATTAGTGAATAAATGCTTATTTAAGTTCAATTCGGGAAAGAGATTAATGTTCAAAAACCCTAATTATCGATACCCATTGAAATCGGGATTATCGAATTTGCTTAAAACCAACTCAAAACGTATTTAAATTTCCAAAAAGCCGAAAAACCAAACCCGAGACCCTTTATATTGAGAAGGCCGAGAGCCTCCAAGGGGGGGGGTTTGATGGATTTTTCGTCTTTTTGTTTGTTTAGTCGTTGTTTAATCGTTAGTTGGTAATTTATTAATTTTCGGGATATAATTCCTTTTGTAGGTGTTTTTGAACCGCTCGTTTGATCGCTCTTTCGGACTTAGGAGCGAAGTCTTCACTTTGTTTAAGGTGAGAATAGTTAGAATTTAAAGTAACTATAGAAAGCGAATAAGTGCGATGATTTGTAGAATCGGAAACTAAGATTAGAATCCAATCTAAGATTAGAGAGAGTGAGTTAGTGTCTTAGGATTTGAAGTTAATCCTTTAGGCGAGAAACTTAGGATTTCTCGAAAAAAGCCTCAAATCTAAAAAGATTCTAAGTTAGTTTAGTTTCGGAGTTTAGAATGGATCATTGGAAGTTAAAGGTGTTAGGAATGGTGTCCTAGAACTTGTAATTATTTAATAATAATAATTTATTAAGAATAAATTAAATAAATAAACATAAGTTCTTTATATTATCTAGATTGATTCAATTAAAGATATTAGGAATATATGGAAATATATAAATATCAAACATTCAAATAGTAAACCCTAAGTTACTCTTATGAAATCACGACTTAGTATGTGAGTCATACGAGAGGATTAAAGTCGAGATGAGTAACTTAAAAGTGTCTACAGTAAATGGATAACGTTTGGGAACCTTATCCTGGTAACACTGTTGATAGCTTCGCATTTTGTTTATAGACAAATGATCTAATCCTGATCATTCATGTGGGAGACATGAAATGGAAGTATCATATGCAATGTTGATTGTATAAGACAGGACCACGATATTCGATCAAATTTCTCATTAGTACCAGTTTACGAGAAATGATCGAATATCAAACTAAGTTTATCAACCGTGATAAATCTCAATCCCGAGTGAAATGCGGACTCCTATTTATGGAGTTATGTTCTTTGATTCACATGGTTGAGAGCGATCCGTAAGAACGCTCAATACACTCCTGTTTTGGGAACATGGCTAGATAAGTAGCTGGGAACTCATTTACACGAGATGGAATTCATAACTTTCCTACAAATTAACCAGTATCGGTGCGATACCTAAATATTTTAGGAACTTTAGGAAACTCCTTGATGTATCGATTCGAGACATGAACAAGTGGCGCCACGACTTCTATTGATCACGAAGCATATTATCTCTAGTTCGACTAAAGATAATGTTCATTGGAGAATCAGCGGGAACACAAGGATAAAGCGGTAATTACAGGGGCAAAACGGTAAATTTATCCCTTGTAATTATGAGGGTTCCACGTGAAGGATTATATCACGAGATATAAATAAAAGATAAACTAAATGGACATAACTCATCTATAGTGAGGGGAGTTCACTATGAATTTATAGTGGAATTATTCATAGTTAAATAATAAGTAATTAACCGATTATGAGTTAATCACTTAATTGACTAATTATTAAGCCCATGATCTATAGGTCCATCGGGTCCCTATGCTAGCCCAAATATCGTTGTAGCAAAACTAAGTTATTAATTTAGCTTAGGAAGAACAAACAATTTAAGTAATTGATTTTACTTAAAATTAGGCAATATTAATTATTTGAATAATGAGATTATTTCAATGAAAATTAATATTAATATTATTAATATTGATACAATATTAATTTTTTAAATAAAGAGTTTATTTAAATGGAAATTAATATAACATTATCAATTATAATATTTTATGGCAAAATTAATTGTTTAAATAAATAAATTATTTAAACAGGAATTAATGTTAATATTATTAATTATTTAAATAATGAGTTTATTTAAATGGAAATTAATAATTACTATTATTAATTAAATAATGAGTTTATTTAATTTAATAATAAATATTAGAGAGAATTAAATATAATTTGTTTAAGAAACAAATTGGTTTTGGCCAAAATAATTAATTAATTGAATAAGATTCAATGGTAATTAAAATATTAATTTTTGGCTAAATGTGTTTAAATTAGAAATTATTATTTGAATTTTTCTAATTTTAAATATAAAAATATATAATTATTAAATATAGAAAAGTATTTGAATAAGAAATAAATTATAAATATATATATACATGCGTTTTTCATTTGGCTGAGGGATATTGACGGCGCATGCATGGATTGATTATATATATATTTATTTATTTATTTTATTTATATTTTCTATTTTAATAATTTGGAGATAAGCTTTATCTAATTAGATTAGATATCATATTTTCCTATAAATATGACTATTGGGATTCATATTTAATATATACTTCTCACTTTAATTAGAAAAGTGAAAATTCTCTCTCAAGTTTTTGCCCAATTGCCGATTTTCCTTAGGGAAAAATTTAGAAGAAATTTTTTCTTCTTTTGTTCTTCCGGTTCGATTCCCACAAATCAGTTTTGCTTTCGATCGGGATATAGCATAAAAGATCCGGTGTTGCTGAGGATTTGATGCTGTAAAGAAACCTCCAACCGATTCTCCATATTTTACTCAATGTAAGTAAACGGATTTTAATTTTCGAAATTAAGCATGAATCTACATGTTTTATCACAAATTGCATGATGTTAATAGATCCGTTATTAAATGTTAATAAGTTTACTAAATAAAATTCCGCTAATGTAGTAAATCATCCCTTCAAAAGGATCCAAGACTTTGATAAAGAACGATTGATAGAACCTCGGATTATTGGAAGTTTAGAATCCTTGAAGGTTTAGGTTAATCGTTATGTTTTGATTCTTTACTTTATTAACGGAGTTCGATTGATTTATCGTTCGTCCGGAGTTTCTTATTTATTTACTTTATGCCCCTTTTACTTTATGTTTGTTTCGGTTACTTTATTATTCGCACTTTACTTTATCTACTTTTGTAAGCATATGCAAGCATTAACCATAACATCTCGCATCATTGCAAAGAGAAAAAGAAAAGAAAGTGAGAAAGAAAAGAAGGGAAGAATGTTGGAGCCTACGGGTAGTGTCCGCATCACCTTCAGAAAAAGAAAAGAAAAGAAAGTAAAACTAAGAAAGAAGGTGGGTATCCTACGGGATGTACCTGTTACTTCTTCACGCATAGGGTTGAATGGGTATCTAACGGGATGTACCTATTACCTCATTCATGCATAAGGGTATATGCGAACCCTACATTGCATGAGATCGATGGATTAGAGAATTGAGATGTTATATTTTATGCAAAGTTTACTTATTTCTTTTATTTATGTTATAACAAGAAATGGATGAGGTTTTGACCTCAAGAGTTAGTATTATCATATTTGAAGAATATGGAAATAGAATTACCTAGAGCTTGGAGGACTTTAGGAGTAATTTGTGTCGGATTAATTGGACACAAATCGAAATGCGAGTTTGAGGTCTATCTTTACTTTTTATGCTTATTATTCTCACTGGGCTTAGTTTGTTAGTTTATGATATTACAAAAATTTCAGGTAATGCCCTGGCTAGAGGTCGAGGGAGAGGAGATGGTGTTGCGTGATCGAGGGATGTTGATCTTGAGATGGACTCGGTTATTGTAAAGTTTATGTATTTACTTTTGTGAACTTTAAAGACTTTGATGATTTTGTATTATATTTAGCTCATAAGAGCTTATGGATGATGTTTTTATGATATTACATCTTGAACTCCTGATTGGAACTTAATGTTCCATGTGATTTTATTAGATTTGAAAATTAGGATGTAAACAGGTTTTTGGCATGCCAATTTTCAAACATAACCACGCCAATTTTTCTTAAAATAAAAGACTTCCGCTGTGTTTTCTGAAATAAAACTATTTAAAAGTGTTGGGTCGTCACAGTAAATAATAATAGTAAATTTGTTTCGTTTACTCTGTATTCATAAAAAAAAATTATTAATACAATGACACATGTTACTCATTGGAGGGACGACTATATTGAGACCATCTCTTCCAATAATTTCTCTAGTGGTAGATTGTTCCAACAATTTAAGAAGTTTGAGGGTTTTTTTTATACAATTGAAAGGTCAGTGTTTATATTAATACTACCCCATAAGGTTAGGAGTTTATTTGATTTTTTCATTAAATAATATAATAATTACTGAAGAAATTGTGGTTGAGGTCAAGCTAAAATACATCAATATTAATCATAATCAAGGATAACAAAAATTTGAATTTTGGGCGTTTCAATTGTAAAAAAAAGAAAAGATAATCTGAAAAATATTGTATAGATAAAAATATTTTGAAAAATATTTAACATATTTAATATACCATTTCATCATTTTCAATAATTTAATAAGAAAAAGAAAAAAATCAAAATTACGAAAAATGTCACTTAAGTAGATTGAAATAGATTTTTAGTCTTAAATATTTGATCGAAGTGTCGTAAAGGCTATCTGTTTGAGGCATTAAACTCGTGATAATACAACGATCAATAATATAATAACACAAATTGATATTATTTAAGATGAAATAGAAAAAATACTCTTAATTTAACGACATATCGTTGCAATATTAACCATTCAATAAATAATAAAAATATAATTATTAAATAAAGAAAAGTATAGTTATTAAAAAAAAAAGTAAATAATTAATTAAAAGTATATTAACCATTCACCTTTAGTGCTGCGTAGTGCGTGCGTCAAAACTGAAGGTAAAAGTTTGCTTTTAATATTATTTATCAGGGTTAACCAGCCAGATAGCCACTTTTTACATGAAATAAGAGTACATAGCCATGTTGTAAAATATTAGAGTATATAGCCTTAATTGATGAGTCAGCACATTTGAACTTACCCATATACCCTTGGCTTTCTGAAAAAGTAACTGTCAATTCAATACGTCAAATCCATCATTGTGGTTATTGAAAAAGGCAAAGACAGTGGTAATGAAAAATTGATAATGGTGGTTTATTCTTTAGCTCCTATTTTCATTCTAACCACCTTCGATCTTCCTATTTCAAAAAAATTTCTCAAAAACTTGTTTCCTCTATTCATATTTTCTTTTTTTTTCATCTTTCTTTCCTCTGTTCAGATTTTTCATCATCAAACAAATGGTCACATTCTGGATTTTCTTGTCAATATTTCAATCAAATTCATCATTTTCCCCGATTTTGATTGTTTATAACGTGAACCTTGTGCTTTTATATGGCTAGTTACAAAATCGTGCTTGCATGTGGCTGTTTGATTTCTAGATTTTTTATGTTTATAACATGAAACCTGTGCTTTCATGTGGCTATTTAAAAAAAAAACTTCATGTTCTTGTGCTTACCAGAACATGAACTTGCCGTTTGATTTTAAGATTTTTTATGTTTATAATAGTACCCATAAGGGATATATGTACCATCGGGTTCGCATGTATTCGTATCAACATCCACATTGTCCTGATGAACACCATGAGACTCGTTACCTTCCCCACATGAATCATTTTCAACGTCATCTTCTTGAACATTTTTAGCCTCATCCGGTATTGTTGGTAGTCGTGGTATATTATGTATAGTAGGTACTATGTTCTCTTCACTCATGGCTGCTTGTTCAGAAATTCTCATACATCTATCAAAAAGAATTTGGATCTGTTGGCATAATCTCTGATTAAGATAGGAGCACCCTATATATGATAAAGTTTTTGGTATAGCATGTACTTATGGTACGTTCAGTATTATGTTCCCCACAAGAATCATTTTCAGAAATTTCCATGCATCTATAAAAAAGAATTTGAATCTGTCGGCATAATTTCTGATTAAGATAGGAGCACCCTACATATGATAAAGTTTTTGGTATAGCATGTACTTGTGGTACGTTCAGTATTATGTTCCCCACATGAATCATTTTCAACGTCATCTTCTTGAACACTTTCAGCCCCATCAAGTATTGTTGGTAGTCGTGGTATATTATGTATAGTAGGTACTATGTTCTCTTCACCCATTGTTGCTTATTCAGAAATTCTCATACATCTATCAAAAAGAATTTGAATCTTCCGGCATAATATCTGAAAGATAGGAGCACCCTACATATGATAAAGTTTTTTTTATATAGTATGTACTTGTGGGTACGTACAGTATAAACTGACTGTTAGAACTGTCATCACCGCCATCTACCTTCCATCCCAGCGCTGACACGTAATTCACCCCTGTCATCTATATTACGTACAACATATGGTATAGTGCGTACGTGATGTACACTCACCAGAGACTGACTATTAAAGTTGTGTTTAACCCCGTCCACATCCATCACATCGCAAAGACGTACTTTATCCCCGTCTTCTTCTTTCTATATAACATTGTGTACAGACTGTATAGTATCATCATGAATACTCGAATCTTCCTCAACCTCCATTTCGCCAGGCCCGTACTCAATAATAATAACACATGTAAGCTAATTCTCTCAAACAATTAACAAGGTACGTAAAATCTATAGAATTATCCAAAACAACATATTTCGTGATGTTGCATTTCGATACTAACTCAATCAACATGTGAAAAATGGAAAAATGATACTCTTTTCGTAATATAAAGCCATTACCATCATTGTCCAAAAAACACGCGAGTAAGCTAGTGCCAGGAATCTGAATGATCAAAATATAAGATGAAGATGACTACTGAACAACAAAGAATAGAAAAGAGTGATATATATGTGATAACATCTGAATAACAAATGGGAGGTAAAAACAAAACTTTAAAAAAAATCTAAAAAAATGTGTGGAGGAAAATGGTCTGCCATTTTGAAAGGACAACCCACTGCAAACAATGGGTTTCTACCTAGATCATGGTTGCTGAAAAGTAGGTGCCTAGGTAATGATTGTCTATAAGGGTATAAGGGGAATGAAAATCTGAAAAAAGTATTTATATGGCTATATTTTGAAATATATCAATACATGGCTATATATTGAAACATAGGGTAAGAAAGTGGCTATATGGAGCATTATCTCTATTTATTATTATTATTATTATTTTTCTTTGTTTTTTTTAATTTTATAATGAGGCATGGACTCAAATGACATATTCTATAAAGTTAATTCCCCATATAGCACCCCATTTTCAATATTCCCCAAATGACATTTTCTCTAATATAACAAAATTAATTATTTCGTTAAATTTACAAAAATGCCACAATTTATTAATTCACTAAATTTGTTTACTATTCACTAATTAGTGAATTAAAATCTAAACTTTATTAATTCACTAAATTTTCCCACTTAGTCAATAATTTAGTGAATTAAAATTTAAGTTTTATTAATTCAATAAAATTTCTCCCTTCATCAATAATTTATTAAATTAAATTACTACAAATAATTGAGATACCTCATATTGATTTTTAATTCCACAAGTTAATGAAGTCAATAAATTATTGAATAGCGGTTTTGATTTTGCCCATAAAAAAAACATAAAATCTCAAAGCTTTCTACAAATAAAAATCACATTCATTTACACTAGTATGCAACATCAACAACCAATATTAGTGATTATAAACTTGAAATACAAAATAATTATTTCATGTAGTTGTAAGATAGTATAAGTTTTAATTTAATGATTTATTGAACTCAACTCGATAAATTATTGAATTGTAAATCTCAACACCAAGATCCATTTACACCTCTATACATCATCTACAATCCATTAGAATTTGTAACAAACACAAAAAAGAATTAAAAAAAATGGCATCTTCATGTGTCCACTCTCATTAGGTCTCTCTTCATATTTTTTCTTCTTCCCTATCTTCTTCTAATTCACATATAGCTTAGCACTTGTAAAGTAACAGTGCAGAATAAAAAGCACAATGAACCATCCTGCAAAATAAAATGAATAAATTTAATTCAATAACTTAGTGAACAACCCCGTATAAATTATTGAATTGTACAACTAAAAACTAAATTGACACAAAAAGAGGGATCTGGGATGAAAAATTGTTTTAAAAACTTTTTTTTATAATAAGAATTATTATAAAAACTAAAATGAAAAAGTTTACAAACTTTAAAGAAATTTTATTCAATAACTTAATGAACAACGTGGTATAAATTATTGAATAGTAAAACATAAACTAATTCAGTGAATTAATCCATTTAATTTAGTAACTTATTGAATTAAAATCATAACTAAAAAGATAAGATATTGAATGAGAGCATTAACAACATATTACAAGCTAAAGAGGAAACGAAAAATATTTCAAGCTAAACAAATAGTGAAAGATCAATATTAAATATCTCAATTGTATATAGTAATTTAATTCAATAAATTATTCCATATAATTCAATAACTTATTGAATTAAAATAAATATTAGGTATCTCAAATATACATTATAATTTAATTCACTAAATTATTCATTTTAATTCACTAAATTATTCAATTTAATTCAATAATTTTTGTGAATTAAAATCAATATTAGGTATCCCAAATGTACATTATAATTTAATTCACTAAATTATTCCATTTAATATGCTACTTATATGAACTTATTCTATAATAATTTATTGAATTAAAATAGATTTTATCATTTACTTTGCCAGATTCCTTATTAATGAGACATAGAAAAGAGAGATGAGATATTATATATAATAATTTAATTCAATAAATTATTCCACCTAATTCAATAACTTATTGAATTAAAATCAATATTAGGTATCTCAAATGTATATTATAATGTAAATCACTAAATTATACTCTTTAATTCACTAAATAGTTCTCCTTAATTAAATAAATTATTCCACTTGATTGAATAACTAATTGAATAAAATTCCAAAAAAAAAAAAAGATAAAGGGCTAAATGAAAAAATACATTAACAACTAATTACAAGCTAAAGAGTAAACTAAGAGAAGTATTCTTTGATTCAAACCGATTTATTCATACTGGTTAAAGGAGAGATACCAATTCTAAAGAAGAGAGAAATCCACAATTTTTTGTGCAGGAGTGAGGAGAGTAAATTATTTCGAGACAAGACTTGCACAAGCATTTGAAACGATGAAATATAGTGAACAACAAATACAAACTTCTAAAATACTAAAAATGGTAGAGAATGGCTTTTGACCTTTTCTCATTTGGATTGAAATCGTCGAATTGGTCAGTTTCGAATGTCGATATGTTTAAAAATAAAATTATTCACGTAAGTGGCTAAATAATGAAGAGAGTCTTAATAACTGGCTATTTACTTAATTAATTCATTAAGTAATGGGTGATTATTTAGATTGATGCATATTAATGTAGATAGCCAGATTTTCACTCTCCTTTTAACAAATATCCACTTCAATTAATTCTTATGTAAATAGCCATAAAAAAAAAGTAAAATACTAAACTGCCCTCATATCAAATCACCACATCAAATCATTTTTATAAAAAATAATAAATAAAATCTCTCACATCACTCTATCTCCCATTTTTTTTTAAAACATGTAGATCGACACAAGGGTTGCCTACTCTCAACATGCCATTGATGAGGTGCGGATCGAGTGGGCTCAATTTTTGGCGCAATTTATCTAGACACATAACAAATTGTTAATTTTGTTATCAGTTGTAATGTACATGATGCACGTAATGTAGAGGATGCACGATATAAATTGTGCAATGGGAAAAAAAATCAAAGTGGAAGTTTTTATTAATAAATAGTAAAAGAAAAGGAAAAAAAAAAGGAAAAGGGATCTAAGAAAAATTCAAAAAACGTCTCGCTTCCGATGTCGTCTCTAAACCAATGATTAGTGATGGGTGACGAAACCACCAAAAATAATAAACTTACTCTCGGGATTTAGAATTTCGTAGTAGTGGTGAGTAAGGTCGATCTCCACACGAAAAAGGGAATTAAATTAAAGTTAACTAAAAGGGGGGTTTTGAATGGCTGTTTATAAAAATAAAAAGAAAACAAAATTAAAAAAAAATAAGAAATCAAATGAGAAAAAAAACTTCCAACTAAAGGTTAATCTCGGTTATGATTCATAAATTTGATCATAGATTACTAAACATGCTTCCTAAATTCATCTCTAAATTGGTTGGGAGTTGCCGGAACAACAAGTGCTCTTCCTTAAATTCTCGATAGCAAAGATACGATCTAATGACTACTTCCCTAATTAATTACAGATAACCTTAGAATACGATAATAAGATTTAATCTATTAACAACATTAAGACAAGAAGAACCCAATTACTAACTAACAAACACGGTACGACCGATTCATTTAAGTTAGATCATAAATTCCCATACACAAATCAAAAAGTGTCCTTAATCAATTTATGCTATCATGCTACTTGTATTAGAATAATTAAACAATTACGGATTTAGCAGTTCTAACTAACGATATGTAAAATTAACAATTGAACAACGGGCAATATTGCACAAGAATTAATCAACAATAAAATATGCAAAGAGAAATTATGAATAAAGAGAAAATAGGAATTAAATTGAAGAACAAAACCTCACAAATTTATGAATCAAACCTAAATAAACCTCTAGTTGGAATAATAAAATTAGCTTAAAAAACATGATAAAAACTACCTAAGAGTTCTAAGAAAAATAGAGGAAGAAGGGAGCTTTGAATTAGGGTGCAAAGAGGGCTTTAAATAGGTAAAATTAGGGTAAAAACGGATAAATATCAAAGAAAATCTGCTCTAATCTCTTCCCAAGCCGCCGTCTGGAGCCGCAAGGCGACTCAGCCGTTAGCCTGCTGTGAGGGAAGCCGTCCGCGCGCAGTCAAAGCAAGCCGGAGCTGTCTCCTGAAGCCGCACGATTCTTGTCCCTTAGCGCTGAGCGACGTGTCGCTCAGGTGGAGCGACACGTCGCTGATCCCTCTTGGTGCGCGCTGTGTCATGCTGACGTTAGCGCGCACTAATTCCTTAATGCGATGTCGTCAGCGCAGGTTTTTCCATTATTTTTCTATTTTTCTAGTCGCCGCCGCGACGGGTCTCACGACAGCTGCCCCCACTCTCGGGTTTTTGGCCCAAATTTTGATTTTTGGTCTCAGGCCGCGGCCGTGAGCCGTGGGCCTTTTTCAACATTTAAATGGGCATAACTTCTTCGTTTTAAGTCCGAATTGAGCGTCGTTTTCGCCTACATTCATGAAATACAACGATTAATAATATTATGGACATTGGAATCAATTAACATTCATATTTTAATTATATTGGGGATAAAACCACTAATAAACACGCGTAAATTACGAGTTATCAAATACCCCCAAACTTAGACAATTGCTAGTCCCTTAGCAATTATAGCATTAAGCACAATTTAAAATTAATCATGAAAATTTTTGAAGTTATGTAACTATCAAGCTTGTAAACGCTAATACCTAAACAATCAAAGGTTCATGCAAAACCCCAAGTGTATGTGATCAATCCCGTTTTTATGCAGTTTTTTTTATAAAACCATGAAGAACATCACATGCAATCTCAATTTCACAAGTCATATCAAGAATAGAAACCTAAACAATCTTCTCAAAATCAAAGCATACAAGAATAGATACCCTCACAAGATATTCACTCAAATCGCTCAAAGTGTTTAAAGGGAGTCAAAGAATATCACTCATGTCAAAACATTGGAAGAAATTTACCATAGGCTTGCAAATATATCAAATTAAAACCGTAAATGCAAGAAATCAAAAAGCAAGAATCCAAGGGTTTTTAAAGGTTGTAATGGGGCTTAGGAAAACAGTAGATGGAAGACATTTAGGCTAAGATAATTGAGAGATTACTATGAGCATATTCAATAAATTCAATCAAAACTCATATTTTCATTTGAATCACAACCTCTCATATTTAAGCAAACAACTTCTTCTCACTTTCTTTTCTCAACTTTCTACTTTCTTTTTCGGATTTTCAATATCGAACTTTTTCTTTTTTCTTTGCACTTTTCTTTTTCCACGATTCATTTTTTTTCTTTTTCAATCCACTCAAAACACAATTTCCTCACTTTTACTGACTTTTTCAAATGAGACATAAATCTTTATAGAACAAAAGCAACCTCTCAATTGGGTGAAAAATGAGACAAAAAGAATGGGAAAATGTTATTTATTATGTGGCTAAGAATCAAAGAAAAGGCTTAGGCTCAAAATTGGCATCTAATGAATTAAGTTCGGTAGGCCTTTAGAAAGCTAAAATTGGTTCCCCTAATTTGCCCTTATAGATTTCAAGCATTCAAAATCAAACAAAAACAGTCTTAACATGCATAACAGAGCAAGTTCTAGAAATAAACAACCATGAATGACAAACTCTCAGCAAAGAACAATACAGAGTATATGTTATGATAATTGCTCAAAAGGCTCAAAATCTCACAAAAAGAGGCTAAATGGTATCACATCCTATAAACTTCTCAATCAATTAGAAAGTAAGATCAATGCACGAAATGTGACAAGTGAAAAAGGAAGCATGTTTTAAACAAAATCAAAAATTTTAGTGCAAAAAGCGTGATTGAAAATACACGAAAAGTATGGGATTAAGCATGAAACAGAGATTGCAAAAGCATTAAAGGTAAACAAGCCCAACCATTATTCAACTTCTAGAATTTTCAGAAAGCATTAAAGCACAAAAATATGAAATTCTACCCCCAAACTTAAACCAAACATTGTCCTCAATGATTTAAAATTAAAAACAAAGTGGTAGAAGAAACTTCCCTGAACGAGCAATCCTCAGTAGTTGGATCACTAGCAGCTCGGGAATGTGAGAAAATTCAATGAAAACTTCATGCTTTAGCATGCAAATCCCTTCTTTGATCCTAATTTCCTTTTTCCTAAAAATAAAAACAAAGAAATAAAACAAGTAAAATAAAACTAATACTAAAACTGAAAACATAAAATAAAGTAAACGAAAAATAAAACAAAAACTAAAGAAATTTGGGTTGCCTCCCAAAAAGCGCCTTCTATTTAACGTCTATGGCTAGACGGTGTTGCTTCTTCTTTAATGAGCGTCCCAAACGGATTTGACATACTTCCTGATTACATCTTTAATTCCTGCAATTGTGGGCTTAGTAGTAGAAGTAACTTGTTGTTCATCCTTTTCAAAAAAAAATTTAAAATATCAGTAGCCAAAGGATCAACAAAATTAGTTAAACCATAAGTTGAGGAATTGACACTAGAATGTTCCATAGAGTTATGAATATTGAATTTTATTATCTCACCATCAAACTCCATGGTAATTGTTCCCTCATGCACATTTATTATCGTTTTAGAAGTAAACATAAATGGTCTTCCTAACAATATTAAAGGGGGAGTAAGATCATCTTCTCCCATATCCACAACATAAAAATCAGCAGGAAAGACTAAACCATTTACTTGAACTAAAACATCCTCTAAAAGACCATCAGGATAAACATTAGATCTATCAGCTAGTTGAAGTATCACACCAGTTTCTTTCAATTTACCAATGTTTAAAGATTTATAAACAGAAAGAGGCATAACATTAATTGAGGCACCTAGATCTAGCATGGCTTTTCTAAATTTAACATCTCCTAACTGACAAGGAATAGCAAACATACCTGGGTCTCCACCTTTAAGAGGCAATTTCTTTTGAAGAACAGCAGAAACACTCTCTCCTATACTCACTCTTTCCTTACCTCTCAACTTTTTCTTATTTGTGCACAGATTCTTAAGAAATTTAGCATAACGAGGTACTTGTCTAATAACATCAATCAAAGGAATATTTACCTCGACTTTATGGAACATCTCGAGCAACTCGTTCTCTTCTGCCTCATTTTCAATTTTTCTTGAGTTAGTTAAACGAGATGGAAAATGAGGAGGAGTCAACAATACCTTTGTCTTATTTTGATCAGAAATCTCCAATTCAGCTTTTGGAGGCGAGACAACTTTTTTTCAAGTTCGTCTTTTGGTGTGTGATTGATCTTTTTCATTATAGGCTCTCCCAAAGACGTTCCACTCCTTAACATGATCGCACTAACATTCTCTCTTGGGTTGACAACAATTTGTGAAGGTAATTTACCTTGGGATTCAATTTGGCTCAGAGAAGATGTGAGATGACCAACTTGAGCCTCCAAGTTTTTGATACTTGTGTTTATATCTTGAAAATTTGCTCGAGTTTCTTGCTAAAACTGTAGAGTGGTGTTAGCCATGGTTTGAATAAGATCTTCTAGAGAAATACCTGATTTGGTACATGGGACCATGTGTTGTTGTTGGGAAGGTGGTCTTTGTTGTCCTTGTTGGTATTGAGTAGCTCGAGACCCATAACTGAGATTAGAATGATCATTCCATCTTGCATTGTAAGTGTTAGAAAAAGGATCATATCGTCTTTGTTGTCCACCTTGATTTTCTCTTTGAAATTCTCCCACAACATTGGCGGATTCATGTGATTCATCTTGAAGTGTAGGGCATATATCAGTTGAGTGATTTGGTGCAGTGCAAATACCACATACTTTCACCTGTTGAATGTTTCCTGCAACCCATTGTTGAACAAGAGAAGTTAGATTTTTAAGTTGACTTTCAATGGAAGAATCACGTACCTCACACACGTTTCTAGAATTGGGTGCATCTTGAAGTGCTCCACTTTGTTGACTAGTTGCAGCCATGATAGAGATCAATCTCCGAGCTTCAGTTGGAGTCTTATTAACTATGGCACCACTACTAGTGGCATCCATCAACCTCCTCTCTATCGATGTCAATCCTTCATAAAAGTACTGGATGAGGAGTTGTTCTGAAAAACCGTGTTGAGGGCAACTCGCGCAAAGCTTTTTAAATCGAGTCCAATACATGTGTAAAGTCTCATTGTTCTTTTGCGTAATCCCAGAAATCTCTCTTCGAATGTTTGAGGCTCGAGATGAAGGAAATAATTCATCCAAAAATAATTCGGCAAGTTCAGCCCAGGTAGTCACAGAATTAGAAGGTAGATCAAACAACCAATCTTTAGCATGATCAATTAAAGAGAATGGGAAGACTCGTAGTTTAATCTGATCTTCAGTTACCCCTTCTAGCTTCATGCTTTGGCAGACCACATGAAAAGCCTTCAGATGCTTGTTGGGGTCTTCATTATCTAGACCTTTGAAAATAGGAAGAAGATGGATTAGTCCAGATTTTAATTCAAAATTTACCTGTACAGCAGAGTATTGAATGCATAGAGGCTCCTTATCAAGTGTAGGAGCAATCAACTCATTTAAAGTCCTCTCAGCGTTAGCCATCGTTTCCTTGGCTTCAGAATCACTAGAGGAATAAAAAATATTGTGCAGCGAAGTCTCTTCGTCAGATGAAGAGAATGAGGATTCTAGCTTATTTTTCAGTTTGGTTTCCTTCCTCAAATGCTTTCCCGTCTTCTCAATTTCTGGATCAAATTGCAATTCACCTGTACGAGAAGAGCGGGGCATCAAATAGAACAAAAAAAAAAAACTAAAATTTAATTAGAACCGTTTCCCCGGCAACGGCGCCAAAATTTGATGGGTGTCGAAACCACCAAAAATAATAAACTTACTCTCGGGATTTAGAATTTCGTAGTAATGGTGAGTAAGGTCGATCTCCACACGAAAAAGGGAATTAAATTAAAGTTAACTAAAGGGGGGGTTTTGAATTGTTGTTTATAAAAATAAAAAGAAAACAAAATTAAAAAAAATAAGAAATCAAATGAGAAAAAAAACTTCCAACTAAAGGTTAATCTCTGTTATGATTCATAAATTTGATCATAGATTACTAAACATGCTTCCTAAATTCATCTCTAAATTGGTTGGGAGTTACCGGAACAACAAGTGCTCTTCCTTAAATTCTCGATAGCCAAGATACGATCTAATGACTACTTCCCTAATTAATTACAGATAACCTTAGAATACGATAATAAGATTTAATCTATTAACAGCATTAAGACGAGAAGAACCCAATTACTAACTAACAAACACGGACGACCGATTCATTTAAGTTAGATCATAAATTCCCATAACACAAATCAAAAAGTTTCCTTAATCAATTTATGCTATCATGCTACTTGTATTAGAATAATTAAACAATTACGGATTTAACAGTTCTAACTAACGATATGCAAAATTAACAATTGAACAACGGGCCCTATTGCACAAGAATTAATCAACAATAAAATATGCAAAGAGAAATTATGAATAAAGAGAAAATAGGAATTAAATTGAAGAACAAAACCTCACAAATTTATGAATCAAACCTAAATAATCCTCTAGTTGGAATAATAAAATTAGCTAGAAAACATGATAAAAACTACCTAAGAGTTCTAAGAAAAATACGGGAAGAAGGGATCTTGAATTAGGGTGTAAAGAGGGCTTTAAATAGGTAAAATTAGGGTAAAAATGGATAAATATCAAAGAAAATATGCTTTAATCTCTTCCCAAGCCGCCGTCTGGAGCCGCAAGCCACGTCAGCCGTTCGCCTGCTGTGAGGGAAGCCGTCCGCGCGCCGTCCAAGCGAGCTGGAGTCGTCTCCTGAAGCCGCACGCTTCTTGTCCCTTAGCGCTGAGCGACGTGTCGCTCAGGTGGAGCGACACGTCGCTGATCCCTCTTGGTGCACGCTGCATCATGCGGACGTCAGCGCGCACTAATTCCTTAATGCGATGACGTCAGCGAAGGTTTTTCCATTATTTTTCTATTTTTCTCGTCGCTGCGGCGACGGGTCTCACGACCGCTGCCCCCACTCTCGGGTTTTTGGCCCGAATTTCGATTTTCGGTCTCAGGCCGCGGCCGTGGGCCTTTTTCAACATTTAAATGGGCATAACTTCTTTGTTTTAAGTCCGAATTGAGCGCCGTTTTCGCCTACGTTCATGAAATTCAATGATTAATAATATTATGGACATTTGAATCAATTAACATTCATATTTTAATTATATTGGGGATAAAACCACTAATAAACACGCGTAAATTTCGAGTTATCAATTAGAATGTTTCTTACATTAAACGGAGTAGTTGCGCACTAAACTAAATTTATGAGATAATCGACATATCCAATCGACACAAAAATATTATCCGAATTCAGGTCGAGAAGAACCTCTCCCTACTTAAAATTGAAAAGTTACCCTTGATTCTTTCCTCAAATCGTCACCGTCACCGTCACCGTCGCCACTTCCATTTCCTTTTCTTTTGGTTTCCATGAGATTTTCCCCTTCGTAATTACTAGAAAATACTATGAATCTTGAAATTTTTTTGAAGGATTCGAGGTTGGGATTTGAATTTTTTTTCAAAAATTAGGAGAATGAACCTAATTGAATTAATAAAAATGGAAAAAAAGATTAAAAAAATGGTGGAGGGAGATTTGCTGAAAAGTAAAGAAATGAAAATTGGAGGTTGGATTTGAGAATCTTCTGAAATTGAGAAGATATATTTAGTTGAATTAATAAAATGAAAAAAATGAAGAGAAAAAATGATGGATGGAGATTTGCTGAAACATTGATAAATGGTGGAGATTTGAAAAGAGGAAGAGATAGAATTTAGAAAATGATGAAAAATAAAATCAAAGAATTTATGAATGAAAAACCAAATCAATAAAAACTATAAAATATTAGAAAAAGAAAAAACATTAATTAAATCATTAGGGTAAAATTTGTATACTGAATATAAAAAACAAAAAATGCCTAAAAAATAAAATTATTTAGTAAGTGGCTAAATAATGAAGAGAGTCTTAATAACTGGCTATTTACTTAATTAATTCATTAAGTAATGGGTGATTATTTAGATTGATACATATTAATGTAGATGGCAAGATTTTCACTCCCCTTTTAACAAATGTCCACTTCAATTAATTCTTATGTAAATAGCCATAAAGAAAAAAAGTAAAATACTAAATTGCCCTCATATCAAATAACCACATCAAATCAGATTTATAAAAAATATAAAATAAAATAAAATCGCTCACATCACTCTCTCTCCCCCTCTCTCTTTCACTCTAAAAAATGGTTCCCTCCTTTTTCTCTCTTTATAGATTTGGTTTTTCTTTCTCTCTTCCCCTCATTTCATTTTCTTTTCTCTCTCTCATTTCATTCAAACATCCATTCTTCCTCTCTTTTCTCTCCATCTTTTCTTTAAAAATCCACCATTTTCATCTTCTACAAGCTTCATCTCAACAAATTTTCAGATTTTTTAAATCTACTCTCTCTTAATTTCTTCTCTTTCTCGAGTTTTCTTAAATATTTTCATCGTTTTTTGTTGTTATTTTTCCTTCATCTTAGATGTTGCAAATCTTGAAGATCTAAACTAAGAATAGCATGAATTTAACAAAAGGTATTTTTATTTTTTTAGTTTTTCTGAATTTTTTTCATAAATTTCCATATTTTTTTGTTCTTAGTTTGTATTCTGTAATATATGTATTTGCAAATAGTGTTTCCTGTGATACACGTAACATATAAACTACAATATATGTAATATACGTTTTGTCCATTTCTTTTTTCATGATGGTTGTTTCTCTAAATGCATTTTTTTGTAATATATGTAATATACATAACTGCCCGTTTTCTTCATCATGTTCTATTGTTTTGCTTAACGCACCGTCTGTAATACACATGATATACATAACTATCTATTTTCTTCATCATGTTATGTTGTTTTGCTTAACGTACAGTCTGTAATATACACAATCATGTTTTGTTGTTTTGCTTAATGTACAGTATGTAATATACATTTTTTTGTAGTCTATTTACATATTAAGTATTTTGTATGTATTCGTGTACTAACACTTTTTGTTTTTCATTTGTAGATTAAATGCATGTATATTACGTATATTACACATACGTTATATATTCTGAAATGTACTTACAAAATTGAGGACGATGTACCCATAATATACTAGAAGACAGAACATTTACATGACAATACGATGTACACAATATACTAAAAATGATCTACGAAATTAAATTAAAATTGAAATATGTACTATAAAACATTACACAAAATATTGGAGTGTAAAAATATTCTGAAAAATTGATAGAAAAATGCATTGGGAAATAAAATATTGAGAAATAAAATATTGGGAAATAAAAGATGCATTGGGAAAGAAAATATTGGGAAGTAAAAAATGTTAGAAGTGTCAGACATACGTTAAATACGGATGTCAGTGTCAAACCATACTCGAAATACGAAAAGGGTAAATTTGGTATATTTAAAACTGGTGGGCTATTTTTTTTTTTTTTACTTTTCCCTATGCTGGCTATTTGCTTAAACATGACCCAAGATGTGGCTATATTGATTTATCACCCATTTTTTGTGAGGATTGAATAATTTAAAATTTAAAATCTTTGGTTGAAAAAGTTATTTTTTAGACTTAAGTAGATATAGTTAGCGAAATATATTGGGGCATTTGAAAATCTAGCAAATTTTATAGTGATATTTGTAAAATTAAAAGCTCAAAAAAATATTTGCAAATATAGCAATTTTTTATCTGGTTTATCAGTGATAAACATTGAGTTATGTATTTTTACACTAAGTTTATCACTGATAAACACATAAATCACTGTTTATCATTGATAAACATGGTAAAAATTGCTATATTTGTAAATACTTGTTTGAGTTGATATTTTTACAAATATTGCATAAAAATCTGTTACCCAATAAAATTTCTCCAAATATATTCTACCACGTTTAAAAAATTAAATAAATATGATATTTACATTTATAGTATACATACCTATACTAAGGTAAAAAAAATCACTAAGTAAATTTATTGAATCAAATTTATATCAAAATTTCTTGATATTCATACAAAATCAATATTTAAAAAAAAAATCTATGTTCATTGAATAATTATTTAGATTCATGAATAAGTTAATTAAAAAGAGAATAATGATAAAATTCATTAAAGAAATTATGGTATTTTTCTAAGAAAATTATTAAGTTAACTTTTTAAAAAATCAAATAACAAAATTAATAAAACTTTACTATTTTTCAAGATTTAAAAATATCATTCATTTATTATTTTTTTATAATAATTTATAAAACTTATCTATAAAATAAATAATTAACAGATCACGTGCTTACCACATATTAATAACCTAGTCATTTTAAAAGAGAGATCAGACCCCAAAAAGCCCAAATCGGAATTAACTACTAGTTTTTCAATTTCTATGTTCTCAAAAAAAATTCAAAATTAAAATGATCTTTTAATATAGCCAACAAAATGAAGATTCTCATAAAGCATCTTTAGAGAATATAGAAAGTCCAATAATACACATTGAATATGTTATTTTCTTGCTTCCCAATGAACTACTTTTTTCACCAGCTATTTTTTTTATTCCCCAGGAACCCATTAGTGGTTGTGGAATCGAAGCGTCAAATAAAACAGTATTTAACTGAAAAACTAAAAGATCAAGAACGCAGACCACCCCCCCAAAAAAAAAGAAAAAAGTAAAAATAATGTCTTCCCGTCCCCAACCCCAAGTGAGTTTGAAGTTAGTGATAGACAAGAAACACAAGAAAATACTATTCGGTGAAGCCGACAAGAACTCGAAACGATGATTCCATAACATCTTGATTCATTCAAATCAAAGTTCAAACAAAAAAGTTATGACTAAAATAAAATCAACGGCGTAGAAGAGAGTGGTCAATTTACATAATTTTGAAACAATAAAGCTATGAATATTCATTTTCAAACAACAAGAGGCGTGTTTGCCTTTGGCCAAAACCACAAAGGTGTCTTTTATATTTTGCCCTATTTATAAATATATCATTTATTAAAATTATTTGCAACTACAACAATTTTTATTAGGTTAGTCAGTGATTATCAATGATTATTATATGAATTGGTGATTCACTTATTATAAAAATGTGTAATTCAATATTGATACCAATTGAGATGCTAGAAAATTGCTATATATATTTTACAAATATTTTTATATAAATGTTACATAAAATTTTACAATTACCACTATTATTTTTGTCATCATTTTAGAAGTAACACTAAAATGGGAAATTTTGAATCTTTTTCTTTTGTTTGTGGATTTGATTATACAAATTATTGATTTGAAAAAAAAAAATTATCAAAGACCTTAAATGGTCTTTAAATGTAGCCAACAACTCAACAGTCAACTACTTTTCCCCAGGTGTTTTAGTGATTCCCCATGAACATATGGTTGTGGAATCGAAGCGTCAAACAAAACACACTATATAACGGCAAATTCAAGATTAAGAACAAATCAAGAAAAGGGGTAGAAAAAAAAGAATAATGTCTTCCTCTCCAGAAGCCCAGGTGAGTTTGAAGTTAGTGATAGACAAGAAACGTAAGAAAATTCTGTATGGTGAAGCCGATAAGAGCTTCATTGATTTCCTCTTCACCATTCTCGCTTTTCCAGTTGCAACTGTCATTAGGCTCCTCTCAGGGTCAGAGCAAGGCAAAGGCATGGTTGGTTCCCTCACTAACCTTTACCGCAGCATCGAGGACTTGAATACTAACTATTTTCAACCAAACCAGAACAAAAAAAACTTGCTAAAGCCTAAGGTTCATCATCTTGCTGAAGTTGAAGATCTTTTGCAAATCGGATTTTCATCAACATCAGACTGCCATTACAGATGTACTAACACAACCATGCATAAGTGTCGTACCTATTTTTCTACTAAATACGGTACATTATGCCCCGGGTGCAAGTCTCTGATGTTAACCGGCGCAATACATGTAATGTCGCCTGAAGAAGAGAAGGAAGCAATAGCGTATGAAGAGGACGGCTATGTGAAAGAGATGGTTACGTACATGGTGATGGATGATCTTATTGTCAAGCCTATGACCTTCTCAATGTCCAATATTACCATCTTACGTGAGTTAAAGGTTAAGGATATTGAGCTTATTGAGGAGAAGGTTGTCAATTTGGATATGGACGAGGTATGCTGTCGGTGTCAGGTTTTTCTCACTTAGTTTTCTGTTTCTTAATTTTGTTTGTTTGTTTGTTTTGATTTTGATTTTGATTTTAGTATTCAGGTTCTTTTTTTTTTTTTTTTTGGCAGGGTTTGATGTTGTTAAGGGCTTCTATGTACTCAACCACCGTTCTCAATGATGTATTCCTTCACAAGATTGACTTCTCAAAATGAAATGGACAATAATTTAGCCACATCCTTATTTTGGGTTTTTTTTTTTTAAAAAAAAAATATCATAGGTTTTCAAGTTGATGTAGGGATGAGAGGTAGATAAGTATTTTCTGAATGTAAGGGTGTTTAATTATCAAATATTAATATATGCTTTTGGTAATAAGTTTGCAATTTCTACCATATAAAATGTGATGCAATCTCTTTATTTATACACTTTTGTTCATGAGACTTCCTTTTGTCTACATCTATGCGGGGTTTTCCCTTATATGTCTGCCTCTTCTATTGCAAAATCCTTAGGAATATAATGCCCTTCTTTTAATGCACTTTTGATATATATATATATATATATATATATCAAAAGTTATATAAAATATTTATATAATTATTAATATAAATATGCTATTTGCTTTTAGTTCACTAATTAGTAATTATTGAACCGTTTAGTACTTTTAATAATTACTTTTGGTAGAATTAGTTTTTTAACATTGCACGCTATTTGTTAATATATTTGTATTGTATTTTTAATATTTGATAAAAACACTTATTTTTTGTATAAATTTCTTCCATCTCTTTTTGAATTTTAATTTAATATTAATCAAAGTTTAGTGTATGTTTATAGGGTACTATTCATCTTTTAAAGTATTATATCATTTTGATCATCCATTATTTCTTAAACGACTTTAAATTTTTGTTAACGGCACAAAAACTCTAATTAAAAAGCTGAAGATAATATTATTGAAAAGAATAAAAAATAATTTGAATTAAAAACTCATAATGAAGATGATTTTTCACACAATAATGTTGTTAAAGTCAATGACCTTTCAAATACAAAACCTTTTTTTACAATATAAATAGTGGATTATTATCTACTAAACCAATAAAACCTAATTAATTGAGAGAAACAATAATGTTTAAGTTATGAACCTACAAATACAAAAACTTGTTTATTTACAACAATATAGATTATGAAACATGATAATTGAGAAAAATCTGAACCATGTTTTTTAAGGAAATAATTATGTTATAAAAACTCAATATTAATTATGAATTGTATTTTATTTTTTAGTATGGATGTATCAAGGTAGTTTTTCACATCTCAAATAATATTTATTGGTTTTTTATAGTTAATTTAAATTTTTTACGATAATCAAGAAGAGCCTTTTCAAATATTATTTATTATTTTTTTTATGATTAATTAAAAATATGTATGATAATTTTTTTAATATTTAGAATAATACTTATTATAATTGTGATCATTTATTAATATGTCTAATATGTCTAATATTTTTTTTTGTTTTTTATAATATTTAGAATGATATGTATTATAATTTCGATCATTTATATTAGGAGTATAAAATACTATTTAAAATTAAAATTGAAGAATAATGGCAGTTTAGATATTTACTAATAGTGGGAAAGTATTAGTGTCTAAAAAAGTTAACTTTTCAAGTAGTAATAGATAATATTTAGAATGATACTTATTATAATTGTCATCATGTATTAATATGTCTAATATATTTTTTTTGTTTTTTTATAATATTTAGAATGATATGTATTATAATTTTGATCACTTACATTATAGCATAAATTGATATTTAATTATTGAACTGAGGAATAATGGTAGTTTAGATATTTACTAATAGTTAGAGGGTATTAGGTGTCTAAAAAAGTTTCTCCTATTAGCACACTTTTTAAATAGTAATTATAATATTTAGAATGATATGTATTATAATTTTGATCATTTACATTATAGCATAAATTGATATTTAATATTGAAATTGAGGAATAATGGTAGTTTAGATATTTACTAATAGTTGGAGGGTATTAGTGTCTAAAAAAGTTTCTCCCATTAGCACACTTTTTAAATAGTAATTATAATTATAATTATAATTATAATATTTAGAATGATATGTATTATAATTTTGATCATTTACAATATAGCATAAATTGATATTTAATATTGAAATTGAGGAATAATCGTAGTTTAGATATTTATTAATAGTTGGAGGGTATTAGTGTCTAAAAAAGTTTTTCCCATAAGCACACTTTTTATGTAGTAGTAGTAATAATAATAATGGTAATTATAATAATAATAATAATAATAATAATAATAATAATAATAATAATAATAGATATTTACTAATAGTTGGAGGGTATTAGTGTCCAAAAAAGTTTTTCACATAAACAACCTTTTTAAGTAGTAATAATAAATATTTACTAATAGTTAGAGGGTATTAGTGTCTAAAAAAATTTCTCTCATTCGCACATTTTTTAAGTAGTAATAGTAAGAATAAATAATAGATAGATAGATAGATTATATTTAATCTAAATAAATTTTTAGAAAATAAAACTTTTATTTACTAAATGGTTATACAATATATCATCAAATAATATATTTTTTTAAATCAATAAATTATTAAACTGCTATTTATACTGACATAAATGAAAATACATATATAGAATCTGTATTTTAAGATAATTTCAATTTCTAATTCCAAATAATAAATTTTGAATAAATATTCTTCAAAAATACTTGGTGATCCTTATTTTCTTGTGTTCAATCCCTACTGAATCAATTACACTAGTACGGGGTTTCATAGGTTCCTCCTAACTTTATATGGGTTAAACAAAGGAGTTTTTCCCATAAATTATATCAGGTATATATTGTTATACACAATATATCATGTTTTATCATGCTTTAACAGATATCACCTCAAATTTATAGGTTTTTAATAAAAGATTTTTTTTTGAGGTTTTAAAAAAGAAAATCACTATAAACAAGAAAAATATGATTTCTTATATAAAAACGTTTTTATTTAAAAAAAAATATCATTTTTCAAAATTTTTACTGTTGTTTATTCTTAAACATACTTTCACATAAAAAAATTGTTCATGAAGATACATAAAATCAAAAGAAATATGAAGAAGTTAAGCATTTTTTTTTTTGCTCTGGAATTATTTTAGATTTGGTTTGAAATCTGAATGTGTGGGAGAAAAAATGGAGAGAGAGAATGTAACGTCCCGTATTTCGAGGTGATTTTTATTTTATTTATTTATTTATGTAAAGTATTAAAGTTAATTTTAGAATTTGTAACGACCCGCTTTTCGTTACATTCTTTAAATTCAAATGCACAGCGGAAAACTCAATTTTTAAAGAAAACGGCATGAGTTCGTTTAAAAATCGGATAACCAAAACCTGTTTTTAACAACCCATATTCAGAGAAAGCGATAAATCGGGAATGCGCATTCCATCATATATTTTAAACTCCCAAACAAGATTTGAATCATAAAACATATGCAATTTTAGACAAATACTCTTTCGGGCTTGGAAATTGGAAATAATTTACAAGCATTTCTAAGAATGCTAAACAAAAAAGTGTTAAATATTATCCATTCACAGTCTCAGCAAGTCACACAACACCACCTCCTTTACAACGCCTCTTAGGACGGGGTTTACCTGAAAATTTGTAAGTGTAGCAACATTAGCATAAACATGCTAGTGAGAGCAAAACGAAAGCAAGTAATCATATGAACTAAATTTCATACCAGAAATTGTGTCCAAAGGCCTAAAATGTTCATTACTACCCATATCCACACTTCCAATTTCCATACAATCATACGATAGCCAAATATTACCCGTAATAGTCTTTCAATGCCATGTAATTGAAATAAGGACTTAAAGTAAAAGTAACAACCATTACTAAGTCTTACTACACAATTTTAAAGAATATATAAATATAATATTAACTATCTTTATTACCAAACAAGTTTCATCGTAACGTGCTATTGTATGGATCGAAATCAACATACCACGTACGGTCGTACCATATCACAAATCATCGTACCATGATACCGTATGGACCGAAGTCAACATACTATTATGTACCGTATCACAAATAATCGCACTATGATACGTATGGACCGAATCAACATACTATCATGTGCCGAATCACAAATCATAGTACCATGGTACGTATGGATCCGAATCAACATACTACCATCACTATAAGAAAAATAGGAATAGGAGACACTAAGTATTTTAATAGGTGACACAATTAAAAAAAAGCGGATGAACAGTAAAAGTAAAAAAAAAAGCCGTCACCTGTTCCCTTACTATTCCCGCTCTCTCGCTCATTTTCCTTTCCATCTCAATTTCCCTTTCGTTTCAATTTCTCTCTCTCCCTCTCTCTCTCTCTCTCTCTCATTTTCCGGTTTCGCTCCTAATCACCTAAACCCTAATCAAAGTGGAAATTGTTGAAGGCAGCTGCAAGGGTGAATCGAATCAAAGGGTGAACTAATGAAATCGAAGGTTGCGTCGTCTTTCTCTCGCACTTCCTTATCTCTTTACCTTCGATTCTTAATCGCTCTTGTTCTCTCTCTCTCATTCTTGCTCTCTTTCCCCTCTCTACGAATGAAAGCCTTAGATTCAAGTTCTTAGTGTAGTCGAAAAGCCTATTCAGATCTAAAGCACATCTGATTCGCACCGTTCTTTCGAGGAATAGTTTGTAGCATCTCAGATCTGTTCTATTTCTTTTTTTTTTAAATCAAGTTTACTGTTTTTTATTTGTTTAAATTCAGATCTGTTCGAAATCTCAGATCTCTGCCGTTGGTTTACCATTTTTCCGAACAACTCTTCACATGACGATCTCGTGGTTTCCGGAGCCTAATTACATGGTGGATTTTCCGACAGATTGTTCTGTTAGGGATGGGAAATTTGCCGCTGCTTCTTATGAAAACGTGTTCTCTTCTTCTGGAGCTGTTGATTCCGATACTAATGCGCCTCTGAAGAGAAAAGGAATTTCATCCGAAAATGATCTTGGCGATTTTAGTTGTGATAGCGAGATAATTTGTTTCGAAGGAATTCTTCGATTTTGTTTTGATTTTAAGTTTTGGAATACTTGCAAAGTAATTTTATGATTTGCTAGTCTTTATGTTTATCAGTTTTTTCTTTATCAAAATGAAGCATTGGTTGTTTTATAAGTTGATTGAATCGTTATTGAAATTTTAAAGGGTGGAGATTTGCCGGAAAATCTATCGAATATTGATCTGCCTCGAGGTTCTTCGAAGCGAAGTAGAAGTGCTGAGGTACATAATTTGTCGGAGAAGGTTAGTTTAGTGTTGGATTTTCAGTGTCTAAACGTCATTATCTTTGAGTTTATATAATAGGATAAAATGATTAATTGACTTTGTTGATGTGGTTGGTTTATGGGCCAGAGAAGAAGAAGAAGGATTAATGAGAAAATGAAAGCATTTCAGAACTTAATTCCAAATTCAAACAAGGTATTGTAGTTGAACTGTAGAATATTACATTTTTATTTTTTAAATTATAGCATTAAAAGGGATTTGTGCTTTTGATTGACAGACAGATAAGGCTTCAATGCTGGATGAAACAATCGAATATTTGAAGCAACTTTAACTTCAGGTGCAGGTGGGTGTCACATTTTCCGGATTTTGATTTTGGAGCTGTGGATTTGAGAATTTGATCATGTGGTTGCATTTTTGTTTGACATGGCTTTTCCCTTCACTTTATATGTCCTCTTTCATTCTTGCACGTTTCAAAATATAATTCAATGGAAATTTTAAGTAGGTACCTACTTGAGATGAACTGTTATCAGTAATGGTACTTACTTGAGTGATATAAGTAGGTTGTATATGAATGATTCATCATCAATTTAGTATGTAAAAACAATTATATAAGTCATCCACAATCATTGATGTATTAGAAGGATTGGTCATATCAACCGGGTAATGTCAAACGAAATATATTGATGCCATGAGAGCTAATTGAGATTATATAGTTGTTCGGTATGCTAATGAATCACATAATATAATATGGTGGATGTTATTGCTTGTAAAATATTTTGGATTTTATACTTCATTTTTTGCTCCATTTGATTTCTGTTGAGGCTTTATTATGTGGATGTAATAGTCTTGATTCTCTTATTGATGCTAATCTTCCTGAATCTATTCGACTTCAATTAATGAAACTATCTAAGTTTGATTAAGGGTTGACATAGAATCAAATGATCGAGCATACTCATGGAATCGTAAAGAAGGCATTGATGAATTAAAAAAATCGGAAGAATAGTAGAACAAATTTGCATTTCAATACTTGTGTGTCAAATTCTTCTTCTTTCCATTTCAATACTTATGGTTCATCAATTTTGGCATTCTAAGATTCAAATTTTAGGTAGGTAAATCACTTTTTTTTCCTATCAATTACACTGTTTCATTTATCTAGAGAATTATTCTTTGTAAGATTGGACTAATGTTTTATTTATTTTGTTGTTTCTCCAAGGTTGGTGGCCCTTTCGAACTAGTTTTAACTTGAAAACATGAAAGCACCCGATCATACTTTGAAGGAGCATTGACTGATATTCCAGCCCAAATGATAGTATCAATTGCACCCTTGATCAGTTTATTAGATCACTTTTTTTTCCTATCAATTACACTCTGTTTCTCACTTACTCACTCACAATTCCTAGCCCACACCACAAATCCATACCGATACTTTATTTTTAGTTAGTATGGATTTCATTCTAATTAAAAATTATATCTGTTATTGTGCCACTGCGGGCTGTTTGATTTTTGTCAATCAAAGTAGTTGCTCCTCTTGGTTGATGACCATTTCTTACTAAAGAAAATTCCACAATTGCAGGTCTTTCAAAAGGTATAAGTTTCTATGTCAAGTCTTTTATTATCTTTATTTGTAGCTTTTGGAAAATGTAGATGTGCATCAACTTTTCTCTTTGAATTAATGCATTTCCAATACATCTTTGTCAAGAAGTAGTTTGCTTAGTATGGAATCTC
Source organism: Gynostemma pentaphyllum (assembly GCA_028015215.1). Taxonomy (NCBI): domain Eukaryota; kingdom Viridiplantae; phylum Streptophyta; class Magnoliopsida; order Cucurbitales; family Cucurbitaceae; genus Gynostemma; species Gynostemma pentaphyllum. The sequence goes on along the minus strand of CM051352.1, from coordinate 41,564,615 downwards.
ATCATATTAATTACTCGGTGGGCTAATGCTATTCATTCTTTGTATTTGTGATCATTGTCTATTTTAAATTACTCTTACACGGAATTTTCTTAAATTTGTTTTTAGAAAATGATTAAGAACTAAGAGCATAAATATGCAAAGTATAGTTATATAAAAGAGTCAAGAATTGATCAACTGATTAATATGCAAACTATAGTTATTATTTCTTCTTCCTCTTTACTGTCATTGAATTGGAGCCTTTTTTTTTCGAAGTTTTCATCATTTTTTTTTTATGATTCAGTTAGAGCTGTAGTGTTTGGATTTCACAAGCAAGACTTTTTTTTTTTTTCAAACCTATTGTTTTTTTTTTCAAACCTAAGGTATTAAATGATATACCTGATATTTCTTCAAATTTTAAGTTAATGTTTGCAATTGAAATGGTGGAGTCTGATTTTCTACTGTGTTTGTTTTTGCAGCCTGAAAATCTTCTTTTGGACTCATATGATGTTCTTAAAGTGACTGATTTTGGATTGAGTGCATTTTCGCAGCAAGTCTGGGTTAGACTACTTGTATTTTGCCTGTAATTTTTTTTTGTCCAAGTGTTTTTTTTTAAAGTTTATTTGTTCTTCAAATGTTTATATTCCATTCAACTGTAGTTCCTTATCTTGTTGGTAAAAATTAAATCATGGGTTGTTGAAATAATAAATTATTGAATTTTCATTCGTTGAATTTTTTTTTAATGAAAATCCTTAACATATTGAGATTTCTGCTTTCTTTTGGTATCAAGTTCCTTATTTCAGATATTATCATTCTGCTTTCATGTAATGTTGATGAAGTCATCACTTACATGATTATATATTCTAGAGATGAATCGTGGGTTGCTCGTTACATCTTTAAGGTAACTTAAAATGTCTCTAATTAACTTCAAATTCTGATTTTTCTATGTATTTGGTTGGTAGTTTTTACAACCTCCTATGTACTTTGCTAGCTTATTTTTCCCCTAGGAAAAAATTACTCATTTTGTTTTGTATAATTAACGCTTCCAACCTCTGTGGGATAATTCTTCTCAAAGAAAGATGGTTGAAGAATGGTTGGAGATGATTGGTCTGTGCTTGATAAATTATTTATTTTAGAACATCTTTATTTTAATCAACAGAGTGATTGCTCAGATTCATTTCGTAAGAAAGATGTCTTCCATTCATAGAATTTATCATATGAAGAGTGTCTTATAGTTTCATTTATAAATATCTAATTCTCTTGTTTTTATAAATATTAATAACATCTACACATTTTTATTTATTTGGCAGCTGATAATGGTCTGTTTGTGGGTGTAGTGGAGGGTGAAGCAATTGCTGCACAAGATTTAGAAGATGGTCACAGATGTTTCAGATGATGATTTTTTTACCACAAGCATATATCTCTCTTCAGGATAATTTCAGCCAGGTGGGTGTCTTAGTGTAGTGTTGTTTTTTTTGACTTTGTGTTGGAATATAAATGGCTTTTTTTATAGTGCTATAGAGATGAATTATTTTATTTACATAATAAAGTGATGCACTGACTATAACATCTTCATCTCTGCAAGTTCTGCTAAATATTGGTTTTTTGATATCTTGATCGCTTAATCTAATTACATTGGTCTCTAGTGCTTAATATCACAACTCAACACTCATGCAAATTCTTGGTCTGGTTTCTTATGATACTTTTGTGATTTAGTAGTTGAAGAGCTGAAATTGCATGTTTTGTTTTGATAGCTATGCTATTGGTGGCTTAGCAGGTGGTGAAGATAAAGATTCATTTTGGCGTGTTGTTGCTCAGTACACCTGCTCCACTGTCTGAGGACAAACCAAGATATGTTATGGTAATAAATTTTATACTTCAATCATCCTTTATGTTACATCAATTTTATACTTTCTTTGTTAAATTTAAGAGTCTCATTTTATTTCTTTAGTCCTTGCCTTTTGTGGGTGTATTTTACATTCAAATTGGTCCATACTTCATGTACTTCGATCCATTCGTACATGGGTTTTATCTTCAAAGAATAGGAAAAGGTATTCCAAAGTACTTAATTTATTCCACATATTTGCAACAGTTTCTATATTAGAAATTCAATCTTTGATATGAATATTTTAAGTACTTCAAGGAGCAGATAAATATTTTAAGTACTTTAGTATATTACATCATGAACTTCCATTTTTGAAGTGTTTGTTATCCAATTGTTTCACTAATTTCACCTCATCATTTGAAATGTTTTATTTAGAACTAAAACCTTGAATTGCCTTTTTAGTTTAATTTTTTATGGGGAAGGGGTTGTGTTTGTTACATTTCTCTTTTGTTTTACTCATTGTCTGGATGTTTTTTTGGTCATTAAGAAGATATTTTTACATTTATGTGACATTTCTATTTTATAGATTAACTTTACAAATGAGAGTTATAATTCTCCATTTATTGACTATGTTCAATGTCTCTCTTATATGAAGGGTTCTCTATTTGGAATATGTCAAGAGGATTACAATAGAGATGAAGACAAGTAAGATATTAAGGTGTTGATGCTTTTATACTTGTAGTGTTTGTATTGCAATATTAGACCCGAAATTTTGATACGACAGATGGAGATCCTCGTCTTTTACACTTTCAAAGTTGCCATAGTGCTCCTCCTCTTTGCATAAGGTGATTATTTACATAATATGAAATTATTACTTTCCAACTAATTGCCCCGTTGTAGTATATCAGTGTGCTCATTTATTAATTTTGTATGCATTTTATCTTGGCAAAAGAAAGAGAAAGAGAAAAGCATTCGGTTTAATTATTTACATTTCATTTTGGAGTTCTATTATTTTCCTATTTGGATTAATATGTGTTTCATTTTTGCTTATTGTTTTAGAGTTTCATAGTATTCGCTTGCCCTTTATTTTGGTGTATAGCTTCAAACACTGTATTGCATATTAAATGAAATCGAATACGATTTTTATTTTGCTAAGCGGATGAAATGGATCTAGTGGCATTGCTGCATTAGGATATAAATATATCAATTTAGGTGATTTTAAAAAAAATAAAATTGCATATTCTTTCAGTTTTCAACTTTTTTTGTGTTTTCTTTTTCTGACATTTAGTGATATCTCTTTTCTATGTCATTTAGATGATTGTTGGCATGAACTTAATGGAGATTCTATGTCATCGGGAAAAGTCGAACCGGGATGGAAAATGCCCAAAGAACTTGGGTATTTTCTTATTAATCTTATTATTATTATCAAGTTCAACCTTCCAGATAGCCATATTTAGTATTGTAATAGTTTTGGTATGTACTGACTATCAAATATGGATATAAAGCAGCTCTTAATTTGTTAAAAATCCACAGTTCCAAGTCCCTTCTTATTGGTGAAAGTAGTGATCAATCTTTAACAAATAAAAGTTTGCCTTTTATATGGAAAACTAATGTTCCCCAAAAGCTAAAATTCTTTTTCTAGAAAGCTTGTAAAGGCTATCTTGCTTCCAATCTCAATATTTTTAAAAAGAGGATGCCTATTAATCCAAATTGTGATATGTGCTCCAATCAAATTGAATCAATTTCGCATATCCTATTAACTTGTGATGTCGCTAAATGTTTTTGGTTTGTCTCTTCTATTTCTTTTGATGTCAGTCGGTTTGAGAATTGTAATTTTCGTGATAACTGAGATTTGTTATGTTCAATGCTTGATAATTCGGGTGATAGATGTGTAATTGATTTCTTCAAATTTGGTGTTTGGAGGCTTTGGAAAATGAGAAATGAAAGAAGATTTAGAGGGGGTGATGTTAATATTGCTAAAGGAATTGATCAAGCTAATGCAAATTTTGCTAAATTATCTTCTTTTCTGTTATGTCTCTAAGCCTTCTGTCCATTCTTTGAGGAACTTGGATGTTGACTTTGATGGAATATCAATCCATTATGAGGACCAACAATGTTTGATGAAGAAAGAGATGATAATAATAATAAGATTAAACTAGTAGTGCAAGTGCTAAGTTTTATCTAAATCAAAATTATGCTTGCATGTTGGAGTGAATGCTAAAGCATTAATGTATTTAATATTATCCCACAAACTCCATATACTTTTTAAGCTTAGAGTTGCTGCAACTTTTCAGGTTTCTTCCAAGCTTTTCTTTGAGTTTTTTTTCCCTTTTATGTTTCTAAAATATTTTAAGTTTGCTAATTTTGTTATTTTGCAATTTTTTTTTTGTTGAGTTCCAATTGCTTTGCTGCATAATGTCTTAACAAGCATATTTTAATTTCTTTCAAGCAGAGGATTCTCAGTGTCCGCTACTCAATACCACACTACGTTAGAGTTTCTTTGGATTGCAAGCACCTTCTATCTCAAATATTCGTAGCTGATCTAGCAACTGCCCTTTATGCCATATCAGCATAGGTGATGAGGTGCTTGATGATCTTGACATCAAGAACATTAATTTGTCATAGTTATTTGTTTTTTTTTGTTTATAGAATGTAATTCATCTAGGCATCGAGTAATATTTAAATTTTGAGATTGTAATATTTAATTAAATTTGACAGGTATATTATATAAATTTGATTTATAATTAATTTAAAAAAAATATTTTTTTTCTCAAATTTTAGACAATAGGTGACGCTCTTTTGGCATCACCTATTTGAATAGGTGACGGTCATTTTGTGACCGTCACCTATGGCAGTGTCACCTATTCGAATAGGTGACGTTTTTTTGGCGTCACCTATTCAAATAGGTGACCCGTTTTACCCGTCACCTATTCCAATAGGTTACGGTTTTTACCCGTCACCTATTCAAATAGGTGACGGTTTTTGCCCGTCACCTATTAGAATAGGTGAGGTTTTTTTTGGACGTCACCTATTTAAATAGGTGACACTGCCATAGGTGACGGTCAAAAAACCGTCACCTATTCGAATAGGTGACGCCAAAAGGATGTCACCTATTCCTGAAATTCTTATAGTGCATGTACTATATCACAAATCATCGCACTATGATACGTATGGACCGAATCAACATACTATCATGTGCCGAATCACAAATCATAGTGCCATGGTACGTATGGATCCGAATCAACATACTACCATGTACTATATCACAAATCATCGCACTATGATACGTATGGATCCGAATCAACATACTATCATGTGCTGAATCAATTGTGATTAAGTTCCCCACAAATCATCGCACTATGATACGTATGGATCGATCCGAATCAACATACTATCATGTGCCGAATCAATTGCGATCAAGTTCCCCACAAATCATCGCACTATGATACGTACGGATCCGAATCAACATATTATCATGTGCCGAATCAATTTTGATCAAGTTCCCCACAAATCATCGGACTATGATACGTATGGATCCGAATCAACATACAATCATGTGCCGAATCAATTGTGATTAAGTTCCCTAATAAGTTAGATAATCTCCAAAGAATTCTACTAAGTTATTAAAGAACCTAACTACTTAGATTACACGAGTCATCACTCAAGTGTAACATCTAAGCTACTTTAATTTCCAAACCACTCAAAGTAACTTAAACTTCCACTTTCGACTAACATCTCCAATACACGTTACAATACTTCCAAACCACTTCGATGTTTCCTTTTCACCGAACTAACCATAATTCTAAATTCTCTCCACTCACTTCCGAATTAAAGTCTCCAACCAAACATTAATTCTAAGAAGTTAGTTCCCACTTAACATCGATAAACAATAACATAACGAAACGTAATTCATAAGACAACTAACTTCCATTTTAAACTCACCTTAGCTTGTAGAAAAGCTCCGATCAATCCGAGGTTGTAAACACCTGAACAATTCACAATCCTACAATTGAATTACACCTAAATAACATTAATTAATCAGAAGTCGTACAAACAACATCTAAATGCACAAAACGATGAAAAACCCGGATTTCCTCCCTATGGTGCTCTCGGCCATACAAGGGGAATTGGGGCTCGAGTTTGGTTTTCCGGATTTTATGCATTTTAGAGGTGTTTCGGGTTGGTTTCGGATACTTTGGAGGTTCGCAACAACAATGGGTATCCGTAATTTAGGGTTTTGTACATTAATTGATTTCCGAAAAATTAAGTAAATAGCAAAAACATAACAACCTAAACATCCTAATCAAGGCCAAGTGAGGGAAATTCATACGGGACGGGTTTCCGGCTCAAACTTGGTTTTAGGGTTTATGGGAAGTTTCTAAAATAGCCCAAAACGACTTTCCCGATTGAAATCTTCAAGCTTCAATGAATGAATTTGAAGATTTCAACTCAAAACCTCCATATTCACATAAAGTTTTAGAAACTTTGACATACCTTAAGGCCTCGAGAAAACGAGCGAAAATCTCGATTGGTAGGTTGGAAATGATGCTCGGGCCAAGGGCTTTCCAACAGAAGTAGAATCGAGACGATCTACCGAGAAATAAAGAAAACACAAATTTGGGTTTTGGGGTCCTCGGCTCCAATAGAGAAAAAGAAGAGAAAAATGAATTGAATTTGTGGCGTGGTTAAGGACAAGAAAGAGAGAAAAATCTCTTGGAACTTTGATAAATCCAATCAGCCTCTCAATGGCTTTGATTACAAGAGAATGTTCTCAATTTTTAGGGTAAAATAAAAGCTGCGTGTCTACTTGCCTTAAATATCAATTTATACTAAACCCTAGGCAAGGGATAGTGGACCTAAGCTGCAGGGGACAAAAGCCCAACAAGAAAGGAAAAAACAAATAAAACTGTTTAAATAAAAAAAAAGGCTTTGATAAAAGACTTGCTCTCCGGCCCACATCAGTTCCATCCAGCCCATCTTAGAACTCGGCCTCGAGGTCAATCTTTAAAGAAGGGGCTGCATCCGGTGGGTGGTATTCATATAAATCAGACACGTTGAATGTTGGTGACACGTGGAGGTCAGGTGGGAGTTCCAGAACATACGCGTTTGGACCAGCTGCTTGCAATATGCGAAAAGGGCCTACTTTCTTCGGCTTTAGCTTTGAATAAGTGCCCACTGGAAAACGCTCCTTGCGAAGATACGCCATTACCAAATCCCCCTCTGCAAATTGTTTGTCACGGCGGTGGATATCAGCTGTTGACTTATACTTTGCATTAGATTCGAGGAGTTTATTTTGGATCCCTTGGTGTATATCAGCCATCTCAGCAGCCAGATTGTCGGCCTTCTTGTTTGGTGGTCGAGTTAAATGGAACAAATCCACCGATTGATTTGGAAGGCGAGTGTAAACAATGGAGAAAGGGGCCTTTCTGGTGGACCGGTTCAAGTTCAGCCTTTCTTTTCTGTTGAACTACTGACTCAGTAGTATCCTTCATAACTATCTTGCTCATACTCTTAGGATCAAGAGCAATGACCTTCTTCAAGGCTGGCGCATAATCAATTGGCTCTATAGCCTCAAGCTGTCCTCTAAGGTCATCATTCACGAGGCCATCATAAACCTCTGCATATCAAATCACCACATCAAATCAGATTTATAAAAAATATAAAATAAAATAAAATCGCTCACAGCACTCTCTCTCCCCCTCTCTCTTTCACTCTAAAAAATGGTTCCCTCCTTTTTCTCTCTTTATAGATTTGCTTTTTCTTTCTCTCTCCCTCTCATTTCATTTTCTTTTCTCTCTCATTTCATTCAAACCTCTACTCTTTCTCTCTTTTCTCTCCATTTTTTCTTCAAAAATCCACCATTTTCAACTTGTACAAGCTTCATCTCAACAAATTTTCAGATTTTTTAAATCTACTCTCTCTTAATTTCTTCTCTTTCTCGAGTTTTCTTAAATATTTTCATCGTTTTTTGTTGTTATTTTTCTTTCATCTTAGATGTTGCAAATCTTGAAGATCTAAACTAAGAATAGTATGAATTTAACAAAATGTATTTTTATTTTTTTAGCTTTTCTGAATTTTTTTCATAAATTTCCATATTTTTTTTGTTCTTAGTTTGTATTTTGTAATATATGTATTTGCAAATAGTGTTTTCTGTGATACACGTAACATATAAACTACAGTATATGTAATATACGTTTTGTCCATTTCTTTTTTCATGATGGTTGTTTCTCTAAAATGCATTTTTTTGTAATATATGTAATATACATAACTGCCCGTTTTCTTCATCATGTTCTATTGTTTCGCTTAACGCACCGTCTGTAATACACATGATATACATAACTATCTATTTTCTTCATCATGATATGTTGTTTTGCTTAACGTACAATATACAATCATGTTTTGTTGTTTTGCTTAACGTACAATATATAATATACGTAATATACATTTTTTTGTAGTCTATTTGCATATTAAGTATTTTGTATGTATTCGTGTACTAACACTTTTTGTTTTTCATTTGCAGATTAAATGAATGTATATTACGTAGATTACACATACGTTATATATTCTGAAATGTACTTACAAAATGGAGGACGATGTACCCGTAATATACTAGAAGACAGAACATTTACATGACAATACGATGTACACAATATACTAAAAACGATCTACAAAATTAAATTAAAATTGAAATATGTGTATAAAACATTACACAAAATATTGAAGTCTAAAAATATTCTGAAAAATTGGCAGAAAAATGCATTGGGAAATAAAATATTGAGAAATAAAATCTTGGGAAATAAAAGATGCATTGGGAAAGAAAATATTGGGAAGTAAAAAATGTCAGAAGTGTCAGACATATGTTAAATACGGATGTCAGTGTCAAACCATACTCGAAATACGAAAAGGGTAAATTTGGTATATTTAAAACTGGCGGGCTATTTTTTTTATTTTACTTTTCCATATGCTGGCTATTTGCTTAAACATGACCCAAAATGTAGCTATATTGATTTATCACCCTTTTTTTTTGTGAGGATTGAATAATTTAAAATTTAAAATCTTTGGTTGAAAAAGTTATTTTTTAGATTTAAGTAGATATAGTTAGCGAAATATATTCTACCACGTTTAAAAAATTAGATAAATATGATATTTACATTTATAGTATACATACCTATACTAAGGTAAAAAAAATCACTAAGTAAATTTATTGAATCAAATTTATATCAAAATTTCTTGATATTCATACAAAATCAATATTTAAAAAAAAAAAATCTATGTTCATTGAATAATTATTTAGATTCATAAATAAGTTAATTAAAAAGAGAATAACGATAAAATTCATAAAAGAAATTATGGTATTTTTCTAAGAAAATTATTAAGTTAACTTTTTAAAAAATCAAATAACAAAATTAATAAAACTTTACTATTTTTCAAGATTTAAAAATATCATTCATTTATTATATTTTTATAATAATTTATAAAACTTATCTATAAAATAATTAACAAATCACGTGCTTACCACATATTTATAACCTAGTCATTTTAAAAGAGAGATCAGACCCCAAAAAGCCCAAATCGGAATTAACTACTAGTTTTTCAATTTCTATGTTCTAAAAAAAAATTCAAAATTAAAATGATCTTTTAATATAGCCAACAAAATGAAGATTCTCAAAAAGCATCTTTAGAGAATATAGAAAGTCCAATAATACACATTGAATATGTTATTTTCTTGCTTCCCAATGAACTACTTTTTTCACCAGCTATTTTTTTTATTCCCCAGGAACCCATTAGTGGTTGTGGAATCGAAGCGTCAAATAAAACAGTATTTAACTGAAAAACTAAAAGATCAAGAACGCAGACCACCCCCCCAAAAAAAAAAGTAAAAAGTAAAAATAATGTCTTCCCGTCCCCAACCCCAAGTGAGTTTGAAATCATAACAAATAATAATATAAATAACCGGATTTCAAAAAAAAAAAAAAATAAATAAATAAAAATAAAAAAATAAATAATAATAGTAATAATAATAATATAAATAACCGATAGAAAAGATATCATAAATACAAAGAAATTCCATTTTCATAAATTTATAAAAAAAATTATCACAAGTATGAAAAATTATAAAAAAAATATTTAAAATATGTACTTAATTTAATATTCTAGAATTTTCATTAGGTGAATCCAAAATTATTAAAAACATTTTTGTAGTTAAAACAGGGGATGAAAACTAAAAGTAGCATTCTGAAAAGCAAAAAAAAAAAAAAAACAATTTATGCTGTTTATAGAAAGAAAAAAAAAGATTAATTGTTTAACCTCCACCCGGTTTATAGGAAAAAGAAAAAGGAAAAAAAAACTTATGTATTCCGTTTCCGTTTCTCTTGCTTCCATCAAAAAATATGTAGTTAATTTAAAATTATTTAAAATATTTTTATAGTTAAAACTGGGATTAAATCTAACATTCTAAAAAAAAAAAAGAGTTACAATTTTCACTATTTGTAGAGAAGAAAAAAAATATAACCTTCACCTCGATTAGTGGAAAAAGGAAATAAATAAAAAAATTAGACTTCAGACTTCCGTTTCTGTCTCCCTTCCCCGTTCTCACAGAGATTTTTCAAATCCACTTTTGAAAAACTGTTTTTTTTTTCTTTTTTGGAATTTGTAGATTTTTTGTTGTTGTTGGTGAAATGGAAGGTGGGGTTGTGAATTTTTTTTGTTGGTGAAATGGAAGGTGGGGTTGTGGATTAATTGAACTAGTTTGAAGGAGTTAGAAGAAATGAAACACCGTTTATAAAGTGAGAAAAAAAAAGATTCACCGTCCACGTGTCCACTGTTTATAAACTGCCATTTGTATAATTTTCTCAGTTTTTTAAATAAAATAAATAGAGGAATCGGTAACCAAAATAATTCTTGAACAAAAAATATATCTAAAACTAAAGAGAGGGTAATTTAATTTTATAAATTTTCTCCATTTTTTTAAATAAAAAAAATTAGAGGAATCGGTACCAATAGCAATTTTTGAAAAACATAAATTTAAAACTAAAGAGAGAGTCCTATCAAAAAAAATAAAACTAAAGAGAGTAAACTAAAATTTTAATCATGCAAAGTAGAAAAAAAAAATTCCGGATGAATAGAATTTATATAAAATAAAGGAAAAACTGAATTTACGTGGGTCCACATGTGAGAGAAGAGAAAGTGATTTTATGACCCTTAAATTAAGTTGGAATTGATTTTTTTTTTTTTTCCAAAGAATGCGTAGTCAAGGACTATGCATTCCTTGCATTGGATGCGTAGTCATGACTACGCATCTCACGTGTACCCACCCATCAGCCTGTCTGGCCAGCCAACCTGCCACGTCAGCATTCCACGTCGGATACGTAGTCTTTGTCTACGTATTTGAACTTTGACCGGTCAAAACAGGATGTTTTTACTAAATATTTTCTAGGGTAGTCTTTTTTTCCCAAATTTTTTTAATTTCCGGATGCTTTTACTAATTAATCCAACTATTTTAAGACAAGCAAAAAGAAAGACAACCTTCTAAATCCTAAGATTTCTGTCCCTAAATCTAAAGGTCAAGAACTTATGCAAATCGGATATCCTTCAGCAGAAAAGATCTATTATAGATGTGCTAGAACAACCAATTCGAATTGTCATAATTATTTTACTACTGCAATATATGCAACATGTCCCGCATGCAGCTGTCAGATGAAAAGAAGGCAAATGAAGCGGAGGGTTATGTGAACGGGATAGTTATTTACATTGTGATGGATGATCTTACTGTTAAACCTATGATCTCCTCCATGTCCAATTTTTCCATCTTACGTGACTTCGAGATTAAGGATGTCGAGCTTATTGAGGAAAGGGTTATTAAGTTGGATATGGCTGAGGTATGCTCGATTAAAATTTACATGTTTTGTGTTTTTAGTAAGTGTCCATTTAGAATAACTTTATAGGTGGGTTAAAATTGCTTTTTAGACTAAAAAAAACCTTGAAATTTTAGCCCAAAAATATTTATACGTCCTCTTAAAAGTTATTTCAAACAATAGCATTGGATTTTTCGCTCTTGTTTTATTTCTTACTGGTTTTTTTTTTTATTCATTTTTGTGTATAGGGTTTGAAGTTGCTAAGGGCTTCAATGCACTCAACAACTGTTCTCACTGATGTATTTCTTCACAAGATCGCCTGATCAAAATTCTATGGTGTTATGAAATATTAAAATATTTATATTTTAGGGAAGAAGTTTGCAAACTGAATTATTTCTATTATTAATTGGACAGTATTATTGTATGAACTTTTATTTTACTTAAAAAAAATATTTGCATCTGTTGTTATTTTTTTAATGAAGACAAAACTTTGTTAACTAACAATTTTTTTCTTTAAAAATCAAGTTTCTTTTCTTTATAGATCTAAGTTGTTCATGGTAAGAAGATTTGAATTCAATAAAAATAGTTTGAATCTCAATTTAATTTGCCATAAAATGAAGTTTAGAAGAAACTTAAGAAATTATATGTTGTAATTAGAATTCATCTAATTAACTCATTAGCTAAGCAACTATTCAAATTAATAATATAAACAAAACTTTAAAAAAAGGGTTAATTACTATTTCAGTCTCTGTGATTTGAGGTTTGTTTCAATTTATGTAACAGCCCGAAATTTCCCAAAACATGGAAATCTTATAATAACAATGCGGAAACGTTTAAATATCAAATCAGAGTTATTCTTGTTGGGATTTATGCCCTAGAATTCGTAATTTGTAATAGAATATTTTATGAATAAATAAACGTATTATTTTAGTGAATTTTGTGCAATTTATTATATGTTGATATTCGTTAAATATTCAAACATTAATAGAAAATTCCAGAGTTACTAATTCTTGTAATCTTGACTACTATGAGATATAAAGTGGATCTAGTCCAAGATAGTAACTCAAATAGTCTACAGTAAACGAATACGGTTAGGAAACCTTATTCTGGTAACACTGTTGATGTTGTTCACTGATTTGATCCAAATCATTAGCATGATGTAGATGCAAGTGGAAACATCATATATAATGAGTTTATATAAGACTGGACCAAGATAATAAATCGATTCCTAAATAACACCGTTGATAGGAAATGATTTATAATATCAAATTTACGTTATTAAGATTGATACGTCTCAATCCTGAGTATGTTTTGAACTCACATTAATGAAGTCTTTTCCTTTGATTCACATAGTTGAGGGTGATCTGTTGATACACTCGATAAACTCCCGTTTTGGGGAAATGACTAAAATAGTGCTTGAGAACATTTCTATACAAGATGACATTCATAACTTTCCTAAAACAAATGAAAGTGTTAGTGCAACACTATTCTAACTTAGGAACTTTAGGTATCTCCCTTGTTGTAATGATTCGGTACTTGAACATGAGGCCTCACCTTCTCACTGGCCCGAGAAGGATCGTTCTATACTTGAAAACTATACAAAAATGTTCATTAGATACACTACAAGAAAACTGGGCATTACCGGCGAAATAATGCCGGCGAAATTACTTTCGCCGGCATAGAGAAGGGAAAAGCCGGCGAAATAGTGAATTTCGCCGGCATTGGTGTAAAAGCCGGGAAATTTCAATTTTGCCGGCTTTATAAATATGTTATGCGGTGAAATTTAAAATTTCGCAAGCATAGGGTGGTTTAAAAAAAAAAAAAAAAAAAATCAAAGCGCGAAATTGAATTGCCGCTTTGTAACAAAAAAAAAGGCGTGTGGTTGGGGCAAAGCCGCGAAAATTGAAATTTGCCTGGCTTTGCCCTGGTTTTAAACTCCACCGATCCCCTTCCCCCTTCCCCCTTCCTTTTCCTTTTCCTTTTCCTTTTCCCCTTCCCCCTTCCTGGCAGCGCTGATCCCTTCGGCGGCTTTGCTCTCCGGCGCGGTGGACTTCGATTTAAGGTAAGTTTTCTTCCAATTTTCTTCCTAGATTTCATTTTAGGATTGTATTTTAGAGTTTACACCTATTATTTTGAAGATTTTCTCAAAAACACATGATTAGAAAAGTTAGGGTTTGGAAAATTTTTTTCAATCTTTCAATTTTCTTGCTAAATGTTTGATTCAAATCAATAATTAGTGCTTACATGATAAAAAATTGATTGTATCTATGTGTTAATTAGTGTTTGATGTGAGTTCCATACTTAGTTTAGGTTATGATTTTTTAGAAATGGATTTTATATAGGTTGTTCTACAATTTTGTATTTCATATATGTAAAAGATGAATATTCATTAATGAAAGAACTAAACCCAAGTTAAACACTTTTTTTTATTGAAAATTTAACTTTTTTAAGATAAATGTTATTTTGGTTTTAATTATATGAAAATTTTGAATTCTTTGTTAAATGTACAATTTTCAATTAATTAAATGTCAAAATATTTTACGAATTACTCGAATTGATCAAAATTAATTTGTACTTTTAAATTTTCTTTTTACTTATGATTGTTTTTTTTTTATTTGTAGTTCACAATAAGGTAATTTAATTTTGGCAAACAACAGAAATGGCGAGCAATGATAGGTACGTTTTCAAGTACTTATCAGACTTGATTATCATAGAGTATTATATTATAGTTTTTATTTTAGAATTGTTAAAAACTTGGGTGTGGCTAACCTGCAGCAAAGTTAGTCACTCATAATCTGTTATCAATTATTTCATTGTTCATGCATAAACTTTGAGTGTGACTAACCTGCAGCAAAGTTAGTCACACATGCTCTGTTATAATTTATTTCTTTGTTCTTACATCAACCTTGGGTGTGGCTAACCTGCAGCAAAGTTAGTCACACATGCTCTGTTATAATTTATTTCTTTGTTCTTACATCAACCTTGGGTGTGGCTAACTCCGACAAAGTTAGCCACACCTATAAAATTGTCATCTGTTATTGTTATGGATCTCTATTTACCTACCATAGTCATTTTTTAGAATTAGGTTATAGAGTCAAGTTAAGTAGCAACCTAACTTTATTATTACTTGGGTTATGGTTCAGGAGTTGGATAGTACTTAGAGACAGATTTTGTAATGAATATGTCAAGGGTATTAAGTCTTTCATAGAGGTAGCGAGGACCGTTGTCAATGAAAATGGGAGGGTTCGTTGTCCTTGTATGAAATGTGTGAACACGTGTATTTGGGCAAATTGATAGTATAGAGCGACACCGTATATTAATGGAATGTCTCCGACCTATGCTCGATGGGTATTGCATGGAGAACAAGCAGATGCTAGGGGGTTCACGAGTAATGTCGGAAGTACGTCACAAGGTCATGAGGATTTAGAGGGACATTCTGATGATGAGAGAGTGAATGAAATGTATGAAGTTATTCAGGAGATACAAGGCCCGTTACATGAGAATGTTGAGAATGATATATCCACAGATAATGGTTTCTCACATTTATTAGGTGAAGCTGGAAAAGAATTATATCCTGGGTGTACGAGGTTTTCTGCTTTAAATTTTTTGGTGAAACCGATGCATATAAAAGTTTTGAACAAATGGAGCAACAAGTCTTTCGATATGCTTCTCAAACTATTGAAAGAAGCATTGCCACTTGACTCTGTAGACACGGGGTCATATTACTCTAGTAAAAAAATGCTAAGTGGATTGGGGTTAGGTTATGAAAAGATTCACGCATGCAAGTATGATTGTGTATTATATAGGAAAGAGTTTGCTAATTGTGAGCATTGTCCAGGTGTGTGGAGAATCAAGATATAAAGAGGTGATAAATGGGAAGAGTAAGAAAGTTCCTCGGAAAGTATTGCGTCACTTCCCAATTAAGCGTAGGTTGCAACGTATGTTTGCTTCTAAACACACCGCTTCGATATGCGATGGCATAAAGATAAGAGGATGGAAACAGATGGTGTGCTTCGCCATCCATCGGATGCACAAGGATGGAGACATTTTGACCGAACATATCCATGGTTTTGCGTCGATCCAAGAAACGTGCGTTTGGCTCTAGCATCGAGATGGTTTTAATCCTTCTAGTAACATGAGTACATCTTAACGATGTGGCCTGGTTATGTTAATTCCGTATAATTTGCCTCCTTGGAAGTGCATGAAAGAATCTAGTTTCTTTATGTCATTGCTTATTCAGGGACCAAAATCACCGGGGCAAGATATTGATGTGTTTTTAGAGCCCTTGATTGAGGAGTTGTATGAGTTGTGGAATGAGGGGATTAGAACATTTGATAGTTCAAAATCCGAATTCTTTCAAATGCATGCTGCACTTTTGTGGACGATTAATGACTTTCCCGCATATGGTGATTTGTCAGGATGGAGCACTAAAGGATATAAGGCGTGTCCTTTATGCCTAGATGATACATCATCACGAGGGTTGAGAAGTAAAGTTTGTTATATGGGTCATCGGGCGGTATCTACCATTAGATCATGTAATGCGTAGAAGTAAGCTACATGATGGTTTTCATGAATTACGAGATAAACCTATGGTTAAGACCGGTTCTGAGATATTATCTGAAATAAGTCGTTTACAGTTTGTTAAAGCAGGTAAAAATCCTATCAACTTTGATAAAAAGCGAAAACAACCTGAAAACAACCATAACTGGAAGAAGATGAGTATTTTCTTTACTCTCCCATATTGGTCAACCCTACTTCTACGCCACAAGTTAGATATCATGCATATCGAAAAGAATGTCTGTGACAACTTGATAGGGACATTATTTTCAATAGAAGGAAAAAACAAAGATACCTTAAAGGCACGGTTAGATTTGCAAGATTTGAGAATTAGGAAAGAGCTGCATGTATACAAGGCCGGTACTAAGTTTGTAAAACCTTTGGCATCTTTTACCTTATCTTCGAAAGAAAGAGTTCAGGCATGCAAATTTTTGAAAGGTGTTAGATTCCCCGACGGTTTTGCATCAAATATATCTCGTTGTGTCAATGTCGAATCTGGAAAATTGTCTGGACTTAAAAGTCATGATTCACATGTTCTATTGCAACGTCTCTTACCACTAGCTGTTCGGTGTTTTGTGGACAAGAACATAGATCGTGTCATTACTGAGTTTAGTAATTTTTTCCGTTCTATGTGTTCGAAGGTTATTCGGGTTGAAGAACTGGATAGGTTGGAAAGAGACATTGTCACCATATTATGCAAACTTGAACGGATTTTTCCTCCGGCATTTTTCGATGTCATGGTTCACTTGTGTGTGCATTTGCCATATGAAGCTAAAATAGTTGGGCCTGTTACATATAGTTGGATGTACCCAATTGAACGTAGTCTTAGAACATTAAAACAATATGTAAGGAACAAATCACGACCAGAAGGATCGATTGCTGAGGCATATGTGCTAAACGAGTCCATAAGTTTTTGTTCTATGTATTTGGAAAACATTGAGACAAGACATAACAGGATTGACCGGAACGATGAACGATCATCAATCAATCGTGCAAAACGGGATATTTCTGTTTTTAGACTCCAAGCTCGTCCAATTGGGAGGTCTATATTTCGACAACTATCACAAGATGAAATGAACAAAGCACATTGGTATATTTTGAACAATTGTGACGAAGTCGTACCATTCATTCGGTATGTGTAGCTAATTTGACAATTATAATCTTTAAATGCAATGTTCATGTAACGTGCCTTAAATATACTAGCTTTCTACATTATAGGAAGCATTTTGACATTCTTCAAAGTGAAAGATCAAGTGTGAATATATACACACGTCAAGAGAGACAATTCCCAGAATGGTTCAAAGCTCATGTAAGAGTGTAATTTTCACTATTAGTGTATCCAAAAAATTGTTTTAACTTTATCTACATCATATGCTTATGTCACAGGCACGAGAACTACACAATGCGGGAAAAGTTAGTGAGGATCTTTATGCAATTTCAATAGGACCAGATACTCGAGCCCGTTCATTTACTGGATGTTGTGTGAACGGTTTGCGCTTTCACACAATAGATCGTTCAAGCGCTCGTATTACTCACAGTTGCGGTGTTTCAGTTCCAGGGGAACATGAAACCGGTTCTATATCGTTTTATGGACTGCTGAGCGAGGTTTTAGAGTGTACATATGTAGGGGGAAATAAAGTAATCTTATTTAATTGTGAATGGATAGACACATCCTCCCATAAAATCCATAACGACCTTGGTATCTTGTCCATTAATCTATCTCGTAGGTGGTATGTGAATGAACCGTTCATTCTTGCCAATCAGGCTGAACAAGTGTTATACTTGGAAGACATAAAATATGGTGGGGAATGGCGAGTGGTCCAATCTTTGAAACCAAAAAAAGTTTGGGACGTTCCAGAGATAGATAGTGATGAAGAGGCTGAAGAATATGACCTTAATATTGGACCGCTTGAGACGGAAGTTATTGATACTGTGGATGATATCGCTATGTTAAGAAAAGATGTACCACCTGACTTGGTGAATGTCGATGTTATGGACCGAGCTATTGGTAATAATGATTCTAGAGAAGATGATTTCATTGACGATGAAGATGATTTCATTGAGGAAGAAGATGCAAACATAGTAACATCGGAATCTGATTTTAGTGATTAGGTACTTGTAGGTAATGCCTTTTATAATTACTTAATATAGGCAGACGTCTTAATTACGAAATGTATATATTGTGAGTTTTCATTTTCATACATATTCAGGCCTCCTCTTGGTCCGTGCAAGACCCGTGTAGCTGTATTACACCCACATAGTACGACTGATCATGAGGCAGGAGGAGTACTCCTCCTCGGTACTTATTAACTTGCATATATTTCAAAGATTTTTAACTTTCATGCATAACTTATTTGAATTTGGAACAGGTTCACAGTCACTTAAGCGCAGAGGGCCATCCAAAAGCCTAGCACTTGCTCAGGCCGTTCGAAACAATGGTGGGAAACTACTTGTGGACATCCCCAGGCAAGTTATGTGCGCCCGTGGGTGCAAATACGACCTTGTTCATCAATGAGATCGGGGTTCTTTGCCGGGGTTATATTCCCATTCGTCGTATGGTTAAATGGAAGCTTGTTACCCAAGCAGACAAAGACAATATAATTCACCGGCTTTTGGTAAGTACATTTTCATTCGTTTTTCCTAAGTTTGTAAAATTCATTACTCATTTCCACTCTTTATGACATAGGATAACTTTATTTTCGACCCTACTCGAGAGGCTATCACTGTTTATCTTAATCACAAGATGCCCTTGGCTTTGAATGAGTTTCGTGGGAAGTTGCACAGACACTACAAGAAGATTAAAGCGAAAGATGGCATTCAAGTAGCACGTGCATCAAACCACGAACAAGTAGAGAGCATGGATGATTGGGTGTTTTTATGTGACATGTGGGAGACACCGAAGTTCAAGGTTAACACATAACCTCTTCATATATAGGCTATTGTTTATAACTTAATAATATTGTAATTTTACTTTGAATTTATTGTAGGCCATCGTGGATGCAAATGTCGAAAATCGGGGAAAAATGAAATACAATCACAAGACGGGCTCAAGGTCACATGTGCGAGTCATGACGGATTTTGTAAGTATATGTTTAGTTTTGATATGGAAAGTACTAAAACAACTTCATATACTAGTGCGCTCAAATTTCTTAGCATTCTCGTTTTTTTTAAAGCAAGTCAAGATGAAGATCATGAAGAAGAGTTCAATGAAATTGATCTATTTCGTGTCACGCACACTAATGATAAAGGTGATTGGATCAATGATGAGGCAGAGAAAGAATATGTAAGTCACAAGACATTAAAAGTTAAGTATAAGATTATGTTTTATGTATTATTTATAAATTGTATGTTATTTGTAATAAGTGCAGAACATGATGTGTGATTTGATGGTCGCCCCTGATATGGAGGTGGATGGAGAGGTCCAACCGCGCCTAACTAGTGTCGAGATCATTGAGAAAGTGCGAGGCTATCGATCCGGCTATATCAAAGGCTTAGGGGCGGGACCTGCTCACTGTAGGGACTCTTCTACTGTAAGATCGAGCCGCTCACGCGCCACAGAAGATCCGAGGGTGGAGATGCTTTTGGCAGAGAACAAAGAACTTAGAAGTGAGTGCAATGAACTTAAAGGAGAGTGCAATGAACTTAGAGGTAATTACAAAGATCTTCAGGGGAAGTATGACGGTCTTGCACAAGATGTGGGCAACCTGAAGAACTACTTTCCTTCATTTCCGGATAGTAGTTCACGTGATTAGTATATACTAGATAGTTTTGTAAAAACTATGTATTTGAACACTTGGATGGTTTTTTTGTATTTGGATTGACGTTTTGTATGTGATATAAATGGTATATGCAAATTATGATGTTGCTTAAAAAGTAGAGAAATTTGATACGTGGAGTTTGTTTTTCATTTGACTGAAAATACAGGTATTTGAAATGTAATAATTCGAAATCGTAAAAAAACAAAATTTCAAATGTTACAGTGGTTTTGCCGGCGAAATTCGCCGGCAAAGCCTTTTTTTAAAAAATGTGTTTTCTTTGGCTATGCCGGCGAATTTCGCCGGCATAGCCTAAAAAAAAATTAAAAAAAAAATTATTGCCGGCGAAATTTCGCCGGCATAGCCTTTCTATGCCGGCGAATTTCGCCGGCATAGGTTATGTATAATGAATTCCTACCTATCCCCTATACCGGCGAAATTAACAATTTCGCCGGCATAGCCTATGTCCGCGAAATCGTAATTTCGCCGGTATAGCCTAAAACGACGGTCCTTTACCTGCCAAAAGTCCCGGCGAAAAAAATTCGCCGGTTTAGCCTTTACCGGCGAAAATTTGGCCAATGCCGGCGAAAATTTTCGCCGGTATTGCTCTAATTTCTTGTAGTGATAATCATCGGGTACACAAGGATAAAAGAGATAATTACAAGGGTAAAACGGTAATTTTGACCCAGTTGTAATTATGAGATTACGACGTGAAGGATATGTCAAAACAAACTTAATAACAAATGGACATAACCCATCTATAGTGAGGGGAGTTCAACTTAGGGTTTATAGTGGAATTACCCTAAGTTAATAATTATGATTAATTAATTAATGAGTTTAATTAATAAATCAATAATTATTGGAGCCCATGATCTATAGATTCATTAGGTCCCTGTGCTAGCCCATACATCATTGTAACTAACCAAGTTATTGATTTAACTAGGAAGAAAGAATTATATTTAAGTAATTAAGTTACTTAAATAAAGAGAAATATTAATTGTTTAAATAAAAGGTTTATTTAAATGGAAATTAGTATTAATATTATTAATTGTTTAAATAATGAGTTTATTTAAACGGAAATTAATATTTAATATTATTAATTAAATAATGAGTTTATTTAATTTAATAATAAAATGAGAGAATTAAATATATTTGTTTTATGAAACAAATTAATATTTTACCCAAAATAATTAATTAAATGGATTTGATCCACTATTAATTATTATATGTATTTTCAGTATTTATGTATATTTAGAAATAATTATTTAAATTGTTTCTAATTAAATACATAATAGATAAATAAGATAAATATAAAAAAAATAAAAAAAAAGAGATAATGATAAAAATGTTTTACCTTAGCGCCACTTGTCAAGCATTTAAAAGGAATTTTTTTTTCCTTATCAAATGAATCTGACGCCACTTTATCTTATATATTTTTATTTTTTTTAAATAATTTTGATTATTTAAAATGAAATAAGAGTTCTAATTTGATTAGGAAACAAACTCTTATTTTTCTTATAAATATGACCATTGGGTGCTCATATTTGGGACTTGATTTTTAACAAAAGCTCTCTCTTTTAGTCTTCCCTATTGCCGATTTTGGCTTCTTAAAATAAGAAGAATTTTTCTTCTTAGTTTGTTCTTCCGGTTCGATTCCCACAAATCGGGTTGGTTTGTGATCGGGATATAGCATAGAAGGCTTGGTGAAGTGGATTGATGCTGTAAAGGAAACCCCAACCGATTCTCCATAAATCTACAATGTAAGTTTTTTCGAAAAGCCTTATAATTTTAATTTTTCGATTTGATCACGATTGCATGTTATTAACGGATCCGTAATTAAGTGTTAATTAATTTACTAAATTTTTTTCGCTAATTTAGTAAATAGTTTCTTCAATTCTCACTGAAAACAAATATATAAAACGTTTACAAACGATCGGTTTTATTTTAAAACCATAAAACTATTAAAATTCTCATAACATTGTCAAGAAAATGTTCAACATAATAAAAATGACATCCTTTATTTGGAATTAAAAACAAATAAAGTCTAAACCCAAATCCATAATTAAAGAGAATAAATTTTTATCGCCGGCGTGCAAATCCATACCAACCGAACACCCGCCTCGAACATCATCAGCCACCGAGTTTCTTCTTTATTTTACCTGAAAAAAATAATTGTAGCATCATGAGGCTACTCCCAATGAGTAGAAAAATGTTAAAAATAAAAATCATGCCATGCCATGAGAGATTTTTCTATACCTTTAAGTCCATAACCGGCCTCACCGTCTTCCGAAAGTTCACTTACTCCAAACACTCGGAATCTAATCACAACAATCCAATACATACGTGTATCTCTTAATCCTCAAATTAACAAGATAACACCTTCGAAACAGTTTTAAACACACTTTTCTTATTTTAAAACTTTTCGATTTAAAACTCTCACTAATACCTCTAATCTCCTCTTTGTCCGCAAACAAAGAGAAACTACGCTCAATAAGAAATTTAAACACTCTTTCACAATTTAAATCCTTAAGAGAAAATATTCTTTTCCATTGTATGGATGGAATGAACCTGCCCCCGCTAAGTGCTATAGAGTTGTGCACAACCGTAAAATCTCCCTTAACGGTAATATTCTTCATTAAACAAGGCCTTTTCTTAATGCGAACCTACTACCATATTACCCGAGGTATTTAAGTAATATGATCCTACAACATCACTAACCATGATGCTAAAAAAAAGCATAAGCTTAATTTCACAAAAAAACACTCTTTTCAGGCCAAATTTCCCTAAAATGAAATTCTGGAAAATTCGCCTTTAAACCACTCTAAAACGTCCCAAAATCACCCAAAATACCACTTTGGGGTCACTTCCAATAACTCCCAACAATTTATCAATCTAGAAACGAAACTAGCCTAAACTAGTGTAGTTTCGCTCCTTTTTCGGACATTCTAAAATTAATAATTTTCTAACTAATTTCCAGCGGCATAATGGCTATAAAATGACTCCCAAAACAGCCCATATACATTTAGAAATAGCCACAAAGGATTCAGAAAACAAATATCGACTAACTAACCACCTAGGCTTAAATTTATCGACTTAAAGGGCACTAGTCAGACAACCACAATAATTCTTAACTAACAATGTTTAATCTACTTTTAAACATTCAATATAACCTTAAACACCCATAATATGTTTATACATCCAAGAACATCATAGAAAACTCATAGTTTCAGTTTTATCGTAAATCGATATCGATAGTCAGAATTTAGCATGCTTTAATCCACTTTTACACATCCTTAAACTCCAAATTATAAAACTTTATAAACAGCCCCAAAACCTTATTATTAATCATTTAAACATCCAATTTCATACTAAAAATCAGAGATTAACTTATAAAGAAAAAGGAAAATACAAACATGATATAATTTAGTTCTTAACAAATTTCTACTCTCATGGGATTACGTTTTCAAGAACCTTACTTCTTCTTTTTTTCAAGAACCCTTACAACCTAGTATGAGGGAAATAATCATCACTTTTTCGAACTTATCTAATTTGAAGAACTACGATGAATGAAACCAACAACGATAAATTAACTAAGAAAAATCGATTAGAGTCGAAAAAACCATATCAAAACCGAAGGATATTTAGGCCATAACTTTTTATACAGAAATTATCTTGCTAGAAAATTAATGTCAATGGAAAAATAACGGAAAAACGATCAGAATGGACTACTTACTTGTGTAAATCGAAGTTCGGATGAGGATGTTATGGTGAATGCACTTTGGGAGATGGTGTTTAGGCAAAAATTGGAGAATTGAGGATGATGAGGGGTTGAATTTCGGCTAAAGGAAGAAGAAGAAGTAGGTTTTAGGGTTCAATCCTGTTTTCCATTATTTACGAAAGTGTCACTATGGAAAACCGGTCATAACTCATTTATCAGGACTCAGAACGACGAGCCGTCAGTTGCGTTGGAATCGTAATAACGAGACGATCAACATCATCGAAAAATATTAAAATAAACTTGTGGTTTTAATTTTGAGGTTTTGGAAATTACCAAAATACCTTTACGAGATAACGAGGTATTTTTCACCAAATTCATCAATCCAACTTCATTAGTATCATTTTGAGAGAATTGTAATAATTTCCAATTTTTTTATACCTTTACTTGGTAACGGCTTGTTACAATTTAGTTATTAAAATTTTAAAATTTTCAATTTGGTCCCTATAGTTTAGAGTTGTTTTAATTTCATCCTCATAGTTTTAAAAGTTTCAATTTAATCTGTATCGTTTAATAAAAGCTCACAAAACGTCCTTGTTTTTACTACATTTATACATCAAGAAGTCTTACATTTACACGTTAGTTAACACTAATATCGACATCTATCTTAATAATATGGTTGCCACATTCATTGAAAATGAACACACATAAGAAAAATGATAATTTTCTTTATATTGATGGGGGACATTTCATGATCTTTTATGGAAGAATAATAACTAAATTGACACATCTCACATCATAGAGATTAATTTAAACTTTTAAAATTATAGGTACTAAGACCCAAACCATGGTGTGATTAATAATTTGAAAAAAAAAAAAAACATGTTTTCACAGACTGCTCGGCACAACTGAAATTGTCTCAAATAAAAAAGTGTCCGTGGGCTGCCAAGTCTTCATGTGTTAAGCTCCCATTTCAATGCAACTACATCCAATTGTATCTTAAATGCTTGTTAATTTAAATAACTCACAAGTTTTTTTTATAACAATCAAAAAACACTTTTAACAACTATTCTAAATGGACTCTTAGTTACCAATCACATGCTTTGAATTTAATTCATATGATATTTTGATATATTTACTTCATCATTCTTTCATGGGCCGTTTGTTTACAAGCAATCAAGATACCCGATATTTTAAGATGTCTGACATCTCATATGCTCGGAATACATATGACTGATATTTTTAGATTATTGCGTTCATTTTGTAGAAATTTTTAAGGTGGATATGCCTAAGAACATTTGGGTAACTGTGCAATATTTATGTAGCTCAACAACACCTTGTTTATATATTTTTATTTGTATAAATTATTTATGTTAATAAAATATTTAAATTACATGAATTTATTATAAAAAAATGCATTCATTTAAATTTTTTTTTTTATTTTATTCTAAACATAATTCAAAGTATAGTGAACCATTAGTAAATATATTACGTAATTAAAATAAATTAATTTATAGTCATTTATTATTAGATTAACAAATTGATATATATTGATTTATTTTAAATAAAATAAAAATAGAAAGTAAGAGAGTTGATTAAATATTTATTATTATTATCACTACAAGAAACTGCCGGAATAGCGACGGAGGTGTAGCGATGAAAGCGCATGCGTCCCAATGTAACGACACAATTCGTCGCCCGTGTGGAGAGTTGACTTTCAGCGATGCATTCCGTCGCCTAATTAATCGGATATATTTAGTGGGAAAAATAATAGGAACGTAACAATGGTTGCCGTCGCTAAAATTGGCGCCAAAAATTCCCGCTTTAAAAGGGAACGATGCAGTGCGCCGTATACGATGGCGCGAAACTTTCTTGTGAAAACGGGCGACGGATTGCCACTACAAAAAACTCTGGTACTAGCCACGCGCTAACGCGTCACGAATGATATACCTTCGCGTCGCTAATAATTTTTAGAGACGCGAGCCACGCGTCACCAGGCACGTCTTCAATACCCCGTCATAAATGCCAGTTTTGTGAATCAGTGACGCGTTATTGCAGCGCGTCACTGATGCGGTCAAACATCTGCCATGCCTGACTTGCGTGGCTGATACGTACGAATTAGCCACACAATGGAAGCGTGTCTGATGCTCATCATTCGTGACGCCATTGCGTGGCGATCTGGGTTATTTTTTTTATAGAGCTGCTCATTCGTAACGCTATTACGTGGCTATCTGAGTTATATTTGTTATATTGTTGCTCATTCGTGACTAATAGGCTCGAAATTTTTTTTAAAAAGCTATTTGTTTAGAGACTCCCCAAAAGCATACCTGTAACAAATATATACATATTCATATCTCCAAACACCAGACAAGCTAAATCATTAAATATTTCATTAAATAATCAGTTTTACAGTCAAATAAGAGTTTACAACATAAAAACACGATTTTACTTAAGTCAAATAAGAGTTTGCAACATAAAATAACACAATTGTTATAAATTACAAACTACAAAGTCTCTAATTATGCATCACCACCTCCACTACCTTGGCCCCCACCCCCTTGAGATTTAAAATATCTCATGAGCACGTTCATATCCTCTTGAAGCTTCTTATACTCCTCTTCTCTTTGCAATTCACGCATCTTATACTCCTCTTCTCGTTGCACTTCACGCTCCTTAAGTGCTTCAATGGACAAGAGTGCATCGTTGAGCTTCTCTTGAGTTAGAAGCTCATTTTGTGAAAGTCCAAATGAGTGTGACGATGAACCAGACTTGGGGGCAGGTTTTGGGCCTCTACCCATACCTCTCCGATATCCCGATCTATCACCCAACGTCTTCTGCATGGCGTCAATATCACTGAGAGGTTGTCTAGACTCCATCGTGTCTGAACCATCGTCAGTCTCAGACGGACTCATATATTTAACCATTTGTTGCTATACAAAACAATAAAACATATGATATAGAGTTAGTAAAAAATATAATTTTAATATATATATATATATATATATATATATATATATATATAATGCGCACTTGAAATCAATGAAGTACACTTACGTGTTGTTCCTTTGCCAAATCGCTCACCTACTGATCCTTTTTGTAAGAGTGTTGTGTCTCAAACACATCCACCCATGTAGTTTCGGGATTTTCTCGTCTCTGAACACATTCATATATAAAACGTTAAGAAAATAACAAAAATTACAAACAATAAATATTGTTGAATAGATATGATTTTACCATCTCAAAAAGCTTATTTGCATTAGATTTTGACCCGCCCTTGTGCACATAAGGAAAGAGCTTCCGGGATTTGATGTTTTGTTGTGACAAATCCTATACAACGATGTTAATCATTAGATTAACACGCAACTAAAATATTAAAGAACAAGAAATTGTAGGATCTTACCTTAAACTCTTTTGACTCTCACTTTTTGATTAAAAGCTCCCAGTCTTCGTCACGTTCAACTCTCGAAAGCTTCATGTGTCTTGCTTCATCGCCAAACTCAAGTACGTTATTTTTGTAAGCTCGTTGAAGCTCATATCGAAACTGTTTGGCACTAGACTTCATCTGATCATCCACTACCTTCCAATGTTCTTGCTTTCTCAAATCAAAATGGAATTCATCTTAATTATCATGAGATATGTTAGAGCCTAGCAAAGTATATTTAAAACAAACATTGCATATAGAATACTTACCGCGATACGGGCTCTGATATGATCCAATATATGTGATGGCACCTGATCATAACTAAGGTGGCTAGGCGGAATGATCTGACGGACCAGTATGCCTACCTCAGTGGCAAAATTACTAGAATCTGTGCCAACCACCCGGTTGATTGTAGGCATTATCATGACATCTTTCTTATCGGTTGACTTCTTTTTTCGCAAGGCAGTATTCTTTGCCCATCCTCGTGTCGGTGGTTTATTAGATGATTCGACGTTCTTTGTAAAATGAAATATTATATATAAAAGAAAAGAAAAAAGAAATGAAACTTGAAAATATAAGTTATGAAACTTTTACCAATGTTGTCACAATCAGATGAACGCATCAATGTATCTTCTTCATTTGATGTCGAGGTCGACAAATGCCTCGAAGATGGCGTCAATGAGGGAGGACTCACCGGGGAATCTAATGGCTCTGTAATCACTACCCCGGGACGACGAGTCGATGTCTTTCTGTTGCCTAGTGCGATGGATCGTGACATGTCTATTTGTCTCTTCCCCTTATCATTTGACCCCTTTCCATTCCTGTTGAAAACAAAAAACACAAATATTATAAAAAAATAATATTAAGTGACTAAATAAAATATGATTTCAAAAGAGAGAAAAAAACCAAAAGAACCTGACTTAATCACTATAGTTATCTGAGTCGTCACTCTCATCTTCTGTCTTATCACTCTCGTCATCTACCAATTCTTCATCATCCAACTCCTCATTCTCTCTCAGTGAACTCGAAGTATTTTGAACTTGCTCAATAACTGCTGCATCGACAATATTTCCAGGAATTTCATACCTATCGAGTCTTTGAGCATCTAAGTTATCACTCACAAGCGTATCATGTGGTGAAATAGGGTGCAAAATATTTTCATTTTCGT
Organism: Gynostemma pentaphyllum; assembly: GCA_028015215.1. Taxonomy (NCBI): domain Eukaryota; kingdom Viridiplantae; phylum Streptophyta; class Magnoliopsida; order Cucurbitales; family Cucurbitaceae; genus Gynostemma; species Gynostemma pentaphyllum. Next base: position 41,536,344 of record CM051352.1, on the reverse strand, counting down.
CAACTTCCTCCAACTCAGGGATATCCCACACATTTTTTTGTCTTAGTATTTGCACCACCCTCCATATCTCTCCCATATTTAAGATCTTCTAGGTATAAAAGTTGCTGGGCTTGACTTGCTAAGATGAATGGTTCTTGCTCAAACCACTTCCGAGAGATATTAATTGATGTAATACCTGACTCAACTTTCACTCTAGAACTAGATGTATCAAACCATTCACATCGAAACAAAATGACTCGTTTTGTTCCCAAATAACTAAGTTCTATAACCTCATTTAACATTCCATAAAACGTCGTCGATCCTTCATCGTGATCACCCTGGACTGAAACCCCACAACTCAAAGTAGTATGACTTGAAGATCTATCTAACGTGTGAAAACGCATCCCATTAATACAGCATCCAGTATATGATTTAATACGCATATCCGGACCTAAAGCTAAAGCGTATAAATCATTACTTGCTTGGCCACGTCTACTTAATTCATGAACCTATGATATGACATTAAAGATATTATATAGTGCGTTAACATAGATAAAGAAACTTAATTTATTTGGTTAACAATATGACATCTTACACGACATTTGAACCATGTGACAAATTGTGATTCGTGTCGTTTATGTATGTCGATCTACATGGATGCATGGTTAGGTTAATACATAAAATTTATACGAATATGCAAAAGTATTGTGTGTAGATATACATACCGCAAGTATGGTTCTACTTCATCGCAATTTGTCAATGTGTACCATTGTGCTTTCTGAATATCTACTTGTGTTAAAGTTATTGTATCGTAACGGCCAAGAGGACGAGGCGTATCTCTAAACACTGATATATCACTCACTGCATGACCTTCAACTTCATTCTCAAAATTACGCTCTAGCCTGTTAAATCGTGTCTCAATCCCCTTCAGATACCGAGAGCAGAAAGTGATTGACTCATTCATAATATATGCCTCCGCTATGCACCCTTCTGGACGTGCCTTATTCCGAACATAATTCTTTAACATATGAAGACTCCGTTCAATTGGATACATCCAACTGTAACATACAGGCCCTACTATTTTGGCTTCATACGGCAAATGAATAGCTAAGTGAATCATGACATCGAAGAAAGCAGGAGGAAATATCCTTTCAAGTTTGCATAAGATAAAAGTGATATCACGTTGCAACTGGTCTAACTCATCTAAAGTAATAACTTTGGCACACAAGGCACGAAAGAAATTACTAAATAGAACGTGACAATCGTGGCTCTTTAACCCAAGAAGTTTACCAGTCTGAACGTTAACACACCAAGATATGTTTGATGCAAACCCATCAGGAAATTTCACACTTTTTAAGAACTTACATGCCTCGAGACGCTGACTTGTAGTCAATGTGTACGCAGCCACAGGTTTCATAAACTTATCTTTCCCAACCTTCTTTAAATGCAATTCAGAACGAATGCCCATGTCTTCTAGATCGTGACGGGCCTTTAATGTGTCTTTATTCTTTCCATCTAAAGAGAAAATTGTGCCTACCAAGTTATCACATATATTTTTCTCTATGTGCATTACATCAAACTTATGACGTAAAAGCAATTTGGACCAATAAGGGAGACTAAAGAAAATACTTTTCTTCGTCCAGTTGTCATTTTCTAATGGACGTTTCCTCTTCTTTTCCTGCATGCTCGGGCTTTTACCAAACTGTGGAAAACTTAACTTATTAAGATCATGAAGAATCTCACTTCCGGATTTGATAATCGGCTTACCCCTCAATTCAGGTTCTCCGTCATGTACCATTTCAAAACGCCATGGATGACTCATGTGAATATATCGTCGGTGACCCATGAAACATATTTTACTTCGAATACCCTTAGAAGACGTATCTTCTAAACATATGGGACACGTTTTGTATCCTTTCGTACTCCATCCAGACAAATCACCGTACGCTGGAAAATCATTGATTGTCCATAACAAAGCCGCACGTAACTGAAAAAACTCAGACTTTGAGCTATCAAAAGTTCTTATCCCATCACTCCACAAATCGTTCAATTCATCAATCAACGCCTGTAAGAACACATCGATATCCTTCCCCGGAGACTTAGGCCCAGGTATAAGTAAAGACATGAAAAAAAAAGATTCTTTCATGCATATCCAAGGTGGCAAGTTATATGGAACTAAAATAACGGGCCACATACTATACGTCAAACTCATTTGGCCAGAGGGGTTAAAACCGTCAGAAGCAAGGGCTAGACGCACATTTCTAGAATCTGAAGCGAATAACGGAAACTCTTTGTCAAAATGTTTCCATCCTTCAGCGTCGGATGGGTGTCTTAGAACACCTTCAGTTTCTAAACGTCCATCCTTGTGCCATCTCATATCAGACGCGGTATATTTCGATGCAAATAGCCTCTGTAACCTTGGTTTCAACGGAAAATGCCTGAGCACTTTTTGAGCCACTTTCTTCTTACTTTTACCCTCTTTCACCGTGTATCGTGATTCCCCACAAATTGGGCACACATCGTCCTTAGCATATTCTTTTCTAAAAAGAACACAATCATATTTACAAACGTGGATTGATTTGTACCCCAATCCTAACCCACGTAACAACTTCTTTGAAGCATAGTATGATCCCGGCAACACCGTCCCTTCTGGTAATGCTTCCTTTAACAATTCAAGAAGCATATCAAAAGACTTATTACTCCACTTACTCATAACCTTGATGTGAATTAACTTCACCAAGAAATTGAGTGATGAAAAGTTTTTGCACCCAGGATATAACTCTTTCTGTGCTTCACCAATTAGATGTGAAAACTCGTCATCACACTCCCCTGTATTCACATTTTCTTGACCCTCGTCATTTTCGGCTCCCCCATCGGGTTCTACTTCAAGGTTTTCTATTCCATGATCATGAAATGCACCACCTTGTAAATCATTTAACATTTCCATCATTCCTTCATCATCATCGTCGCCTTCTTCACTTAATGATTCATCTACATTAGGATGTAAACTCACATTATGACTCATCGTGCTACACTGTCCCACATCCTCCCCGTGGAATGTCCAACGAGTATAACCTTGTGATATCCCATAAATGTGCAGATGTTCACTAATATCTCTAAGTGTGGCAAACACAGTGTTCAAACACTTTTTGCAAGGGCACAGAGTCCTTCCCCTCTCATTAAGAACCTTACTCGCAACCTCTAAAAATGACTCTACTCCTTTTCTATAGACTGTACAAAACCTATCATTTAATTCCATCCAACTTCTATCGACATTCGACCTAATTCAAACAAAACACCTAGAAATATCAGTAATCAATTCTACCCTTAATTTAATAACCCAAAAATATGTAAAATAATATGAGACGGTTAACATAATTGCAAGATAGTCTTCTCCCAAGATATTTAAAAATAATAAATATAACAAACAAATAAAAAATAACTTTGAGACGACTAACTTTGCTGCAGGTTAGCCGTCTCTCAAATGACTCTTTAACAGTAATTTATAAAACAATTATATAAAGTTTAGAAAATTAACTTGTTTGATCCGGACATCGTAAAATAAGTCGATCGAGATTATTTATTACACCTGTTGCAAATTACAATTGAAAATGGTTACAACTTCGACAATGAAGGCGATAATAGATTAAAGGGAAAAAAAACAAGTTACTAAGACAATCAAACACCAAAAGGATCTTAAGAAGATGAATTCGTAAGTATTAATGTGATGAGAACATAAAAAAAACCAAGAGGGGAGGAAATTTTATATCACCCTACTATTTAAATAATTAATAAACAGTGACTCTTTAAAAAGAAGAATTTTTTAAACTTTTAAAACAACACAAACTTAATGACTAGAACCTCCCATCCCTTTCATATATATAACTTACTTTTGGATAACTCAAGACAAAAATACTCGTGATCTAACTCAATACAAAATAACAAATTGAAAAACAAAAACTTATTAGAGCAATCTTCCCAAATTTCTAATAAGCTATCAAAGGATTCCTCTAATTACTTGTCTTCCTTAGGATTTGTTGTGGGAGCATAAAGCATTTGTGCTAATTCAAAACTAGACCATAAACATAATTGAAGTTTTATTATCCTTGCTACAATAAAAATAATGTCATCCACGAAGTTTCGTTCACACCGATTTGTAAAGATTATACTCATATTTAATTAGCTTCAATGACTCTAACTGAACGGCCCCTTAAATAATTAAGATTCAGTTTGATATTATAATTTTATTAAAAATATGTATATAGAATTGTTTGGTTAGTTAGTTTGATAGCCAATTTATTTTTTCTAATTTTTATATTTTGAAATTTTATTATAAAATTATTAAAAAAAAACTTTTCAAAAACAGTTTTTTTTTTTTTCATACTTTTCATTCACATATGACTTGAGGAAAAAAATTAATGGGCTGGATATTGGCCTACAAGAGGCAACACTCAGCAGGGAAAACTTTCTGTTTAAAAATGAAAAAGGGTAAGCATAAAAGTTAAACATCACACAAAGATTAGTAGAACCCTTTTTCTTAAACTACAAAACAACTTCATATACACATCAATTACAAATTCACTGGAAAAACATAGTAAAAATCACAGCAGTTTATTACATAAAAGATATAAAAGAAGATTATTACATGAGAACAATTCATAAGGGTAAGAGCATGACAGGACATGGAATAAATTCAGCCAGTAAGTAAATCAGCAAATTATTCCAGAATTCACACCCAATATGAATCATAATTTCATAAAACTTAATCATAAAGCAAGAACAACTTAATACTCATATTCAGCAAAATCAAAATATGAACAATTATGCAATCAGAAAAATTATACCTTCAAAAGAAAAATCTCCAATTAAGCAATTCAAACAGTAATTCGTAGCATATGCACACTCTCAGCCGAAACAAGAATTCCAGTGACCTTGAAAATTACATAATAAAGATTCCATAAATCGATAATGAAACCAAATCTGCACTATATGATGAGATTTTACAATCTAATTGTGCGTAAATCATATTCAGATGAATGAGAGAAGTAAAAGAACAGAATCCGTAAGAAACCTAATAAGAACATAAAAGAAATCACGACCCGTCTATGATGAAATTAAAGAAAGGAAAAGAAAAAGCTTGTCGTTAATATAATTGGGAAAGCCCGGGAGAGATCAGAGTTTCATTCATCGATTCCCATCCAAAAACCCATATTAAATAGTTAACACAAATTTGAAAAATTTATATTTAAAAGCTTTGGCCTTCCATTCAAAATTATATATATATATGGAAATTAAAAGACCACTGTACATGGTTTCACACAAATTTGAAGAATTTATATTTAACAAAATTCTTCTCAAGTTATGCAGATCAATTTGCTACATATTTCGATGCAGACAAAAAACCCAAATTTGAAAGACATAAGACGCCGAAAGTAGTTTTCATCAATTTTAAATCATAAGCGGTTCCAGTGTTTTTTTTTTAATTCGAAAATCAAGAAGAAAAAAAAATTCGTATGAACGCCAAATCAACCTACATGAACCAGAAAATCAAGAAAAAACATGAACCAGAAACGTTCACATCCAAAAACCCCAAAAATTAAGAAAACTAGGTTTTGAAATCTTACCAAAAAACACTTGAAAACTTGTTCAATCTTCTAGAGTTGTTTCTACAACTTGTTGAATCTTCGATTTCCAGTTCAAATCGGCCAAATAGACCAAAAATCAGTCGGGCGTTGGCGCAGATCTACTGATAACTCTTCGTCTCTCTCGTTCGGCGTTGAGGTTCTAATTTTGTTAATGAAGCAGATCTGTTGCTTCTATTTTTTTTTTTCATTTTAATATGGGTATTGCTGACGCCCGATCGGGGTTAGCAATGATTTTTAAAAAAAATAAAAAATAATATGGGCGTTCTTGTGTGGGCGTCGCCTATATAAATTTATATATATATATTTTTTAATTTGGATATTGCTGACGCTAATTGGGAGTCAGCAATAGTTTTAAAAAAAATCATGTTTTCTTTCTCACCTCACATCCCTGACGTTGCGTCAGGGATGGAGGCACCATTATTGACGCCCGTGTGTGGCGTCACTGATAGTAAACATTAGCCATGCAATAATTGTGCTTGGCTAATTCCTACGTCATTAATAACACAGTTTCTTGTAGTGTGCGTCGCCCCATGTTATGGAGGGAACGTTTCCCACTATTGGAACGACAAAATCAGTCGTTACATTATATAGGAACGACCAATTTCGTCGTTAGTTTACGGTTTATATATGCCTCAGCAATGCAAAGAACTCATCATAAAAAACATTTTGTTATTTCTTTGTGGTTTTTTTTCTACTACAGAAAAAATACGTGAATGGATGTATGTTCGTCTCTTAGAAGGCTATTTGAACAATGAGTTCGTAGCAAGGGTTGAAGAGTTCGTTGAGTTTTGTGAATGTACGGAGGATTTTGATCGTAATGGAAAAATGATACGGTGTCCGTGCAGAAAATGTAAAAATAAGAAGTTATATTCTTCATTTGATGTGAAGAAATACCTGTATAGTCGTGGGTTTATGGAGAATTATTTCAAGTGGGTTTATCAAGGGGAATCGGATGATCAATATAATGCGGCGTTGGAGCGAGCCGTATTGTACCAAGGAAGCAGCTCAAATGTTATACCGAATTTGGAAGAAGATCGTGATGAAAGACAGCAAGAGTATGGACAAATGCAACATATGATATACGAAGGTACGTTTAATCATACTCAAGACGATAATCAAACTATTCTAGAGGAGGAGGAGGAAATGAATCCAGACGCGCAACCAATGTATCATATGCTCGAATTAGCAAGTATGCCGTTATACCTGGGTTGTGATGTCAGTTAACTGGCTGCAGCTACGGAGCTTCTAAATATAAAATCGGCATATCATATTCCAGAGAGAGGTTTTAATTCGATTGCACAATGGTTTCATCGTTGCGCTCTTGCGAACAACACGCTGCCAGAAAGTTTATACGACACGAAAAAATTAGTGGATGGTCTCGGGTTGCCTGTTGAGAAGATTGATTGTTACCCGAACGAATGCATGATATTCTGGGGTGATGGAGATTCGAGTCTTCATAATTGTAAATTTTGTTTCCATCCGAGATATAAACAAGGTAAAGACACTCTCATTCTACATACTCGTATGTTTTATTTACCGATCACTCCTCGACTTCAATGATTGTATGCATCGGAAGTCACGGCTTTTCATATGAGATGGAATTACGAGCATTCTCAAGAGGATGGTCATATGAAACATCCATCTGATGCTGACGTGTAGAAGCATTTGGATCGTTGTCATCCAGAATTTGCAAGTGAGATTAGAAATGTGAGATTGGTGTACTGACGGTTTTAACCCGTACGGCGCTTCTGGTGCACAATACTCTGTATGGCCTGTTATGTTGACACCTTATAATCTCCCTCCATTGATGTGTATGAAAGATCATGTGATATTCTTAACGGTTATCGTACCGGGTCCAAAGAGTCCAAAACAAAGGTTAGATATCTACCTCCAACCTCTCATTGTTGAGCTGACTAATTTGTGGAATAATGGAGCGTTGACTTATGATGTATCGAGAAAACAAAATTTCTGTACGAAGCTGCAGTAATTTGGACGATAAGTGACTTATCAGCATATTCAATGTTATTTGGTAAGCACGATAGCTTATTAATTATAAATTATTTTCATTGCATAATAATATGTATAATTAATTTAAACTTATTGTAGGTTGGAGCACATCCGGAAAGTTTGCTTGTCCTCATTGCATGATTGACACTGGAGCTTTCTCATTGAAACATGGACGGAAAATGTGTTGGTTCGATTGTCATAGAAGATTTTTACCGAGCGACCATTTGTTTCGATCAAACAAGAAAAATTGGTATAAGGGTCGTAATGCACGCAACCAAGGCCCGCCTCGAGTTTATAGCGGAATCGAAATATTACAAGGGTTAGATTCTATTGGCATGAAAAAAATTACTGAAATAGGTGCTGAGGTTGCAAACAAGGCCGCTGGTAAAAACAGTGGATGGAAGAAACGAAGTATATTTTAGGATTTACCGTATTGGGGAGATTTACTAATCAGGCACAACTTGGTAGTAATGCACATCGAAAAGAACGTGTTCGACAATGTCTTCAATACAGTTTTAAATGTGCCAAATAAGACGAAAGACAACGTGAAGGCACGGGATGACATCCCAGAAATATGTCGTCGCCCCGAGTTAGAGCCGGATGAAGATGGGCACTACGCCAAGGCCAAATACATGTTAAATACAGAAGAGAAGAAATTTCTGTTTGAATGGATGCGATCGATTAAGTTCCCCGATGATTACGTTTCTAATCTCTCGAGATGCATTGACGTGTAGAGTCATACTGTTTTCGGAATGAAAAGTCACGATTGTCACTTTTTCATGCATCGATTGATGCCTGTTGCTTTCAGACCGTTCCTCGAACAGAAACATTGGGAACCGTTGGCGCAGTTAAGTGTGTTCTTCAGAGATTTGACATGCGCAAATTTAACACGAGAGACAATCGAATCATTAAACCGAGAGATTCCAGTTATAATATGCAAACTGGAGCCAATGTTTCCACCCGGATTTTTTAGAAACCGAATAAGTAGAACGGTTTGTAAAATCGGAGGTTAAGAATAGGATTCGAATCTAAGAGTAAAAGAAAGTGAGCTAGTGCCCTTAGGATTAGGAACTAGTTCTTTGAGTGAAAACTTTGGAGTTTCCCGAGGGAACGTTGAACTTTTGAGAGTTCTAAGTTAGAATCGTTCCGGAGATTAAATGGATCATTGGAAGTTAAAAGATCCAAACTTTTAGATAGCATGGTTAAAGGAATTCGAAAATAGAACTTTGGATTTTAGTTGAGAGTTTAGAATCCTTGGATGTGTAGATTACTTATTTAAGATAAGATCTACTTATTGTTCTTCCGGAATTCCTATCTTTTTACTTTATGCATAAGGACATTTATGATCCTTTTACTTATGTTCTTTACTTTATACCCTTTACTTTATGCTCCATTTATATTTACGTTTATTTACTTTTGCGAGCATACCATAACATCTCGCACCATAACTTATTGCACCATAACATCTCATATCATTGAAAGGAAGGGGAGAATGTTGGACCCTACGGGGAATGTCCGCATCACCTTCAGAGAAAAAGAAAATAAAGTGAGAAAGAAAATAAGGGGAGAATGTTGGACCCTACGAGATTGTCCGCATCACCTTCTTCATTCATAAGGTTGAATGTTGGACCCTACGGGGAAGTCCGCATTACTTTCATTCATGCATAAAGGGTGAATGCGAATCCTACGGGATGTCCTCATTACCTTCATGCATATTACCGATGGAAACATATATCATGGATAAAGAATCGATATGTTATATTTATGCAAAGTTTATTTACTTTTTCTTATATGTGTTTAAACGAGTTAAGGGATGAGATTTAGACTACGTGTGCTAGTATTATCATCCTATAGAGATTATGACTGTGAAAGTTAGTTTTCTAGAGTTCAGAGAACTATAGAAAATATTATGTAAGATGTACATTTCTAGAGAGAAAAGAAATGAAATTGATGTATAGCCGAGTGCTATAGGAAAAATTGAATGAGATTTAATTGGTTAATAAGAGAATACAAGGGCGTATTGAACCTTGTATAATTATTATGTGATACATATGTAAGAGGATTAGTTTCTCAATAAATTACATATGTAAGAGAACTAGTTTCTCACTAAATTAGAAGATCTCATATTTGGGAGAATAAGATTTGATGTAAACCTTGTATATAGTATAAGGTATATATAGAAAATGAGATATAAATGCTATATGCATTTACGAAACCATACCCAGAAATATTTGGAATGTAGTTCCACAATTATATTGGAGAATTGGTAAGTAAAAGTAGGACATTTTGATATAAACTCTTTGAATGGATTGATAGCAAAGAGTAAGTATGTTCTTGGACACGAATCCGGATACGGGTTTGGGGTCTAACTTTACTTTTTATTTTGTTTATTCTCACTGGGCTTAGTTATTAGCTCATGATATTACAAACATTTCAGGTAATGTTTGGGTTCGTGGGAGAGGAGCCGGTGCGCGCTTGATCAAGAGGATGATGACACGGAGGTGGACTAGACATTCTTTTAAAAGACCATGGTCTCATTTTGTTAATTTGTATCTTATGTTATGTAAATTTGTATATAGCTCTTTAGAGCTTTTGGTTTACTTTTATGATGTACTCTTTTGAACTCCTGAAATAGGAATTTGAAATTCCTTGTGCAAAAAAATTTCTGAATTTAAAATGTAACTGGTTTTGGCTAGCCAACTTTCAAACATAACCACGCCAATTTTTCTTCCGCTGTGTTTTATTTTTAAATTATTTAAAAGGAGTCGGGTCATCACAGGTCAAGTGTTCGGGAACAATGCAGAAGATTTTATGTAATCATTGATGAGATTATTGAGGTTCAATTTGCAGGTTCGAGTCTTAAACGTACAATCGTTTTTAAATGCACATGGTTTGATACAACGCGACGAGGTGGAATTTGCAATAATATCAATCTTAAAATTGTTGAGGTGAACCAGAGAAAACACATGCACACCCAAGATCGTTTTGTTTTGGCACAACAAACAATTCAGGTTTACTACTTAAACTATCCCGCTCACCGTCGAGATTTATCTGATTGGTTAGTTGTCTGTAAAGTAAGACCGATGATAATAGATGACAGCCTCCCTGATAAAAATAGTGAGAACTACGTTGCATTCCAGGAGGATGAAGTACAAAATCGTGAAATCGATGAAGGTATTAATTCTGACACTGCGCGTCCGTTGAATGTGCATCAGAGACACTTTTTGATGAAAGGAATGTCTATGTTCCACCTAGAAATGACAAAGATTCTTCTCCAGATGAAACAAACGAAGAAGACACTGAAAAAGGCAGCATTGATTCAAAAAAGACGAATGATTCTGATGACGATGATTGAAGTATTTATGTGTAACAGGGGAAATAATTAAAAAAAAATACAAAGATTACCTACGGATTGGATTGCTATATTCAAAGATGAATTGAATATACCGATGCCATGCGTCGTTAAACCTCACAGAACACAATGATGGGATAAAATTTCCAAAGTATAGGGACGATGGTAACGACGGATTGCATCGTTATATTTAGAGATAAATTGAATTTAACGATGCCATGCTTCGTTAAACCTCACATAACACAATGATGGGATAAAATTTCCTATGTAGAGGGATGAGGGTAACGACGGATTGCATCGTTAACATATTGTAACGGATAGTATTTTGGTAACTGTTCAAATTCTGGAACGACAGATTGTGTCGCTAGGTGTAATTAATAAGGCGCGAAGATAAAAAATTTCACGAAAATTGTGGCACGAATGAGTGATGCAATCCGTTGCCCCTGAATATGAAAAGTCACTTTGACTTTATTTGAAAAGTTGCTGTAGCGACGAATTACGTCGTGTATATAAAAATCAGCAATCAATTGCGTCGTGTTGTTCATCTCCATAAGAACGTAGACGACGAGCTGCATAGCGAGAACGAGGGATTCCGTCGTAAAAAAACACGCACGACGAGTTTTTAAGTGATTAACGACGAAAGACGTTGTTACATGCCTTATAAAACAGAACCGTTTCTTCCATTTTCACCATGCTTCTTCCGTTTTTCTTCTTTTTCTCTCAAATATACTTCTTCCTTCTTCGATTCCCTCAACCAATTCCTTCCCATTTTCTCTGAAAATCCTTTCCCTTTTTCAAAAACCTCAATCCTTGGAACGAATCCGAGTAAGTTTCTTCAAATTTAATATTTGTTTTTTTGTAATTAGTTTAAATTTGTAATTAGCATGTTATTAGTTAATTTAGTATAAAATTAGTTGACTTTAATTTAATTTTGTGTAATTTAGATAATGTATGTAATATGTATTTAGTTTTATGTAATTAGTTATGTTTTAATTAATTATATGTTAATTTAGTTTGAAATTAGTATGTTTTCATTTAATTATATGTTAATTAGTTAATTTAGTTTGAAATTAGTATGTATGTTTTCATTTAATTATATGTTAATTTAGTTAATTTAGTTTGAAATGAGTATGTATGTTTTCATTTAATTATATGTTAATTAGTTAATTTAGTTTGAAATTAGTATGTTTTCATTTAATTATATGTTAATTAGTTAATTTAGTTTGAAATTAATATAGGGTTTATACGTTAGAATTTTAATTACTTAATTATTGTATTGTAGGTCATGCCTCCCCGTAGACGCCCTCCAGCACCTTCTGGCACACCTAGTGAGGAGGATCATGTCCGTCTCGGGGATACCCCTGACACAATCACTCAGCACAAGGATAGCAACCCGGCGTAGGAGCCCGTGCAGATGTCTATTTTCGGGAGGGTTTGCCTGCCGTTCGAGGGTGGCCAGTAAGTTTTCTTTAGTTTGTATTCCTATTTCATTAATTATTTATTATTTACAAATTCTAACTTTTCAATTTTTTTCTTTTCATTTCAATAGGTTACATCCATCACTGGAGGTTTCGAGGAGATTTACGGAGGTATTGAAATGCTTCATGTACGGGGACACCCTCATTGGCAGAGCGTCTCTGCTGCGCACAAGCTGCGGATGTTCGAAGCATGGAAGGTAAACATATTCAAAATATTATATTTAATTATATATATATATATAATATTTCGAAAACTCACAGTTAATTTCTTTCAGCAATATTTTGATATTCCAGATGAGCTGACCGACGAGGTCATATACGCTCCCTGGCATCAGCAGGGCGGCGTTCGGTACAGGAACTCTGGCTACAATATTCGCCACGCCCCTGCCGATAAACGGTCGGCCCACATTTCTGCGGAGGACTTGGCGGATATCTTGGCGCGTACTCAGACGTCGGATGCCCAGCGCATTTCGACGATCAATAGCGCCAATCGAAACGCCAACCCGTCGAAGCACACTGGAGGGTCATGCTCCACATACGAGCACAAGAAACGACTCGTAAGTTATTTTCTGTAATAATTAACTTTTACTTTATTTTAATTATTCATTATTCGTTAATTATTTTTAACATTCGCAGGAACAAAAATTGGGATGTCCGGTTCATGCTGCTGAGCTGTTTATCCGTCTCCACACCAAAGGTGGAGATACGCAGACTTGTGTAGACGATAAGGCAAGAGAGAAAGCGATAAGTGATAATTATTATTTATTTTTTTTTCAAATTTATTGATTTTTAGTATATTAGCTAATAAAATGATTTGATCTTTTTTTTTCAGGCTCGTTCCGAAGCGATTCTCGCTGATCGCTTACAGAGCTCCGACACCCTACCGACACAGGAGGATATCGAGTCGGCTTTTCTCTAGGCAGCAGGAGGGAGACGTCCAAAAGGTACTGTTCCTAGACTCGACAACTTCGGGCCTGTCATTTACGCTGATCAGCCTCGGTCTTCCCAGGCAGCTCGTTCGAGCGAGGCTGTCGAGCTTCGCAAGAGCAACAAAATGCTCATGGCGAAGGTGACAGGGATTACGGCTCGTCTCGATGAGTCCGAGCGGTCCAAGCTCGAGTTCGATAGGTCGATGAAGGCAATGATGGACATCTTCATGGTGCAGATGCGCGACGAGGGTTCTTCGACTTCCGGTTTTGGTTTCCCTCCTCCCGATCCTCCATCTGATCCTCCCGTCGATTAGGCTATAGGGTTAAAACACTATTTTGTATTATTTTGAGATTTTTAATATTATTTATATAATATTCTTTTTCTTAAATTTAATTTAATTTAATTTTTTTTAATTAAATTTAATTTTCAAATCACAATAATTTATAATTAAAACCCTAAAACCTAATTAAATTTAAAAAAAAAAAAAAATTGGCCGACGCATTCCGTCGTTATAGTCAAATATAACTTTGACTTATATAACAACGTATTTCGTCGTTGTAGTCCACATGTATGTTTGACTAGGTAACGAAGCATTACATCGTTATCGTCAAACATGACTTTGACTTATAGAACGACTAACTGCGTCGTTGGAGTCAACATGTATCTTTGACTAATTTTCAACGACGCATTCCATTGGTATGGTTGAAGATAACTTTGACTATTATAACGACGCAAACCATCGCCCATTTCTAGTCAACGAAAGCCAGCGATGGAACACTTTTCCCTCGTTATTGAACAAGACATTTCGTCGTTAGTTTCGTCTAACAATGGCAAAAATAACGTCAAGCCGTTTCGTCGCTAATATTCCGTCGCTAATTCACATTTTTCTTGTAGTGTATTATTATTATTATTAATTTTTATTATTATTATATAAAAGGCGGGATGTTTTATAAACTTTTTTAGACAATTTATCCCTTATCCTTTTAACACATTTTCAATAATGCCATCGATTAATACTTCATTTCTCTCCCTTTATATAACATACCTTATTATTATTCTAATTAAAACAAATCAGAAAGAAAAAGTTCTTTAAATTTAATTTGTCTAATAAAAGTGAAAGTATTCAAAGAGAAGATAGGGGGCTATATAAATAGAAACTTAAAAGTTTAGGAAAATGAATCACTCACGCCTTTTGATCTCTCTTTTATTCTTCAATTTAGTGTAATAATTAGATTACTAAATGTTGCACCCACTACTCACAATTCTCCCCATAAAGAAGCAATCATAATTATTACGTTTTTTCGTCAATATATATAGGTTGTTTTTCAGTTTGCTAACCTAACCATTTGAATGTTTCTTTATTCTTCGTACTCGTTGTCCATCCAAAGGAAAAAAATTTGTGTTTGATTTTAGCCAATATCTAGATGGATATATGGAAATCGATTGGCTCATTCTCTTCTTAAAGATGCATCCAAATTATGATTTATTGACCTCCTCAAACGAAAGGTGCTATTGCGTTGTTCTAAAAATCTTAAGTCTCGACCACTTTGCGTTTGTTTGTTTATCTTTATCTTTCCTTCTCTCAGTTGTAATATATTCTCACGTCTTTTAAATCAACCTATCTTCTTATCATAAAAGATTTTACTTTTAGCAAATATAATTGTTTGTAGTGGATTGTGATATTCATATGAAAATATACCGACTAAAGTATACAAAAGTTAAAAGGAAAATATTTAGGAATCGAAGAGTAAATATAAGTTCATAAATTTAAATGTACTTTCATGTGTTACTGAATTTACAAAATACAACTTGAAAAATATGATGTATTTAATATAAAAATTATATTAATACAAATTAGGAAACAAAATTGCTACCAACTATCTACATGATATTTTTTCTTTTGATTTTTGCACATAAAATTACAATATAACTACTCAAGAAATGATTTTTCTTTTTCATCAATCCAAACGATTTCGTCTCCTTCATAATTTATTTCATACTAGATAGCAATATTATTGAAATATAGATATCGATTCGAGCAAATGAATTTTCTTGAACGGGTTATCTGGAAAGAATAGAAGTTTAACTAGAAATCTGAATCGTCTCTTATATCGAGTTTTAGATGTTAAAAAGTCGATTTTAATAAATGAGTGATTTTAATAAATCAAATAAAATATAAAATATAAGTAGTAAATATATTTACACTTTTTTTTAAATTTAATATAATATAATTATAATAACTTTAAAATACAAAAAAAATATTAAATATAAATAATTATGATACTGTTCGTAAATAAGAAAATACTTGCCCATATTTTTTTATGTTACATTATTATTTTTACATTAAAACTAATAGTAAAATATTTAAAAACCTAGATTATAAATTTAACACAAGATTATATTATTAAATTATGATAATAATATGAACTGCTTTAAGTTTGTATTATGAACTGATTGAATTGTGTTAATAAATAATAATTAAGGTATATCAATTATATTACGATAAGAACTTATTGAAAGTTGATATAGTATATATATGAGATGATTTACCAATTTTTCGTTTAGTTTAATTTTAAATAATAAAAATAAGAAATTCACTATATATATTTTAAGCATTTTTTATTATAAATTAAAATAAATTTAAAATTTCTCGTGCATCGCACGTGTTAATAATCTAGTATAATTAAATAGTTAAAATGTTATAATTTAATCACATCGTTATTAGAAGTCTAGATTTCAAGCATCTAGATGTCTGGATATCTATGAATTCTACAAAACAAACACAGTTAATCAGATTATATTACTATGATAATCTTAAATTATAGTAAAATAAATGGTCTCTTAATAAAAAGTGTCATAAACTAAAGTAATGATAAAAGTGAAAAAAAATGAGTTAATATTATTTTTAAAAACACTTGTTATTTTTTTAAAATTTATTACGACTACAAAAAGTGTAATTTTATGAAAATTTCTCTCTAAAAAAACAATACTTGTCACGACCCGACCCGAGTACCCCTTAAACACTCGAGACGACACGTGCCGATGGCAAGCGAAAGCTAATGCCAACGCATACCATCTAACGTAACTAAAATAACTAGTTAATCATCAATTCAAATTCAACTTATTTAAGAAAAATTTTGTGACGTTCCGACTCCTTTAAAATCATTTAAATATTAAAACACAGCGGAAGTCTTTATATTTTAAAAAAAACGGCGTGGTTATGTTTAAAACGTGAACTAACCAAAACCTTCACACCAGAGAATTTAAACACAAGGAATTTCAAATTCCTATTTCAGGAGTTTAAAAGAGTTAATATTCATAAAGTTAAAACGAGAAGCTCTTAAGAGCTTATATACATATTTAACATTCAAAAGATACCAAAATATAATAAAAACAAGTCCATGGACATTAAAATACTCCTAGTCCATCTCAGCATCATCATCCATCGATCAAGCTGCACCAGCTTCCTCTTCCACAACCCCGAACATTACCTGAAATGTTTGTAATATCATGAGCTAAAAGCAAGCCCAGTGAAAACAAACCGAATAAAAAGTAACATTAGACTCGAAACCCGTATCCGGACTTGTGTCCAAGTAAAACTCACATTCCCTTACCTTTCAACCACCAAAATGGTTTTACATCAGTATTTCACTTTTACTTACCAATTCTCCCAAATAATTGATGAACTAACTTCCAACCATTAGGAGGATGTGTTTCATAACACATATAACATTTGAATCTCGTTCTCATTAATACCTTATACTATACATAAGGTTTACATCAAATTTTACTCTCCAATTACAAGATCTTCCAATTTATTGAGAATCTAGTCCTCTTACATATATACCATGATAATTATACAAGGTTCAATACACCCTTTTATTCTCTCATTATCCAATTCAATCTCATTCCTCTTTCCTATAGCACTCGGCTATACATCAATTTCATTTCTTTTCTCTCTAGAAATGTACGTCTTACATAATGTTTCATCTCTTTTCTCTATAGCAACTCAGGCTATAAAAAGTTTACATTTTCTTACCACAACTTTCAAAACTCGAGAATAATAGCTTCCAACATTTAAAAGAAGGTTGTCATATCACAATTCTCTCTCTTATACCTTATTCTTAATATCTCTTACGAGATATAAGGGTTATATTCATTTGTCTTTAATAACTTATGCTAAGTTCTCTCGGTCTTAACATATTCAATAAACACAAATTGTGATGAATGACAATAATATTAGCTCCCGCAGGCTATGTGAAAGCTCCCGCAGGCTATGTGAAAGCTCCCGCAGGCTATGTGAAAGCTCTCATACAAGATAAATCAAGTTATGCAGTAGAGCAACTGATTCTACAGAAACTGGTCATACGCGCGCAGAGCTGCCCTCAAATGGCTATTCACTAGAGCAACTGATTAAACACAAGATAAATCAAGTTATGCAGCAGAGCAACTGATTCTATTGAAACTGGTCATACGCGCACAGAGCTACCCTCAAAGGGCTATTCACCCTAACATACGGCCCAAAGCCTATGTGTATGCTAAAGTGGGTCCCAAAGACCTGCTGAAAACTGAACTAGTGGGTACGATATTTAGTGGTTTGAAAATAGCTTACGAAATCTGTTATATACTTGCAAACCATAATAAATCCATGGAAACTAATATTTTTTCCAAATTAACGTAATGTCCAATTTCATAAGAATATTCATAAGTAATAGTAAAAACACATAAACATAGTTTGTAAATCATAAAAAAAAAAAACATATGTATAATAGGATAATCATAATATATAGGCTAACTTGAAATTTATAAGCAAATACATATGGATGATTCGAAAATAATATTTTAACCACTCACAAAAACTATCCCGCTTACTATCCCGCTTACTATCCCAGATTATAAGCGGTGCCAATCTCTGTGTCATCTGAAATATATATTGAATAAAATACCCATTAATAATCTTTTAGTGTTTTTATTATATAGAAAAACATATTGAAAACATATAAAATAACTGTTAAATATCTCAATGGCTAGAGTTTCACTTTTCCTTCAATGACTACACTTCCAATACACTTTTCAAGCCAAATGATATCAAATCTTGTTGTTCTTCCTCTTCTCACCCATATTCCTCTTTTTAGCTCATACAATTTTCCATAACAACGGCAATTCCACACCATTCTTAATTAATCTTAAACACCAACATCTCAATTTAACCCATAGCACTTAAAATTCATAAACAACAAAACTCATAAAACCCATAAACCAACTTTGAAGCTTAGTAAAATCTAACAAAATCCATCAACTAGAAGAATTGGGTTGAAGAAGTAACTTACCAACAAGCAATTACCCTCAAATTGACCACCAATTATTGAAGCCTTCAAAATTTTAAGCCAAATTTCCTTTCTTTCCTTCCTTTTTTATTCTCTTTTTCTCTCCTTTTCCTTTTTTTTTTTTCTTTTCTGTTTCCTTCCTACGGCTGCTGCAACATAGATGGCTTTATTTTGTGTTTTGTTTTTTAATCCAATTGCTTGCCATGTCAAACCAAGAATCAATTTCTTTTTTTTTTAAAGCTTATTCTCTCTTCTTTCAACCATATCCTCTTATTATTATATTTATTTATTTTATATTTTCTTAAAAAATAATAAGAGTTTACAATACTAAAATGTATATTGCTTACAAATGAAATGATCTTGATAGCATGAAGTCACGAAACCATTTTCTGCCATTTTCCTGATTCCCCATGAATAATATATATATATATATATATATATATACCATGGTTTTGTAAAATCAAAGCGTCAATCAAACGGTATTTAACTCAACAATTCAACATTAACAAAGTTAAGCTCCTATTTCAATGCAATTCTACATCCAATTGTATCTTAAATGCTTGTTTTAGATAAAAAAAACACCTTTAACAACTATTCTAAATAGACTCTAATACTTTGAATTTAATTCATTTGATATTTTGATATATCTACTTCATCATTCTTTAAGGGGCCGTTTGTTTACAAAGAATCTAAATGACTGACATTTTTAGATTATTGTGTTTGTTTTGTAAAATTTTTTTGAGTGAAAATGTCTAATAACATTTGGGTAACTGTGCAACGTTTATGTAGAGAATTTATTATAATTACATATGATTCTAATTATACTCTTAATTATTTAGCTCACAACAATACTTTTCCTATATTTTTATTTATATAGATTATTTAGGTTAGTAAAATATTTAAATTACACGATTTTTAGGGAAATTTCATAGGGTGACTGATTTTTATGTAATATTTGTAAAAATATCAACTCAAAAAAGTATTTACAAATATAATAATTTTTAAAAGTTCATCAATGATAAACAGTGATTTATGTGTTTATCAGTGATAAACTTAGTGTAAAAATATGTAATTCACTGTTTATCCGTGATAAACCAAATAAAAAATTGTTATATTTGCAAATATTTTTTTGAGCTTTTATTTTTACAAATATCACTACAAAAATTGCTAGATTTATAAATGCCCCCGATTTTTATTATTAAATAGTGAAAATGTTTAATTTAATCACATCGTTATTGAAATTCTAGATTTCAGGCATCTGGATGTCTAGGTATCCACAAATTCTTTAAATCAAACACTGATTATATTACTATGATAATCTTAAATTTATTGTGAAACAAACGGTCCCATAGTATATTACTGTTAAAAAAGTATCATAAACTAAAGTAATGATAAAAGTGAAAAAGAATAAAAGAAAAAAAGAAGAAGTGAGTATATTTTTAAAAACACTAGTTATTTTTTTAAAATTTATTACTACGAGAGTGTAATTTTTGAAAATTTCTCTCTAAAAAACAATACTAAAATATATCTTGACAGTTACAAAAGAAATGATCTTCATAACGAGAAATTATTAGATCTGGCGGGGACAATGTGGTTGTTTGCCCTTTGCCGGTCACGTGTCCATTTTAATCAAACTCTTGACTTATAAAACTGAATTCAAAGGGAACGTAACAACATTAACTTTCTTGTTTTCTTTTCTTTTTGGATTGCACGGTTTAAAAGAATAATAATAAAAAATAATTATGGCACAACACCGGTTTTATATTAAAATTGTTATAATTTATATCTAATATAATTATAGTGGTATTCAATTTCAGTTACCAGTTACCATTGCAAATTAAAAAAATAAATTTATATGTAAAAAATGTTATTTTTTGTTTTCTGTAAAATACGGTTTTTTTTTGTTTAATTTGACTCCTATTTACTTTTTAAATTAGTTTCATAAAATTTTAGCCTCCAATTTTTTTTACTCTGCCGCTTATAAATATTTATCTGCTTCAATTTTTTAGGAATTTAACTATTTCAATCTTTTTAAGTTGTAAATTTTTAATTGAAGATTTATTATAAAATAAAGTTTTTCTATTATATATATAATATCATTTTATGTTAGATTTCTATATAATTTTTACTTAGATATAAAACCACAAGGGAAACTTTACGAGATGATATTTTTTAATATCAATTTTTAATTGAAGGGCAATTACTGAAATAACATATTTTTACACAGATATTACTGAAATATCAAAACTTTTTAAAACTACTCAAATAATATAATTATAAGTCAATAAATTTATTGAACTAAAAAAAACTATAAATTCATTAAAAATACCTATAAAAATAATTAAATAATTAGATAAATTATTGATTTTGAACTTTAAAAAGGAAAAAAAAACAAATAAATTTATTAAAAATACCCATGAAAAAAAAAACAACTTTCCGTTTGAATTCCGTTTAAATTAAATGGACACATTGCTGGCAAAGGGCAACCAGCTCCAATAGTTTCTCATTGATAACACGAAGGGTGACGAAATTCTTTTCTGCCATTTTTCTGATTCCCCATGAACAATATATAGCCCATGGTTTTGTAAAATCAAAGCGTCAATCAAACGGTATTTAACTCAACAATTCAACATTAACAAAGTTAAAGAAAGCAAGACACTAAAAAACATGTCTTCATCTCCACAAATGAGTTTGAAGCTTCTAATAGACAAAAAAAACCGAACCATTCTGTTGGTGAAGCCGACAAGAACTTCATCGACTTCCTCTTCTCCATACTCGCTCTTCCCATCGGATCCGTTATCGGTCTCCTCTCCGGCGGTGGAAAAGTTGTTCAAGACCCCCTCAGAAACCTTTACCAAAGCATCCAAAACTTAGACAGCAACTATTTCCAGCCAAATCAAACCAAAGACAATTTACTAAACCCCGAGGTTCCAATCCCTTGGTCTCAAATTCCACACCTTTTCCCAATCGAATCGGCTTATTCTTCTTCTTCAGCATCAAATGATTATTACAAATGTGTCCTGCCTGCCATTGTTTCATGGTGACCAAAGCTAAATATGTAAAAGAACAAGGAGAAATTAAAATAGAGGAGGAAGATGGAATTTGTTCAAAGGAAGATGGGGGTTACGTGAAAGGTATGGTTCCGTATATGGTGATGGATGATCTTACTGTCAAGCCAATGTCTTCCATGTCCTCCATTTCTTTGTTACGTGAGTTAAAGGTTGAGAAGTATTTGGGTCGTATTAAGGAGAAAGTTGTGTATTTGGATATAAATCAGGTATCACTTTTTTTTGAAAAATGTTAACAGAAAATGAAATGGTTATCAAACGAGACCTTTTAACCTTTTGTTTTTGATGTTGTATATTATATACTAACGTGGGATTTTTGTTTTGGGTTTGTGGATTTTGTTAGGGTGTGAAGTTGTTGAGGGCTTCCATGCATTCAGCTAAGGTTCTAACTCATGTATTTCTCATTAGATGGTGGCTAGAAGAAACCAAGTATTTATACAAAGTATTCTAAGTAAATCTATACAAGGAAAAGATAAACTATAATGTAGAAAATCAAAATGTCGCTGCGGCGAGGAGGAGAACATGAAAACTAACAAAATGGAAGCCAAAAACTTGCAGGCCACAACCACGGATAGGAAAATAAGCTATAACCACATATTTTCTTCCTCCTAACTCCAAATCTGAATAACTTTATAAATAAAATCACGTTAATTTTATGTGAAACACATGTTTTAACTCTTTTTCTCAAATTTTTAAAAATAAAATATTATTACAATTAAAATTATCAAATTTAAAATTAAATTGTCTAATTAGTATCTATATAATTAATTTGAAGTAAATAACTATTTAAATATAGTTTATAAATTAAAATTGAAGCAATCAATTTGAATTTAATAAGATAAAGTTTATAAAAAGGTTGAAAAATATCATTAATAAATAATAAAAGCTTCATTTCTTTCTTGTACTAAACAATAACTAGTATCTGCAATACTATATTATTTTTGTTCTAATTTTAGAAGTACTCACACTACAAACGTAAAAAAAAAAAAAAGGTGATTTATTGGACTTAATTATACAAATTATTGATCAAACAAAAAACGAAAGTTTAAATAAAAAGACATTAAATGGTCTTTTAAAATGTAGCCAACATCACAACAATCAACTACTTTTTTCACCAGCTGTATTTTTTATTCCCCACGAACCCATAATGGTTTTGGAATCCAAGGGATTAATTAGTAAAATGATCCGGAAATTAAAAAAATTTGGCAAAAAAATCCACCCTAGAAAATATTTAGTAAAACCATCCTGTTTTGACCGGTCAAAGTTCAAACACGCAGTCAAAGACTGCGTATCCGACGTGGCGTGCTGAATGGCAGCTCGGCTGGCAGAAATTGGCTAATGGGTGGGTAGATGGTGCCAGGTTGGATGCGTAGTACATGACTACGCATCCAAATCAAAGAATGCGTAGCATGGACTACGCATTCTTTGATATATATATTTTTTTAAATTTCCAACGTGCGTGGCAGCAGGTGGCAGGTGCATAATCTTCACAACAATTTTTTCTTGCCTTATTTTCAAAATTACAAAAATTTAACTCATTTCCATATGATAAAATAATAAAAACTATTAAATTTAACACAATAGTTTCATTAATTTAAATTTAATGAAACTATTAAATTTATTAAAATAATAAAAACTAAGTAATTTTGAGGAAGAGATTTTTAGTGTAATTTTTTTTTAATTTACAATTAAAAATATCGTTTTGAAAAATATCTTCCTAAAAATATATTTTTAGTGTAATATTTTGTTTTAATTTTCTTTAATTTACAATTAAAAATAACGTTTTATATGATAAAAAAATCAACTTCTAATTTTATATGATAAATGTGACGACCCGTCACTTTTAATTAAATTAAATCAGAGAACACAGCGGAAGTCTTTTATTTTAAGAAAAATTGGCGTGGTTATGTTTGAAAATTTGTTAGCCAAAACCTGTTCACATCCTAATTTCAAAATCTAATAAAACATAAGGAACATCAAGTCCCATTTCAGGAGTTCAATACTCAAAATCATAAAGTAAACAGGTAGAATAAAAACAAGAAAGACTAATGATGACCACCAGTTCCACAACGGGGACGACGCCGGTTACAAGGAGGTTGCTCTCGCCTCACGATTTGTCCACGATTACCACGACCTCTTACACTAGCAGAAGGTTCCCCAATATCGGTATGAACATCACCAGACTCATGCGAAAGAGGTTCAAAATGAACCTGGGATGATGATTCTCCCAGGAAAAAAGGATCAAAATGAACTTGAGACGATGATTCCCCGGCATAAAGATGTTCAAAATGAACCTGAGATGATGATTCTCCGGCATAAGGTGTAGAAGAACTAGGATGGAACTGACTAGACGACCCAGGAGTGGGGAGCGTATACATCATCGGCGTATAGTGTGTATCTGAAGGAGGTGGAGAATCATGTCCGCCATTGTAAGGATCCTCATGAATAGGAGAACTTGGTTGTGCGGGTGTACGTCGGCCTCGGTTATATGTCTGAGTGGGAACTTGTCCATGTTCATGTCGAACACGATACATACCGCCTATAGTATCCATATAGGCAAGTGAAGTGTCACATATAACTCTTCTTTGTTCAATATCATCCTCTATAACTAGACGAGGATATGAGTTGGCCTGAAAAAAGAAATTAGGATTAAACATTTTAATTAATTAAAATTATGAATAAAACTATAATAGTACCTACCACGTAGTAAAATGATGCTCCGACTTGCGTGATGAACCAGGTCGTGTGATGCGGTTGTACCAAGTAATGTAATGATCATCAACATCACAACCATTACCTATGAACTCGCCTTGTATGAGATAATTCATACGAGTTGCCCACAATGCAAGTTCAGTTTGTAGTGTTAGGAGCCAATGTTCTTCTTGTCGTCCACGAAGGTCAATGACATGCAATCGTCTATCGATGATTGCATATTTCCTGGAATAGTCCGACGGATCCCAAATTGACGTGTTACACGATCCTGGGTAATGCCACTCAAGAACAAAAACACAAATAAGTGGACATCTAATCGTCCAAATCGCTTGACCCGATAAACAATAATATGGTAGACTATCCATGACAGATCGATATGGCTCCCATATGATCTATAAAAGAAATAATTATATTAACAACAAAAAAATTCTATATTAATACAAATATACATTACGATACCTCATCACACGTAAGTCGATCGAGCATGTAACGATCATCATGACAAGACGTGTGTGGTTGTCTCTATGGTGGTCTTCGGTCCAGTCCATCTATAAATACATACAAGATAATGTCAATTTATGATATTTATTTTATTAAAGCAAGTGAACAAGGTTAATTTAGTGTAAACTTACCGACGGTTCATCACGCAAGGGAAGAGAGAAGATGATTTGATTTACAGAGCCATTGGATTTGATATTTTTTTTTCCGAATACAGATCTAAAAAAAAGTGAGAATAAAGGATTGCAGATCTAAAAAAAATGAGAACAAGAGAGAGATTGGGGGAAGAGAGAAGTTCATAGGAGAAGAGAGCTTTTAATGGGAATCTGGATATTGAAAATTGGGGAAGGTGAAGGAGTTAAGGAAGTAAAAACCCAGCCCCCTTTTTTTATAATTATTTTACAGGAAGAACTCGCGAAAAAGAAAAGTGGTCTTTGAATGAGAGAGAGAGGGAGAGAGAGAGAGAGAGAGAGAGAGAGAGAGAGAGAGAGAGAGAGAGAGAGAGAGAGAGAGAGAGAGAGAGAAATGTTGCAGAGACAAGAGGAAGAGTCACCGTGAAGAAGTTTTAAGATGATTAATTTCCCAGAAAACAAGGGATGTTTTTTTTGTGATGTTGAGCCATTTTAGAAAGGAGGATATTGAATTAAAAAACCCATTCCTTTTTTTTTTTGGAGCTACCATTGCTCTGATACCATGACAATTTGAGAGAAAGAGAGAATAAATTAAAAGGAAAAATGGAAAGGCTCAACATAATTGTGTTGAGGGCCAAACTTTCATTATATAGGGAAAGTAAACACATATGTCACTACATGATTCGTAGGAAAATAACAAACATAAAAGCAAAAATAAATATACTAAAATAAACTAATTGTCCTTTCTAAATTCTAACAATTAAAGCAATGACCTTTCAAATACAAAACTTTTTTAATATAAATAGTGCATTATTATCTACTAAACCAATAAAACTTAATTAATTGAGAGAAATAATAATGTTTAAGTTATGAACCTACAAATACAAAAACTTATTTATTTACAATAAAGATTGTGAAACATGATAATCGAGAGAAACTTGAACCATTTCCACTTCTACAACCCGTTCATCTTCGTGTACGTTTAAACTTTCATGTAAATTTTCATTGCCCCCATACTCCGCACCATCAAGTATCATTTGTTGCATCTGACTATACTGTTGTTCATCATTCCGTTCTTCGTCAACAACCTCTACATTCGAGCTGCTACCTTTGTATCGTCTCGATTCCTGTAATGCAGCGTCGAACATTTCCTGTGTTTCCCCCTGAAACACCCAGTGATAATAATTCTGCACAAATCCCCCGACTATAAAGATGCACCTTCACATCTGTAACCGGTATGATTCTCCTATTGTCGCATTTCCTGCACGGTCAAATTAGCTTTCCACCATACTTTTCATAATAGACAGTTGTCATGCAAAACTCAACAAACTGTTCAACCTCGGCCACGAACTCATCGTTCAAATACCCGTCTATCAAACGAACATACATCCACTCTCTCATTTTCTTTTTTCTTAATGCTAACAAACAATAGGTGGAGGGATTTTATAATGGACTCCTCTGCTCATTTGCGACCAGATGGTAGTATTTTTGCTACCACCTGGTCGCAGTTTCCAGCCAAAATTTCCCGCCATTTTCCTTACTGCCCAAGGTCACATCAAGTCAGAATTTACGACCAGATGGTCACTTTTTTGGTGACCACTTGGTAGCTTTTATGCCACCAAATTCTTTATCAATTATTGGTCCCATAAAATCACATAATTTGCGACCATATGGTCACTTATAATTGTGACCATTTGGTAGCTTTCTTATCTCCAATTATAAGTTACCACTGCTCACTTTTAGGTCACCAAAATTGCGACCATTTAGTCACTTTTAATTGTGACCATTTGGTAGCTTTCTACCCTCCAATTATAAGCTACCACTGCTCACTTTTAGGTCACCAAAATTGCGACCATTTAGTCACTTAAATTGTGACCATTTGGTAGCTTTCTTCCCTCCAATTATAAGCTACCACTGCTCACTTTTAGGTCACCAAAATTGCGACCATGTAGTCACTTTTAATTGTGACCATTTGGTAGCTTTCTTCCCTCCAATTATAAGCTACCACTGCTCACTTTTAGTCACCAAAATTACGACCATTTAGTCACTTTTTATTTGTGACCACTTGGTAGCTTTCTTCCCTCCAAAATTACGCGCCATTTTTTGCTACCAAGGCATATTTTAGTCACTAAAATGCGACCAGAAGGTCTTTTTTTAGGTGACCAATTGGTCGCTTCTTTCGCACCATAATTTCGCGCCATTTTTTATGACTACTTCTGCTTTTGGTCGAAAAAAAAGTGACCACATGGTCACTTAAAGTCAACCTTCAAAGAAAGTGACCAGGTGGTCACCAAAAAACCACAACTTTTTTTTTGTCGCAAATTTTTGGTCGCATTTTGACAGTTTTTTTGTAGTGTAAATATATCATGCATTTATTATATAATAATATTTTTATAATAGTTTATAAAACTTATCTATAAATTAATTAACAAATCACGTGCATACCACATGTTAATAACCTAGTCATTTTAAAAGAGAGATCATACCCCAAAGAGCCAAAATCGGAATTAACTACTAGTTTTTGAAGGAAGAACTTGGTTGCACTTGACCAATAAATTGCCAAAGTGGAAATTTTTTTTCTTCCTTTTTTTTTTGGAAAAATCCACATGGCTGCACCTCATTGATTAGGTGCAGCCTTGTGAGAAATTATTCAGGGAGAATAGACGACACGTGGCATTTTATTACACTACTTTTTTTCTTTTTTCCTACACGATCAAATACTGAAGTGGCGGAATGTTAGTAATTTTGTTTTCAAATATCAACACGTCGAAGTCAGATTGATTTTTTTTTGTGTGTACTGTAATTATATTTTAAGGGGATGGCACCAGAAAATAAATTTAAATAGAAAATAGTAAGCTTTTGAAGTTTAAAAAAAAAAAAAACTTTCCCAATATCTTACCTTTTAAAATGGTATTTATTTAATCAAGGTGTTTTTTTAATTACAATTTTTAACAATTCATCAAATGAAAAACATGGTTAATAAGTTTATAAAAAAAAAGGTAAAAACTAACAAATATTTGAAAAACTATCCATATCTAATTTAAAATATGCCAATAAATATTAAAAAGAATGTGATTTGTCACTATGTAAGAGAAAAATAATAATGAAAGCAAATTTATTAATTAATGAACTTAAAAAATATACTTTCATAATTAATCATTTTTTTAATTCAACTCTTTGTTATTTATAATGAAAATTAATTTAAAAAGTTAAATCAAATTATTATTTTTTTCTATGTAATTGTAAAAAATTAACATGCTTCCATAAATGAAAAGAATATTTTTTTGGAATGTTAGTTTTTTTTTCAAATTAAATTTATTCTAAGATTAATTTAAATTTGAAAAAGTTTATACAAAGTTTTTTATTATATTTACTGTTTTCAATTTTAAGTATAAAATATAATTATCTCAAACAGAATTTCTCCAAAAAAACACTGTAGACAATAATTTTTCAGTTTGTCTTCCACTTGTTAAAAAATTGAAAAGAAATATATTTAACCTTCTAGTTCTGCCACTCGAGTGTTTGACCGTGTAAGGAAAAAAGAGGTTGAAAAAGAAAAGCATGTATAGCTCCGTTTCCTTTCTGTTTCTCCTGACGGAAGGAATAAAGGTAATGTAATAAAATGCCACGTGTCGTCTATTCTGGAGGCAGCCACATTAACGCCGCCTCCCTGAATAATTTCTCTTTATGTAGTCAAGTTTTTTCCATTTTCAATTTCTATATTCTCAAAAAAATTAAAAATTAAAATGATCTTTTAATGTAGCCAACAAAATGAAGAGTCTCAGTCTCATAAAGCATCTTTACAGATTTAGAAAGTCCAATAATACACATTGAATATGTTATTTTCTTGCTTCCCAATAATACACAATGAAATATGTTATTTTCTTGCTTCCCAATCAACTACTTTTTTCACCAGCTATTTTTTTGATTCCCCAGGAATCGAAGCGTCAAACAAAACAGTATTTAACTGAAAACTAAAAGATCAAGAACATAGCCCAACAAAAAAAAAAAAAGGAAAGGTAAAAATAATGTCTTCCCCGCCCCAACCCCAAGTGAGTTTGAAGTTACTGATAGACAAGAAACACAAGAAAATTCTATATGGTGAAGCCGACAAGAATTTCATCGACTTCCTCTTCACCATTCTTGCTCTTCCTGTCGGAACCGTTGTCAAGCTTTTGTCAGCCGAAGGCATGGTTGGTCCTTTAGGAAATCTTTACCGCAGCGTCGAAAGCCTAAATACCAACTATTTTAAGACAAGCCAAAAGAAAGACAACCTTCTAAATCCTAAGGTTTCTGTCTCTAAATCTCAAGGTCAAGAACTTATGCAAATCCAATATCCTTCAGCAGAAAAGATCTATTATAGATGTTCAAGAACAACCCATCCGAATTGTCGTAATTATTTTACTACTGAAGAATATGCAACATGTCCCGCATGCAACTGTCAGATGTACGAACGAGCAATATATCTAGAGTCGCCTGATGAAAAGAAGGAAGCAAGTTCAAATGAAGCGGAGGGTTATGTGAATGGGATGGTTACTTACATTGTGATGGATGATCTTACTGTTAAACCTATGATCTCCTCCATGTCCAATTTTCCCATCTTACGTGACTTCGAGATTAAGGATGTCGAGTTTATTGAGGAAACGGTTGTTAAGATGGATATGGCTGAGGTATGCTCGATTAAAATTTACGTGCTTTATGTTTTTAGTAAGTGTCCGTTTGGAATAATTTTTGGGTGGGGTTCAAAATTGCTTTTTGGATTAAAAAAAACCTTAAAATTTTAGGCTAAAAATATTTATAGGTCCTCTTAAAAGTTATTTCAAACAATAGCATTGAATTTTTCACTCTTGTTTTATTTCTTACTGGTTTTTTTATTCATTTTTGTGTATAGGGTTTGAAGTTGCTAAGGGCTTTAATGCACTCAACAACTGTTCTCACTGATGTATTTCTTCACAAGATCGCCTGATCAAAATTCTATGGTGTTATGAAATATTAAAATATTTGTATTTTGGGGAAGAAGTTTGCAAACTGAATTATTTCTATTATTAATTACACAATTATTGTATGAAGCTTTTATTTCACTTTAGAAAAAAAAATTCGCTTCTGTCGTTATTTTTCTAATGAAGACAAAACTTTCTTAACTAACATTTTTTTTTTCTTTTAAAAATCAAGCTTCTTTCTTTACAGATCTAAGTTGTTCATGGTAAGAAGATTTGAATTCAAGAAACAATTTTTTGAATCTCAATTGAATTTGCCATAAAATGAAGTTTAGAAATTATATGTTGTAATCAGAACTCATCTAATTAACTCATCAGCTAAGCAACTATTCAAATTAATAATATAAACAAAACTAAAAAAAAAATGTTTGATTACTATTTCAGTCTCATGGTTTGAGGTTTGTGTTTCAATTTAGATCTTAGGGTTTTAAAATTTTCAATTTGGTCCCTATGGTTTAGAGTTGTTTCAATTTCATCCTCATGGTTCAAAAAATTTCAAATTAATCCAGTATAGTTTAATAAAAACTCACAAAACATCCTTGTTTTTACACGTCAAGAAATCTTACATTTACACGTTAGTTAACACTAATATAGACATCTATCTTAATAACATGGTTGCCACATTCATTGAAAACGAACACACATAAGAAAAATGATAATTTTCTTTATAGTGATGGGGACATTTCATGATCTTTTATGAAACCAAAATGACTAAATTGACACATCTCAAAATCATAGAGATTAAATTGACCGAAATCATTGGGTGTGATTTATAATTAAAAAAAAAAAAACATGTTTTCATAGACTGCTCGGTACAACTCAAATTGTTTCAAATAAAAAAGTGTCCGTGGGCTGCCAAGTTCTCATGTGTTAAGCTCCTATTTCAATGCAACTCTACAAATTGTATCTTAAATGCTTGTTTTAGATAACTCTTAGAGACGTTTACAAGGTTTTTTTTTTTTTAAATAATATTTTTTATAACTATTAAAAAACACTTTTAACAACCAACTATTCTAAATTGACTCTTATGCTTTGAATTTAATTCATTTGATATTTTGATATATTTACTTCATCATTCTTTAAGGGGCCATTTGTTTGCAAGGAATCTAGATACTCGACATCTTAAGATGTCTGACATCTTATATGCTCGAAATCTAGATGACTGACATTTTTAGATTATTGTGTTTGTTTTGTAGAAATTTTTTAAGTGAAAATGCCTAAAAACATTTGGGTAACTGTGCACAGTTTATGTAAAGAATTTATTATGATTACATATGATTCTAATTCTACTCTTAATTATTTAGCTCAACAATACTTTTCTTATATTTTTATTTGTATAGATTATTTAGGTTAGTAAAATATTTAAATTACACAATATTTATTATTAAAAAAATCAATGCATTCATTTTATAAAATTTATTTTATTTTATTCTAATCATAATTTAAATTATAGTTTAATTTATTATTGAACAATTAATTAATATATTACGTAATTAAAATAAATTTTATTCTTTAAATAAAATAAAAATAGAAAGTAAGAGAGTTGATTAAATATAATTAAATAGTGAAAATGTTATAATTTAATCACATCCTTTCGTTATTGGAATTCTAGATTTCAGGCATCTGATGTCTGGGTATCAAAATTTCTATAAATCAAACACCGATTATATTACTATGATAATCTTAAATTTATTATGAAACAAACTGTCCCTTAGTTTATTACTGTTAAAAAAGTATCATAAACTAAAGTAATGATAAAAGGGAAAAAGGGAAAAAAAAAAAAAGTTAATATATTTTTAAAAATACTAGTTATTTTTTTAAAATTTATTACCACGAAAGTGTAATTTTTGAAAATCTCTCTCTAAAAAGCAATACCAAAATATATCTGGACGGCTTACAAAAGAAATGATCTTCATTGATAACATGAAGGGTCACGAAATTCTTTTCTGCCATTTTTCTCATTCCCCATGAACAATATATAGCCCATGGTTTTGTAAAATCAAAGCGTCAATCAAACGGTATTTAACTCAACAATTCAACATTAACAAAGTTAAGAAAACAAGACAATAAAAAACATGTCTTCATCTCCACAAGTGAGTTTGAAGCTTCTAATAGACAAAAAAAACCGAACCATTCTGTATGGTGAAGCCGACAAGAACTTTATTGACTTCCTCTTCTCCATACTCGCTCTTCCCATCGGATCCGTTATCGGTCTCCTCTCCGGCGATGGCATTAAAGTTGTTCAAGACCCCCTCAGAAACCTTTACCAAAGCATCCAAAACTTAGACAGCAACTATTTCCAGCCAAATCAAACCAAAGACAATTTACTAAACCCCAAGGTTCCAATCCCTCGGTCTCAAATTCCACACCTTTTCCCAATCGAATCGGCTTATTCTTCTTCTTCAGCATCAAATGATTATTACAAATGTGATGGTGGTGATAAAGATTGTCAAAGTTACGTGTCTAAGAGTTCTTGGGCTGAATGTCCTGCCTGCCATTGTTTCATGGTGACCAAAGCTAAATATGTAAAAGAACAAGGAGAAATTAAAATAGAGGAAGAAGATGGAATTAGTTCAAAGAAAGATGGGGGTTACGTGAAAGGTATGGTTCCGTATATGGTGATGGATGATCTTACTGTCAAGCCGATGTCTTCCATGTCCGCCATTTCTTTGTTACGTGAGTTAAAGGTTGAGAAGTATTTGGGTCGTATCAAGGAGAAAGTTGTGTATTTGGATATAAATCAGGTATCGTTTTTTTTTAAGAATGTTAATAGAAAATGAAATGGTTATCAAACGAGGCCTTTTAACTTTTTGTTTTGATGTTGTAACTTGTATATTGTATACTAACGTGGAATTTTTGTTTTGGGGTTTGTGGAATTTTGTTAGGGTTTGAAGTTGTTGAGGGCTTCCATGCATTCAGCTAAGGTTCTAACTCATGTATTTCTTCCTGAAGAAGCTTTTTAATCTGAAAGGTTTGATATGAATTTATATATATATATATATTTTGAAATGAGCCTTTTAAGGTTTAGTATAGTGTTAAAGTTGAAATCTTCTCCAGCTTCAAAGCTCAATATAAAAAAAAAACATCAATTTTTTTGATTGAATAGCATGTAACATCCTTACAAAATAAGAAAGTTCTCATTATACAAAGAGTTTTATGAAATAATATAGATGTTCTGTACGTTTTCAATTTATGGTTGTGTATAAAAATTGAAATGTTGAATATGTATTGTACATAACATTTCAAATGCAGATATGGTGAAAAGTGAAAACCCAAGGTCAGTGATCAAGAGGCTGACATTGACAACGTAAGCTACAAGCTAGATATAGCAGATAGTTTGAGCAATGAAAATGACGATGAAGAAATAGTAGAAAGTTTTGGAATTATTTTGATGTACTTGTTTTAATGTATGAAACTAATTTGGATCCGTATTGGAAATATTTATGTTAATGATACACTGAATAAAAATTAGATACACTTTTGAAGAATTTGAAGAAGGATATATTTCTCATTAGATGGTGGCTAGAAGAAACCAAGTATTTATACAAAGTATTCTAAGTAAATCTATACAAGGAAAAGATAAACTATAATGTAGAAAATCAAAATGTCGCTGCGGCGAGGAGGAGAACATGAAAACTAACAAAATGGAAGCCAAAAACTTGCAGGCCACAACCACGGATAGGAAAATAAGCTATAACCACATATTTTCTTCCTTCTAACTCCAAATCTGAATAACTTTATAAATAAAATCACGTTAATTTTATGTGAAACACATGTTTAACTCTTTTTCTCAAATTTTTAAAAATAAAATATTATTACAATTAAAATTATCAAATTTAAAATTAAATTGTCTAATTAGTATCTATATAATTAATTTGAAGTAAATAACTATTTAAATATAGTTTATAAATTAAAATTGAAGCAATCAATTTGAATTTAATAAGATAAAGTTTATAAAAAGGTTGAAAAATATCATTAATAAATAATAAAAGCTTCATTTCTTTCTTGTACTAAACAATAACTAGTATCTGCAATACTATATTATTTTTGTTCTAATTTTAGAAGTACTCACACTACAAAAGTAAAAAAAAAAAGGTGATTTATTGGACTTAATTATACAAATTATTGATCAAACAAAAAACGAAAGTTTAAATAAAAAGACATTAAATGGTCTTTTAAAATGTAGCCAACATCACAACAATCAACTACTTTTTTCACCAGCTGTATTTTTGATTCCCCACGAACCCATAATGGTTTTGGAATCCAAGCGTCAAACAAAACAATATTTAACTGAAAACTAAAAAGATCAAAAACACACAAAAAAAAAAAAAAAAAAAAGTAAAAGTAATGTCTTCCCCTCCCCAACCCCAAGTGAGTTTGAAGTTACTGATAGACAAGAAAATTCTGTATGGTGAAGCCGACAAGAACTTCATCGACTTCCTCTTCACCATTCTCGCTCTTCCTGTCGGAACCTTCGTAAGGCTCCTCTCGGCAGAAGGCATGGTTGGTTCGTTAGGTAATCTTTACCGCAGCGTCGAAAGCTTGAATATCAACTATTTTCAAACAAACCATAGCAAAGACAGCCTACTAAAGCCTAAGGTTTCGGTCCCTAATTCTGAATGTCGACAACTTTTGCAAATCGGATATCGTTCAGCATCAAAGATCTATTATAGATGTCATAGAACAACCAAGCCCACTTGTCGTAATAATTTTACCACTATATACCTTACAACATGTCCCTCATGCTGCGAACCGATGTACGAAAGTGCAACATATATAGAGTCGGCTATTGAAAAGAAGGAAGCAAGTTCAGATGAAGCGGAAGGTTATGTGAAAGGGATGATTAAGTACATGGTGATGGATGATCTTACTGTGAAACCTATGTCATCCATGTCCAATGTTTCCATCTTACGTGAGTTAAAGGTTAAGGATGTTGAGCATATTGAGGAAAAGGTTATCAACTTTGATATGGCCGATGTAATGCTGTCTGTTTTTTTTATCTCTCTCTTGTTTATGTTTTCTAATTTCGTTTGTTTTGATTTGATGTTTTTTTTGTAGGGTTTGAAGTTGTTTAGGGCTTCTCTCGACTCAACCACTGTTCTTAATGATGTATTTCTTCACAAGATTGACTTCTCTAAATCTAATGGACAATAATTTAGCTATATCTTTATTTGGGTTTGCTTTTTCCATTGTTTTTAATTTTTGTTTTCTTTTGTAATTTTATGTTTGTGAGTGGAGATGTAGACATGAGAGTAACCTAAATGTAAGGGTGTTATCAAATTTTATGGTTTACTAATTGATATTGGTTGCAAGTAGTTTTAATCGATAAAATTCTAGGGCTATTACAATTCTAGTGAATTTTTGTATAATAATATAGGTTTTTTTTTTTTTTTTTTTTAAAAATTCTTTGCACATATAGCAATGAAATCCATTCATTTATATAATTTTAAAATAAAATAATAAATAATTGATTCACTGATTATACGATAATCACTTCATGCCAAAACCATCTATTTACGTATTTTAGGTATTGATCTAATATGCCCCATTAGAGATTAACAATAATCAATGTTAAATCACTAATTAACAAACTTAAAGTTTGTCATATTGGTTAATGTTTTTAAATAAAAATATAATCGTAAATATTTTTTAAAAAGTACTATAATTACAAATACTACATAAAATTTTGGCTATCTATTAAATATTCTCTAAAATTTATTCATCTTTTAATTAATAATTACGAGTAGATAAATATCTACAAAATGCAAGTTCCAGTCTCTCTAAAAAAAATATAAAGAACTCTTTCAGATTTTACATGGTTCTAATGTTTCCAAAGAGCCGTTGAAATAGTTACAATGCAAGCTGGATTTAGTTATTCACAACTCATTCTTTTGCCGTAGTAAAATATTACAAGCTTGCCTTTGAATTTCTAAGTTTCAAATTACCTGGATTTCATTATCATTGTAAATTGTTCACAATTTGTGATGCTAAAAATATTATATTAATAACGAATAATGTAATATTTATTTATAATATTATAATTTATCCTTATATACAATGGTAATATTTTCAACATTAACTTGAGGGTTCGTCTTATGAAGCTCAACTTTTTCATCCTACAAAACGCCCAGTGTCTAAAAATAATAAAAAAATGATGGCATAATAGAAACAACAATAGATTTAGATGAATTAAGAAATGAAATAATAATGAAAGAGAAAATATATACTAAAATTCTTTATAAGAAACAAAAAAAGCCTTGTTTGTTTTTTTAAAGGCCTTGTTTTAAATATTGCTTCAGGAATTATATGACCTTGAACCACCCAAGTCTACAATGCTATATAATTTTGGAATTCTTGTACTATTTGTAAATATATCAATTTTTAAAATTATTTGCAACTACAACCATTTTTATTAGGTTAGTCAGTGATTAGCAATGATTATTGTGAATCGGTGATTCATTGATTATAAAAATGTGTAATTCAATGATGATTATCAATTGACCTGTTAAAAATTTTCTATATTTAGAAATATTTTTATAAATATTAAATAAAATTTTACTAGATTTACAATCACCACTATTATTTTTGTCATAATTTTTGACGTAATACTTAAATGGGAAATTTTGGATTTTTTTTTCTTATGATTATATAAATTATTGATTAAAAAATATATATATCAAAGACCTTAAATGGTCTTTAAATGTAGCCAACAACTACTTTTCCCCAGGTGTTTTAGTGATTCCCCACGAACATATGGTTGTGGAATCGAAACGTCAAACAAAACACAGTATATAACTGGAAATTCAAGATTAAGAACAAATCAAGAAAAGGGGTAAAAAAAAAAGAATAATGTCTTCCTCTCCCAAACCCCAGGTGAGTTTGAAGATAGTGATAGACAAGAAACGTAAGAAAATTCTGTATGGTGAAGCCGATAAGAGCTTCATTGATTTCCTCTTCACCATTCTCGCTCTTCCTGTTGGAACTGTCATTAGGCTCCTCTCAGGGTTAGAGCAAGGCAAAGGCATGGTTGGTTCCCTCACTAACCTTTACCGCAGCATCGAGGACTTGAATACTAACTATTTTCAACCAAACCAGAACAAAGACAACTTGCTAAAGCCTAAAGTTGAAGTCAATCAATCTGAAGTTGGAAATCTTTTGCAAATCGGATATTCTTCAACAACAAAAAACTATTACAGATGTAATAACACAACCATGCAAATTGCCGTGCCTATTTTTCTACTAAATACGGTGTATTATGTCCCGCATGCAAGTCTCTGATGTACAGCAACGCAATATATGTAAACTCGCCCGAAGAAATGAAGGAAGCAAGAGCGTATGAAGAGGACGGCTATGTGAAAGAGATGGTTACGTACATGGTGATGGACGATCTTACTGTAAAGCCTATGACCTTCTCCATGTCCAATATTACCATCTTACGTGAGTTAAAGGTTAAGGATATTGAGCTTATTGAGGAGAATATTATCAATTTGGATATGGACGAGGTATGTTGTCGGTGTGTCGGGTTTTTCTCTCTTCTTTTCAGTTTCCTAATTTTGTTTGTTTTTTTTTTATTTTGATTTTGGCAGGGTTTAAAGTTGTTAAAGGCTTCTCTGTACTCAACCACCGTTCTCAATGATGTATTCCTTCACAAGATCGACTTCTCAAAATGAAATGGACATCCTTATTTTGGGTTTTTTTTTTTAAGAAAAATATTATAGGTTTTTAAGTTGATGTAAGGATGAGAGGTAGTTAAGTATTTTCTGAATGTTATAGGGTGTTATCAAATATTATTATATGCTTTTGGGACGAAGTTTGCAAATTGAAATTTTTATCCACTATAAATTTTCTACCATAAAAAATGTGACGCAGTCTCTTTATCAATACACTTTTGTTCATGACACTTCCTTTTGTCATTGCGGGGTTTTCCTTATATGTCTGCCTATTCTATTGCAAAATCCTTACGAATATATTGCCTTTACTTTTAATGCACTTTTGCTATATATATATATATATATATATATATATATATATATATATATATATCAAAAGTTATATAAAATATTTATATAATTATAAAAATAAATATGATATTTGCTTTTAGTTCACTAATTATTGAACCGTTTAGTACTTTTAATAAGTACTTTTGGTAGAATTAGTTTTTTAGCACGTGCGTTACACGCTATTTGTTAATATATTTACATTGTATTTTTTAATATTTGAAAAAACACCTATTTTTATGTAAATTTCTTCCATCTCTTTTTAATTTTTAATTTTTAATTTAATATTAATTAAAAATTAGTGTATGTTTATAGGGTATTATTCCTCTTTTAAATTACTACATCATTTTGATCATCCATTATTTCTTAAACGACTTTAAACTTTTATTAACGACGTAAAAGTTCTAATTAAAAAGTTGAAGATAATATTATTGAAATGAATAAAAATATAATTTGAATTAAAAACTCATAATGGAGATGATTTTTCACACAATAATGTTATTAATGACAGTTTGAGAGAAAGAGAGAAGAAATTAAAAGGAAAAATGGAAAGGCTCAACATAATTGTGTTGAGGGCCAAACTTTCATTATATAGGGAAAGTAAACACATGTGTCACTACATGATTCGTAGGAAAATAACAAACATTAAAGAAAAAATAAATATACTAAAATAAACTAATTGTCCTTTCTAAACTCTAACATCCCCCCACAAGCGAAACGGTCGGAGAAGAACAGTGAGCTTGGAGTGAAAAGAGTCATCAAAATGTCTGTCATCTGGAACCTAATAGATCAATGAAACTTTTTTTTTTAATAATGGTAGAAAAACAGTTGGATCTCACAAGGTTGAGAGATGACCATAAGCTGACATTTTCAAAACTTATCAAAACCCAGATGATATGAACCAAGGAACCTTACAAGTTGGTGGAGTTGCATTCATTACACTCCAAGTTCATGTCAAGCTCAAACTACAAGCTATTTCAATAAATGCAATCAAAGTTCAAGCCTTGTTCAATAAATGCAAGTCAAGTTCAAGCTTAGATAAATAAATGCAAGTCAAGTTCAAGCTTAGATAAATAAATGCAAGTCAAGTTCAAGCCTAGTTCATTAAATGCAAGTCAAGTTCGAACTCAAGTTCATTTAATGCAACCGAAGATCATTTATTGCATTCAATGCAAGTCTAGGCTTCTTGAAAACATCCAAACATGGGGAAACGTTTTTACCAAGTTTAAAGACACTTTAATATCAGCTTTTATGTACTTTAAACATGGAGGTTACAAGGATTTGAAGACTAGTTATTTGCATTAAGTTTACTAGCCATTAGAATTAAATTTACTAGCTTGTTTTGCTTTAATTTTGTAACCATTAGATCTTTATGTCTTTAAACGTTTTTGGCTTTGTTTGTAGGCTATATAAAGCCATTCTAATATCATTTGTGGGAAGATTAATAATATGATGAAGTGAAAATACAAAGACTCTTTGAGAGCTTTTCCTTTGAATTGTTGTGAGTCGTGCTTACCTTTTCAATTTGTCATTTCTTGTGTTTAGGGTGGCCGTAGAATCAAGCCATTATGATTGATCATTCTAATTTGGTGGATTGATTCGAATCTAGAACAAGAAATCCAATTCTTGTCTTTAGATCTTTGATCATAAGGATAATCATTTTTCTAGCCTTTTTCCTTGGGTTGTGTCAAATGACATATGTGGATTCTTTGGTCTTGATCTTTTGGGGTCCTTAGTTAAGTTTTAAGGGTTCTAAGAGCATTTCGAAAGGGTTTTCGTATCATTTGGTATCAGAGCATAGGTTGCATCTTGTGGCCTACTATAGATTTGATTCTATCTTACTTTTATGCATTGTTTTTCAATTCCTACACATTATGTCCACCCAAATCATTTCTGCTGTTTCATCCATTTTGATTCACCTTTTGAATCTAAATTAATCTCCATCTTAAAGATCACGTTTAGATCTTGAAAATAAAAAAATAAAAAAATAAAAATAAATAAAGGAAAGAAGAGTGAATTTGCATCCAAGAGCACCAAATCTGTTCATCTTGTGTTCATCTTGCAAGTTCTTGAAATTTCTGAGTTTGATCCATATAAATTTGTGTAGATCTGATATAATTGTGTTTATATATCAGTTACCATTCAAATATATCAGTTTCACATTCATTTCCACATATTTAAAGCATCAAAAAGGGCTATAGTTCAAAATTGTCAAAACTGTCCAATTTTGTAACTGTCGCATTTAATGCTTCTGTTCCCTATTCAAACTCTATGATAACGTCTGAATTTGCTTTTGTTTATTGAATAGAAAAGTTTTATTTTACCGTTATCTTCCTATGGTCAGAAGGGCACGTTTTCAAAATCATAAGGAAAACAATTGCAATCTTGGATTTCAATTCTGTGGGCAGGTTTAGCCTAATTTCCAGCAACTTCAATTATGTGAGTTAGTGTTTTCAATTCTGAACGAATTTTTGAATTTGGTCTTTTGTATGCTCTTTATTATCATCTTAATAAGTTACATATAGATGTCCACTTGAAAATTCATTCTTGAACTCCACGAATTTGGAAATTTGTAACTGTCATTTTTCTTGAGTTCTTTGCTTTCAAAAATCTATTTTGCTTTTCCAATTTGATTTTTGCCTATCCAATCTATTTTTTTTGTTTTATTTTTGTTTCTTTTCATTATTTTAGATTGTTTAATACTAATTGCTTGATTTTAGTACTTTAAACACAAGTTGCTTCATTTTGACCATAGCTTATCCAAAGCCTAAATTGACATTTTGGCCTACCTTGAGTGATTAAACACGAGAGTTCCTTGAGTGACATATTGTGAGGGAGTGTTGTGAGGTCTAGAAATATGTCACAAGGGGGAAATAATCAGGGTGAGATTAGTGAAGCTAGGTGGAGAGAGGCACAAACGAGAGCTTTTGCTAGACTTACTAAAATTGTAGAGGGGTTTAATGAGCGCATGAGTATATTAGAGATAGCTAGTAATCAGTATAAGAGGGATAAAATTAAAAAAAAAAAGAATTAGAAAGTGATGTTGAAGGAGAAGTAGTCACTTATTGGGAAGAAAGTGACTTTGAGGAAGAATTTCTTAAGGAAGCCGAAGAGAGTGATACCATGGAGGAGAATATTGAGGATCCCGAGGCGAGTGATGGTAGTTGGGGGGAAGGAAATCAACAAGTACTTTTGTGTAAGAGAGTTCTAAATTCTGAAATAAAGGATAATGTTGAAGATGACCAAAGACACAACTTGTTCCATACTAGGTGTTTGGTGAATGAGACTCCATGTAGTGTTGTGATCGATGGTGGAAGTTGTTCCAATATTGTGAGCTCAATTCTCGTCAAGAGACTCAATTTACCTACAAAACCACATCCCAAACCTTATAAGTTACAATGGTTAAATGATAGAGGGGAGATGAAGGTGCATAAGCAAGCTATCATATCTTTTAGCCTTGGAAAGTATAAGGATGAGGCAGTTTGTGATGTAATGCCAATGCATGTCGGGGATATACTTTTGGGAAGGCCTTGGCAATTTGATAGAAGAGTATCCTATGATGGCTACCTTAATAGGTACACCTTTATCAAGGATGGGAGGAAGACTACTTTGGTAACTTTGTCTTCAAAAGAGGTCATTGATCAATGTAAGCTTGAACAAAGAAGACTTGAGATTGAGTTGAAAGAAAAAGAGTTGAAAGAGAAGGAATTGAGTGAAGAAATGAGTGAGAGAGAAAAGAGAACTTTGAGTTGTAAAAATTAAAGTGATATAAAAGAGAAATGTGTGACAAGAGAGTTTCGAGAAAAAGAAGTCAAAGAGATAAAAGAGAAGAGTGAAAAAGATAAGTGTGAATACTTAGAGGAAAGAGAAAGAGAAGACAAGTTAGTGAGCTACCTTGTAAGTTTGAGTGAGGTGAGGAAAGTTTTGCTTAGTCAAAAGCCTAATTTTGTGCTTATGTGCAAAGGAGATTTTTTGGCAACTAACCTTAACCAATATTTGCCTAGTATATTTGAATATTTTTTTCAGGTTTAGAAGCATTACTTATGGCTGAATAAGAGCTTGAGGTGTTCGGAAGGGCAATACGTCCATGCAAAAAAATATATCTTATCTAAAAAGAATTTTGTAAGTAATATACTTTCTACTTTTGAGCATGTGAAAGTTCTTGTTAATGAGCATCTTGAAATTACAATTTTTGAGTATGTTGAAAAGTTGAACTCATTAAGGAATGCATATTCTTCTTATGTAGTTGATTTTTCTTTGAGAAGTTACAATGTATACCAATCTGTTTTGCATGAATAGGAAACTCAAGAGGTGCTAAATGAGATTTTAGGAGCAATGTTTAAAGAAACTAACTCTAAAGTGAAAACTTCAGAGAATTGTTTATATTTTGTGGAGAATACATGTAATAGTATAATACATCATAAAAATGTTTGTTTTTCAAATAAACTTATTTATGGTCTTTATGCTATTACTTCATTTGAGCTGGTGCCTTTGGGATCTAATGTTTTTGTGAGTGATTCAGCCCATTTTATATATACATTCATCAAATTAATGCATATGGATGTGGAGCAAGTGATTGAGGAGCAAAGTTTCATATTTACCTCTAAAATCAACATGAGAAGGAAACCACTTAAATTTCATCCAAGAGTATGGATTTGGATGCATTTCCGGAGGAAAAGATTACAAAAAAGGACTAAGTTTCATCCAAGGGGGATGGACCATATCAAGTCCTTGGAAGAATACATGCAAAAGTTCATACCATTGCATTACAAGGTGAGTATTTTTTTAATTCAATATTTAAAGTTTCTGATTTTGGATCTTTTGTTGTAGGGCATGAAGATTTGGCTTCGAGGACAAATCCTTTTCAAGAAGGAGGGAATGATATGAATCAAGGAGCCTTAATGTTGATCTTTTCCAAGCTTGCATTCGTTGTTCTCTAAGTTCATGACAAGCTCAAGCTACAAGATGCTTCAATAAAAGGTTCAAGATTAGTTCAATAAATGGAAGTCAAGTTCAAACCTAGTTCATTAAATGCAAGTCAAGTTCAAGCCTAGTTCATTAAATGAAAGTCAAGTTCAAGCCTAGTTCATTAAATGCAAGTCAAGTTCATTTATTGCAACCGAAACTCATTTAATTCAACTCAAGACATCAATGAAACTCAAGACTTATTCATGAAATATTAAGGCTTTATTTAAGACTCCCATCAATACATTTGATGAAGATGTTTCAGTTACAAAGAGTTACAAATCAGATTTGTAATTCCGAAGAAATCAGTTACACTTTGACAATTTAATAGGCTTGCCAATTGTCATTATTTTTGTCATTACTTTTTTGGTCTGTCTTTTGGAATTTAAATTCATTTTTATCAGTTTAATTTCGTTTAAATGTAAGGCTATAAATCCATGGAATTGCTTGTAAGATTAAGATGATGATGAAATAAAAATACAAAGACTCTTTGAGAGCTGTTCCTTTGAATTGTTGTGAGTTGTGCTTACCTATTCAATTTGTCATTCCTTGTGTTTAGGGTGGCTGTAGAATCGAGCCATTAGGATTGATCATTCTAATTTGGTGGATTGATTCAAATCTAGAACAAAAAATCCAATTCTTGTGTCTTTAGATCTTTGATCATAAGGATAATCATTTTCTAACCTTTTTCCTTGGGTTGTGTCAAATGGCATATGTGGGTTCTTTGGTCTTGATCTTTTGGGGTCGTTCGTTAAGTTTAAGGGAGCATTTCGAAAGGGTTTTCGTATCACCAGAAAAGTAAATATTAAAAAGATTTTGCACACTACCCTTTACTCTATGACTAGAAAAAAAAATCAAGTTAAGAAGATGAATCTCCTAGAGAATGAAAAGAGAGATTTGGGTATCTATAGAGAAATGAAAGAAATGGTGGGTGAGGTAGGGAAGTGAGAGAAAGTTGAACTCAGGTTTGGCCATATCCAAATCAAAAAATTGGTAGTGAGAATAAAACATGATAATGGAAAAATAGAGAGAAAAAGAAAGATTAGGCTTTTTTTTTCTAATGATGAAGTTGAGATATGAAATTTAAAGATAACAAGAGAAGGATAATAGAGATTTTGGTAAAGTAGGAAGAAAGAACAAAAAAAGAAAAGAAAACAAATTGTGTATAGACAGACTATAAAAGTAAAACATCTAAAAGAAAAACTCTATATATGTATTTTTTTTATTTTTTTTAGATTTGGAAGATATGCATATCAACAGAAAACAGAAGAAATTAGTTATATAGAATGCATCAGATCTAAAAGATAATAAAAAAAAGGAAAATATGATAAAAGAGTAAAACTAAAGGATCTGTTTGTTTTTTTTCCCTAACGTTGAACAATAAGAAGCAGAACATGAAATTCCCAGGAAAATAAAATATAAAGAGAAAAAAAAAATGAAGAAAGGATATTTTTGAAGGAAAGAAATAAGAGATTGGGATTTTAGAACAAGATGTTTGACAGAAAAATTA
The DNA here is from genome assembly GCA_028015215.1 of Gynostemma pentaphyllum. Classification (NCBI taxonomy): domain Eukaryota; kingdom Viridiplantae; phylum Streptophyta; class Magnoliopsida; order Cucurbitales; family Cucurbitaceae; genus Gynostemma; species Gynostemma pentaphyllum. The sequence goes on along the minus strand of CM051352.1, from coordinate 41,491,748 downwards.
AATCTCAGGATTTACCTTTCTATGAATCAGATTGGAATATGGGGTTTTCACCATTTCCATTGTTGTGGAGTCTTGTTGTTGATGTGATTCTTCTTGCATAAGAGAAGAGAGATTTTAGATCTGAAGGATTTGTTTGAAAATAAGGAGGGACAAGATTTGTTTGAAAGAGATCTTACATCCCTCGATCTGAACAAAAGCAGCAAGGGGAGTAGAAAAGACATTGATGAGAGAGAAGAGGAATTTGATTTGAGATTTGTTTTTTTTTCCGAATATAGATAAAAAAAAAATGAGAACAAGAGAGAGATTGGGGGAAGAGAGAAGATGATTTGATTTACAGGGCTATTGGATTTGATTTTTTTTTTTACGAATCTAAAAAAAGTGAGAATAAAGGATTTCAAATCTAAAAAAAATGAGAACAAGAGAGAGATTGGGGAAAGAGATAAAGTTCATAGGAAAAGAGAGCTTTTAATGGGAATCTGAGTATTGAAAATTGGGGAAGGTGAAGGAGTTAAGGAAGTAAAAACCCAGCCCCCTTTTTTTTATAATTATTTTACAGGAAGAACTCGTGAAAAAGAAAAGTGGTCTTTGAATGAGAGAGAGAGAGAGAGGGAGAAAGAAAGAGAGAGAAAAAAAAATGTTACGGAGACAAGAGGAAGAGTCACCGTGAAGAAGTTTTAAGATTATTAATTTCCCAGAAAACAAGGGATTTTTTTTTGTGATGTTGAGCCATTTTAGAAAGGAGGATATTGAATTGAAAAACCCATTCCCAGAATCTGATGGAAGTTATTCAATTTTTTTTTTTTTAGAGCTACCATTGCTTTGATACCATGACAATTTGAGAGAAAGAGAGAAGAAATTAAAAGGGAAAATGGAAAGGCTCAACATAATTGTGTTGAGGGCCAAACTTTCATTATATAGGGAAAGTAAACACATGTGTCACTACATGATTCGTAGGAAAATAACAAACATAAAAGCAAAAATAAATATACTAAAATAAACTAATTGTCCTTTCTAAACTCTAACAATTAAAGTCAATGACCTTTCAAATACAAAACTTTTTTAATATAAATAGTGCATTATTATCTACTAAACCAATAAAACTTAATTAATTGAGAGAAATAATAATGTTTAAGTTATGAACCTACAAATACAAAAACTTGTTAATTTACATAAAGATTGTGAAACATGATAATTGAGAGAAATTTGAACCATATTTTTTTAAGGAAATAATTTATGTTATATAATCTCAATATTATTTATGAGTTGTATTTCCATTGTTAGAATGGATGTATCAAGGTAGTTTTTCACCTCTCAAAGATTATTTATTGGTTTTTTATAGTTAATTTAATTTTTTTATGATAATCCAGAAGAGTCTTTTCAAATATTATTCATTATTTTTTATGATTAATTACAAATATGTATGATAATTTTTTTAATATTTATAATTGTAATCATTTATTAATATGTCTATTTTTTTTTATAATATTTAGAATGATATGTATTATAATTTTGATCATTTATATTATTAGTATAAATTGATATTTAATATTGAAATTGAGGAATAATGGTAGTTTAGATATTTACTAATAGTGGGATGGTATTAGTGTCCAAAAAAGTTTCTCCCATTAGCACACTTTTCAAGTAGTAATAGATAATATTTAGGGTTAACCATCGTAATAGCCACTTTGGAGGGGGAAAAATAAAAAATGTCAATAGGGCTGAAAATCTATACTACCTTTAAAAAGGGGTTTAAGGGGAGAAACTTTTGATTCCCCCCTTTGCCCTCTTTTATTAGTGAAATTAAAAAAAAATTACCCATTATTTTTAGTGCATGAAATATTTTTTTTACCAAGCATGTACTCCTCGGCCAGTGTAATCAATTCCATACGCATGTAGAGTGAAAAACTCCTCGGGTAGTGTAATGTATTGATATGTAATTCACAGCACACATACCAATTCAAAGGGGTGAAGGATGATAATTGAATGTGGAAAACTTATATATGGCCCTAATAGGGAATGAGAAGAGACTTAAATGACAAAACCATCCATGTAAATGTCTACATAAATAGATAAGCACGGTGGTCAAGTTCCCCTTACTGATCAGAAAGTTTTTCAACAAGAGTACTTTTTATTTCAAAAGAGTAAGTTTTTATTTTAATTGTGTTTTTTTTTCATGTTTTTTTTAGGAATGAACTATGGAAAATTCTTTTAAACTATACGTATAAGAACTATAATTATAGATGTTTGAATGGGAATTAGTTGACTAAAACTAAAAGATTTGACTATCGATCTTTTTTTTCGGTGAAATTCGACATTTGGTGAGCATTTTATGGTCAAGGTGTGCAAAAAAAATTACATAGTCTTAATTTTGAGATTATCAAATGAAAAATATTTTTTTAAACACGTTTACTTTTTTTATCATATAATGATTTTAAATATTTGTTATCTACAAATTACTATCATTTTTTAATAAAAAAAATATAACAATTTTGTTGACACTGTTAAGTTGAAACTAATTTAAATAAAAATATATTCATTCTTATTTAATATGATTACTATCATTTTTTTTTATAAATAAAATATACCAATTTTGTTGACAATGTTAAATTGAAACTAATTTAAATAAAAATAAAAATATATTCAATCTTATTTAACAAAAATTGGAATTGGTAAATAAATTCATCGATAATATTTAATATTTTAATATTTGTTTGCCTTCATATGATTTTAAATACTAAATAATTGACACCAACTCTGACATAGTCCAATAGTTAAGACATGTAGTTCCACACTCGAGAGTGATTCAATACCAACTTCAACACTTTGTATAAAAAAAATACAAAATAATTGACATTTTATTGCTACCTTTCATAAATATAATGCATATATACAAGAAAATCATATATTTGCATTATAAAGATAGATAATAAAATAATTATCAAAAATAAAATTTGAATGCTTAATTATTATTCATATGTCAATAATATGCAAAGTTGATTTTTTTAATGCCAAAAATATTAAGAATATGTTGTTTCATATATAGAAATTATTCATTAGAACTTTAATTATCTATTATTGATTAAAAAAAATTAAACCACGTGCAATAGCACGTGTTGGTTAACTAGTTAATGTAAATAGTCAGATTAAGTGTGTGAGATGAGGTGAAATTATAAAATTGCCCCCGTTCTTGTCAAACTAAAACTGTCAGTGTATGCTGGCGTGTCATACGAAAAGTATGCATCATTGCAGATGTTGGGAAGCGAAGAGCCGTCAGTTCTAAAACCATAATTATGGTTTCTAGCCACATGGGGTCAGTTGTAAAACTAGTTTCCCTCTACTTTCAAAATCACATTTCATTTTCCATCTTTGTACTCTCTCTAATCTTTTTCAGTCTCTCTCTCATCCCATTTTCCATCTTTGTACCTTCTCTTTCATTTTCAGTCTCTCTCGTCCAGATCTAAGAAACCATTTCTTCCATTTTTTTCAATTTTATTTTTTGCTAAAAAGAGAAAAGAAGTAAAACACCTTCTTCAACGTTAATCTTTTTTTTTTTTTTGAAGATTTTTGAGTTCGTGTTTATGAGTTTAGGCGTTTTCATGGTCTAAGATTATGAGTTTCTGATATGATGTGTTCTAGCATGTGGTTATTTCGAGAAGAGACATAAGCCGCACCATTTCGCTTCTTGAATCATGTCAAAGCTTACGACAATTACTTCAAATCCATAGCCATTTGATTACTTCTGGACTTTCCAATTCCTATTTTTGGGCCAACAGAATTCTCTTCTATGCCTCAGAATTTGGCGATGTTGGTTACACTCTTTTTATTTTCAGGTATATAGAAATTCCCAATTCATTTTGTATCAATAGACTAATTAAGGCTTATTCTTTAATTCAGTTCCACAAGAAGTTGTGGCTTTGTATTTTGAATGGCTTAGTAATGGGTTTTATCTGGATTCTTATATTTTTTTATCACTCTTTTGTGCTTGTGGGAATATTGGTTGTGTTAGTTCTGGGAAGATGTGTCATGGACAAGCTGTTAAGAATGGGGTTGATTTTGTAATGGTTTTGAGGAATAGTTTGATTCATATGTACGGTTGTTGTGGTGATATTGAGCTTAGTAAGAAGGTGTTCGATGAAATGCCGACTCGGGATTTGGTGTCTTGGAATTCAATTGTTGTTGTTTATGTTAGGAATAGTGTCCTAGAACTTGTAATTATTTAATTATAATAATTTATTTCGAATAAATTAAATAAATAAACATAAGTTCTTTATATTATCTAGATTGATTCAATTGACGATATTAGGAATATATGGAAATATATTAATATCAAACATTCAAATAGTAAACCCTAAGTTACTCTTATGAAATCACGACTTAGTATGTGAGTCATACGAGAGGATTAAAGTCGAGATGAGTAACTTAAAAGTGTCTACAGTAAATGGATAACGTTTGGGAACCTAATCCTGGTAACACTGTTGATAGCTTCGCATTTTGTTTATAGAAAAATGATCGAATCCTGATCATTCATGTGGGAGACATGAAATGGAAGTATCATATGCAATGTTGATTGTATAAGACAGGACCACGATGTTCGATCAAATTTCTCATTAGTACCGTTTACGAGAAATAATCGAATATCAAACTAAGTTTATCAACCGTGATAGATCTCAATCCTGAGTGAAATGCGGACTCCTATTTGTGGAGTTATGTTCTTTGATTCATATAGTTGAGAGCGATCTGTAAGAACGCTCAATACACTCCTGTTTTGGGAACATGACTAGATAAGTAGCCTGGGAACTCATTTTCACGAGATGGAATTCATAACTTTCCTATAAATTAACGGTATCAGTGCGACACCTAAACATTTTAGGAACTTTAGGAAACTCCCTTGATGTACTGATTCGAGACATGAACAAGTGGCGCCACGACTTCTATTGATCACAGAAGTATATTATCTTTAGTTCGACTAAAGATAAAGTTCATTGGAGAATCAGCGGGAACACAAGGATAAAGCGGTAATTACAGGGGCAAAACGGTAAATTTATCCGCCTGTAATTATGAGGGTTCCACGTGAAGGATATATCACAGATATAAATAAAGATAAACTAAATGGACATAACTCATCTATAGTGAGGGGAGTTCAGCTATGAATCTATAGTGGAATTATTCATAGTTAGATAATAAGTAATTAACTGATTATGAGTTAATCACTTAATTGACTAATTATTAAGCCCATGATCTATAGGTCCATCGGGTCCCTATGCTAGCCCAAATATCGTAGTCGCGAAATCAAGTAGAAGAAATGGAAAGTTTAAGTAAAGTGAATTACTTAAATAGGCAATATTAATTGTTTAAATATTGAGTATATTTAAATGGTAATTAATATAAACATTATTAATTGTTTAAATAATGAGTTTATTTGAACAGAAAATTAATAATGAAATATTATTAATTAGACATTATTAATTATTTAAATATTGAGTATATTTAAATGGTAATTAATAATTTGAAATTAATTAAAAATTATTAATTGTTTAAATAATTAATTTTATTTGAACGGAAATTAATAATTAAAATTAATTAATTAATAATAAAATATTATCAATAAAGTTATTAATTAAATAATGAGATTATTTAATGGAAATTAATAATTAAAATATTTATTATTAATTATTTAAATAATGAAAATTATTTAAATGGAAATTAATAATATAATTTGATAATATTTAGTCGGGAGAAAAATATTAATATTATTAATTGTTTAAATAAAATATTTTATTTAAATGGAAATTAATAAATTAATTAATTAAGTTGGACTTATTAATTTAAGAGAGAGTTTCAAGCCCAATTGGATTAATGAACCCAATTGGAATTGGCCCAAAATAATTAATTAAATAAATTGTATTTATTTATTATTTTATGATGATAATTTCGGCCATGCCATGTATTTTGAGGAGATAATTGTTTGAATTATATCCTAAAATAATTACATAGATTTATTTACCCAAGATAAATAAAATAAAGAAAATAAAATAATATCCTATTTATCTATGGCATTTTCGAAATTGCAAGATAAAGGAAAGAGATAATCTTTATTCCTTTTGTATTTATCTCTATAGATTAATCCTAATGTGATTAGGATTCCTATTTTCTATAAATAGGAGGGTTGGGTCATTCATAAATCACATAATTTAATTCCATAGAAAATTGGAACTCTCTCTTCTTCCCTTCTCCCCCCCCCCCATAGCCGAAATTCCCTAGTCATTATTGGGAAGAAAATATTTTTCTTCTTCCCAATTTCTTCTTAAGTTCGATCCCACAATCGGATTTCATTTGATCGATCGGGATATAGCGTAGAAGATCCGGTGTTGCTGAGGATTTGATGCTGTAAAGAAACCTCCAACCGATTCTCCATATTTTACTCAATGTAAGTAAAGGGTTTTAATATTCGAAAAACAAGCATGAATCTACATGTTTTTATCACAAATTGCATGATATTAATAGATCCTAAATTAAGTGTTAATTTGTGTTACTAAATAAATTCCGCTAATTTAGTAAATCATCCCTTCAGTTTATGCTAAACTTGGGGATCTACAAACTACTCATGATGTGTTTGATGCAATGCCGCAGAGAAATGTCATTTCTTGGAATATAGTGATTAGTGGGTATTTGACGGGTGGGATCTTGGGTGTTCCATGAAGTTGTTTAGAAATATGGTGAATATGGGAATTAGAGGGAACAGTACAACCTTGGTGATTATACTTAGTGCCTGTGGTCGATCGGGTAGGGGGAATGAAGGAAGATCAGTTCATGGTTTTATATACAGGGCTTCAGTTAAAGCATGCGTATTTATTAGCACTGCATTACTTGACACATAGTAATGTATATATGTGTATAGATGGTACGACTAGTACACTTAGTACTATCTGTATTCGATATAGTGTCCTTATTACATGCTATTCAGACACCGATGTAGGTGTGTCAGTAAACCCAGAAAAGAGTGCTAGTAAAAATGTGGTTTCTAAAGGCAAGAAAAAAGGAAACACTTCAAGACCAATAGTGCATAACACTCATACCAAAAGACTCTCACTCGTTGCCCCCCCAACATCGTCTTCTTGAAATTTGTCAGGTTCTTCTGGTATTATTGGTATAACCGGTATAGTCTGTATCGTATGTACTTGTAACGTCCCGTTATTTTATAGGAATTTTTTTATTTATTATTATTTTTTTTAATTATTATTATCTGATGTAAATCACTTAATTTAATTTTACTATTTATTAATTTAAATTTTAGATTTAATTTAGAATTTATAACTTAGAATTTACGAGCTAATTTCGTTTGTAAATTCTTTTAATCGTTTTATTAACTTAAATTAGTTTTGGTCATATTAATAATTATGAACGGGTCAATTAATAATTATTAATCACCATTTGGCTAGTTTAAGAATTTCGGGTTTCGTTTTTAAAAGCTAAAAGCAAAAAAGGGACGAGTTCGTAATTTCCCGAATTGTTAAAATATCTAAAGACTATTCATCGTCTTTAAAAACCCCAAGGTTGATCAAATTGACCAAGAATTCTTTTTTTCCTTTCTCTTCTTCTTCTCCAAACGTGAGCATCAATGGTGGAGAGATTTTTCTCTTGGCTTTTCTTCGATTCTCGACCGTTTTCGATGATGTCAGTTGCGTTGGGTTGCTCGGGACGAGGGCTACCTATCCAACCTAATCTTATGCCGTTTTTCGTTCCCTAAGGGAAGCCCTAAAAAGTGAGTTTTCAAAACTGATATGAATCATGGAACGTCACAAATAGCTCAAGGATCAATCACAAGATCAAATATCAAGAGAAACATTGAACATCCATTTACAAGCCTACATTAGCAAAGTCAAGACAAGCTTTGAAGATCCAAGCATGGAGGCTAACAAAGACGACTTGATGAACTTCAATCTATGCTAAATGAATTTGGAGGAAGAGTATTGAAGACTTGTTCAATCGGAATTGAAGAGAAGAGCTAATTAGGAAAGTTGCATCACTTTTGCAAACTTTCCTTATTTGGACCACTTTCCATATTTGTTCCCAAAGTTTCCATATTTGTTCCCAAAATGGTTCCAACGAATTTATGATGTATTTGGACATGTTTGAGGTCTTTTATATTCATTTTATATGTTTGGAAAGGATTAGGAAAGATATTATTCTCTAGAAAAGATTTTCCACAAAATCTGCCAATTTCACATAAGGCAAGTTTTGGGCAGATTTTGTGCTTCTTGTAATCCGAATTTCCTAGCATATTTTTAGGGTTTCTTTGCCTATTTAAAGGCCTCATTTGTAACCCTAAATACGAAGAATTAACATGATAATAATATTGCTTTTTGTTTAGCCGAAATTGCTTAGTTTTGTAGCCTTGTTCTAGGTTGCATGTTTTAGAAACATTCAAGCATAATTTGATCTAGTATGTTTGTGAATTGTTTCGATCTTGAAATAAGAACAAGTTCTCTTATTTCAAGATATTAGATCATTGGAATAATCTTCTTCTTCTTGGTTTCCAAGGGTTTTACCTTATTGTTCATCGGGGTTTTAGGATTTGCATCTAGGGGTTCTTTGTGCTTTCAAAGGGTTTCTATTTCAATTTTCTAGGGTTTCATATCATTTGGTATCAGAGCTTAGGCTCAAGGGAAGATTTCTATCTTACTTGCTTTCTTGTTGTTTTAATTTTTCTTGTCTTGTTCTTCGTTCATCGAAAATTCCAGAAAAACAAAAAAAAAATTATAGTTCCAGAATTTCCTTATTTAGCCTACTGTTTTTGTTCCTTTTCGTATAGTTAATTTCCGATTCTCAAAAAGTCATAAACTAAAAAAGTCTTTATCTTTCTGTTGTGATTATTTGTTATTCAGAAACGTTTGTAAAAAAAAAAGTGGAAGATTGAGAAAAATAAAGATCTTCGCAGACTGTCGGATTGTACAGAAAATTGTTATAAAAAAAAAGTGTTCTTGCTATTTGCTTGAGTTTCTGGAAAAAAGTGTTTAGTGTTCTTATTGTTCTTGAAGAGTTCATCTTAAACTCATCATTTATGCATCTTGAATCCGAAATTATCAAATTGAATGAGCCAAAGTTGTTTGTTTCCTAAAAAGCTAGAACTTACCATAAATAGCAAAAACTGTTTTAGGAAAGTTTCAAATCTGTCCCATATTCAAATATATGCATATCTTGCTTAAGGAAAGTCATATTTTCTGATCCAAATTGCTTTAGGGAAGTCTAATTTCGAATTTTTCTCTTTTAGGAAAGTTTATTCTTGCTTGTTTTCTTTCTTATTCTTTCCTTGTTACAAAAATACACCATTTGAAAAATCTATCCTTTTTTTTTTCTTTAGCCACCCAAGCTGATTGTTTCTTATTTCTTTATTGATACTTTCTACAAATATCATTAGTATCTTAGTTGTTTGATAGTTGCTAAAGTTTGCTAATAGTTCAAGGTTACATTTAGGGTCTAAAATCTGTTTTTGAGTGCAAACACGAGAGAACGAACATCATCGAGTGTAAACACTTAGGGAGTGATTGAGAGGTCCTATTTTTATTATTAACCTTTTTATTTGCAGCAATGTATCATGAAAGGTTTGATCAAATGAGAAGTAAGAGGTTTCGAGAGGTAGAGCAGATCCAGGAGCCAAAATAGAGAGGTTTATCATGGAGGGATGGAGCATAGAAGCTTAAGAGGTGATAAGCTCAAGTTAAATACTTTCTATGGGAGTTCTAATCAAGAGGAATACTTGCAATGGGAGACAGAAACCGAGCATTTCTTTGCTTACAACAATTATAGTGAGGAAAGAAAGGTAATGCTTGCTATTTCAGTTTCACTAATAATGCTCATGTTTGGTGGTCTCAATTGAAAGTGAAACTAAGGAGGGAGAGGAAACGACCAATAGAAACATGGTATGATCTTAAGTGCCATATGAGAAAGAGATTTGTTTCAAGACAACATCAAGAGCATCTTGTGCAAATGTTGGATAAGCTAATTCAAGGATGCAAAAGTGTGGATGAATACTACATGGAGATGGAGTTTCTCAAGGCTAGGGCTAATGTGGAGGAAGATGAGGAGTCTACTATTGTAAGGTTCTTCAATGGATTGAATAGAGATATTGCTTGTCAAGTGGAGTTACAACAATTTGATGAGTTAGGAGAGTTAGTGTATTTTTCCAATAAGGTTGAAAGAAAAATCAAAAGAAAAAGAGATACACGGTATGCTTCTAAACCTATTTCCAATACTTCTTCTTCTTCTTCTTCTTCTTCTCAAATGGGTGAAAATGATACATTAATGGATAAGAATGGGGCTGCCTATGGCTTGGTAGAGGAAAATGCAAATTTGATTTTAGAGAAGGTCAAGATGATTGAAAGAGAACTTTTAAAATCAAAGGAAGTTTTCAATGCTAGCATGGAGGAGATAAAAGAGGATATTCGTGCTAATGTTTTTGTGGAGGAAACTTGTGAGCTACAAAAGAGTTCTATGTTTGAAAGTAATGAAAACTGTGACAAAAAGAGTGAGCCAAAAGAAAGAGAGATGAGTGGAAAAGAAATCAGTGAGTTAAAAGAAAGAGAGATGAGTGATAAAAAAGAAATGAGTGCTCAAAACAAAGAGAGTTGTGAGTTTGAAAAGAAAGAGTGTAATGAGATTGAAAAGAAAGAGTGCTTTGAGGTTACAAAATGTGAGACACTTGAGTTTAGTGAGCAAAAAGAGAGTGAAATAGAGAGTGAGAGCTTGAAAGTTAGATCAAGTGAGGCTAGGAATGAAATCTACCAACCTACATTTGTACTTTTGTACAAAGAGGTTTGTTTTACAGTTAACCCATCTTTGCCTAGTATGTTTGTTGAGTTTTTGCAGGAATTCAAAAGATTATTACCTAATGAGATGCCTAGTAATTTGTCATCAACGCAAGGCATAAAACATCATGAAAACAACATTCAAGGGGCTGCCATACTCAATAGATCAAGACCTCACATGATTCAATGCATGGAAAATCCGGTTAAAACAGCCATGGTCAAGTATCCTAACCCATTTCTTGATGATATGTATAACACTTGTTTGCTTACTAAAATTGATCTCAACTCTGAATATATACCTTTTAAATTGCATTCTAATGATAAAAAATTGTTTTGTGCTACAAGAGTTAGATCATTTCATCAAATTATGGATAGTATGGATTTAACATCTTATATGCATTTCACGAACATATTAGAAATACTTGAGTTTGACAGTGGTTTACTTGTTTTTACAGATTTGATATCTTCACCATGTGATCATCTTGACAGTATTGTGGAGTATGAGAAAATTTTTGAGATTGACTATGGTCCACATATTCTCTTCGGCTTCTTATCACTAAGTATTACCTTTTTTGTGAGTGTTGTTGTCTTTCATGAGATAGGTTATGATGTGGATATAATGGGAAGGACGTTCAAAGTTTTTGATCCGGGAGGAGTTAGACAATTCAAGGCAATAGGGAGAAGACATCAAGATGCTTACAAATCTGATTTCCAAGGTAAGTATGCTTTAGATGCTTTTATTTATGTTTTTAACTTAAGTTTTGCGATGTAGGTAATGTTTTAGATTCGAGGACGAATCCTTTTCAAGAGGGAGGGGATGATATGAATCATGGAACGTCACAAATAGCTCAAGGATCAATCACAAGATCAAATATCAAGAGAAGCATTGAACATCCATTTACAAGCCTACATTAGCAAAGTCAAGACAAGCTTTGAAGATCCAAGCATGGAGGCTAACAAAGACGACTTGATGAACTTCAATCTATGCTAAATGCATTTGGAGGAAGAGTATTGAAGACTTGTTCAATCGGAATTGAAGAGAAGAGCTAATTAGGAAAGTTGCATCACTTTTGCAAACTTTCCTTATTTGGACCACTTTCCATATTTGTTCCCAAAGTTTCCATATTTGTTCCCAAAATGGTTCCAACGAATTTATGATGTATTTGGACATGTTTGAGGTCTTTTATATTCATTTTATATGTTTGGAAAGGATTAGGAAAGATATTATTCTCTAGAAAAGATTTTCCACAAAATCGCCAATTTCACATAAGGCAAGTTTTGGGCGATTTTGTGCTTCTTGTAATCCGAATTTCCTAGCATATTTTTAGGGTTTCTTTGCCTATTTAAAGGCCTCATTTTTAACCCTAAATACGAAGAATTAACATGATAATAATATTGCTTTTTGCTTAGCCGAAATTGCTTAGTTTTGTAGCCTTGTTCTAGGTTGCATGTTTTAGAAACATTCAAGCATAATTTGATCTAGTATGTTTGTGAATTGTTTCGATCTTGAAATAAGAACAAGTTCTCTTATTTCAAGATATTAGATCATTGGAATAATCTTCTTCTTCTTGGTTTCCAAGGGTTTTATCTTATTGTTCATCGGGGTTTTAGGATTTGCATCTAGGGGTTCTTTGTGCTTTCAAAGGGTTTCTATTTCAATTTTCTAGGGTTTCATATCAAAAACTTTTTACATGGTTTTGTTCGTTTTTTATTATAAATGAGTTTTAAAGTTGAAATCACGTATTTCTATCGAGAAATTTGACGATTTTGAGCCCGGATTTTAGAAAACACTATTCACACAAAAACACTATTCATTCGAAATCACTATTCACCCGAAAGTCATACTTTTTATCATTTTAGTTATGATTTATAAAAATGTTTTCGGTTGATGTATTGTAGGTGTCGGTTGCACGTTGATGCCTCGTTGAACCATTGGATTGAACTTGAATTGCTAAGGTGAGAATAAATAGAATTTAAAGTAGCTTTATAAACCGAATAAGTTGAACGATTTTTCGGATTGGAAGTTGAAATTAAGGTTTGAATCGAAAGGATAAAAGAAAGTGAGCTAACATGCTTAGGCTTGGAGTTAGTTCTAATTGAGTGAGAGAACTCATGGATTTCTCGAGGGAAACATTTAACTCTTGGAAGTTCTAAGTTTAGATTCGCTTCAGCGTTTACTAATGATTATAGGAAGTTGAAAGTTCCAAGTATAATAGGGTGAATAAGGAAATTGGATAAGGAACTTCGAACGTTTATTGAAAGCAATAGCATCATTTGAATTGGAGACTTTATGATTAAGTTAGTAATTCAAGTTTAACTGAAGGCCGTTTGACTTTATTTATTCATTGTTTTTCAGAAGTTCTTAATTGCTTGTTTATGTATAAGAGTAATTCATGATCCATTTACCTTTGTGCCCTTTCGATTATGTTGAATGTTTATATTTACTTTACTTGCACTCGAAAGCATAATTCATATCATATCATATTGCATAATCGAAATTGAGAGGAATAATGAGACATGCTAAAGGTTGCAATACTTTGCATTGTCTGGTATTATTCGTTTATGTTTATGTATATGTATCATGAGGAATGTAGAGGTTGCAGTACTTTGCATGATCGGAGGAGATGGATAATGAGATAATGATGGAACTATGCGAGTTCACATTATCTAGTATTATCCATAATTACTATGATACATATACAAGGATACATAGTATGACTTAACCTACGGGAGTTCATTACCTGTATTTGGTGAGTGAGATAATAAGGTGAATGAACTTAGCCTACGGGAGCTTCATTACCTGTCATTATTCACTAGAGGTGTGAAGATAATATTGAAAAGACTTTGTATATTTTATTTTGGAAAGTGAGTTTAATGAGGTGAATGAACTTAGCCTACGGGAGCTTAATTCGTTACCTGTCATTATTCACTAGAGATGGAAAGATATTATTGAAAGGACTTTGTATATTTTATTTTGGAAAGCGAGATAGGTGAATGAACTTAGCCTACGGGAGCTTCATTACCTGACATTATTCGCATGTGATGGTTATTTTAATGTAAAGGTTGTGTGCCCTTTACACTTGTTTAGTGAGTTAATGAATGTTTAAATATGTTAAAACCGAGTGAGCTTAGCATTATTTATTAAAGAAAAGAATTGAAACATTATGTATATTATACATTTCCATAGAGAAAATGAATGAAATATATGTATAGCCGAGTGCTACAGGAAAGAGAAATGAGATTGAATTGTATAATGAGAGAATACAAGGATGTATTGAACCTTGTTTAATTATCATGATATATATATATATATGTAAGAGAACTAGATTCTCATAAATTGGAAGATCTTGAAATTGGAGATTAATACTTGATACAAACCTTATGTATAGTATAAGGTAATGAAGAGAATGAAATAAAAGGTTATGTGTGTTATGAAACACATCCTCCTAAAGGTTTGGAAGATAGTTCCTCAATTATTTGGGAGAATTGGTAATTAAAAGTGAAATACTTGATGTAAAACCCTTTTGGTGGTTGAAAGGTAAGGGTATGTGAGTTTTACTTGGACACAAATCCGGATGCGGGTTTGGAGTCTAATATTACTTTTTATTCTGTTTATTTTCACTGGGCTTGTTGTTAGCTCATGATATTACAAACATTTTCAGGTAATGTTCGGGGTCGTGGGAGAGGAGCTGGTCTGATCTGGATGATGATGATGTCGAGAGGGACTAGAGATACTTTTAAAGTCCATGGACTCACATTGTCTTATATTTTGTCTTTTGAGATGTATATTTGTATATAAGCTCATAAGAGCTTTTCGTCTTAACTTTTTCAGTCATAAACTCTTTTAATCTTTACACAGGAATTGCATTTCCTATCGTTTAATTTCTCTGATTGTGAAAAGTGTAAACAGGTTGTGGATAGTTCAAATTTTAAACATATCCACGCCAATTTTTTTTATTAAATATTAAGTCTTCCGCTGAAATTTGATTTTAAATAATTTAAAAGGAGTCTGGTCGTCACAGTACTGGTTGTTCATCAAATGAAACTACATGTTTAGTGAATCCCATACAGTTGTCAGGATCAAATGGGGACTTTAAGTTATATATTTGGTACATTTCGTATGGTGTGTACACTATGTATATACTAACTGTTAGGACTGTCTTTGCCCCCTTTGAAAGCGACGTCCACTTCTATTGCACTATGATCATGTACTACATCTATGTCATCTATAAACTCTGGACATCATGACTACTTAGTATAACAACTGTCTAGTTTAATTTCAAAAATTCAGAAATTAGAAGGGAAAATAATTGGGTTAACTAACAAACTAGCCACTTTTTTAATGGAATAACACTTTATAGCCACATGTATGATAATAATATTAAATAGCCATCAAGAGTCAATTGATTTACCAAAAAGCCCTCTCACGAATTTTCATGCCATCACGGCTATCGTATTAATGATGTTGCTCAAAAACTTAAAGTTCGTACTTGTTGTATGTGTTGTATAATATGTCTTATTGTACTGAATATATTTGTTTCTACGTTCCTCTATTAAATGTCTTTTGTCCACACATATCTCAACATGATTGTCTCTAATAAAACAGGTATAATGCGTACAATACGCATTGTCCGTTCTTCGAGTGGTTCGTATTGGTACAACACCCCCATAACTGTGTCAATGTCTTGCGGGTCTTCAGGTCCTGTATTTGTAAACATTAAACAGACATCCGTCTATGGCAGATTTGGTACAGTGAGTACATTCGGTATAATTTATTCATTTCGTACATTATAAACATCACCAATTTCATCGCATGCGACATCTACTTCCATCTCGCTGCAGTCGTGTACTTAATTCCCAACTTGTACATTATGTATGATATAAGCACATACGTTACATTTTCTCCCAACTTATTCAGACTATCATCAACCTCCATCTTTGTAACATTACCTTAAAACTGTACCAATGAGATGGAAGGGGGTATGGCTCGTTAGAGTGTAAAATGGAAATAATGGATATATAGAAGAATTAGAAATGAATGAGATGATATCTAAAAACAAAAAGAAGGAGTATGGCAGAATATGAAATTATATATATGGAATAAAAATCGGTGGGAATAGCTAAATTCAAACTTGTCTAAAAAAATAAAAAGAATAGGTGAATGTGGGAGGTCAGAGTTTTCTTAGAAACGTAAATAGAAAAAGAAGCTTACATGAGAGAGAAATTTGCTTCATAGAAATCTAGAGAGAAAAACTAAAAATTAGTGGATTTAAAAATAAAATTTGGACCAATATGAAAAAGGAGATGAGAGAGAGTGACATGATAGGAGAAGTACTATTGACTATTGAGATGAGAGAGTGACATGATAGGAGAAGTACTATTGAGTTTTTTTTTTATTCAAATAATATAAATAATTATAGGCCCACTACATCACGTCAACAGTACCTGAAAAATAAGGGGGAGAAAATCTGATTGCCTACAAGGGTAAAAGCGGTAAGAGAAATAAAAAAACTTAACATCATGTGGCTAAAAAGTGATTTATAAAAGCATGTGGCCATTTTTTGATACAAATACATAAAATATGGCCATCTACAACATTATCTCTAATATTTAGAATGATACTTATAATAATTGTAATCATTTATTAATATGCCTAATATTTTTTTTGTTTTTTTTATAATATTTACAATAATATGTATTATAATTTTGATCATTTATATTATTAGCATAAATTGATATTTAATATTGAAATTGAGGAATAATGGTAATTTATATATTTACTAATAGTTGGAGGGTGTTAGTGTCCAAAAAATTTTCTCTTATTCGCTCTACATGTAGTATGACCAGTTAAGGGTACATTTTTAGTGGGTTTTTATCACTATGATATAGTATATGAACAGTTTCTATTATATATATATTTACGTACATGTATTGATCTAGTTTTGACAGCAGAATATTATGATTATTAAATTACGACCATAACCAGTTTTATGAGTTTTAGTTTTGAATATCATGATTATTATGTTTTACGAATATTAGTTTTGAACAATTTTATGAATTTGAAAACTACTATATAGTATGTAGTTTTGAAGAAAACATTAGTTTAATAAAAATTCCACTCACTGAGCCTTTTTAGCTCATTCTTTTCAAATGTTTTCCCCCCACAGGTAGTATTCGGGTTTCAGAAGACGATCGAGCCTACGACAAGCTTATCCACCACATGTTTTGCATCAGTTTAGCTTGTACATGAGTCAATTTAGTTTGAAATAATTTTAGCACAATTATGTTTAGTTTGCCTTGATGATAGGTGTTGGCTTTTGGGCTATCGCTTGTCATCGGCACACAACTCGTCACGGGTGTATAGGGAAATCCCGGGTCGGGTTGTGACAAAGTATTTGAGAAATTTCATTGGGTGAGCAAATTTTTATGGAATATTTGTAAAAATATTAACTCAAAAAAGTTTTGTAAAATATAGTAATTTTTATCATATTTAACAGTGATTTATGTGTTTACAATATAAAAATAAATAATTCAATGTCTATCATTGATAAATTTGATCAAAATTTACTATATTTGCAAATATTTTTTTGAGCTTTTATTTTTATAAATATTTTTAAAAATTTTACTAGATTTACAAATAACCCTAAGTATTTTCTGAATGTTATAGGGTGTTATCAAATATTATTATATGCTTTTGGGACGAAGTTTGCAAATTAAAATTTTTATCCACTATAAATTTTCTACCATATAAAGTATTTTGTTCACTAATTATTGAAGCGTTTAGTATTTTTAATAATTACTTTTGGTAGAATTAGTTTTTTAGCACGTACGTTGCATGCTATTTGTTAATATATTTGTATTGTATTTTTTAATATTTGAAAAAATACCTATTTTTGTGAAAAAAATTTCCATCCTTTTTAATTTTTAATTAAAGATTAGTGTATGTTTATAATGTATTATTCCTCTTTTAAAGTACTGTTGGGTTTTTAATATTGTCATATATTTTGACAAAAACTCTTTTAATTTATTTTATCATATGTTTTGATTTCTTTTAATTAATATGGCATTGGTTGAAAATAAATTAGGGATATGAATCATTTTTTTAATTGGCTGTCAATAAATATGAAGGCTCCAACGGTGCAATTTTGTGTGATTGCTTTTATTATGATTTATATGCAATTTAATTTTTACCTTGTTAATTGTCCAGCACACAAAGTTTTCCTAATATGGTTTTATTGATTTTTTTTGATTGGTTATAATTTATTTATATTAAAATTCCTACGATCTTGCTTGTATTTGAATTTTGAATATTCACAGTTGTGGCGTGAAGGCATTAACCAACCGCACATTTGTGTGTTAATTTTTAAGGAGAATTTATCTCCAAAATCAAGGTGCATGCCTTATGTTATGAAGCCTTTTTTTTCCTATAAATAAAAGTTTTAATCTAACATCAAATTACCTCTTCTATGCACTAAAAGCTTCAAATAATATTATACAATAGTGCTTCTTTGTTGCTCTCTCTTTGTGTAAATTCTTGTGAGAATTATTTGTTGTTGAGAGAGTTGTTGTTAGCAATTTATTATACAAATTCAAGAAGTCTTGGGAGAAGACTAACACATTCGAAGGGAGTTCGGTTTGATACGTTCGTGACAAGGAAGGGAGTTCCTTGGATCGCACTGCAAGGAGAACTTGTGGAGAAATCCGACTTGAAGATCGTCATCATCAAGGAGCAATCAAAGACAAAGAAAAAGGGAGTTTTTCGTTTGTGCTTGTGTTTGCTTTAAATTCTTGTTTGGATGTATATTGATTTTTCTAGTGGATTTTTCTCTAGGCGTGGCCTCGTGGGTTTTCACCGTTTGGTTTCCCACGTTAATCATTCACTTGCGTCGATTCCTTTCCTTGATCTTTAAATTGCGTTTATTGTTCATTTTACATTCTGCCCTAAGTTGCAACTGTCACGATCTTACTGTTACAACTGTGCCTCTATCGACGAACTTTTAACCGAACGTATTAAATCTTATTTCTGCAAGTAAATTGATATAAAACGAATTTCATTATTAATTACACGAGAATTAGGTCATTTACAATTGGTATCAGAGCAAGTCGCTTAATTTATTAGCGAGATTTTGGGATTTTTTGACCTATTGTTGTTTGAATTATGTCTATTTTTGAAGGTGTTTCTACTACTAGACCTCCGCTCTTGAATGGAAATAACTATTCATATTGGAAAATCCGAATGAGGCCGTACATCAAAGCTATGGATGAAAGAGCTTGGAAATCTGTGTTGACTGGTTGGTCATGTCCCACTAAAACAGATGAGGAAACTAAAATTGTTTCCCTGAAGCCTGAAATTGAGTGGACTATTGAAGAAGATAAATTGTCCAACTACAACAGCAAAGCATTGAATGCAATATTTAGCTGTGTAGATTCGAATCAAATCAAGTTGATATCAACATACGAGACTGCTAAAGATGCTTGGGACACTCTTCAAAAGACTTATGAAGGCACTGGTGATGTTAAAAGAACTAAACTTATTATGCTTACTACTCGTTTTGAAAATCTTAGAATGTTAGAAGATGAGTCTTTATCTGATTTTTACACTAAATTATGTGATATTGCAAATGAGTCTTTTGCTTTAGGTAAAAAAATGTCTGATTCTAAATTAGTTAGAAAAATTGTTAGGTCTTTGCCTGATAGGTTTTCTTCTAAAATTACTGCAATTGAGGAAAGCAAAAACTTAGATAGTATGAGAGTTGACGAGTTAATGGGATCTCTTAGGACTTTTGAAATGAACATAAAAGAAAGAGATAAAGTGAAGACTATTGCTTTCAATTCTAATCCTTTTGAAGATGGGGAAAATAATGATAGATATGCTTTGTTATTTGAGAGTTTTAGAAAATTTATGGATGAAAAGTTCAATGATTATATAAAATTTTCAAAAGACAATTCTACTTTTTCTAAACAAAATGAGAAAAAGAAAGGTATACATTGTAGAAAATGTGAAGGTTATGGCCACATACAAGCCGAATGTGCAAACACTTTAAAGAAAAAGACCAAAAGCGTGAAAAGCACATGGAGTGATGAAGATTCAAATCAAGAAGAAAATATGGTGGGTAATGTAGCGTTTACCGCTTCTGTTATTACTGATAAATCTACTAATGTGCAGTTAAAGGCTAATGAGGTTATTGATGAAACAACCCAAGTTGAGGATGATGATTATGATAGTAAAGAATCGGAACTAGATGAAGATTCACTAAAAGAAGCTTACAAAAGCATGTACACTGAATGGGTTAAGGTTTGTGAAACAAACAAATGCTTGGTAAGTCAAAATAAGATGTTGGTGAAGGATAAAAATGATATGGGAAATGAAATAGAAAGGCTAAATAAATTATTACTTGAAAAAGATAAAGAGATTGAATGTACTAGGCTCGAACTTAATCAGATCCAAAAAGAATTTAAACCTTTGAATTCTAGTACTTCGAAACTTGATTATTTTTTAAGCACAGAAATTGCCTCAGAGAATGGTAAAGAGTTTGGATTTGAAGGAGAAACATCAAAAAGACCCTCGATGGTAAAAATGCAATGTAATTCTCACTTTGTTACAACAATGAGGAATTCGAAATTGAAGCAAAAGGTAAATTCATATGGTAAAGTTCAAAATTTTATACCCATTTGTCATTTTTGTGGAATTCAAGGACATATTAGGCCAAAGTGCTTTAAATTAAAAAATATATTGAAGAAAAATCAAGAAAAATATGTGACTGGTTTTCAAAATCGTTTTCCTAAACAAATTTGGGTGAGAAAAGATGGGTTAGAAAATTTTATTTCTCAAAATTGTTTGAAAACTTGTTGTTCAAAAGCTTGATTTTTGTGTGTGCTCTTAATGTCAAAGTTCTTTTTATGTTTCGTGTCTTGCTTTATATTTAAAAAAATATTTTTTTTTTGCAAGATGAATATTTTATTTAGGGAGTGTCATGAGATTTATTTTTTAGAGAGAGCTCTATTATGTTTTTCATCATCATTATGTTTTTCTAAATAAATAAATAAAGAGGAAATTGTTTTTCATTTGTCATTCTCTTTGGTCTTGTATTGCCAAAAACAGGGAGAGAGAATTTAAAAATTAAAAATGAGAAATGACATTTTGAGGGAGAGTTTTAAAATACCTACTTGAGAGGAAACATTGTTAGTTTTCAAAATTCATTAAAAATGAGAAATGACATTTTGAGGGAGAGTTTTAAAATACCTACTTGAGAGGAAACATTGTTAGTTTTCAAAATTCATTTATATTTTTGGTTTTTGCCAAAACAATGCCAGAGGGAGAGATTGTTGGGTTTTTAATATTGTCATATATTTTGACAAAAACTCTTTTAATTTATTTTATCATATGTTTTGATTTCTTTTAATTAATATGGCATTGGTTGAAAATAAATTAGGGATATGAATCATTTTTTTAATTGGCTGTCAATAAATATGAAGGCTCCAACGGTGCAATTTTGTGTGATTGCTTTTATTATGATTTATATGCAATTTAATTTTTACCTTGTTAATTGTCCAGCACACAAAGTTTTCCTAATATGGTTTTATTGATTTTTTTGATTGGTTATAATTTATTTATATTAAAATTCCTACGATCTTGCTTGTATTTGAATTTTGAATATTCACAGATTGTGGCGTGAAGGCATTAACCAACTGCACATTTGTGTGTTAATTTTTAAGGAGAATTTATCTCCAAAATCAAGGTGCATGCCTTATGTTATGAAGCCTTTTTTTTTTCCTATAAATAAAAGTTTTAATCTAACATCAAATTACCTCTTCTATGCACTAAAAGCTTCAAATAATATTATACAATAGTGCTTCTTTGTTGCTCTCTCTTTGTGTAAATTCTTGTGAGAATTATTTGTTGTTGAGAGAGTTGTTGTTAGCAATTTATTATACAAATTCAAGAAGTCTTGGGAGAAGACTAACACATTCCGAAGGGAGTTCGGTTTGATACGTTCGTGACAAGGAAGGGAGTTCCTTGGATCGCAATTCTCAAGGAGAACTTGTGGAGAAATCCGACTTGAAGATCGTCATCATCAAGGAGCAATCAAAGACAAAGAAAAAGGGAGTTTTTCGTTTGTGCTTGTGTTTGCTTTAAATTCTTGTTTGGATGTATATTGATTTTTCTAGTGGATTTTTCTCTAGGCGTGGCCTCGTGGGTTTTCACCGTTTGGTTTCCCACGTTAATCATTCACTTGCGTCGATTCCTTTCCTTGATCTTTAAATTGCGTTTATTGTTCATTTTACATTCTGCCCTAAGTTGCAACTGTCACGATCTTACTGTTACAACTGTGCCTCTATCGACGAACTTTTAACCGAACGTATTAAATCTTATTTCCGCAAGTAAATTGATATAAAACGAATTTCATTATTAATTACACGAGAATTAGGTCATTTACAAGTACTATATCATTTTGATCATCCATTATTTCTTAAACGACTTTAAACTTTTATTAACGACGTAAAAGTTCTAATTAAAAAGCTGAAGATAATATTATTGCAATGAATAAAAATAATTTAAATTAAAAACTCATAATGGAGATGATTTTTCACACAATAATATTATTAAAGTCCTTTCAAATACAAAACTTTTTAAATATAAATAGTGCATTATTATTTGCTAAACCAATAAAACTTAATTAATTGAGAGAAATAATAATGTTTAAGTTATGATCCTACAAATACAAAAACTTGTTTATTTACAATAAAGATTGTGAAACATGATAATGGAAAGAAATTTGAACCATATTTTTTTAAGGAAATAATTTATGTTATATAATCTCAATATTATTTATGAGTTGTATTTCATTTTTTTAGAATAGATGTATCAAGGTAGTTTTTCACCTCTCAAAAAATATTTATTGGTTTTTTATAGTTAATTTAAATTTTTTATGATAATCCTGAAGAGTCTTTTCAAATATTATTCTTTTCAAATATTATTCATTATTTTTTTATGATTAATTACAAATATGTATGATAATTTTTTTTAATATTTATAATTGTAATCATTTATTAATATGTCTATTTTTTTTATAATATTTAGAATGACATGTATTATAATTTTGATCATTTATATTATTAGTATAAATTGATATTTAATATTGAAATTGAGGAATAATGGTTGTTTAGTTATTTACTAATAGTGAGAGAGTATTAGTGTCCAAAAAAGTTTCTCCCATGAGCACACTTTTCAAGTAGTAATAGATAATATTTAGAATGATACTTATTATAATTGTAATCATTTATTAATATGCCTAATATATTTTTTTGTTTTTTTATAATATTTAGAATGATATGTATTATAATTTTGATCATTTATATTATTAGCATAAATTGATATTTAATATTGAAATTGAGGAATAGTGGTAGTTTATATATTTACTAATAGTTGGAAGGTGTTAGTGTCCAAAAAAGTTTCTCCTATTAGCACACTTTTTAAGTAGTAATAATAGAAATAGATAATAAATAATAGATAGATAATTTGTAATCTAAATAAATTTTCAGAAACTAAAACTTTTATTTACTAAATGGTTATACAATATATCATCAAATAATATATTTTTTAGTTCAATAAATTATTAAACTACTAAGTAAATAGTTAAAATACTGACATAAATGAAAATATACATTTCTAGAATATGTATTTTGAGATCATTTCTATTTCTAATCCCAAATAATAAATTTTGAATAAACATTCTTAAAAAAATACTTGGTGATCCTTATTTTCTTGTGTTCAATCTCTATTGAATCAAATACACTAATACGGGGTTTCATAGGTTCCTCCTAACTTTATATGGGTTATACAAAGGAGTTTTTCTTATAAATTATATCAGGTATATATTGTTACACAATATACCATGTTTAACCATGCTTTAACAGATACCACCTCGAATTTATAAGGTTTTTAATAGAAGATTTTTTTTTTGAAGTTTTAAAAAAGAAAATCACAATAAACAAGAAAAATATGATTTCTTATATAAAAACGTTTTTAGTTAAAAAAAATAGTAATTTTCTTAATTTTTACTGTTGTTCATTCTTAAACATACTTTCACATAAAAAATTGTTCAGGAAGATACATAAAATCAGAAGAAATATGAAGACATTTAAGGTTTTTTCTTGTTCTGGAAATATTTTGGATTTGGCTTGAAATCTGAATGTGTGGGGGAAAACTTAAATGAGATTTGAAAATGAGACAAAAAAATGGGGAGAATAGAGATTTTATGGAAAATCAAATTTAGAGATTTTTTTTTTGGGCTATTATCACATATACCCAATATCGAGTCTCAGTTTTCAAAAAAACCACAAACATTGAAAAATATCAAGATTACCCAACACAAAATTAACCCATAATTTTTTTATGAAAATTTGATTATAATTGATATATTATTTTTGTAAATTTATATTATTGATATAAATTTAATACTAGAATTTACATTACTGATAAATTATTGTTGTAAACTTACATCAATGATATATTATTAAATTAATAGAATATATAAAAATGGGTAAATCTGATATAAACATGAAAGTGTGGCATATGTGAAAACAAAATTTAAAAGTTGGCTACCACACATAATTTTCCTTTTTTTTTTTGCTTTAAATATTACAACTCGAAATTAATGCCCAAAATTTGTCGCCTCAGTTTTTAATGAAGGGTAAAAGGGAAATTTTATTCACTTATTTTATCTCCATGTGGATATTTAGATTTATTTTGGAGGAGGTGGGTATTTGGTTTTAGGGTTAATTTCATATTAGACCATAATAAATAGGTATAATAGCATTAATACTTATATGTTTTATAAATTAGCAAACTTACCCACTTTAACTCCACGCGCCGTTTAAGGGAATAATGAAAAGACGTTTTCTGCCCTCTATTTATTATAGTCTACAACATTTAAGAGCTAATTAATCAAGGGCATGATGGTAAATGTTCAAAATGGAAAACATGGGATCACCGCCATTTATGGTGCTTTTTAGGCAAAATTGATATTAAAAAAACACCACCGGTAATAATGAATAAATGTGAATTAATGTGGATATTCTTGATAATATGAAATATCATCAAGAATATCCACATTAATTCACATTTATCCACTAATATCGGTTGTGTTTTTTTAATATCAATTTTGCTCAAAAACACCATAAATGGTGGTGATCCCATGTTTTCCGTTTTGAACAATTACCATCATGCCTTTTCTTAAATGTTGTAGACCATAATAAATAGAGGCGAAACCCCTTTTCATTGTTCCCCTTAACGGCGGCGTAGTAAGTTTGCTAATTTATAAAACATATAAGTATTAATGCTATTATACCTATTTATTATGGTCTAATATGAAATTAACCCTATAAAGAATTAGTTACACTAATAAACACTTTAATTCACCTAATTTCAGTTTTGATGGTTGTTTCATATCAATATCAGATTTACCCATAAAGCACCATTTATGGTGGCGATTCTGGTGGATTCCGATTTCAGTGTTTACCGTATTACCCTTTTATCTCTCATAATAACTATATCTCATTAATTACATATCATTTAATTAAGGAAAATTTATCAGGGTATGTTTCGTCTTTTCACAATGTAATTTAATTTTTCTAGTGGTGGTTTTGGGTAGTTTTGATATATATATAAAAGATTGTGTTTTTTTGAAATAAACAATATTAATTTGTCCAATACTGAAATTAACCCTTAGATTGAGTTAATTTCAGTAATTGACACATTAAGTTTGTTTATTTCAAAAAAACACAAGCTTTTATATATAAATCAAAACTACCCAAAACCACCACCAGAAAAATTAAAGTACATTGTGAAAAGACGAAACATACCCTTGATCTATTAAATGATATGTAATTAATGAGACATAGTTATTAGGAGAGATAAAAGGGTAATAAGGTAACATTCAAATCGGAATCCACCAGAATCGCCACCATAAATGGTGTTTTATGGGTAAATATGATATTAATATGAAACAACCATTAAAACTAAAATTAGGTGAATTAAATTGGTTATTAGTGTAATTAATTTAAGGGTTAATTTCATATTAGACCATAATAAATAGGTATAATAACATTAATACTTATATGTTTTATAAATTAGCAAACTTACCCACTTTAACTCCACGCGCCGTTTAAGGGAACAATGAAAAGACGTTTTCTGCCCTCTATTTATTATGGTCTACAACATTTAAGGAAAGGGCATGATGGTAATTGTTCAAAACGGAAACCATGGGATCACCGCCATTTATGGTGTTTTTTGGGCAAAATTGATATTAAAAAAACACAACTGGTATTAGTGAATAAATGTGAATTAATGTGGATATTCTTGATAATATTTCTTGGTTTTATTTTAGGGTGAAAACACACTTAACCCAATGAAAAGGATTATTGATAAAATAAAGGAAAATTATGCGTGGTAGCCAACTTTTGACTTTTGTTTTCATATATGCCACACTTTCATGTTTATATCAGATTTACCCATTTTTATATATTCTATTAATTTAATGATATATCATTGATGTAATTTTACAACAATAATTTATCACTAATGTAAATTCTAGTATTAAATTTATATCAATAATATAAATTTACAAAAATAATATATCAATTATAATCAATTTTTCATAAAAAAATTATGGGTTAATTATGTGTTGGGTAATTTTGATATTTTTCAATGTTTGTGGTTTTTTTGAAAACTGAGACTCGATATTGGGTATATGTGATAATAGCCCTAAAATAAAAGGAAGGAAAAGAAAAGTATCGATCAATTCAAGACATTAAATGGTCTTTAAATTGTAGCCGCTACTCTTTTCTCCAACCGTTTTTCTTATTCCCCACGAAGCCATAATGTTTCTGGAATCGAAGCGTCAAACAAAATACAGTATTTAACTGAAAACTCAGATTAAGAGAAGATTAAGATTTATTAATTTTTTTTAAGGGAAAAAAAATAATGTCTTCCTCTCCCCAACCCCAAGTGAGTTTGAAGTTAGTGATAGACAAGAAA
This sequence comes from Gynostemma pentaphyllum, assembly GCA_028015215.1. Taxonomy (NCBI): domain Eukaryota; kingdom Viridiplantae; phylum Streptophyta; class Magnoliopsida; order Cucurbitales; family Cucurbitaceae; genus Gynostemma; species Gynostemma pentaphyllum. The sequence goes on along the minus strand of CM051352.1, from coordinate 41,464,904 downwards.
CACAAGAAAATACTATTCTGTGAAGCCGACAAGAACTTCATCGACTTCCTCTTCACCATTCTTGCTCTTCCTGTCGGAACCATCCTCAACCTCATCTCTAACGAAGCCGAGGTCGGTTCCCTCGGAAATATTTACAGCAGCGTAGATAAGTTGAATAGCAACTATTTTCTGCCAAACCAAAAGAAAGAAAACCTGCTGAATCCCAAAGTTACAATCCCTCAGTCTCAAGCTGGGAATCTTTTGAAAATTGAATATCCCTCAGTCTCTAGCGTTTATTATATATGTAGTTATTCAAGTTGCCATACTCGTGGTCATAATGTTTCTAGCAGACCTACTGCAAAATGTCCCTCATGCAGGTCTTCGATGAACCACAAGATTAGTTATGTATATGCATCTGATGAAACCAAGAAAGAGATTTCAACTGGAGAGGAAGAGACTGGATATGTGAAAGGGATGGTTACATACATGGTGATGGATGATCTTACTGTCAAACCCATGTCTGCCATGTCCTATTACTCCATGATCAATCAGTTTAATGTTGGCTTTGTTGAAGAGAAACTTTTCTACTTGGATATGAAAGAGGTATGGAAATTTAAAATGACAACAATAAACTCTGTCTACATATATACTTTTTTATATATATGGTTGATTTTTGTAGTTTTTTTAAGGGATAAATGCAAAATACACTTCTGCATTTTGAGTTATCGTTAAATCACACATTTGGATATTTTTTTGTTTGTTTTAAAATACCTCTGCAATTTAGTAAAATTACAAATCACATATTCAATCCTTTAGTTTTAGTGAAATTAAGATATATTTATATTCTATATATGTTATGTATTATGATTTCATGAAAAATAACAAAAAAAAATGACAAATGTGTAAAATTTTATAATAAACTCTTACATTAATAATATGTAAAATCTATATGTTCAAATTTTTCCAAATTTTTAATAGTTTTGGAACACACATGATATGCGTATAATATAAACGTGTCTAAATTTCATTAAAATTAATCGATAGAAGGGTGTGATTTGTAATTTTCCTAAAGTGCATGGTTATTTTAAAACAAAAAAAGTGCAGCGCTATGATTAACAATAACCAAAAATGCAGGCGTGTATTTTGCATTTATCTCTTTTTTTAATTATTATATTTAATAGATATGAAGATTTAATTGTATTTTTATGAAAAGAAACTATAGATTTTATCTCAATTAACATATTTTTGGATATTAATTACTGAAGTATCATAACTTTTTAAAAATTACTCAAATAATAATAATATTTTGTTATTTTTTCAGTGAATTTATGGGTGTTATTGGCATTTTATTAGTCAATAAATTACTGAATTACTATTTATATAATTCTTAAAAAGTTCTGATATTTTAGTAATTATAATAGAAGATAAAAATATGTTATTACAGAAACTGACTTAACAAACAATGTGAATAAGAGTTCCCTATTTTTTTTAATTGAGTTTGAAATGTTGGTTTTGACTCACTTTATAATTTATATATATTTGGCAATTTTTTTCTTGAGCTAAGTTTGTTTTGATGTTAGTATTATAATATATCTTTGTTTTTTGGTTTATGTTTTTTTAGGGTGTGAATTTGTTGAGGGCTTCCTTGCACTCAACCAGGGCTCTCAGTGATGTATTTCTTCACCAGATCGACTTTGAAAATATGACAATTTCTGAAGAAGTTGCCAAAAACGAAATTACTGACTAGAGATTTGTTGTTATATTTTACGTATGTATTTGAATTTCCTCAAGAATATATAAGAATGCAAGCACCTTTTATCTACATTATTCTGTCTCTTCTTAGAAGAGACCTCTATGCAGATTCTGTCAACTTTATCAATTTTGGCGCAAGTACAAAAATAACATAAAACAAATATAAATCCTCAAATATCATAACTTTTAAAAAATTCCTGAAATACCATAGTTTATAATTTATTAACATCAAATAAATAATTTATTGTGTGACAAAAAGAAAACGATAAATTACTCATTTGGTCCCTGAGTTTTGGAAGTTGTGTATTGTAGGATTGGTATGGCAATCCAACCCTAGAGGGGGTGAATAAGGTTTTAGGTTAATTTAAAAACTTTTTCGATTAATGATTTCTAATTAACAAGTTAATTAGGACTTTTTAATCTCAAACAATTAATATGAATTTTATACTAAAATTGACTAAATAAACTAATAAAGTATTAGGGATGGCAACGGGGCGGGGTGGGGTCGGGGATGCCATTCTCATCTCTTAACCAGCGGGAATTTTAAATCCCCATACCCTACCCTATCCCCTAATCAAAGAATCGGGTCGGGTTCGGGAATTCTCCATTCGGGGATCGGGTTCCCCACAGGAAAAATTTACTTTTTTATATTTTAATTCTTATTTAAAAAGAAATATAAAAAAAGAATATATATTTAAAATATACATTTTTAAGATAAAAAGAAAACATAATATTAAACATTTTATAATTTATAAGTTAATATAACCATATTTTATATTTTTTTCTACTAAATAAATATAAAAGTAAACAAAATACATAAGATGTTATTAAAATATCGGGTTCAGGGTCGGTCGGGGGCGGGGAATGTGTTCCCATCCCTAACCCTAAAACAAATTTGGGAAAATTTTCCCCCTTAACCCTAACCCTATAAAGCGGGGATTCCCCGACCCTCATAACTCGCGGAGAATTTTGCCATCCCTATAAAGTATGGTAGTTTGCAACAAACATTGGAAATATTAAATCACAATCAATTTCTAACAATAATTAATTATTTTAATAAATGTAATGTAATAAATATGTGAAGCATCAATTTAATTTTCAATGATTGATATTAATAATCCTAAATAATTAGCACATAAAATATATAACAAATAATATTAGTGCAATAAATTAAAGAGGATAGGGTTACAGAATGACACCAAATATATAGTGGTTTGGCCAAAATCCTGCTTATTCCACTCACCGAATGCCTCTCGATAATTTGTTACCTTTGAATTTATTACCTTTTTAGTCTCTATAATTTGAATTTTATTTCTATTTGGTCCTTATACTTTCAAAAATACAAATTTACCCTTACAATTTGGAAAATGCATCAAAATCATCCTTTTATTAACGTTTCCGTTAATGCATTTAACAAAATGATGAGTTGGCGAATTTTTTCTCTATCTCTATCTCTATCTCTACTTTTAATACATAAGGGGAGAAACATATTTTAAGACCATATTATCCTTCAAATTTTCTTTAAATTCAATAACATGCCATTTGTTATTACTTTAATTTAATATTCTATTTTAAATGAATTAATTTGATAGCTTTTATACATTTAAGGTAATTTTTCCCAAAAATAAAGTAATTATAAAACAATAAGGATCTTCCCGTAAACCGTAATTAAACATATTTGGCCAACCTTTATCTTTTGCTTTTCCCACGAGCCGTTTAAGTCCAACCTTCGTGTCCTTTGACCTTCGTACGAATGGTTTTGTTTACTTTCATACTTGATATATTCGATTATTATATATTAGATCAACGATTGTACTTGTTGTCTTCAAAATCAAGGCTCTTTTCCTTCGTTTCCATGGCCAAAAATTCAAGATTCACAGTTTTCTATGCTCTTGACTTTTTTTGGAAAGTTGTCCAATTCAAGAAATTAAAGACTCAATGTTGAATTGAATTATGATCAAGATAATCGATACGCCAATCTAATTTATGAGACACCCTGTTTTTCAGTATCAGTATCTGCCATTAATTCTTCATGTATATTTTTTACCCTTTCGATTAATATGTACTAATTTTCTTATAAATTAAATGTTATTACAATTATTTTAGTATGTTTTATAAAATTAAAAAACCTTATGAGTTTATTGAATATTTAGACATGTGTTTATTAAGTTGATTATATTTTTTAATTGTTCAATGCAACTCTTACGCTAAAATCCTTTCTCTTAGATTGTTGACACTAGCAATGATCCTAACGACAACTATAATTAATGATTTGTTATGTATTTTTTAAGGTAAATACGACACAATTTTTATAGGAGCCTGTTGAATCTTAAACTCTAATTCATATATAAGAACTGTAAAAAATTAAATAAGAAATGACACAAGATTTATAACAATGAGGGCCTACATCAAGTTGCTGAAGAGAAACCCGTCAGCCATGCACTAATCAAACATTCAAACCAGGGTTACAATGGATCTTGAAAACTCTGAAATTACTAAGCCTTTACACACAGAGTCTAAATAATAAATCTAGATAACTTTCTTTGAAACTCTCTCTCTCAAGAACAATGATTCAAGAACTAACAATCTCTCATAAATGAAGAACAGAGAGAAAACAAAACAGAAACTCAGAAAAGAAAAGAAGCATCCTTTAACTTCCTTTCTTCTTCTTGTTTTTAATCAGAATGAGAGATTCTCTCAACTCCACGTAGCACTTCAAATCACCAAGCAAAGACACCTTGCTTCACAACTGTAATTAACAAACTCACATGCCTTGTAACAAAAAAAAATGTTAAGGCTAATAGCTAGAGGATAGGCTGGAAGAACTGAGCTGAGGAATGGATCAAATGGGCCAAGCCCAAATAGCTGAACAAGACTGATCCAAATCATTCATAACAAATCTCCAATATTTTCGTGAAAATTTGAAAAGTCCGCTTAAAAAGGTAACGTGGGGGTCGCAAATATCTTCAAATTACGACCCCCTCATCACCTTTTATTCAACACCCTCCAAACTGATGAAATATTTTTTTTTACTTTCCCAATGTTGATTTGTGACCAGGTGGTTGCAATTTTAGTTCCAATTACTACGTCAGGGTCGCAATTTAAAATAACAAATAAATTAAATACGTAAGCTACACAATTTTTATTCTTTTAAATATCGTGTCTCACAGGAGAAGAACGTCGAAATAATGTTCGTCATACTCGTCGTCACTATCATCATCCTCTGTTTCTTCGGTACATGCTTCAGATTCTTCTTTAGTTTCTTCATCATCTGTTTCATCTGGCGAAATTTCTTTGACACGTGCACGATCAGTGGGAACATTTGTATTATCGTGCAATGTCATTGTTCCATCATTCAAAGGTGAGAGTACTTGTGTTCTGACCATCGTTGATCGCACGAAATCTTATCTCGTCTTCTTGGAAGGCACTGTGCTCTGCATTGTCTTTATCGGGAATACTCTCTTCTACATGACATGGTTTTACTTTATAAACAACTAACCAATCTGTCAGGTCTCGTTTATTAATTGGATAGTTGAGATAATAGACTTGAATCACCTGTGAAGCCATGACAAACGTATCTTCTGTGCGCATAAGTTTAGACTTATTAACCTCCACGATTTGTAAATGATCCATCTTACAAATCCCGCCTCTTATGGTTATCTCGAACCACGTGCAATTGAACATAAAAATGTATTTTAGAGTCCGACTTGCGTATTGAATCTCAATTATCTCATCGAACCACGTGCAGTTGAACATAAAAAAATTTCCCGCCAAAGTAATTTGCAACCCCATGGTTGTAATTTTTTACGACCACTTGGTCACCGATAACCCGCCAAAATTTCCTACCTTTTTTCCTTACGCTTTCTAAAATGAAGTCACAGTTCAGCGACTGCTCTGTCACAAATATTTACGACTCCATCGTCTCTCTTTTCCCCTCCAGACTTTTGCGCCTTTTTTAGTGACAGTGTTACAATAGAGTCGTTGTAATACGACCATGGGGTCGTAAATAATTAGCGACCACACGTCACACTCTTCGCACCATCAGTTCACGACTTTTTTTATGATGCTTTGTTATTTTAAGTCGCAACTTTGTCGTAATTTTGCGAACTATGCGTAGCACGTGGTCAACGCATAGTATTACGACTTGTAGAGTCGCAAAACGGCTTCCTCACACCTCTCCTTGCAAACTTTCCGTCGTAATTCAGCAGTTTTTTTTGTAGTGAGCTATCAAAATTATTTATCTCAAACTTATGGTTGATCATAAACCTATCAAACTTTAGATACCATTGTCTAGGGGATTGTTTTAAGCCTTATAAGGAATTTTTAAGCAGGCAGACCTTATGCTCACTGCTTTTAGGAACAAAACCCTCAGGTGACATGTATATAGTTTCAATTAGATCCCCATGTAAAAAGACTGTTTTGACATATAATTGTTCTAGTTTTAGGTTGAATTTAGTTACAAAAGCTAATAGAATTCTTATGGATACATGTCTCACAACTGGGGAATAGATTTCATTGTAGTCACCTCCCTCCCTTTGAGTAAAACCCTTAGCTACTAGCCTAGCTTTATGCCTTTCTTTAATTACCCCAGGTATCTCTTCTTTTCTTTTGAAAATCTATTTGCAGCCAACTAACTTAAGATTTTTAGGTTTATCAACTAAGATCCAAGTTTTATTTTTTTCAAAACTTAACATTTCTTCTTTCATTGCTTCTAGCCATTTAAGTTTGTTAGAATCAGAAAGGACTTCTTTATAAGATAAAGGTTTACTAGTTATCAATTGCTCAACAATATTAAAAGCATAGAATACATACTCATCATTAGAGAGCCTGTTTGGAGGGATTATTGTTCTTCTGCTCCTGTCTTTTGCTAGTTGATAATTGCTCAGATCTTCTGATTCTTAGCCATGAACTTCTTCTGCTGGGTTGACTTCTTTAGGTTCCCCATTATGGGTGTCTAGAGAGTCAACTCCAGTGCACTACAAGAAAAATGTGATTTAATGACGGAAAATTAGCGACGAATTGAGGCAATAGTGCGTCGTTACAAGGGATTAACGAAGCAATTAACGACAAGACGGCCTGACGTTATTTTTGCCATCGTTAGATGAAACTAATGACGAAATGCCTCATTATTTAACGAGGGAAAAGTATTATATCGCTGTGTTTCGTTGACTAGAATGGAGCGATGGTTTTCGTCGTTATAATAGTCAAAGATACATGTTGACCTTAACGACTCAATTAGTCGTTATATAAGTCAAAGTCATGTTTCACTATAACGACTAAATGTGTCGTTACGGTCAACATGAGTCTTTGACTATTAACGACGTATTCTATCGTTATAGTGAAACATGACTTTGACTTATATAACGACTAATTGAGTCGTTACATTGTTTGTTTCCAACGACGTAGTGAGTCGTTGTATAAGTCATTGTTATATTTGACATTAATGACGGAATGCGTCGGTCAATTAAATTTTTATTTTTTTTAAAATTTAATTAGGGTTTAAGGTTTTAATTACAAATTATTGTTATTTGAAAATTAAATTTAATTACAAAATAAAAATTAAATTAAATTTAAGAAAAAATAATATTAAAAATCCCAAAATAATACAAAATATTGTTTTTTTTTCCTAAAGCTTAATCCCTAATCGACATGAGGATCAGATGGAGGATCGGGAGGAGGGAAACCAAAACCGGAAGTCGAAGAACCCTCGCCGCGCATCTGCGCCATGAAGATGTCCATCGTTGCCTTCATCGACCTCTCGAACTCAAGCCTGGACCGCTCGGACTCATCGAGACGAGCCGTAATCCCTGTCATCTCCGCCATGAGCCGTTCGTTGCTCTCTCAAAGCTCTGCAGTCTCAGCACTCAAAGTTTTGTTGCTCGCGCGAAACTCGACAGCCTCGATCGAACGAGCTGCCTGGGAAGACAGAGGTTGATCGGCGTAAATGACAGGGCCGAGGTTGCCGAGTCCAGGAACAGTATCGTCTGGACGTCTCCCTCCTGCTGCCTCGAGAAAAGCCGACTCGATATCCTCCTGTGTCGGCAGGGTGTCGGAGCTCGGTAAGCGATCAGCGAGAATCGCTTCGTAACGAGCCTAAAAAAAACAAATCATTTCATTAACTAATATACTAATAATCAATAAATTTGAAAAAGAATAAATGATAATTAACACTTACCGTTTTCTCTCTCGGCCTATCGTCTACAAAAGTCTGTGTATCTCCACCTTTGGTGTGGAGACGGATAAACAGCTCAGCAGCATGAACCGGACGACCCAATTTTTGCTCCTGTGAATTTTAACAATAATTAACGAATAATGAATAACTTACGAAAATGAAGTAAAAGTTAATTAATACAGAAAATAACTTACGAGTTATTTCTTGTGCTCGTATGTGGAGCGTGACCCTCCAGGGTGCTTCGACGGGTTGGCGTTCCGGTTGGCGCTATTGATCGTCGAAATGCGCTCGGCATCCGGCGTCTGAGTACGCGCCAAGATCTCCGCCAAGTCCTCCGCAGAAATGTGGGCCAACCGTTTATCGGCAGGGGCGTGGCGAATATTATAGCCAGTGTCCCTGTACCGAATGCCGCCTTGGTGATGCCAGGGAGCGTATATGACCTCGTCGGTCAGCTCCTCTAGAATATCAAAATATTGCTGAAAAAAATTAACTGTCAGTTTTCGAAATATTATATATATATAATTAAATATAATATTTTGAATTTGTTTACCTTCCATGTTTCAAACATCCGCAGCTTGTGCGCAGCAGAGATGCTCTGCCAACGAGGGTGTCCCCGTACAGGAAGCATCTTCAATACCTCCGTAAATCTCCTCGAAACCTCCCGTGATGGATGTAACCTATTGAAATGCAAAGGAAACATTGAAAAGTTAGAATTTGTAAATAATAAATAATTAATGAAATAAGAATACAAACTAAACAAAACTTACTGGCCGCCCTCAAATGACAGGCGAACCCTCCTGGAAATAGACATCTGCACGGGCTCCTGCGCCGGGTCGATAGCCTCGTCCTGAACGATCGTGTCAGGGGTATCCCCGGGACGGACATCATCCTCCTTACTGGGGGGCTGACTCCCTGAACTGCTGGCACCAGGTGTGCCAGAAGGTGCTGGAGGGCGTCTACGGGTAGGCGTGACCTACAATACAATAATTAAGTAATTAAAATTCTAACCTATAAACTATATTAATTTCAAAACTAAATTAACTAATTAACATATAATTAAATGAAAGCATACATACATTTCAAACTAAATTAACTAATTAACATATACTTAATTAAAACTAACTAAATACATATAATTAAATGAAAACATACATACTAATTTCAAACTAAATTAACTAATTAACATATAATTAATTAAAACATACATACACATTTCAAACTAAATTAACTAATTAACATATAATTAATTAAAACTAACTAAATACATATAATTAAATGAAAACGTACATAATAATTTCAAACTAAATTAACTAATTAACATATAATTAATTAAAACATAACTAATTACATAAAACTAAATACATATTACATACATTATCTAAATTACACCAAATTAAATTAAAATCAACTAATTTTAAACTAAATTAACTAATAACATGCTAATTAGAAATTTTAAACTAATTACATAAAAACAAATATTAAATTTGAAGAAACTTACTCGGATTTGTTCCAATGATTGAGGTTTTTGAGAAAGGGAAAGGGTTTTCAGAGAAATGAGAAAGAATTGGCTGAGAGAATCGAAGAAGGAAGAATTTTGTTTGAGAGGAAAAGAAGAAAAACGGAGGAAGGATGGTGAAAATGGAAGAAACGGATCTGTTTTAAAAGAGATTTAACGACGTCTTTCGTCGTTAATCACTTAAAAACGTGTCGCAAGTGTTTTCGTAACGACGGAATACCTCGTTCTAGCTATGCAGTTCGTCGTCTACGTTCTTATGGCGATGAATAACACGACGCAATTCATCACTGATAATTTATATACACGACGAATTTCGTCGCTCACGCCAATTTTCAAATAAAGTGAAAGTGACTATTCATATTCATGGGCGACGAATTGCATCGACCATTCGCGCCACAATTTTCGTGAAATTTTTTATCTTCGCGCCTTATTAATTACATGTAACGACGCAATCGGTCGGCCTTGAATTTGAACAGTTTCCCATAAACTATCCTTTTGATTTACTTACGATGCATTCTGTCATTAATGTTCAATTATATCTGAACTTAACGACCCATGGCATCGTTATATTCAATGTATATCTGAACTTAATGACGCATGGCATCGTTATTTTCAATGTATATCTGAATATAACGATGCCTTCCGTCGTTAGTATCATTCCTATACTTAGAAAAAATTCATCCCATCATTGTGTTCTGTGAGGTTTTACGACGCATGGCATCGTTATTTTTTATGTATATCTGAATATAACAATGCCTTCCGTCGTTAGTATCGTTCCTATACTTAGAAAAAACTCATCACATCATTGTGTTCTGTGAGGTTTTACGACGCATGGCATCGTTATTTTCAATGTATATCTGAATATAACGATGCCTTCCGTCGTTAATATTTGTATTTTTTTTTTGAATTATTTCCCCTGTTACACATAGACACTTCAATCATCGTAATCAGAATCATTCATCTTTGTTGAATCAATGCTGTCTTCTTCAGTGTCTTCTTCGTTTGTTTCATTTGGAGAAGAATCTTTGTCATTTTCAGGTGGAACATAGACATTCCCTTCATCAAAAAGTGTCTCTGATGCGTCATTCAACGGACGCGCGAGGTCGAATTAATACCTTCATCGATTTCACGATTTTGCACTTCATCCTCCTGGAATGCAACGTAGTTCTCACTATTTTTATCGGGGAGGCTGTCATCTATTATCATCGGTCTTACTTTACGGACAACTAACCAATCGGATAAATCTCGGCGGTGAGCGGGATAATTTAAGTAGTAAACCTGAATTGCTTGTTGTGCCAAAACAAAAGCGATCTTGGGTGTGAATGTGTTTTTCCCAGGTTTACCTCAACAATTTTAAGATTGATATTATTGCGAACTCCACCTCGTCGCGTTGTTTCAAACCATGTGCGGTTAAAAAACGATTATACGTTTAAGACTCGGACCCGCAAATTGAAGCTCAATAATCTCATCAATGATTCCATAGAAATCTTCTGCATTGTTCCCGAACACTTGACCCTTTATACATACGCCACTTTTGTTTGTTGCCCGGTTCACTGAATGAGCTTTTGTTTGAAATCTGTAACCTTGCACCAGATAACCGGTGTAAGATCTTGCAATTCTGGATGGACTTTTGCGATCCATATTATACGTTGATCAACGATCAGAATTGTGGGATTGTCAACGTAATTGTAAAACAAGGAACGAAAATGTTTATCGATGATGTTCCCTTCTTCTGATTCAGTAATACCGGGATGCGATGGTCGTACACATGAATTCACAAATAATCTACATAAAATGTATTAATGTGAAAATTTAAACAAAATTATTCATGTTAAATAAAACAAAACTCCATGAATTAGAAAAAGTTACTCAATATATGGCTCTACTTCCGCACAGTTGCATAATAAGTAAGTCTGGACGACATGATACTCCTCATTACTTAAGTTTCTCCGCATAGATTTGCCTAAACCTTTTCCTGGTACGATAAACATATCCAAGTTGTTCAAGTCTACACCTTCTAGAAGAGTGTCAACCACGTTACGGTTCACTGGACGAAAGTGGTCGGAGATATGTTAGTCGAAGTAATACGAACAGAACGTAGTTGTCTCGTGTACCAGGTACGCATTATAAATCGATCCTTCCACTCGTGCTTTATTTCCAACAATTTTCTTCAATCTATGCAAATATCTAGAATTCGTGCAGTAAAATAAATCTAAAATTTAGCATCATGTGTATTTAAATATATACTAAAAAAGGCAATTAACATAATAATATTTTACCTTTCAAACGGGTACATCCATATGTATTGAACAGGGCCCCCAAGTAGTGCCTCATACGGTAAATGAAAAGGAAGATGCTCCATCGAATCGAAAAATCCGGGTGGAAACATTCGCTCTAGTTTGCATATTATAACTGGAATCTCTCGGTTTAATGATTCGATTGTCTCTCATGTTAAATCTGCGCATGTCAAATCTCTGAAGAACACACTTAACTGCGCCAACGGTTCCCAATGTTTCTGTTCGAGGAATGGTCTGAAAGCAACAGGCATCAATCGTTGCATAAAAACGTGACAATCGTGACTTTTCATTCCGAAAACAGTATGACTCTGCATGTCAATGCATCTCGAGAGATTAGAAACGTAACCATTGGGGAACTTAATCGATCGCATCCATTCAAACAGTAATTTCTTCTCTTCTGTACTTAACACGTATTTGGCCTTGGCGTAGTGCCCATCTTCATCCGGCTCTAACTCGGGGCGACGACATATTTCTTGGATGTCATATCGTGCTTTCAGGTTGTCTTTCGTCTTATTTGGCACATTTAAAACTATATTGAAGACATTGTCGAACACGTTCTTTTCGATGTGCATTACGTCCAAGTTGTGCCTAATTAGTAAATCTCCCCAATACGGTAAATCCCAAAATATATTTCGTTTCTTCCATCCACTGTTTTTACCAGCGGCCTTGTTTGCAACCTCAGCGCCTATTTCAGTAAATTTTTTCATGCCAATAGAATCTAACCCGTGTAATATTTCGATTCTGCTATAAACTCGGGGCGGCCCTTGAAACAAATGGTCCAACCTACGATAAGTTTAAATTAATTATAGCAGAATCGAAATATTACATGGGTTAGATTCTACGATAAGTTTGATCGAAACAAATGGTCGCTCGGTAAAAATCTTCTATGACAATAAAACCAACACGTTTTCCGTCCATGTTTCAAAGGGAAAGCTCCAGTGTCAATCATGCAATGGGGGACAAGCAAACTTTTCGGATGTGCTCCAACCTACGATAAGTTTAAATTAATTATACATAGTATTATGCAATGAGAATAACTTATAATTAATAAGCTATCGTGCTTACCAGATAACATTGAATATGCCGGGAAGTCACTTATCGTCCAAATTACTGTGGCTTTCATACAGAAATTTTGTTTTCTCGATACATCGTAAGTCAACGCTCCATTATTCCACAAATTAGTCAGCTCAACAATAAGAGGTTAGAGGTAGATATCTAACCTTTGTTTTGGACTCTTTGGACCCGATACGATAATCGTTAAGAATATCACAGGATCTTTCATATATATCGATGGAGGGAGATTATAAGGTGTCAACATAACAGGCCATATAGAGTATTGTGCACCAGAAGCGCCGTACGAATTAAAACCGTCAATACATAACCCCAATCTCACATTTCTAATCTCACTTGCAAATTCTGGATGACAACGATCCAAATGCTTCCACGCGTCAACATCAGATGAATGTTTCATATGACCATCCTCTTGCGAATGCTCGTAATGCCATCTCATATGAGATGTCGTGACTTCCGATGCATACAGTCGTTGAAGTCGAGGAGTGATCGGTAAATAAAACATACGAGTATGTGGAATGAGAGTGCGTTCACCTTGTTTATATCTCGGATGGAAACAGAATTTACAATTATGGAGACTCGAATCTCCATCACCCCAGAATATCATGAATCCGTTCGGGCAACAATCAATCTTCTCAACAGGCAACCAAAGACCCTCCACTAATTTTTTCGTGTCGTATAAACTTCCTGCCAGCGTGTTGTTCGCAGGAGCGCAACGATGAAACCATTGTGCAATCGAATTAAAACCTCTCTCTGGAATATGATATGCCGATTTTATATTTAGAAGCTCCGTAGCTACAGCCAGTTGACTGACATCACAACCCGGGTATAACGGCATACTTGCTGATTCGAGCATATGATACATTCGTTGCGCTTCTGGATTCATTTCCTCCTCCTCCTCCTCTAGAATAGTTTGATTATCGTCTTGAGTATGATTAAACGTACCTTCATATATCATATGCTGCATTTATCCATACTCTTGCTGTCTTTCATCCCGATCTTCTTCCAAATTCGGTATAGCATTTGAGCTGCTTCTTTGGTACAACACAGCTCGCTCCAACGCCGCATTATATTGATCGTCAAATTCCCCTTGATAAACCCACTTGAAATAATTCTCCACAAACCCACGACTATACAGGTGTTTCTTCACATCAAATGAAGAATATAACTTCTTATTTTTACATTTTCTGCACGGACATCGTATCATTTTTCCATTACGATCAAAATCCTCTGTACTTTCACAAAACTCAACGAATTCTTCAACCCCTGCTACGAACTCATTGTTCAAATAGCCTTCTAAGAGACGAACATACATCCATTCACGCATTTTTTTTTGCAGTAGAAAAAAAACGAAAAGAAATAACAAAATGTTTCTGATGATGAGTTCTTTGCATTCCTGAGGCATATATATACTGTGAGCTAACGACGAAATCCGTCGTTAATATCTAAAATAACGATCGATTTCGTTGTTGAAATGGCGGGAAACATTCCCTCCATAACGTGGGGCGACACAATAGGTCGTCTGTTTGCGCGCAAATGTTTCGCGCCATCGTATACGACGCACTGCATCGTTCCCTATTAACACGAGAATTTTTGGCGCCATTATTAGTGACGCCAAGCATTGTTAATACCAAATTATTTTTTCCATTAAATATATTCGATTAATTAGGCGACGGAATGCATCGCTGAAAGTCAACTTTTCACAAGAGCGATGTATTCCGTCGTTAGTGTGGGACGCATTTACTTTTCGTCGCTAGCGCTCCGTCGCTATTACGATAGTTTCTTGTAGTGGTGGAAGCTTCAGTTGGATTATCAGATAGCTCCACCTCATTTTGAGTACCTGTTTGTTTTTCTGCATCATACTCACTAGACTCATCAGATGGTTTAAAAAATATATCACTTTCATTGAACCTGACATATCTGCTTATGAAACTTTTGAATTGGCCATTTGAAAGTGGTTCCCACAGTTTATAACCTTTTACTCCATCAGGGTAACCTATAAACATACATTTTATGGCTCTAGGTTCAAGCTTCCCTTCTTTATTATGTGCATAGGCAGTACACCCATAGCTTCTTAGGTGATTGATATTAGGAAGGGAACTAGTCCACATTTCTTGTGGGGTTTTAAATACTAGAGCTAATGAGAGACACCTATTTATTGAATAGCAGACTATTTTAATAGCTTCAGCCTAGAACCTTTTAGGTTGACTGGCAGTGTTCATGATGCACCTAACCCTCTCTAATATTGTTTTATTCATCCTCTCAACAACACCACTTTGCTAAGGGGTTAATCTAACTATTTTATGTTTGGTAATACCTTCATCTCAACAGAATTGGTTAAACTCCTCAATCAAGTATTCAAGGCCATTATTTGTTCTTAAAGTTCTAAGTTTCCTATTGGTTTGGGTTTCCACAGCCTTTTCCATGTTTTAAAATGGTTAAAGGCTTTCTGATTTATGCTTTAGGAAGAACACCCAAACTTTCCCGTAAAAGTCATCTATGATGGTTATGAAGTTTCTACTTGAACCTAGGGAAGGGTTATTAGATGGTCCTTTCATATTAGAGTGGACATAATTTAAGGGTCCACTAATTGTGTGTTGACCTTTTATGAAACTGACTCTAGTAGACTTCCCTAGCACACAACTTTAACAGAAATCTAGTTTCTGGATTTTGGAGTTATCAAAGATGCCTTATTTTGCTAATTCTATGAGACCTTTCTCACTCACACGTCCGAGCCTCCTATGCCACAATTGAGTATGGTTCTCAGCTTTCTCAATGGTGCTTGCAGCAAGTCCAGTGACTATTTCTCCCTCTAGGATGTACAATCTATTGACCTTAGTCCTTTTCATCCACACCATAGACCCACTTATAACCTTTAGGTTTCCATTTTTGGCAGTATAGGTCATGCCCTCTTCTTCTAGGGTTCATAAGGAAATTAGGTTCCTTTTTAGTTCTGGGACATATCTAACTTCTTTTAGATTTATTATGGGTCCATCTTTGGTTCTAATTCTAAGCTCTCATATCCCCCTAACCTTGAAAGGTTTATCATCTCCTATAAGGACAGTTCCTCCATCCATGAGCTTAAGGTCAATGAACCAATGTTTGTGATTTGTGATGTGTGATGTGGAAGGTACACTCAGAGTCCATTACCCATTCATTCTTAGGTGTCTTGTTATCAACCATTAGGACATCTACAACAAGGGCATCCCCTTGATTAGCTCTGTCTCCCTCTACATTGTTCCCTGAGTTATTGTTATGATTCTGGTTTTTATTATTGTTTCTTTTAGGAAAAAAATCTCCTAACATGACCCATTTCATTACATTGGTAACATTTAACATTTTTCAAGTATATCCTAGATTTGGATCTTGATTTACCTCTCCATTTCTGATTTCTATCTACTGATCTACCTCTTATATTAAATACTCTCAGCCTGACTCTACTAGTAGTGGCTTTAGCCTTAAATTCCATATTCCAATATCTAAGGGAAGAGATTACCTCATCTATGGTGATTGTGGCTCTTCCAAAATTGATTGTAACTTTGATTTCTCAGTAGGAATCATTTAGAGAGTTCAGGAAAATGATGGTTTTACTTTTATCTCCTATCTTTTCTTCATCAATGGAGGCAAGTGTGATGGTTATCTTCTTGAACTCATCTAAGTTCCGTTCCAGGGATTTGGAGTTTTCCATCCTGAATCCGAAAAATTTCTCTTTCAGTAGGATCCTATTTGAAAGAGATTTAGTGAGATAGATTGCTCCCAGCTTTTCCCAGACCTCATATGCAGTATCTAACCCATCTAATTGTCTCATTGTTACATCTCCTAGATGCAAGATTATCACAGAGTAAGCTTTCAGGTAAGTCTACTGGATCTTCAATTGCTTTGTGAAGATCTTTGTTTACCAATAGAGCCTTCATTTTCTTCCTCCAGGAGTCAAAATCGCCAGTTCCATCAAACATATAGAGTTCCACCTTCATCGCCATTCAGACACATGATCTTTGATCTTTCTGAATATTCTTGGATGATTAAGAGAAATAAACTTTCGCAAACTCTGATATCAATTGTTGAATCTTAAACTCTAATTCACACACAAGAACAGTAAAAGATTAAGTAAGAAATGACACAAGATTTATACTAGTTCGACTATGAGGGCCTATATCCAGTTGTTGAAGAGAACCTCAGCCATGCACTAATTAAACCTTCAAACTAGGGTTACAATGGATCTTGCAAACTCTGAAATCACTTAGCCTTTGAACACAGAGTCTAAACAATAACTCTAGATAGGTTTCATTTTACAAATAAGTTTTTTTACTACTATTTTATAAATATTGGACCTAATTTTACTATTTTTGTAAGATCCCCTTTATTTTTATAGATTTAAATTTTCCTTTATGTATACTAAATTTAAGGAATTTTTTTACTTTCTTAAATCTGACATAAATTAAGAAAAATTAAAAGGGGTATGTTTAATTTTAACAATATATTTTAAATTGACGGATGGTGGTTTTGGGTAGGTTTGTTATATCTATAAAAAGTTGTGTTTATCTGAAATAAATAATATAAAACTATCAATTACTGAAAATAAGATAAAAATAAAAAGGGAAAAAATAATTTTGTTTAAGAAAAATAGAAAAGAAAAATCAAAACCACTTAAAAACCCTAGATTTCCCGAAACCACCACAAGTAAGAAATCAATATTTCCCCATAAATCACCCCTTTCACTCATCTTCTTTCCTTTCATTTTTCCTACGCCCAAGAAACAGAGTCTTTTTCACCAACCCATCTAATTTTCTCTCTCTCGATGGCGATCATCTCCGATTACGAAGAGAAAGAAGTAACCCTTAAGCCAAAGAATCCTTCTTCTCCCTCTTCCTCTCCCTCTTCCTCATCTTCAAAACCTTCTCAGTTTAACGCTACTTTCGACCCTTCAAATCCTCTAGGGTTTTTAGAGAAGGTGTTTGATTTTCTTTCCAAGGAAAGTGATTTCCTTTTGAAAGAAAAAGTTGACAAGGAAATTGAGGCAGTCGTGCTCAGAGCTGTGGAGAAGAGGAAGAAACAGGATTCGTTAGAGGAAAGTAGAAAGGCTGAGAAGAGAGTGAAGGAAGAATCAAAGATTTCTGTGAAGGAGGAGCTTAAGGCTGTGAAGGAAGAGGGTAGGGATGTGAAGGAAGAGGTTAGGGCTGTGAAGGAAGAGCCTAGGGCTGTGAAGGAGGAGCCTAGGGCTGTAAAGGAGGAGGTTAAGGCTGTGAAATTGGAGGAAAACAATGGAGATTCGAAAGAGGAGAATGGACCTAGAGGTAATCACATCTCTTTTCATACTTATCTCGCTGTTTATCTTGTCTGTCTTTGATTTTGTTATTGTTTAATTTTTGTTATTGCCTTTAGATTTGAAAAAAATTAATTGTTTTATTCTTGATTTCATTAATGGAATGGAATAAACCAAAGAAAAGGGGAGCACCTCTAGCCAATCAATTGACATGGAAAAGACGTGAAAGAATAAGAATACAATAATTTGGGATTTTTCATTGGAATTTTACATGACACATTATCGGGCGAAACTGTTAGAGTTTTTCTTTTGAATCATGTCTTTGGTGTTTGTCCTCTCGAAAAGAAGTTCTCTTTGGAAGAAATTAAATTTCTTTGTATATTTTTCTTTCCACACCCATTTGCAATTTTTAGAATGGATATAACAGCACTGCTTGGAAAGGTATTAAAGATTCCACTGGAGCAACAAGTCCAACACCAAGTGTCTTGTCTTCTCTTTGGTTGAGAAAAATAACTAGCAATAGCTTCCATAAGTACAATCTAATTTTATCCAATAAAGAATTTAACATAACCAATTAGTGAGAAGGGAAAGTTTTTTGTTGTTTACATCACCACCAAAACCAAGCTGACAAATCATCTTGGGTGCTTGACGTTTTCCAAGCCAATAGTTGAGATCCTCTTCTCCATGTCAAGGGCCACATAATTAGGCAATCTGAAAGTTGAGTCATATTATATGGGCACATTGGTAAGAGAGGCTTCTCTATTTATAATGGAACAGTAAAGAGTGTCTATGGTCTTCTACTGGAGTTTTTAACACACTATGCAATGTGTCCACCACATTTATTTGATAAATGCTTTTTCATCTCATGAGTTTGATTTCCTGAACCTGTAGTGGTAATTTATTTTATAAAAAATTTTATATCTGGATTTTCAATTATTATGTAATTTTGCGTTCCTTTAGGTGATGTATCTGGCTTTCAGACAAAAATTGCTTCTTTTTACTGATTTTTTTTCTTTCTTATGTGCATTTTCAGTTCCTAACCAAGGTAATGGCCTTGATATGGACAATTACTCCTGGACACAGACCCTCCAAGAGGTCAACATTAATGTACCAGTACCCAAAGGAACTAAATCCAGATTAATTGTATGTGAGATTAAGAAGAACCATCTCAAAGTTGGACTGAAGGGTCAACCGCCAATCATTGATGTATGTTTGATTGAAGCTGTTGTGTTATTTATTTCCCTTTTCAGTTCATAATCATTGTTATACTTGCAGGGAGATTTTTATCAATTAGTCAAGCCTGATGATTGTTATTGGAGCATAGGTACTTTTTTTTTTAATGAAAAACAGTGAATAATTCATGAAAAAGTGTTTTTTTTATTAAAAAAAATCTCTTTTGCATATGATTTATGTTGAGGGTATTAAAAGTCTTTGGAAATATGATGTTAATATAACAAGGAGATTAGTGGATATAAATCGTCAGTTAGAGATGGTTCTTTTTATTTGGAAACTTATTGCATTGAATATTTGTTTGTTTCTTTTCAAAAAAAAAAATTTGTTTGTGTCTTATCATATTACTTGTTCAGAGGATCAGAATACCATCTCTATTCTTTTGACTAAGCACAACCAAATGGAGTGGTGGAAGTATTTAGTGAAAGGTGATCCTGAGATTGATACTCAGAAGGTTGAACCTGAAAGCAGCAAATTGGCTGATTTGGATCCAGAAACCCGGCAAACAGTTGAGAAGATGATGGTATGTATTTTGATCTACTATTATTTCTGTGATGCACATGGTTTGTAATGGCACAGTACCTTCTTCGACGCATGTTCATATCCTGGTGAAATTACTAATTGCTATATTTTTCTCCTTTTGGATACACGAAAAAAGTACAATGGGGGGTTGAGAAGGATAAGGAATCCAACCCTCCATTAGGCTTGGTAGATACAAAAAATTATCTAGTGGACATGAAATATGAAAGGAGTATAGTTTCAAAAACTCTTTAGCACCACCTGGAAACTCTTACAGGTTCTATCACTGAAAATTGGATAGTTTTTTTCAATAATCTGATGGAAAGTTCCGTAAGATGAACTCTCTATCACTTAAATTCCATTTATAATTATGGTTCCACCCACCCCTGATTATGAACGTAAAAAATTATCTTCATTATCTATTTTACTACTGGTGGGAGGATAAAGAAGAAACTTGAGGCATAATGGTTTGTTGCTTAACCAAAATTGTGCCCCGAGTCTTTGGTCTTTCTCTTTCTTGCTCAACCATAACGAGAAGCCTTATGCTTTTTATTGCACTGAGCGACCCCCTGGGACTTTGTGTACTTTTGTATTTCCAGTAACATTCGAACCATAATCATCTTTATGGTGGTTGCCAACTCAAAGTGCAACCTTATTCTACAAGGTATTAGTTTCTTCCTCTTACACCATGTCCATTTAGTAATCAAGGCTATATTCTTAGCTTGGATGTTGCCCATAACAAAACCTCATTCCAATATATGCTAGAACTATCTTGTCCAACTAACTAAATGACTGTCTCTCAAAATCAGGTCATTCCCTCAAGAAAGTCTTTTAATTTTTCTCAATGGCCTCCTGGTTTTATGGTGATAATTATAATGGGACATTTGCAAGGGTGGTTGTATATGAGTCACCCCCCCAAAAGACAGTTGGGTTTTCTTCCATGTTTCTGGTTGCTAAGGCACTCTACAGACAAGCAAGCCAAAACTTATAATATAACCGTCAAAGGCTGTTCAAGTTAGTTGCTGAGTGGAGAGGGGGTGGCGTTTATTTAGATTGGTTTTTTGTTGTGATCAGAGGTCATACATTTTCTCAAGCTTGACTCTATTTAAGTCCGCTGATTCTAATAATTCTTGTTTTCAAGGATTTTTTTTTTATATGAATTATTCCATTTCTGTGGCTTCTTATGTTATCAGAGCATAGATTTTAAAATTATGTTTCTGTTCTCATGTTATTCTGTGATTTGCTAGTTCATTCTCGTGTCATGCCTAAGTTATGTTGCCAAGATTTATGAGGCATTTGATGTAAATAATTCTTGCTGTTTATATATATATAGCATTAGGTGCTGTCACGCAGCTTGATAATCAATTCATTTTTTTCTGACTATTTTGGAATAATTTACAGTTTGATCAAAGGCAGAAGACTATGGGACTCCCAACTAGTGATGAGATGCAAAAGCAAGAGATAATGAAGAAGTTCATGGCTCAAGTGAGCATTTGGAACTCTGTTTTTTTTTTAAATCTTGACCGACTCTTTCTAATTGATTTCTATTTCCTGCAGCATCCGGAGATGGACTTTTCAAGGGCAAAAATATCATAGATGGAAATATTTTTCAGTCAGAGTCTATAGAAAAGCCCCCGATCCATCCCCCCCCCCCCAAAGAAAAAAAAAAAAATTATGCACTCATACAATTGTGCTCTCTTGAGAATTGTGATGGTGGGAAGTTTTTGTTCATGTGCATGTAACCTTTTGGGTTGCAGAATTTTGATGGGGGCATTGCTTGTTTTGCATAATATATTGTGCATAGACTTAGTTAACTCAGTTTTGAGTACTTTTGATAGAACAACTTTATTTTAGAAACATATTTTTAAGAGTATTTGTGACAAAACTCCCGCCCAGACATACCTTTAGGCAATTTTTTAAAGAGTTTATTATTTTTGGTTATCCGATCAAGTCGTGTTGGAAAGTAACACCTTAAAAATGGACTTGATCCGTTTGATACGTCAACAATATATGAAAGATTGTGGCCAAACAAGGTAGGTGAGTATTATTGCATGTTTTTTTTCCCTTTTATGCTGATGACAGTTTTTTAAATTGCTGACTTTAGTCACCTTACAAGTCATTTGTTTTTAATTTTTTTTACCAATTAGATCACAACTTTAGTTTGGATTCTAATGTGGTTTCGAGAAGCATTTTTGTGCTTTGTTCTTTTTTGAACATATCGAATATCTATTTATATTTATCTGTTCACAATTCAAAAAAAAAAAAAAAACGTAGAATATATATATATTTTATAATTCTCTTTCACTAATGGTTTATGTTTTTAAAAGAATTGAGGTTTTTAGTTTTAAAATTATATTTTTGTGAACGTTGGTTTTAAGATTGATCCGCTGATGAGGCCTGATGGCTGAGATGGACTTTAAACAAGCTTTTCCTATACCCTTTTTCCTTCATTAGAAACGTCCTTTGTGGCAGTCACGCCCTTTCCTACTTGGCTCATTTTAACCGACAAAAATTTTAAAAAAAATTACGAGTGGGATGTGATAAATTTAGAAACATAAAATGTAGGGGTGACTACTCCGTTGGAGGTGGGTAAGATTATTATTATTATTATTATTATTTTTTTTTTTCATTTCACTGTCCTTTTCAAAAAAATGGTAATGGGTTCACTTAAGGTTCTATAATCCTTTGTCATTTTCACTTAAGGCCCAAAAGCCCAATCAAATGAAATGGCTTTTCTTTTGGGGTACCTATAATCCCATTTCCAAGTGTAAGAGTTGTACTTTTTGATTCTATTGACATTGTACCAAATGATTTGGCTTGCTTATGTTGTGATTTGTGAACAAAAAACCAAAATACAGCACATAAAAATGGATGGCTTTAAATGGCTCTCTCACCTTTTTACCAAATGCCAAAAAAGATTCATTTTCTCCTTCTGCCTCATAAAATACTCGCATAAGAAAGTTTTCTTGTAATTATATTAATAAATCTCTTATTGTGTTTAATTTATTTTTACTTGAATCTTGGGAGAGAGATCACATGAAGTGGATGGCGTGTCTTGTAAATTCTAGATTAAGATGTTCCCACTTTCTTGATTGATAATATTATATTCTCATTATTTCATGAAACCAGAAAAAAAAATTAAAAAAAAAGAGAGTGAAGGTTCAGCTTCTAGATATAACAATTCCCTTTATCTTTATGGTTTGAATTTTTTAATTTAATTTTTACTAATGAGATTGTTGAATTCAAATTTTTTGAATTTAATATTGTGTGTTTTGATGTGCCATCACTTGAGATCAAATTCTATATAAATGGTGAGTTGTCTGTCTTTTATTTATTTTTTTCTTCCTAAAATTATGAAAATACAACTAGGACTTGAAAAATTAAATTATAGCGATGTTTTAAATAATTGAGTTATTCATATTCTATTATAATGGTTTCGAGCTTCAATTAAAATTTCATATTCTACAACAAAATTATGAAAATATCATTTTTGATAGAATTACCATGATTAAATTCAAATATGCATCATGTAAAAAAAATGTAGGAAAAAATATGACCCACTCTACCACAAATATGTTTTGAGCTATGTGTTACGGTGTTAAGACCTTTGGGGTTAGCTCTCCACGCGTTTCATTAACTTTTTTTACCTACGTTATACTTAAACAAGTTTATATAGTAGGACCTGTTTGCTATGCTGCATGAATGATTTTACTATGTGTTGCACGACTGGTTTATGGATACCTGTTTAGTGTGATTTTTAGCAGCTTACGTTAATTATTTATGGGAAACAGCCATTGTACAAAAATTAATTTAGTTTCACTAGTAGATTATAATGATCACTAAATTATGTATATAATTGATAGTCTCTTAGACAGGAGTAAAAAGCCACTAATTAAGGCCCATCCCTCTTGAGAGGACAATCCTAAAAATAACCATAGGCTTCCTATAAAAAGTGTGAATGTTAATAATACAAATTTAGCGTGACTTTTATTATTTATTTACTTTTACCAATTTCTGATAATAATTAAGTAAAACTTCTTCATAATTTACGATTATGTACCATGTAGAATTCCTTTTTATCAGTGACTCAATTGAATTGCTAGATAATTGCATTTCTTATATATGAAATTATTACTTATTTTGTTTTAGCTAGAAAAGTATATTTTTTTTAAAGAAAAAAACTTACTCGGTGAGCCTTTTTAACTCATTATTTTCAAATGTTTTTTTCTGATATAATTTGAGTTCCATATATGAGCCTAACGAGTAACCTATTCACTAGTTTTATATCAAAATTCAATTAGTTTGTAAATGTCATTATATATGAGCATGTAATTTTATATAGCTTAGCTTTCAGTGGCTTTTGTAAATATAGTTGGGCATAATGAATTTAATATTGATTGTCTTAGTTAGAGTTTATATGGTGGATCAGGTGGATCCTTTGTAGTATGAGACTAGTTATAGAAATGTTAGCCACCCCATTTTAAATTAGTATAAATGGTCACTAGAAGGCAACAAAAATACCAAAACACCTCACCAAATTTTCTATGCTAGCTATAACATCATCTCTCTTCTCTTATCTCTCTCCTTCCTATATATTTTTAAAATTAAACCATTTCTTTCTCTAAAAAAAAAAATGCTTTATCTCCACCATTTTTCAGGGAGAGTTTCCTCAAGAAGAAAAAATGAAATTTAGGAATCTATAAATTTTTAGTAATTAATTGAGATAACTTATATTTTTAATGGTTAAAAATTGAGAACATGCTCAATCTAAAATCAAACTCAAAATTATATTAATATATCTACATATTAAAGAATAATCTCTTGCCAAACAATCTACATCGGTTTACAATTTAAAATAATCCGAAGAAATTTTATAAATATTAGAAGAAAAAAAATCTATAGTCATAATCAAATTATTATTTTTATACTCATAATCAAATTATTATTTTTTAACTTTATTTATTTCTATTACCACTTTAATTCAATTGATCCAATTACTTTTGGTTCGTTAGTTCTGTTTATTAATATTTTAATTATAAAACCTTCTATATTACTCATTTATTATAAAAATAAATCTCTATGACATAGTATAATCACCCTATTTAAGTTTTACAAATAATTATTCGTTTTTTCCAATAATTTTTTAATTTAGTTTTAGATAAATTAAGTATCCATCTTAATAATAATATTATTTTATTCTCTTTCTTAGTTAATATAATTCTTCTTTTAAAAAATCAATTATTTATATAATGATAAAAATTAATATATTATTTTTATTGAGTAATATTTATAATGATCGGTTAATGATTTTAAAAACAAGTGCAACACATGTAAACTCTGACTAGTATATATAAAATACTAATATAAACATCAAAACTAGTTATAATGCCATTTTAGAAACTCAAGTCTCAATCATAGTAATATGGTAAAATACTAAATTACTAATGAGGATCATGATAGCTTAATTAGTATAGGTTTATTTATGAGTTATTATTATAATATTAGTTTATTTTAATGTATTTAATTAGTTTAATTTTAGAGTAATAGTTTTTATTCAATTTAGGTTAGGTTAGTTAATTTCTGTTGTAAGGCTATATAAAGTCATCTCCAGGTTTTATTTAGATCAATATTTTATCCTATCAATCAAATATTATCATTGAGAGAGCTTTCTTCTCTTTATGGATGTTTTTTTCCTTGTGCTCTTGGGATGAATTTTCCTTCTAGTATGGACTTGCTTGATTGAGGCCGTGGATTCGACCTCACACTACATCAGTGGTATTAGAGCTCCAAGATTCTGGGAGGTTCCGATTCACCACAACAGTTGGAAGTAAAGCGTTAGAGGTGGATTTAACCAGTACTAACAATTTGTCTTCGTCCGGTAAGATACACTACTATCCTGCATCAATTCTACATCCAAACCAATATATCTTTCACTCTTTGTGAATGTTCCATTCCATTTTAAAAAAAAACATAAATCTCAATCTGCAAAACAGCCCCATAAACTATCAAAATACTTCCATCTTCATTCACACACCATTTTCTTTGTTTAATCTCCATTCATAACCAAATTTCTTTCACCACGATCCTTCATCCAAACAGCCCCATTGACCCCACCTCATCTTCTTCATCAGTCTAAAAAAAAACAGTATCCATTTCTTTTAATTTTGCTCCAATGGGTAGCAATTTTCACAAGGTTAAGATTCCATCTTTAGTGGACTATCTGGGTTGGATAGATTTTGGGATTGAATTGAATGAGTGGATGAATTCTTTGAATAGTATGAGGTTGAATGGGACAAACAAGTCATTTTAGTTGCTAGAAAGTTGAGAGGTTTTGCTACTTATTGGTGGGAGAGATTTCAAAACCAAAGAGTGTATCAAGGCAAGAAGAAAACTCGAAGTTGGACAAAAATGAGAATCAAATTCATTTATAGATTTTATCAATTTGATGAAGAAGAAGGTGAAGATATAGAAATTTTGGCGTCGGAGGAGTTTTCGAGAGATTGTTAATTTGATGCCCATTTACCTCGATTTTAATTTCAAGAAGCGGGCTCGACGAAATCAAAGACCATGGATTTTATTATTTACATCCTTTTCATGGCCCATTGATTTGGGGCCACTTTGGATTTGGGATGAGGATTGTCGAGAGTTTTTGATTGGCATCTTCTTTTCTTCGCTCGATTTTTTTAGTGTGGGTGAATAATGGGGATCATGATAAGTTAATTAATATAGGTTCATTGATGATTTATTATTAGAATATTAGTTTATTTTAATGTATTTAATTAGTTTGATTTTAGAGTAGTAGTTTTTATTCAATTTAGGTTTGGTTAGTTAATTTCTCTTGCAAGGCTATATAAAGCCATCTCTAGGTTTTATTTGGATCAATATTTATCCTATCAAACCAAATTTTATCATTGAGAGAGCTTTCTTCTCTTTAGGGTTGTTTTTCCCCTATGTTCTTGGGATAAATTTACCTTCAAGCATGAACTTTCTTGGTTCAGGCCATGGATTTTGCCTCGCGCTACATCAATTACACACAAAATTTATTAGTTGGCTTGTGACCCAGGGTTATAGATAGTGCCAAACTTCGTATCACCTAAAATATTGATTTAATAAAATACCCATTAATAATCTATTAGTTATTTTATATGTTAGAAAAACATATGGAAAAATTATAAAATGGTGGTTATTAACCCATAAACAAAGTCTCACACCCATCAATTCAATTATTTGTTTTTTCTACATAATCACTCGTCTTTTCCTACAAGTACTTTTGTACAACAAAATCATGTTATCTCTTTCCACCTCATCCCTCCATACATAACACAAAACCAGGAAAATCTATCTAACTTTCCCTTTTTAATTCTTTTCTTGCTTATCTTTTTCCACGACATCATATTCAATGAAAAAATCTCCAAACCCCCTTCTTATTTTTGTGAACAGTAGCACAAGAGAGCTCTTCCCTTTTTTTAATTCAAATTGCAAATTCTTTCAGATTCTAGACTTTCTATTTCACCCATGGAGTTTCTATTTTCAATCTTTTACTACAAAATTTATCAATAAAAAAATCCACATAACAAACCTTGTTACACAACCAAAATCCACCAAAACCTTATTTAAGGAAAACAACAACAATTAACAACCCATCCATGAGAATAATTAATTGAAAAATTACCCAAGGCTTGAGATCAAATTCTTTACCCAAGTGTGCTTCCAAGCTCTTCAAGAGACCAAACCTAAAAACATTTTTTTCCCTCTCTTTTTTCATTCACGTGTCTTCAGCCTCTGCCTTTATTTTTATTTATTTATATTTTTTTCTATTTTTTTAAAATCTCAATCCAACTGTCAAAAGCCAACCACACCTTCTTTTCCCAACAAGCAACATTTACTTTGTTTTTTTTTGACCCCTTCCTATTTTTCTTCTAATAAATAAAACAAAAACAAAATAAGAGTTTACAACAATGTTAGTAGTATTTCCATAATAAGGCACCCAACCATTATTCATAATATCACATACTTTTTGAGTTACAACTTGAATGAATCTTGCTCACTTCAAGTTATAATAAGTAAGTTTGGATCTTATGATGAATAACATTTATTATAAGACAAAAAATGGCACATGTAAATATTACTATTTTAAAATAATCATTTATTTATTTATAGTTGGTGGGTGTCGAATCCACCAATTTTTTTTTTTGCTTTTGGTCCTTATAGGATTTGCAGTAGTGGTAAGTAAAGTCGATTCAACAGAGATTGGTGAATTAAAATAAAAAAGGGTTTTTTTCTTCAGATTTGTTGTAAAATTAAAGGAAACAACTAAAAATTAAGAAAAATTAATGAGAGAAAGTTTCCAACCAAAGGTATAATTATTGTTTTATTCGTATCAATTGATCATCGAAAACTCGTGACATCCTAAATCACTCTCTAAATTGGTTATGATTATTAAGAGGGCTTAGAAATCTATTCTTCCTTAATTCATCAGTAATTATGATGCGATCATTCATTACTTCCCTAACCAAAGACAACCATAGAGTACGATAATATAATCTAATCTATTGACAACAGTAAGTAGAGAAAAATCACCAATACAAAAAACAGGGGTATTAGTGCGAAATTTTAGCGGCGAAACTGTATATTTCGCCTCCAATACTCTTTTGTAAAGGCGGCGAAATTCAGATTTTCACCGCCCTATATTATTTTAGCTCATTTTAAAAAATAAAAAATAATAAAAGAATAGGAAATAGTGGCGAAATGCAAAGTTTCGCCACTAAAGGGAACTAGCGGCGATTCATTAAAAGAATAGGCGGCGAAAAATTTCGCAGCCAATACCCTTTAAAAAAGCCCTGCGCGTTCTTCTTCCCCATTTCTCTTTTTCCCTTCTCTGTCTTTCTCTCTTCCCAGTCGTGGGTTCCCTCTCCCTTTCGACGAGATTTTAACGTTTTCGGTGAGTATAGCTCCGTTTTCTTCGATTTTTCTTCCTACATTTCATAAATGGATGCTATATTAGTATTCTAATGGTGTATTTTAAGTTTTGTTTTCCATTTTAGATAGATTTAACCTAGGTTAGGTTTTTTCAAAAAAAAAATCAGGGGTTTTATTTTTAACCACAAATTTTGATTTCATTGATCTTGAAAGCTTTCATTGTAGTATGTTTATATAATATATTCATTTTTTTATGGTGATTTGGTACAAAATCATGCATATTTTAAGTTTGCACAACATATAACTTTTCATTTTCTCTAATGGCCTTTGTTTTATTTTTTTCAATTTTGAGTTGCAACTTATTCTTTGTTCATTTATGTGGTAATCTTGATTGATATGAATCAAAATAAAACTTAAAATTTATGAAATTTGCTACTTTTAATTTGGGTGTTGTTAATTTTTATGTTTAGCTTTTTTAATTTTATGAAAATTAGTTGGGTATAATTTTGTTTAAATTTTTTATGTTTGAATTTAATAATAATTGTTAAAAATTTAATATTTTTTGTTCATTATTAATTTTTTAGAGTTATTAGCGTAAAGCGTAGAGTATATTACTACATGACAAACATTGAAAGGTACGTACGTGTTTACATTTATACTTTACTTAGTTGCATTATATCGATGATGATTAATTTTTATTTTTTCAATTTTGACTATATTTGTTAATTGTTATTGGCCTATGGCTATCCTTCAGTAAAGTTAGCCATAGATTTAGGAATAAATTTAATGTTGATTTTATGATCTATGGCTATCCTACAGTTAGCCATAGTTAAGATATACTATATTGTTTTAGTTAGGAGAAGTTCGTACCTTTAGGAAAATCGACTTACAAGCTTATTGAAATACTTGTTCAGGTTGTAAATAAGAATATCTCTCAGTTCATGAGCCAATCAAATCACGAGGAAACAAATATGGTTGGAAATGTACGGGGGGAGGGAAGATGAAATGTTTGAGGTACTTCAACGACATAGGGGTTTTGGTGCGAAACCATATACCGACCACTTTCAAGAACTGGAAGTTCGTGTCTAACGAGATACGAGAAGTCATTGTTCATAAGTTGCATGTAAGTAACTAAGTATGCATATTATTACTAACATTCTTTGTTTTCAGAAATCACAGGGATTTATGTATTTAGAGCTACACATATTGATGCTAATGAGAAATTGATTAATGAAGAAGCTGAAGGTGGTTATGTAAGTATCACAAGTTTATTCATTAACAAAGTACATGATTGGAATATTGAATAATGTAATTTAACATGTAATTTTAACATTTTATCCATGAAGCGGCAGATTGTCGAGATTGGCAAGTCAAACAACTCAAGTGGATGGTGTTGACCAATCGATGCACACCTCGGACGGAGCAATATTGACAATTTGAGGCTATCGGTTGGGATATGTTAAGGGTGTAGGTGAAGTAAGAACATCAAAATCGACCTCTTCATCTTCATTTTTCGCCAATCCCAGGAGAGTTCGTAAATGGCAGAGATAAGGCAGATGATAGATTCTCATAAAGAAGTAATTGAAGCCGCTACCCAACGCCTACGAGAGATGGAAGAAAATTTTCAGAGTGAAATGCAAGTGAGAAAAGCAATAAAACTTCTTACATTGTATTGCCTAGTTTGATAAGCACTTTTGAAACAACCCAAACTTGAATTCTTATATTATATGCTTATTTTGATTTGAACATGTTTGTTTTGAAAATAAATTGTTCAATTCATGAAATTGCGATTAGGGGAAAAAAAAACTACTTATTTATACTTTGTAAGAATTGGCGGCGAAATATTTGACTTTTCGCCGCCGTAGACAATGGGCTTCGCCTCTAAAACTGGAATGGGCGGTGAAACGGTAAATTTCGCCGCCTTTTACCTTTCGCGTCGGAGCTATAGCGGCGAAATTACCGGCGACAAGTTTTCGCCGCCCATTTCCTTTGGCGGCGGCGAAAAAAATCGCCGCCAATACCCTTCATTTTTGTAGTGCACCAATTCTTAACCAATAAACACGAAACATTTGATTTATTTAAGTTAGAACATACACTTTCAAAGCATGACATGAGAAGTTCTATTTAATCAATCGCACTATTTGTCACTAAGATTAGAACACCTAAACAATTATAGATTTAAATGCCTAATTCGTAAATTATCAAATAAATGAATGATCAAAGGATTGGGTTTGAACTATCAATCAAAATGATAATACATAAAGTATGGAAAACGTACAAATAGAGAGATTAGAAGAAAAGAATGAATAATAGATCTCCAATACGAAGAGTCAAACGTAGATTAACCTTTAGTTGGAAAGAGTAGTTTAGCTAGAAAACATAAATAAATTCATCTAAAATTTGAAGAAAAATATGGGAAGAAGGTGCTAGGGTTTCTGCCTTAAATCTTATGTAATCCATTTAAACTATAAATAAATAAAGAATAATTTACTTACTAATATTTACATTATCATTTATTGTTATATAATAAATGTAATCCAACATAAGATCCAGAGTTACTTATGATAGGTTAAGATGAGCATTGGATGCAAGAAGATTCACTTAAGTTGTAACTCAAAAGGTCAGTGGTATTATGGATAAAGGTTTGATGCCTTATTTCTGGTAACACCACTAACACATCCCACTTATAAATTGGTACAAGTGATCTCATTTGGATCACTCATGTAGAGACATGTGAGTGGGGATATTGGTTCAATAGAAATTGTAGTAGAATGAACTAAGATATACTTATTGTCTTCTAGTAAAACCGTTCAGAAAAACACTTTGTATATCAATCAGTTGATCATGTACAATTGATCTTAATCCTGAGTGAATTATGAACTTCTGTTTGCAAGGCACAAACCTTTAATTTGCATAGGTGAGAGTGACTCGATATAGTTCTGTAACGTCCCGTTATTTTGAAGTGAATTTTTATTTATTTATTTTATTTATTTATTTATTAATGTTATTTATTTATTTCAATTTAAGTATTTAGTTTAATTATTATTTTGTAATTTCGATTTTAGTAGTTAATTTCGACCGAAATTCGTTTTAATCGTTTTGATGCTCTAAATTCGTTTCGGTGACATTAATAATTATTAATAGGCCAATTAATAATTATTAATCACCTTTAGATTTATTTAAGAGCATCGGGTTTCGATTCAGAAGTCAAAAGTCATAAAAGGACGCAACCGTCATTTCCAATTTCTTAAAATATCTAAAATTACTATTCATTTATTCTTTAAATATCACCATTTGACTATTTGCCTTCATCTTTCTCTTCCTTCCCTTCTCCATAACCGTAGGCCTATTTCTCCATGGATGGGTTTTTATTTTTCTTCATTTCTCATCCGTTACTCGATGGATCGGCTTGTTTTCGGTTCCGTTGGATTGGTAGGGACGAGGGCTACCTATCCAACCTAGCTTTTCGAAGTTTCTTGTTCCCTAAGGGAAGTCCCAAAAAGCAAGTTTTCAAAACTTTTTAGGTGGTTTTGTTCGTCTTTTATTATAAATGAGATTTGAAGTTGAAATCATGAATTTCTATCATGAAAAATGACGATTTTGAGCCCGGATTTTCGAAAACACTATTCACACGAGACACTATTCATCCAAAATCACTATTCACCCGAAATTGCACATTTGTTCGCATATTAGTTATGAATTGTAATATGTTGAACAATCGGTGAATTGTATGTGCAATTGCTCGGTGGTTGTTTCGTGGAAATTGGAGATTTGGAATTATTTGGCTAAGGTGAGAATAGTTAGGATTTAAAGTAATTATAGAAATCGAATAACTGTGAAGGTTTGTAGAGTTTGAAACTAAATTTAGAATCCGAATCTAAGATTAGAGGCTTGTGAGTTAGTGCCCTTAGGATTAGAAGTTAATCCTTTAAGTGGGAACTTAGGAGTTCTCGAGGAAAGTGTTGAATCTTAGAAGATTCTAAGTTAGTTTTGTTTCGAAGTTTAGGTTGGATCATTGGAAGTTAAAAGATCCAAACTTGTTTTTAGAACGGTAAATAGAACCTCGGATTATTGGAAGTTTAGAATCCTTGAAGGTATAGGTTAATCGTTTGACTTATGATTCTACTTTTATTATTTTTAGCGGAGTTCGATCGATATATCGCTCGTCCGGAAATCCTATCTATTTTACCTATGTCCTTTACTTTATGTCTTTACTTTACTCATTTACTTTATGCATATTTCGGTTGCTTAATCATTTACATTTACTTTATTTACTTTTGCAAGCATATGCATAACATCTCGCATTATTGAAAAGAAAAGAAAGTGCGAAAGAAAAACGAAAGGTTAATGGTGGAATACGAGAAAGTCCACACTACTTTCATGCATAAGTATTGGTGGGACATGATAATTGCCCACACTACTTTCATGCATAAGTACTGGTGGGACATGATAATTGCCCACACTACTTTCATACATAAGTACTGGTGGAATACGATAATTGTCCACACTACTTCATACATAAGGATAAGGGTGGATAGTATGTAAAAATCCACATTACCTCCATTTCATGCATAAATGGCGAATGCGTATCCTACGGGATGTACTCATTACTTTTATGCATATGATAGACGAGAAAGAGAATCGAGATTTTATAATCATGCAAAGTTTATTTATGTACTTTTCTTACTTATGTTATAACAAGTTGATGGATGAACAATTAGACTAAGTGTGCTAATTAGTATCATCAATTGGAAAATATGAAATAGAATGACCTAGACTTTGGAGAATTCTAGGAAAGATTGTGTCGGATTATTTGGACACAAATCGAAATGCGAATTTGAGGTCTATTCTTACTTTTTATTCTTATTATTCTCACTGGGCTTAAGTTGTTAGCTCATGATATTACAAACATTTCAAGTAATATTTGGGATCATGGAAGAGGAGCTGGTGCACGCTTGATCGAGAGGATGATGATGATCGAGATGGACTATGTGTTATGTAAAATCCATGTACATGGTTTTGTGAACTTTATATCATTTTGATGATTTGTACTTTGTAATTAGCTCATAAGAGTTTATTGTCGTTGATTTATGATTATAATCATTTTGAACTCCTGGATAGGAACTTAATGTTCCTTGTGTATTTTAGATTTTGAAATTAAGATGTAAACAGGTTTTTGGCCAGCAAATTTTCAAACATAACCACGCCAAATTTTCTTAAAATAAAAGACTTCCGCTGTTTTCTCTGATTTAAATTATTTAAAAGTGACGGGTCGTCACAAGTTCACTCAATATGCCTCACACTTTAGGGATTGCATCTTGTTTATAGCTGGGAACGTAGTTACACAAGATTGGAATTCACTCTTTTCCTAATAAGGAAAATAGATGAGCAGTTCTCAGCTTAAACTGCGGGACCCATATTCCTCTGATCAAGAAACTAAGTCAAACATATAATGAAGCTTATGTAAGGTTGTTCATTAAAGAATAAGTTGGGCTTAAGGAATAAGATGTATCATGGAGGTTAAATCGGTAAATTACCTAGCAATGGATATGAACTACTTGTGAAATATCAAAGTGTAATTAATCATTATAGCCAATGAACATGACTATATTTATAGAACTAAGAGTGCAACTCTAGATATTTAGTGGAGTTATCTAGGAGTTAACACTACAAGAAAAATGCAAATTAGCGACGGAAAATTAGTGACGAAACGAGGCAATAGTTCGTCGTTAAAAGGAATTAACAACGCAATTAACGACGAAATGGACTGACGTTATTTTTGCCATCATTAGACGAAACTAACGACAAAATGCCTCGTTCCATAATGAGGGAAAAGTATTCCATCGCTGTGTTTCGTTGACTAGAATTGGGCGATGGTTTGCGTCGTTATAATAGTCAAAGACACATGTTGACCTTAACGACGCATTTAGTCGTTCTGTAAGTCCAAGTCATGTTTCACTATAACGATAGAATGCGTCGTTACGTTGTTTGTCTACAACGACGTATTGCGTCGTGATATAAGTCAATGTTATATCTGACTATAACGACGGAATGTGTCGGTCAATTTTATTTTTATTTTTTTAAAATTTAATTAGGGTTTAGTTTAATTACAAATTATTGTGATTTGAAAATTAAATTTAATTACAAAAATAAATAAATTAAATTTAAGAATAAATAATATTATATAAATAATATTAAATATCCCAAAATAATACAAAATAATGTTTTTTTCCTAAAGCCTAATCGACATGAGGATCAAATGGAGGATCGGGAGGAGGGAAACCAAAACCGAAAGTCGAAGAACCCTCGCCGCACATTTGCGCCATGAAGATGTCCATCGTTGCCTTCATTGACCTCTCGAACTCGAGCTTGGATCGCTCGGACTCATCGAGACGAGCCGTAATCCCTGTCACCTCCGCCATGAGCCGTGTGTTGCTCTCTCGAAGCTCTGCAGTTTCAGCCCTCAAAGTATCGGCAGCCTCGCTCGAACGAGCTGTCTGGGAAGACCGAGGCTGATCGGCGTAAATGACAGGGTCGAGGTTGGCGAGTCCAGGAACAGTACCGTCTGGACGTCTTCCTCCTGCTATCTAGAAAATCCAACTCGATATCCTCCTATGTCGGCAGGGTATCGGAGCTCGGTAAGCGATCAGCGAGAATCGCTTCGTAACGAGCTTGGAAAAAAAAATCAAATCATTTCATTAACTAATATACTAAAAATCAATAAATTTGAAAAAGAATAAATAATAATTAACACTTACCGCTTTCTCTCTTGCCCTATCGTCTACAAAAGTCTGAATATCTCCACCTTTGGTGTGGAGACGGATAAACAGCTCAGCGAATGTTAATTAGTACAGAAAATAACTTACGAGTCGTTTCTTGTGCTCGTATGTGGAGCGTGACCCTCCAGTGTGCTTCGACGGGTTGGCGTTTCGGTTGGCGCTATTGATCGTCGAAATGCGCTGGGCATCAGGCGTCTGAGTACGCTCCAAGATATCCGCCAAGTCTCAGCAGAAATGTGGGCCGGCCGTTTATCGACAGGGGCGTGGTGAATATTGTAGCCAGGTTCTTTGTACTGAATGCCGCCCTGATGATGTCAGGGAGCGTATATGACCTCGTCGGTCAGCTCCTCTGGAATATCAAAATATTGCTGAAAAAAAGTAATTGTCAGTTTTCGAAATATTATATATATATATATATATATATATATATATATATATATATATATATATAATTAAATATAATATTTTGAATATGTTTACCTTCCATGCCTCAAACATCCGCAGCTTGTGCGCAGTAAAGACGCTCTGCCAATGAGGGTGTCCCCGTACAGGAAGCATTTTCAATACCTCCGTAAATCTCCCGAAACCTCCCGTGATGGATGTAACTTATTGAAATGAAAAGGAAAAAATTGAAAAGTTAGAATTTGTAAATAATAAATAATTAATGAAATAGGAATACAAACTAAACAAAACTTACTGGCCGCCCTCGAACGACAGACGAACCCTCCCGGAAATAGACATCTGCACGGGCTCCTGTGTCGGGTCGCTATCCTCATGCTGAAGGATCGTGTCAGGGGTATCCCCAAGGCGGACATCATCCTCCTCACTGGGGGCAAACACCCTGAACTACTAGCACCAGGTGTGTCAGAAGGTGCTGGAGGGCATCTACGGGGAGGCATGACCTACAATACAATAATTAAGTAATTAAAATTCTAACCTATAAACCCTATATTAATTTCAAACTAAATTAACTAATTAAAATATAATTAAAAGAAAACATACTAATTTCAAACTAAAATAACTAATTAACATATAATTAAATGAAAACATACATACTAATTTCAAACTAAAATAACTAATTAACATATAATTAAATGAAAACATACCTACTAATTTCAAACTAAAATAACTAATTAACATATAATTAAATGAAAACATACCTACTAATTTCAAACTAAAATAA
This sequence comes from Gynostemma pentaphyllum, assembly GCA_028015215.1. NCBI lineage: Eukaryota > Viridiplantae > Streptophyta > Magnoliopsida > Cucurbitales > Cucurbitaceae > Gynostemma > Gynostemma pentaphyllum. The sequence goes on along the minus strand of CM051352.1, from coordinate 41,428,224 downwards.
CTAATTAACATATAATTAAATGAAAACATACATACTAATTTCAATCAAAATTAACTAATTAACATATAATTAAATGAAAACATACATACTAATTTAAAACTAAAATAACTAATTAACATATAATTAAATGAAAACATACATACTAATTTCAAACTAAAGTAACTAAATTAACATATAATTAATTAAAACATAACAAATTAGGGAAAACTAAATACATATTACATACATTATCTAAACTACACAAAATTAAATTAAAGTTAACTAATTTTAAACTAAATTAACTAATAACATGCTAATTACAAATTTAAACTAATTACATTAAAAAAAATATTAAATTTGAAGAAACTTACTCGGATTCGTTCCAAGGATTGAGGTTTTTAAGAAAGGGAAAGGATTTTTAGAGAAATGGGAAGGAATTGGCTAAGGGAATCAGATAAAGAAGAATTATGTTTGAGAGAAAAGAAAGAAAAACGGAAGGGCATGGTGAAAATGGAAGAAACGGTTCTGTTTTATAAGGGATTTAACGACGTCTTCAGTCGTTAATCACTTAAAAACTCGTCATGCGTGTTTTCTGGACGACGAAATCCCTCGTTATACCTATGCAGTTCGTCGTCTACGTTCTTATGGCGATGAGCAACATGACGCAATTCATCGCTGATTTTTATATACACGACGTATTTCGTCGTTCAAGCCACTTTTCAAATAAAGTGAAAGTGACTATTCATATTAATAGGCGACGAATTGCATCGCCCATTCGCGCCACAATTTTCGCGAAATTTTTTATCTTCTCGCCTTATTAATTACACTTAACGACGCAATCGGTCGGCCATGAATTTGAACAGTTTCCAATAAACTATCCGTTTGACTTGGGAACGATGCATTCCGTCGTTAATACCAACACCATTCTATACTTAGGGAAAAATTATCCCATCTTTGAGGTGTTACGACGCATGACATCGTTATATTCAATGTATATTTGAATTCAATGATGCCTTCCGTTGTTAAAACCATACTATACTTAGGGGAAAATTACCCCATCTTTGAGGTGTTATGACGCATGACATCGTTATATTCAATGTATATCTGAGTTCAACGATGCCTTCCGTCGTTAAAACCATTCTATACTTAGGGGAAAATTATCCCATCTTTGAGGTGTTATGATGCAGGACATCATTATATTCAATGTATTTTTTTTATTATTTCCCCTGTTACACATAAATACTTCAATCATCGTAATCAGAATCATTCATATTTTTTGAATCAATGTTGTCTTCTTCAGTGTCTTCTTCGTTTGTTTCATCTGGAGAAGAATCTTTGTCATTTTCAGGTGGAACATAGACATTCCCTTCATCAAAAAGTGTCTCTGATGCATCATTCTATGGACGCGCAGCATCAGAATTAATACCTTCATCGATTTCACGATTTTGCATTCATCCTCCTGGAATGCAACGTAGTTCTCATTATCTTTATCAGGAGGTTGTCATCTATTATCATCGGTCTTACTTTACAGACAACTAACCAATCAGAGAAATCTCGACGGTGAGCGGGATAGTTTAAGTAGTAAACCTGAATTGCTTGTTGTGCTAAAACAAAACGATCTTGGGTGTGCATGTGTTTTCTCCGGTTCACCTCAACAATTTTAAGATTGATATTATTACGAACTCCACCTCGTCGCGTTGTTTTAAATCATGTGCAGTTAAAAACGATTGTATGTTTAAGACTCGGACCTGCAAATTGAAGCTCAATAATCTCATCAATGATTCCATAGAAATCTTCTGTATTGTTCTCGAACACTTGACCCTTTATACATATGCCACTGTTGTTTGTTGCCCGGTTCACTGAATGAGCTTTTGTTTGAAATCTGTAACCTTGCACCAGATAACCGTTGTAAGATCTTGCAATTCTGGATGGAACTTTTGCGATCCATATTATACGTTGATCAGCAATCAGAATTGTGGGATTATCAACGTAATTGTCAAACCAGGAACGAAAATGTTTATCGATGATGTTCCCTTCTTCTGATTCAGTAATACCGGGATGTGATGGTCGTACACATGAATTCACAAATAGTCTACATAAAATGTATTAATTAATGAAAATTTAAACAAAATTATTCATATTAAATAAAACAAAACTCCATGAATGAGAAAAACTTACTCAATATATGGCTCTACTTCCGCACAGTTGCATAATAAATAATTCTTGACGACATGGTACTCCTCATCACTTAAGTTTCAAGTCTACACCTTCTGGAAGATTGTCAACCACGTTACCGTTCATTGGGCGAAAGTGGTCGGAGATATGTTGGTCGAAGTAATACGAACAGAACGTAGTTGTCTCGTGTACCAGGTACGCATTACAAATCGATCCTTCCACTCGTGTTTTATTTCCAACAGTTTTCTTCAATCTATGCAAATATCTAGAATTCGTGCAGTAAAATAAATCTAAAATTTAGCATCATGTGTATTTAAATATATTAAAAAGGTCAATTAACATAATAATATTTTACCTTTCAAACGGGTACATCCATCTGTATTGAACAGGGCCCCCAAGTAGTGCCTTATACGGTAGATGAACAGGAAGATGCTCCATCGAATCGAAAAATCCAGGTGGAAACATTCGCTCCAGTTTGCATATTATAACTGGAATCTCTCGGTTTAATGATTCGATTATCTCTCGTGTTAAATTTGCGCATGTCAAATCTCTGAAGAACACACTTAACTGTGCCAACGGTTCCCAATGTTTCTGTTCGAGGAACGGTCTGAAAGCAACAGACATCAATCGTTACATAAAAACATGACAATCGTGACTTTTCATTCCGAAAACAGTATGACTCTGCACGTCAATGCATCTCGAGAGATTAGAAACGTAACCATCGGGGAGCTTAATCGATCACATCCATTCAAACAGTAATTTCTTCTCTTCTGTATTTAACATGTATTTGGCCTTGGCGTAGTGCCATCTTCATTCGGCTCTAACTCGAGGCGACGATATATTTCTTGGATGTCATATCGTGCCTTTAGGTTGTCTTTCGTCTTATTTGGCACATTTAAAACTGTATTGAAGACATTGTCGAACACGTTCTTTTCGATGTGCATTACGTCCAAGTTGTGCCTGATTAGTAAATCTCCCCAATACGGTAAATCCCAAAATATACTTCGTTTCTTCTATCCACTATTTTTACCAGCAACCTTGTTTGCAACCTCAGAATCTATTTCAGTAATTTTTTTCATGCCAATAAAATCTAACCGGTGTAATATTTCGATTCCGCTATAAACTCGAGGCGGGCCTTGGTTGCATGCATTACGACCCTTATACCAATCTGTCTTGTTTGATCGAAACAAATGGTCGCTCGATAAAAATCTTCTATGACAATCGAACCAACATGTTTTCCATCCACGTTTCAAAGAGAAAACTCCAGTGTCAATCATACAATGAGGACAAGCAAACTTTTCGGATGTGCTCCAACCTACGATAAGTTTAAATTAATTATACATATTATTATGCAATGAAAATAATTTATAATTAATAAGCTATCGTGCTTACCAGGATAACATTGAATATGCCGGGAAGTCACTTATAGTCCAAATTCTGCGGCTTTCATACATAAATTTTGTTTTCTCGATACATCGTAAGTCAACGCTCCATTATTCTACAAATTAGTCAGCTCAACAATAAGAGGTTGGAGGTAGATATCTAACCTTTGTTTTGGATTCTTTGGACCCGGTACGATAACCGTTAAGAATATCACAGGATCTTTCATACACATCGATGGAGGGAGATTATAAGATGTCAACTTAACAAGCCATACAGAGTATTATGCACCAGAAGCGCCGTACGGGTTAAAACCGTCAGTACATAACCCCAATCTCACATTTCTAATCTCACTTGCAAATTTTGGATGACAACGATCCAAATACTTCCACGCGTCAGCATCAGATGGATGTTTCATATGACCATCCTCTTGCGAATGCTCATAATGCCATCTCATATGAGATGCCGTGACTTCCAATGCATACAATCGTTGAAGTCAAGAAGTGATCGGTAAATAAAACATACGAGTATGTGGAATGAGAGTGCGTTTACCTTGTTTATATCTCGAATGGAATCAGAATTTACAATTATGGAGACTCGAATCTCCATCACCCTAGAATATCATGCATCCGTTCGGGCAACAATCAATCTTCTCAACAGGCAACCCGAGACCCTCCACTAATTTTTTCATGTCGTATAAACTTTCTAGCAGCGTGTTGTTCGCAAGAGTGCAACGATGAAACCATTGTTCAATCGAATTAAAACCTCTCTCTGGAATATGATATGCCGATTTTATATTTAGAAGCTCCGTAACTACACCCAGTTGACTGACACCACAACCCAGGTATAACGGCATACTTGCTGATTCGAGCATATGATACATTCATTGCGCTTCTGGATTCATTTCTTCCTCCTCCTCTAGAATAGTTTGATTATCGTCCTGAGTATGATTAAACGTACCTTTATATCATAAGCTGCATTTGTCCATACTCTTGCTGTCTTTCATCACGATCTTCTTCCAAATTCGGTATAACATTTGAGCTGCTTCCTTGATACAACACGGCTCGCTCCAACGCCGCATTATATTGATCGTTAGATTCCCCTTGATAAACCCACTTGAAATAATTCTCCACAAACCCATGACTATACAGGTGTTTCTTCACATCAAATGAAGAATATAACTTCTTATTTTTATATTTTCTGCACGGACATTGTATCATTTTTCCATTACAATCAAAATCCTCCGTACTTTCACAAAACTCAATGAAATCTTCAACCCCTGCTACGAACTCATCGTTCAAATAGCTTTCTAAGAGATGAACATACATCCATTCACGCATTTTTTTTGCAGTAGAAAAAAAACGCAAAGAAATAACAAAATGTTTTTGATGATGAGTTCTTTGCATTCCTGAGGTGTATATAAACTGTGAACTAACGACGAAATCGGTCGTTACTATAAAAAATAACGATCGATTTCGTCGTTCCAATAGGGGAAACATTCCCTCCATAACGTGGGGAGATGCAATCTGTCGTCCGTTTGCGTAGGAATGTTTCGCGCCATCGTATACGGCGCACTGCATCGTTCCCTATTAACGCGGGAATTTTTGGCGCCAATTTTAGCCAAGCCAACCATCGTTATGTCCAAATTATTTTTTCCGTTAAATATATCCGATTAATTAGGCGACGGAATGCATCGCTGAAAGTCAACTCTTCACACGAGCGACGAATTCCGTCGTTACATTGGGACGCATTCGCTTTTCTTCACTAGAGCTCCGTCGCTATTACAACAGTTTCTTGTAGTGTAATAAATAAGAATTAATTAATTAAATGAGTTTTAATCAATGTAATTCTAGATCATTGGAGCTTAGTCCTAGGTTCATTAAGTCCCCGAGTTAATGTATGTACTTGAGAATAATAACTAATAAGGTTAATTTCTTTAGCAAAATGATTTTAAGTAATTAATTTGAAGTTGTCAAATTAATTAAAGGCAAAAAAATTAAATAAAAGGAGTCTATTTGATTAATTAAAAGAAATTAAATAGAGGAGTCTTTTTTTTTTTAAAAAAAAAAATTGCAAAATCATAGTCTTACTTGATATCTTTCATTTTCCCTTTCTCTTTCTTCTTCCATCTTAGCACCCTTTAACACTATTTCATGCAGATCTTCTACTTTTTTACTTAAATTCATCAAGCTGGTCTTCATCATATAATTTTGTCAAGAATTAGTTTGATGTCTTCCGCCATCGTATTCTTCATTCCACTGTCTTCATCGAAATATGCCCTATCTTTATACTCACTTGACTGCCCTTCATCATTAGTCATTTTTTCCTTCATTTTAAATTCTACTAGGAAAGGTTGTAGGTTTCATTGGTTGCACAACCACCTGTTTATTGGTTGGTTCATGATGCAGATAACACTATCGATAAAGAATTCATCAAAAAGGGAAGGGAATGGTCGAAGATGACGACGAGGAAGGGAGCGATGTAAGGTTTCAAATTTATATTTTAATTAATTGAAACATTTATTAAAGTTTAAATGTTCATTTTTAGTAAACATTTGTTAAGTGTTGAACCAAATTAAAAAATATAGATTGTTCCATTGAAGAGAAATTCAAGCAAAAGAACAACTAAGGAGGCAGAAAAACAGATTGGGAAACCAGAAGTAGAAAGGAAAGAACAAAATGTTGTAACTTGTTTAATTTTTTCAAGAAACAAATAGATAAATGGATGTGTTTAACATTGATTATATATTGTTTAAAATGATTATGTAATCTGACTCAAGCTCTTCTTATGTTGGTTTCATTAGTTGCACACGACCACCTGTTATCACAGTATAATATGACAAAGATTAATTTTATTCAATTGTTGCATTAATGTAGTATGTTTAATTTTATTCAATAGATTTTATAAAAGTGTTTTTAGTGACTTATTGCAGTGAAAATATCACTTTCATATGAAGCCCAACTCCCTTGTTTATGTTAGTCCCAATTTAGCTTGCGTAGATGGCCCATTCCAATTCTGGTTACATAAACTAAATTCAAATAGAGTGTTGGTAGAATCTCAGTCGTCCATATAACTAAAACTTGTGGAAACCCGAAAGACGCTGAAATTTGACATTAAGGTAGGGGTGAGAATCGAAACCGCAAAACCAATTAAACTGACTAAACCGAATGAACCGAAATTAGCAGTTTCGGTTCGGTTCGGTTCGAAAATTTTCTAGACCAATTAGTATCGGTTTGGTTTTCAGTCTGGGAGTGGTGAAACCGCACCCAAACTGAAACTGAATCAAAACTTTTTTTTTATATAATATATATCCCCTCCCCCCTCCACCACAGCCCACTGCCCCACCCCACTACCCCTTCCCAAAATAAATAAATTATAATATATATATATATATATATATATATATATATATATATATATATATATATATATATATATATATAAAGCTAATTCAACATATTGTTTTTTACAAGGTTATATATATTATTAAATACATTGGTTAACTACCACCTACATTATTAATTTTTTTATCAAAATATTCTAAAAATATAATTGTACTTTTATTACTTTTAGATTAACATAAATAATAAATTATATATTAGAGTTATTTGAAAGCCAAAATTCAATATAGAGTTTTTTAAATACAAATTTAACATAAATCTCATAGTTTTGAAAATAAAAAAAAATTAAAAAAATGTCAAGTATATAATAGAACATGGTTAATTTGTGTAAGAGAAAAAAGAAACGAAAAAACTGAAACCGAAACGGAATCCTTGTCGGTTCGGTTTCGGTTCGGTCCGGACAAAATCACAAACCGATATCTCACCCCTACATTCAGGTACTCCTTGATCCTCTTTATGCTTGAGATTGTTAGATTATATGACAGCCTCCCCAAAGGAACGTAACTATTGAACGCTTCACCATCTTCCACTAACCTGAAATACATCCTCTCAATACTTGTTGTATATTGTTTTGGTATAACCATCGACTTGACTATATACATCTTTGCCATCTTCAATGAAAGTTCTTCGTCTAAAAAATCACAATTTCTAAACCCACTGTCCAAATCATACCAATTCAGTTTTGTACATTTAGCGAATATTGTTTCCAGTAATTCACTTTGTGACAATGCATCAACATCGATGTTCTTAATGGGTTTACAATCAAGACCAGTTATCATATAGAAATCACGCATAGTTAAAGTATGTATCTCACTTCCAAGCTTGAAACTCAACTCATTCGGGTTCTCATTCTTTATATTATGCCCAATTAGTTTCTGGATCAGGTTTGGTGGAAATTTTCGGATTGACATTCTCAATATATCTCTCATACAACATTCATCTAACAAAATATTGACGCGAATTTCTTCGCATCCAATATCATGCCATATTTTTCACAAGCCACTGTCTTTTTTTCCACATGCCAATCTACTATTTTAATCACGATCTAGACTCTTGTTTTCAAAATAATTAATCAGACATATTCTTTACGCTCATAATTTACTTCTCACTAATATCTCTTACCCTTCGTTGTGCTTCAATATCTTTATTGACTTCAAAATAAGCGTCATATTTCCTCATTTGTCTTCTTTTTCTATGCCTGCATTCATTCTATTTTTTTGTTAAATACTTTTATACAGTTTACTATTAATTAATAATTAACTAGTACAGACAGTTCTTGTCTTACACATCTTTTTCACGTCGCTATCTTTCTGAATCTGCACTGTCTTCTTCGCGCTTTTCATATTATGTTAATACATTACATAATCATTTTAAACAACACATATTCAATGTTGAACACATCAATTTATCTATTTCTTTCTTGAAAAAATTAAACAAACTTACAACATTTTGTTCTTCCCTTTCTACTTCTGATTTTCCAATATGTTTTTCTACCTCCTTAGTTTTGCTTATGCTCGAATTTCTCTTCAACAGAACAATCTGAATTTTTGAATTTGGTTTAACACATAACAAATGTTTACTAAAAATAAATATTTAAACTTTAATAAATGTTTCAATCAATTAAAATATAAATTTTCAATTTTTGAAACCTTACATTACTCTCTTTCTCGTCATCATCATTATTAATTGACTAATGTCTCATTCCTTTCCCTTTTTTATGAACTCCTTATCAATGGTGTTATCAGCCTCATGAGCCATTATTTATTTAGATTAAATGATTATTAAAAATAAACATTAATCTCTTAATTAATCAGAACAAACACTCACTGTTGGATCTTCTTCTTATCCACAAACATTTTTAGTAAAAAATTTTGCATGTTACATCATTACATATATATATCTAATAATTTTAAGAATAAATCTACAAATTCTATAAAAGTTAATCACAAAAAATGACCTCAATGTCTGACGTCTCTTCTACTATTGTTTCTAATACTTCTTGCATTCTCACTCATTGATTTCTTCCTCGTCCTCGTCTCTGAATAACTTATTACATCAAAAAATTTGAAAATACAAACAAATAAGACATGAAATCATTCAAAATCTTATGGATACCACTCTGCCTCCTCATCTATTTTCATCTTCACCAGCGTTTCCTCAAGTTCTTTCCATACTTCACTTTTTCTCTCCGATGATTTTCCCATTGATAACTCGTAATTTATGCCTGTTTATAAGTGGTTTTATCTCCAAACTAATTAAAATATGAATGTTAATTGATTTAAATGTTCATAATATTATTAATCGTTGAATTTCATGAACGTAGGCAAAAACGACACTCAAATCAAACTTAAACTGAAAAAGTTATGCCCATTTTAGTGTTGAAAAAAACCCATCACCACGGCGATGGGATCCATGGCCGCCACTAAGACCAAAAATCGAATTCTCGGCCAAAAGCCTGAGGGTGGTCACTGCAGCGGTGAGATCCATCACTGCGACGACGAGAAATTATTGAAAATTAAAGAGAAACAGATGTTGACGTCAGGGACATAAAGGAATAAGTGCACGCTGACATCAACGCGCACCAAGGACCAGCAGCAGTGAGCGATGTGTTGCCCGCTGACTGGCGACACGTCGCTCCGTGTACAACAAAGGAACGCGCGGCTCGGCTTGCGGCTGACGCGAACGGCTCCTCACACATGAAGGCGGTGCATACTAGGCTCGTTAGGCTGGCGGCGTCTTCAGTAGATTTTCTTAAGATTTTATTTTATTTTATCTCTTCTTGTCTATTTAAAGCCTCTTTTGTACCCTAATTAAAAATCCCTTCTTCGCCTATTTTTCTTAGGACTCTTAGATAGTTTTTAATATGTTTTCTAGCTAATTTATTTATTCCAACTAGAAGATTATCAAGGTTTGGTTTATGAATTTGTGAGATTTTGTTCTTAATTTAATTCCTATTTTATCTTCATTCATGCTTTCTCTTTGCATATTTTATTGTTGATTAATTCTTGTGCAATAGGGCCCGTTGTTCAATTGTTAATTTTGCATATCGTTAGTTAGAACATTAAATCCGTAATTGTTTAATTGTTCTAATACAAGTAGCATAATAGTATAAATTGATTAAGACACTTTTTGATTTATGTTATGGGCATTTATGATCTAACTTAAATGAATCGGTCGTACCGTGTTTGTTACTTAGAATTGGGTTCTTCTCTTCTTAATGTTGTTAATGGGTTAAATCTTATTATCGTATTCTAGGGTTATCCGTTAATTAGGGAATAATCAATGATCATATCTTGGTTATCGAAAAGTTAAGGAAGAACACTTATAAGTTGTTGATTGGTTTTGACGACTTCCAACCAATTTAGAGAAGAATTTAGGAATGCATGTTTAGTAATCGATGATCAAATTAATGAACCATAGCTGAGATTAACCTCTAGTTGGAAGCTTTCTCTATTGATTTTCTTAATTTTTAATTTATTTTCCGTTTTATTTCCAAAACTCAAAATCCCCCCTTTTTAGTTAACTTTAATTTAATTCCCTTTTCCCTGTGGAGATGGACCTTACTCACCACTACTACAGAATTCTAAATCCCGAGAGTAAGTTTATTATTTTTGGTGGTTTCGACACCCATCAAATTTTGGCCTGCCGTTCTTCTTCTATTAGGTTATGGATTCTTTACTGATGTTTTTTTACTTCAAATATGATTTTGTTTCTTTGTTTAGTAATTTTTTTAAAGGAATAATGATTAACTACCCACGTTTCACGATGTGTTTATGGAAATTCGACGATTTTAAATTATGAATTCCGATAATCAATGGATCTCGTGAGATTTGATTTGAGGGTAGAAACCGTCTTTTGCATTTGACAATAACCGACGCGTGGATATGTTTTGGGCAATTTTGATAAAAACTTATAAATCAATTTTTATTTGAAAATAAACACTATTAATTTGATTATTAGTGAAATTAACACAAATAAAATAGTTTTGAAAGTTGTAATAATTAAAAATAAGGATATGTAATAATCTATTTTTCTACCACTATTTTAATTAAGTCTTGCACCTTTTAATTAAGTCTTGCACCTTTAGGAGAGGAGGGAAAAGAAGGGGGATGAGCGAGAAGAATGAATAAATAAAAGAAAAAAGGAGGTGAGGTTGAAAAAGAAGAAAAAAGAAGAGGAGAAAGAATAAAAGTAAAAAAAGTAAAATAAAAGTAAAAGTAAAAGTGAGGCCCATTATTAAAGTATTTGTGTTAGTGGAGAGAAGATGTTTCCTAAACTTAAATATGTGATAGATGTATAACAAACATATGTTGTAAATTCGATGGAAACAATTAATAGACCGGGTATAATTTATAATTTTATAAATTTTGAGGTATTTAAAATCATTTTTAAATTATGAGGGTTTGATTTGTATTTATATCTATAATAAAACTTCTACACCACCCAAAAATTAATCTTATTCACATTTCTTTGATTTTAGTTGTACTAAAAAAATCAGAAGTTGGAGATGGTAATTAATATATTTAAATAAGATCAAATGACAAAATCTCTATTGATACAAGATATTTTTTTTAGTAAAATTAAAAATAAAGTCATATGATTTTTGTTCCAAAATATATTGTTATAATCTCTATACTAATATGATATTATACCCTCTTTAATTTAAATCAGGGCCGTAGTTGGCATGGTGCAATTGGTGCGACGGAACAGGGCTCCCCGAACTTTAGGAGCCCCAAATCTTGAATTAAAAATCTATTATTAATAATATATAAATGAGAATTTATTCTAAGCCGCCTTGGCTGACCTTCTCCCTATAATATCCGTATGTTCTCCACCATTATGAGTTGACTTCGATCTCAACATAAGTTCAAAGTTCATTTTTTTATATTACTTTGATAATTTTATATTATTCTTTTATTATATAATTTTATTGATATTGTGTTTTAATAATTTTTTTATATATAATTTTGTGATTTTTTATATTAGAGATTATATGATCGAAGGTCCAAATTTATATATCATACTGGACTTTTTTTTTTTTTTTTTTTTTTAAGGAATGGCCCTGTTCAGCTGCACATGCTTATCTATGTACATGGTTAAAGATCATTGCCTATGGAAACTAGCTCAGCTGCATATGCTTATCAATGTAAATGATTATTCATCATTGCCTATGTAAACTAGCTCCGCTCAGCTGCATGCCTAAATAGATTTTTTTTTCCAAGGAGAAGACCCTGAGCAGCTAGGTTGCATGTCTTCGTAAATGATACTTCATTAAATCAAGGGTAAAATACAAGAATGATCCCTACTCTTTCACTCAATTTCAAATATGACCCTTACATTTTATTTTTTTAAATACACTCCTACACTTATAAAGAAGCCATCATCTATTAAAAAATCAACCATTTTAACATTGAAATATTATTTCATTCTTTTTTTTTTTTTTTTACATTGTGTAATAGAATATTAATATTTCTTAACCTTTATGACTAACCTTGAGTAAAAAAACCGGGACCCCCAATGTTTACCTAAGCATACAGTCATCCTTTACTTAAGAAAAATTATCATCTCTTTCGAAAATAATAATCTACTCATCAAGATTTTTACAATAGCTTCCGACGTATGCCTTTCATTATGTTACAAATTAAATCAGGTAAGAATTGAACCAAGAATCAGACACAAACTTCAGTACGAAACTTTAAAAAAACGTGGGTCCCAACTTTTTGACCCAATATTAATCGAAAAGATTAATAAATATTAATATTCTATTAAAATATTAAAAAAAAGAATAATATTGTAACTCAATGTTAAAATGAATGATTTTTTAATAAATGATGACTTTCTGATAAGTTCAGAGGTGTATTTTTAAAAAAATAAAATGTAGGGGTCATACTTAAAATTGGGTGAAAGTGCTGGGGTCATTTTGCATTTTACCCTTAAATCAATATCCAAGTGTCAATCAAAACTCCATTATTCTATATATACTTGAGAAATCTAAATCTAAACAGAGGCTGGCTGAGATATCTTCATTAATGGCTGAATCTAAAACTGGTATGCAATTAAAGCTCCTGATAGATTCAAAAGCACACAGAGTTCTTTTTGGTGAAGCAGACAAGAACTTCATCGACTTCCTCTTCAATCTGCTCTCTCTCCCACTTGGAACCGTAATTAGGCTTCTTAATAAGGAAAACATGGTTGGGTGTCTGGCAAATCTGTACGAGAGCGTTGAAACCTTAAACGACACATATTTGCAACCAAACAAGAACAGAGACCATTTACTAAACCCCAAAGTCATGTTCAGTGGTCTTTCAAAACTTTTGCCCGATATTGATTCTTCAACAAGTGACACTGCAGAAAAGGCAGCTTACTTATGCCAAAACTATGGCTGTAACAGTTACTTTGCTGATCACGCTAAAGCGATCTGTCCTCAATGCAATATTTGCATGAGCAAAGTGGGCACATATGTGAAGCCGCCAATTACAGAGCTGAAAACAAGTACTGAAGCAGGTGGTGGAACTGGAGGGTATGTGAAAGGGGTTGTTACTTATATGGTAATGGACGATCCGCCTGGTGAAGCCCATGTCCACCATTTCAGGATTACCCTTTTGAATAAGTTCCATATTAAAGATGTTGGTGTTCTTGAAGAGAAAGTTCTCAACTTGGATGTCGATCAGGTCATTTTATATATTTACTTTTTGTATTATTTCTTAGAGTTAATTGACCAAACAGCCACTTTTGTGCCTCTTGTTTCAACATATAGCCACTTCCTTAAATATATAAAAAATGGGCCACTTCAACCTTTACACGGTTTGTTCATGCCCAATATACCCCTAAAATTCATGATTATACTTCTTCCGGTTTTCCATGGTTCCGTACGATGGAGTTTGCCTTCCCCATTTTATTTGCGTCGTCCAAGGAAGCAATCTGACAACTTTCTTCTCAAACCTTATCACATCTCAACTAACTTTACTGTATTCATATTATATATATTTTTCAAATTCCCTCCGTTTTTCAAGTTGGTATGTAATGTCTATTATATCATAATAATATAATGCTTCCAACACCTCATTTGAGTTCGAGTTCATCCTTTTAGTACCAAGTTTTTTTTTCATTTCCATTTTAGAAGTTTCATTAATGGCTAGTGGTGGTAATCATTCCATTTTCCCTAAATGTTTTTTTTCATCACACTTTATTTCAACTATTATACATGTTTTTTATGCTTAGATTTGTTTGCTTCTTGGATTAATCCTTTCTTTCACATATACAGATTCGGAAACGAGCATGATACCCGTTAAGTATGATGGATATTGGAATGAAGAGGGTGATTACGTTGGGTTTTCGTGGCAACTTATAGATTTATTAGAAGTTTCTGATTACGATAGATTTGTTGAATATTTATAGGAGAAGACTGATATCCTTTGTCATGTGGAAATGTTTCGTACGTTCATCGAGTTGACATCCGAATGCAACATTGTGAAGTACGTTCTTATGGATAAAAACGAAGACTATGCGTATCTGATAGAGTGCATGTATGCGAAATCATTATCTTGTGTCAAACACGAATGTTCTTGTCGACAGTGGCAATTGGAGCTCTTTCCTTGTCCTCATGCTTGTGTCGTCCTTAACAATAGTACTATCCCGTTGCTTTCATTTGTTGACTATTATTACTCTAAGGATTCATTGCGTAGGACATACGAAGGTCGGTATGCCCAGTTGGGAGGAGGAGTAGCTGGCCCGTTATAAACGATGTTTTATTTATACACATGTTGCCTCCTGACTCGCGTCGAGCCGCTGGTAGACCACGGAAATGAAGGATCCGTTCAAAGGGCGAGTTTAAGAAGATTATCAAATGTGGGCGGTGCAATGGTTCCGGCCATAATCGGAAGACTTGCCAAAACCCTCTACCCATTGTTCCATTTACAAATTGAAGTACTTTGGACTTAGTATGTTTTTTTGTTTGCTTTTGAAGTTCAGTTTAGAATGCACATTATTTGTTGGTATGCATTTTTTGATGAACTTTAGAATGGGCATGTTTTGATGTATTTTATATCAGTAGGTAGCTATTTTTTATGACTGTGTTATCCAGGCGATTACACATGATGTATATTTTTGTCATTAGTATAAGCAGTGGCTGAACTCACTGTCCTTTGGTTGTTTTGTATTAATATTTCACAATACACAGAGCACTACATGTACTTTCGGTACATGTAGTACGCTATGTAGTTATCTTTTATATTATGTCTATGTAGTTACAAACAATATCATGATCTGTATAAGAATAGTAGCAACAACAGTTCGTAGTACATATGTTAAAATACGGCATTTAGTATGTTTTATATTTTTATTGATTTTTATGTTTGAATTATTATCATGTCACAAATACATTTCTTTTGTTGAAGCGTTGTTAATAACGTATATTTTGAATTTGTGACGGTTTGATTAATTTATTATAAAGTTTGAATTAAGTTGTGACGGTATGAATTATTATAAAGTTCTAATATTTTGCACTACACCGTACACAGTAATGTCTTTATTTAATATATTCAGAAAGACTAACCATTATACTTACAGGACGAAGTGAATGTCTTGTATGAGTTTAGATACGAGCGTACTAGATATACGAAAAGACAGGATAAAGTTAAACGGACGAACGTCCTGAAACAATACACTCTATGTAATCTAGTACTAACTGTACAATATGTACAATAGTTCCATATAATATAGTACCAAATGTACAACATGTATAATGGTCTATCAATACATGTCATACGTTATAAAATAAACAATATCAACTCACTGTAGGAAGAACAGAATGTATATTTCGAATTTGGGACGATTCGATTAATTTAAAATTACCCAAGGTAAAATGTTCCTAATAATGTCAAGAGTTATAAGATAAGATTTGTCATCCGTATGGTACAAATTATACGATGTAGACAAGTACACTTCATACAAAGAAATCGAAATTGTTTCAAACATAACACACTTTAAAAAACCCTTTAATAACGTAACAAAGTCTGAAAACACCAATTTCATGATTCATGATATATAGTCAATTGATAACGGTCTTCGCACCCCTCTTGCCCTTTTTTGGTAAAACTCCACCCTTACCTATTTTTTTGTTTGTAGCACTCGTATCCACCCGCTGTTTCTTTGGTTTGCTTCCGCTCCACCCGAATGTAGTTGTGTATGGTTCCTTCTCGTAAAAGCCTGGTTTTTTTGAACGGTAGGTCTAGTTCCCCTTGTAATCTGTTTTACAAATAATACACATAATAACAGCAATACTCATATAATCAGCAATATCTGCATTTAATATATTTACAAAGACTCATATTTACACATATAGTACGAAATATATATATATATATATATATATATATATTGTATGGTATAGATACAAATCGTACGGTATATACAGAAATGACTGATACGTTAAATCCCAGTAGCAACAAAATATACTACCATAATGGTCACTGTAATCTAGTTCTAGACAGTACAATATGTATAATGAGTCTAATAATACATGTCATACTTCTCAAATGAAACCATCTCAAATCGTTTAGGAAGAACAGAACATGCAACCATCACAGATGCATGTAATTGGTTGGAACCCGTATAGCACCAATTGTACAATATGTATAATGGTTCCAATAATACATGTCATACGGCTCAAATAAAACCAGAAAAATCATTCCAGGAAGAACAGAGCATGCAAGTTATCACAAATGTATGTAATTTGTTAGTAGATACCTTATGTGGCTGTAATGCTGGTGTTTTCCCCTTTTCATCAGCCATTTTTCTGTTTGCATCAAATAAAACCAGGAAAAAAAAAGTTAGGTTTAAGTAGCATAATGGCTTTGTTAAACATTCATTCAAAGTGGCTATTTTCCATTCATTCATTCAAAGAAAACAATGCCTTGTTGAACATTTACGGTAGCTATTTTCTATTTCATTCAAAGGAAACAATGACTTTGTTAAACATTCATTCAAAGTGGCTATTTTCCATTCATTCATTCAAAGAAAACAATGCCTTGTTTAAACATTTACAGTGGCTATTTTATATTCATTCAAAGAAAACAATGGAGCAAATCATTCAAAGAAAATAGTGGGTAGTGGCTAGTCAAACAATGGAGCAAACCAGAAATCTGGGAAGTGGCTACTCATTCAAAGAAAACCATACATGATCTTGGATCTTCGTTTTCTGGAGTCTTCTTCTTCAATCTCAAATGCAGCAAATTCGTCTTCTTCGAACCAAATCGTACAGAAAATGGTTTTTTCAAAAAATGAAATTACAAAAGAGGGGGGAGTAACCGAACGTTTTCAGTTTTTCAATAAATTGATGGGACACCTGTTTGGCTTCCCCATGTTTCCAATGAACCCCCTTTTTCTGCACACGTCGTACGCCGCGCCAGGAAATGAAGTGACTTGATAGTTTTCTGCACATGAGGAAATACCTTTTGGTTCAATTTGTTCAAGGGCACGGTAGTAATTTCGTCCCCCCTTTTTCAAGCTGACTTTTATTTGATGGCCATGCACTCTAATTTTGTGATGCATGGCCATGTACTCTTATTTCCATAAAAAATAGGCTATTTGGAGTGTTAACCCTATTTCTTATTATCACTAACCTATTCTGGTGTGGAAGTAATTTTTTTTTTATTTTTTGGCTTTGAAGGGTGTGAAATTGCTTGAGGCCTCTCTCCATTCCAAGACTGTTTTAACTGACCTTTTCCTTGGAAAGAAGGTGACAATATGACGAGATCAGCTATCTGGGTGATGTTATTTTTGAAGTTTTGAGGTTTGAATTTTGAGAAGGAAAATGGAAGCAATTTGTGTTTTGAGTTTATTTACTTTTGTGGGTTTGATATGTGTGTGCTCCTTCTGTTGATATGTGAAAGTTTAAGATCCATGTTCTTTAGTACGTGGTGTTGTTTCAGAGGTTTATTTCTTATGTAAGTTCTTAGAGTAGATTTGTTTTAGTTCATATTCTCATAATATGAGACTGTTGAGTGAAATTAAAAGAAAAGTTACATGTCGGCCTAGCTCAAATTCACAATATTCATAAGAATGTGGAGAACTCAGGTTCTTAAACAAACCTATTTTTAAATAAATATTGCAAATTATTCATCTTCATTTACTTTATATGATTTTGTTAATCTTAATTTAATTCTTGAAACAAATGAGCTAAATAAAAATTTGACATTAAAGACAAATTGCATAATTAATTATTTTTAACAAACACTACCAATTAGGAGAATTAAAACAAAATCTTCTATCGAAGGGTCTTTGGTAAGAGTTGGAGGCGACGATCCTTTATTTATAAAGATTGTAAAAGCCATTATTAGATTATGTGTTGTCTCAAACAAGTGAATAAAATTAGAAAAAAACTTTAGAAAATGTAAAGAACCCCAACAGGGGCATAGGTGATGAGAAGCATGGTAGAACTTTAGCCAATGTACCATAGGCTTCTTTATTGTCTAAAATTCTCATATTTTATATATAATATAAATCATTTCATCAGAATTTTAGGCCCTCATTAGGGGTGAATACGGTTCGGTTTTAGAGATATAGAAACCGAACCGAACCGGTTTTATGTGCTAACCAGTCCGGTCCGGTTCGGTTATGGTCGGTTTAATTTACCGGTTTTTCGGTTTCTGTATGAATTACTGAAATGGATATTTTCTTGGTTGTATTTGGTTTAGATGGGCTTTTTCTGGTTTAGGATGGAGTGGCCCATTAATTATTTAACATATAATAGTTAAAAGAGAAGGAAATGTCCCTGCCAGTCTTCGAACTTGGGACCCCAATGTCATAAACAAACATGTTTGCCAACTGTTCCACACCATACTTGCATTAATAACTCAGAATATTATAATAATATACCTTTGACCGGTTTTCGGTTTTAAACCGAACCGGTGTTATTAGAACCGAAAACCGAACCAGTTTTCCGGTTCGGTTAGGTTTTCGGTTCTTTAAAATGAAAAACTGAAAATTTCCAATATGCACGATTTGATTCGGTTCGGTTTTTCGGTTTTACGGTGTTTATTTTCACCCTAGCCCTGATAATTTGGGGTGCTGACCCTGCTCGGTTCAGTATTTCCATGAACCGTTCGGTTTTGCTTTGTAAGAGAAACCATCCGATTCGGTTTCCTTCGGATGAAAACAAGTACTGAAGCAGGTGGTGGAACTGGAGGGTATGTGAAAGGGGTTGTTACTTATATGGTAATGGACGATCTGTCTGTGAAGCCCATGTCCACCATTTCCAGCATTACCCTTTTGAATAAGTTCCATATTAAAGATGTTGGTGTTCTTGAAGAAAAAGTTCTCAACTTGGATGTCGATCAGGTCATTTTATATCTTTACTTTTTGTATTATTTCTTATTATCACTAACCTATTCTGATGTGGAAGTAATTTTTTTTTTTTTTTTTTTAATTTGAAGGGTGTGAAATTGCTTGAGGCCTCTCTGCATTCCAAGACTGTTTTAACTGACCTTTTCCTTGGAAAGAAGGTGACAATATGACGAGATCAGCTATCTGGGTGATGTTATTTTTGAAGTTTTGAGTTTTGAATTTTGTTAAGTTTTGAGTTTTGAATTTTGTTAAGTTTTGAGTTAGATCAGCTATCTGGGTGATGTTTTAACTGACGTTTTCCTTGGAATGAAGGTGACCAGCTATCTGGGTGATGTTATTTTTGAAGTTTTTTTGTGAAGGTGTCAGCTTTTGAGAAGGAAAATGGAAGCAATTTGTGTGTTGAGTTTATTTGCTTTTGTGGGTTTGATAGTTCCTTCTGTTGATATGTGAAAGTTTAAGATCCATGTTCATTAGTACGTGGTGTTGTTTAAGAGGTTTACTTCTTATGTAAGTTCGAGAGTAGATTTGTTTTACTTCATATTCTCATAATATGAGACTGTTTAGTGAAATTAAAAGAAAAGTTACACGTCGGCCTAGCTCAAATTCACAATATTCATAAGAATGTGGAGAACAAAGGTTCTTAAACAAACCTATTTTTAAATAAATATTGCAAATTATTCATCTTCATTTACTTTATATGATTTTGTTAATCTTAATTTAATTCTTTAAAAATATGAGCTAAATAAAAATTTGACATTAAAGACAAATTGCAAAATTAATTATTTTTAACAAACACTACCAATTAGGAGAATTAAAACAAAATCTTCTATCGAACGGTCATTGGTAAGAGTTGGAGGAGACGATCCTTTATTTATAAAGATTGTAAAAGCCATTATTAGATTATGTGTTGTCTCAAACAAGTGAATAAAATTAGAAAAAAACTTTAGAAAATGTAAAGAACCCCAACAGGGGCATAGGTGATGAGAGGCATGGTAGAACTTTAGCCAATGCATAGGCTTCCTTATTGTCTAAAATTCTCATATTTTATATATAATATAAATCATTTCATCAGAATTTTAGGCCCCGATAATTTGGGGTGCCAGCCCTGCTCGGTTCAGTATTTCCATGAACCGTTCGGTTCTGCTTTGTAAGAGAAACCATCCGATTCGGTTTCCTTCGGGTTTTTCGGTTTTCGATTCGGTTTTGGGTTTACATAAATCACATGATGTAAAAAATCCATAGATCATTGTTTTATTAGAATTCCAAAAACACACAACAGATTAAATTCATTGAACTTTTCTTCCAAAAAAAAATCTTTTAAACTTTCAAATCAAATAAAAATAACTACAGAATCATAATAATTTGACAATCAAAATCCATCTTTTTTTTCCTAAAAAAAAAAAACAAGAAATACTAGAACACAAAAAAATCAAAAATGGGGAAATTTTAACACCACAATGATTCCCAAACCTTTTATCATCTTAAAAAATTCCCAAGCTTTCAAATCCCAAGCAACCCTTCATTTTCATAATGATGTACCCTCCTCTTACTCATCTTCATCTTCATCTTCATCAGAGAAAACCAATGGAAGAAAAAATGGAATTGTTTCTGCTATTGGAAAAATCAGTCATCAATTTGAAGCTTCCTCTTTCAATTTAGTAATTGATTTGATTTGAAGGGAACCCTAAAATCGAAATCAGTGTTGGGTTTTAGGGGAATCTCTAAAATCAAACACAAAATCAAATAGGAAGTTTCAGAAAAAAAACAAAAATGGGAAGAAATGAATGGAACTTGAAGAGAATGTAATAGAAAACGAAGAAAATCGAAGCTCAACTTGAAGGAGATGAAAGAGATGAAGAATCAAACATTCAAAATCATAAAGTAATTCGAATAAAAGCTGATGAACAAAAAAAGATGAACAAGGAAAGTGAATTTTCAGAGAGAAAAACGAGGGAGACGGCGCCTAGATCAAAATGACTGATATATATATATACATATATATATATACACATATATATATATACATATATATATATACACATATATATATATACATATATATATATATAGGTAGGTTCAGTTCGGTTTCCCCGGTTTAGGAAAACCACTGAACCGAACAAAACCGAAAAAAATCGGTCTTTCTTATTTTTAAACCGAGAAAACCAAATGAAGCTTAAGAACCGGATTGAACCTCGGTTTGACTGTTAATTTGCACATCTCTAGCAGCGGTATTATCACAATACACAACCGATGGATGAGAAAAAGAAACCTGCAAATCACGGAGTAAATGGGATATCCATGTGATTTCGCTTGTGACCATAACCAATGCTCGATATTCAGCCTCCACCGATGAATGAGAGATAGTAGTTTGTTTCTTTACCCTCTAAGAAACAAGAGAATCTTAAAAAAAAAAAATGCAAAACCCAGTAACAGACCTCCTAGTATCTTGGCATGTCTCCCAATCAGCATCTACAAACGCCTTAAGTTGCAAATGAGGAAGAAAATTAGAAGACAAAGAGCAGGAAACAGAAAGCCTTGTCCTGGTGATTGCTTCAAATAACGCAATAAATGGTGGACAACAACTAAATGGAGATTTGTGGGCTTTGTCACGTAGTGGCTGAGCTTATGAACAACAAATATAATGTCCGGACAAGAAATGGTGTGATATAATAAACGACCAATTAGGCGTCTATAAGAATGAGAATCCTCTAAGTCTAATAAAACACCATTAGTGGCATTAAGCTTCAAATTATGATCTACGGGCAGCTTATTTGGCTTACAACCCAGAAAACTAGCATCCTTTAGGAGATGACAATAATATTTACGTTGAGACAATGATAAACCAAGTTTAGAACGTGTAATCTCCAAGCCAAGAAAAAATTTCAAAGATCCCAAATCTTTTAGCAAAAACTGAGTGTGTAAATAAGTCTTTAAACCTGAAATCTGCTCCATACATGGACCAGTGATGATAATATCGTCGACATAACCAGAAGAGCCAAAAAAGATGTTCCTGAACCTTTAATAAAAAGTGAACAATCTGCTTGAGACTGATGAAAACCAAAATCAGTCAATGAGGATTTAAATTTGGCCAAACTATTGACGAGAGGCCTGTTTTAAATCAAAATCGACTTGTGTAGCTTGCAAACAAGAGTTTAGCCCATGGGACCAGCAATGGAAGAAGATGGAGTATATCCCAAGGACAATTTCATATATACCTCTTCAAAGAGATCACCATTAAGAAATGTGTTGTTGACGTCCAATTGAGCCAAAGGCAAATAAATAGAAGAAGCAAGAGCCAACAAAACTTTTGCTATTACTAACTTTGCCACAGGTGAAAAAGTTTCAAAATAATCTACCCTTCTTGTTGATTATTGATAACTCTATAAAATAGAGTTATTTGGTCCTATTTTAATGCTTATGTGATGATTATTTGATTGAACTTTGCTCATATTATGCATGCTTTGAACTCATTTTGCATAATTCTTTAATCAAGCTTATTTTTTTGGGAAAAACTCGGGTTCTTAGCACTTTAATGTATTATTTGGATTGTTCTTGGCTTTTGGTATGTAATAATGTCAATTTGAATGAGAGAAAGTCCTAAAATAATTGAAAATTTCATGCAGGAACATAGAAAAATTGCAAATTTTACAATAGGTCGAAGTAACAATCGTCGAGTCTTGTCTTTGAGAGCACACGAAGGAATTGGACGAACAGTATTTTGAACAATGACCTTTATAAATCAATGTTTTGGGCCTGTTTCAGATCATCCACGTTTGGCAAATTAAACCCACTACTTTGGGCCCCATTTGGAGGAGTCCAAGTCCAAGCCCAAGCCCAAAAAGCAAGTAGGAAAAGAAAAATTAACCTAAAAGAAAAGAAGGGTGGAACGTGAGGTAGGGGGAAAAAGGCGAACGTTAGAACGTGAGATGCCAAAGAAAAAAAAAAGGCAGCTGAAGCGGAAAGGAGCGAGGGAACGACGGAAAGCAACATCAACTACGTGAAGGATCCTTCTTCGCCATTAGAGAAATTCGTTTTACTCTTCCTTCCATTCTTTATTCTTCATTCTTTTAGATTATTGAATTCAAGTTATGTTAGGTTTAGTGTTTATTTTGTTAAACTCTTTTGTTAATTCAATTTTCATTATGAACTAAATTTCTTAGGTTAGAATTGATAGAGGAACCCTAAGGGGGATTAGTTTTCAAAGCTTATTGAATTCAATTTTTATGCTCAATTAATGGTTTGATATTTTTATTCTTTTTGCTTATGCTTGATCAACCTAAGTGAATTGCTTAGTTTAGTTTTAATTCTGAAAAGGTTAAAATTGAATGGACAAACATTGATTGATAGGGTTTAATGATTATTTGAATTGTTATTTAGTAATGCATAGACATATGTAATTACACCTTAAAGCCTAAACCGGAACACTAAAACCATAATTTCTTAATCCGATTTTACCTAGACATAGGATTTAAATAGGATTAGTAATCATAATCATGTTAGGCTTGACGAAGTCACTTGAACAAATGGGTTTACTTGCATAAAAAGTGAATTTAATATTGCGATTCGTAAAGACCTGACACAAAGACGCTGGAGTATTTTGAATTCTAAGGCTTTTTAGGGGGATTCTTGATTTTCCAACCACTCATCTCTACATAGTTTAATCACTTTAATATTTGTGCACATTTTAGGAGTAATTTCAGCCACTTTAGACCATCTTACTTATTTTCCATATTTAATTTAGAATTTTGTCATTTAGTTTTGCATAATTTCACAATTTTAGTTATTTAGTTTCATAAATCAAATCACCCCAATTTATCATTGTTTTTATTTTCTTTAAATTATTTGTTAAACACCATTTTAAATCACTAATCCTCGTGGGAACAATATCTTTCTTATCACTTTATTACTTGTTTGACTGCGTGCACTTGCGTATCACGATTTCACACAACAAGTTTTTGGCGCCGTTGCCGGGGAATAGTTTAGGTTTAATTGGTGTCATAACATTTAGTTTAATTTGTTATTTTTAATTTGTTTCCTTGTTCTTTGCAGGATATTAATCTTGTATGAGCGACGAGGATCCATTTGCATTGATTCCGTAGGATCAAGAAATTGAACGAACTTTTCACAAGAGGAAAAAGAAACAAAATCAAAAGAAATCCGTTCAGAAAGAAGAGATGGAAAATCGTCAGTTAGTTGTGCCTAATGAACGGGATACTGTCATTCAGAAATATATGATGCCTAACTTCGGTCTTGTGATTGTTGGGCCAGAAATTGAAGCAAATCACTTTGAGTTGAAACCGGTTATGTTCCAAATGTTGCAGAGTGCGGGACAGTTTAATGGAACACCTAATGAGGATCCACATGCTCATTTGCAATTATTTGTTCAAGTTAGTGATTCATTTAAAATGAATGGAGTTTCGGAGGATGCCCTCAGGTTAGGATTATTCCCTTATTCGTTGAAAGGCCTAGCAAAAGATTGGTTAAATTCATTGCCTCAAGGATCGATAACGAGTTGGGATAACCTGGTGGAAGAATTTCTGACTCAATATTTCCCTCCTACTAAGGAAAACAAGCTTAGGAGCCAAATCACTTCCTTTGAACAATTTGAGCATGAATCCTTGTATGACACTTGGGAGAGATTTAAGGAGATGATTAGAAAGTGTCCCAACCATGGAATCCCGTATAAGATCCAAATGCAAATTTTTTATAATGGATTGTGTTCTCACACAAGGGATAGAGTGGATTCATCATCGGGAGGAGCATTACTTTCCAAGACTTACAATGAGGCTTGTGCCATCTTGAACAAAATAGCGAGGAATAACCTTAGTTGGCCAAATCAACGCTTGAACCAAGATAGGAAAACCAATGTCAATTATGGTGGGAATGATTCAAATTCTTTGATAGCACAGTTGGCTGCTTTGAATAGTACTTTAACGAAGATGGATTTGGGTGGGAATAACCAAACGGTGAATGCACTTTCTGAGACTTGTGTATTTTGTGGAGAACGTCACCGCTATGAAGGATGTCCATCTAATCCTGAATCAGTGAACTATGTGGGGTATAATAAGAACTTCAATCCTTATTCTAATTCATATAACCCCGGTTGGAAGCAACACCCAAATTTTTCCTGGAAAGATCAAGGTGTTGGACCAACACATATTCAACAAAGACCGGTTGATTTTCAACAAGCCCGACCCCCACCTCCTCAAAGGCCTCAAGGTGAAGATTCTATAAGTGTCCTTACTAATATGATGAAAGAGTTCATGGGTATAACTGATGCTATGTTCCAAAATCAAGCCGCTTCGATAAGGAATTTAGAAACTCAAATGGGACAAATGGCTTCATCCATGAGTAATCGAGCTCAAGGATCCTTACCAAGCAACACTGAAAATCCTAGAAATCAAGGTAAGGAGTCATGTCAAGCCATTACTCTGAGGAGTGGTAAAGATTTGGAATTACCTAAGGCCATTCCAAGTAAGGAAAAAGAGCTCACTTCAATCCAGAAAAGTGTTGAGGATGGTGATGGAGTAGAAAATTCAAGAAAAGAGAGGTTGGATGGTGATGTTTGTTCAAATCAGCGTGCTGCAGCACTGCCGCAACACAATTCCAGCACCTTACCTATTCAAAAGGATGCACCAATTGATAGGCCACCTCCACCTTTTCCTCAAAGGCTTCAAAAGAAAACTCAAAACAATCAATTTGGCAAGTTTCTGGATGTGCTTAAGCAACTTCATATCAATATCCCACTTGTGGAAGCACTTGAGCAAATGCCCAATTATGCTAAATTCATGAAAGACATCCTTACGAAGAAAAGGCGATTGGGAGAGTTTGAGGTTGTCGCACTTACTCAAGAGTGCAGTTACATAGTGCAAAATAAGATTCCTCCTAAGTTGAAAGATCCCGGAGTTTTCACCATTCTAGTTTCCATTGGTAAAACTTTTCACGGGAAGGCACTTTGTGATTTGGGGGCCAGCATAAATTTAATGCCTATGTCAATTTTCAGGAAACTTGGTATCGGAGAAGCAAGACCGACTACAGTTTCATTACAGTTGGCCGATCATTCCATTACTTATCCTGACGGAAAAATTGAAGATGTGCTTGTTCAGGTTGATAAATTTATTTTTCCTGCTGACTTCTTGATTCTTGATTTTGATGCAGATAAGGAGGTGTCTATTCTTCTTGGGCGACCATTCCTTGCTACGGGAGAAACTTTGATTGATGTTCAAAAAGGAGAACTTACAATGAGAATGGACGGTCAAGAGGTAACTTTTAATGTTTTCGATTCTCTTCGTTTTCCTAATGATATAGAAGAATGTTCCTCGGTGCATGTTTTGGATATAATGGTTGATGATGTTTGGAGAAAAGCCGAGGACAAACTTTAGGATGTGTTTGACAAGGGAGAAGTCGGAATGATAGTGATGAGGAGTTTTTAGCAATTGTGGGAACCAAACATGATGTGTTTATTCGAATAAGGCCCGTTGAATCACTGAATTTGGGGGATAGACAGTTCAAGATAGTTAAACCATCAATTGAGGAACCTCCCGTTTTGGATCTTAAGCCTTTGCCCACACATTTGAAATATGCCTACTTAGGGAGAGAAGATGTCCTTCCTGTTATAATTTCCTCTTCTTTGAGTGTCAAACATGAAACACTTTTGCTGGAGGTGTTAAAGAATCATCAAAGAGCTTTAGGGTGGTCAATAGCGGATATCAAGGGAATTAGCCCTACTCTTTGTATGCATAAGATCATTTTGGAGGATAGTTGTAGCAATTCTGTAGAACATCAAAGGAGGTTGAATCCCGTGATGAAAGAAGTGGTCAAGAAGGAAATTATCAAGTTGCTCGATGCGGGTTTTATCTATCCGATATCTGATAGTTCATGGGTTAGTCCTGTTCAATGTGTTCCTAAGAAAGGAGGGATGACCGTAGTGACCAATAAGAATAATGAGCTCATACCCACCAGGACCGTTACAGGATGGCGAGTATGCATGGATTACCGGAAATTAAACAAGGCAACTCGAAAGGACCATTTTCCTTTACCTTTCATTGATCAAATGTTGGATAGACTCGCTGGCAAAGAGTTCTATTGTTTCTTGGATGGGTATTCGGGTTACAACCAGATTTCTATAGCTCCTGAGGATCAGGAAAAGACGACCTTCACCTGTCCTTATGGTACTTTTGCTTTTCGGCGAATGCCATTTGGGTTGTGCAATGCACCAGCAACATTTCAGAGATGTATGATGGCGATTTTTAGCGATATGGTGGAGAACACACTCTAAATCTTCATGGATGATTTTTCCATTTTTGGTGAGTCTTTTGACACTTGTTTGAAGAATTTGGAGAAAGTTCTGAAACGTTGTGAAGAAACAAACTTGGTGTTAAACTGGGAGAAATGCCACTTCATGGTTTCGGAGGGCATTGTGTTAGGCCATAGAATCTCAAGAAAAGGAATTGAAGTTGATCGAGCCAAAGTGGATGTTATTGAGCAAATGTCTCCACCAACTTCTGTCAAAGGAATTCAGAGTTTTTTGGGCCATGCTGGATTTTATCGCCGCTTTATTAAGGATTTTTCCAAGATCACCAAACCATTATGCTTACTTTTAGAGCAAAACCGACCTTTTGTGTTTGACAATGAGTGTGAAAAAGCCTTTTTAAAGCTAAAAGCGGCTTTAGTTTCATCCCCCATCATAGTTGCTCCAAATTAGGATGTGCCTTTTGAACTTATGTGTGATGCAAGTGACTTTGCAGTAGGAGCTGTTTTGGGGCAAAGGAAAGACAAGATTTTTCATTCCATTTATTATGCTAGTAAGACTCTTAATGAAGCACAAGTGAATTACACCACTACGGAAAAAGAGCTTCTAGCGATAGTCTTTGCCTTTGGGAAATTTCGAGCTTATCTAGTGGGCACCAAAGTAGTAGTTTACACCGATCATTCAGCCATTAAGTACTTGATTTCAAAGAAGGATTCTAAACCAAGGTTGATTCGGTGGGTGCTTCTACTTCAAGAATTCAATTTGGAGATTAAAGATAGAAGTGGAACACAAAACCAGGTGGCAGATCATTTATCTCGCTTACCGGAAGAAAAGGGACAACAATCCCACTTACCCATTGGTGAAACATTTCCCGATGAACAACTTTTCACAGTGAAACACTCATTTATTCCTTGGTATGCAGACTTCGCTAACTATTTGGCAAGTGGCATTCTACCTCCCGACATGAATAGGCAACAAATCAGGCGATTCTTACATGATGTGCGCTTTTACTTGTGAGATGAACCTTTCTTGTACAAGAGAGGGATCGACCAAATTTTGAGGAGGTGTGTTGGTGAAACTGAGGTTAGTGATATTCTTTTGCAATGCCATGCAGCACCTTATGGTGGACACTTTGGAGGAGCAAGAACAGCAGCTAAAGTTCTTCAATCCGGGTATTTTTGGCCTTCCCTCTTTAAGGATGCTCATGAGTTTGTGAAAAGTTGTGATAGGTGTCAACGGGTGGGGAATATCTCACAAAAGCATGAAATGCCCTTAAACAATATGTTGGAAGTGGAATTATTTGATGTTTGGGGCATTGACTTCATGGGACCTTTTCCCCCATCATTTGGTAATCTTTACATTTTATTGGCAGTGGATTATGTGTCAAAATGGGTTGAAGCTGTAGCTTTACCTACAAATGATGCCAAAGTTGTGATCAAATTCCTTAAGAAGCATATTTTCACTCGTTTTGGTACACCGAGAGCACTCATTAGTGACGAGGGTACTCACTTTTGTAACAAAATGCTTGATGGAGTTTTGAGCAAATATGGAGTGCGACATAAGGTAGCTACGGCCTATCATCCCCAATCAAATGGCCAAGCGGAAGTGTCAAATAGGGAAGTCAAGCAAATCCTTGAGAAAGTGGTAAGTCCAAATCGGAAGGATTGGTCTTTGAAGCTTGATGATGCGTTGTGGGCGTATAGAACAGCCTATAAGACTCCATTGGGTATGTCACCTTATAAGCTTGTCTTTGGGAAGGCATGTCATTTGCCGGTTGAATTAGAACATAAAGCATATTGGGCTTTAAAAGCATTGAATATGAATTTGCAAGATGCCGGGATAGTGAGAAAGTTGCAGCTCCATGAATTGGAAGAGTTGAGATGGTCTTCCTACGAGAATGCAAAGCTGTACAAGGAAAAGACCAAGAAGTGGCATGACCAACGAATTCACAAAAGAGACTTTCATCCGGGCCAACTTGTGTTACTCTTCAATTCTAGACTCAAGCTATTACCTGGAAAACTCAAGTCTAGATGATCCGGTCCATTTAAAATTGTTGAAGTTTACCCTCATGGTGCAATTGAGTTACTTGATGATCACACGGGTTCGACATTTAAGGTGAATGGACAACGTGTTAAAGCCTATTGGGGATCTCCAGTTGAAAGGGAGAAAACCTCCATTGATTTAAATGACAAGTAATTAAGGAGGAAGTCGGGCCGTCGACTTTAAAGCAAGGCGCTTGTTGGGAGGCAACCCTTCGAAGTTAAGTAGTTCACATTCTTTTAGTCTTTCTCGTATTAGTTTCATTTCATTCTTAGTTGCATTTTAATTTTGCTTAGAAATAGGTACTGCTGAGTTTTTCTCTTTTATTTTGTTTTCCAGGAAATATTTGAGCCAGCAATCATAGCTTGAATGGAGTAAGGGACCTCCTACAATGGTGGCTTGTGAGAGAGGTTATTTGGAGAGAAATGCTGCAGATGTAGTTAGTTGAGTTTAAAAAAAAAAAAAAAAAAAAAAAAAAAACAATTTGGCTTCCCAGACCCACGTACCACCCACAACCCGCCCAGACCCGCGACCCGCCCCGACTAAATTCCCCCCACCCGCGTGTTTCCCTTTTCCCCCTTCCCTTTTCATTTTTCTTTTTCCCGTCCTCTTCTTCTTCTACCCGAGCCACCGCCCCCAAAACCCTCCCCATCCTTCTTCGCTCCTCCGTGGCTCCCATCACCCCCGTTGCCTGACGCTCCCCACGGCCCCATCGTCTTCTTCTCCCATTCCCCTACCTACCCCTCTGATTTCCTCCATCCGTGAGCGGTTTGTATTTTGATTCAAGGGTTTTCAAGTTTGGGGGTTCTTGAAAATGCGTTCTTGCATGTCACGGGTGGTTGGTTCTACGAAATTTGCTGGGAATCTCGACATTGCTCAATTGCTCAACCCCAGGTTTGATCTCTCTTTGTTTTTTGGGTTTTGACTGCTGGACGGTTCCTTTGGTGGTTGTTTTCGGTTGATCTGAGTTGGGGTTTGCTGATTTGTTTGTTGGGAATTCTGAAATCTGGTTTGCCTGTTCGATTATATTTTCTTCTGCATTTCGAATTGAGTTTGAAAGTTTACACACTTTCGGTTTCTCTTTTCTGACTTTGGGTGCTTAGTTCCACTGTTTTGTTTGGTGACTACATTGGGTTTGTTAGGAATGCCTCGGGTCAAGTCTTTCGCTCGCAAGGCCACCTCTCGTCAACTCTATGTGACTGAGACAGCAGCGACTCAGTTTCATGATATTTTTTCTGCCCGTGAGTTACATATGGAGAAGGGGTTTTTAATGGACAATCACACACCGGCCTACTTGCCTGTGTATGTCACTGAGGTTATTGAGCAGCGGGGTTGGCACGCTTTTTGTCAGCACCCATGTGATGTAAATGTCCCCGTGGTTAAGGAATTCTACTCAAATTTCGGAGACCGGGACGAGAATGTAGTGACTGTGAGGGAATTTGAGGTTGAATGTTCTGCTGAGGTTGTTAATTCTTTCTTTGGGTTACCTAATGAGGCCGATTACTACACCCGTGTGTGTGGGCACCTCATCGATTCCCTTTTCTGTGATATCCTAACCACCATTGGTAAGAAGGGTTTAAGTTGGTCAATTACTCCTCATGGCAAACACCGCTTACTAAAGGCCTCCCTCAATGACCCTGCTCGGGTTTGGTATCATTTTCTGGAAACCCGTCTTCTTCCGACTTCTCAAGGAATTATGGTTCAGGAGGACAGAGCCATTCTTTTATACTGCATTCTCTCCGGTAGATCGATTAATGTGGGACGTCTGATAGCTATAGAATTGGAGGCATGTGCTGGTAAACGAACTGGCCGTTTGTTTTTTCCTTCACTCATAACTTCCATTTGTGACCATGCTAATGTTCCCACGAGCAGTTTGGACGAGCGAAAGCCTAATTCTGCTCCAATGGATAAAATTTGCATTGCTCGCCTTCTTGCTAATGAGGCTATGGCAGATGCACATGAGGCTGCCCCATCCAGTTCTTCTACTCCATTAACAGAGGCTGCTGTTCGCGACATTGTTGAGTCCTCTATGTCCCGTTTTCAAGAAGAGATGAATGGTAAAATGGAGAGTTTGTTTGAGGGTTACATGGCTGCCCACTCAAAGAATTTTGAGGAGCTTTATCGACAACTTGGGGCTACTGCTAGTCGGGTCGATGAGTGCCTCAATCGACAGATATTTGAAGAGCAACAACGCATCAAGAGAAACCGCCATGAGAGTGTATATCAGCGGTCTTTGGCTCACAATTTGAGGATGATTGCTACGCGCCCCCTCCTTAAGACTCCGACTTTTCCACCCGACCTCCTTGAGTCGTGGGCGCCACCACATGAGGATGACGATGATGCTCCCGCTGCTTCTTAAGGGAGCCCTCTAACTCTCTTAGTTTTCATGTTTCTTTTGTTCTGAACTATGCCTTTTGCCATTTTAGACACTGCTGTTTCTGCTTTTATTTTTTTTCCTTCTATTGGGTCTGCTGCTGTCTGTTTTTGCTGCTGTTTTTGTGCTCTTTTGCTGTGAGGACACACCAACTTTTAAGTTTGCGGGTGCTTGTCCATTTTATGAGCACTAATGTACATTTTTCTTGCTATTGAACTTCAAATTAAATGTTTTCATTGCTTCTTTAGTTAGAATGGTCCAAATGATATAGTTGGCTTTTGCATGATCTTTAGGATAGTTCTAATTTTGGTTAAGTGCGTTTTGGGCTTTAGATTCTTCTACACTTCCCCGTTCATGTCAATTCATGGTAAACCCGTTTAGACAGTTAAGATTCTTGAGGACTACTTCCCTTGGTGAGAATAAAACATTGAATGACCAATCCTAGTGAACCAAAGTAGAAAACTCTCGCATTTCTTCTTAGTAGGCTTCAATGTTTTTGTTTCAATAAGTTTGGGGGTGACATAGTTACCCACCAACAACATCATTTCAAAAAAAAAAAAAAAAAAAAAAAGAGAAAAGAGAAGTGTTCCAATGTCTCGAGGTAAGTCGGGATAAGAGCATGCTTTTGCGGTTCAAGTTCTCTATTGCCTAAGTAACAAAAGGCATTAGAATAACAAGAACTTTCTTGCACATAGTGCCTCTAAAAATTAAAAAAAAAAAAAAAAGGGAAGAAAAATAAAATGCAGCTTCTCATCTTTATGTTTCTCCAAGTCCTTTGTAAGCCTTCTATCATTGTAATCAAGAGTTCATATGGAGGGGATCTAGGGGAGGTTGTGATTTGTTGAGTTTAAGCTTAGAAAAAAGAGTCTTAGGATAGCTATCTTTGCTTGCTAGATGGATTTTACCATGATTTGTTGATTCGGGATGCACACACTTTCACTTGAGAATCTTTTGCCCTTTATGTACTTGGCTAGTTTTAGGATTGTCTTGAAGAGAATTTCAGAAGTCTATGATGGAAAAAGTTCTAACCAAAAGCAATAAAAAAGTGGTTGTTGAAGGCTTGTGTTTTAACTTCTTAAATCCTTAATCAAGTCAAGATCTTATTTTGCATCACTCGAGGACGAGCAATGAGTCAAGTTTGGGGGTTTGATAACTCTATAAAATAGAGTTATTTGGTCCTATTTTAATGCTTATGTGATGATTATTTGATTGAACTTTGCTCATATTATGCATGCTTTGAACTCATTTTGCATAATTCTTTAATCAAGCTTATTTTTTTGGGAAAAACTCGGGTTCTTAGCACTTTAATGTATTATTTGGATTGTTCTTGGCTTTTGGTATGTAATAATGTCAATTTGAATGAGAGAAAGTCCTAAAATAATTGAAAATTTCATGCAGGAACATAGAAAAATTGCAAATTTTACAATAGTGCTGTAGCAATGCTGTAGCTGTGCTGTAGCACACTGAAGCAGAATTGGACAGCAACAGTATTTTGAACAGCAGCCTTTATAAATCAATGTTTTGGGCCTGTTTCAGATCATCCACGTTTGGCAAATTAAACCCACTACTTTGGGCCCCATTTGGAGGAGTCCAAGTCCAAGCCCAAGCCCAAAAAGCAAGTAGGAAAAGAAAAATTAACCTAAAAGAAAAGAAGGGCTGGAACGTGAGGTAGGGGGAAAAAAGGCAGAACGTTAGAACGTGAGATCAGCAAAGAAAAAAAGGCAGAAGCGAACGTGAAAGGCAGAGGGAACGAGGGAGACGGAAGCAACATCAACTACGTGAAGGATCCTTCTTCGCCATTAGAGAAATTCGTTTTACTCTTCCTTCCATTCTTTATTCTTCATTCTTTTAGATTATTGAATTCAAGTTATGTTAGGTTTAGTGTTTATTTTGTTAAACTCTTTTGTTAATTCAATTTTCATTATGAACTAAATTTCTTAGGTTGGAATTGATAGAGGAACCCTAAGGGGGATTAGTTTTCAAAGCTTTATTGAATTCAATTTTTATGCTGAATTAATGGTTTGATATTTTTATTCTTTTTGCTTATGCTTGATCAACCTAAGTGAATTGCTTAGTTTAGTTTTAATTCTGAAAAGGTTAAAATTGAATGGACAAACATTGATTGATAGGGTTTAATGATTATTTGAATTGTTATTTAGTAATGCATAGACATATGTAATTACACCCTAAAGCCTAAACCGGAACACTAAAACCATAATTTCTTAATCCGATTCTACCTAGACATAGGATTTAAAAAGGATTAGTAATCATAATCATGTTAGGCTTGACGAAGTCACTTGAACAAATGGGTTTACTTGCATAAAAAGTGAATTTAATATTGCAGATTGCTGCAGCACAGCCACAGCACTGCTGCAGTATTTTGAATTCTAAGGCTTTTTAGGGGGATTCTTGATTTTCCAACCACTCATCTCTACATAGTTTAATCACTTTAATATTTGTGCACATTTTAGGAGTAATTTCAGCCACTTTAGACCATCTTACTTATTTTCCATATTTAATTTAGAATTTTGTCATTTAGTTTTGCATAATTTCACAATTTTAGTTATTTAGTTTCATAAATCAAATCACCCCAATTTATCATTGTTTTTATTTTCTTTAAATTATTTGTTAAACACCATTTTAAATCACTAATCCTCATGGGAACGATATCTTTCTTATCACTTTATTACTTGTTTGATGCGTGCACTTGCGTATCACGATTTCACACAACAATTATACCCTTTGCAACTATACGAGCCTTATAATGATCAATTGTTCAATCAAATTTGTATTTGACCTTATAAACCCATTTGTTTCCAATTGCATGATGGCCTTGAGGAAATGGTATAGCACTCCATGTACGCGTCCTTTCCATAGAATCCAACTCATCTTTCATATTAGCTTGCCTATGAGAAAAAGGAGCATCCTCATGATAAAATTGAGGTTCATAAGATAAAGAAACATTGAGTAAAAAGGGTCTGAGTAGGAGTCAAACAATCATATGACAAATAATCTTGCAAAGGATATCTTGTAATTAGAGACTTGGGCTAAGGAGTACCCGCCAAGAGATTACATTGATATGCAGTCAAGTAATGAGGTGTACAAATAGATCTAGTAGACCTCCTTTGTGGCAAAGAAACCTTAGCAGAATGAGATTGAATAACTGGCTGTAAATCAGGTTGTGAAGAAACAGGCTTAATAGATAAAGATTGTAAAGGATCATTAGCAGGCTGTGTAGAAATATTCAAATTCCTGGACAAAGGTTTTGGTAGCACCAAATCTCGAAATAGATCAGTTATGGTGGAAGGAGGAGAGAAATCATGAAAATGAAATGATTCCTCATGAAAAAAAAAAACAGCTCGGGGGTCAAATTTTCTTCGATTGTTAGACAAAGTTGTTGCATATGCCAAACAACCAAAAATGAGTAATCAACTTGCTGTGTATAAAGGAGCTCAAAGGGTGATTTATTTGAAAGTAAAGGTGATGGAGTTATGTTAATCAAGAATGTTGCTATCAAAACACAATCTCCCCAAAATGAAATAGGCACCCAAGATAGAAAATATAATGAACGAGCCACATTTAGGAGGTGTTGGTGTTTTCTTTCAGCAACGGAGTTTTGCTGAGGAGTTTCATTACAAGAAAATTGATGTTGCACTCCATTCTTATAAAAAAAACCAGTGAACTTTAGTTCTGCGGCATTATCCGAGTGAAAAACCTTAATGTTCTTGTCAAATTGAGTAAGAATGAAGGCAAAGAACTTAGGTATAATAGAAATGGCATCTGACTTATGTCTCATTAGAAATATCCAAGTAAAACGAGTGCAATCATCTACTAATGTAAGAAATTAGCGAAAACCTTGATAATTAGGTATATGAAAACCCAAGTGTCACAATGAACAAGCTCATAGGGAAATTAAGACATGTTGTTATGTGAAACAAAAGATAAACGTCTTTGTTTAACAAGAGGGCAAACAGTACATGGTTCCAATGAACAAGCCTTATTGGATGAAGTAATAGATAATTGATCATGTAGTAAAGCTAATTTCTTAAAAGGCAAATGGCCTAATCTATGATGCCACAAATAAATTGTAACAGCAGTACAAGCAATAGAGAAATTAATAACTCGTAATTTATGCCTATTTATTAGTGTTATTATCTCCAAAATAATTAAATATGATTGTTAATTGATTTAAATTTCCATAATATTGTTAATCATTAAATTCCATGAACGTAGGCAAAAACGGTGCTCAAATCAGACTTATAACGAAGAAATTATGCCCATTTTAGTGTTCAAAAAGGCCCGTCGTTGCGGCGACGAGATTCGGTGGCCGCGTCCTACAGAAAATCAGATTCCGGGCTAAAAATCTGAGAGTGATCACAGCGGCGATGAGACCTATCGTCGCGGCGATGGGAAAAATAGAAAAATAATGAATTAAACCTACGCTGACGTCATCCAAAGAAGGAGAAACTAATTTCATACCCCGTGGACAAACAACACAACAAACAGTGACTTTGAGAGCAGTTAGGGAGGAAAAAACCCCTAAGATTCATAGAAAGCAGGTGGAGGGGTCTAAAATTAACTATTAAATTAGACCACATTATATGTTGTATATGTATTATATAATGTAATAGGGTTAAATGCACTAATGACTCTTGTATTATCAAACGTTTTCAATTTACACCCTGTGAATATCAATTTTGTTATTGCATAAAAATGGGAGGACCGGGAACTGACCTGTGGGTCAGTTGTCTCTCAAACCGCGACTGTACAACTAACTTTAAAGAATGAGAAGAGGAGTGAGAAGTGAGCAACACAGCTTAGAACCTAGCACAGAGGTGACCTGCACAAGGAAACAACTGAGCACCGATGTGGTGCCGGCCTATCCACTACGATGCCTAAGTCAGACCAGAGGTGGTGCCGAGCAGAGTATGAGTAGAAGTAGCGTACCTAAACAGTGGGCCTCCTCTGGTATTTATAAGAGAGGTGTAATGATGACCCTACCGTGTAAGTGTCAGGCGTAGTCCCTAGGCCACGTGCCGGCTCTTGGTTGGATGATCACCTATCATGTCCGAGGGCGGGCCTCGGTGGTCTGTGCGCTTCTTTGGGAAGAGCAGCCAGACTCTTTGCCTTAGTGTTGAAATGATACCACACCAGGTGGGCTCATGCCTCTTCTGGCCTATGAGCTCATCTTTAACCATCTTCTATATGGATGGCCACCTGCTCTACCGAGCTCAGGTGAGTTGGTCTTCTAGGGATGAGCACGCACCTTACTAGGCCTCATGTGCTCATTTCGTTTAGTTGATTGTCTCGATGCTCGACATTCTTCTGGAGGCCGAGCTCTTTAGAAGTCTCTACAAGTGGTCTTCTAGGATGGACATCCACCCTGTTGGGCTTGGTGTGTGCTCATCCGGCCCACTCCACGGGTGACGTGGACGTCTTTGATCTTCCCACGTGGTCCTCCTGAGGGGTGCCACGTGGTCGTATAGTTGTTTGAAAATCCACCCATAACAGTGGCCCCCTATTCCCGAGCTGAGCTAGGGTGCTCTTTTTGGGTTTTAGGGAGAGCACCTGACTGCTTGGGAGTGATTTTGTAGGTGGAGTATTTATTGCATACTTGATTATTTTTTAGCTTCTTGACTAATCAAATCACACCTTTTGGTAGCTTGTACTTGGATATTCTAAAAGAATCTTGCCATGGAGTGGTCATTCCATGGAGGCTTTATGTCAACTCCTTGTTGCAAGAAGAATCTGTCAGGTGAAGGGTGTATGGTCTTCTCAAAGATTGCTAGCAATGAATTTTATTTTCAATCCAATGGTTGGGGAGCAACCATGCCCACTATAAATAAGTTGCTTGTTCCTTTCTCCCCTTCATTGCTTAACTCTCTCAAGAACTTGACTTTGTAGAGAATTTTTGTGCTCACTTCTCGGTGCAAGGAAGAAACTAGAGGCTAGAGGTGAGTTACTCAACAATATTTTGTTGAATTGTTTTGAGTTTCACCAGCCTGCTGGAGCTTTTTACTTGCTTTTGAAATCATTATTTATATTCACCTCTTGTTCTGTTTTTGATCTGTAGTACGAAGAAGCAGAGAGTTGGGCTACCAATTTCTTTCAAATGAACTAAGGCTAGATAACCAAGAAGTGAGCAGATTTTTTGAATTCGTAGTTTCACACGTTGAGTTCTCGGTTCATAGTTCCAACTTGTAGCTTCTCACTTAGTAACCTTATGCTATGTTCTGATATTCAGGTAAGAAGTTGAGACTTTTTCCGCTTCAATCGCTTCAAATTATACAACCGACCACCGTGAACTGAGGTGAATTCAACACTTAATTTCAGATATTTTTGCCACTCAATTCACAAGTATAGAACTCAGCTCGGATTATACTACTGCTTTTTTTAGGAGCTTGGTGCTCGGTACAAGGGAGAGAAACGAGTTTAGAGGTAAGAGTTGTATGATTTTTTTTTTGAGCTTCACCAACCCGTTGGAGCTTCATACTTGCTTTTCAAATCATTGAATTCATAAGTCTAACCTCATCCATGAATTTATTTGACCATAGTAGTGAGTAGGAAGGGTGTTACTTTAAGAATATCCCGGAACCGAGGCTAGAGAACCGAGCATAATTTTCCATTAAATTTGAACTTCACTAACTTGTTGTAGCCTATTGCTTTCAATTGGAAATTGTTGAATTAATTTCTCATTGTTGCTTGAATAGATCAACGAACAGACTGTAATTTCCTCTCGTTGCTTCAATTTCTTACTCAACGAAGCATCTGATTTGTGAACCGAGGCGCGAGACACAGTCAGGGGAAAATTCTCACCGTAGCTTCGATTTCCACCTGACCAGTGAGAACTGAGGTGAGTTCAACACTTAAATTTCTTTCAGAACTCTTTATTTCCAGCTTCGGTTTGGGGTTCACGGTTCTAGGTTATAAGAAATTTGGGGTTGGCTTCTTAATTTGCAATGGTGAGGGTAGGAGATTAAGAATTTACGAGGTGCTCGGTTCTCAGTTCTCAGTTTTGACTCTCCGTTCATCTTATATAAATTCGTGAAAAAGGGAAACTGAGGTGCTCTCTCTTCATTAATTTTGTGAAAACCGTGGATCTCGACCGCCGTTGATCAACCCTCGCTTTTCTATCGCTGGTCGTCATTCTATTGATCAGAGGAGATGGACATATTTGTTAAAATCTCATGGTTTCGCTGAACTGAGCCGTGATCGAGAGATGATTTTCACTCGAATTTGCTTCAATTTTGGCTTCAATGGCTGCTGTATTCTCTGTTCTCAGTTTGGAGCTAAGAAAGAGATGACTCTTTTGAACAGCGGCGTGAGAATCATTTAGAAGAGGGAGAAGATCAAGAGTTGATTCGTGACCAGCTGGTTTTCGTTCTCACATTGGATTTGGTAGCTTCGATTTCTTTAGTTTCATCTCTCATGGCTTCGTCTTCAACGGCCGGTGCGTCGTGGCTCCTAGGATAGAGGCGATTTCTTCCTTTGATTTGAAATCGTTTCGTCTCTCATTTCGACTGAATCACGTCTGTCGTTAAATCAGTAGCTTTAATTCAATTTCTCCGTGGTTTCCCACTTAAATCACCTCAGTTCTCGGTGAGGGGGAGATGAAACCCACAATTTGGAGTTTTGATTCATGGCCGTTCTCTTGAATCTGTTAAATTTTCTCCAAGCTGGGTCTTCAATGGCTTTATGGTGGCTATCATGCGAGGACGAAGAAGAGCATCTGGTTTCTCTTTTGACCCCAAATCCGCAGGCTGCTGGTTCCTTAAGAATTCTCAATTCTCCCGTATAAGAAAAAAGAGGATGAGGGTCGGTGCTCGGTTCAACGTTGAAGAGAGAGAAACAACTTCTCTTGAAGCTTCTCTTCATCACTCGGTTCACGGTCCTCGTCTCTCTTTCTATCTCCACGTCACCTGGACAACTATTGGGTTCTCATTTAAGAGAGATGTAATTGATGTAGCTGGTCGGTTCTCGGTGTCGTGGAGAGAGAAACTTCAATCTTATTTTAGATGTTGCAGGCTCCTTGGCTCTCGATTGCCAGATAGAGAGAATGAGATAGGGCAGCTGTGTGTTAAGTTCTCATTTAAGAAAATGAGAGAGATGGGCCCTTGAACTTGCGATTTTGGGATCAAATGGGCCGTGGGCCTGGTCTTCTGCTGGGCTTCCTTCATATGAGCAGGTGGACTTAGTACATGAACACTTCAAGTTGGATTTAGCCTTCAAATGCGCTTTTCGGTTCTCAGCTTGCTTTTTTTTTTCAATGAATTAATTTATCTCACTTTTGTTGTCTTAGGTGCATTGCTTGAATGATCCGCTTAATCATTTATATTCCCCCAAAGTGAGTAGAATTAATTCACTTTATTACAAATATATTTTAATTTTTGGGCAGCTCAATGCCGGGATAAGACACTTGAACCGAGTAGCTTCTCACCAAATTTAATTGATGTTGGCATTTTTGTAGGAGTGCTAACCGAATACTGTGCTCAGATTTAAACATCGTAGCTTCCACACTTGAAATTTAGGTGCGTAATTCTGGTCACTCCTCTTCCATGCTTAATTTTATTTGATGTATAGTAGCTGGCAGGTGTTCACTCCTTGGTAGAGACTAAGTTAGAGCCTCTTATTTTAGGATGTCAGACGATGGATCGAGCTATAGGTCACTAGAGGGAGCTCATCTTGACGGATAGGATCACGCGTCTGATTCATATTCCTATACTGAATTTACAGCGGAGGTAGAGCTAGGTGCTCTTTTGGAGGGTCATTCCCTTCAACCTCAAGAGTTAGAGATGTCGTTTTTTCCATCTACCATGACCAGGGAGGGCTTGGTGCATTTAAGAGAGAAGTTTAATATCCCTTCTTACATCAACCTTAGGTGCCCTTCAGAGGGTGAACTTCCCCATAGCCCACCACCAGGGGAGGTGGCCTTCTACGGTAAGATGTTCAATTGCGGAGTTAGGCTTCCTTTACACTTCTTTTCTCAAAATTTCTTGTCGGAGGCTGGTCTTGCCCCGACTCAGCTTAGTCCCAATGGTTGGAACATCTTGCTAGGCTGCTGGGTTCTCTGGCACCTTTTTGGTCGAGGAGCTACCCCTTTGCATAGGGCCACTCATACCTCTATCACTTAAAAGTATTACCGGCAGAAGATCTTAGGTATTACCTTTCTTCTCGAGACGCACCCTTAATGGACAGTCCTTCCTCCATAAAAAATTGGAAAGCTGAGTGGTTCTTTGTGGGCGGCGATTGGATGTTGCATGAGCCCGGGAGGGAGTATGTTCATCAGGCGGGCAATGATCGCCTGGCGCGAGAGGTCGAGCAGGGTGGTTGGGTCCAGTGTCCTCGTCGGGTTCACTCTCGGTCACCACAGGTTAGGGCTCCTCCGATCTTAGCTGCTCGGGCATCTTCTTCTCGAGGGAGTCGACTTATCTGCGATGTCCCTTATAGCCAGGGAGGGAAATTCTCTTCCTTAGAGAGTGAGGTGAACTCCCTTACTCAGTGCATGAGGGATATTGTCTTAGGAGGCCACTCTGACTTAGTCAACATGGACACCACTGAACTATACGAGGATGCTATTCACCAGCAGTATTGGGTACGTAGACTTGTTAGGTGCCCTTCCCTCTTCCCTATTTTTACTTAGCTTTTCTTGACTTCATGTCTTTTCTTTACAGAGCACGACCATGATGTCTCTGGCTAGGATGAGGAACATTCGAGAGCTGAGCAGGGCGAGAGAGGAAATTGCTCAGTATGAGCAATGTGGTGGAGCAAGCTCGTTTAAGAGAGGCAGCGGAGTCCATAGTTGCATGTTTTGAAAGCGACCTTCGCAAGGAAAGGCAAGTGTCTTCTCAGTCGATGCAGAAGATAAGAGAACTCCAGGCTCAACTTACTAATGGAGAGAAACTGAACGACCTCTCTAGGAGCTTGAGGACTGCCAGATATAAGAAGCTTGAGGCTGAGCTCTTCAAAGTTAGGGGAGAGTATGCACGTTCTCTCATCCATAGGAGGTCTCCCGAGCTCGACGTCTTGTATGTCCAGGAGGCATTGGTTCGTTTCATTAATAGTATGACTGAGGCTGCAGACGCTAAGGCTGCTAGGGCAGGTGATGGTGGAGATCAAGTCTTTGAGGAAGAGACCGTGGATGTTGATGTTGATGTGGAGGGATGATCTCCTTAGCTGAAGTTTATCTTGTTTTATTTGCTTTCTTCCTGGTGGGGCATGTCCACCTTTGAACTTAACCTAATTTTGTTGTAGTTTTTCCTAGGTGGTCGGCCAACTTATGTTGTACTAAAGCATGCCACCGAGCAGCTTCATCTATGTTTACTTAATGAAAATTCTAGTTTACGTTGCTTCACTTCTAGGCTCTTGCATGTTACTCATTATCTTTATATTATTTTAAGTCTTTCCACCTGGGAGAGCCCTGAGGAGCTCTTCCTTAGTGGAGAAATCAGACTTAAATTTTTTCCATTAGGGAGAGCCCTAGAGAGCTCCCCCGTCTAGACGAAATTATTGAATTCCGAGTCCTTCCACTCGGGAGAGCCCTGAGGAGCTCCCCCGTCTAGGAGGAATTATTGAATTCTGAGTCCTTCCACTCGGGAGAGCCCTGAGGAGCTCCCCCGTCTAGGCGGAATTATTGAATTCCAAGTCCTTCCACCCGGGAGAGCCCTGATGAGCTCTTCCTTTATGGTAAAATAAGACTTAGAATTTTTTCCACTAGGGAGAGCCCTGAGAAGCTCCCCCGTCTAGGCGAAATTATTGAATTCCAAGTTCTTCTACCCTGGAGAGCCCTGAGGAGCTCTTCTTTGGTGGTAGAATAAGACTTAGAATTTTTCCACTAAGGAGAGCCCTGAGGAGCTCCCTCGTCTTAGCGGAATAAGACTTAGATTTTTTCCACTAGGGAGAGCCCTGAGGAGCTCCCCTGTCTAGGCGGACTTATTGAATTCTAAGTACTTCCACCCGGGAGAGCCCTGATGAGCTCTTCCTTGGTGGCGGAATAAGACTTAGATTTTTTTCACTAGGGAGAGCCTTAAGGAGCTCCCCCGTCTAGGCGGAATTATTATTTTCTTAGAGCCCTTCTCCCAGGTGTAGAGTTGTGAGCTGAGCACTTCCTTGTAGCCAAGGCCTCAGCTCTGTCGAAATTTTTTAGTCTTCATTTATTGATTTGATTTTGAATTGTAGATTTTGTAATGTATTGTTGTAGTTGGCCCACACTCGAGTTGAATTTCATACTTAGAAATTTTTCTCGAGTCTCGGGTTCACGGTTGTGGTTAGGCACGAGCTCAACTAGGATGCTTAGGCATTTTCTCGCCTGCGCTTCCTTAGCCTTGACTCTGGCCCCCATACCTTGCACTCTCCATACATACACTTGCAATAGTAGAGAAAAACATAGTTGATTCATTGATTTTTGGCAATGTTACATAGTAGAGTTCAAGTACAAAGTAGAGCAGGATGACTATTGATAATAGATCCTAAGATGTTCGGCATTCCAAGGGTGAGGCAAGACCTTGTCGTTGAGGTCGGTCAGCCTATAGGTGCCCGGCCTTACTATCTCGATTACTTTGTACGGCCCATCCCAGGTCGTCCCTAGGGCTCCGGTGCTCAGGTCCTGGGTGTTCAACATCACTTTCCTTAAAATGAGGTCACCCACTTTGAAGCTTCGTGGTTTGACCCGAGAGTTGTAATAACGGGCCACCCATTTCTTGTATTCGGCCACGCGGAGGTGAGAGGTCTCCCTGTGCTCTTCTAGGAGGTCTAGGCCTAGCCTTAGACATTCTTCATTCATCTCCGGATTGAAGTGTTGAGTCTTCGGTGAAGGGAGGCCTATTTTGACAGGCACCACTGCCTCGGCCCCGAACTAGAGTGAGTAAGGGGTCTCTCTGGTTGACGACCGAGCAGTGGTCCGGTATGCCCACAACACGTTGGGAAGCTCTTCCGCCCATAACCCCTTAAGCCCTTCAAGCTTGGTCTTCAAGTTCTTCTTGATGATTTTGTTGACTGCTTCTACTTAGACATTAGCTTGAGGATGAGCATGGGAGGAGCGCAGGTGCTTGATACCTAGCTCCGAGCACTAAGACTTAAACTTTTCATTGTCAAATTGCCTTCCGTTGTCCGTGACGATTGCATGGGGGATGTCGAACCTGCACACCATGTTCCTCCACATGAAATCTATGGTCTTGTGCTCGGTGTTGGTAGCCAGGGGCTCGACTTTGGCCTATTTGGTGAAGTAGTCTACGGCCACAATTGTAAACTTGGTCTGGCCTCTTCCTTGAGAGAAAGGCCCTATCAGGTCTGAAGGGATGATTTACTAAACTAGCGGAATTTTATTTAGTAAACAAATTAACATTTAACTACGGATCTATTAACATCATGCAATTTGTGATAAAAACATGTAGATTCATGCTTAATTTTTGAAAATTAAAACCCTTTACTTACATTGAGTAAAATATGGAGAATCGGTTGGAGGTTTCTTTACAGCATCAAATCCTCAGCAACACCGGATTTTCTACGCTATATCCTGATCGATCAAACGAAACCCGATTGTGGGATCAAACTTTAGAAGAAATTGGGAAGAAAAAATATTTTTCTTCCCAATATCAAGAGGGAAAATCGGCCAAGGGGGGAAAAGGAGGAAGAGAGAATTCCAAATTTCTTAGGAATTGAATTGTGTGATTTATGAATGACCCAAGCCTCCTATTTACTATTTATAGGAAAATAGGAATCCTAATCACATTAGGATTAATCCATGGAGATAAATACAAAAGGAAAAAAGAATTATCTCTTTCCTTTATCTTGGTATTTCTAAAATGCCATAGATAAATAAGAGAATATTTTCTTTTCATTATTTTATTTATCTTGGGTAAATAAATCTATATAATTATTATAGGATATAATTCAAATAATTATCTCCTACAAATTTTCTATGATGGCCAAAATTAATAATAAATAATTAATAAATCAAATTATTTAATTAATTATTTTGGGCCAATTTCAACTGGGTTCATTAATCCAATTGGGCTTGA
The DNA here is from genome assembly GCA_028015215.1 of Gynostemma pentaphyllum. Lineage (NCBI taxonomy): Eukaryota > Viridiplantae > Streptophyta > Magnoliopsida > Cucurbitales > Cucurbitaceae > Gynostemma > Gynostemma pentaphyllum. The sequence goes on along the minus strand of CM051352.1, from coordinate 41,383,263 downwards.
AAGTCTCTCTTAAATTAATAAGTCCAACTTAATTAATTTATTTATTAATTACCATTTAAATAAAATATTTTATTTAAACAATTAATAATATTAATATTTTCTCCCGACTAAATATTATCAAATTATATTTAATTATTAATTTCTATTTAAATAATTTTCATTATTTAAATAATTAATAATAAATATTTTAATTATTAATTTCCATTAAATAAACTCATTATTTATTTAATAACTTTATTGATGATATTTTATTATTAATTAATTAATTTTAATTATTAATTTCCTTTCAAATAAAATTAATTATTTAAACAATTAATAATTGTCAATTAATTTCAAATTATTAATTACCATTTAAATATACTCAATATTTAAATAATTAATAATGTCTAATTAATAATATTTCATTATTAATTTTCTGTTTAAATAAACTCATTATTTAAACAATTAATAATGTTTATATTAATTACCGTTTAAATATATTCAATATTTAAACAATTAATATTGCCTATTTAAGTAATTCACTTTACTTAAACTTTCCATTTCTTCTACTTGATTTCGCGACTACGATATTTGGGCTAGCATAGGGACCCGATGGACCTATAGATCATGGACTTAATAATTAGTCAATTAAGTGATTAACTCATAATCAGTTAATTACTTATTATCTAACTATGAATAATTCCACTATAGATTCATAGCTGAACTCCCCTCACTATAGATGAGTTATGTCCATTTAGTTTATTTTTATTTATATCTATGATATATCTTTCACGTGGAACCCTCATAATTACGGGCGGATAAATTTACCGTTTTGCCCCTGTAATTACCACTTTATCCTTGTGTTCCCGCTGATTCTCCAATGAACATTATCTTTAGTCGAACTAGAGATAATATACTTTGTGATCAATAGAAGTCGTGGCGCCACTTGTTCATGTCTCGAATCAGTACATCAAGGGAGTTTCCTAAAGTTCCTAAAATGTTTAGGTATCGTACTGATACCGTTAATTTATAGGACAGTTATGAATTCCATCTCGTGAAGATGCATTCACAGCTACTTATCTAGCTATGTTCCCAAAACAGGAGTGTATTGAGCGTTCTTACAGATCGCTCTCAACCATGTGAATCAAAGAACATAACTCCATAAATATAAGTCCACATTTCACTCAGGATTGAGATCTATCACGGTTGATAAACTTAGTTTGATATTCGATCATTTCTCGTAAACGGTACTAATGAGAAATTTGATCGAACATCGTGGTCCTGTCTTATACAATCAACATTGCATATGATACTTCCATTTCATGTCTCCCACATGAATGATCAAGATTAGATCATTTGTCTATAAACAAAATGCAAAGCTATCAACAGTGTTACCAGGATAAGGTTCTCAAACGTTATCCATTTACTGTAGACATTTTTAAGTTACTCATCTCGACTGTAATCCTCTCGTATGACTCACATACTAAGTCGTGATTTCATAACAGTACCTTAGGGTTTACTATTTGAATATTTGATATTTATATATTTCCATATATTCTTAATATCGTCAATTGAATCAATCTAGATAATATAAAGAACTTATATTTATTTATTTAATTTATTCGAAATAAATTATTATTATTAAATAATTACAAGTTCTAGGACACCATTCCTAACAAGGTTGACCCCCCACTGAGCAAAGGGCCAGGGGCTCATGACGTTGGTCAAAGGCTCAGGTGGCTGCCTTGGCACAACCGCGAACCGTTGGCATTGGTCGCACTTCTTGGTAAATGTCTTAACGTCTTCTTGGAGTGTAGGCCAGTAGTAGCCTTGCCTTATGATCTTGTGAGCCAAGGACCTAGCACCTGAGTGGTTGCCACACACCCTTTTATGTATTTCCCTCATAACATAGTTTGTTTCATCAGGTGTGAGGCATCTTAGCAACGGTAGGGAGAATCCTCTCTTGTAGAGCACGTCTCCTTCTAAAACATAGTGTGTTGCTCGGTGTTGGAGTCGTCGAGCCTCAGCCTTATCAGAAGGGGGCTCTCCACTCTTCAAGAAGGTGATGATCAAATTTATCCAAGTGGGAGTGGTCAGTTCTGCATCCCCATCCACCTCCATAGCCTCCAGCTCATCAATACTTGAGTTTGGGAGAAACTCGACTGGCACGGTCCTGCTCAGCTCGGTCTCATATGCCGATGCCAGACGTGCGAGTGAGTCTGCATTGGAGTTCTCAGATCGGGGGATTTGTCTAACTTCCCACAACTCAAAACTTAGGAGAAGTTCTTTGGCCTTTGTCAGGTAGGCTACCATTCTCTCTCCTTTGGTTTGGTACTCCCCAGTGATCTGATTGATGATTAATTGAGAGTCACCAAGTACCTTCACTTGTCGGACCTCGACCTTCTTTGCTAGTCGCAGCCGGGCTAGTAGGGCCTCATACTCGGCCTCGTTATTGAAGGCTCGGAAGCCAAACCTTAGGGCATATTCAATATGGGCTCGATCCGGGGAGACAAGTATGAGTCCGGCACCGCACCCCTTCATATTGGATGAACCATCCACAAAGAGTGTCCAAGCGGACTCTCCTCCTTGTGGAAGGGCTTGATCTTTCGCAGGAGTGAGCTCATCGGTGGGGGCAATTGGTTGTTCTTCCTTCTCGGAAGTGAGCTCTTCACTAGAGGCAGCTGGTGGCTCTTCTTTCTCTAGCGTGAGCTCTTCAGGTGTGAGCTCGGCGATGAAGTCTGCCACTGTTGGCCCCTTCAGGGCGATTCTCAGCTTGTACTTGATATCGTACTCGCTAAGTTCTACTGCCCACTTTATCAGGCGCTCGGATGCTTCAGGCTTCTAGAGGACTTGCCTTAGAGGATGGTTGGTTAAGACCACTATCTCATGCGCCTAAAAGTAAGGTCTTAGTCTTCGGGCCGAGATCACTAGGGCTAGTGCCAACTTCTCCATTTGAGGGTACCTGGTCTCGGCATCGACCAGGGCCTTGCTGGTGTAGTAGACAGGTAGTTGAGCACCGTTCTCTTCCCGGATGAGAGCCGAGCTGACTGCTATCTCAGATACGGATAAGTATAGAATCAACTCTTCACCTTGGATGGGCTTGGAGAGTAGAGGTGCCGAGCTGAGGTACTCCTTCAGCTGTAGGAAGACCACCTCTCACTACTCCGTCCATTCAAACTTGCTCCATTTCCGAAGGACCTTGAAGAATGGAAGGCACTTGTCTGTCACCACCTGTTGAGTGCGGCTACTCTTCCATTCAAACTTTGTAATTATTTCAAGTTCTTTGGAGACTTCATCTCCAGGACAGCCTTTACCTTGTCGTGGTTGGATTCTATTCCTCGTTGGTGGACCATGAAACTGAGGAACTTCCCTGAGGTCACTCCGAAGGCACACTTTTCTGGGTTGAGTTTTATCTGATACTTTCTCAAGATGTCGAACGCTTTAGTGAGGTCGGTGGTGTGCTGGTCTACTTGGTGGCTCTTGACTAGCATTTCATCCACATAGACCTCCATATTCTAACCTATCTACATTGCAAACATCTTATTCACCATTCTTTGGTAGGTCGCTCCTGCGTTCTTTAGTCCAAAGGGCATGACCTTATAGCAGTAGAGGCCTTGGCTGGTGACGAATGAGGTCTTCTCCTGGTCGGGCTCATGCATCTTTATTTGGTTGTAGCCCGAGTAGGCATCCATAAAGTGAGCATCTCATGCCCGGCCATTGCGTCAACCAGTTGGTCGATCCGAGGCAAGGGGAAGCTATCCTTAGGACATGCCTTGTTGAGGTCTTGAAGTCTATGCACGCCCTCCACTTTCCATTGGCTTTTTTGACAAGTACTACATTTGAGAGCCAATCAGGGTAGTGCACTTCTCGGATGAAGTCTGCCTTAAGTAGCTTCCTCACCTCCTCTGTTATGGCCTCATTCTTGGCCTGGTCAAACACTCTACGCTTTTGCCTGATTGGTCGGAAGGTGTTGTCCACATTTAAATGGTGGACCATGATTCTTGGGTCTATGCCCGACATGTCTTCGTGACTTCAAGCAAATATGTCTGAGTTTTTCTTCAAAAATTTTATGAGGTCTTCCCTCTGCTCTACTGGGATGGTGGTGGGCGTATACTTTTGAAATTTGCTTGAGGGGGACCTCGCTTCTCAGGTCGGTCTCCATGCCTCTTCCTTTTATTGTTAGCATTAGGATCCTCTATTGGAGACTTTCCCTTATGCTGGGCATGGGGGTGTCTGATGTTGCCTCTGTTAGGAATGGTGTCCTAGAACTTGTAATTATTTAATAATAATAATATATTAAGAATAAATTAAATAAATAAACATAAGTTCTTTATATTATCTAGATTGATTCAATTAATGATATTAGGAATATATGGAAATATATAAATATCAAACATTCAAATAGTAAAACCCTAAGTCACTCTTATGAAATCACGACTTAGTATGTGAGTCATACAAGAGGATTAAAGTCGAGATGAGTAACTTAAACGTGTCTACGATGAAACGGATAACGTTTGGGAACCTTATCCTGGTAACATTGTTGATAGCTTCGCATTTTGTTTATAGACAAATGATCGAATCCTGATCATTCATGTGGGAAACATGAAATGGAAGTATCATATGCAATGTTGATTGTATAAGACAGGACCACGATGTTCGATCAAATTTCTCATTAGTACCGTTTTACGAGAAATAATCGAATATCAAACTAAGTTTATCAACCAGTGATAGATCTCAATCCTGAGTGAAATGCGGACTCTATTTGTGGAGTTATGTTCTTTGATTCACATAGTTGAGAAGCGATCCGTAAGAACGCTCAATACACTCCTGTTTTGGGAACATAACTAGATAAGTAGGCGGGAACTCATTTTCACGAGATGGAATTCATAACTTTCCTATAAATTAACGGTGATCGGTGCGATACCTAAACATTTTAGGAACTTTAGGAAACTCCCTTGATGTCATGATTCGAGACATGAACAAGTGACGTCACGACTTCTATTGATCACGAAGTATCTTATCTCTAGTTCGACTAAAGATAAAGTTCATTGGAGAATCAGCGGGAACACAAGGATAAAGCGGTAATTACAGGGGCAAAACGGTAAATTTATCCGCTTGTAATTATGAGGGTTCCACGTGAAGGATAATATCACGAGATATAAATAATGATAAACTAAATGGACATAACTCATCTATAGTGAGGGGAGTTCAGCTATGAATCTATAGTGGAATTATTCATAGTTAGATAATAAGTAATTAACCGATTATGTGTTAATCACTTAATTAACTAATTATTAAGCCCATGATCTATAGGTCCATCGGGTCCCTATGCTAGCCCAAATATCGTAGTCGCGAAATCAAGTAGAAGAAATGGAAATTTTAAGTAAAGTGAATTACTTAAAATAGGCAATATTAATTGTTTAAATATTGAGTATATTTAAACGGTAATTAATATAAACATTATTAATTGTTTAAATAATGAGTTTATTTAAACATGAAGTTAATAATGAAATATTATTAATTAGACATTATTAATTATTTAAATATTGAGTATATTTAAATGGTAATTAATAATTTGAAATTAATTAACAATTATTAATTGTTTAAATAAATAATTTTATTTGAACGGAAATTAATAATTAAAATTAATTAATTAATAATAAAATATTGTCAATAAAATTATTAATTAAATAATGAGTTTATTTAATGGAAATTAATAATTATAATATTTATTATTAATTATTTAAATAATGAAAATTATTTAAATGGAAATTAATAATTAAATATAAATTTGATAATATTTAGTCGAGAGAAAATATTAATTGATTAAATAAAATATTTTATTTAAATGGTAATTAATAAATAAATTATTTAAGTTGGACTTATTAATTTAAGAGAGAATTTCAAGCCCAATTGGATTAATGAACCCAATTGGAATTGGCCCAAAATAATTAATTAATTAAATTGTATTTATTTATTATTTTATAATGATAATTTCGGCCATGCCATGTATTTTGAGGAGATAATTGTTTGAATTATATCCTAAAATAATTACATAGATTTATTTACCCAAGATAAATAAAATAAAGAAAATAAAATAATCTCCTATTTATCTATGGCATTTTCGAAATTGCAAGATAAAGGAAAGAGATAATCTTTATTCTTTTTGTATTTATCTCTATAGATTAATCCTAATGTGATTAGGATTCCTATTTTTCTATAAATAGGAGGGTTGGGTCATTCATAAATCACACAATTCAATTCTTTTGAAATTGAAAAATCTTTCTTCCTCCTTTTCTCTCCCTTTGCCGATTTTGCTATTCAAAATTGGGAAGAAAATATTTTTCTTCTTTCCAATTTCTTTTTAAGTTCTATCCCACAATCGGATTTCGTTTGATCGATCGGTATATAGCGTAGAAGATCCGGTGTTGCTGAGGATTTGATGCTGTAAAGAAACCTCCAACCGATTCTCCATATTTTACTCAATGTAAGTAAAGGGTTTTAATTTTCGAAAAATGAGCATGAATTTACATGTTTTTATCACAAATTGCATGATATTAATAGATCCTAAATTAAGTGTTAATTTGTGTTACTAAATAAATTCCGCTAATTTAGTAAAACATCCCTTCAGCCTCCCTCCTCGGTAGCCCTCCTTGAAGTGATAAGCTCTCTGACGCTCATGTACTTCTGCGCCCAGTAGAGGAGCTCGGAGTAGGTGGCTGGAGTCCTATTCCCAAGTGACCAGAGGAACTTCTCATCCTTGAGCCCGACCATCATGGCGGTCAGGGCTATGTCGTCACTGTAGCCTTCTACCTTCAAGGCTTCATTGTTGAATCTCATAACATAGTCTCTCAAGCTCTCTCCTGACCTCTGGCGGATGGTCAAGAGGTGATTGAAGGGCTTCTTGTGGTCTCTCCTTCCCATGAACTGAGTAACAAAGGCTCGGGTGAGCTCTTTGAAGGAAGAGATGGAACAAGCTTTCAACTGTCTGTACCACCTCTGAGCAGGGCCGCCTAGAGTGAGGGGTAATGCCCTGCACTTGATGGCATCTCGAACTCCCTAGAGCTCCATCCAGGTCCGAAATGTGTCCATGTGCTTACCGGGTCCTTAGAACCATCGTAAGAGGACATGGTTGGTAGCTTGAACTTGGAGGGCAATTCTACCTCCATGATGTCGTCGATGAAGGGGGGCCCCGAGGTGGGTTCTTCCTGATAGGAGGGAGGTTAGATGCCCCCTCCTCATCTTGATGCTCAACATAGCTTCTACGGCTCATTCTTGGTGGTAGGACACACGACTAGATATGCGTTCCCCATAGATGGCGTCAAATGTTGTTGCGTAAAAATGGGAGGACCGGGAACTGACCTGTGGGTCGGGTGTCTCTCAGACCGTGACTGTGCAACTAACTTTAATGAATGAGAAGAGGAATGAGAAATGAGCAGAGCAGCTTAGAGCACAGAGGTGACCTGCACAAGGAAATAACTGAGCACCAGTGTGGTGTCGGCCTATCCACTCCGATGCCTAAGTCAGACCAGAGGTGGTATCTAGCAGAGTAGGAGTAAAAGTAGCGTACCTAAACAGTGGGCCTCCTCCGGTATTTATAAAAGAGATGTAATGATGACCCTACTGTGTGTAGATGTCAGGCGTAGGCCCTAGGCCATGTGCTCTTCTCTGGATGATCACCTATTATGTCCGAGGGTGGGGCCTCGGTGGTCGGTGCTCTTCTTTGGGAAGAGCAGCCAGGCTCTTTGCCTTAGTGTTGAAATGATACCACACCAGGTGGGCTCATGCCTCTTCTGGTCTATGAGCCCATCTTTAACCATCTTCTATATGGATGGCCACCTGCTCTACCGAGCTCAAGTGAGTTGGTCTTCTAGGGATGAGCACGTACCTTAATAGGCCTCACGTGCTCATTTCGTTAAGTTAATCGTCTCGGTGCTCAGCCTTCTTCTGGAGGCCGAGCTTTTTAGAAGTCTCTACAAGTGGTCTTCTAGGATGGAAACCCACCCTATTGGGTTTGGTGTGTGCTCATCCGGCCCACTCCACGGGTGACGTGGATGTCTTTGATCTTCCCGCGTGGTCCTCCAGAGGGGTGCCAAGTGGTCGTATAGTTGTTTGAAAATCCACCCATAACAAATTTAATTTTTTTTCACCCCAGTAATTTCCAACTTTTGTCAATAAACCATCCAAATATAATAGATTATCATTTTTTATTTTCAGGGGCATGTGAAAATACATTTTCGGCCTCTTCTTCCTTATCTTCTCTTTCTCAGGTTCGACATTTCATTTCCTACTCTCATCTTCACTTCAACATTATTCTATGAAGACTGATCACTTGAACATTTCTTTCTTTCATTTCTCGCAGAAATTATCGCAGACCAGGTGGTGGGACTCATCCGGATCCGGAGCGTTTCAATAGTGGTGCAGATTTCATATAAATCAGCCATAAAAAATCTCCTCTTTTAGGAAAGATGATGAATTTCATGCCCACATATGTATGAGATAGCTTTATGTAATTTTCAATTCCTTCCAATTTCTCTTTCATAAATTTCTTTGTGGATTTCTATTAAGTTGGTATTGGTTTTATATAGTAAAACTTGTATTTTTTTTTTCTGTTGAAAGGATTAAAAGAAATACAAACAATATGGTTATTTTTTATGGCTCCAATTATTCAATTTGAAAAATAAGGATGAAGGATCTTTTGTATATGAATGATTGTTATTTGCTGGTTTTTGAAATTGGAAAACCCTAAAACAAAACTGATTTTGAATGGACTTTATGTCATAGAATGGTATGTCAATTTTTCCAGCAATTTTTCTTAGCACACTAAGATATTTGTGGAAGACATTTATGGAGTCTCTAAATGACTCGGTCCCGTACGATATATGACTTTGAATTTGGTTCAAGGTAGTTTTTTTTAGGGGTGAAAGAAAAAACCGAAATATCGAAAACTGGAAAATTAAACTGGACCGAAACCGTAAAAAACCGAACCGTTCCGGTTTTCATTCTTCAAAAACCGAACCGAACCGAACCGGCTTCTAAAAAACAAGTAAAAATATCTTACCCCTTCCCTATTTCCCCATAATTTTTATTTATTTATTTTATTTTATATATTTATTTATCACTTTATTTTAATTTATATTATATATATTTATTAATATAATTTTTTCCACTAAGTTTTTGTTTATGTTTAACTTTGTTTTGTTTCATCCTTCCATGTTGGAGGATTTTTTTTTTAAAACTAAATTCAAATGTCCTATATTAGAAAAATCGGAAAAAACCGTAAACCGAACCGGGAAAAACCGTTCAAAACTGGACTGGTTCCTATTATAAACCGAACATATCCAGTTTTTAAAATTAATTGAAAAATCGAACCGAGCCGGTTTCACCCCTAGTTTTTTTAGTGAATAAATGAGAAGAAAGGCACTAAATTCTTCTGAATTTGATCTTTTAGTCATTGAGAAGAGAGGGAGGAGTCTAAAGAATTTGAAGAATAATATTTTTTATATTCTGTATGATGGTTGATAGCCCATATTTATACAATTACATCTAGTTTAAAGAAAAAGTAAAAATTATACAAAGATAAATAAGGAAAGAAAATAAAATCTCCAGAAATTGTGCTCTCGTGGCAACGTGACAAAAACACAGAACATCAAAAAGGTTTCATTGTGATCGCTGTGGTGACCAAGACTCATCGCCCCAATGACAATAACATGGAATTCAAGACTGAACAAAAATGGAAAATAGAATATGGGGCGTAGATGACGAAGATGAAGAGGTAATTTATTTAACAAAAATATATATTGATAAACTTAAATATTTAATATCAGTAAATATAAAACAACATTTTAAAAAAAGTTGTTATCTAGAAAACAGAAGTGCATACAAATTTTAAAACTAAATTGTGTAAAGATATTAACCATTTTGATAGGGTAAAATACCACTCGTGAGGAAAGATTCAAAGAGGAAACAAAAGGCTGAAATAAAGGATCAAGCACATGAAGAAAAAAAAGGTGAAGCAAAACAAAGAAAGAGAAAGAGGGTGAGACCAGGTGCATTGAATCTGTTAAGAATACTAGAGTGATAGAAACACAAAAAATCTACATCAAGAAAGACAAACTTAAAATTGTTGGTAAAATTTCTAAACGATTTGCTAAAAAATAGATAAAAGAAGAATTGCATATAAGAACAGTAAATCAAATAAATATAAGCGAAGGAAATTTAAAACGAAGTGAGGTATGCAGATATGCAAATTTCCTTAAGACAATATTTGCCCACTGCTTAGGTGCTACAGATAATGGACAATAGTCTCCCAAGATACAACACTTCTAACCAAAGTTAATAAAGCACTTTACTAACCTTGACAGTCGAACCAAAAACTTGAACGAAACTCAATCCCGAAATTGCAGAGTAAATCCAGCAGAATAACACTTTGTGAAAGTAGAGAGGAATATTAGAGAAATTCTCTCTTGTATTTTTCAAGTGTGTTATTCTGAAATGTGGAGGCCTATTTATAGGCATAGTCATGACTCTTAAAAGTAACTTTTGTGAAAAGTCATATCTATTAGTAAATAACTACCTTTAGAATATAACCACCATTTAAAAGTGACATTTAATTGTGACTTTATGTCAAAGGTTGTAACTATTCAATAAGTAACCACTTTTATCAATAGTTGTAACTATTGAATAATTAACTACTTTTATGAAAAGTTGCATCTATTCAATAAGTAACCACCTTTATGAAAAGTTGTAACTATTGAATAAATAACTACCTTTATGGAAGGTTGCATCTATTGAATAAATAACCACTTTTATTCAACGATTCATTACCCGTCCAACGGATACATCCATTCATAAAGTCACTTTGTGATAAGTCACAATTGTATTGGAAACTATTCATTCTTATAACCGCCATATCCAATGGTTACTTCATATCAACGCAACTATTGGCGATACATGTGACTATTCGAGGGCCCTTTCGAATATCATTGTCACCATAACGAATGTTTGGTTATATTAAATGAAAATCATTAACATAGGTATTTGGAGTCTTATTCCAACTAACCTAAACATTAATAATGTTTTTTCCAACAAAAATGTTGAGTGATGTAAACTAAATTTGACAAATTGTAAAAACTGAATTGTATGAATTCTTATTATTCCCCAAAACTGTCTTTTACAAACGAATTCCCTTTATATATACAAATTACTTGTCAACAGGTAACAGATTAGTGTAAACAAAACCCATGGCCCAAAACTCATATACTAACAAGCCCATTAAGGCCCAAAGCCTACAAGTCAGATAATGATACTACATCATTGAGTTTGTTTTTTTAGAACATATGATTACTATTGTTGTTGAATTTTAAACGTAAAGTTCGTTTGTTGTGGATGAAATTATATTTCATATTGCTATATGTTTCAAAAAGAGTGTGTGATTGAGAACATTAATTTATAATTGATATGTTTTTACTTTGCTGTGTAAGTGGAAGTGTGATGCTTATATATTATAAAGTAGGGGATAAACATCGTTGTGAAAAAAACAAAATATAACAGACCAATTATATAAATATTCAATAATGTTTATTTTTGTTCAATTGTGGAATAAATTAAACATAATATGAAAAATATGAAAAACATTATCAAAAGGGAAAAGCAGTTAAACTGACAACCGTTTATTTTTGTTCAATGATGAAACAAATTACACTTAAGAAAACTATTTTAACTTATAAAATTAGATTTATAATTGCTATATGTTTCAAAACAGTGCATGATTCACAACATTAATTTATTAGTGTAAGTGTGATGCTTAATATTAATTATCAAATAACATATATTATGGTAGGGGATAAAAACCACTGTAAAAAACATAAAATGAACAAGCGTGTTAGATAAATATTTACCCACGTTTATTTTTCTTCAATTGTGAAATAAAGTAAACATAATATGAAAAATATAAAAAATATTATTAAAAAGAAGAGATTTTTATAACGTTTATTTTTGTTTAATGTTGAAACAAATTATACCTATAAATATTATTTTAACTTGAAAACATTTATATTTATTAATGTTTATTTTTAATAAACATTTAAAACTAATGGATAAAAGTCAATCGACAGGAAAAATGGATGAACAAAAGAAGAAATGAAAATAAAAGAAAAGAAAGGAGAATGAAGGAGAAGGACGAATTGTTAGAAAAACATTAAAAAAAGATTAAAACGAGAAGGAAAAAACTCACCAAGATTCTAAATTTTGAAATTAAAAATAAAATAAAATAAAAAGGGAAACAGAAAACGTAAGATATGAAAAATTTTGAACAAGAGATGAAATGAACGAAAAAAATGGGAGTAGATGAAGGGAACAATCCATAAAAAAAAAAAAAGCAAGACGTAAAGTAGTAGATGAAGGGAACGAAAAAAATGAAAGACGACGCACGAAGTGGAATAAAACGAAACTGAAAAAGAATACAAGACGGAAAATACATCTTGAAGATTATGAAAATTTGAAATTAAAAAGAAAATACAAAAGATAACTGTAAACGTGGGATATGGGCTAATTTGGTGGGATTTAAACTCATAATCATCATAATTATTAAAAGATAATTTACAATTAATTAAGAATTTAAAAACTAAAAAGAAAATAAACATAATTAAATGAATAAAGGGAGTAAAAAAAAAAGAGAAGGAAACCACTATGGCATGGAAAGTCTATTTTTGTAATTAATTGGTACATACTAATATCTTTGTAAATATATGTGGCAATTTGATTATTAAAGTAAATATGTTTTGGTTTTGGTTTGAGACGCGATTTTCAAATTTTAATGGAGCCCTTTGTCCATTTAAGAAAATCAAACCCTGAAAGCTGTAACTTCTTCTTTTCCTCGAGTCAACATTGATTCTCCTCATCAATCATGGTAAGGTATTCGAACTTGATACTCGTAATTTGAGCGTTCCTCTTATTTCTTACTTTCTCTTTGTTTATTTATCTATGCATCACCATCATCATCCTGCTTACGGCCTAAAGGTCGGCCCAAGCTCGGCTCGAAAGTCAATGTTTTACGGGTCGGTTCAGCTCGACTCATTAAATGTTTGGATTGGTTATGAGCCTCCATTTTTTTGAATGACGGCTCGTTTGAGCCTCCATAGGGCTGATCCAACGAGCCGGCTCGAGCTCGGCCCAAATAAAGCTCGCAATATTTATTTATTATTTGAATAGAATTTTATATTATAACCAATTTAAAAATTAAAGATAAAAAATAATAATATACCTCTTTTCTTTTTATATTATATCCCCGAAAAGTGCATCTACAATATAAGTTGAGAAAAATGCATATGGTTGACAAATGAGTGGGTACCAAATTAGTTGGGGTGTACTTATATTGTAGTGATGCACTCTATATCAAATATTCATGTATGAAATAATTAATAAAAATATTTATTTTTTAAAGTTGATACTTTTGTGTAGTTATTAAATAGGATAAAATAAAGTAGTTAAATTATTTAACAGAAAAATTGAACAATTTTATCTTTCTTGTTAATCAAAATAATAAGTTTAATATATTGATTTTTTTCACTTTGCTATTTAAAATAATAAGTTTAATATGTTAATTTTGTTAACACTTGTGATTTTTTTTTTAAAAAGGTGATTCGAAAGTTATGCACCATTGCTTTTTGAGATAATGTAATACAAAAATGAACTTATATGATAGGCTGAGCTTCGCTCGCTCCAACAAGCTAGGCCCAAGCTCGGCTTTATGAGCCTAGCCCATGAGCCGAACCAGGAGCCTTAAAATTTTATATTGGGCCGAGCCGACTCAGCTAGACCAAAAGTATAGGCTCGTTGGGCTCGAGCCTGAGCCTTCTAATATTTGGGCCGAGCCGATAGATCACCGGTTCTGCCCATTGATGATGGTGATCTATATGCATCACTGTTATTTAAAACCTCTCTTTGTTTTGCTTCCGAGAAAAACCTCTTTTATACTAGAGAATTGATTATGATTCTCTTTGTTACAGTTCTTTTGTATTGAATTGATAATATCTTTTGATCTTTAAAAATAAGATAAATTTTGAATCTTGGAAATATTATTGATGATCACCCTGTTCCTTTTTAGACAAAAGTCATCTTTACAATATGAGTGCCACAAAGCTAAGTTTGAATCTTCTGATTGATAGAAAGGCCGGGAAAGTCGTCTTTGCTGAAGCCGGAAAGGACTTTGTTGATTTCCTTTTCAATCTCTTTTCTTTGCCAGTTGGTTCGGTCATCAAACTGCTTACAAATCAAAATATCGTTGGCTGTGTTGAAATTGACTCTAAATACTCAAAGACTGAAGTCCATTGTTGCTGAAAGAGTGCTGCGAAGCTGTGTTGTGGTAGTGTTTAGGGTTTTATTTTAACAATGTTTATTTTTGTTCAACCACCAATTTACCGATGTTTATTTTAACAAAAAGATATATTTAATGGATTCACAACCACATTTTAATCTCTTCGGTCAACCGGATGACCTAAACAAATGATGTTCAAAAATTCCAATTTACTGATGTTTGTTTTAACAAAAAATATATTTACGTTTATTTTTGTTAAACATTTAATTACATCCCAATTATACAAAATATCAAGATAAAAACACAAAACATCACGACTTGCAAATGAAGATGATTAGGTTGGATAGAGAGAAACTGAAACGAAATAATGAGGAATATTGCAAAAGATGAGAACTACCAGTTTGAAATTTGAAAAAAAAAAGAAAGAAACAATCCCAAAAATCCAAACAACCAAATCGGTGATTAAAAGGTGTGAATAAAAAACAAATCTAAAATAATTATATAAATGAAATCAATAATTAAGAATGATATCAGTTTTGAAAATGAAACTGATAAGGAATAAATCGTGAAGATTATGGATATATGAAATTAAAAAAAAAAGTACTGCTAAACGTGTGGGGCTGATTTGGTGGCATTTAATAATGAAGCAACTGAATCAGAATGTACTATTTAATTACAATTTTGACGTGGGAATATGGGCGGATTTCATGGCTATGTATTTAATGTTTAACCACTTCTTGAATAATGTTTATGTTTGTTCAACACACCAATTTACTGATGTTCGATTTAACAAAAAAAATATTTACGTTTATTTTTGTTAAACATTTAATTACATCCCGATTATACAAAATATCAAGATAAAAACACAAAAAATAACGACCTGGAAATGAAGATGATTAGGTTGGATAGAGAGAAAAAGAAACGAAATAAAATGAGGAATATTGTAAAAGATGAGAACTGCCAGTTTGAAAAGTAACAATTTTCCATAAACAGTTTGTGCGAATTAATATAGAAACCATTTTCCCTGGATAGTTTTCTCTGAAAACTTCCGAGGTTGATATTTTTTGCGCAACGAATCGTTGAAGACTGATATTCAACGTAGTGATTCTTATTATCAAAATGCCCACCATGCAACAATTTGAATTCTATTACACGACCCATAACAAAAGAATGAACTTCTTTTGACAGATAACAAGAGATGAAGATAACAAAATGAAAATAAGGACGATGAACAAATAATTTTTTAAAACATTATTAATTTTAGAAACAAATTACATAAAGTGAACTGCACGAATGTGGGAATATGGGCGGATTTCATGGCAGGACAAAAGGAATTGATAATTAATTAAGAATTATTTACAATAAATATCATTTTCATCAAAAAAAGGAAAGTTACGAATTAATTGAAATAAGGGTATATTCGTCAATAAAATACAATAAAACCACCATCTATGGCCTTATTTGTCCAATTTTGTAATTAAATTGGTTTTGCAAATATTCTTGTAATTAGTATCTCAGATTTGATTATTGAGATAAATATCTCTTTATAATATTCCCACTCATAGTCATAAGCTAATTTATTTATAAACTTCTAAAATTTGTTAAACAAATGAAAAAAAAACGTAAGACTTAATCAACAAGCAATTAAATTAAGTGATCTTAATTATGAATGTAACCAACAGCCACTGCCTGCCTCTTTTTCTGGCCAATCTTAATTATTAATGTAACCGAGGGTCACACTGTTATACTCCTGTAATCGAAGCGTCAAACGAAAACTGTATTTAACTCATTAAAAATTCAAGATTTAGCATTGTGTGTGAAGAGGACACTAAACTAAACTACACAATACGAAACGAAAAAGATGTCTACTTCTCCCCAAAACCCCAATTGAACTTGAAGCTTTTGATAGACAAGAAACGCAAAAAAATTCTATTTGGTGAAGCCGACAAGACCTTCATCGACTTCCTCTTCACCATTCTTGCTCTTCCTATCGGAACCATAATCAACCTCGTTTCGAAAGAAGCCGTTGACGGCTCCTTCAGGAATCTTTACCGCAGCGTAGATAACTTGAATATCAACTATTTTCTACCGAAACAAAACAAAGACAACCTGCTAAAGCCCAAAGTTCCAATCCCTCAATCTCAAGTTCCAGCTCTTTTCGCTATTGTCGGCGACAGTGTCACAAACAAATTATGTAGGTCCCAATTCATTTGATAGCGAAGAATGTAATGGTTTTGTTTCTTCAAAACCTAATGCGCAATGTCCGAAATGCAAACGTGTTATGAAACACGAGGCGATTTACGTAGACCCACCTGATGAAACGAAGGTCGAAGCAGTGAGTTCGAGTGAAGAGATGGGTTATGTCAAAGGAATGGTTAAATACATGGTGATGGAGGATCTTACTGTCAAGCCTATGTCCGCCATGTCCACAGCGTTCATGCTGAATGAGCTTAAAGTTGAAGATGTGGGGCTTGTTGAAGAGGTAGTTGTCTACTTCGATTTCAAAGAGGTATGGAAAAATATTGCCGGTTTGGTAATCGTTTCTTGTTTACACAATTTATTGAAAAAAGAAACGGCAATGACAAATTTTTTTTAAAATAAAAATATTTTAAGGAAATTAAAATTTAAAATGAAATATTTTTATAATATTATATGAATTTGATTTTCGGATATTTACTCTACATTTTAAAAGTTTAAATAGTTTTATTACCATACCTTCTCATGAAAATTTGAGATCGAAGGTACCAATGTTTCCTCTACTTTTTTTTATGTAATATCTAAAATCAAATTTAAACAATAATAATTTTAATAATGTATAAAAAGAAATGAGAAACTAAAATTAGGAAATCAAAATTTGCTTCTTTCTAAAAAATCAAACGCCCTTTCAAGAAATAAATAATTTTAATAATAGATAATTTTTTGTTTCTATTTTTTATTTTAGGGCAAAATGCAAAACACACCCCTGTGGTTTTGGTCAAATGCAAAACACATTCTTGTGGTTTGAAAATGAATATTTATACGGGGAAATTCAAGAACTAGCTACATTTGACATACCACTCACAAAATATAGCCACATACTTTTTGTAAAACAATTTCTAGCCACATTATGAAACCAAATTTTAATTAATTCCGTCCATACCCTTTTAGTAATCATACATAGCTTATCACTTTCCCCTCACTGTTCCTTCTGACACTAACCATCACCTGTCCAGCAGCTGCAGACATCCCTATCCGGTGGTAAGGCATTGTACAAACCAATTTTCAAGGGAAAATCAACTTCCCTTGCAAGCTTGAAGATTTTTCACCTTTTCCCAAATCTATTTTCCCTCCTTTTTTTATTTATACTATTTTTATATATCAGATTTTGTCTTCCAAAAAACAGCCAACTTAAAGCAAGCTTCCATTTTTATTTTCTTCTCAATCCTTTTATTTCTCCTTTGATTTCTCTCTAGATCCAAACGGCTAATTGGTAAAGGTAGTTTCTTTTTGTGTTTTTTGATCGTTTCCAACAATGGAAAATGTTGAGGTTCTCGTTAAATACAACGGACGGTGGGATGAGAACGGAAATTTTGTTGGGTTTTCTTGGAAACTTATTGATATTCATGGAATACATGGTATCGAGGAGGTTGGAGACTCTATACAAGAGTGCACTGAGATATTTGAAGAAGTTCACGTATTTCTTATGTTTATTGAGCTCATATCCGATTCAATATAGCAAAGTATGTATTGTTTGACGTGGACGAAGACTTTTTGTATTTGGTTGAGTGTCTCAAAGCTGGTTCCTTACGTACCTCCCTTGTCATTGAGTATGCTCCATGTGGTATGGTAGTTGATGGGTTAACTAACAGTTCTCATATTGAAGCTGATAATGATCAAGAGTCCGTACAAGTAGTACAGTCCAGAGGTGATTCTCGTATTGTGGGAGGGGAAGGTATAGATCCTGATCCTGATGTAGAAGCTAGCCACGTGCTACACGATGTACAAACAGGACAATCAGTGGATGATTTTTGTGGGATGGAGATGGAGGACTTGGTATATGGGTCTGGTACGCTTTACCCTAACAACTTTACTGATATGTTGGTTATACCAAGTCCTATTTATATACTGAATGGATCACACGGATCACAGATTAATGTTGATTCAGCCATTATACCTTTTATACCGGAAGTACGTAATGAACCAGGGCTAGGCAGCGAAGATATAGATATTGATGCTCTGATTGAGGAACAACCAGTACGATTTGGACGACGTATATCAAAACTTGCACCTATTCTTGAGGAGCTTGGAGATTTTAACGAGGATGATGTACTTAGTGCTTCGGATGGAGGAGCAGATGTAGAATTTGGTGGTCAAGATGGAGTGGAACCCGATGTGATGGAAGAGAGTGAATCCGTTGTCGCGGGTGTATATATACCAGAAGGTTATCGTTTTATTGATCGGCTGGACCTTTGTGACTACCGGATCAACTTTGATGTTATCGTTAGAGACATATATGCTAGAAAGGGTTTGTTGAAAATGGCGATCAAGGTGTTAGCTATCAAGAATCATTTTCAATATAGCGTGGTTTGATCAAATAACTATAGGGTGTATGTAGCTTGTTTGTGTGACGAATGTAATTGGAATATTCAAGCATCTAGGTACAAAAAGTCTCACGCATTTATTGTTCATACATTTATGAATGTCCACACATGTCCCTTTGATTATGTGAAAAATGATCATAGACAAGCTAGTGCCTCTTTGGTTGCTGAATTTGTGAAGCAATTTAATCCTCCGGTACTAGGGAAAGTCATGAAGGGACACGACATCCAAGAAATGATGCGTTCTAATCACGGTATTTCTATAAGTTATGCGAAGGCGTGCGCTGCTCGAGAGATTGTCTTAAATGAATATAGTGGGACTCCTGAATCATCATATCACAATATCCCCTGATTTTTGCATGCGGTGTTAGAAAGAAATCCCGATTAGTACATTTTGATTTAATGCACATTCTGTGTATAAGTACTGTATCATTAATATACACAGAATTCTGAATGTACTCACCATACCGGAATATAATAAGAACTATTATTGTATTTCTTATAATTCAGGTTCCTATATACGTTATGAGCATGACGAAGAGTTTAGGTTCAAATATTTGTTTATGGCACTGAATGTCTCTCTCAGAGGTCTTGCCTATTGTAGGCTGGTACTATCAGTAGATGGCACATTTATGAAGAACAAATATGGTGGAACTATGCTGGCAGCAGTATGCATGGATTCGAATAATCAAATATTCCCTATTGCTGTATCTATTGTTGACTCTGAGAATAATCTATCGTGGGAATGGTTTTTTATTCGTTTGAAGGAAGCAATTGGGTTTGACATTCCGGGTCTTGCAATAATATCTGATAGGCATGTGAGTATCAAGAAGGCGGTTGAGAAAGTATTCCCACATGCTGAATATGGTGTTTGTATGTATCATTTGTCGAATAACATCAAAAGTAGATTCAAGAAGAATGGGTTAAGTGAGTTATTTAAACGTGAGGCAAGCGCATATTCTGTTGATGATTTTGAACGACATAAACGTGACATGTTTGATGCCGAACCACATTTGGAGGAGTATTTGGACGGGATTGGGTTATCTAGATGGGCCCGATCCTTTTTTGGTGGTTTGCGATTTAATATCATGACCACCAATATTTCTAAAAGTTGCAACAATACGATGACACCTCACTGTGAATTGCCTATTATACCGTTTATGGAGGAAGTTCTTATGAAGCTACAAATTTGGTTTTGGGAGAGGAGGTCTGCTGTGGCGGTTTCTACCAGCAATTTATAATCATGGGCTGAAACGGAGATACAGAATCGATTGAGAAGTGGACGTCGGATGAAGGTACAGTAGCAAATACATATTGTACTGACTGTACGCTATCTTTAAAACATTGCAATTCACTCTGTTTATATTGTTCTTTCTCTCTTTTCTCAGGTTAGTGTCTTTGATCAAGCAAAATATATGGTTAGTGATTTGCACGACGACCATTTTTTGGATATTGTTAAACGGGAGTGTTCATGTCGCAAGTGGCAGTTAGAATTACTCCCTTGTTCGCATGCTTGTGGTGTTTTTGCCCAACACAACCTTCCCACTACGAACTATGTCCACTATTTCTACTCGAAAGATGCATTGTTTAAGACGTATGTTGGATCTATATTCCCTACTAGACGTAAAAATCGGTGGCCCAAACCGATTGGTATGCAACTTATCCAGCTCCTTCCTCCGAATACCCAACGGGCTGCTGGTAGACCGAGGAGAAGGAGGATTCCTTCAGTTGGTGAGTTCAAGAAGGTACTGAAATGTGGTAGGTGCAATATGTCCGGACATAATAGGAAGACTTGTCAAAACCCACTTCCTATAGTTGCATTCTCAAGGTGAAGGAAGTTGTAAGCTGCTTAGCACATGGGTACTCGTTAAACTTTGCATTTTTTGTATATGGCGTACAGTCAATGATAATACGTGGTCGTCATAGGGGTAACACATCAAGGTGAAGGTAGTTGTAGTCTTTTTTGGATGGTGTGAAGTTCAACTCACAAAGTTGCTCAAGGTATTTGTTTTCCTTGGTTTGTTGAACTTCATATTTCTCGGTGGCTAAGTATTTTGTAAGTTGCGTAGCACACGGGTAGACGTGTTGAAATTCATATTTTGTATACGACATACAGTTGATTATAACACACAAACGGGCAAAACATATGTTAGTATATGTGGTCGTCGTAGGGTAACACATCCAGATGAATGTATACGTAGGAGACTGTTTTTGTATATGCGCTCTGAAATCCATTGTCATTTTTGTACTGATTGTCTTTTTTTTGTATATGAGTATTGTCAGTATAGTTCGTGTATGTACTGTTAAGAAACCATCAGTAAGAGATTTTTTGTGATACAAGAATTACCAAAAATTGTTAAATTGAGTTTTTTAGTGTTTTCCGTATTGGTATAGTCAAGAAACCATCCGTACCAGATATTTTTTTTTATTCGCATTGTTTCGCACAATATGAGTCATGTTAGTATAAAGCTTTAAACTATACGTACTACACCAACTGTACCCTAATCCAAGCACTACATACTTGTGTTTTGTTGAATGAGATCTGAGTAGCAATGTTTCGCACAATATGTGTATTGTTGGTATAATCCTTTAAACTATACGTAATACACCAACTGTTCTATTATCCAGCACAACATAATTGTGTTTTGTTGAATGAGATTTGACTAGCAATGTTTTCGCACAAATATGTGTTGTTAGTATAATCCTTTAAACTACACGTACTACACCAACAGTACATTATCCAGCACAACATATTTGTGGTTTGTTGAATGAGATTCTGAGTAGCATTTGTTTCGCACAATATGAGTCATGTTAGTATAATGCTTTAATCTATACGTAATACACCAACTGTACCATCATCGAAGCACAAACATACTTGTGTTTTGTTGAATGAGATTTGACTAGCATTGTTTTGCACAATATGAGTTATGTTACTATAATCATTTAAACTACACGTACTACACCAACAGTACCGTAATCCAAGCACAAAAAACTTGTGTTCTGTGGAATGAGAGTTGATTAGCATTTGTTTCGCACAATATGAGTCTTATTAGTATAAAGCTTTAAACTATACGTACTACACCAACTGTAACATAATCCAAACACAACATACTTGTGTTTTGTTGAATGAGATTTGACTAGCAATGTTTTCGCACACTATGTGTGTTGTTAGTATAATCATTTAAAATATGCGTACTACACCAACGGTACTATTATCCAACACAACATACTTGTGTTTTGTTAAATGAGATGTTTGAGTAGCATTTGATTCACATAATATGAGTTATGTTAGTATAATGCTTAAACTATACGTACCACACTAACTGTACCATAATCCAAGCACAACATACTTGTGTTCTGTGGGATGAGAGTTGATTAGCATTTGTTTCGCACAATATGAGTCATGTTAGTATAAAGCTTTAAACTATACGTACTACACCAACTGTACCATAATCCAAACACAACATACTTGTGTTTTGTTGAATGAGATTTGACTAGCAATATTTTTGCACAATATGAGTCATGTTAGTATATTGTTGTAAACTATATATACTACACCAATTGTACCGTAATCCAAACACAACAAACTTGTGTTTTGTTCGAATGAGATTCGATTAGCAGTGTTCCGTACAATATGAGTAATGTTAGTATAATGCTTTAAACTATACGTAATACACCAACTGTACCATAATCCAGGCACAACATACTTGTGCTTTGTTTAATGAGATTCGACTAGTATTTGTTTCGCACAATATGAGTATTCTTAGTATAATCCTTTAAACTATACGTATTACACCAACTGTACCATAATTCAAGCACAACATACTTGTGTTTTGTTGAATGAGATTTGATTAGCATATGTTATAACAAGTGTTTTAAACGAATACAGATTCGTGTATTGTAGTATTGTTACTGTTAAGAAACCATCAGTACCAGATATGCTGTAATTTAAGCATTATATATTTGTGTACTGTTCACTGACTTTGATTACTATATGTTATAATAATGTGTTGTACAAATATGAGTATCGTCGAACACCACTTATGAGTATGGTTAGGATAGTTTGGAATAATACATTACAAACACCTTGTTGTAATAATAATGGTTTGATGTTAGTCATTTTATCTATGTCGCGGATAACATAAAAACTAAACATAATTGATTTGATGCATTCTAACCATGAACGATTTTTTGTGATTTTACTATGCATTCTAACATAATTGATTTTAACTATGCATTCTAACATAATTGATTTTAACTATGCATTCTAACATAATTGATTTTTACTGCATACTTGTGTAAAGTATGCAGTAACAATGATCGAGCAGGAATTCGAAATATAGTCAGTATAAACAGTAAACATACGTACAAGATTCGAACAGTACTAACATAAAGTGTTTATTACATTCAAAATACGTCAAGTCTAATCTAAAAGAACTTGTATACGTCGTATAGTCTAATTTATATACCAGAAGTACTAATATCACAAACAGCTTGTTGATAAATTATTTTCAAAATATAATTAGTATTTATCAGTACATAAGTAATATATAGGGTTTAGGAATTAGATAGTCAAAGCAGAAGATGCATCGCATCATGTAGTGTTATATCATCACAATCATAAAAATACCAAAGGGTAAATGCATCACAAAATAAAGTTATAGTGTTGTTTCAATCCAAATTAAGGAAAAGTAAGTGTTCATTCTTCAATCCTTACCATTATCGCCTTCATCGATTGTTTGGTCCATGCCTGGGGCATTCTCTCCTTCCTCATGTGTGCTTTTTGACGCAGCTTTTCTACCTCTCTTTGATGTTGACTGTCCACGTCCCCTCCCTCTCCTACATCTTTTTGCGCTTGGGGCTTGAATGAACTCAAGCAATCTTGTGCTTGGTAGTCGTTGTCTGCCCATTTTCAAAATTAACGATTCCTGTATTTAAAATCAACCTAATTAGTAATATGAATACAACAAGCCTGGATTTTTTTTTTGGTAGCATAAGTTTGTTCTTCTTACCTCATTTTCTTCAGGAAGTGTAGCCTCTTGAACCTCAGTATTTCCAGCATCAGGAGCTATTAGCAGAATGGTGTTGTTGACCTCATCTTCAATGGGTAGACTAGTATAATGGCTGGCGATTGCTTGCACGTCACATAATTGGTTAGATGCAGTAGGCCCAACATCATGATTCTGTATATTATACATTAAGTTCAATCATGTCAATTATCAATTCTCAGAACTATGCATTGAATATTTTTTGTGTTGTACTTACCTTTGTAATTTGGTCTTCATTATTTGGGTTGGTATGTTCTGGTGTTCCCCTTTCATCCAGAATGGGCTAGCAAAAGGTTGATATACATTAGTTTTGATAAATCAAATCATTTTGCACATGTTTTTATAGTTAGCATAAGCATCTTTTCGAAAGCATCGGGGTTGATTTATGTACCTCAGTCGGTACAGCACCACCAACAGTACCTGTCACGATATTACCATCCTGTGTATGCACCTGCTTAATATAGAAATGAGTACTTGACAGACCATTCATACAATAATGATAGTTTAGTTTCTTCAATTTAAGACAAAAGTAAACATACTTGTTCAATAGTACGTGTCACACCTTCTGCAGTGTTGTCTCTCGAAATATCCTATTTACAATACAGCATGTATACGGATGATTTAGTTTAGTTTCCTCAATTTAGAAAAGAGTAGGGAATGCTAATTTACCTCTCCCAAGCTTTCTTTGGGCATGTTGAAATACGCCTTGATTTCTTCAAAGATTGAACTGAACTTCTTATCTAGATTGGAGAAGCCACCCAAAATTATCCCTTTGAGGTCATCGAGAGTGGTTTTTTCTTGTTTGCTTGCCTCACCCAACCAATCACCTTCAATATCAAATTGCATCAAAGTTTCGTTGAACTTGTCAGTGTAGTTGTCAAGGTCCTCATCGTCTTCCCCATCCTCCTCAACATGCTCATGGTCTTTTATGATCCCCTTACCCTTATTGTCTTTCATCTTCTCCTTTAGAGCCATAAAGTCAGCAGTTAACTCCTCTTCGGTAGGTGCCATGTGAACAACGACAACCTATACCAACAGTTCAACACATTACATTAAAATGGTATAAATATAAAGCATTCCATATAAAGTCATACCTTCTCGTTGAATATGTCCTTCTCTAGCCTACATGCGTCCCCTGCCAACTTGTTTATATCCCAGTTAAGCATTCGTGCAATGCCTTGTCCCTTTCTAGTTGCAAACCTCTCTTTCTCAGACAGTTTAGGTATAATCTCGAAGGCCCAGTATATTAGAGCGTAAGCAAAACCAGAAATGAAAAAAGATGATTTATGGAGGCTATTGAAGGAGTTTACGATGCTTTGTACTAGTACATCATATGCGACACGACCCCAAGGATATGATTCAAACAACTCTTGATTTTCAACCATCCTCAAATACAGACTGTCCAATTTATTTGATTGTTGTTTGGCCACCACGATGTTTTCTAAGATTGCAATTTTTGCAACCTTGACTGACAGATCATCATCAACGAAATCATAATCATCGATTTTTTCTTTGAGGGTTGACAACTTTGGAGAGGAGTAGTTCTGGAAGAATTCCATTTGGATTGTACTGAGGGGTAGTTTTTCAACGTTAACGAACTTTATTTCTCCACAATTCAAGCCTGTTATGAGTGAAAAATCTGCCAAAATGAAATTCACCTCATTCCCCTCTATGTTAAAGCTTAGCACACTTTGGTCTACATTTTTTACTCTCCTCCTAATGAGACTAAGTAGGAGTTGTGTTGGGAACTTTTCTGTGGGCATTGTTTGGAAATGGCTAATGAATGATTTGCCTAACAATTTTTTTCTGCCTATTGGTAAGCTTCATCATGAGGGTGCTTATACTTGAAGGTTTACAATAGACATTCACCCTTTGATCCCTTATCCAAGCTTCTTTTGGAAGAAGCAAATTTGGACCCTGAATCACAAGACAGTTGGTTATGCAACTAATTTAGGGTTTAGGGGTACAAATTTGATACAAATTATACTAGCAGTACAAGACCATTAGAGACATTACACTAACAGTACAAATTAGATACGAATTATACTAGCAGTACAAATATAATTGAAATATGTCAGATACAAACTACACCAGAGAGGGGAGTGCGTAATTTGAGCAGTACAAGACCATTATTGACAGTAATGTTGACAAGTGGCACAAGATGTAAATACTAACAGTACGAATCATACCAATATCAAGTGTTTACCAGAATATGGAACATTATACTAGCAGTACAATTACATAATTGAAATTAGATATGAATTATACTAGCAGTACAGATTATCTCAATTTAATAGAATAATTATAGCAGATAAACTAATACGAGTTATAATAACAGTACAAATCATACATTAGAGTATACCAACAGTACCTTGTGTACTTGAACAGAGGTTTGTTTCGGGGTTTTAAGCTTTGTTTTCACAGATCTTGTAGGTGAAATTTATTGGATCTCCTTGCTTTTCGGCGTCTGTGTTTATCAACATGTAGATAGATATTTTTATACAGGTGGTACAAGATATAGTGTACACGATCAATAATACGATTCAATTAGTAGTACAGACCTCAATTTCACCCGTGTGATCATGGGATGTATCTGAACTCTTACTCCTTATTATTGTCATTCCTGAATCAGATATGAAGTTCAGAGTTTTGAACAATGGCCAACAAGGTCATGCACACTGTTCTATGAACGCTGGAAAGATGAAAAAAAAAGAAACGGGAAAAAAAAGAAAAGAAACGGGCAAAACAAGATCAGTGAAGAATGAGAAAATAAACGGGAAAAAGAAACGCATGATTCCTATGAATGTTGAAGAACAGGGAAGAACAAGGAAAAAAAAAAAACCGGGGGGGGGGGGTAATGCACCTTTTCTGTGAAAATGGAAGAACAAGGAACGAAAATGGAAGAAATGGAAGAACAGGGAAGAACAAGGAATGAACGGAATGGAAGGAAGAAAAACGAAAAATGAAAAATTTGAAATGAAGGATGGAAGTTGAAAAGACCAAGGGGTGGCTAGTAACCGTATTAAAATCCCTGCAAATTCGGCTGCATTTTCTCCATACCGAAAGGACTTGCCTGACACTGATTTCTCGTACTACGAGATCTATAGGAGTGGTATTTTCTGATTTCAGATTAATGAGGGTGTTTTTGGTAATCTACTACCTCTGACGTCATCTTGGGTGGTTATTTTCTGGCTTTTAAATTTTGTTGGCTCTTTTTCGTTATTTGGGTTAGAATTAGGCTAGTTTCATGGTTAACCGTATTTATACCTTGAACTTTCAAAACTGTGCAAATTGACCCCTTCCCGTTACAACTTTGATTTTCTTTTAGTCATAACTTTTTCGTTTGAACTCCGATTTGAATGATTCAAGATGTTTTGGAATTCTCGTTTTGAGCTCCACATTATAGTCGCAAAAATTCTAAATTATCAGTATATAAAATTGTTTACGATTTCAACTTGATCTAATATATTGATGATGATAACTCTTTTAATATACTAATATTTCTAAGTTTTTAAGTGACTACAATGTAGATCTTGAAACGAGGATTCCAAAACAGCTTGAATCATTCAAATCGGAGTTCAAACGAAAAAGTTATAGCTAAAAGAAAATCAAAGATGTAACGAGAATGGGTGGGTCAATTTGCACAGTTTTGAAAGTTCAGGGGTATAAATATTCATTTTCAAACCACAGGGGTGTGTTTTGCATTTTGCCCTTTATTTTACTATTAATGTATATTATATTTTTTGTTTGTAGGCTGTGAATTTGCTGAAGGGGCTTCTCGACAATCAACCACTATTTCTCACCGATGTATTCCTTAATAATTGACTTCGGGAATTTGACAATTTTAGAAAAGCATGGATGGGTTATGTGCCAAATATAAAGTCAAATATAAAATTGAGACTTTATATGCCATTTTTTCGGACTATTTGGAAGATTGGTTCTTAAAGAAAATCATTGATGGTTTTTCCTCTTAAAAAATAGTTAAAACTAACATTTTCATGATGTAATATGCATGTGTAACAAAATCCTTCACTCTTCTCCTATTTTCTGGTTTCACGTACACTTGACCTTCTCCTCTACGAGATTTAAAGTTTTTATTTTCATATATATTTATCTATTATTGGTCTCAAATTCCGGCTGTTTTAACTATCGAATTGTCGATGATAGGCGAAAGAAATTTATGTGTCTCAAGTCATTTGAGTCAAGAATGTACTCGTTATATTTCTTTTAAACCTACTTTGAAACGTCGTCATTCATCATAAGAAACTCTTCATGAGTTCTGGTCATTGGTTTTCGGTTATGATTCCATTGAGAAACCTCAATTTGTTATGCACAAATATTGTTGCGCAGCGAACGTTCATCATCATGTTGTTTCTAATCCAGAAACGTTGCCATACATCCAGAACTTTTTTTTTTTGTTTCTTTGGTTGCGGAAGTCGAACACACAAGCATACTTGCACTTTTTCTAAACATTCAAGGCAACTATGTTTGGTGGTGAGTTTTGAACCAACAAAACCCGCTTTGATACCATGATAAAATTAAAAAAATATGATAATGCTAAAGGGAAAAGTGGAATAGAGAGAAGAGGAGAAGAGGGAGAGAGAAACGGTAATTATCACAATAATATGATAATGCTTAGGACTAGATTTTATTCAATCTTCTTATTATATAGAAAACCTAACCCTTGATAAATGAGAAAAATATAATCTAAATAGGAAAATTAATAGAAAAAGGTAATTATCACAATGGAATAAAATAAATTAAAGAGAATAAACTAAAGTTGACAAGTTTTCTGTCGAACAGTTGTCGCAGTCACAAACACTCTTTTCCACGATATCGTCCATCGTCAAATCTCTATACAAAGTAAAGCAACCACCCTAGAGTTCTTATTTGATTTATTATCCATGCGTTAGTTCTGTAGATCTGAAAAATCTTCCAATTGAAAAAGCTTTTATTTATTAGGGTTTCTTTTTCTTCTTCATCAATTCATCTATTGAAAACCCATTTTAGCCTTGTTTTTTTAGATCATTTGGAAAACCTTCCTTGATTTCAACACAATCCAATCCAAGTTTTTTTGTTCTTAATTTTCTTACGGTTTTTTTCCCTCATTTTCTTTTGTCACAGCTTTGTTTTGAGTATTAGAATATCTTGTTAGTATATTATTTAGAGATTGTTTTGATAGTATATTATTTAGAGATTGTTTTGATAGTTGTTATCATTGATGTAATTTGGTTGAGATTTGGTTAGTAGTTTGTTAGTTAGTGAGTCAGTCTTGTATAAATACTCTTATTAAAGTCTGATACAAGTGTTAAAAGTTTACGAGTCTTATCATTGAGAAAATGATATAGAAGAGAGTTGTTGTTACACATAACATACCTTCCCTGATTTTTCAGTTTATAATCTGCTTCCTCAACTAAAAACTTTCCTCACCGTTGAAAACATTTCTCCCTGCCCGCTGCTGTAGAAAACGTGTGCCTCATAGGATTTAGCTAGCCTAAAAGGCTCATTATGAACGTGGACATACTGATAACGTGATATCATATCACGTTTTCAAAGGGTGACGTGGCATGTGAAAATGTTACACTATTTCATGTTTTCAGTCAAGGGTCAAAAAGTGCCCTATTTTGTTTAACGTTTCAAACTGTTTTCAATTTGCTTATTTCTTTAAAAAATTGTCCATTACTTCACCAGAAACCTCCCTTTACATGAAGTCTTCCACGTTTGGAAGAGGAGAGAGAATAAAGGAAAAAAAGGAGAGGAGAGAGAAGAAAAGAAATAAAAGAAAAAGGTGGGTGAAAAAAGAAAAGTGGGGTCATCCTTTAAATAATTAATGGTGTCAGTGAGAAGACTCTAGCCGCCTGTGATAGATGTAGAATAAACATATGTCCTAAATTTGATAAGGTACAATTTATCATAAACTTTGATGTGTTTATAATATTTTTAAATCATTAGATTAAAATTTGAATTTATATCTATAATAAAATTCAAAACCATCCAAAAATTTAACTTATTCACATTTTTTTTTTTTTTGCTTTTATTTGTACTTAAAAAATTAGAAATTGGAGATAGTAAAAATTTTATATAAGAGATGACAAAACCTCTATTGGTACAAAATATTTTTTTTAGTAAATTAAAAATAAAGTTATATGGGCTTGGATCCAAAATGTATTATTAAGATAACCGATGGGCCTTTATAATCTTTAGAATGATATTGTCCACTTTAATTTTAATGACTTTGATTTTATATCTAATAAAAAAGGTGTCATACTACACAAAAAGAGTTTATTGAATTTAATATATCTTTTTGACCTCCTTTAACAAAAGCAATTTGGAAGAGGATATTTGAATCTTAATCATGAAGCTAACAACCATCACTATCTTTTCCTGGCCATTCTCTGATTATTAATCAAAAAGCTACAAACAAGAAAGGGTATTTAATTGAAATTGAAGATTTAGCAACTAGTATACGAAAGGAAACTAACCAAAAAAGGATAAAGATGTCTACATCTCCAGAACCCCAGTTGAGTTTGAAGCTTCTGATAGACACGAAACGCCATAAAATTCTATTTGGTGAAGCCGACAAGAGCTTCATCGACTTCCTCTTCACCCTTCTTGCTCTTCCTATCGGAACCATCATCAACCTCGTTTCCAAAGAAGCCGTTGACGGATCCCTCGGGAATCTTTACCGCAGTGTTGATGCCTTAAATATAAACTATTTTCTTACAAACCAGACGAAAGACAACCTACTTAAGCCCAAAGTTCCAATCCCTGAATCTCAAGTTCCGGCTCTTTTGGCTATCGAATCGTCGGCGATAGCGAAATTATATTATACATGTCCCAAGTCATTTGAATCAAGAAAATGTACTGGTTCTGTTTCTTCTAAACCTATTGCTCCATGTCCTGAATGCAAAGGTGTTATGAATCACAAGGAGATTTACGTATACGGTTCGGATGTAACGAAGGTTGAAGCAGCAAGTTCAAGTGAAGAGAAGGGTTATGTGAAAGGGATGATTAAGTACATGGTGATGGATGATCTTACTGTCAAGCCTATGTCTACCACCTTAATGCTGAATGAGCTTAAAGTCAAGGATGTGGGGATTGTTGAAGAGGCAGTTGTTTACTTGGATTTCAAAGAGGTATGGAAAATATTGAACAATATCATTACTAATGGCCATTATTAGAAACCATGGTTTATTTTTTCTTTTCATTTATTTTATGTTAATAAACTAATGTTATGGGAAATTTTATTAGATAGCAGATTTTGATACAATATTTATAAATAAATCATTTAAAATTACTTGTATATATAGTAGTTTTTACTATGTTAATAAGTGATTAGTGTGTGTATCAACATGATAAATTTAGTGTAAAAATATATAATTCAATGTTTATCACTGATTCACCGGATCAAAATTTACTATATTTACAAATATTTTTTAGAGTGGCTATTTTTGTTTTGTTTTGTGTTTGTTTTTACATTGAATTTTTGGTTTGTAGGCTGTGAATTTGTTAAAGGCTTCCTTGCAGTCAACCACTATTCTCACTGATGTATTCCTTCACAAGATCGACTTTGGAAATATGACAATTTCAGAAGAAGTTTCCGAACATACTTCTTGGAACAATTTGGAAGATTGATCCTTGAATAAAAGCATCAATGATTTTTCACCTCCAAATAAAAGTTAAACTAACACTTTGTTGATGTAATATGCATGTGTAACAAAATACTTCATTCATCTTTTGTTTATGTTTTTTCGTTTCACGTGCATTCGAACTTCTTCCTTGATGAGTCGGGATCAATGAGGTGGGTTTATTCGCTTAGAAAATTATGTGTAGTAGTCAACTTTTAAGTTTTATTTTCATATATGACACATTTTAATGTTTATATCAAATTTACTCATTTCTAAATATTCTATTAATTTAATGATATATAGTAATGTAAATTTACAATAATAATTTATCACTAATCTAAATTTACAACAATAATATTAAATTTACATCATTCTAGTATTAAATTTATATCAGTAATGTAAATTTATAACAATAGCATATCCATTATGAAAATTTATAGGTTAATTATGAAAGAAGGATTTTATGGTAATAACTCGTCTCCATATGTGCACATCCTGATGTGCTGGGTAATTTTGATATTTTTCAATCTTTATAGTTTTTTTGAAAATCAAGTCTCAATATTAAGGTATGTGTGATAATAGCCTTATTCACTATGTGACCCATGTCCCTAACCTATACTATAATAAAAAGGGGAGTAACCTTTGAATTCCTTTTTGCCTCTCTTGAATTATTAAATTGAATTTTATCTTAATCTTAATCTTGTTATAAATAAATATATTATAGATGTCCATAACTCCATAAGTTACAAATTATAGCACACATTATGATTCAATTGTTAACCCTCACAACATTACTCTTGTAATTTACTCCTATGTCATTGTTTTAATAAATTAATCGAGGGTTGATTACTTTTACATAATTAATTTAGAATTTGGAATTGTTTTCATATTTTAGATTTTCCTTTTCTAATCAAGTTTGTTTGAAACTTGAATGAATTTAAATTTAATTCCACATTTTTTTTTCAATATTGATTTTTTTTTTTATTTCAACTTCTTGGCGTTTTTAAATTGTATACAGGTTGTGGTTAAGTATTTTTTTTTTTAAAGAAAAATTCACATTTTATAATTTAGAATGATTTGAATTTCCTTTGTAGTTTTTGTCTCCTGGGGATGCTTGATTTTGAATTTAAAAAAATTTGGATTTGATTAATTTTGGGATTATTTATAAAATAATTCACATAAAATATAATTTTCTAATGATTTTGCTTTTAGCAATTTCTTATATGTATATTATTATTATTTTTTTTTCTTATCAATTTCGATTTCTGAATTATGATTCATTTAAATTGTTTCAAACTCTAAATTTCCTTATCAATTTCTATATAAAAATGGTAATGGGCATGAGTTGTTTTTTTTAGATGAATTCAATTATCTAACGGATTTTACGAGTTAATTAGATGGTTGCCATTGATAGCATTTCAATCATAGAATGGATGAGTATCATTGTATCACGATTGAGCCTTTCCATCAATTCGTAATGTGTTGTTTCAGGTTTGTCTTTTGTTTTGATTTAATTTGATGCTAAAACAATGTTATATATATATATATATATATATATATATATATATATATATATATATATATATAATTTTTCATGAATTTCTATAAGATATGTTGAATTGTTCACCAATTATAGCATGCCAAAGATTTTGTAAGATTCGTGATTCTTTACTAAAATGATATATTTTTGCATACTAATTATTGAAATGTTAGAACTTTTCAAAAATTACTCAAATAGCATAATTTTAGTTCAATAAATTATTGAACTAAAAAAATTAAAAATTTTAACGAATTCATTGAAAATAATAATAAAAAATGATCAAATAGTTCCATAAATTATTGACCTTGAGTTTAAAAAACCAAAAAACAAACAAAATCATTAAAAATACCTATGAAAAATAGTTCAATAATTAATTGAATTATAGTTCAATAATTTATTGAACTATAATTATGCTATTTGAGTAATTTTTAAAAAGTTGTAAAATTTTATTAATTAGTATGTGTAAAGGGTAAAAATCACCCTCTTATGGGTTGCGCTCATACCGGGCCGATTCACGTGGGGACAGGCCCATTCGAGTCATATCCTGAAGGAGCCGATCCCTCTTGGGCTGAATAAAAGCCCACTAAGCCTAGTCTCATACTAGCCCAGCCGGAATGCCCACGATCAAGGAACTATAAAAGGCACCTGACCTATCAAATCAGGTATGACATTTTAACCTAAGAAACAACCTGATTGTTTTGATCTAATCCTTGCGGCGCAAGGCAAATCTCACCTACCACCACCTAACTTGATCGTCGGAGGGTTCTCGGCCGGTACTACACCGGTGCCCTTCTGACCATCTTTCCTT
The DNA here is from genome assembly GCA_028015215.1 of Gynostemma pentaphyllum. Taxonomy (NCBI): domain Eukaryota; kingdom Viridiplantae; phylum Streptophyta; class Magnoliopsida; order Cucurbitales; family Cucurbitaceae; genus Gynostemma; species Gynostemma pentaphyllum. The sequence goes on along the minus strand of CM051352.1, from coordinate 41,349,366 downwards.
TGAGTGTTACAGGTAACTCAGCCGCTAAGGAATAGCGCGTCACACGACGTGCTCGATTGTGTGGAACGAGTCTCCGACGAGAAATACCCCGCACAGTTTGGCGCCCACCGTGGGGCCGTTCATCTTTGATTTCTGGCAGAATCTATATACTCATGCGGTTCCTACAAAGACGAATCAATGACTACTCGTTCAACCAGGCAACGAGCTTTGAATGAAAACGCAAATAAAGAGGGAGTAACTGACGATGTTCAAGACCTCAGTGCTCAGAACCTCAACCCGGAACTGGGAACCATCACCATCGCCTTGACAGAGCACCGAGAGATGGTAGAGGCGCACAAAGCTCTGAGAGAAGAAGTACGGAAAATGAGGGCCTTGTTGGGGAAAGGCTTGGCGGCGGTCCAAGCCAACAGCCAAAACATCCTGAACGTTGATGAGGAAGGCCCTTCCAAGCCGCGAACTGGCAAATCTCAGGCCAGGCGACGGCGTAGGAGGGCCACCACGTCTGAAAAGGCAAAGAGTGCACGAGGAGACGACCTCCGTACCAGGCTGACGGCTCATCGACGGGGGGAAAACGCAAGTTTAGAGATCTCCTCGTCGAAGGAAAAAGACGCACCAAGCAAAACAGGCCCCGCCCGGCAAACTCGAGATAAGATGCCATCGCAGAAGGGTGATGGAGGAAATCAGGATACAAGCTACACCGGAAGCGACGAAGGAAGCTCGACATCTGCAGGCAAGAACAAACGCCGAGAAAAGCAACAGAAGTACACCGATGCGAGGCAAATCCTCGAAGAGAAGCTGGCAAGGAAGGCATCCGAGAAAGGGGCTAAACCTAATTCGGACGCCCGAGAACCGGGGGATTCCCCCTTCACAAGAAGAGTCATGTCCGTCCCACAGCTGAAGCACTTCATCCTCCCAAAGTTCGAAATGTATGACGGAACTGGAGACCCGATGGAGCACGTGGCTCATTTCGTGAATATGATGGAATCCTCGTGCGTGATTGGGCCAGATCTGGATGCCTTAACCTGCCGTTTTTTCCCCACAAACTTGAAAGGGTCACCCCTGTTATGGTTCAACAGCCTCCCTAAGAGGTCCATTAAAACCTTTTCGGACCTGTCTTCTGCCTTCCTCAGCGAATATAGCGTGAGTCGGAAGTTCGCCAAAACGAACCACGACCTCTATAATGTGCTGATGGGAGAAAAAGAAGCCCTTCGAGACTTCATTGTCAGGTTTCGACAGGTGAAATTAGAGGTCAAAGACTGCAATGACCTAGAGGCGGCTACCGCATTCTCACGTGCAATACACCCAAACCATCCCCTCTGGAGGTCTTTTAACAAACGAAGGCCTACAACTATGAAAGAGGCATTGGACAGAGCAATGGTGAAGATATCTCAAGACGAGTCCGAAAGGGTAGCACGAGAGATGCGGAGAACGGGATCAAAGTCCGAAGGGATATGGAAGAAGAGAGAACCTCTCGCTGAAGAAAGGAGAGGAAGAGAGCGCGAACACTCAGGAAGGGGGAAAGAAGAGAAGAGAGACGAAAGGGATAGAAAGCCCGTATGGGGAAGGATCAGAGATCTAAAGAAACATAGCTCGGAACGAATCCTTCATGCGGAGACAATTCATTCTTTCAGAAAGGAAGAAAGAGAGAAGAGGCCGCGGTACGCTCAAAAGAGCCTAGAGAGAAAGGAACCCTACTGCAGGTTCCATAAGTCTAAAGGGCATGCCACGGAAGACTGCAAAATCCTCGCCCGTTAAATAGATCGCGTATGCGAGCAGGGTCCGATCAGAAGAATTGACAGGCAAGATCCGAGGAAAAAAGATGAAAGGCTCGCAGCACCCGCAGAAATTCTGGGAGCCGGCCAGATTAGCTCAATCCACTGTACCGGAGAATCTGTCAATGCTCACAAAAAGTCTCATCGCGAAGCTGGGCTCCCCGTCTACCGGGTCGAGCACACTTCCGAGGATCTGATTAAATATTCTTCGAAGGATCTGGAGGACGTGCACCTGCCCCATAACGACGCGTTAGTAATAGCGAAATCCATCGGATCTTATACTGTCAGCAGGGTTTTAGTAGACCCAGGGTCTTCCATTAATATAATCTATATGTCAGCATTCCGAAATATGAAACTCAGGGAGTCGGATCTCGTAATGAACTCTCAGGACCTGGTAGGATTTAACGGGACGGTAACGAGGTCCAACGGAACGCTCAAATTGCCGGTCAGGGTCGAGGGTGCAACCCCAATAGCACTTTTCCACGTCATCGATTCTCGCTCCGGGTATAACGCCATACTCGGGAGGCCGTGGATTCATGACATGAAAGCACACCCTTCGACTCTTCACCAAAAGCTAAAGTACCCTACCGAGAAAGGAGTCAGAGTCATAAAGGGAGACCAACAGGTCGCGAGGTCATGCCTAGTCGAGATCGTCAAACTCAAATCTCAATGTCAAGCATAGCAGCTACAGGATCGGGGCCCCGAGAGAGGCCCGCCCTTTGCTCGACCAAGAATCGAAGCACCTGAGGATGGATCAGCGAAAATACAGATCCATCCAGAAGATCAGGAGAAAACGACGAGCATTGGGAAAGATCTGGATGAAAATCTGAGAGACAGACTGGTAGACCTCTTAAAGAAGAATTGGAAAACGTTCGCCTGGGACCACACGGACATGCCTGGTATAAGCTCCGATATCATAACTCACAATCTCGAGGTCGATCCGAATCAACCTCCCGTCAAGCAGAAGAGGCGCAAATTCGCACCTGAACGGAATGACATTATCAACGAGGAGGTGTGAAAGCTTCTGGAAGCAGGCTTTATCCGAGAGGTAAAATACCCCGACTGGCTGGCCAACGTAGTAGTAGTGAAGAAGAAAAATGGGAAATGGAGAGCATGCATCGACTTCACCGACCTCAACAAGGCTTGTCCAAAAGACTCCTTCCCATTGCCTAAAATAGATCAGCTAGTAGATGCCACGGCCGGGTACGAGCTGCTCAGTTTTATGGACGCCTTCTTCGGGTATAACCAAATCAAGATGAACCCAAAAGATCAAGAAAAGACTTTATTTGTAACCAACATGGGCACATACTGCTACACTGTGATGCCTTTTGGTTTGAAAAACGCATGAGCCACCTATCAGCGCCTGATGAACAGAATGTTCAATGATCTTCTGGGGAAAACAATGGAGGTGTATATTGACGACATGCTAATCAAGTCGCGGAGAGCTGAAAATCATCTGACCGACATGGAACAAGCTTTCGAAGTGCTGAACCGATACGGGATGAAGTTAAACCCTGATAAGTGCACGTTCGGAGTCCCGACAGGCAAATTCCTGGGCCACCTAGTGACCAGCCGTGGAATCGAGGAGAATCCCGATCAGATCCAGGCGATAATAGACATGCAAGCATCAACGAACCTAAAAGGTGTGCAGAAGTTAACCGGATGTATGGCAGCACTGAACAGATTCATATCTCGGTCATCGGATAAATGCATTCCCTTCTTCAAAGCGCTGAAAAAGAGCAAGGAGTTCGGCTGAGGAGTCGAATGCCATAAAGCTTTCGATGAGCTCAAAGCCTACTTGTCTTCGCCCTCTCTGTTGGCCAAGCCCTCAGATAACGAAAAGTTATTCCTATACTTGGCGGTATCTGACGCGGCGGTCAGCTCAGCGCTGGTGCGCGAAGACGGTCAAACTCAGCACCCAATTTACTACGTGAGTAAAGCACACCGAAACACGGTACTCAAAGATGGAGAAGCTGGCGCTCGCCCTAATAGTTGCGTCGCGCAAACTAAAGCACTATTTTCAGGGCCATCGGATAGTGGTGAGGACCACCTTCCCACTGAAAGTCGTTCTTCACAAACCGGATGTTTCAGGACGCCTGACAAAATGGGCGATAGAATTGGGCGGATACGATATAACTTACGAGCCGAGGATAGCCATCAAAGGACAAGTTCTCGCGGATTTCGTTGCGGAAATGACTCCAGCAAGTACGAGCGAAATCGAAACAAACCAGCCGCTCGCGGCTGACCTCGTAGTGGAAACCTGGACCCTAAGCGTTGATGGATCCTCAAACTCAAGAGGATCTGCCGCAGGGCTAGTCCTGTCGACCCCCGAGGGATACCTCCTAGAACAGTCAATCCGGTTCAGATTTACAGCTTCAAATAACGAAGCCGAATACGAAGCGTTGATAGCTGGGCTACAGAGAGCGAAGGAGCTGGGAGTAGAAAACTTAAACATCTGAAGTGATTCTCAGCTTGTGGTAAATCAGGTAAAGGGGCTATTTGAAGCAAAAGACTCCAGGATGGCAAAATATCTGGAAAAAGTTTTGTCCATCCTATCTAAGTTCATGAAGTACAGCATCAGCCAAGTACCAAGGGCTGAAAATGGACATGCCGATGCTCTGGCTAGTCTCGGATTCGCAGTCCAAACCAAAACGAGGAGAGTCATTCCCGTCGACCATCTGTCCGAACCAAGCATTACACTTGATTCAAACATGGGGAGTGGAGACGATGGAATAATTGGGCAGGTGATGCCGGTAGAACAAAATCTAGAGCTTGAGTTGGATTGGAGAAATCAGATCCTCCAGTATCTACAAACAGGACTTCTGCCCGAAGAAAAACTAGAAGCACGAAAAGTCCGATCCAGAGCAGCCAGATACTCGATCATTCAAGGAGAGTTGTACAAAAGATCTTTCAGCGGACCCTATCTGAAATGTCTGGGAAAGTCAGAAAGTTCTTACGTTCTGGCAGAGTTGCACCTCGGACATTGCGGAAATCACGCAGGACCGAGGTCCTTAAGCCATAGAGCGCTAACGCAAGGGTATTACTGGCCCACCATGGTGAAAGATTCAAAAGACTTCGTTTCCCGCTGCGATAAATGCCAAAGGTTCACAAAGACCATTCACGCACCACCGACGGTGCTAACTACAATCTCGGCACCTTGGCCCTTCATGCAATGGGGCCTAGACCTAGTGGGAAAATTGCCGATAGCTCCAAGACAGAAATGTTATCTGATCGTTGCAACGGACTAATTTTCCAAATGGATTGAGGCTGAGCCACTGGCAAAGATTACAGAAAGGAAAGTCGAGATGTTCCTCTGGAAAAACATCTTCACCCGTTTCGGAATTCCCAAGGTCATCATCACCGACAACGGAACCCAGTTCACAGGAAAATCCATCCGGAAATATTGCGCGGATAGGAGGGTGGAACTGAGATATTCGACACCCCGCTACCCGCAAGCTAATGGGCAGGCCGAAGAGTCTAATAAAACCATCATGGACTCTCTGAAAAAGAGATTGGAACGAACGAAGGGGAGATGGGTGGATGAACTTCCAGGAGTCATTTGGGCATATCGGACCACCCCTAGAATCCCAACAGGCGAAACCCCATTCGCCATGGCTTTCGGGGCTGAGGCCGTAATTCCCACGGAAATGATCATCCCCACAACCCGGAGTTCGATTCCAGAGACAGAAAATGACAACATGATGGCCGAAGCGCTAGACATGGCCGAAGAAAAAAGGGAGCAAGCGCTAGTCCGTATGGCGTGTTACCAACAGAAGTTGACCAAGTACTTCGAAAAGAAAGTAAAACAGCGCAACTTCAAAGTAAACGACTTTGTTCTGAGAAAAGTATTCCAAAACACGCAAGAACCCGGAGCGGGAAAGCTGGGACCGAACTGGGAAGGTCCGTACTAGATAACTGAAGAAGTCAAGCCGGGAACCTATCGACTCGAAGATCAAAAGGGAGAATTGATTCCGAGGGCATGGAACGCCACACATTTAAGAATTTATCATGTGTGAGGATGAGAGAACCATGTAAGTACTTGGCCGAAAAGGCCCATTTCAAATTAATATATAAGTATTGCATGCTTTTCTTCCTATATGGTCATCTCTTTCCTCTACAATGAAAAGCCCTAATCCGATTAGGCAAATTACCAAGTCCACCTCGGTTCAAAGTCCACAATTTACTAGATTAGTTTCCGAATCAGCCACAGACAATAGGATCTAACGCATTCGGAAATATTGAAAAGTAATTCACACAGAAAGTGAAGGAAGCAAGCAGAAAGTGAATAAAGTGATAATTTTTATTTCACAACAAACTAGTAAGGCTCGGACCCACACATCGGGAACTCAGCCGAAGGAAATTACACGAGTTCTACAAAGTAAAATTGCGTAATTCAAGGCTTGAGCTTCAGAAACAGTAAGGATGTTCTTCTAGGAGAAGATAAGGATATCGCTCGGAAAACGAGCGAGTAGAGCCGAATCACCAGCCGGCTACTCCACCCACTCATCAAATCCGAGGCTCAACAGAACCCAACAGATGGAAGATGATAGGTCTTCTTCTGCTTACTGCGCTTGAGCCCCTGACAAATCTTCGAAAGCATCCATGCTTTCGATGGGGACGGAAAGGGCGAAGTTGGTGATACTCTGAGGACAACATTCAGGCCCAGAGAGACACCATTCCCACCGCTTTCCGACTCCGCCATGGACTGCTTCTCCAATTAAGTCAGAGCAGGATCAGGCGCGGGCAGACGGAGGACCGCCTCTTTCATCTGACGTCGCTTGACGCTCGGGTCAGAAGGAGCACATTTCTCTCCTTCCTAAACACCAAACGAGCTGCCACCTCCAATGCTGAAGTCCCAGACGGTGTGATGATGAAGAAGACCGTCGAAGAGCCGGCAGAGGAGTTGCCTCCCCCATCACTCTCCCCAGTTCCCGGATACTGGAGGAACAAACTCTGGAGATGCGGTGGGAGGCGGTCAAGCGACTGATTAGCCCGGACAACTTGAGCCTCAAGGTCCATCCTCACAGGCGTGGAGGATTACGACCACCAAGGCCAAGTCCGCCGGGGCCAATCCAACAGGCGTAGAAGATCACGACCAAACTTTCTCAACACGAGCCACGACCAAGGAGGGCCAGACATGGAAGAGAAACAGAAAGAAATGGGGAAACCCCATGGTATGCAAGGGATTTTGAACTCTGTAGGAAAGTTTGAAAATCTGGGAACGAAAGAGTGTGTTTCAGAAAACAGGGTCTAAAGAAATGAATAGAAGGAAAATCACAAAAGGCCTATTTAAAGGACTCTCAGACCGTTGCGATTGCGACAGCTGTCGAGCATCAAACGCCGCTAAGCAAACCGCCAGGCATGCAAAACGACGTGTGTATTAACCCATAATTAATGCGGTTAACCACCCCTGATTAACCGCGTTTAAGGTGATTTGATGGGAATGACAGACCTTTGACATGACTGATCGCTACCTGTGAAACGGTTCTTTGCATCGAGTAACCTCCGAATTAATGACAAGTCCTTTCGACTCCCACACGAAGCGCCTACTTCTCGCTATAAAAGGATAGAGATTGGAGGAATGTCTTACATACTACCCTACCAATCAACTAGCATCTATTAGAAGAAATGGGAGACTCCACAGCAACCTCGAAATCGATAAAGAAGGTCCTGAAATGGGAAAACCGCAGATTGCATGCTGAAGTAACCAAACTAGAGGCAGCGTTGCTGGAAGAAAAGGAAAAATGAAAAGACTCGGAAGCCCTAAGACAAGAGGTCCAGAGCATCCGAGGGGCTCTCGATGAGGCTAATAACCGGATAGAGCATCTCGAACAAGAGAACCTTTCTCTCCGAGAATGCCTAGAAATCGCAGGGACGGACGAAGACAGCGATCCAGGTGAGCCCTACCATGTGCTCGAGGATCGCATTCAATCAGCAAATAATCTCAACGATTATTACGAACAGGAGATCCAATCCCTGAAGGAGGAACTGGCCTCTTTGAAGCAACGAAAGAGACTAACAATGTACATTATTTTATGTTATGTTTCTGATCAACAATGTACAAGAAAGAAAGAAAGAAAAGAAGTTGCATCATCTTCGCTTTGCATAGTTTGCCTACACCCTCTATCCGAGAAACCAAAAGCCTTCTTCGGAAGCAAAAGCCTCGGTCCGTCCGAGCATATTAAAAGCCTTCTCCGGAAGCAAAAGACTCGGTCTGCCCGAGCAGTAAGCACTTCCTATTCTGAAAAATAGAACACGTTGGAGTATTGAAACGTAACAAACCTCGGTTCGTCCGAGTATTCTAAAGCCTTCTCAGGAAGCAGCAAACCCCGGTCCGTCTGAGTATTCTAAAGCCTTCTCAGGAAGCAACAAACCTCGGTCCGACCGAGTATTAAAAAGCCTTCTCAGTAAGCAACAAACCTCGGTCCGTCCGAGTATTCTAAAGCCTTCTCAGGAAGCAACAAACCTCGGTCTGTCCGAGTATTCTAAAGCCTTCTTAGGAAGCAACAAACCTCGGTCTGTCCGAGTATTCAAAAGTCTTCTCAAGAAGCAACAAACCTCGGTCCGTCCGAATAACCAAGAACGTTTTTAAGAATATTTACAAGTCAAAACATTCCTGTAAAGCGCGCGAGACAACAAGACAAGTAGATACAAGGAAGGAGCACATGTTCATTTAAAAAAAAAATAATAGAGGAAAAAAGTTTATGTTCAAACAGCAGCAAAAAAAAAACAAAAAGGAGTTCGGTGCAGCAGGTAATACAGGGGCTCCACAACCCGGAGTTTACCCTAGATAAAAGGAAAATAAAAGAGTCAATCAGAAACATAAACTGTATCAGTGGGGGGAACCTCAGTAGAAGCCTCTTCAATAGTCGCTCCATCTCTGTCTTCGGTGGGGACAACAGCCTCCTCAACCACAACACCCTCCGCAGCGGCATCACTTCTGGAAGCCTTCAGACTTGTAGCCCGCTCAAACAACTCCCTTCGGCGGTCCACAGCGTCATCGTAACCAATCGGACTGATCGGATCATTTTCATCCTCAGATAGCTCCATCTGCAGCTTGACTGAATCTCGTCCGACGGCTAGTCCGATAAGGATGGAATCCACCGACGCAGCAGTCGCCATGGCCAACTTTCACTGGAGGTCGCTAACTCTGTCATGGAGGATCGGAAGTTCGGATACCTGATTCCTCAACGAATCATTCTCCAACGCAACGAGATCCATTTCCTCCTTAACCTTCTTAAGGGACTCAGCTTCCCGATTGAAGGCATCCACAGCCTTAGACCCCTCCTCGTAAGCAGCGTCCAGATCCTCCAATGCTTTATCCCGAGCAACAATAGCTTCATCGAGCAGCTTCTTATTGTTCTCGTTGAGGGATCGAAAATCCTCGTATTCCTTCCGGACGCGCTCAAGATCTGAGGAAAGCTGCAGCCCATTGACCTCCAGTGAAGCAATTTTCTTCTCGGACTCATCCAGATCAGCTCTCAATTGAAGGCCCTCGTTCAGCGCCGAGTTGAGGCCGTAATTCTGTCGACCGTTGGCCTTCGCTTCCGCCAATTCCTGTTTAAGTTCCCGATGCTTGATAAGCAGACTCTCCAAATTGAAAGCTATCTGCGTCGAAGCCTGGGTCCCCTGACAGATGGGATACATTTTTCAAGACATAAGAAACCAGCTAGAAATCAAACAAAAGGAAAACAGTGAAGTAAACGACTAACCAGCCAGCTACGATAACACATGCGGCTGAAAGTCTCATCGTCACTGTCGTAGTCGATGAGAGGTTTCAAATGCACGTCCCCCAAATCACGGGAGAATCCGACCTAATGCATAGCTCGTCGGATATAATAAGAGTTGGAGAGGGACCCCGTGTCAAAGTCTGCATCATGGGGAACGAACAAGTGAAGCAAGAGAGATCCACCGCCCGCAGCGCCCGATCCACTTGGCATCGTCTAACCCGCGCCCGATGGAGGGAGTATAGTTGGAGCAGTCTGAGTGGGTAAGAGCGGAACTTCACCATCAAGAGACCCCCCGGTCCCTTGGTCGTTCTTCTGTTCAAAGTCCGTATTAGAAGATAAAATATGTTCATGATCAGAGGGAGAGGGCGAATCCGCCTCGGAAGGAAATGACCGATAAGCCATCTCAAGATGCTTCAAAATATATGCATCGGCACCCATTACCGCGCGGTCGAGTGCCCCAATGATTCCGCCCCTTCTTCGTTTAGGGACAGGAGAATCCGTAGAAGGATTTACAGGAGAATCCGAAGGATGGTCTGCAGGAGGATCCATGGGAAGAACCAATACAACCTTCACGGATTTCCCACCCCCGGATTTACTGGGACGCTTGGGAGCAGCCACCTTCTTTCCTTTTGGATCAGACGAAGATGCCGCCTCATCTCTTTTCTTTGCCTCATCTCTCTTCTTTCCCATACCCTAAAGAAGGGTAAGGAAGGCCTCAGGGTCATTGGAGTTGGGGACGGGGGTGAGCGTAACACCAGACATTTTTCCGCTGAAACCTGCGTCACAACCAGTCCAAATTAGCCGCATGCCAAGTTAAGCATATAGAAATGGAAAAAGGGAAAAGGAGTAAAACAAACACTTACGAGGAGGAACAGGCACAAAACCAGGAGGTGGAGCCTAGAGTTTGGCGAATACTAGCCAAGGATGCTGATTAAACTCCTCCCAGTTGAAAGGACCTTTCCGAGCGATAATCCTGCACTGACAAAGATTGTCCCGAGAGATACCCTTCGGAAGCGGATTCTTCACTGCAACGAGACAAACTGAAGATGGTTAGTACGACCATAAATAAGCGAGACACAAAGTAGTACAGAACTCATGTTCTCACCCTCGTCCTCCCACGAGGCAGGAAGGGACCCGCCCCCAGGAAGAAAGGGGCAGCGGATGAAGAACCACTCGTCCTTCCAATGCTTGTCACAGGTAGTTTCATCCACCAGAGCCGGTTTGCTATGATTATGAAAGATGAAACGCATACTATCTTGGACATTCAAACGAAGGGACCAGAAATGGGAGACCATGCTCAGGGTAGGCCGAAAGCCCAACCCGTGGCACACCACCGAAAAAGTGATCAAAGATCTTATGGCGTTCGGCATGAGCTGACCTAACGCGAGGCCGGCATTTTGAAGCAACTCGGCCATCAAAGGGGGAAGGGGAAGCCGAACGCCCCATTGGAAAAACCACTGATAAAAAGCGATCCAACCCTCCCCCGGGGAAAGATAAACTCTCTCGGAAGCCTCTGGGAGCCTCATCTCAAAATCCGAAGAGATCCCGTAATTGACCCTCAGCCTATCGAGTTTAGCCTGCGTTAACTTTGAGGAAAAATGGAAGGGGCCCCTATCTTCCCTGATGCCCTTCGGCTGAGGCTCCTTTCTCTTCTTCTTCTTCTTCTTCTTCTTCTGCTGACTCACTGTCTCCACCTCTTCCGAATCAGCAGAAGGAGATCCGAGAGGATCAGAAACGGTAACCTCGTCGGCCAATGAGGAATCCACTTCCCCCGAAGGCGTAGGACGGATGGATCAACCTGAGATGCGGCCTCGCTACCCTTAGAACAATTCTTCCTTCTCTTCTTTTGGGACGCCTCTTTGGCAGGAACAGGAAGAGGAGGATGGGAAAGGTCGGGGATAGTGGTTGGGCCCATCAAAGCAGAATCTGTTCCCCCCAAAGGGTGAGAAGTCGGAGAAGGGATGGGGTCTAAACCTGCCTGAATCTTAGAAACCGATCCAAGCTCACTCACAGAAGGGAGGGATTCATCACCAATCGATGAACGAAGGTTAATCGCAGGCTCATTCCCCTCAGGGTCACCTCGAGATGAAGAAATGGAATTAGCCCCACCGGCACAGGCAGAGGAAGGGGAAGCCCCAGACTCAATTCTCTCAAAAACCAAACCATCATAGTCATCATCCCCCACGGCTAACCTAGGGGTTCTATGACCTCTAACTACGGAGTTTCCATCAAAACTATCCATTACAGCAAGAATGGGAAACAAAAGATAAAGAGGAGAAGACTAACCTTCGAAGAAGAACAGGGAAAGCTTCGAGGAGACAGAACGAAGACGACAAAGAATCTTTTGGAAGCGGGAAATTCATAGACAACTTCGAGAATTCAAAAGGCAAACGAGCCTTAAAGTCTGGGAGAAAACCCTATTTAAAGAAGGGAACACGCGTTAAACCATCGCGACACGTGGGAAGGGTCACAACGATCCGGTTCACCCAGAACTCGTTGGGATTCGTGCCCATCCAAAAATCCAACGGATCAATTCCGTAAGGAGCGGCGTCTCTTGGAAAGGACATTTCCACAAGGGAATGCGACGACTCCAGAGAAAAGGTCAACAGAGTCCGAGTCATGATAAGGTCGAGGCAGTCTGTTGTCCAAAGGGTCGTGGTCCCCAACCACTCCGAAGTAGCACGAAGATTAGGACAGGCATCGCGCCCCTAATCCGATCAATCTACTATCCCCTGCATCGGACTTTCCGACCCAGGAAATAGGGGAAAACTGTAAAGGGTAAAAATCACCCTCTTATGGGTTGTGCTCATACCGGGCCGATTCACGTGGGGACAGGCCCATTCGAGTCATATCCTGAAGGAGCCGATCCCTCTTGGGCTGAATAAAAGCCCACTAAGCCTAGTCTCATATTAGCCCAGCCGAAATGCCCACGATCAAGGAACTATAAAAGGCACCTGACCTATCAAATCAGGTATGACATTTTAACCTAAGAAACAACCTGATTGTTTTGACTTAATCCTTGCGGCGCAAGGCAAATCTCACCTACCACCACCTAACTTGATCGTCGGAGGGTTCTCGGCCGGTACCACACCGGTGCCCTTCTGACCATCTTTCCTTTGAGTGTTACAGGTAACTCAGCCGCTAAGGAACAGCGCGTCACACGACATGCTCGATTGTGTGGAACGAGTCTCCGACGAGAAATACCCCGCACAGTATGCATGCTATTTGAGACAAATTCTTTTCTTTATATATGTGTTAATAATTTAATTTAGATTTGTATATTTCACTCTAATTATTATATTTGTAAGATAATATGCTATCTTATATTATCTTTAACTTATAAGGTAAACAAAAATAGTAGTTGATTTATATGTTTACAATATTATTATATTAATTATAATTGTTATATTACTATTTTTCTTTTAATAAAGATAGTATTTTACTATTTATGAGATTTGTTTTCCTTTCCTTTTACTAATATTTGTGTTATTTTAGATATTTATATATTCTAAACTATGTCTCATGTGAAGTTTTAATTGATATTTTTACATAATATTTATTTTCCCAAATTAATTAAAAGTCTACGTATGAATTGTTCAATTTCTTTTGAATTTCTACTTGTATATATTTCTTTTAGAATTTTAGTATATATTTTCATTATGCCAGACGAATTTAGTATAAAATATCTTTAACCTTATTGATTTAAGTTTGTTACTGGTTTGATAAAAAAAAATATTTTCTATGGTTGACAGATCATTGCTATTTCCCATAGAAACTAGGGGCTCTTGCGAAAATAGCAAAAATAGGTCCAATATTTGTAAAAATAGCAGTAAAAAAACATATTTGCAAAAATAGCAGAAAAATTAAATTCACACCTAAAATATTACAAAATTGCCACTAGTAATCAGTGATATCTTCCCAAGTAATCACTGAATAGTACTCACTGATTTACTGATATCCTGATTTTTGTGCAGAAATAACTGATTAGCTGATAGTAATCGCTGATTATTTTATAAGTTATCACTGATATCTCTGATCACATGAATGAAAGTTTTTAAAAATCTGCTATATTTGCAAATACTTTTTAAAACTGCTATATATTTATAAATATTGTTAAAAATTCTGCTACCCAATGAAATTTCCCTAGAAACTATGATCTAATATTCTCTTTTTCCCTGCTCATTTTCTTATATTTCCAAATTGCTTAGTTTTTTTTTACCTTTCAGGATTTAAAATTTATAAAACCATTAAATATTTATGATACAAAACCAAATGATTATAATATTAATATTAATTTTTGAAGGTAAAGTAATCAAAATATTTTATCTATACGTTAAATATTATATATCTTAAATTATATATATATATATATATATATATATATATATATATATATATATATATAAAGAAGATGATATTTAGTTGGTGGTTTTTGTGAGTTTTAAAAAAAAATTAGAACATTTAGTATATGTTTTTAAATCAGAGACTAATTTCTTGTTATAAATTTTTTTTTTTAAATTTAAAATTCCTCTTCTATGAGAATAATTGTTTTTAAATTTTTATTTGAGATGAGACCATAAGGATATATCACGTGGTTGAATGATGGAAACAAATTTGTCTTAATGACTGTATGGTTTATGTTTCATGCCTCAAATATGCTCCTGTAGTAGCTATATCGAGAAAGATAACTTAAAACTATTATGAATTGTTTTCATATCTTTATATGGATGAAATAAACAATATGCTTTTGATAAAAAAAAATGATGAATCTCTCAATTAATTGGTTTAGCACCATTCCTTGAAGTGAATGTTATAATATCAAATTATCAGTTGTAAAAAACTAAGCGGCATAGTCATGATTGTACTTGAGGAATAAATAATGTATCTTATTATGATGGTCATAATGATAATGCTTAAAAATTTAAGAAATCCACACAAAACTGAGAGAAGAAAAACTCAAAGCAAGTGAAAGCTTCAAAATTGAGTAAATATATGTTTTAATGTGCGGTTTAAAAGAGGATTAGTCTTGTACCTGTCATACATCCAAATACTTGATTAAATTTAGTCTTGTATCCGTAGTACATCCAATGATTAAATTCAATCAAGTCTCCATTAAAGAAATTTGGAAGGAGATTTTACATATTAAGATGGTAAGATATTCGAGCCCTCGATATGACACATTTGGATGTCGTTAAATCCTTGAATATGTCGATGAGAATATTATTTTTGGTAAAGTAACAATCAACAGTTATTTTGGGAAAGAGAACATCCAAAATTTGCAGTATATTACTAAAATTGATCCTCATAAGAGGTTGTGAATTTGTGTGGAGTATGATTCCTATTCAATTATCAAATACCCTAGTTGGGTGATAATATTTACTACATGATTAGTTCTCATATTAACGAGATACTTTTTTCAACATTAGGGGGAGAAATTAAGAAAAGTTGAAAAGGTTGTTAATGCTACAATTAACGAGTTTAAGCCGTACATGAAGTGTGAAAAACCAATTGGTTCTAAAGATAAAAAACCTCTTACACCCAAAATATGGAATGACAAATGATTTCAAAGATAAAAATATGTTGGAAAAAAGAAATGAGCAATACTCAAAATGATTCAATTGAGGAAGTAGAAGGTTCTTGAAGAAACCATGAATATAATTAACCCTATAAATCTGGATGAAGGGCAAACACTTATGAATAGTGAAAATGATGAGATTCGATTAATTATATCATGACAAGAAAAATATAGAATTAAAGAATTGCCTAATATTGCTCTTGATATCTTAGAATGTGAGGATTGTGAACCAAAATCTGTAAAAGAGTGTTGACATAAAAATTATTGGCCTAGAGTGAAAAGAGATCAAAGAAAATTAGACTCACTTTTCAAGTCTAGTTGTGTATAAAAAGATGTAGCAAGCATCTCATGGATTAATCACAACATATTTATATGATTTTTTTCACAGTGAGATCTATATATAAAAATACCCAAAAGAATTTAGATGCCAATTTCAATTTCTCGAGGAGTATATTTAATCAAATTATAAAGATCATCATATGAATTGAAACTATCGAAAGGAATGTGGTGTAACTGTTTTAGTGAATATGTGTTGAAAGAAGACTATTGAAATAGTCCTATTTATTCATGTGTTTTTGTAAAGAATTCACGTTTTTGCTCTATATGTTGTTGATTTAAATAATATTTGAAACTCTTGAAGAGCTTGCTAAGGAAATTTACCTTGAAAGGAATTTGAGATGAAGGATTTGGAAATCAAAGTTTTTCCTTGGAACTTGTAAATTAAGCATTTACCGAATGAAATTTTTATGGATAAATCAACTTATACAGAAAATGTCTTGAAATGATTTTACATAAGGATAAAACACATCTATTGAGTATTTCATTGGATAGTTTCACTTAATGTTAAAAATGATCTTTTCCAATCTCGAGAAGACAACAAATAACTTCTTGGTCATGAAGTGTCATTTCTTAATAGAGATGCACTTATGTATCTTGCTAATAATAATATATGAAAAGTTGTAACATTTTAGTGAATTTTATTATCTAGATATAGTTTTATCCGAAAAAGAGACAATGGAATAAATATATATTTCATTACTATTGACGAATCATTGATATGAGTTTATTTTGTTTTATATTAGCAGATATAAGTTTGAGCTAATTGATTTTGCATATGCAACTTATTTATCTGATCTAAAGAGTTAGATTTTAAGCAGGTTATTTATCACATATGGAGACAGTACTATATCATGGCAATTTATAAAGTAAATTATACTAGTCACCTCATCAAATCATGTTAGAGTTCTTGTGTGATTCATAAAGATGTCAAGAAGACAAGAAGATGTACAATTCATGAAGACGTCAAGAAGACATTAGTAGATATAATTATGAGGGGGGTAAATATTGAGTTGTACTATTTTTTCCTTGCCTTTGGTTTTATCCCATTGAGTTTTCCTAGCAAGGTTTTTAATTAGGCAATTCTTACTATATGAATCATGTACTCTCTTTCCTTCACTTAGATTTTTCCCACAAAGTTTTTTCTAGTAAGGTTTTAACAAGGCATATTCATTATGAACATCTAAGGGGGAGTGTTATAAATAAATATATTATAGATGTCCATAACTCCGTAAGTTACAAATTATAGCACACATTATGATTCAATTGTATAACCCCCACAACATTACTCTTGTAATTTACTCATATTTATGTATTGTAATTCATGGTTTTCTTATGCCATTGTAAGTCTATAAATAGAGGTTGTAAGAAGGGTTCTATATCCCTAAGTGAATAACATATCAGTTCTCTATTCCCTTGTCTTCTCGTTATTTCTCTCTTATTTGTTGCTCTTTTGATTTAGTTTATAATAAATCTTAATTTTATGGTCTCCATTTTACTCCTCTTTTTCAGTGTTTTTTTCAAATGCCCTTTTGATTATGTTTTTCTTCATTGTTACTTAAGTGTGCAATACTTCTTTCTAATTTTTCATCCATTTTTTAGTTATCAAGCGCAGTAAATTGAATGTATATGTGGGGTGTTGATGACGAAACTATGAAATATTGATTTTTCTTTTTTCATTTGATCATTTGTTTTTGTTTTCATTTTTCTATTTCCATACCCAGTTTTTAGTTTTTCTTCAATTCTTAAAAAGAACAGAGATGAATGATTAAAAACACGTGTCAAATTTAAAGAAGATTTTTCTTTTTCTTTTTTACTTTGAGTATATATTTTCAAAATTATGTAGTGCCAAGAATTCTTTTTTTTTTTTTTTTCTATTTTTGAGCCATACATGAATGACTCTTAGATTATGTAAATTATTTTCAATATATGGAAAGGGATAACAGGAAGGTGAGGCTACTATATAGTTGGAGATAGAAATCTTGATGATATTAATTAGTAAGTGGATGGAAATGATGATGATTCTGGTATTTTTCTAGGTTAGTAATTTTATTGTTTAAGCATTAAAATGATGTAATGTTGGTGGCTATAAATTGGTAATATGATGGGTAATAGTTAAATAATTTGGATAATTCTATTAGTTGATAAAAAGTGTTATTTTAACTATTTCTAGGGAGACTAAGTCAAGATCTAGTTCCTTTCTTTTTCTTTCTTGAAAGTGTTAATGACAAATTTTATTATTATTTTTAATGATATTATGAATTAAACTTTTGTAAAACACATCCCTGCACTTTGAATTATTGCTAACCATACATCTACACTTAAAATATTTTATCAAACATCCCCGTAGTATTTAGTAAAATTGTAAATCAAACATTATATCAGTTACTTTTAACAAAATTGAGATACGCCTATATTATATACATGCCACGTGTTACAATACCGCTAAAAAAACCTGAAAAACAATTAAACATAGGCATACCGAGTTATTGAATTTCAATAGGTTTTAGCAGTTTCGATCCAATTTCTATCGGCTGGAGAATTTTAAGTTGCAGCTTAACTGCA
The DNA here is from genome assembly GCA_028015215.1 of Gynostemma pentaphyllum. NCBI lineage: Eukaryota > Viridiplantae > Streptophyta > Magnoliopsida > Cucurbitales > Cucurbitaceae > Gynostemma > Gynostemma pentaphyllum. The sequence continues at coordinate 41,331,388 of CM051352.1, read as the reverse complement.
TGCCCCCTTAACTTAAATCCTAACACTGCCACAGATGACGCTGATGGATGAGAACAAACCACGTCTGGATGTGAATCAAATTAGAGATCAGTGATGGAGAATAGAGGTTTGATGGTTTCAAATCTGTTGATTAATAAACTAACCATGAATTTACTTTTAAAAAACACAAACGACGGTGGAGAACTGCAAGTGGTGGTACAATGACTCGATTCTTAGAAGTTGTTTGAAACGTCCCGTTATTTTGAGGTAGAATTAATTTTTCCTATATTTATTTAATTCAAGTATTTAATTAGTTTAATTCCGGTAATTTAGAATTTAAAAGCTTTAATTTCATTTAGTAATTTTAAATTTCAAGGAGTTATTGTGAACAAGGTGCATTAAATATTATTAATAGGTCAATTAATAATAATTAATCACCTTCTAGCTTAGATTAATTGTGATGGATAATTTTAGAAGAAAGTTTGGGTTTTAAGAGCATGATGTTAATTTTAAAAGCTAGAAAGAATTTAGGGGACGCTTTAGCAAATTAATTTTACCTCTTCAAAGATTAGGGTCATCTTCTTCCCCCTCATTTTGAAACAAAGCCCTCTTTTACTCTTCCTCTTCCGCCATTGCCGCCGCCCCCATCAAACTCTAAGGGACGACTTTTTCTCGTCCCTTCTCCGTTTCACTTTATTTTTAGTACGTTGGATAGATCGGGTCCCGAGCTTTCTTTTAAACTAACTTTCGAAGCATTCCTCCAACCTTCAAGAGGCTTAAAAGTAAGATTCCTTGTTTTTCCTTATAGGTTTTTATTCATTTTCATCTCTTGTTGGAAATCTTCAATTCCATTCCCTGGAACTTGAAGATTTCAAACAAAAGAGAGATCTAAGCCTGTTTCTTGATTGGCCTAGACTTCAAAGGAAATCACAAAACACTAACCTATTTTTCTTACCCCAAAACCGTGGCCACCATGGTAAATTTTCCCCTTACATTTTCGGATTTTTCTATAAAATTGGGTAGTAAAATCATGTCCAAAGGCCCTAAATTAGTTTACCCATTGATAAATACCTCCCTAAAACTACCCGAAACGAACCCGGTGTTAGGAATGGTGTCCTAGAACTTGTAATTTTTTAATAAAGATAATTTATTTTGAATAAATTTAATAAATAAACATAAGTTCTTTCTATTATCTATATTCATTCAATTGCCGATATTAGAAATATATGGAAATATATAAATATCAAACCTTCAAATAGTAAAATCCTAAGTCACTCTTATGAAATCACGACTTAGTAAGTGAGTCATATGAGAGAATTAAAGTCGAGATGAGTAACTTAAAAGTGTCTACAATAAATGGATAACGTTTGGGAACCTTATCATGTTAACACTTACTGTTGATAGCTTCGCATTTTGTTTATAGATAAATAATCTAATCTTGATCATTCATGTTATGGATTGATCAATCTCATTTCAAAACTAAAAATTAAAAATTCCCAAAACATGGAAATACTCATAAACACAGCGGAAGCATAAATAATGTTCAAATCTCTTTTCATTTCATTTAAATCTCAGAGACAAATGTTTATGGATTGATCAATCTCATTTCAAAACCAAAACTTAAAAATTTTCAACAAACATCCAATCAAAAGAAATATTTAAAACATTGATAAAACATGTATCGACACAATTATTTAAGTTTATTCCCAACCAGATAAACTAATAAAAGAAAGAAAATAATACGCCGGCGTGTAAAACATGCCAACCATCCACCGCTCACAAAACCCATCAGTGCCCAACTTTCTTCTTCTTTTTACCTGGAAAAAAAAAATATGTAGCATCATGAGGTTACACCCAATGAGTAGGAAAAGTTAAACGAAAAGTAATGCCATGAGAAGATTCCTAAATTCGTTAAGTCCACTATCAACCTCACTACCCAGACAAAATCTCTCAACTCCAAAGAGTATAAGTTTTCTACCCAATGCCTTAACTCAACTAATGTTCGAAAAACAAAAGTGAGTTTATTCGCCCAAAAGCATCAAACACGTGTTTCCATGTTTCGACCTTTTGGGGTATTCTTCTTATGTGTTTTCAAGACACACAAGTGAACCTACTTGTATATTCTTTCCCATTGATCAAATGGAATGAACCTGCCCCGTTAAGTGAAATTATGTCATGCAAAACTCCAAATCTCTCAACTCCAAAGAGTATAATTTTTCTACCCAATGCCTTAACTCAACTAATGTTCGAAAAACAAAAGTGAGTTTTTTTGCCCAAAAGCATCAAACACGTGTTTCCATGTTTCGACCTTTTGGGGTATTCTTCTTATGTGTTTTCAAGACACACACATGAACCTACTTTTATATTCTTTCCCATTGATCAAATGGAATGAACCTGCCCCGTTAAGTGAAATTATGTCATGCAAAACTATAATTTTATCCTTAACGACATATTCTTCATTAAGTATGACCCTACTTAATGCAAACCTCCAACCATATTTTTTAAGGCACCAAAACAATATGATATATCTAAAAGCATCATTACTAGAATACTTTAATAAGCCTAGGTCCAGTTTCTAGTCTAGAAAACCCGTTTCAACTAAAACCTATTTTTCTTGGCTCAAACTTGAAAATTTTAAATTCTAGAAAAATAACATTTTCCAAACTCCAAATGAGCTAAAAACATCCAAGAACACAATCCCAAATCAAAAGCATAGCTCCCAATAATTTTCAAACCAATAGAGCAAAACTAGCCTAAACTAGTGTAGTTTTATTCTATTTTTGGACATTAGGTGATGGTCTATTTTTCTAAATTAAACCAGTAGCTTAAAGGTCCTAAATCTACTTCAAAAATCATTCTAACACACTTAAAAGTCTCCCAAAAATATCTCATAGTCAAACTTGTGCAAATGGACAAAATTCTAAGCTAATTTCGAAACCTAGTGGGCACTAATCCTCCAAATACAACTAAATTCCAGCAGCTCAATATGTCTTAAAACATCATTAAAATCATCCTAAATAGCATACAAAATTCCAGAATTAATCACAATTGATTTTAACAATTATTGAGCAAAATTACTCCTTCCCAAGAACATATATTTCATGCTTATAAGTATTCTAAATACTCCAAATTAGATTAACACAATACTTTTTAATGAAAAAGCAAAGCAACACATGAAATTTATTAACCTTTAACTAACTCCACTCACCTTACATTCTTGAATTTTTCAAGAATTCAAACTCTTCTTTTCCAAGAACTCCTACAACCTCTCTTAAAATTTGAAGAAAACTTTCTCAAATTTCATAAAACAATAACCCACTGCAAGGAAGAGCCGTTCTACAACTATACGAAATATACGAAGTAAATCGATCACGAATGTGATAAAAACAAAATAGGTCCGAAATGTTGTTGACTCATAAATTTTTCTACATAACTTGGATTAATATGAAATTATGCTTAATGGAAAGATAACAAAAACTAATTGAAATATACAGCTTACTTGCGTAAATCGGAGTTCGGACGAATGAGTTATGGTAAAAATACTCTTGAGAACTTCATTGGGTGAAAATTGGAGAAAATTGGATTAATGGAGGCTGATTTTCGGGAAAAGGAGGGAGGGAGGAGATGAGTTTAGGGTTTAATCCTGATTTCCAATAATTACGAAAATGTCATTGGACTAAAATGGTCATAAAAAACTCACCAGGAATCAGAACGATGATCCGTCAGTTGTGTTGGAATCTTAATAACGAGACGATCGATATGATCTAAAAATATTAAATTAAACATTGGTTTTAATTTTGAGCTTTGAGAACTTACCAAAATACGGGATATCGAATTATTTCTCATCCAATTTATCAATCCAACCTCATCAATATTATTTTGAGAAAATAATAATAATTTCCAAAAATTTTATAGTCTTTCTTGGTAACGGGTCGTTACATGATATGAAATGGAAGTATCATATGTAATGTTTATTGTATAAGACATGACCGTGATGTTTTATCAAATTTCTCATTAGTACCGTTTAAGAGAAATGATCGAATATCAAACTAATTAAGTTTATCAACCGTGATAGATCTCAATCCTGAGTGAAATGGGAACTCTTATTTGTATAGTTATGTTCTTTAATTCACATAGTTGAGAGGGATCTGATATGAACGCTCAATACACTCCTGTTTTGAGAACATAACTAGATAAGTAGCTAGGAACGCATTTTCACGAGATGAAACTCATAACTTTCCTATAAATTAACGGTATTAGTGCGATACATAAACATTTTAGGATCTTTAGGAAACCCCCTTGATGTACTGATTCGAGCATGAACAAGTGGCGCCACAACTTCTATTGTTCACAGAAGTATATTATCTCTAGTTCGACTAAAGATAATGTTCATTGGAGAATCAGCGGGAACACAAGGATAAAGCGGTAATTACAGGGGTAAAACAGTAAATTTATCCATCTGTAATTATGAGGGTTCTACGTGAAGGATATATCACAGATATAAATAAAGATAATCTAAATGGACATAACTCATGTATAGTGAGGGGAGTTCAGCTATGAATCAATAGTGGAATTATTTATAGTTAGATAATAAGTAATTAACTAATTATGAGTTAATCACTTAATTGACTAATTATTAAGCCCATGATCAATAGGTCCATCGGGTCTCTATGCTGGCCCAAATATCGTAGTCACGAAATAAAGTTGAAGAAATGAAAAATTTAAGTAAAGGAAATTAATAATGAAATATAATTAATTAGATATTATAAATTATTTAAATATTGTGTATATTTAAATGATAATTAATAATTGGAAATTAATTGATAATTATTAATTGTTTAAATAATTAATTTTATTTGAACGAAAATTAATAATTAAAATTAATTAATTAATAATAAAATATTATTTGATAATATTTAGTCGGGAGAAAATATTAATATTATTAATTATTTAAATAAAATATTTTATTTAAATAGTAATTAATAAATTAATTAATTAAGTTAGACTTATTAATATAAAAGAGAGTTTCTAGCCCAATTGGATTAATGAACCCAATTGAAATTGGCCCAAAATAATTAATTAAATAAATTGTATTTATTAATTATTTTCATGATAAATTTGGCCATGTGTAGTATTTTAGGAGAGATAATTATTCGAATTATATCCTAAAATAATTACATAGATTTATTTACCCAAGATAAATCAAATAAAAGAAAAGAAAATATTCTCTTATTTATCTATGGTATTTTCGAAAATACCAAGATAATAGAAAGAGAAAATCTTCTTCTTTTTGTATTTATCTCTATGGAATACCTTAATGAGATTAGATTTTCTATTAGCCTATAAATAAGAGGCTTGGGTCATTCATAAATCACACAAACAATTCAATTCCCTAGAAATTGAAAGTTCTCTCTTCTCCTCTCCTCTCCCTATAGCCTTTGCCGATTTTCCTAGAAATAATTTTTTTTTTCTTCCCTATTTCTTCTAAAGTTCGATCCCACAATCGGGTTTCGTTTGATTGATCAGGATATAGCGTAGAAGATCCGGTGTTGCTGACAATTGATGCTGTAAAGAAACCTCCAACCGATTCTCCATTAATTACTCAATGTAAGTAAAGAGTTTTAATTTTCAAAATTTAAACCATGAATCTACATGTTTTTATCACAAATTGCATGATATTAATAGATCATTAATTAATTGTTAACTAGATTACTAAATGAAATTCCGCTAATTTAGTATATCACTCCCTTCACCCGGATCGTCCCAAAACTCACCACAAGCCGAGAACACTCCCCTGATTTCCCTATTTCGACCGAGAGTAAGGAGGAGGAATTCCCGGTCTGTTTTTCGTCCTTTTTGTTTTACGCGTCGTTTGTTGCTTGTTTGGTTAAATTAATGTAATTAGGGTATATTTCATTGTAGGTGGTGTTTAATCGCTCGCTCGTCGCTCGCTTTGGGTTTTGAATTCAAGCTTTTAACAAAAGGTGAGGATAAATAGAATTTACGGTAAATATAAGAACTAAATTGTTGAGCGATTTGTTGACTCGGTAGTTAATTTAAACTTGAAAATAAGTGATTTAAGCATGCTATATATGAAAGATTAGGACTTGGGAGTGTAAAATCGATATTTGGGTATTTATGGATATTACGTATTCTTGGGAGTTAGAGTATGCTTTTATTGGGTTGTAGCATATTTATGCTTGATTTGTGGTTAACTTGTGTTCTTAGGTGTTTATTTATCGATGGGCTTATGAGCCTATATGTTAGAATGATCTTGAATAATGTGACTTTGTTGAGATATCCTGAAATTGAGACTCTGTTTATATTTCTATATTTGAGTTTCTGATTCTTTATTATCACACATGTTTGCATGGAGGAATAATGAGATAATGCATAAACTGTGTGTGCTTGCATTATTTGGTATTATTCGTAGTATGGCTATATATGTAACATGAGGAATGCATAGACTGCGTGAGCTTTGCATGAATGGAGGAGATGAATAATGAGATTATGTTTAGTTGTGTGAGCTTGTATTATTTGGTATTATTCATAATTGTTATAATATATATATATATATTGTGGACTACATAGACTGCGTGAGTTTTGCATGTCATTGGTGAGATAACGAGATCATGTATTGGTCGCGTGTACTTGCATCATCTGACATTATTCACTGAGAAGATTCTTGTTAAGAATGTAAAGACTGTGTGATCTTTGCATGTTATTGGGTGAGATAATGCATAGACTGCGTGTACTTGTATTATCTGTCATTATTCACATGTTCCTTGTTATTATGAAATATTGAGACTGCGTGAGCTTAACTTGTACTCGTTATATTCTTAAAATATTTAACGTATGATTACGTGTTATGGTTATTACGAGCTTGGGAGACTTGACTACTTGTATAGTTCCTAATTCTTAGAAGAGTGCATGATATTCATTTGGAAGTATGTTTGGGTAGTCAAGAGTTAGTAGGATTCGTTGAGCACAAATCCGGATTGGATTTGGGATCTAAAGTTACTTTATTTTCAATTTATCTTCACTGGGTCTCCCACTCAAGATATTACACTTTCAGGTACGGGACGAGATCGCGGCCCGTGGTCATGGAGCTGGTGCGGCATGATTCCAGGATAGATGACGATGGATCGACTTGAGTCGGTTGTTGTCCATAGACTTGTGGTGTCTTGTTTTTATCTTCTCTTGGGTTGTTGAGCTCTTTTGAGCATATTTTGAGACATTTGTCTATCTTGGATATTCTGACTTTATGAATTTACCTTAATTTGGATTTAAAAACTTAAAAAGGGAAGTGTTTCCCATTCTTGAATGATTTAGTTTATGATATTTTGAAATGAAAAGGATGTTTCCATCGTTTTACAGGTTTTTCAATTGTTATTTCAAGTTTTTCGCTTGCGTTATTTATTTATTTCCATTTTAAAGAGTCGGGTCTTTACATTGTCTCAATTTGCAACGAAGTGGAGATGGTGATTTAAAAATAGATATGAAATTGTTGATCAACTATTCTCTATTGAACTTGTCTTTAATGGCCGGTTAAACAAATTTGCCCAAACGACCTCTCATTTTTCCTTCTAAGGTTATTTGACGCCCTCTTACCATTTTTATTTTCTAGACCTCAAGATCCTACGAAAATACAAAAGTACGCTTCCTTTATTTCCCCCCACCCCCAACCAAAAAAAAAAAACTCACCTCTCTTGACTTTAATTTCCCCCCCAACTAAACTCATCTTTCTCATCTCTGCTCTCTCATTTATTAATCTCAACACACTCTATTTCTCTACAAACTTTTTCATTGGATTTACATCTAAAAACTTTTCAATCATACAACTTCAAGGGATTCACATTTACATCAAATATTCATTTCATTTTTTGTTCTTGCTAAAATGCTAATACAAATATAAATGTCTTATTAAAATATTTTATCATGTACAAATCATTTAGATTTAAAAGATTTGTTCACGAAGAGGAAAAAAAATGGACCGAGATGAAAAGACCGAGATGAGTCTCATCTTGGTCCATGGACCGAGATAGATCCATATGAGAACCATCTCGGTTCATCATCTTCTTTTTTTCCCTCTTTGTTTCAAGGGAGAGGATGAGTTTTCAACACTTTTCCAATGTTTAAAAAAAATAGGGGTTTTAAGTGAGGGATAAGTTTTTTTTTTTTTTTTTTCATATATGAGTAATTTAAATTTATGGTGAAATATAAAAAAAAAAATAGATGACATAGAGAATGCTTGAAAGTTGTTGGAAAAACAAAGAACATAAAAAAAATGGGAGAGAAGAAAAGTAAAAGATATTCTTGTACTTTCACATGTAGAAAGGGTCAAGAAAATGTAAGTGGTGAGGGGGTCAATAAACATTAGAATGGAGTTTTAGAGGTTGTTTCTTGAGATGGATTTAGGGTTTGTTTGAGAATGTTTATGAAATAAGTGCTTTTAATCAAATTACTTTTCTTATAAGTACGATGATAAAAAAATGTTTAGTGATATATTATTTTATTGTTTGGATATTATTGGGGTAGTTGCAAATCTAGAAATTTTTTTAGTAATCTATACTACCTCTAAAAGGGGCTTAAGGGGTGAAACTTTTGATCCCCTTTTGCCCCTATTTCATTTAATATATAAAATTATATAATTTAATTAGTTTGATTAAAATAAATAAATATAAATTGCCAATGAATTAATTTCACTTTACCTGTTCACGTTCATCTTTAAATTGTCACATTCATGAACAAGTTTCTTGAAATTATCACATTAATATAAATCAAGTAGGTTCACATGTATCTACAATCAATGACTTCCATTTCTTAACCTGCACATTGCTATCATAAAATGGTTACTTACTGAAGAGATATTAGAGGAGTTGTGGTCGAAATCGTTCCATATCAGAGTCATTAAAGGTGAATATTTTCAAATTTTCTATGGTTTTTTTTATTTGTAGCAGTATTGGACAGAGCTTGGAGAAAACTCCACCCCATTTTTTCAATGCTTCCTCAATTTGTGGTTTTACCTGTCGGCGGCGGTTCACCATCATCATCCGGCTCGCAGCCTAAAGGCCAACCCAAGCTCGGCTCAGGTTCGGCTTGACCTCGGCTCGAAAGTCAACGTTTGACCATCCGGCTCGGCTCGGCTTGTCAAATTTTTGGATTGGATATGAGCCTCCCTTTTTTGAACGAGCTGGCTCGTGGGCTGGCTCGTTTGAGCCTCCATAGGTTCGATCCAACGAGCAGGCTCGAGTTCGGCCCTAATAAAGCTCGCAATATTTATTTATTATTTAAATTAAATTTTATATTTTACCAATTTAAAGATTAAAGATAAAAAAAATAATAATATACCTCCTTTCTTTTTATATTATATGCCCGAATCACTACAATATAAGTTGAAAAAAATGCATATGATTGACAAATGAGTGAGTGTCGATCTAGTTGGGATGTACTTATATTGTAATGTTGTACTTTATTCTCAAATATTCATGTATGAAATAATTAATAAAAATATCTATTTTTTAAAGTTGATACTTTTGTGTAATTACTAAATAGGATAAAATAAAATAGTTAAACTATTTAATGGATAAAATGGAACAATTTTTGCCTTCTTGCCGTTCAAAATAGTAAGTTTAATATATTTATTTTTTCACTCTTTTTTGCTATTTAAAATAATAAGTTTAATATGTTAATTTTGTTAACTCTCAATTTTTTTTAAAAAGTGATTCGAAAGTAAAGCACCATTGGTTTTTGTGATAATGTAATACAAAAATAAACTCACATGATAAACCGAGCTCGGTTCGCTCCAACGAGCCAGGCCCAAGCTCGGCTCATCCCATGAGCGGAGCCGCGAGCCTTAAAATTTTATATTGGGCCGAGCTGACTCAGCTCGACCAAAAGTATAAGCTCATTGGGCTCGAACCCGAGCCGAGCCTGAGCCTTCTAATATTTGGGTTGAGCCGGCTCAGCTCAGTCCATTGATGATGGTGAGCGGCGGTGATGGTATTATGCTCCAACGTTTCCTCGACACATAGATGGAAAGTGTTGGATTTGAATTGAATCAGATTTGAGCCTTAGAACATGTAGTTCAATAAGACGAGACTAGATACATGATTCAACATAGATACTCAACTACATTTTTTATCCATTTATCCAAATTTGGTTGAATTTTCCTTTTCTATGTTGACAGGAAAAAAAGGGAGAGGGTAAAAAAAGTGAGATTTTAGTCTCTGTATTTTCTTGAAGAGGATAAAACTTTAAAAAATATATCAGTGAAGAAAATGAAATTAATTTAGAGGTAGGGTTGGGGAGGTAGTTAAAGGGGTTTGCGACCATCTTTGTCACGACCCGACTCAGAATCTCCCTATACACCCGTGACGAGTCATGTGCCAGCCAAAGGCCAACACCTACCATCAAGGCAAACTAAACATGGCTATGCTAAGAAAATATTATAAACTAAAATTATTCATGTACTAACTAAGCTGAAGCGAAATGGGTGGTGGATAAGCTCGTCGTAGGCTCGATCATCTTCTGAAACTTGAAAGCTACCTGTGGGGGAACAAACATTTGAAAAGAATGAGCTAAAAAGGCTCAGTGAGTGGATTTTTATTAAACTAATATTTCCTTCAAAACTACATAATATATAGTAGTTTCTAAATTCATAAACTTTTCAAAACTGATATTCGCAAAATATAATAATCATAATATTCAAAACTAGAACTCGTAAAACTGGTTATAATCGTAATTTAATAATCAAAATACTATGCTGTCGAAATTAAATCAATACATGTATGTAAATATATATACAATAGAAACTGTTCATATACTATATCGTAGTGATAAAAACCCACTAAAAATGTACCGTTAACTGGTCATACTGCATGTAGAGCGAAGTCATGCATGCAGCAAAGCAACTGAATACTGAAACTGGTCATACGCGCGCAGAGCTGCCCCCAAAGGGCTATGCACCCTAACATAAGGCCCAAAGCCTATGTGTATGCTAAAGTGGGTCCCAAAGACCTGCTGAAAGCTAATAACTGAGGGTACTATTTCTAGCGGTTTGAAATAAACTACTGAAAATAATATCATAATTTCCAAACCATTGTAAAATCGCAATTGAAACTTTTGTAGCTGGCATAAATCATATATACTGAATAATGATTATCTAAAAACTTTCATTTACATATATTTATATCAATAAATAATCGTATACGATAATATAAACTCTAAAACTTTTATGTTTTGTAAACTACTAAAAACTCAATACTACTGATAATTTTAAATATGAAAATAGAATCCACTCACAAACGTTTGCTGTTAACATTCCAAATCGTAAATCATTTACTCCGCGATATCACCTGAAAATATTGATTTAGGAAAAATACATATCAATCATCTATTTAATAATTTGAAATATTAGAAAACCATATTGAAAATAATATAAAATTGTGGTTCACATAGCTAGAGCTTCAACTTTCCTTCAATAACTACACTTTCAATATAATTTTCAAAGCCAATAATATCAAGTTGTTACTCTTCCTCCTTTCCAACATATAAAATCCCAACTCAAATTGAACTAAAACCACACATAATCATCTTTCTAATTCATACCAATTTTCCATTACAACTCTAACAAAACCATGGAAATGCTCTATTTCTACACTCTTCTTGATCATTCTTAAACATCAACCTCTCAATTTAACCCATAGCAATTAAAATTCATAAACAACAAAACTCAAAAAACCAACCTTGAAGCATAGCCAAAAACTACCAAATCTCATCAAATAGAAGAATTAGATTGAGGAAATTACTTACCAACTAGCCATTATACCAAAAATTGAAGCTTGAAACTCCACAAATTGATGTATCTTAGAAAAATCCCAAGTCAATTTTTCATTTTTCCTTTCTTTCTTTCCTTTTCTCTTTTTTTTTTCCTCTCCCTTTCTCCTCTGTTTGTCTTCCCACGCTGGCTGAACCAAAGATGGCTTTATTTTGTTTTTTTTAAAAAACATTTACTTGCCATGTGTCAAGCCAAGACACAACCCTTTTTTTTTAATCCTTATCTTCTCCTTTCCTTCAATCTCATCCACTTATTTATTTTATTTATTTATTTTTTCTTAAAAAAATAAGAGTTTACAATCTTACAATTTTATTTTATTTTTTTCAATTTGGTGGTGTGTTTTTTGGTTCATTTTATTACTTTAAACTTTCTTGCTAAAATTATTTTGCATTTAATTTTTCAAACTTTCATTTTCTCTTCTCTACAATTCTGACATCTTTTCCATTTTCCCCTTCTCTTTTATATCAATCCTCCAATATTGATGGAATATATACTTAAAGAGTTTTATATAATAGAATCCATATTTTCTTTTCATTTCATTTCAATTCTTCTAATCTATATGAGTTATTATTTCTCTGAATAATGAACTCTTTGAAGAGGAGAAACAGAAATTTAAACAAAATTCCACATTCGAGAAAAGATCAAAACCAAAAGAAAATATACACTATATGCATTCATTTAATTTATGGGTGAGCATTTATTTTTAAATTTCTCTAATCATATTTTAATATCATATGTGGATTTCAATTTTAGCATTCTAAAACTGCAACCTCTTATCATTTTTAACACGGTTTAATAATACCTCAAATTTATTATCTAAAAAAACATCAAATTTGTTTCAAATTTACCGGTAAAGTTAAAATATTATAAAATAGTAGTAAGCTACTATTTAAGTGAAAATTTCACCTAAAATATTATAAAAATAGTAGTTAGCTATTTTATTTTAAAAGAGTTTACCGATAACATTTTCTTTTAAAGTATGTGTGATTAGGGTTCACACTTACTTTGATTGAGGGAGTAGTAAAAATTCATAAAATATTATTAAAAAAAATGCTATAAGACAAGATTTGGAGGACGGCCCGTAAATTTTTTCTTTCCTTCACAAAAAAGGTGGGATTTAGGGTCAATATTTTATTTCTCCTTTCCACACACTTTAAATAATTTTAAGTTAAATTATTATTATTATTATTAATCAGTTTTAATTTTTTTATAAATTTTAAAAACACGTGCAGTGCACGTAATAATAATAATAATAATTTATAAAAAAATTTAATAATTCCATATGGATTAGTTATTAAAATTGTTTATATTATTATTATTATTTTCAGCTCGTAGGGAGGCCCCGTTTTTGAAACTCAATAATAGAGAAACTTTAGGGAATACTTTCCTAAATCTAAAGGTAAAAACAAATTACATTAATAAACGTTTAAAAACTACATGCAACGCATGTTAATTAGGACTAGTATTTATAAACTCGGCATCTTCTTCACTAGGCTTTAAATTCAATCAATTGTGAAAAAATAGCAAATGATTTTTTTTTTTTTTACTTCAATTGACGATGAGATTTAGAAAGGATGATCTTTCATTTATATAAGTAAGCGCTGTGAAACCACGATCAGATTATGTTGTCTTCAACCAATGAATCTCCTTTAACTTTCATTCAATTTTATGATTTATGATAATTTACACACACCAAAAAATGTATTGGAAACTTAAAATTGGTAGTAATGGAAAACTATTGGGAAATCAAATGTATTCAACGAGAATGAGAAATCCAATGATCTTAATATTCATTTCAATGGGATGCCAAGAGATTTATTATTATTACACAAATATTAAAAATTCAATTATTAATTAAATTGAAAGTGATGAGCTTTATACCAAGTTCATCTACATTTTTGTGACTATTCTGATTCCCCATGAAATAGTGTACAAGAAGGGAAAAGATGTCTACATCTACCAAACCTTAAGTTTGAAGCTTTTCGTAGAAAAAAAAAGCTAGAAAATTCTATTTGGTGAAGCGGACAAGAACTTCATTGACTTCCTCTTCAGCATACTTGCTCTTCCTGTCGGAACCATCCTCAACCTCGTCTCTAAAGAAGACGTCGTCGGCCCCTCAAAAATATTTACCGCAGTTTCGACAACTTGGATATCAACTATCTTTTGCCAAACCAGAACAACAAAGACAACCTGCTAATGCCAAAAGTTCCAATCCTTCAATCTCAAGTTCCTCTCCTGTTGCCTGTTAAATCCTCAGCACCAGAGGGCTAATATTATAGATGTAGTAATAGATCCTGCGGTAATCTTGGTTATTATGTTGCGACGAAACCAAATGCATTATGTCCTCCATGCCCCGGGTTAGGTTATTTTCTGAATTCTCCTGTAAGATATGTATATTCACCTGATGAGATGAAGGAAGCAAGTTCGAGTGAAGAGAGAGGTTACGTGAAAGGGATGGTTACTTACATGGTGATGGATGATCTTACTGTCAAACCAATGTCCTGAATATTCATTGTTTCTATGATCAATGAGTTTAATTCAGGGTTTGTTGAAGAAAAAGTTGTATACTTGGATACGGAACAGGTATATGAAACTGCACTTATTTTTTTATTCAATATAAATATAGATCCATAAAAATATAAAAATGGTAGGAAGTAAGTTTTGATGTTAATTCTGTTTTGGTTTATTTATAGGGCGTGAATTTACTGAGGGCTTGCTTGCAGTCAACGACCGTTCTCACTGATGTATTTCTTCCTAAGATTGACTTTGGGAGTAGAAAAGGTTTGGAGAAAGTTGTAGAAAGTTAAATTCTATATCAAGTTTACTATTATGAAATTATTTATGTGATTTTCACGGTGAGACTATGATGACAGTTTCAAATATGTCGTCCACGGCTCGAATCATTCTTCCCTTCTAATGAGAGAGAGACCATATAGGATAATGAAGTTTGTCTTTTAAGAGTCTCTCCATACTCTTTTATATCAGATCAAACAGACTTAATTATGTATTAATTAAATAAAGTATAGAATATGGATAGAGAATCCAATAAAAATAGACCGCATCAGAAACAGATCAAGTAACAAGTTATACTTATACCTGGGTGAGGAGACAGACAACTCCAATTCATAACTTATATAGTAAAGGACAACTTTTTTACCATTAAAAAAGTGAAAGGAAAAGAAAATAATATCCATAACAGCAGAAAAAGGTTTGTCAGGCAACAAAATTATACTTTTCTTTCATATTTTTGAAAATGGTAATCTTTAAATCATGCAATGTAATTTATTCAAGTAGCAACTCTATTTAATGGAACGATCAGAACCGGGAGGATATAAATAAAGTCACATTCAGAGACAAAAGATTTCTTCTTGTCTCTCTGTGTAGTAAAAATGACGAAACAAAAGAGAGAGATGTCAAATTCAGAGACACCAGCAAGAAGTACCCAAGTGAGTTTGCAGCTTCTCATAGATAAAAAAAAAAACGAAGCAAAGTTCTCTTTGGTGAAGCCGACAAGAGCTTTGTTGACTTCCTCTTTACAAAACTTGCTCTTCCCTTCTCCTTGCTAGCCGTGCTGACACTTTATCCTTCGAATGATATGACAGCAGTGCCGAAAACATGAAGGACAGCCTACACAAACTCAATGTTTCAAGCTCTCATGCTCAAGTTCCCCTCCGTAATGTTGAATCTTCATCAATGGAACTCAACAGATGTGAAAGCGGCATTACCATTCATCGTGATGGTAAAAGCTGCAGAGCTTATGTGGCTGATGATCCTGATATGCTCTGTCCTTTATGCAATCATTGTATGTCTCTTAAGGTAAATAAAGTATGTAAACCACCAAGTGAAGAGAATGTGGAAGAATGTGCAAGTGAGGAGGAGAGTAAGTCAGTTACATACATGGTGACGGATGATTTGAGAGTGAAGCCATTGTCTTCTGTTTCTGCCATTTCGAGTATCAGTCTGCTGAATGAGTTGAGCGTGAAGGAATTGGGGAGTCTGGAAGAGAAGGTTGTCCATTTGGATACAAACAAGGTAACATGCAATGCAATGATAAGTGTTTATTTTGCTTAATTTAATCTAAAATACTCTGTTTAGGTGTTTTTGTGTTGTGGTGTAGATTTTGACATTGTTGATGGCCTCGACACATTCGACGATTGTTTTTACAGACATATTCCTGTGGAAGAAATTTGAAAATTAGATATTTCCATAGTTCTAATCCACAGAGTGAGGGAAAAACTGAAAATTATTGACGTCATTTTTGCCATCTCTTCTACTTTTACCTTGAACAAAAATATCCTTTTAAATGCTTAATTTATCCTTACTTATTATATGGTTCATCTTTACTAAATCAAATATATTTGTGAAACTTGTGTATTTATTAAATATAATAAAGAGAATCTAATAAAAGTAGACCGTGTAGTAAGAGTTGTATGTAGTTTAGTGAGGAGATAAGCTCTATTCATAACGTATGGAGTGAAGGACAATGTTTTGATCATTGAAATAAGTAGAGGAAAAGAAAAGAACATGAATAACAGCAAAGGGTTGGTCAGGAATCAAAATTATACTTTTCTTTCAGATTAAATGTTAAAAGAAAATATCAAGTCCAAGCGATCATTATAAGCAAGCAAAGATTTGCGCCCCAACCCTTCCAAACAATGAAGATTCCTATATATTATAACAGAATAAAATATATTTATTGCCTGTATCTATCAAATAGCATAGATTTTCTGTTTATGGTCCCTTTTTTTTTCTCAAGCAAAGTATATTAGAACAAATATTACTTTTTTCTTGCATTGATACTTTGTTTTTGAACTTTAACTTAATGAAAAAAATTTGTAGTGTATATAGGGTCCGTTTCGTATAACTTCTCCTAAAAATGTTTCGAGTTAAACATTTTAAAAGAAATATTAATTAAGTGTTTCATCTAAAAACAGTTGAGTGAAGTATTTTAAATGAAATACTTGTTTATGAATATTTTTGGAAGAATCACAAATCAAGTGTTTTATCTAAAAACACATTTTAGTATACTCAAGTGTTTTTAGATGAAACGCTTAATTAATATTTATTCTAAAATGTTTTAGTCAAAACACTTTTAGGGGAAGTTGTATCAAACGGACCTATAATTAGATTGAATTACTTCAAGAAAAAAATATTAACTAGATCAACCCTTGGGGCTTAGTTTTTAACATATACTTTGTCTTGCATGCAAGAAACTAAAAGTATAATGATTTTTTTTAATCAAATATCATGACAAACTATAAAAGAAAGGACTGGAATCAAAACATACCCAAAATCCCACTATCCTTCTTTGAAATCAATGGCCAAATTAGACATGAAGATTTTGATACACAGACCACACCATCGAGTGCTGTTTGCTGAAGCAGGTAAGCCGGTCATAGACTTCCTCTTCAACCTTCTTTCTCTCCCACTTGCTTCCGTCGTCGCGTTTCTCACCGACACTCCTGAAGACTCTCCCGGTTGCTTGAAGAACCTCTACCACAGCGTGCAAGTCTTGAACGACACATATATCGAGCCATTCCAAACCAAAGACAGTCTGCTCAATCCCAAAGTACACGTTAGTGGGACTCTTGATCCATTGTCTTTGCCTAGCATTGAAACCTCAAGATCAAAGGAATTTTACATTTGTGAGGCCGATAAATACGTTCATTGTCGAGCTCAAGTGGCTGGCGAGCCTAAAGCAAAATGTCCTTGGTGTAGATCGAACATGAATCGTAAGGCAACATATTCATATATAGAAGGAGAAAAGGAAAGAGAAGAAGGAGGGTACGTGAAAGATACTGTTACGTACATGGTGATGGATGATCTGAGTGTGGAACCTATGTCCGCCATTTCTAGTATTGCAATACTGAATGAATTCAAAATTCAGAATGTGGGTGATCTTGAAGAAAAGGTTGTTACTTTGAATGCCATTGAGGTATATTTACAAACACTTAATGGGCAACTCTGATTTTTCATTTTCCGTAATATAAGCTTAATTTCATGTCATTGAATCAAAGTTGTAAGCTTTGTTGGCAGGGTTTAAAATTGCTCAAGGCAGCTTTGGAGTGCAAGACCGTTCTCACCAACGTTTTTCTTGGATCTAGCCGATAACAGTGATATGATGAAAGAGGGCCCCAGATACAATATAATGGCCAATTTTAAGTTATATGATTCATGGTACTTTAAGTAAACCATCTAATTTTTATTTATTTTTTTGGGAAAAAAATCAGTTTATATTCCCGAATTTTGATTGTGTATCAATTTAATTCTTTTAGAGTTAATTTCACTAATAATCAAAATAAATATGGATATATCAAATATACCAGACGTTTTTATTAAATATCAAAACTACCCAAAAGCCGCCGCCGGCCAAATTAATTACATTGTGAAAAGACAAAACATACCCCTGATTTAATTTCTCCTTAATTTGTGTAAAATTTAAGGAAAATTTTAAAATCCCTTAAATTTTACAAAATTAATGGAAAAATCAAATCTAAAACAAAAATAAAAGTACAATAAAAAATAAAATAAAAATCTTCAGACTCTAATTTCTTCTTCCAGGAAAATTCGAATGTCTTCTTGTTCGCCCCCCTACAAAGTACAGAGATAAAAAGTAAACATTTAATTAAAAGTAACTTATTGTACAAAATACATAGAAAGCTAGTTCGTCGGAGAATTGAAAGGTACAAATTTTTATAAATTGTTAACTTTTAGTAAACATTTATTGGTGTATACTCAAAATTGATAGAGTACAAAATTGAAGATGAAAAAAATATAACAGTTTTTAAAGATATGTAAATTGAAAATTAAAATAAATATTGAACAAAGATAAACATTTTAATAAAATCATTCAAATCTGGATAAAAAAAAATCAAAGAAAGCATCAAATATATAAGTGAATAAACGACTCATTCGGAAGAAAAATCACTAGCAAGATCGAAAAACAAAATAGAAACTGGAAAAAAACGTTCATTCAGAGATAGAGCGAAGACACAAAATTGAAGATGAAAAATAGATAATAATTTTAAAAATATGTAAATAGAAAATAAAAATAAATGTTGAACAAAAGTAAACATTTTAATAAAATCCTTCAAATCTGGATAAAAAAAAATCAAAGAAAGCATCAAATATATAAGAGAATAAACAACTCATTCGGAAGAAAAATCAATAGCAAGATCGAAAAACAAAATAGAAACTGGAAAAAACGTTCATTCAGAGATAGAGCGAAGACACAAAATTGAAGATGAAAAATAGATAATAATTTAAAAAAATATGTAAATAGAAAATAAAAATAAATGTTGAACAAAAATAAACATTTTAATAAAATCCTTCAAATCTGGATAAAAAAAAAGTGTGGAAACTTTCAAGATCTACATCTTCAAACATAGAAACTTACAAGATCTGCATCGTCGGAGAAGAAATCAACCGTATCATGACGAGTGACGCTTATAGATCTATCACCAAAACCCTAGATCCGACTCATCCGCAAGGAAAATCACTAGCAAGTTCAAAAATAAACGTTGAACAAAAATAAACGTTTACTTCAAAGTACCTTCTGCTGCTGCTTTCTTCATCGATTGAACAACAACACGAGCCCACATTCAAACCCTTCTAAATATATGTAAATAGAAAATTAAAATAAATATTTGAATAAAAATAAACATTTGATTAAAAGTACATTGTTCTACAAATCGAATCCCACATTCAAACCCTAACCCTCATTCTAACTAGATCCAACGATGATATTGTTACCTGAATCTCGGCGACGACACGACAGACGAGCTCTGGCGTTGGAAACGATTGGGAAGCGACCAAAAATAATAGTCATGGGAAGCAATCAAACAGATCTCAATTTTTGAATTCAATTCAACATATTATTTGTCAAAAAGCTCGCCGTCGCAAACGTAATCCATGACGAAGAAGATCTTCGATTTCGTCGCCATTACTTCCTTGAGTTCAACAATATTCGGATGACAGACAAGACGCATAATAGAGATTTCACGCTTGATCCGTTCCACCATTTCTTCCTTCTTCACCTGATCCTTGTTAATCACTTTAATCGCAACGCTGAGCCAAAAAAATTGGCAAATAAATGAAATAAATAAAAAAAATATTATCGGAACCAAAAAGATTGGTATTGGGCTCAGGATTATCACGCAATTGAGATGAAGTAGGAAGCGGCGGAGGAATAGAATTTGATCATAAAGCACAAAGAGAATAAACTACCAAAGATAAAGATATTGATTTAGGTTTTTTTCTTAACATTTAAATAACATTTCCTATAATTAAAAAAGATTTGATTTGATTTGATTTGAATTCAAAATAAAATAAAATAAATAAATTATAAATTAAATGAAATGTAATTATTAAGATATATTTATTAGGAGAGATAAAAGGGTAAAAAAGACAATATTAAAAATGATAACCACCAGATCACCACCAAAAATGGTGTTTTATGGGCAAAAATGATAAAAGATCATAACAACCAGCATTATTGTAATTGGGTGAATTAAAGTGGTTATTGCTGTAATTAATTCTTTTAAGTTTTCACTTTAATAAACGGTTTACTTTTATAATCACATCAAAATTAAACTTTTAAATTACTGAGAATTTGGTTAGTAAATCATCAAAAGATTAAGGGGTGTACAGAAATAAATTTGGTCCCAAACAAACATAGTCAAATCTAGTATTAAACAAATACAGAAATTGGCTCCATACATATCATTTATGTCATTACTTCTCATTTGCTTATGAAATAAAATATTTCTAATTTATTAAGCACAAGTCAATAAATGATTGAATCAGGAATAAGTTTATTAAAATTAAATCAATAATTTAATTTATAATGAAAAAATTGTTATAGTTTTTAAAAACACATTTAGATGGTAAATATTGAGCACAAAATAAAGTTATAATAGTATATTAAAAGTCAAGAATTCCAATAATTTATTGAATTGGAAAAAACATGTTGTTTCATTAACTTTTTAAAAGTTTTGATATTTTAGTAATAACTTTTTTTTAAGCTATTTCAATCATTACCCCTAAAAAATAGGCTAATAAAACTTTTGATCCTAAATGTATATAGCTTTTTTCAATTTCATCTCTAAAATTTCAAAAGTTTAATCCATAACACATTTCAAATTGTTTCAATCTCGTCCCTGACCATTAACATTGTTTCAAGCTTTTAACAAAAAAAAGATTTGTTTTCATTTTTTTAATTATTTGTAGTTAACACCAACACATCAAAAATTTAATTTAATTTTTTAAAATGACACGTTACTTTTGGTTAATGCTTCAAACCACGTTAATGGACTGTGATGAGATTGAAATATTGCGAAACATTAAGGACTACATTGAAATTATGAAACATTAAAGGTGAAATTGAAACTTTTAAAACACATTAAGAATGAAAATAAAAAAAGCTACATATATATATATATATATATATATATATATCAATGGAAAAAAACATTTGACAAAAAAAAAAATATTGAACACAAGTATAAATATTAATTTTTAAGAAAATAGCTTCATTAATAAGTGCAGAGTGTATATCGAAAAAAATAGGGTAAAATGCAAGAATGACCCTTGCACTTTCATCCAATTTCAAATATGACCCTTGCACTTTATTTTTTTTCAAAATACACCTATACACTTACCAAGAAGTCATCATCTATTAAAAAATCATTCATTTTAACATTGAAATAATATTTCATTCTTTTTTTTAAACATTTTAACAGAATATTGATATTTCTTAACCTTTATGACTAACCTTGGGTTAAAAAAAAACCGGGACCCCCAATATTTACATAAGCATTCAGTCATCCTTTACTTAAGAAAAATTAGCATCTCCTTCGAAAATAACAATCTACTCATCAAGATTTTTATAATAGCATCCGACCTATGTTTTTCGTTCTACTACAAATCAAATCATAAGTAAGAATAAAACCAAGAAAATTGTGGGTTCCAACTTTTTGACCCAATATTAGTTAAAAAGGTTAATAAATATTAATATTCTATTAAAATGTAAAAAAAAGAATAAAATTGTAATTCAATATTAAAATGGATGATTTTTTAATAAATGATGGCTTCTTGATAAGTGCAGGGGTGGATTTTGAAAATAATAGACTGTAGGAGTCATATTTAAAATTGAGTGAAAGTACATAAGTTATTATTGTATTTTACCCAAAAAAAATAAAAAAAGATAAATTGTAAATGACATTTAAAATTAGGTAAAAAAACAGAGGCCATTCCATTCTTATATTTACTTTAAATTTAAAATTAGGTAAAAAACAGAGGCAAATTATATTAAAGTGTATTCAACAATTATCAAAGACTTTAAACTCAAATAATTCAATTATAGTGCTCAAAATCTAATTCAAATTTTTTTTTTTCGCGTTAATAGCAAAAATATATATAAAATCGATTTTTATTTACAAATTTAATAATGAAGACTGAAATATATATATATATATATATATTAAACTTTAAATTTAAAATTAGGTAAAAAACAGAGGCAAATTATATTAAAGTGTATTCAACAATTATCAAAGACTTTAAACTCAAATAATTCAATTATAGTGCTCAAAATCTAATTCAAAATTTTTTTTTTCGCGTTAATAGCAAAAATATATATAAAATCGATTTTTATTTACAAATTTAATAATGAAGACTGAAATATATATATATATATATATTAAAAAAAAATAAGACACTTAATTGAAAGTTATTAAATTCAAAATTAGAGTAAAAGGGTAGATGAAATATATATATTAACTTAATTATCATTAATTCAATTAAAATAAAAAATATATATAGAACACAAGAATATTAAATACCCATTTCATGCATGAAGCCTCGATCTCAGAAAAACAGAAGGGTAATATATTGCTTAGCTGCACGCCAAAAGTTGGGTTATCGAAGCATCAATCAAAACTTAAATCGAAACAAATGGGTGAGAATCAAATCGAAACAAATGAAAGTTGTTTTGTCGGAGACCAACCTTCGGCACCGACCATGATGGTTGAGCAACCTAAAAGTGAATTAGCTGGGCAAGTTGTTACTCCTCGGCAAACGTTTAGGCCGACCGACCCCAAAAAAATTCGTGATCGCCAGACTATTAAAGACGTTGTGGCCTTATTACAGTCCGTTGGCGTCTCCCCAACCTTCTTTACTGATGAGGGTTGTCAATCTCATTTCGTTATGGAACCTACGCTCGCACGTCGACTACGTATCTTTGAAAGCCGTCATTCTAATGTTAAGCCAGAGCGTTTGCTGCAGATAGGAATTGATAAGAACTTTTTCACAGATGTTGAAATATAAACTTGATTTGGGCTAAGTATAGTTTTGGGCTTTAGTTGTCTAAGCCCAAGTTCTAGAAAAGTAAAGAGATGTCAAGAAGTTTCTAGAGAGATAGTTAAGAAAGTAGAAGCATGTTCTAGAGAAGAACTCTCTCTAGAAGCTTAGTCTACTAAAGTAGTTCATAGAAATATCTAGAATAATGTGGTAGGTTTGTAATTATGAAGAATATTCTAGATAGTCATTAATAGCCATTAGATTAGAATTGTAGTGACATAATCCTAACCATTGATTGAAGATGTGCCAGTATAAATAGGAATATTGTCTTAGTGTTTTGTATCAAGCAAGAATCAAGAAACTAATCAATCAAGAAATTATTCAAGTAGCCCACTTCTCCAAAATCTCTCCCACTTTCAAATAAATCCTCCACTACTAAAATTTCCTTCCAACAAAGTGGTATCAGAGCTTGAAGATTCTTCATAGAGAGATGGCAAATAATGGCATGAGTTCCTTCCAAGTTCCACAACTCAACAAGAGTAACTATGATAATTGGAGAGTCAAGATGAAAACTCTCCTAGGCGCTCAAGACGTGTGGGAGATAGTAGAAAAAGGTCACATCGAGCCGGAAAATGAAGTCAATCTAACTAAAGCTCAAATAGATAGTTTGAGAAATTCAAGAAAGAGAGACAAGAAGGCTCTCTATCTAATCTTTAAGGGATTGGATGATGATGCTTTTGAGAAAGTTTCAGAAGCAAAGTCGGCTAAGGAAGCATGGGATAAGCTTCAAATCTCATACAAGGGAGTTGATCCAGTCAAGAAGGTACGTCTTCAAACTTTAAGAGCTGAGTTTGAAACTTTTCATATGAAAGAAGGAGAAGCCATCTCTGATTACTCTTCAAGAGTCTTAGCAGTCACCAACCAATTGCCAAGATGCCGATATCAAGAAATAGAATGTTCATGCTCAATATTCAAAATGATGTTGCCAAATGTCTGAAGGCGTGCTATAAAAATTCATCATGGCTTTGGCATCTTCGATTTGGACATCTAAACTTTGGAGGTCTAGAGCTGTTGTCCAAGAAAGAGATGGTGAAAGGATTACCTTGCATTCGTCATCCTGACAAGGTATGTGAAGGATATCTACTTGGAAAGCAATTCAAGAAGAGTTTTCCAAAGGAGTCAAACTCAAGAGTTCAAAAGCCGCTAGAACTTATACACACAGATGTGTGTGGTCCAATTAATCAAAGCTCACTCGGTAAGAGTAACTATTTCTTTCTCTTCATAGACAATTTCTCAAGGGAGACATGGGTATATTTTTTGAAGCAAAAATCAGAAGTTTTCAAGAAATTCAAAGTCACAGTGGAAAAGGAGAGCGGCTTAATGATTAAAGCCATGAGGTCCGATCGAGGAGGAGAATTCACCTCAAAAGCATTTCAAGAATACTGTGAGGCCCATAGGATACGTCGACCAATGACTGTTCTAAGATCTCCCCAACAAAATGGAGTTGCAGAAAGGAAGAATAGAACAATCCTTAATATGGCAAGGAGCATGCTTAAAAGCAAAAGACTACCAAAGGAGTTTTGGGTAGAAGCAGTTGCATGTGCAGTCTATCTCTCCAACCGATCTCCGTCTAGAAGTGTATGGGGAAAAACACCACAAGAAGCATGGAGTGGAAGAAAACCTGGCATTTCCCATCTGAGAGTTTTTGGAAGTATAGCTTATACACATATTCCAGATGAGCAAAGAAGTAAGCTAGATGACAAGAGCGATAAAAACATATTTATCGGTTATGACGCCAACTTCAAAGGATACAAGCTATACGGACACTGGGAAAACAATCATCAGTCGAAATGTTATATTCGATGCAGAAGGAGAATATGATTGGAGAACACATGATGAAGACTACAAACTTCCAGACTTTGAAAAAGATGATATGGAACAAACAAGAGAGGAGCCTACTACTCCATCAGCTTTACCTACTATGAGTCCTTAAGAAGATGAAAACTCAAGTGAAAGAGTATTGCGTTATAGAAGCATGAAAGAACTTTATGAGGTAACTGAAAATCTAGATAATCCCACTCTATTTTGCCTATTGTGAGCCCGTGAACTTCCAAGAAGCTGTGAAGAACAAGAATTGGAAGAAAGCCATGGACGAAGAGATAAATGCAATCAAGAAGAATGACACATGGGAGCTAGCTTCACTTCCAAAAGGGCACAAGGTGATTGGTGTAAAGTGGGTGTATAAGATAAAGAAAAATGCTAAAGGAGACGTTGAGAGATACAAGGCAAGATTGGTGGCAAAAGGCTACAGTCAAAGAGCGGGAATCGACTAGGATGAGGTATTTGCTCCGGTCGCTCGATTAGAAACTGTTAGACTAATCAACTCTTTGGCAGCTCTAAATAATTGGAGGATTCACCAAATGGATGTGAAATCCGCCTTCCTTAATGGATTCCTTGAAGAAGAAGTATATATTGAGCAACCACAAGGCTATGAAGTCAAGGGAAATGAGGATAAAGTGTTAAAGCTGAAGAAGGCACTTTATGGGTTGAAACAAGCTCCAAAAGCTTAGAATGCTCGAATTGACAATTACCTGCAAGAAAGAAGTTTCATCAAGTGTCCATATGAGCACGCACTCTACATCAAAAATCAAAACAATGATGTTTTGATTGTGTGCTTGTATGTTGATGACTTGATATTCACAGGTAGCAATCCAAAAATGTTCGATGGGTTTAAGAAAGAGATGATGAAGGAATTCGAGATGACCGATATTGGGCTCATGTCCTACTACCTCGGTATTGAAGTGAAACAAGAAGACAAAGGAATCCTAATAACTCAAGAGAGCTATTGTAAGGAGATCCATAAGAAATTTAAAATGGATGACTCTAATCTAGTTGGCACTCCAATGGAATGTGGAATCAAGCTATCAAAACACGAAGAAGGAGAAAGAGTGGATCCTACACTCTTTAAGAGTTTGGTTGGAAGTTTGAGATACTTGACATCTACAAGACCGGATATTCTATATGCAGTTGGAGTTGTTAGCCGATTTATGGAGAATCCAACAACAACTCACTTGAAGGCAGCAAAGAGAATTTTTCGCTATCTTAAAGGTACGACAAACTTTGGCTTATACTACTCTATTTCTGACAGTTATAAGCTTATTGGATATAGCGATAGAGATTGGAGTGGAGATATAGATGATCGTAAGAGCACAAGTGGCTTTGTGTTCTACATGGGAGATACTGCCTTCACATGGATGTCAAAGAAGCAACCAATTATCACTCTATCCACATGTGAAGCTGAATATGTAGCTGCTACTGCATGTGTTTGTCATGCAACTTGGCTTTGAAATTTACTGAAGGAGTTGGGATTTTCACAAGAGGAGCCAACCAAGATTTGTGTGGACAACAAGTCAGCAATAGCCTTGGCCAAGAATCCTGTTTTTCATGATCGAGGCAAGCATATTGACACACGTTATCATTACATTTGAGAATGCATTGCTAAGAAGGATGTAGAACTTGAATATATGAAGACTAAAGATCAAGCAGTTGATATATTCACCAAGTGTGACGACCCGACACTTTTAAATAATTTAAAATCAGATTGACAACGGAAGACTTTAAATTTAATAAAAATTTGGCATGAATATGTTTAAAACTCGAACTATCCATAACCTGTTTACAATCTAAAATCTGAAATCTAAAACACAAGGAACTCAAGTTCCTATCAGGAGTTCAAAGAGGTTATAATAATAAAAGTGAAATGAAAATCTCTTAAGAGCTTATAACAAATTTTACATCTCAAAGACCGAAATCAAAACAAAATAAGATAAGGCAAGTTCCAGAACTTTTAATGACATCTAGTCCATCTCGGCATCATCATCCTCTCCATCAAGCCGCACCAGCTCCTCTCTCATGACACGAACACCTAAAATATTTGTAATATCATGAGCTAACAACTTAAGCCCAGTGAGAATAAACAGAACAAAAAGTAAAGTTAGACCCCAAACCCGCATCCGGATTTGTTTCCAAATAAAACTCACATTCTCTTACCTTTCAACCACCAAAATGGTTTTACGTCAATATTTCACTTTTACTTGCTAATTCTCCCAAATATTTGAGGAACCATCTTCCAACCATTAGGGGGATATATTTCATAACATATATATATAACATTTGAATCTTGTGCTCTTTAATTCCTTATACTATACATAAGGTTTACATCAAATCTTATTCTTCAATTACGAGATCTTCCAATTTATTAAGAAACTAGTTCTCTTACATATGTAATTTATTGAAAAACTAATTCTCTTACATATATATCACATAATAAGTATACAAGGTTCAATACGCCCTCGTATTCTCTTATTATCCAATTCAATCTCATTCCTTTTTCTTATAGCACTTGGCTATACATCAATTTCATTTCTTTTCTCTCTAGAAAAGTACGTCTTAAATAATCCTTTCTATAGTTCTCTAATCTCTAGAAAACTAACTTTCATAATCATAATCTCTATATGATGTAATACTAGCACACGTAGTCTAAATCTCATCCATTAACTCGTTAAAACAAATATACGAAAAAGTAAATAAACTTTGCACAAATATAACATCTCGATTCTTTATCCATGATATATGTTTCCATCAATAATATGCATAAAGGTAATGAGGACATCTCGTAGGATTCGCATTCGCCCTTTATGCATGAATGAAGGTAACGTGGACATTTCCCGTAGTATCCACCATTCAACCTTATGAATGAAGAAGGTGATACGGACAATCCCCGTAGGGTCCAACATTCTCCCCTCCTTTTCTTTCTCACTTTCTTTTCTTTTTCTCTGAAGGTGATGCGGACATTCCCCGTAGGGTCCAACATTCTCCCCTTCTTTTCTTTCTCACTTTCTCTTCTTTTTCTATGAAGGTGATGTGGACTTTCCCCGTAGGATCCATCATTCTCCCTTCTTTTCTTTCTCATTTTCTTTTCTTTTTCTCTGAAGGTGATGCGGACATTCCCCGTAGGGTCCAACATTTTCCCCTTCTTTTCAATGATGCGAGATGTTATGGTGCAATATGTTATGGTGCGAGATGTTATGATATGCTCGCAAAAGTAAATAAACGTAAAGTGTGAATATTAAAGTAATCGAAACAAGCATAAAGTAAAGGGGCATAAAGTAAAAGACATAAGTAAAAGGATCATACATGTCCTTATGCATAAAGTAAATAGATAGGAATTCCGGAAGAACATTAAGTAGATCGAACTTCCGATACTTTAATAAAAGTAGATCTTATCTTAAATAAGTAATCTACACTTCCAAGGATTCCAATCTTCCAACTAAAATCCAAAGTTCTATTATCGAATTCCTTTAACCATTCTATCTAAAAGTTTGGATCTTTTAGCTTCCAATGATCCATTTAATCTCCGGAACGATTCTAACTTAGAACTTTCAAAAGTTCAAAGTTCCTTCGAGAAATTCCAAAGTTTTCACTCAAAGAACTAGCTCCTAATCATAAGGGCACTAGCTCACTTTCTTTTACTCTTAGAATCGAATCTTAATCTCAACTTCCGATTCTACAAACCGTTCAACTTATTCGGTTTCTAAAACTACTTTAAATCCTATTTATTCTCACCTTAGCCAAATAAGATTTGCTCCAAGTCTCCAATTTCCCACGAATCAACAACCGAGCAATCGCACCTACAATTCACCAATTGCACAACATATTACAACTCATAACTAAGATGAGAACAAGTGTGCATTTTCGGGTGAATAGTGATTTCAGATGAATAGTAATTTTGGAAGAATAGTGTTTTCGGGTGAATATTGTTTTTCAAAAATCCGAGCTCAAAATCGTCAATTTCCATGATAGAAATTCATGATTTCAACTTCAAAACTCATTTATAATAAAAAATGAACAAATCCATATAAAAGTTTTGAAAACTTACTTTTTGGGACTTCCCTTAAAGGACGGGAAATTCCGAAAAGGTAGGTTGGATAGGTAGCCCTCGTCCCTACCAATCCAATGCAACCGAAATCAAGCCGATCCATCGAAAAACGAATGAGAAACGAAGAAAAGCAAAACCACATCCATGGTGGATGAAGCCCACGACAAGGAGAAGGGAATGAGAGAAAGAATGAGTTGTCTTGGTCAACTTTGTGACTTTTAAAGATGATGGAATAGTGATTTTGGATATTTTAAGAAATTAGAAATGACGGTTGCGTCCTTTAATGACTTTTGACTTATAAATCGAAACCCGAAGCTCTTAAATTAATCTAAAGGTGATTAATAATTATTAATTGGCCTATTAATAATTATTAATGTCACTGAAACGTATTTAAAGTATTAAAACGATTAAAAAGAATTTCGGGCGAAATTAACTACTAAATTCTAAATTACAAAAATAATAATTAAACTAAATACTTAAATTGAAATAAATAAATAAATAACATTAAATAAAATAAAATAAAATAATAAAAAAAATTCACTTCAAAATAAACGGGACGTTACACCAAGCCTCTCAAGCATGAAGATTTTGTGAAGCTGAGAAGTTTGATTGGAGTAACAAATCAAGTTTAAAAGGGATGTTGAAATATAAACTTGATTTGGGCTAAGTATAGTTTTGGGTCTTAGTTGTCTAAGCCCAAGTTCTAGAAAAGTAAAGAGATGCCAAGAAGTTTCTAGAGAGATAGTTAAGAAAGTAGAAGCATGTTCTAGAGAAGAACTATCTAGAAGCTTAGTCTACTAAAGTAGTTCATAGAAATATCTAGAATAATGTGGTAGGTTTGTAATTATGAAGAATATTCTAGATAGTCATTAATAGCTATTAGATTAGAATTGTAGTGGCCTAATCCTAACCATTGATTGAGGAGGTGCCGTTAGTATAAATAGAAATGTGTGTTTTGTATCAAGTAAGAATCAAGAAACTAATCAATCAAGAAATTATTCAAGTAGCCCACTTTTCCAAAATCTCTCCCACTTTCAAATAAATCCTCCACTACTAAAATTTCCTTCCAACAACAGATATGACTGCCGCTTAGTTCTATAAGTTCCTTCTGTTTCTTAAGTCTAATGAAGGTCAATCAGATTTCACTCAGTTGGCCCGTGAAGAAAGGCTGCTTCGTCGGGGAAATCATTTTCAGCCATATTGAGCAGATTGCTGCCTGACTTCAAGTTTAAGAAATTTGAATCTAAGAATTAAAATTGGTTTTTTTATGTATTGAGCATTGAGAGATAAAGATGTAAGCTGTTTGTGTGTTTTTGTGTATTAATTGACTACTTGATTTTGTGGGTCTAATATCTTATATGTATCTCTTTTGGTTGATCTCTTGGAGTTTAGATATATATATATATATATTATCTGATTAGTTAGTTATGGTTTCATATTTAATATAAAAGACTTTAAACTAAAAAAAAATTCAATTTTAGTTCAATTGGACTTCATATATGTAATTTAGTGTAAAAATATGTAATTATAAGAACTGCTAAACCATAAAATCAAGTAATTACACAAACCTTTAGACCTAATTTTTTGTGCGACTCTTTATCCACCAACTTAACTTGATTGTCGGAGGGTCCTTGGTCTACCAGTGCCCTTTGACCTTGCTTTTACTTTTTCAGATAATAGAGCCACTGGAATTAAGCACGTATCCTCACGTGCTCAACTGCAAGAAATATCCCACACAGCTACTATTATTACAAATATTACTAAAAAATTGCTAGATTTACAAATGCCTATGTTAAAATTAGAGGTTAATAATTAATGTATAGTTAATTAGTAATAAATATTATATCGCAAAGAATTTGACTATTATTTATAAATTAGAATTTAGTGTAATGATAATTATATTTACATAATATTTTTAACTCATTTTAATGTTGACAAATAACAATAACCAATTTTTAGTATAGATTGTAAATTAAATTGAATTCAAATGTCAAGGACTAAATTCAAATTTTCACAAACCTTAAATACTAAATTGAAAACTAGAATAGTTAATATGAAATAATTTTTATTAATTCGGTTTAGAATAATAAAATTATTTATTAGATATATATAACATAAAAAATCACAATAATTAGTAGAGTTAATTTCACTAATAAAAAAAAGGGATATATAAAATATACCGGATGTTTTTATTAAATATCAATAGTACCCAAAACCGCCACCGGCCAAATTAAATTACATTGTGAAAAGATAAAACATACCCCCGATTTAATTTCTCCTTAATTTGTGCAAAATTTAAGGAAATTTATAAAATCCCTTAAATTTTACAAAATTAATGGAAAAATCAAATCTAAACAAAAAAAAAAACTATAAAAAAAAAATCTTCAAACTTCTGACTTCTTCTTCCAGGAAAATTCGAATGTCTTTCTTCTTCGTCATCCTACAAAATATAGAGATAAAAAGTAAACAGTTTATTTATATGCACTTAAAATTGATACAGGACACAAATTGAGGAAACAGTTTGGACAACATATGTAAGTAGCCTTTTAAAATAAATATTGAATAAAAATAAACATTTAATTAAAAGTAACTTATTTTACAAAATAGAGAGAGAGCGAGTTCGCCGGAGAATTAAAAGGTATAATTTTTTAAAAGCTGTTTACTTTTAGTAAACATTTATTGATGTGTACTCAAAATTGATAGAAGGCACAAAATTGAAGATGAAAAAGAGGTAACAGTTTGTAAAGATATTTAAATAGAAAATTAAAATAAATATTGAACAAAAATAAACATTTTATTAAAAGTACCTCGTTCTATAATCGAATTCCACATTCAAACCCTAACCCTCATTCTAACCAGATCCAACGATGATATTGTTTCTCAGATCTCGGCGGCGACACGACAGAGGAGCTCCAACGTTGGGATACAACTTTCAAGAGTGGAGAGAATCTGATCACCGATGTGTTGAATCGGGAAAATCTCATGAAGATGTCATTAACGATATTGTCGTCTCCGGCGAAGAGAAGCGGCTGGTCAGAATTGAAATATACGACGACCAAAATCAAATCAAATCAAATTGGCAGGGTAATCAATAACCAAACATAAAAAAAAAATCTCAACAACCAAAATCAAATTGGCAGAGTAATCAATATCAACATGTTATGTGATACAATCAAATCCATTATTTTTCAAACAATTTTTATTGTTACCTAAATAATCTGAGAGATCTCAATCCAAATACGTGATGAACTGAATTGCAGTTGAAGAGAGAGAACTTATTTATGAACTGCACTGCCGAACGATGGTTGGCAGAAAGACGCGGAAAAGAAGTGATTTTTAGGGTTTCAAAGACGACTAATTGCTGTTGTGAATGGTTTAAGCTAAGAAAAAGATAATCTTATTTAGGTTTAGTTTCTTAATTCTTAAATAAAGGATTCCAAAAAATGAGGGAAATTGATTTGAATTAAAAAAAATTATAAATTAAATGACGGGTAATTAATAAGATTTAATTATTAGGAGAGATAAAAGGGTAATATAGTAAATTATAAAATCGGAAACCACCGGATCACCACCATAAATGGTGTTTATTGGGTATTTTTTACATTGATTGTAATTTGTCATTAATTTTGAAATTGACTGAATTAAAGTAGTTATATCTGCTATTAATTCTAAATAGTAATTTATTCACAAACAAAAAAGAATAAAAATCATAAAAACCCATTTCATGCATGAAACCTCGACCTCAGTAAAAAGAAAGAGTAATATTCCCAATAAGAAGAGAGCACGCCTAAGTAGGTTATCGAAGAGTCAATGAAAACTCTAATTATATAATAGAAATCTGATTCTAAACAACATTCTAAATTTACATCACCATCAAAATGGCCAAAACTGGTGTGCAATTGAAACTCCTAATAGATTCAAAAGCACAAAGAGTTCTTTTTGCGGAAGCAGACAAAAACTTGATTGACTTCCTCTTCAATCTACTGTCTCTCCCACTTGGAACCGTTATTAGGCTTCTTAATAAGGAAGACATGGTGGGGTGTTTGGCAATTCTATACGAGATCGTTGAAACCTTAAACGACACATATTTACAGCCAAATCAGAACAAAGACAATCTATTAAACTCCAAAGTCTCCTTATGTGGTTTGCTGATGCTTTTGCCTATATTAAATCCACCACATCTCCTTCCAAATTTTATTTATGTTCGGGTTATAATAACTGTCGCATTTATGTTCGGGTTATAATACACTACAAAAAAAAGGCAAATTGCGACCAGGAAATT
This sequence comes from Gynostemma pentaphyllum, assembly GCA_028015215.1. Taxonomy (NCBI): domain Eukaryota; kingdom Viridiplantae; phylum Streptophyta; class Magnoliopsida; order Cucurbitales; family Cucurbitaceae; genus Gynostemma; species Gynostemma pentaphyllum. Next base: position 41,298,055 of record CM051352.1, on the reverse strand, counting down.
GCGACCAGACTGTCGTTTTTAAGGTAAATGTGACCAAAAAAGTGACCAAACCTGGCGTGGCAAAAAAGCTGGTCGTCCAGGACAATTGTGCGGTTACGTGGTCACCAAAATACGACCAAACGTATTTGGTCGCAAAAAAGTCAACATTTGAAAAAACGACCAGACAGTCGCATAAAATAGTGACCATCTGGTCGTAATTTAAGTTGTAGACAAGTGACCAGTTGGTCCATAAAAAGTGTGACCACATGGTCGTTTATATTGGTGACCACATGATCACCTTCTTAAGTGACCATTTGGTAGTTTGAGCATCAGCCCAAGGCGACCATCTGGTCATATAAATTGCGACCAGATAGTCATTTTATATTATGAAAAATGCGACCATGTGGTCGGTAATGTAATTAATAATTTAATTAATTTCTAATTTAATTGTTTAAATTAAATTATTTAATTTGTAAATATTATTATTTTTATTTAATTGTTTAAATTAAATTATTTAATTTATAAATATTATTTTTATTTTATTTTATTTTATTTTATTTTATTTAAATTTATTTATTTATTTTAAATAAATAATTATTTATTTATTTTAAATAAATAATTATTTATTTATTTTAAATAAATAATTATTTATTTATTTAAATTAAATAAAAAATGGAATAAAAATAAAAATATATATAAATAAATTTCCAAAAGAATGTACCATACAAGAAAAGAAATCTAAACTACTGCGGAGGAGCAGGGGGTGGTGGAGGCGGCGCCGAAGAAGATGAACCGGGATCTCGGGATCCGAAGAACGCGGCCAATGCAGCTGCGACCTGTGCCTGAACCTGGGCCTACACCTGAGCATGAACATCCGACTTAATCGCAGCGACTCGAGCATCGAAGTTGCTGCGCATATCGTCTAGCTCGATGTGCAGCTGCTGCTCAGTCGGTGAAGGACCCGAACTCGTGCTCGCTCCACTACGCTGAGGCCGAGGCACGTCGGCGTATAGTCATAGCCCATACGAGCCGAGCCCAGGAACTGATCCATCAGGCCGAACCCTCTAGCAGCCTCTAAGAACGCCTCTCTACGGTCGTCCTGAGTCGGTTGCGAGTCTGGTGTGGGCAACCGCTGACTCAACGACTCCTTGAAATGTTCCTAAACATTTAAAATTCAGAAAATAAAATAGTTAATATATAAGTTAGAAAAAATTGTAAAGAAAAAATAATAATTGAAAAAATTATTAAATACCTGAACTTCTTTCGCCTTCTCGTCGACGATCGTCCCGTACTTCTTCGTGTGAAGAACGAGGTGTAGCTCATCGGGGCGGGACAGGGCGATCGTGCTTCGCTTCCTAAAAATATTAGAGATTGAAGAAGAAAAAATAATAAATTAATAACTAATTGAAAAAAGAAAACAAGAAAAAAGTAGGTAAAAAAAAAAAACAAAAACTTACCAATCGTTGATGGTGCTCGTCGTGGGTCCGGGCCCCGCCTGTGTGTTTAGTGGGATTCTTTTCGCGGTTGGTCTTATTCCTCCTTGACACTTCCTTGCCCTTTGGAGTGTTCAAGCTCGCGATAAGCAGCGCGTGGTCCTCCTCGCTCATCCACACGGGGCGGTTTGCTGCTTGCTTTCTGCGCGCCCAGTAAATGAGGTCCTTGAATCGATCCTAGACGTGATTGTCCCATAGGGGGAACAATCTACCGTTCGTGATATCGGGATCGATAACAGGAAACTTGCCCTGAAAAAATTGAAATAAAAAATTGTTAAAGTAATAAAGTAATAAATTTATTTTTAAAAATTTAAAAATTAATTAATTATAAAAATAAATGATGTTTTCTACCTTCCAATTGTCGTACATCCGACGTTTCTCCGTCGTCGAAATCTTCTGCCAGCGAAGCTCGCTGGGTAGAGGCATGCTCTAGAGGACCTTGCGAAACCGTTTTGAAACGGTTGTATGCAGCTGTACTCTGAAAAAACATAAAAAATATTGTCATATTAGAAACTATTAGTTTAAAAAAAAAACTTTTAAAAATGTTCAAAGATTTAAAAATTAAGTAATTAAAACAATAAACAAAATTACTTACGTATTCCCTTCAATCCGAAGGGTAGAGTCTGTGGCCCGAGGAGGCTGCGTGCCTGAAGTGGAGGGTCCCGCTGGATCGGGCTGTGATGCAGACCCTGATGCTCCCGCCGAAGTCGTGGCCTGGGAGTCCTGCGCCAAGCGTGGTGTCGCAGGCTGGGTCTCAGGGACTGCATCATCGAGAGTGCCAGCAACTCCCGGCTCGTAACCGAAGAGGAGGCTGTCCAACTCCTCTATAGTCAGGTCCGCATCAGGGGCAGCAGCAGTAGGCTGCTGCGGAGTCGCCTCGTCAATCTCGTCGTCAGACTCGTTTGACTAGGGAGGACATCGTCTGCCCGTCATAATCCTACAACTAAACTAAATTAATTTAATACTAAGTAATTAAAAATATTAAATAAATTAAATTAATTAAATTAATTAATTAATGAAATAATCTGAATTAAATTAATTAATGAAATAATCTAAATTAAATTGATTAAATAATGTAAATTAAACTAACATAAATTAATTAACTAATTTAAACTAAACTAATTAATTAAATTGAATTAAAGTAAATTAAAATTAGATTAATTGAACTAAAATGAATTAATTAAAGTAAACTAAGTACTGAAGAATTGAAGAATTAAACTATTAGATTGATTAAACTAAAATTAATTAAATTAAAGTAAATTAAGTAATGAAGAATTAAACTAAATTAGATTAATTGAACTAAAATTAATTAAATTAAACTAACATTAATTAATTAAAACTAAAATATACTAAACTAATTAATTAAATTAAAGTAAATTAAGTAATGAAGAATTAAACTAAATTAGATTAATTGAACTAAAATTAATTATATTAAACTAACATTAATTAATTAAAACTAAAATAAACTAAACTAATTAATTAAATTAAAGTAAATTAAAATTAGATTAAGTGAACTGAAATTTATTAATTAGTTAATTAAAGTAAATTAAGTAATGAAGAATTAAACTAAATTAGATTAATTGAACTAAAATTAATTAAATTAAACTAACATTAATTAATTAAAACTAAAATAAAATAAACTAATTAATTAAATTAAAGTAAATTAAAATTAGATTAAGTGAACTAAGTAATTAATTAAAGTAAACTAAGTAATGAAGATTTTAACTATTAGATTAATTTAAACTAAAATTAATTAAATTTAACTAACATTAATTAATAAAAACTAAACTAAACTAATTAATTAAATTAAACTAAATTAAATTTAGATTAATTGAACTAAAATTTATTAATTAATTAAAGTAAACGAAATTAGATTAATTAACCTTAAGTAAACTGAGTACTTAATTAAACTAAATTACATTAATTAAACTAAAATTAATTAACAAAATTAAACTAAACTAATTAATTAATTAAAGTAAACTAAAATTAGATGAATTAAACTAAAGTAAACTAAGTAATTAATTACACTAAATTAGATTCATTAAACTAAAATTAATTAAATTAACAAAATTAAACTAAACTAATTAATTAAAACTAAAAACTAAAACTAAGTAAACTAAATTTAAACTTAAACTAAAACTAACTAAAAACTAAAAACTAAAACTAACTTAAAACTTCAAAAACTAACCTCGTAATAGAAACCGGGATTGGAGGTTTAGGGTTTTTAGGTTTAGAGTAGGAAAGGGGAATGGGAACGGGGAAAAAATAACAGGGGAAAGAGAGAAAAGAAAGAAAAGAGAGAAAGAAAAAGAAGAAGAAACGGGGGAAAGGAAAACAGATTTGAATTTAAATCAGATTTTGCGACCAACTGGTCGCAAATATGTAATCATGACTAGAAACGAAAGGTCGCGCGTGCTGGGGAAATTACGACCACCTGGTCGCATTTTTACACATATTTGCGACCACCTAGTCGCATTTATTGAAAAAGTGACCAACTGGTCGCCAATTTGCGGTTATCCACAACAGCTGTCATATCACGCGTCCCATCAAAAATTGCGAGCACCTGGTCGCAATAATGAAATTCACTGCCAAGGATTGCGACCAGATGGTCGTAATCTTTAAAATTCACCGCCATAAATTTCATGAAAAATTAAATTTACCGCTTAGATTTGCGACCAGATGGTCGCACTTATGAAATTAACCGCCAAAAATTTCATGAACATTTTAGAATACCCTTTGAGTTTTGCGATCAACTGGTCGTAATTTAACTTATATTTTTGGAAAAACATAATTCTACTTTTCCACAAATGCGACCAACTGGTCGCATTTCACTTCTAAATTACTACCATGTGGTCACCTTTTGTGTTAAATTACGACCATATGGTCGCAAATATTAATATATATATATATATATATATTTTATCATTCATTAAAGAAATAGTTTTAATAAAACATACACAGTGAATCATAAAGTTACAAAATGTCTCATTCATCATCCTCAGTTTCTTCGGTCGTCGCTTCTTCTTCTTCTTCTATTTCTTCGTCGGATTCATCGTCTCAAAGAAGTCCCTCACATAAAGTTTTCTTCTTCATCATCTTCTTCTTCTTCATCGGATTCATCATCTCGAATAAATTCAACATCAATGTCACGTGCGTGAGAAGTGGAAGCATTTGTATCATCATCATGCAATGTTATCGTTCCATCGTTCAAAGGACGAACAGTAATTTCATTCTGACCATCGTCGATTGCACGACATCTTCTCTCATCTTCTTGAAAAGCAACAGCTTCCTCTGTATGGTCGTCTTTCTCGGACAAGTTTTCTTCTACCTGGCGTGGTTTAACTTTACAAACAACTAACCAATCTGTCAGATCTCGTCTATTAATCGGATAGTTCAGGTAATAAACTTGAATCGCCTGTGAAGCTAGGACAAACCTATCAGCGGTGCGCATATGCTTAGACTTGTTTACCTCAACGATTTATAAATGATCAATCTTACGGACTCCGCCTCGTCTGGTTGTCTCGAACCAAGTGCAGTTGAACAGAACAATGCGTTTTAGCGTCGGACTTGCGTATTGAATCTCAAGAATCTCATCGATTACTCCGAAGTAATCATCTTCGTTTGTGCCGAACACATGCCTTTTATGCAAACACCACTGTTGTTTGTTGCCCTGTTAACTGACCTTTTATCCGAACACATGACCCTTTATCCGAACACATGGGAGTCAACCTGTCATTGTTCACATACAGTAATGTTAGGAAGATATTAATTTTTTCAACAAATTGCCACGGTTTTTTTGACAATTTAAAATAACTCACGTATGCACTGAACCAAGAACGAAACTCTTTGTCGATTATTGACCCCTCCTCAGTGGCTGTAAGACCAACTCGTGTCATTCGAACGTATAAGTTTAGAAATAATCTGTATGTTACAAAAATAGTTAGCAAATAGTTTGTAGTTGTTTATGCGATGAAATAATGTTAAGTTACGAACCCACTTTATGTAAGGCTCGATCTCTGCGTAGTTGCATAACACGTATGTCTGCATTACGTGGTACTCAGAATCGGTCAACGGCCTACGCACTGATCTTCCAACTGTCATGCCAGGTTCCGTAAAAATAGGCAAGTCGTTTATGTCAACACCTTCAAGTAAATTTTCGACAATGTTTCGTTTCGCTGGTCGAAACTGCTCTGCAATGTGTTGGTCAAAGTAGTATGGAAGATGCTCCATAGAGTCAAAAAAGCCAGGTGGGAACATTCGCTCCAACTTACAGATAATAACAGCGATCTCTGAACTCATTGAAGCGACAGTAGCTTCAGTCAGCTCTCTGTACATGTCAAGTCCCTGAAAATGTTGTTTCTCTCGTGTCTAGTCAGATCTCTGAACTCATAACGTGCCTTCAGATTGTCCTTTGTTGTTCCCAAAACGTTCAATATCGTATTGAAAATGTTGTCGAAGAAATTTTTCTCGATATGCATTACATCCAGATTGTGTCTAATCAGTAGATCTTCCCAATACGGTAGATCCCAAAAAATACTCCGTTTCTTCCAACCCGTGTTTTTTCCAGCCGCATTGTTTGCACTCTCTGCACCGTCCACTGTAATCTTCTGCATCCCTATAGCATCTATACCGTGAAGAATCTGCCTTCCACTATACATTGTCGGGGGGGTTTCTTTTCTTACTCGTCGACCTTTCTTCCAGTCATTACCGTTTGAACGGAAAGTATGATTCAACGGTAAAAATCGACGGTGACAATCAAACCAAAAAGTTTTCCTACTGTTTTTTAGATAAAGTGCATCTGTGTCTAGCATGTAATGTGGACATGCGTATTTCCCCGCCGTACTCCATCCTTTAAGAAGAGGAGATTGATGTTCACACAATTAACTACACTAACTAAGGAAAGCAATAACAAAAGCTAAACACATACTAAAAAATGTATATGAAAGCAATTAAAGATCAACATACCTGACAACATTGAATACGCAGGGAAGTCACTGATCGTCCAGATTAATGCGGCGCGCATCAAGAAATTTTGTTTCTTCGAAATGTCGTACGTCATAACACCGTCGACCCACAACCTTTTCAACTCGCAATAAGTGGTTGCAAATACACATCCAGGGTCGTTTTGGACTTTTCGACCAGGTACGATCACTGTTAGAAAAATCACCGGGTCTCGCATGCACATCGAGGGAGGCAAGTTATACGGGGTTACCATGACTTGCCAAACTGAATATTGTGCCCCGGATGCCCTGAATGGGTTAAAGCCATCCGTGCATACACCTAATCTGACGTTTCTCGGATCTTGTGCAAAATCCGGATGACATTTATTTAAATGCTTCCATGCCGCAGCATCTGAGGGATGTCTCATAACACCTTCATCATGTGAATGCTCGTGATGCCATCTCATGTGCGAGGCTGTCACATCCGATGCATACAACCGTTGCAGACGTGGGGTCAGCAGTAAATAGAACATGCGGGCGTACAGAATTAGGTTGCGTTTCCCTTGTTTATATCTTGGAAGAAAACAGAATTTGCAGTGATGCAGGTCCTCATCCACATCCCAGTAAAGCATGCATTTGTTCCGACACGAATCTATTTTCTCCACGGGTAAGCCAAGTCCCTCCACTAACTTTTTCGTGTCGTACAAACTGTTGGGCATAATATTTTCTTCTGGAGCGCATCGACGAAACCACGATGCAATCGAATCAAATCCTCTAGCAGGTATGTTGTACTGCGCCTTTATATTTAAAAGTTCTGTAGCAGCAGCAAGTTGACTTACCTGACACCCATCGTACAATGGTCGGCTGGCTGTCTTTAGCATCTCGTGCATCTTACGTGCTTCCAGATTCATTTCCTCTTCAACAACCCGTTCATCTTCGTCTACGTTTAAACTTTCACGGAAATTTTCATTGCCCCTATACCCCGCACCATCAAATATCATTTGTTGCATCTGACTATACTGTTGTTCATCATTCCGTTCTTCGGCAACAACCTATACATTCGAGCTGCTACCTTCGTATCGTCTCGATTCATGTAATGCAGCGTGGAACATTTCCTTTGTTTCCCCCTGAAACACCCAGTGGTAATAATTCTGCACAAATCCTCGACTATAAAGATGAACTTTCACATCTGTAACCGGTATGATTCTCCTATTGTCGCATTTCCTGCACGGGCAACGTAGCTTTCCACCATACTTTTCATAATAGACAATTGTCATGCAAAACTCAACAAACTGTTCAACCCCGGCCACGAACTCATCTTTCAAATACCCGTCTATCAAACGAACATACATCCACTCTCTCATTTTCTTTTTTCTTAATGCTAACAAACAATGGGAGGAGGGGATTTTATAATGGACTTCTCTGCTCATTTGCGACCAGATGGTAGTATTTTTGCTACCAACTGGTCGTATTTGCCCGCCAAAATTTCCCGCCATTTTCCTCACTACCCCGGGTCACATCAAGTCACAGTATTTACGACCACATGGTCACTTATTTTGGTGACCACTTGGTAGCTTTTCTCCCACCAAATTGTTTATCTACCACTGGTCACTTAAAATCACAACATTTGTGACCATCTGGTCACTTAACAATGTGACCACCTGGTAGCTTATTTCCCGCCAAATGTTTAAGCTACCATTGGTCACTAAAGGTCACCAAAATTGCGACCATATACACTACTAGAAAAAAGGTCTAAGATAGCCTTGAAAAAACGCTATCGTAAGTATACGATAGCCTTTTACGAAATGCCGTGACAGCCCCTGCAATTAAAAGTCCTTTACTTTTTATAGCCTTTTTTCAATGCTATGCTAAACGCTATTATAAAAATGAATTATAGGCTTTCCAAAAGGCTACCGAAGAACTTTTAATAGTGTTTAAGAAAAGCTATTATTAAACTTACAATGAGATCTTAAAAAGGCTATGGTAGAACTTATTATAGCATCTAGCATAGCCTTGACAAACGCTATTATAAAATGTATTATAGGCTTTCTAAAAGGCTACCGAATAACTATTAATAGCGTTTACGAAAACCTATTATTAAACTTATTTTACGATTTATAATAGCTTTGTTTTCACTCTTTCTTTGCTTATTCAGACACAATAATAATATATTTTCTCTTCAACCTGTTTATCACTACACAATAAATGTAAACATACACTTAGACATAATGTAATTGAACTTAAGTTTCCAATAAAAATGTCAGGATCCAAAAACTACATCATTTAAATCAATGTAGTTTAACCTTTATCAATAACATTACATCAATTTCCCAAAAAAAGAAAAAAATTTGAGTTCAGTAATTAAAATAGAGTACGAAATTGATCAATCCACTATTTGTTACATATTCAAAAGTAGAAATTGTGAAAACAAAAGTAGAACCCAACTATTTGCGAACCTCTTGACTTCATTGCAATGAAATAGTCTCTGGTTTATGTACCTATAAAAAGTTGCATGAAAAAAATATTATTTGACACATCATCAATAAAACTAAAGTTAAATTTTTTTTAAAAGATGTTTAGTAGAAGAAAATAATAAAAACAATCTACGTACTCATAATAACTTTATCTGAAGGCCATGCAACTGTAGTACCCAAAGCATCCTCAATACATGACATTTCTGAACTAGGCCTCCATAAATATGCCTCGGGTTTTAGTGATACATCCACCCAAACTCTTACAGCGAGAGGACCAAGTGGTGCATGATGAACAAGTACTTTTGGGTCATTTGTAGACCAACGACCTTCTGCAACTACTTCTCCCGAACCACACCAATCCAACAACTTACACGAGCGCTAAGCATTAGTATTGTTGACAGTCTTCACAAGAAAAAATTTATATATATTATATATGTATATATTAACTTATTAAGGAATTGAAATATATATACAACACATAAAATAAATAAAGTGTACCGAAGGTGAAGTTGCAATTGATTGAGAAGTAGGAGCAATGTTGATCACGGGTTCATTCATTGTTGCATTTGAAAATTGTTCACTCGGTTGACCCTATATTAGAAAGAAAAAAACATGTTAAATAACACGACATACATAAGTACTGCATGTTACAATATAGTACTACTTTTACCCTGATCGTGATAAGTTGAGAAGTAACATTCTTCAACATAGTTTTCACCTCTATCATTTCGTCTTTCAACTTATTATACTCTTTTTCAAGAAAAGTATTTTGGTTATCCTTTTGATTCATGATAGATAAATGAGAACGTGATACTCCTGATCCAAGTCCTCTAATATGAACACGATCGGGACCAAGAACTTTAGTTAATGCATCTTCATCCATATTAGTTTGAGAAGTATGCTTGTCCTTGTCAACTTGTTCAATAAGCCGCTAACATATTTCAAAACAAGAATATGACAATAAAGACATATCAGCAAAATTAGTAATAGTCCATCAATAAAGATGAACAAAACAACATGACAATAAATTCAGATCTAATAATAACTCATCAACATCAGATCAGCAAAATTAAATAATACACATCTTAAACACTATTATTTTACCAATTTCTCTGCAACTTCAGAATTCACAGGATCTCCATTTTTTTTCTTGTGTGCTTTTGTCCATACAGCAACTCGAGTAACAGAAGATGGATCTGAACTACTATTTTTCTAAAAGAGCATACACATTTTTGTCAGTTAATAACCTAAATACTCACATACAATACATGCTTTAGTAAATATCAATTAATACCATTTCCTCCGTCAATCGAGCAAAACCTTTACGGCTAGAAGTGTGTGGAAATTGTTTCTTTTTCATGGATTTGAATTGTGCACTTCTTGCCTATTAAAAAAATATAAGTATAATAATAAACTAGTTTAAAACTAAGAACGTGAAGATTTAATGTAAAAATGGTGCAATGAAATTACCTTGAACCTTGCACTAGTCTTTTCCTTTACAAAATCCATCCAATCATATATTGATGATATATTATCTGGCTTTAGTTTATGAAGATCCTCATCAGTTTTTGCAATAGAAATTTCTTTTACAAGACGTGATTTCCTGGCTGACCACAACTTACCCATTCTAGTGAACAACTTCTTCTTTTGCCAATCCTCCTTAACATTATATCTTGACTACAATGAATAAGTTAAATGATAATTAATATATATATATATATATATATATATATATATATATAACATAATTTATAACAATAAAAATTAAATCACTAAAATATTACGAATACATACTTGAATTGAAGTCCATAAAATTTCTTTATTCCTTGTAGACAATTTTCTCCAATCATCTAGAGTAGTTTGGTTAGCAGGTGCATTTGATGTATTTGTGTTCACATCTTCATCTTGCATGAGTTCTTCACTAGGTATATCATTAATATCAACCATCTCTTCATTAATCGGTGAGATTTGTCTTATGTTCTCTACTCTTTTCATTGCTCCTCTTGTGCGAGAAGCTGGTGAATCAAGTAAGTGGGGCCTCTTAGTGTTCTCTGTGATAGTATTTGTAGCATCATTTTGAACACGAGGATCTGATATACCGTTGTCAATGAGGAGGTCAACTTCATTACTAGTAAGATGAAATTTTTTTGATTTCTCTCTAGTTTGGTTAATTGAGAACTCATCTACAATCCTTCTTCGAACATTCTTCGCATTGTCGTTTCCTATTTTTTTCATCTTCATGTCCTTACCTTTTGATTTCATGATGAGCAATGTGCATAACAGAAATGAAAAGTAGATGTATAAGTAGCAACCTGTCATGCCCATATACGCTTTAATAAAGAATTATTCTAAATGAGTTCAAAGTGCACAAAATATAAGCAAATTTCAATCAAATCATTATCACTTAGGCATTAAAATAGGACCAAATAACTCTATTTTGTAGAGTTATCAAAAATCCAACTAGACAAAAGAAAGGAGAGAAAAACGAAGGTTCTTAAATCATTTCCCATCTTGTATTCGCACCATTGTTTCGATAAATTATTGCCCCTGAGTTCTATTCTACCATAGTAGTCACTAGTAACAAATCTTTTTTCACATATTGTATTTGCACTTACAGATGACTGATAATACAAACTCCTAGGATTCTATTAAGCCAAACCAAGCAACAAACTGCTATCTTAACTTAGCTATAGACTCAAAGGATTGTGTGCTACATATTTTTCTCAGCTCCTTACCTGATAGTAACAGTACCTTTTCCCATCAGAAAGGAGTATTACGAAAAAAAAAGACTTTACAACATGGAAGCAATCCACACAAAGTAGAAGCGTATTTACCAGCAAAGCCGAACCCATGAATGATATCCTCAAGAAAAAAGGGATGGCAATCCATAAGTTGATTCATATATCTGTAAACCTTAACATCATTTCTTCATTGTAGTCTATGAACTTGCCCTCAATTCACTTCTTTCACTGCCTTCAAGGTGATTCTGTGCTTCATCCTGAAATTATTTGAAGCAGCCTCTTAATTTAACATGTAATTTGCTACTACAAATAGATTTTGGCGGATTCCAATCTAATATCTAATATCAAATATACAATACAAAATCCTGACAAATAGAAATACCAAATCCTAGAAACTTTAAAAAAATGATTTGAAATTGGAAGATCACCAAGTTGAGCACGCGCACACACTTGCCATTTTAAACTTAAATACTCGTACTATCATGATATATTGATTTATAGTCACCCAAAGCCCTAATTTATCATAAATTAGGGCTTGAATTCGAGGAAAATCAAGTGAAATTCGAAGGATTCAAAGTGAAATTAGGGCTGATAACAAGAAAACAAAATGAAATTACCTGCCTTCGATTCGTAGTTGAACCTGATAACAAGAAAACGAAATAGCGAACGAGAGCCGATGATTTCGATTCGTCCTTCATGCCTTCGGTTAAATCTTCGATTCGTTGTTGATATGAGTCGATTTGTTGCTCCCTTCGATTCGTCTTTGGATTCGTGTGAGTGATTTGGAGAAAGAAAGTTTCGTATGAGCGAAGGTCACGGCGGAGAGGGGTCCAACGAAAACAGAAGTAACGACACTAGGTTGATGGAGAAGGCGTTTTGGGGAAAGGGAAGAAGGGTTTTGGGGTGAGAAGGTCACGGCACTAGGTTGATGGAGAAGGAAAAAATGAAAAATGAATTTGGGGAAGAACGGGTCGGGGGAGGGAAAAAGCAAATTTTTTTTTTTAAAGTTACATCGCCGGCGCACGTGTGCGCCGGCGATGCTTACACAACCATGCACCGGTATGGGCCGGCCTATTGCCGGCGCATGGAAAGCCCAGCGAGGGCATTGGGCCTCGCTGGGCTCCAATACCGGCGCAGAATTATTCTGCGCCGGTATTGGGCTACCATTTCCGGCGCACAGAATGTGCACCGGTGATGGTAGCCTTTTAAGTGGCATTGCCGGCGCGGTCTGTGTGCGCCGGCAATGCTGACGTCGGTAGAGCCCCTGATTCTTGTAGTGACGGTAGAAACAAGAGAAAGAGGTCTGGAAAGGTCGAGAACAGTGTCTAGGCCCATCGGAACGGAATCCATTCCCCCCGAAAGGCGAGAAGTAGAAGAAGGGACGAGATCTATATCTAGACTCGCTTGAATCTCAGAGACGGACCCAAGCTCACTCACAGAAGGGAGGGAATCCTCACCAATCGGTAAACAGGGGTCAATCGCAGGCTCGTTCCCCTCAGGCTCACCATGAGGTGAGGGGACAATGTTAACCCCACTGATGTAAGCAGAGGAAGGGGAAGCTCCAGACTCAATCCTCTCGAAAACCAAACCGTCATAATCATCGTCCCCTACGGCAAACCTCGGAGTCCTATGACCTATAACTACAGAGTTTCCCTCAAAATTATCCATTATAGAAAGAATGGGGAGAAAAAGAAAGGAAAGACTAACCTTCAGAGATAGCAGGGAAAGCTTCAAGGAAATAGAGTAAAGATGGCGAAGAATCGTTCAAAAAATGATGATTTACAGACGAGCTTTAATTCTGAAGAAAAACCCTATTTAAAGGAGGGGAACACGCGTCCAACCATCGCGACACGTGGAGAGGGACGCGACGATCCAAGTCTCCCAAAGCCCGTTGGAACCCAAACATCCAGAAGTCCAACAGGTCAATTCTAGTAATAACCGCATCTCTTGGAATGGATAGGTCCACGAAGAGGCACGACGACCCGCGAAAAGAAGCCGCCGAGGGTCCGAAGCGCAACGAGACCTAAATGGAGTATTTTCTGAGGAGTCATGACCCCCAACTATTCCGTGACGATACAAGGATCAGGACGAGCGTCACGCCTCCGATTCGAATATCTACTATTCCCTGCACTAGACTTTCCGACCCAGGAAATAGGAGAAAACTGTAAAGGGTAAAAACAGCTCTCTTACGGGCCACGTTCACACTAGGCCGGTTCACATGGGGGCAGGCCCATCTGAACCATCATTAGAAGGAGCCTATCCTTCATGGGCCGAGTGAAAGCTCATTAAGCCTAGTCCCAGACTAGCCCAGTCGACGAGTCAATGATCAAGGAGACTATAAAAGGCAACCTGACCTATCAAATCAGGTATGTGGACCTAAAAACCATCAGTCATACATTTTGACCTAATCTCCCTTGCGGCACAAGGCATAATCTCACCTATCACCACCTAACTTGATCGTCGGAGGGTTCTCGGCCGGTACCACACCGGTGCCCTTCTGACCGTCGTACTTTATAGTGTTTTAGGTAGATTCTTCGCGAGGGACTAACACGTGACGCAGCGTGTTCAACCGTGTGGAGAAACCCATCACGAGAAATACCCCACACACTTAGTTTATGAACTCAATTTTTTTAAAAAAAATTCAATGATTTGAGCTTATTTGTAAAATAACATTACAATTTTTCATTCATGTTTATCACTATGCGTGTTATACATTTATCTTAATTCAATGAGAATATGATCGAAAGAAGAAATCTAACAACATAAGAAAACAAAAATTATGTATCATATTTTCATGAAATTCCAATTTATCTGTCATTAAAATGAAGTGTCTAACATAAATAACAAATCAGAATTAAAAAAAAAACATAATTCACTGAAATATAGATAACATATAAAATTAAATAAAACTTATCTTATTTAAAGATAATTTTCCAATTCTAAATGATAATACTAATAACAACACCAAAGAAATACACAATCCCAATCAGAAATGACACAACTTGTGCCACATGAGCAGCCACCTTCAACATTCCTATGAAATTCCACATTTTCTTCAGTAGGTTTCAAATTCAATCAATTGTGTAAAAATGGCAAATGTTTATTTATTTTTTTAACTTCAATTGACGATGAGATTTGGAATGGATGATCCTTCAATTATATAAGTAAGGATTGTGATGTGAAACCACGATCAGATTATGCTGTCTTGAACCAATGAATCTCCTTTAATTTTCGTTCAATTTTTTATGATTTATGATAATTTACACACACCAAAAAAATTTATTGGAAACTTAAAATTGATAGTATAGTGGAAAACTATTAGGAAATTAAGGTGTATTGAATGAGAATGAGAATTCTAATGATCTTAATATTCATTTCAATGGTATGCCAAGAGATTTTTTTTAATTATTAATATTACAAAATATTAAAAATTCAATTAATTAATTAAAGGGATAAAATGCAAAACATGTTGGGGAAAAACCACATTTCCCATATTCACCGCTAGAAATAAAGAAAAAACAGAGAAAAATAAAGAAACAAACACAATCAAACCATACAAGGATTTATACTGGTTCACCTAAATTGGCTACGTTCAGTTGCTATCGTTGTGGATTTCACTATGAAAAATCAAGAATTACAGTGAAAAATATCCAATACACTTAACCGTGTATTACGCTCAAAAAGCCCTAAAAAAGTAAACCCTTTCTTTTACAATATTTCTGATGTGGGGCGAGGCCGAGTCCACGGCCTCAGCAAGCAAATCCATGCTTGAATGGGAAATCCATCCCAAAGAACAAAGGGTTGAACCCTAAAGAGGAGAATAGTCTCTCTATTTGATTGATATTCAAATTGGATACAAGATAAGATGTTCTCATCAAATGAAACCTAAAGTGTGGCTATTTATAGCCTTACAATAAAAACCCTAATTTTAACCTAAAGTAATTAAAACTAATACTAATTAATTATACTAATTAATTACATCAAAGTAAACTAATTCTCTAATAAATAAACCTATACTAATTAACCTATTATGATTCACATCATACTACCACACCAAAAAAAATGAACTCGACCTCGAGTTCGGTCCGGCCGAAGAGAAGAAGACTCCAATTGAGAACGCGCGACGCACTTCTTCCCAAATCCAAAGTGGTACCAAAGTAATGGGCCACGAAGAAGGTGAAAATAGTAAACTCCATGGGAATTGTTTCCAACGAACCCACTTCTTGAAATTAAAATTGGAGAAGTAAATGGAAAAATTTTCATTTTTCTTAATTGGGTCAACAAGAAATGGGTCATAAAAATTAAATGTGAAATTGGGCTTTGGTGGAATTGGAATTGATGGGTTAAATGAGAATAAATTTGGCATAGGTGAAATTTTATTGGCTTGGCCCATTGGGATATCATCAGGAGCTTTAATGTGAATAAAAATTAAATTGGTCTTTGGATTTGAAGGGTCAGAGATGTGTTGATCATGTAAAATTGGATTTGAAGGAGGTGTGGGCTTGAATTGGAAGACAGGTACTTGGCCCATTAAGACTTCATCACAGGTTGCAATTAGGTTAATTTGTTGGAAAAATGAAGTCGTTTGTACGGCGCCTCCATAAGAAAAAACTATTTTGCTTTTCACCCTATTCACATCACAAATTTCCTCTTCCACCGCCGCTTGGAGTGCAAAACAACCATTGATGTCCTCCGAATCCTCATTTTCTTCTTCATCGACTTCTTCATCGGCGACGTTAGCGACTGAGTCAACCAACTGGATTTCAGTTTCAGTTGTTGTAATTTTGGCCTTAGTCTGTTCAATCGCAGATATTGTACTCGAAACGTCTGACTTTGCAGCTTCCTTGGTGTTCGTTTCTGCCACTGCCGATTCGAGATTGAAAAAGCCGGCGCCACCATCAACTACTTCTTCCTTGGTAATTTCTTCAATATGAACTACGTTTCTCTCCTCATCGTTGGCCGCTGTTTCGACTTTGCTCTCTTCAAATTCTGTGTCAACTACGATTTCAATTTCTTCATCTTCTTCCTCAATAACTTGACTGAATTCATCAACATGAAGAAGTTCATCGGTGGAAGTAGAAATAATTTGAGATTGACCAGTCGCCGGAATAATGACTTTTGGCAATATAGAATCACGCCGGAAGTTCAAATCTAGACTAATCTGAATATTCCGAAGTAGTTTACTGATTTTTGCTTTTGCTATCGGGTCCAAGCCCATTGGTAATCAATTTTTGAAGAGATGGGATGATGATGGCTGTTTGATTTTATTTTTTTTAAATGTGTGAACAGTAACAGAGATAAGAGAAATTGGGTTGGATGAGTTTGATTTTCTGGAATAAACGATGGGTTGTTGTTTGATGAAGAAGATGATGGATGGAATGTTGGGTATGAAAGCTAATGAGAGCCTAAAATGTGAATGGGGGGCGATGGATAGTAGTGAAATTAACGGAATGACAACTTACTAATATGTTGATGAACGAAGAACAAACCGGCTGAATCCACCTCCGATTTAGATTCTTCAAATCCGACCACCTCGATGAATCGGACCTCCCGGAGCGGCGAGGCTCTGATACTAACTGATGTGGGGCGAGGCCAAGTCCACGGCCTCAGCAAGCAAATCCATGCTTGAATGGGAAATCCATCCCAAAGAACAAAGGGTTGAACCCTAAAGAGGAGAATAGTCTCTCTATTTGATTGATATTCAAATTGGATACAAGATAAGATGTTCTCATCAAATGAAACCTAAAGTGTGGCTATTTATAGCCTTACAATAAAAACCCTAATTTTAACCTAAAGTAATTAAAACTAATACTAATTAATTATACTAATTAATTACATCAAAGTAAACTAATTCTCTAATAAATAAACCTATACTAATTAACCTATTATGATTCACATCAATTTCTCTCTCACCAAAGCCCTCTCCGAACCTAATACAAATACACTCTCAGTATTTTTGGGATACATTTGCCAACAAAAGGTTGTTTCTATTTATAATACAAATAGTCTTGGTCACCAAGTAAAATCCAATGGTCATAATTCATCCTTGCCTACCAAGCAAATCCTATAGCCACAATTAAGACTTTGTCTCACCAAGCAAACTTGCGAGCAAAGTTTAGGGCTTTATCAATAATTTCATACACTTGCCAAATCCCAATAAAACACACCCCTGTGGTTTTGATCAAATGCAAAACACACCCTTGTGGTTTGAAAATGAATATTTATACCCATGTAGTTTCAAAATTGTGCAAATTGACTCATTCCCGTTACATCTTTGATTTTCTTTTAGTCATAACTTTTGCGTTTGAACTCCGATTTGAATGATTCAAGATGTTTTGAAATCATCGTTTTGAACTCTACGTTGTAGTCACAAAAAATTATAAATTATCAGTATATAAAATTGTTTACGACTTCAACCCAATCTAATATATTGATGATGATAACTCTTTTTATATGCTAATGATTTCTAAGTTTTTAAGTGACTATAATGTAGAGCTGGAAACGAGGATTCCAAAACATCTTGAACGAAGAGTTCAAACCCAAAACTTTATTTGTACCCTTGTCGTCTTTATTTGAAAATTCTAAATTTTGATTTATTACTCAGTTTATGAACTCAATTTCTTGTTTAAAAATTTAATGATTTGAAATTATTTTTAAAATAACATTACAATTTTTTCATTCATGTTTATCACTATATAAGTGTTATACATTTATCTTAATTCAATGAGAATATAATCGAAAGAAGAAATCTAACTACACAATAAAACAAAAATGTGTATCACATTTTCTTCCAACTCAGAATACCAAATCAGTATGAAAAGTTTCAAATTAGAAAGGAAAAAAAAAAAAAATTCACTGAAATATATATAGCATAAATTAAATAAATCAGATCTTATTTATCACTCTAGGTGTTATGCATTTATGGGAAATTCTATTGGGTGACGGATTTTTATGCAATATTTGTAAAAATATCAACTCAAAAAAGTATTTGTAAATATAACAATGATTTATGTGTTTATCCGTGATTAACAATGATTTATGTGTTTATCAGTGATAAACTAGTGATAAACATAATGTAAAAATATATAATTCAATGTTTATCACTGATAAACTCGATCAAAATTTACTATATTTGTAAATATTTTTTTAGACTTTTATTTTTATAAATATTACTAAAAAAATTTATTAGATTTGCAAATGTCTTAATTTAATGAGAATATGTTCGAAAGAAGAAATCTAACAACATAATAAAACGAAAATGTGTATCACATTTCCTTCTAACTCCAATGTCATTAAAATGAACTGTGTAACATAAATTCCAGATCAGAATAAAAAGTTACAAATTTTTTTCTTTAAAAAAGAAACAAGAATTCACTGAAAATATATATAGCATAAATTAAATAAAACTTATCTTATTTAAAGATAATTTTCCAATCAGTAATTTATCATTTTCTAAATGATAATACTAATAACAACACCAAAGAAATACACAATCCCAATCAGAAATGACACAACTTGTGTCACATTAGCAGCAACCTTCAACATTAATCCTATGATATTCGGCATCTTCTTCAGTAGGCTTCAAATTCAATCAATTGTATAAAAATGGAAAATGATTTTTTTTTTAACTTCAATTGACGATGAGATTTGGAAAGGATGATCCTTCATTTAAATAAGTAAGGATTGTGAAACCACGCTCAGATTATGTTGTCTTGAATTAGTGAATCTCCTTTAATTTTCATTCAATTTTATGATTTGTGATAATTTTACACCCACCAAAAAAATGTATTGGAAACTTAAAATTGGTAGTAGTGGAAAACTATGGGAATTCAAAGTGTATTCAATGAGAATGAGAATTCCAATGATCTTAATATTCATTTCAATGGGATGCCAAAAGATTTGCCTTTTTTTTTTATAAATCAAAAATTAAATTAAGTAATTTAATTTAATTATAACTGATTATCCTATACCTGTTCGTCTGCATTTTTGTGACTATTCTGATTCCCCATGAAATAGTATTTAAATTATATAAAAAAAAATCAACTCAAGTGTAATCCATTCATTAAAATCAAGAAGGGAAACAATGTCTACCCCTACCACTACCGGACCTCAACTAAGTTTGAAGCTTTTTGTAGACAAAAAAAGCAAGAAAATTCTATTTGGTGAAGCGGACAAGAAGTTCATTGACTTCCTCTTCACCATACTTGCTCTTCCTGTCGGAACCATCCTCAACCTCGTCTCTAAAGAAGACGTCGTCGGGCCGCTCGGAAATATTTACCACAGTTTCGACAACTTGGATATCGACTATCTTCTTCCAAATCAGAACAACAAAGGCAACCTGCTAATGCCAAAAGTTCCAATCCTTCAATCTCAAGTTCCTCTCATCTTGCCTGTTAAATCATCAGCACCAGAGGGCTATTATAGATGTAGTAAGAATTCCTGCGATAGTCGTAGTAGTTATGTTGCTACTAAACCAAATGCAAGTTGTCCTTCATGTGAAAGATATACTATGAATTCTGCTGTAACATATGTATACTCACATGATGAGACGAAGGAAGCAAGTTCGAGTGATGAAAGAGGTTACGTGAAAGGGATGGTTACGTACATGGTGACGGATGATCTTACTGTCAAACCAATGTCCTCCGTTTTCATTGTTTCTATGATCAATGAGTTTAATGCCGGGTTTGTTGAAGCTACTTGGATAAGGAACAGGTATATGAAAACCACAGCACATAAAATATTAAAGATTCTTCCTCTTTTTTTATTTTATTAAGTTTTATTGATATTTAAAAATTCAAATATATCATATATTATGTATTTGTTTGGTTTGAGTAAATGAAAGTTTAAAAACAACCGGTTTGGATAAATGAAGGTTTAAAAACCAAATCAAACCAGTTTGGTTTGGATATATTCTCCCCTAATTATATCAAATGTATAGATGAGACTTGTGAATTAGTTAAATAAAATATATAATATAGATACATAATCCAATAAAAATAGCCCGCATCAGAAATAGAAAGTAACAAGTTATACCTGGGTGAGGAGACAGACGAATCCAATACATACACCTTTTTTATCATTAAAAAAGTGATGGAAAAGAAAATAACATCCATAACAGCAGAAAAAGGTTTGTCAGGCAACAAAATTATACTTTTCTTTCAGATTAAATTAAATGTAATGGTTGTAGTAAGTGTGATAATCTTAGCTCACTCAAATGGAAAGTCTTGGAGTTTCTCTTCTCACGTGCAAGTGAAGCAATCTAGTCTCAAAAGGAAGGTTAATTACTCAGCTGATGAAGAAGAGAAAGCAAGTAACGGAAAAGCGTTTTTTCTGTTACTTCATGCTGCAGCTGTCAAATCTGTTTTTTAGCATACTCATTTCCTTGTATATAAGGCTGAATGTCTAGCCCTTATTGGAGGTTGGTTGATTTCAGTTTTGTAAGAGTGAGAGACAGAAAACTTGTATACATTTTCGAAATAGTTTGATAATTGATTGCAAATTGTTCTTAGTTTTCTTGTTATTCGTGAGTTTGGTTTATCATGTAAAAAAAAAACAAAAACAAAATATTGAAGCTTAAGTGCAAAAGATCATTATAAGCAAGCAATGATTAATGATGCCTCAACCCTTCCAAAAGCCGCATTAACGTTCATTGTGATGGTAAAAGCTGCAGAGATTAGGTGGGTTATGATCCTGATACGCTCTGTCCTTTACGCAATCATTGTATGTCTCATAAGGTAAATAAAGTATGTAAACTGCCAAGTGAAGAGAAGGCAGAAGAATCCGCAAGTGAGGAGTTTAAGTCAGTTACTTACATGGTGACGGATGATTTGAGAGTGAAGCCATTGTCTTCTGTTTCTGCCATTTCCAGTATCAGTCCGCTGAATGAGTTTAGCATGAAGGATCTGGGGTGTTTGGAAGAGAAGGTTGTCCATTTGAATTTGAACAAGGTAATATGCAATGCAATGATGAGTGTTTATTTTGCTTCATTCTAAAACACTCTGTTTTGATTTATATATGTGTTATTGTGTTTGTTGTGGTGTAGGTTTTGAAACTGTTGACGACCTCGACACATTCGACGACTGTTCTTACAGACATATTCCTTTGGAAGAAATTTGAAAATTAGATATTTTCATAGTTCTAATCCACACTGAGGGAATAACTGAAAATTATTGACGTGATTTTTGCTATCTCTTCTACTTTTCCCTTCAACATAAATATCCTTTTATAAATGCTCAAGTTATCCTTACTTTCTTATATGGTTCATCTTCATTAAATCAAATATATTTGTGAAACTTGTGTATTTATTAAATATAATAAAGAGAATCTAATAAAAGTAGACCATGTAAGGTAAGAGTTGTATTTAGTGAGGAGATAAGCTCTATTCTAACAGAAATACATATAGTAGATTCATTCATAACGTATGGAGTGAAGGACAATGTTTTGATCATTAAAATAAGTATAGGAAAAGAAAAGAACATGAATAACAGCAAAAGGTTGGTCAGGAATCAAAATTATACTTTTCTTCCACATTAAATGTTAAAAGAAAATATTAAGTCCAAGTGATCATTATAAGCAAGCAAAGATTAGTGCCCCAACCCTTCCAAACAATAAAGATTAATATATGTTATTACAGAATAAAATCTATTTATTGCCTGTATCTATCAAATAGGATGGATTTTTACTGTTTATGGTCCCCTTTTTTTTTCTCAAGCAAAGTATATTAGAACAAATATTACTTTTTGCTTGCATTGATACTTCGTTTTTTAACTTTAACTTAATGAAAAAAAATTTGTAGTATATATAGGGTCCGTTTCGTATAACTGCTCCTAAAAATGTTTCGAGTTAAACATTTTAAAAGAAATATTAATAAAGGTTTTCATCTAAAAACAGTTGAGTTAAGTATTTTAAGCGAAATACTGGTTTATGAACATTTTTGGAAGAATCACAAATCAAGTATTTTATCTAAAAACACATTTTAGTATACTTAAGTGTTTTTAGATGAAACGCTTAATTAATATTTATTCTAAAATATTTTACTCAAAACACGTTTAGATGAAGTTGTACCAAACGGATCTGTAATTAGATTGAATTACTTCAAGAAAAAACGATTAACTGGATCAACCCTTGGGGCTTAGTCTTAACATATACTTTGTCTTGCATGCAAGAAACTAAAAGTATAATGATTTTTTTTAATCAAATATCATGACAAACTATAAAAGAAAAGACTGGATTCAAAACATAGCCAAAATCCCACTATCCTTCTTTGAAATAAATGGCCAAATTAGACATGAAGATTCTGATACACAGACGGGACATAAACTTCCTCTTCAACCTTCTTTCTCTCCCACTTGCTTCCGTCGTCATGTTTCTCACCGACACTCCTGACGACTCTCCCGGTTGCTTGAAGAACCTCTACGGCAGCGTCCAAGACTTGAACGACACATATATCGAGTCATTCCAAACCAAAGACAGTCTGCTCAATCCCAAAGTACACGTTAGTGGGACTCTTGATCTATTGTCTTTGCCTAGCATTGAAACCTCAAGATCAAAGGAACTTTACATTTGTGAGGCCGATAGATACGGTAAATGTCGAGCTCAAGTGGCTGGCGAGCCTAAAACAATATGTCCTTGGTGTAGATAGATCGAACATGAATCGTAAGGCAACATATTCATATATGGAAGGAGAAAAGGAAAGAGAAGAAGGAGGGTACGTGAAAGATACTGTTACGTACATGGTGATGGATGATCTGAGTGTGGAACCTATGTCCGCCATTTCTAGTATTGCAATGCTCAATAAATTCAAAATTCAGAATGTGGGTGATCTTGAAGAAAAGGTTGTTACTTTAAATGCCATTGAGGTAAATTTACAAACATGTGGTGGGCAACTCTGATTTTTCATTTTCCTTATAAATGAAATATAAGCTTCATTTTATGACATTGAATCAAACTTCTGGGCTATATTGTCAGGGTTTAAAATTGCTTAAGGCAGCTTTGGAGTGCAAAACCGTTCTCACCAACGTTTTCCTTGGATCTAAGCCGATAACAGTGACAGGATGAAATTTTTTAATATAATGGCTAATTTTAATTTAGAGTAAAAATGTCATAATGGCCACTTTTTGCCTCTCTTTTTTTCTAATAGCTATGACTTTATTTTTTTTTTTTTTTAGCTACCTCCAAAGGTAAAAAGATTAAAACACCCTTGATGTCAAATCACTCCCTCTCTCCTCTCTCTTCCCCCCCTTTCATTCCGTCCTTTCTTTCTTTTCTTTTTTCCTCTCTCTCCCTTCCAATCCATTCAATTTCTTTTTTTTTTCCTTTTTTTTTAATATTAATATCTCTCTCTTATCTCTCCCTATCCCTACTTTTCATATTTATTTTTAAATTTTTTCCCTCCAATTTTTCCCCCTCATTCCCCCCCCCCCCAATTTTCTTCTATATATTAGAATTTCTCTCTCCCCCTCATTTTTTTTTTCATTTTTCTCTAATTTTTCTTCCATCTCTCTCATTTCTTCTTCCATCTATCTCATTCTTTCTATTTGTTTTTTCAAAAACCTACATTTTTTATCTTATACAAATGTTAATCTCACAAATTTTGTAACACTTTTTTTAATTACTATATTTCTACTTAATTTCTTCCCGATCTCGTTTTTTCATAAATATATTTCAACGTTTTTTATTCCGAATCTCAAAGATCTAAACCAAAATAAGCATGGATTTGACGAAAGTTAATATACATATTTTGTTTGATTTATGTCTTTTTGTTGTTTTATGTAATATACATAAATTCTTAATATTTTGTTTTATGTTATACATGTAATGCATGCAATATACGTAATATACATATTTTGTCTCTCAATGCTTTGCATTTTGCGTAATGTATTGTCCGTACTATTCGTACCATACGTAATATACATTTTTTGTAGTATGTTTAAATATATATTTCTTGTAATATACGTGTTATACACAACTATGCGTTTTTCTTGATATACAATGCTTATACATTTTTTTGTCTCAATGCTTCTGTGTATGCTTAATGTACATGCACTATACATACTATACATAATATACATTTTTTCGTGGTTTGTTTTAAATATATACTTTGTGGTCTCTCGTTACATTCTTTGTTTTTGCTATACGATTTGTAATATACGTAATATACTTTTTTTCGGTCCTGGTTTAAATATATATTTTTTTGTAATATACTCGCTATACATAACTATGTGTTTTTCTTGATATACAGTCGGTACTACACGCAATATACGTACTATACACACCTATGAGTTTTTCTTGATGGTCTGTTTAAATATATATTTTTTTGTAATATACGTGCTATACATAACTATGTGTTTTTTTTGATATACGGTCTGTACTACACGCCATATACGAAATATACGTACTATACACACTTATGAGTTTTTCTTGATGTACACCCACTTTCTTTTATGTTCATTCTATAATATACGTAATATAATATATATTTCTTTTTGTTTTGTTTGCATATTAAGTATCTTTTTTTGTACATTTAGTATTATTCAATTAACACTCTTTTTGTTTTTCATTTGCAGGTTATATGGCATGTATATTACGTATAGCACGTACAAATGAAACACTATGGACGCTATACGAACACTAAGGACGCTATACGAATTATACCAAAATAATAAACTAAAATGAATCTATAAAATTGAATTAAAAATTGAAATATGTAGTATGAAATCAAAATGCAAAAATAATAAAAATATAAAACATATACTAAATACATTAAACACTATGGACGCTATACGAACTATACCAAAATCTGGGGAAGAAAGAATGCATTGGGAAAGAAAAATGTCGAATCAGTCAGCCGTACGTGTCGGATATATCAGACTATATCTGCCATACGAAAAGGGCAAAATAGGTATATTGAAAAATTGAATAGTAAAAGTGGCTAGTCTCAATATTTAAAAAAAAATGTGGCTACTTTAACCTTTTTGATGCAAAAAGTGGCTATCTAGATTTTTCCACCTTTAATTTATCTAATTCATTGTACTTTTTATTTTGGTAAATAATCAATTATACTCCAAAATTTTTACTGTCAATTTAATTCTTGAACTTTTCACTTTAATAAACATCAAATAGAACTATAAAATTACTGAGAATTTAGTTAGTAAATCACAAAAGATCAAGGGTGTACAAAGTCCAATAATTTATTGAATTGGAAAAAACTGGTTGTTTCAGTAATTTTTAAAAATTTTCCTATTTTAGTAAACATTTTTTTCAGTTATTTCAAACATCCCAAAAAATAGGTTAATAAAAGGAAATTTTTTTATGTAATATTTGTAAAAATATTTTACAAATATAACAATTTGTATCATGTTTATTAGTGATTAACATTTATTTATGTGTTTATCAGTGATAAATTTAGTGTAAAAATTTGTAATTCAATGTTTATCACTAATAAAACCGGATCAAAATTTACTATATTTACAAATATTTTTTAGCTTTTATTTTTACAAATTTTACTAAAAAATTTACTAGATTTGTAAATGCCCTTTAATAAAACCTGTGGTCCCAAATGTACAGTTTTTTTTTTCAATTTCATCTCTAAAGTTTCAAAAGTTTAAATTTAGTCCATAACATTTCAAATTGTTTCAATCTCGTTTGTGACCATTAACAACGTTTCAAGCTCTTAACACAAAAAAACTTTGTTTTTTTTATTATTTGTAATTCACACCAACACATCAAAAATTTTGTTTTTTTTAAATGATTCATTACTTCTAGTTAAGGCTTCAAACAATGTTAATGGACGGATTACATTCAAATTATAAAACAATAAGGGTTAAATTAAAACTTTTACTTTTGCAAAAAAATAAATTGAAACTTTTAAAATCCATTAAGAATAAAAATTAAAAAAAAAGCTACATATATCAGTGAAAAAAAAGTTTTTGACAAAAAAAATTATTTAACACGAGTATAAATATTAATGTTTAAGAAAATAGCTTCATTAATAATTGCAGGGTGTATATCGAAGAAAAATAAAGTGTAAATATCATATTTAAAATTAGTTGAAAAAACAAAGGCCATTCTTACATACCTTAAATTATATTAAAGTGTATTCAATATTATCAAAGACTTTAAACTCAAATAATTCAATTCTAGTTCTCAAACTCTAATTCAATTTTTTTTAATGTTCGCGTTAATAGCAAAAAAATATATCAAATCAATTTTTATTAACAAATTTAATAATGAAAACTAAAAAAAAATATCTATATATATATATATATATATATATATATATATATATTGTTGTTGCCTAAAAATGGATAGCTTCCACGTAGGCAACGAACTTAATTTATGGGACGAGTCGGAGGTAGTGCGCTGCTTCGACGGCGTGCTACGTAGGTACCTGCACAGGAAAGGAAAAGAGCACCGGTGTGGTGTCGGCCTAACACCCTCCGATGCTAAAGTCAGAGCAAGCAGAGCTAGTGTGCCAGAGAGTAGTAGTAGAGATTAGTTACCTAATGAATGAATTCCTTCTCCTATTTATAGGAGATTAGGTTGATGACATCATCGTGCCACGTGTCACTTCGGGATTGGGCTATGTGTTGCTTCTCAATTACGTGTCGCTTGTGGGTTGCGCCGCGTGTCGTTTCCCAAGTGGATACTTGTATTCAATCTTAAGTATTAGGTCTATGTCGAAGACTGCGTAGCCAGGTCTTTTCAGGTGCATGGACTTTATGCCTAGGTACCACGGTCAGACGAGGTGCTTTGGACCAGGTGCTTCGGACCAGGTGCTTCGGACCAGGTGCTTCGGACCAGGTGCTTCGGACCAGGTGCTTCGGACCAGGTAGAGGTGCTTTGGACCAGGTGCTTTAGACCAGGTGCTTTAGACCAGGTGCTTCGGACCAGGTGCTTCGGACCAGGTGCTTTGGACCAGGTGCTTTGGACCAATTTTGTCAAGTTGTAAAATTCCACGTGTAATCCAATTTCACCCCACAACAGAGGCCCCCTACTCCCGAGTTGAGTTGAGATGCGAGTTCAATGCTACTTGGGAGTATTCTTTCAAAGCGGAATTTTACCTTAGTCAATTTCTTGAAAATATTCAAAGTGTTGAGGTATGTAGCTTGAATTTTCCGTTGCAATCATCAAAATTTTGAGAGTTTGTAGCTTGAATTTTCTCCCTTGGTAACTTGAATTTTTTGTCATAATTTTTTTTTTGAGAAAATAAGAAAATACTAAGTGTTGAAGCTTGGTAGGTTGAATTTTCTGTCTCTGATCATTTTGGAGTTGGGTTGTATGTCCAAGTCGTCATGTTTCATCATCACATACTTCGCCCCCTTTGATTTTAAAAGTAAAAATTCTCTTGAAATCAAATATATTAAAATTGTCTAGCTTTCATTGAAGAAAAAATTACAAAATTTGAAAGAAAAATGAATTAATAACAAGTGTAGAGAGGAAAGAGTAAGAAAAAGGAAGAAAAATTAAAAAAAAAATGTAGTGGGAGGGGTTCCCAGACCCGCGGGTCAAAACCTGACCCGCGGGGGGGGTCGCGGGTCAGGTTTTGACCCGCCCCTTTCCTTTCTTTTCCCTGCGCTGACGTCGACGCAGCTTTTTTTTTTTTTTTTTTTTTTTTTCCAGCAGTTTTTCATTTTCTATTTTCCTTCTCACTTTTTTTTTTTTTCTCATCCTTCCTTCCTTTTTTTTTTCAACCAAACTCAACTTCGTTTCTAAGAGTTAATTTCTCGTTGAGTCTTGATATGGTTTGATTTTTCTTTAAATTTTCTAAGTGTTGCTTTGTAGGTGTAGTAGTCTTACACCCTTAGTAATTTAGAATTTTCCTTAATTCCTCTACGAGCCTTGTACTCCTTAGTAGACTTAGAATTATTTTGTTGTTTTAAATTCTTCTTCCAGGTGCGGCTCGTGCGAGCCCTACACTCCCTGGTAGACTTAGAATTTTTTTATTTAGCTCTTCCACCGTGGCGGACTTAGAACTTTTTAGTCGTTTTAAATTCTTCTACCTGGTGCGGCTCGTGCGAGTCCTGCACTCCCTGGAAGACTTAGAATTTTTTTATTTAGCTCTTCCACCGTGGCGGACTTAGAACTTTTTAGTCGTTTTAAATTCTTCTACCAGATGCGGCTCGTGCGAGCCTTGCACTCCCTGGTAGACTTAGATTTTTTTTTTATTTAGCTCTTCCACCGTGGCGGACTTAGAACTTTTTAGTCGTTTTAAATTCTTCTACCAGGTGCGGCTCTTGCGAGCTCTGCACTCCCTGGTAGACTTAGAATTTTTTTTATTTAGCTCTTCCACCGTAGCGGACTTAGAACTTTTTAGTCATTTTAAATTCTTCTACCAGGTGCAGCTCGTGCGAGCCCTACGCTCCCTGGTAGACTTAGAATTTTTTTTATTTAGCTCTTCCACCGTGGCGGACTTAGAACTTTTTCTTTTTGTTCTTCCACCTAGGCGGACTTAGAACTTTTTGCTCTTCCACCTTGATGGACTCAGAACATTTTTAATTTTGTTGCAGTAGAATCGCATAGTTGGCCCCCACTCGAGTAGAGTTTTATGTCTTGAAATCTAGCTCGAGTCTAATTTTTCTCGAATGATCTAACTCTCATGAATGCAATAAATAGAAAAAATATAATTTTATTCATTTCATTTTCGAACTCTTACAATAGAAGACTTTATTGGAAATAAAAATTGCAATAAATTAAATTGTTGAAATAAAATCTATGTTGCTTGACATCTTCATAGGTATTGTAGAGTCTTTTAGATGAGGCCAATACCTCAGTGACCCAACATGGTCCTTTTGAAAGCTTGGACTCCTTTTCAATAGTCGGGCCCCCGAATATGGTTCCTACTTCGCCAATTGCAAAATTTTATCATCACGGTCCTGATCTTCCTCATCTCTTTTACTTCTTACAAATTCTTTCAAGTACCCTTTTTGAATTAGGGTTTCAATTTCTTCCTTGAGATCGAAGCAATCGGAGGTGGTATGCCGGTGGTCTTTATGGAAGAGGCAATACTTGTTTTTGTTCCTCTTATTTGACGCCATCATCCTAGCGGGCCACCTCACTATGTTTTTGTCTTGGATCTCCATGAGTAGTTCTTCAATTGGGACCGTGGTGGGAGTGTATTTTTTAAATTTACTAGGAGGAAGACTCTGTTTATCAAGTTGGTCTCCTGACCTTTTCCTTTTTCGTCATCATGACGTTCGAGTACTCAGGAAAGGTCTTACTGCTGTGTCTCTCTTTTTGTGCTCCGATTGTTTGCTAATACCTCCCTCATCCTGGAGCTTTTCTTGCACTAAGTAATTCTCCAAAGACTCATGTACTTTTGAGCCCTAGCAAGAAGCTCGGTGTAAGTACTGGTGTCTTTTTACCAAGTGACCATAAGAATTTTTCATCTTTTAAGTCGGCCATCATAGCGATTAGAGCTATGTCATCACCGTAACCTTGGACCTTCAATGCCTCACTTGTTAAATCTTACTACGTAGTCTCGGAGGCTCTCCTCGACTTCCGACGATACGCAAAAGGTGCGTGGCCGGTTTCTTATGATCTCTTCCACCAAGGAACCGAGTTACAAAAGATCGAGTGAGGTCTTTAAATGAAGAGATAGACCTCGGCTTGAGTCGTTCTGTACCAACCGCGAGCAGGGCCTCCTAATGTAAGGGGGAATGCCCTACACTTGATAGCATCTCGGACTCCCTGGAGCTCCATCCAGGTCCGAAACGAATCGACATGCTCGATTGGATCCTTTGAACCATCATACGTGGTCATAGTTGGCATTTTAAACTTGGTCGGAAGCTCCACCTCCATTATGTCATCACCGAATGGAGGCTCGGTTCTTTCGAGTAGATCTTCTAGTGCAAGAGGGGTCTTTCCTCTATATTCTTTCTTCATATGACCAAGTTGATCTTGGAGTTTTTTCAATTCTGGTGCCCAAGGCTGGGCACTTTCTGCAGTAGACTTCACAACATCTGAATGTTCCTTTCTCTTTTGATTGAGAACTTCTCTGAGGTCGGACCTTCGTTTCTGACTAGGTTGCTTGTTGCGATAAGAGTTATAAGAGGAGGAGGAATTGTCCTGGATATTTAGATTTGACTTCCTCTTTGAACCACCTTTCTCATGATTCAGCGATTCTCCTATGCGTTCTATAGGTTCTTTATCTTTCTTGGATTGGACTTCTTGATTGTCAGTAGGGGATTGATGGTCAGTTCTCTGTGTAAGGATTTCGAGTACTTTAGCAAGATCTCGATTCACACCTCGGACTTGTTCTTCTAGAGCATCAACCCTTCCATCAGGCATTGACATAACTCTTTCCACTTCTTGATTTTCATCAACTTGTTGTAGCTCCCTAGTGCTACGAGTTTGATTTTTCAGTATTACGAGGGTTACGGTTTTCACCGTCTTGAGAACATCATCGTGTTGTCGACCTCTCACGACCCATCCTTGATGGTAGAGCACTTAGTTATATACTCTCCCCACAGACGGCGCCAAATGTTGTTGCCTAAAAATGGATAGCTTCCACGTAGGCAACGAACTTAATTTATGGGACGAGTCGGAGGTAGTGCGCTGCTTCGACGGCGTGCTACGTAGGTACCTGCACAGGAAAGGAAAAGAGCACCGGTGTGGTGCCGGCCTAACACCCTCCGATGCTAAAGTCAGAGCAAGCAGAGCTAGTGTGCCAGAGAGTAGTAGTAGAGATTAGTTACCTAATGAATGAATTCCTTCTCCTATTTATAGGAGATTAGGTTGATGACATCATCGTGCCACGTGTCACTTCGGGATTGGGCTATGTGTTGCTTCTCAATTACGTGTCGCTTGTGGGTTGTGCCGCGTGTCGTTTCCCAAGTGGATACTTGTATTCAATCTTAAGTATTAGGTCTATGTCGAAGACTGTGTAGCCAGGTCTTTTCAGGTGCATGGACTTTATGCCTAGGTACCACGGTCAGACGAGGTGCTTTGGACCAGGTGCTTCGGACCAGGTGCTTTGGACCAGGTGCTTCGGACCAGGTGCTTTAGACCAGGTGCTTCGGACCAGGTGCTTTAGACCAGGTAGAGGTGCTTTGGACCAGGTGCTTTAGACCAGGTGCTTTGGACCAGGTGCTTTGGACCAATTTTGTCAAGTTGTAAAATTCCACGTGTAATCCAATTTCACCCCACAACATATATATATATATATATATATATATATATATAAATATATAAGTAAGACACTTAATTTAAAGTTATTAAATTCAGAATTAGAGTAAAAGTGAAGATGAAATATATATATTAACTTAATTATCATTAATTCAATTAAAATAAAAAAAATATATAGAACACAAGAATATTAAATACTCATTTCATGCATAAAGCCTCGATCTCAGAAAAACAGAAGGGTAATAATTTATTCCTTAGCTGCACTGCACTCCTAAGTTGGGTTATCGAAGCATCGTCAAAACTTAAGTATATATTACAGAAATCTAGAACTAAACAAAGGCTTCATTCACATCATCATCAAACCAAATGGGTGAGAATCGAGAAATTATTTAAGGTGGCGGGCATAATGAGGCTGGTTCCTCTTTGTCCGCCCTTGTCGTTTATTATATATAATTTATATATACTAATTCTTTATCTCTTTTAAACCAAGTGGGCACAGACCGGGTTTTTTTTATTATATTTATTCAGCGGTTCTTTTCTCTAGATAACAAGGCACCATGCACCATTAAAAAAAAATATTTATTAAGTGAAATAGTGCAGGTCAAAAAAAGTGCAGGTGATATTTAATTTAAGCTTATAGATGGGGTTTTTTTTTTTTTCAAATTGAGTAGGATAAAAGACAATTATATGAAGAAAAAAAAATATATAAATCAGTTTTATCCTTAAATTTTTTATTATATTAATTTTTTTATTTATTTCTAAATTACAACCATTAAAAATAAGAGAAAATACTTCCAATATATTTCTTTCTACCTTAATTTTAAATATAGTAAATATTTTTTCAAAAATAATATTTTTTTTTCATTAAATTAATGAATTTATTGTAATTTGTTTCTTATATATTACATAATAGTGAATTTTATTGTTTTTTTCTATGATAGTGATTAAAATGTTTTAAAATAGAGGCAAATAATTTTTAAATTTTTAATTATTTTGTCATATTATTTGATTTTTAAATTTGAATTGTATAGCCAACTCATCCTTAGCTTGTAAATTTGTGGTTTAGGTAATGATTTATTTTAATTGACAACTATGATAATAGTAATTGGTAAAATGGTTGACAAATTGATTTTGGCTTTATTTCATTGATCATTGCCTTTTGTATTACCTCTCCTATTGCACTCAAGCATATTATTAGAGTGGTTTTATATTTTGCTCTCGTTTTATTTATTCTCTTATGAGATTTCATTCTAGAGAGTTCTTTGCGAGTATAACTGCTTTTACACTTACCATACTTGCATGTTAGTGATTCTTGAAGAAGAACTATACTTAAAATATAATTGAGGGAGTTCGGTTGATACTTTACCAAAGGAAGGGAAGTTTCTTAAATCGAGATCTACAAGGGGAGCTTGTAGATCACCCGACTTTAAAGATCGTCATCAACAACGAGCAAACTCAATTCAAGAAAAATGGAGTTTTTCTTGTTCATATTAATGTTGCTTTTAATTGGTTGTAAATTTGACATTAATCTTTCTAGTGGATTTTTTTCTCTAAGCGTGGTCTCGTGGGTTTTCTCTAATTAGTTTCCCACATTAATCATTTTTATGTGTCATTCCCTTCCCATTAATCTTTAAAGTGTTGAGTTTTATTCATTATATATTCTGCCGACAATTGCAACTTCACGTCACTGTCGCAATCTTTAATAATTTTTTTTACTAAATGTTTGATTCGTAATTTCTCGTAATTTCCCAAGTAAATTGATATAAAAACAAATTGTTATTTAATTATACGAGATTAGGTCACTTTCATATTAAGAAGTTTAGTGATACGAAACTGATGAAGCATGAAGCTACTCAAACCAAATCCATGACTTAAAATAGAAAATCCAACCCAAAAGAGACAACTCTCACTACAAAAAAACTGTCAATTTGCGACCATGAAATTGCGACCAAATGGTCGTTTTTGTCTATAATGCGACCAAAAAAGCGACAAAATAAGTGGTAGCCAAAAAGCTGGTCGGTCCGAAATTTATGCGACTGGATAGTCACAAATATACGACCATAAATGTTTGGTAGCAAAAAAGTCAACCTTTGAAAATACGACCATATGGTCGCCTAAAATGTGACCAATTGGTCACATAAAAAAGTGACCAAATGGTCGTATTTTATGTGACCAAATGGTCACTTTTAGACTCAGTCAAAATACGACCAGATGGTCGCGTGAAAAGTGACCAGATGGTCGCATTTAAGATTTTTTTTTTAAATTTAAATTTCAATAATTAGTTAATTAGTTAATTAATTAGTAATTATTTATTATTTATTTAATTAATATTAAAATTTAATAACAAAAAATTGGAATTAAAATAAAAAATATATATATATCAAATATTCAAAAAATGTTCTAGACAGACGAAAGCATCCTAGAACTACTGGGGAGGGGCGGGGGGTGGCGGAGGAGGCGTCGATGATGAAGGGCCGCCGCCTAGGGATCTGAAGTACACGGCCAAAGCTGCTGCGACCTGGCCCTCGACCCGTGCCTGCATGTCGGCCTCAATGGCAGCAACTCGAGAAACGAAGTCCTCGCGCATAGCGTCCATGCCCGCGCGCAGCTGCTGCTCAACCGGAGAAGGGCCGGAGCTAGTGCTCGCTCCGCTCCGCTAAGGCCGGGGCACATCTGCGTAAAGGCGTCGCCCGTGCGAGCCGAGCCCAGGAACCGATCCATCAGGCCGAACCCCTCCAGCAGCCTCCAAGAACGCCTCTCTACGGTCCTCCCGAGTCAGGTTGTGAGTCTGGTGTGGGCAACCGCTGACTCAATGACTCCATGAAACGTTCCTAAACATTTAAAATTCAGAAAATAAAATAGTTAATATATAAGTTAGGAAAAATTTTAAAGAAAAAATAATAATTGAAAAAATTATTAAATACCTGAACTGCTTTCGCCTTATCGTTGACGAACGTCCCGTCCTTCTTCGTGTGAAGAACGCGGTGCAGCTCATCAGGCGGGACGGGGCGCCCGTGCTTCACTTCCTAAAAAATTAAAGATTGAAGAATAAAACATAATAAATTAATAAGTAATTGAAAAAAGAAAACGAGAAAAAAGTACGTAAGTAAGAAAACGACGAAAAAAAACTTACCAATCGACGATGGTGCTCGTCATGTGTCGGGGCCCCCGCTGTGTGTTTGGTGGGATTCTTCGCGCGATTGGCCTTATTCCTGCTTGACACTGTCTTGCCCTCAGGAGTGCTCAAGCTCGCGAGAAGGCGCGCATGGTCCTCCGGGCTCATCCACACGGGGCGGTTTGCTGCTTGCTTTCTGCGCGCCCGGTACATGAGGTCCTTGAATCGATCCCGGACGTGACTGTCCCATAGGGGGAACAATCTACCGTCCGTGATATCGGGATCGATAACATAAAACTTGCCCTGAAAAAATTGAAATAAAAAATTGTTAAAGTAATAAATTTATTTCTATAAATTTCAAAAATAATTAATTATGAAAATAAATGATGTTTTTTACCTTCCAATTGTCGTACATCCGACGTTTCTCCGTCGTCGGAATCTTCTGCCAGCGAAGGTCGCTGGGTAGAGGCATGCTCTGGAGGACCTCGCGAAACCGTTTTGAAACGGTTGTATACGGCTATACTCTGCAAAATCATAAAAATTATTGTGCTATTAGAAACTATTAGTTAACAGGAGAAAAAAAAACACTTTGAAAAAAGTTTAAAGGTTTAAAAATTAAGTAATTAAAATAATAAACAAAATTACTTACGTATCCCCTTCAATCCGAAGGGTAGAGTCTGCGGCCTGAGACGGCTGCGTGCATGAAGTGGAGGGGCCAGCTAGATCCGACGCTGATGCAGACCCAGACGCAGACCCGGACGCATACCTTGATGCTAAGCCGGGAGTTGTGGCCAGGGAGTCCTGCGGCAGTCGTGGTGTCGCAGACTCGGTCTCAGGGACTGCATCATCGAGCGTGACAGCAAGTCCCGTCTCAGAATCAAGAGGATGTCCAACTCCTCTGTAGTCAGTCCGCATCGGGGCGGCGGCAGTGGCGTCATGAGACGCCTCCTCACCCGCGTCGTTAGGCTAGTCTGACTGGGGAGGACGTCGTCTGCCCGTCATAATCCTACAACCAAACTAAACTAATTTAATACTAATTACGTAAGTAAAATATTGAAATAAATTAAATTAATTAATTAATGAAATAATGTAAATTAAACTAACATAAATTAAGTAAATAATTTAAAATAAACTAATTAATTAATTTGAATAAAAGTAAATTAAAATTAGATTAATTGAAACTAAAATTAATTGAATTAAACTAAATTAAGTAATGAAGAATTAAAATAAATTAGATTAATTGAACTAAAATTAATTAAATTAAATTAAACTTAACATTAATTAATTAGAACTAAAATAAACTAATTAATTAATTTGAATAAAAGTAAATTAAAATTAGATTAATTGAAACTAAAATTAATTGAATTAAACTAAATTAAGTAATGAAGAATTAAAATAAATTAGATTAATTGAACTAAAATTAATTAAATTAAATTAAACTTAACATTAATTAATTAGAACTAAAATAAACTAATTATTAACATTAATTAATAAAAACTAAACTTAACTAAACAAATTAATTAAATTAAACTAAATTAAAATTAGATTGATTGAACTAAAATGTATCAATTAATTAAAGTAAACGAAATTAGATTAATTAACCTTAAGTAAACTAAGTACTTAATTAAACTAAAATTAATGAAATTAACAACATTAAACTAATTAAATTTAAACTAAAACTTAAACTTAAAACTAACTAAAAATAACTTAAAACGGATACGAAACTAACCTCGTAATAGAAACCGGGATTGGAGGTTTAGGGTGTTTAGGTTTAGAGTAGGAACGGGGAAAAAAGAACGGGGAACGGAACGGGGGAAAGAGAGAAAAGAAAGAAAAGGGAGAAAGAAAAAGAGAAAGGAAGAAAAGAAACGGGGGAAAGGAAAAGGGATTTGATTTTAAATTAGATTTTGCGACCAAATGGTCGCCAATATGTAATGATGACAAGAAACGAAGAGCGCGCGTGCTGGGGAAAATGCGACCATTTGGTCGTATTTATTGAGATATTTGCGACCATATGGTAGCATTTCTTGTAAATGCGACCATATGGTCGCCACTCTGCCATGACAAGAACAGCTGTCATATCACGAGTCCCATAAAAAATTGCGACCATCTGGTCGCAATAATGAAATTCACCGCCAAATATTGCGACCAGATGGTCGTAATCTTTAAATTCACCGCCATAAATTTCATGAAAATTTAAATTTACCGCTCATATTTGCGACCATATGGTCGCAATTTCACTTATATTTTTTAAAAAAAAATAATTAGTATAATTATACTTTTCCAAAAATGCGACCATTTGGTCGCCTGTCCCTTCTAAATTACTACCATGTGGTCACCTTTTGTGTGAAATTGCGACCACATGGTCGCAAATATTAATATATATATATATATATATATATTTATTTTTTTCACTAGGTTACTTTGTGGAGTTTTACTCTGTTAAATTGGGTTACTTTCTGATATTTAGATATGAAGGGAACTCTTGTTTCCATGTTGTTATATTTGATCATAGTGCTTCTGAAATCCAATATCCAATCAAGGAAAAGAAAGTGATGTTTAAAAGTGAGCATATTGAATATGAAGATGATGATGATTCTGTCCAAAATCGTATTGAAAATGTTGTCGAAGAAATTCTTCTCGATATGCATTACATCAAGATTGTGTCTAATCAGTAGATCTTCCCAATACGGTAGATCCCAAAAAATACTCCGTTTCTTCCAACCCGTATTTTTCCCAGCCGCATTGTTTGCACTCTCTGCATCTTCCACTGTAATCTTCTGCATCCCTATATCATCTATAGCGTGCAGAATCTGTCTTCCACTATACATGGTCGGGGGGGTTTGTTTTCTTACTCGTCGACCCTTCTTCCAGTCACTTCCGTTTGAACGGAAAGTGTGATTCAACGGCAAAAATCGATGGTGACAGTCAAACCAACAAGTTTTCCTATCGTTTCTGAGATAAAATGCATCTGTGTCTAGCATGCAATGTGGACATGCGTATGTCCCCGCTGTACTCCATCCTTTAAGAGGGGGAGATTGAGGTTCACACAATTAACTACACTGACTAAGGAAAGCAATAACAAAAGCTAAACACAGACTCAAAAATGTATATGAAAGCAATTAAAGATCAACATACCTGACAACATTGAATACGTAGGGAAGTCACTGATCGTCCAGATTAACGCGGCGCGCATCAAGAAATTTTGTTTCTTCGAAATGTTGTACGTCATAACACCGTCAGTCCACAACCTTTTCAACTCTGCAACAAGTGGTTGCAAATACACATCCAATTTCTGTTTTGGACTTTTCGGCCCAGGTACGATCACTGTTAGAAAAATCACCGGGTCTCGCATGCACATCGAGGGAGGCAAGTTATACGGGGTTACCATGACCTGGCCAAACTGAATATTGTGCCCCGGATTCCCCGAACGGGTTGAAGCCATCTGTGCATAAGCCCAATTTGACATTACGCGGATCTTGTGCAAAATCCAGATGACAATTATTTAAATGCTTCCATGTCGCAGCATCTGAGGGATGTCTCATAACACCTTCCTCCTGTGAATGCTCGTGATTCCATCTCATGTGCGAGGCTGTCACATCCGATGCATACAACCGTTGCAAACGTGGGGTCAACGGTAAATAGAACATGCGGGCGTTCGGAATCAGGTTGCGTTTCCCTTGTTTGTATCTTGAAAGAAAACAGAATTTGAAATGATGCAGGTCCTCATCCACATCCCAGTAAATCATGCATCCGTTTTGACACGAAT
This sequence comes from Gynostemma pentaphyllum, assembly GCA_028015215.1. NCBI lineage: Eukaryota > Viridiplantae > Streptophyta > Magnoliopsida > Cucurbitales > Cucurbitaceae > Gynostemma > Gynostemma pentaphyllum. The sequence goes on along the minus strand of CM051352.1, from coordinate 41,259,420 downwards.
CTATTTTCTCCACGGGTAATCCAAGTCCCTCCACTAGCTTTTTCGTGTCGTACAAACTGTGGGGCACATTATTTTCTTCTGGAGCGCATCGACGAAACCACGATGCAATTGCATCAAATCCTCTACCGGGTATGTTGTACTGCGCCTTTATATTTAAAAGTTTCGGAGCGCAGCAAGTTGACTTACCTCACACTCATCGCACAATGGTCTACCTGGTTTGTCTTTAGCATCTCGTGCATCTTTCGTGCATCCGGATTCATTTCCTCTTCTACAACCCGTTCATCTTCGCTCACGTTTAAACTTTCACGGAAATTTTCATTGCCCCCATACCCCGTACCATCAAGTATCATTTGCTCGATCGACTATCCTGTTGTTCATCATTCCGTTCTTCGTCAACAACCTCTACATTCGAGCTGCTACCTTCGTATCGTCTCGATTCCTGTAATGCAGCGTCGAACATTTCCTGTGTTTCCCCCTTAAACACCCAGTGATAATAATTCTGCACAAATCCCCGACTATAAATATGCACCTTCAACTCTGTAACCGGTATGATTCTCCTATTGTCGCATTTCCTGCACGGGCAACGTAGCTTTCCACCATACTTTTCATAATAGACAGTTGTCATGCAAAACTCAACAAACTGTTCAACCCCGGCCACGAACTCATCGTTCAAATACCCGTCTATCAAACGAACATACATCCACTCTCTCATTTTCTTTTTTCTTAATGCTAACAAACAATAGGTGGAGAGATTTTATAATAGACTCCTCTGCTCATTTGCGACCAGATGGTAGTATTTTTGCTACCATATGGTCGCATTTTCCTGCCAAAATTTCCCGCCATTTTCCTCACTGCCCAGAGTCACATCAAGTCAGAATTTACGACCAGATGGTCACTTTTTTGGTGACCAGTTGGTAGCTTTTATCCCACCAAATTTTTTATAAATTATTGGTCACATAAAATCACAGAATTTGCGACCATGTGGTCACTTCTTAATGTGACCACGTGGTAGCTTAATTCCCGCCAAAATTTTAAGCCACCACTGCTCAATAAAGGTCACAAAAATTGCGACCAGTTAGTCACTTTTAATTGTGACCACTTGGTAGCTTTTTTCCCTCCAATTTTAAGCTACCACTGGCCAATAAATGTCACAAAAGTTGCGACCAGGTAGTCACTTTTAATTGTGACCACTTGTGAGCTTTTTTCCCTCCAAAATTACACGCGCCATTTTTTGCTACCAAGACATATTTTAGTCACAAAACTGCGACCAGCTAGTCGTTTTTTTAGGTGACCAATTGGTCGCTTCTTTCGCGCCATTTTTTATGACTACTACTGCTTTTAGTCGCAATCTGGTCGCAAAAAAAGTGACCAGATGGTCACTTAAAGTCAACCTTCAAAGAAGGTGACCAGGTGGTCACCAAAAAACCACCACTTTTGTTTGGTCGCAAATTTCTGGTCGCATTTTGACAGTTTTTTTGTAGTGTCTCCAAATTATATTTAATATGATAAGACTATATAATACAAATTTTGTATAGATGAGGCTTTATATAGGCTTACAAAAAAAATATAAAAAGATTACTACATCCTAAGGAGACTAATGAAAAAACTATTTACGAGTAATCTAGAATAACTTAACTAAATATATATACCCATCCTACATCATTTAGTTAGCTTAACTATAGTTTGTAGTTACTTTATGGTAATTGGTTGAGTTAAACATGTACAATTGCTGTCATTAATTAGAATAAAGTCTTTACTTTTTCTTAAAAGAATTTTATGCTTTCTTGTGTGGTTAGTGAGTCACTAAGCTTCCTTTACAAGCCCAGTTTCAAGTTTATCAACACACAGATTGATTCAGAAATTCTACGAAACGAACTTTCCCTCTTCCATTAGCAATTCTACAAAAATTAGATTACTATTTTCCAAGACTTGGGATACATCAAAATATCAATGGCGAGTACTGGTGTGGAATTGAAGCTTCTGATAGATAGTAATACACAGAGAGTTGTATATGCAGAAGCAGACAAGAAAATGGTTGATTTCCTCTTCAATATACTTTCTTTCCCAATTGGAACAGTGATTAAGCTCTTAAACAAGGAAAACATGGTGGGTTGTTTGGGGAGTCTGTATGAGAGTGTTGAAACCTTAAACAACACATATTTGGTACAAGACCAGAGCAAAGACGTGCTCTTAAAGCCCAGAGTCAGCTTCTGTGGTTTGCCAAACCTTGTGCCTGATAATTATTTCCCAACTGTAGCTAAATTTTACTTCTGCCCTCTGGGTAGGGATTTCAGCGAATGTCGTAATCGTGTTGCTGATCACCCAAAAGCGATTTGCTCAAATTGTGGCCAGCGCATGAACCTAGTAGGGCCGTATGAGCAGCCACCAATCACAAGCCCAGAGGCAACATTAACAGGAGGATATGTGAAAGATGCGGTTAATTATATGGTGATGGATGACCTTTCTGTGAAGCCTTTAGCAACCATCTCTATTATGAATCTTTTAAACAAATTAAATATCAGGGACGTTGGTCTTCTTCAGGAGAAACTCGTCACCTTCGATGTCGATCAGGTATTTCTTTTTAATCTACTTATCTTCACTTTTAAAAGCGCTTTCAAAGAGATTAGTGAATATGAATTTCTGAAATGGAAAATTAGTTAATGATTAACAAATGTTTTGTGCGTAGGGAGTGAAATTGCTGAAGGCTTCTCTGGAATCCAAGAATGTACTAACCGACATCTTCCTCAGGGATGAAAATGAGCAGTATTACAAAGTGAAGTAATTGTTAGGTTTGAAGTCTGTATTTCAAACCAAATGTGTGTATTATGTCTCTGTTTTTGTTGTCTGTGTTTAGGGGGTTTTATACAGACTTTGTTTAAAGTTCTGAGTATGACTTCAGTTTGGGTTTCATTTATGTTTCTTTGTTTTTGTTGTTGCCTATGTTTATTTCTACCGAATACTAAGATTAATTTAATTACTTTATGTTCATTTCTAATTATCTTCTCTATTCTATTGTCATTATAATTATAAAGCTCATATGTTTGCCTTTTCAAATTATCGCTCTTCTTCGAAATATCAATTCATAAAACTGTTTTATATTTTTTTCAATAATATATCCGTGACACTAATTGGTTTGATTGGAATGGGAATCTAGTTTTTATTGTTGATAGTGTGTGGTATATATATTTATTATTTCCTCCTTCATGGTGACTTCTATAGTACAAACTTAAATTAATCTTTGAAATTTTATTAATTAGTAATAATGAAGGTTATTGTTGTTGCGTGAAAACGGTAATAAGTTGACTGAGTCGACGTGTTTCGCGCCAACGCCACTTTTACTTTCACTTGTGGAACGAACAATAAATTTAAGAGAGCTAGGTAGTGTTGGGATTTATGCCCTAGAATTCATAATTTGTAATAGAATATTTTATGAATAAATAAAAGTATTATTTTAGTGAATTTTGTGCAATTTATTATATGTTGATATTCGTTATATATTCAAACATTAATAGAAAATTCCAGAGTTACTAATTCTGTAATCTTGACTACTATGAGATATAAAGTGGATCTAGTCCAAGATAGTAACTCAAATAGTATACAGTAAACGAATACGGTTAGGAAACCTTATTCTGGTAACATTGTTGATGTTGTTCACTGATTTGATCCAAATCATTAGCATGATGTAGATGCAAGTGGAAACATCATATATAATGAGTTTATATAAGACTGGACCAGGATAATAAATCGATTCCTAAATAACACCGTTGATAAGAAATGATTTATAATATCAAATTACGTTATTAAGATTTATACGTCTCAATCCTGAGTATGTTGTGAACTCACATTAATGAAGTCTTTTCCTTTGATTCACATAGTTGAGGGTGATCTGTTGATACACTCGATAAACTCCTGTTTTGGGGAAATGACTAAATTGGTGCTTGGGAACATTTCTGTACAAGATGGCATTCATAACTTTCCTAAAACAAATGAAAGTGTTAGTGCGACACTATTCTAATATAGGAACTTTAGGTATCTCCCCTTGTTGTAATGATTCGGTTACTTGAACATGAGGCCTCACCTTCTCATTGGCCCGAGAAGGATCGTTCTATACTTGAAAACTATAGAAAAATGTTCATTAGAGAATCATCGGGTACACAAGGATAAAAGAGATAATTACAAGGGTAAAACGGTAATTTTGACCCGGTTGTAATTATGAGATTACCACGTGAAGGATATGTCAAAACAAACTTAATAAGAAATGGACATAACTCATCTATAGTGAGGGGAGTTCAACTTAAGGTTTATAGTGGAATTACCCTAAGTTAATAATTATGATTAATTAATTAATGAGTTTAATTAATAAATCAATAATTATTGGAGCCCATGATCTATAGGTCCATCAGGTCCCTGTGCTAGCCCATACATCATTGTAACTAACCAAGTTATTAATTTAACTAGGAAGAAAGAATTATATTTAAGTAATTAAACTACTTAAATAAAGGGATATATTAATTGTTTAAATAAAATGTTTATTTAAATGGAAATTAATATTAACATTATTAATTATTTAAATAAGGAGTTTATTTAAATAGAAATTAATAATTAATATTATTAATTAAATAATGAGTTTATTTAATTTAATAATAAAAGGAGAGAATTAAATATATTTGTTTATGAAACAAATTAGTATTTTGCCCAAAATAATTAATTAAATTGACTTAGTTCAATATTAATTAATATATGAATTTTTGACATTTATGTATTTAATTAGAATTAATTATTTGAATTTTTTTTTCTAATTATAAATACATAAAAGGTAAAAGATAAATTAAAAAAAAAAAAGGGAAAAGATAAATTTTATCTTTGGATGGCACGCCACTTGGCATTTAAAAAAAAAATTGATTTTGCAAAATGCCATGATTTGGACGCCACTATCTTTTTTATTTTTTATTTTTTTTATTTAAATAATTTTGATTATTTAAATTTAAAAGAAATAAGAGTTCTAATTTGATTAGAAAACAAACTCTTATTTTCCTATAAATATGACCATTGGGTGCTCATATTAAACACTTGAAATTTATCAAAAGGCTCTCTCCTTTGCCTTCCCATTGTCGATTTTGGCATAGAAAAATAAGAAGGATTTTTCTTCTTATTCTTTTGTTCTTCCGGTTCGATTCCCACAAGTCGGGTTGGTTTGTGATCGGGATATAGCATAGAAGGCTTGGTGAAGTGGATTGATGCTGTAAAGGAAACCCCAACCGATTCTCCATAAATTTACAATGTAAGTTTTTTCGAAAAACCTTATATTTATATTACGGTTTGATCACAATTGCATGTTATTAACGGATCCGTAATTTAATCGTTAATTAATTTACTAAAGAAAATTCCGCTAATTTAGTAAATAGTTCCTTCAATTGGTATCAGAGCCTACGTTAATTTAACATGAATTGTGATTTTCGAAAATCGGTGGGTTGCATAAAAACGGTTTTATGTATGTATATAAATTGTGGATTTGCTAGTTGACTGTTTAGGTATTCTTGGGCACTTAGGTTTTAAATTTTATTAGAAAATTTGTAAACCCAATTTCGGGTATAGGATTATTTTTGTAATCACCGGGAATAACGGAAGAAAAGGATGATGCAAAAATCGGCACAATGATGGTGATGGGATCGGCTACGGCGGCGACAAGGATAGATTTGGATAAGATATGGTAAGATATTTTTCCAAGATTATCTTTTAAAAGATATATATTTTAAATATATAAGATAAAGATAAAGGGTAATTTCTAATTATCTTATATCTTTATAATATATTTTAAAATATATATTAATATTTATGGAAAATCTTTTATTTTGTATTTTTCCATAAATAGATAAAAGATAATTATTTGAAAAATAAACCTTTTATGAAAAATATTGGAGAAAATATTTCCTTTCATAAAAGGCCTCCCACACCTAAAGCAAAAGAGGAGAGAGAAATTTCAAGCTTCAAGACCTACAACAAATTTTAATTATTGTAATTTTAATTTTGTTGTAGAATTAGTGCCAAGAATACCGGTCAATCTAGTTGTTTAATTATTTAGCTTTTGTATGAGATGTGATCCTTAAATAATTGTTCATGCATATATGTATGTCATGTAGGAAATCCCACCATAGATGTATGATTAAGATAGATTTAATTATACATGCATACATAATTATGTGATAAAGTTATTATTATATTTTATGTATGTGATAAAGCATGTTGATTTTATCTTGTTATAAAATATTTATGCCGATGAGATTAGGATAAATGCATGCTAATTTTAGATAATATTCATTTATTAAAATGTTTAAAATTGAATAGAAACTAAAATTAATATTCGAATGTGGATTTATTTGTTTAAACAATTGGACCTAAATTCACATAAGCACTATCGAATAGATATTTAATTAAGGGTTAATTAAAAACTAATGAAAATGATTAATTAAATTGAATGGATCTCTCAAGCGAGAAAGCTCGCCCAAGCAATGAGGTTTTTGAAAGTTCCCTTAACACGGCGCCTCTAACTCTGGGAGCGATCCTGGGAGAAAAGTTCAAGATAATTAATCGATTTCATTAAGAAGGTCCCATAATGTGATTAGTTTTAAACCTAGGAAACTTGGCAATTCACATTAAAATTGATCTAACCAATTTAAGAGTTAAGATTGAGTTAGGTTAAACTTAGATAAATTGATTAGCCTAAATTTGTCTGAGTATGAAAACCCAATTTTAAAATTTTGAGTGGGAGAAGGAAACTTGACAAAGTATCCTATGGTCTCCATTATTAGGCTCGTAACGTGAGATTCACACTTGACCTCTGTAGCACCCATAGAAGTGTTCATTCCCATAGGAAGGTTTTATAATGTGAATCAATATTAAGGTGGGTCTCCCGAATGGGATAAAGGATTTTAAATGCGAATTGAAGACTGAATCTACACTTCGTAGACACTCATCTCTTCTCATTTAAAGGACTAAAATAATGGGTTACACTCATAAGAAATTGATAAGGTTTGTTATCAAAATTTCTTGACCAAACACACGGTAAAATAATTCCATAGGAATATGAGTTATTCTGGATTGGAAGTTGTTCGAGAAGTGTCTCGGTTTAACGTACAGGGTGACTGACTTATCATTCGACGGCACTCTACCCGGGAAGGTTAAACTACCGTGGCATAATAATCTGTTTAGGGTATTTCTATTTGTTGAACATCGTAGCATTCATGCATCATGTTTAATTTTATGCCAAACACATTGTTTGAATATAGAATTGCTAATTAAAATTCACTTAATTTTATTCATTACAGCTAAAAAGTCCTCTTCTAATATTGCAACCAATAAAATTGATAACTTTGTCAAATGGAATGAATTGTTAAATGACACTTTAAATCAAGATTCTAGTCTAATCCTAAAAGATCTTAATTTGCGGTCAGATGCAATTAGTTGCGTAAATATGACCAACAAACGGATGAACGGCTTAGATAGTAATTCAGATTTATTTGTAGCAGAATCGTGGTTAGTGGAAGATAATTTATCCGAATGGATATTTGATTCTGGTGCCACAAACCACATTTGTTCATCCGCTCTAATGTCCGATCCTTGGACTAAAATAGAACATGGTACATATACAATGCGGTAGGAACAGGCGGTTCCTTACGCGATTGCATGTGCGGACATTTGTCCGCAATTCAATTCTCGTTATATACGGTTATACAACGTTTTCCTGGTCCTTGAATTTGCTAGAAATCTAGTGTCGGTTTCACGTTGCATGAGAAATGGTTATTCAATTGACTCGGGGATTGATGAGATCAAGATATACAAAGGGAATTCGTATATAACCTCTCGCAGTCAATAGAAAAAACTTGTTCATATTGAGCCCGTCAATAGGAACAACAACACATAATATTGAAATGTTCAAGACTGCAAAAACAAGAACTAAAAGACAAAAGGTTTCAAAAGAAGAAACGTATTTATGGCATCTAAGGCTAGGTCATATAGGCTTAGACAGGCTTGAAAGACTCGTGAAAGCTGGTTCCCTAAGTCAGTTAGAAATCGGAAAATGCCAGTCTGTGAACACTGTTTGGAAGGCAAAATGACCAAAAGACCTTTGACTGGAAAAGGTAATAGAGCCTCAGAACCACTCGAACTTGTGCATACGGACCTTTGTGAACCATTTAATGCAAAAGCTCGTGGTGGATTTGAATATTACATCTCTTTCACAGATGACTATTCACGCTATGGATACGTTTACCTAATGATCCACAAATCAGAAGCTCTTGATAAGTTCAAAGAGTATAAAGCTGAAGTGGAAAACCAATTAGGTAAAACTATCAAAACACTTCGATCTGATCGTGGTGGCGAATATCTGGACTTAGACTTCAGAGATTATTTGATAGAATATGGGATAACATCCCAACTTTCAGCACCGGGAATGCCTCAGCAAAATGGTGTGGCTGAAAGAAGAAACCGAACGTTATTAGACATGACTAGATCAATGATGAGTTTCGCAACACTGTCACTTTCTTTTTGGAGATATGCAGTTAAAACAGCGTTATACATACTCAATGTGGTTCCATCCAAAAGTGTTCCTAAAACTCCACAAGAGTTATGGAATGGACGTACAGGAAGTTTACAACACTTTAGGATTTGGGGGTCGCCCGCTCATGTGTTGATGGCAAACCCAAAGAAGTTAGAACCCCGAAGTAAAGTATGCCTTTTCGTAGGCTACCCAAAAGAAACAAAGGGTGAGTACTTTTATTGTCCCGTGGAAAACAAAGTATTTGTGTCGACAAATACAATTTTTCTTGAAGAGGATTTTATGAAAGATAGAAAACCCAGAAGTGCAATAGTGTTGAATGAAATAAGTGATAAAAACACAATTCATCAATCAACAAGGGCTGTTGATAAAACACCTGAAATCCAGGTGCAAACTTTATCAGAACCTCGGAGAAGTGGGAGGGTTATTAGAAACCCAGAACGCTTTATAGGATTTGGAGAAATCCACATTGCCATAACTGATGACAATCCGGAAGACCCATTAACTTATAAGAGTGCAATGCGGTATATTGATAAAGAAAAATGGCTCAAAGCCATGGATCTTGAGATGGAATCAATGTATTCCAACTCTGTCTGGACTCTCATAGATCTTCCAAATGGTGAAAAACCCATAGGATGCAAATGGATCTATAAGAGAAAAAGAGGTGCAGACGGGAAAGTTGAGACTTTCAAGGCTAGAATAGTGGCAAAAGGATATACTCAGAGGGAGGGTATTGACTATGAGGAAACTTTTTCCCCAGTTGCCATGGTTAAATCTATTCGCACCATCTTATCCATTGCCGCTTATTATGATTTTGAGATTTGGCAAATGGACGTCAAAACTGCCTTCCTTAATGGCAATCTAGACGAAAGCATCTATATGATGCAACAAGAGGGATTCATTACTCCAGGACAAGAACAAAAGGTTTGTAAGTTGCAAAGGTCCATTTATGGACTTAAGCAAGCATCAAGGTCTTGGAACATTAAGTTTGACGATGCAGTCAAAACTTATGGCTTTGAACAGAATGTAGATGAACCTTGTGTATACAAGCGTATCATAAAAGACAAAGTGGTATTCATAATTCTTTACATTGACGATATTTTGTTAATTGGAAATAACAAAGGAACGTTAACAGAAGTTAAAGAATGGCTGGCAAATCAATTCCAAATGAAAGATTTGGGAGAGGCTAGTTATGTTCTTGGGATTCAGATCATTCGTGATCGAAGTAAGAAATCACTAGCACTGTCTCAAGCAACGTATATTGATAAAATTATCAAACGCTTTGCTATGCAAAATTCCAAGAAAGGTATTTTACCTTTTAGGCATGGAATTAGCTTTTCTAAGGAACAATCACCTAAGACACCTCAAGAAGTTGAGGAAATGGGACAGATACCATATGCTTCAGCAGTAGGAAGTCTAATGTATGCAATGTTGTGTACTAGACCGAATATCTGCTATGCAGTGGGAGTAGTCAACAGGTACCAATCCAATCCTGGAAAGGAACATTGGGTTGCAGTTAAAGCAATTCTCAAGTATCTTAGGAGAACGAGAAATTATATGTTAGTGTATGAAGATAAGGATTTGATCCTTACAGGATACACAGATTCGGATTTCCTAGGTGATAAAGATTCCAGGAAATCAACATCGGGTGCAGTGTTTAAACTTGGTGGAGCCGCCATAGTTTGGAGAAGTATTAAGCAAGGTTGTATTGCTGACTCCACTATGGAAGCAGAATATGTTGCTGCTTGTGAAGCTGCAAAGGAAGCTGTCTGACTCAGAAAGTTCCTAAAAGATTTGGAAGTTGTTCCAAATATGGAATTGCCCATAACTCTCTATTGCGATAATAGTGGTGCAGTGGCAAATTCAAGGGAACCAAGATCACACAAAAGATCAAAACATATAGAGAGGAAATATCATCTTATAAGGGAGATAGTACATCGTGGGGACGTGCTGGTCACGAAGATAGACACGAAGGACAACAGAGCTGATCCGTTTACAAACACTCTCACGGCTAAGGTGTTTGAGGGTCACCTAGAAGGACTAGGATTACGAGACATGTCTCACTTACTCTAGGGCAAGTGGGAGATTGTTGGGATTTATGCCCTAGAATTCGTAATTTGTAATAGAATATTTTATGAATAAATAAAAGTATTATTTTAGTGAATTTTGTGCAATTTATTATATGTAGATATTCGTTATAAATTCAAACATTAATAGAAAATTCCAGAGTTACTAATTCTGTAATCTTGACTACTATGAGATATAAAGTGGATCTAGTCCAAGATAGTAACTCAAATAGTCTACAGTAAACGAATACGATTAGGAAACCTTATTCCTGGTAACACCGTTAATGTTGTTCATCGATTTGATCCAAATCATTAGCATGATGTAGATGCAAGTGGAAAAATCATATATAATGAGTTTATATAAGACTGGACCAGGATAATAAATCGATTCCTAAATAACACCGTTGATAGGAAATGATTTATAATATCAAATTACGTTATTAAGATTGATACGTCTCAATCCTGAGTATGTTGTGAACTCACATTAATGAAGTCTTTTCCTTTGATTCACATAGTTGAGGGTGATCTGTTGATACACTCGATAAACTCCTGTTTTGGGGAAATGACTAAATTGGTGCTTGGGAACATTTCTGTACAAGATGACATTCATAACTTTCCTAAAACAAATGAAAGTGTTAGTGAGACACTATTCTAATTTAGGAACTTTAGGTATCTCCCTTGTTGTAATGATTCGGTACTTGAACATGAGGCCTCACCTTCTCATTGGCCCGAGAAGGATCGTTCTATACTTGAAAACTATAAAAAAATGTTCATTAGAGAATCATCGGGTACACAAGGATAAAAGAGATAATTACAAGGGTAAAACGGTAATTTTGACCCAGTTGTAATTATGAGATTACCACGTGAAGGATATGTCAAAACAAACTTAATAAGAAATGGACATAACCCATCTATAGTGAGGGGAGTTCAACTTAAGGTTTATAGTGGAATTACCCTAAGTTAATAATTATGATTAATTAATTAATGAGTTTAATTAATAAATCAATAATTATTGGAGCCTATGATCTATAGGTCCATCAGGTCCCTGTGCTAGCCCATACATCATTGTAACTAACCAAGTTATTAATTTAACTAGGAAGAAAGAATTATATTTAAGTAATTAAACTACTTAAATAAAGGGATATATTAATTGTTTAAATAAAATGTTTATTTAAATGGAAATTAATATTAACATTATTAATTATTTAAATAAGGTGTTTATTTAAATAGAAATTAATAATTAATATTATTAATTAAATAATGAGTTTATTTAATTTAATAATAAAAGGAGAGAATTAAATATATTTGTTTATGAAACAAATTAGTATTTTGCCCAAAATAATTAATTAAATTGACTTAGTTCAATATTAATTAATATATGAATTTTTGAGATTTATGTATTTAATTAGAATTAATTATTTGAATTTTTTTTTCTAATTATAAATACATAAAAGATAAAAGATAAATTAAAAAAAAAAAAGGAGAAGATAAATTTTATCTTTGGATGGCACGCCACTTGGCATTTAAAAAAAAATTTTGATTTTGCAAAATGCCATGATTTGGACGCCACTATCTTTTTTATTTTTTATTTTTTTTATTTAAATAATTTTGATTATTTAAATTTAAAAGAAATAAGAGTTCTAATTTGATTAGAAAACAAACTCTTATTTTTCCTATAAATATGACCATTGGGTGCTCATATTAAACACTTGAAATTTATCAAAAGGCTCTCTCTTTTGCCTTCCCATTGCCGATTTTGGCATAGAAAAATAAGAAGGATTTTTCTTCTTAATTCTTTTGTTCTTCCGGTTCGATTCCCACAAGTCGGGTTGGTTTGTGATAGGGATATAGCATAGAAGGCTTGGTGAAGTGGATTGATGCTGTAAAGGAAACCCCAACCGATTCTCCATAAATTTACAATGTAAGTTTTTTCGAAAAACCTTATATTTATATTACGGTTTGATCACAATTGCATGTTATTAACGGATCCGTAATTAATCGTTAATTAATTTACTAAAGAAAAATCCGCTAATTTAGTAAATAGTTCCTTCAGGTAGCAACTCGCTTAAGCGTAGGAGTGTTCATAGGGCGGGTCGGGATTCCCAATTTCCGTCCCCGTAAATTTCCCGTTCAAAGAGGTCGGGGATGGGGATTCACCGTATGGAAATTATGGGGAATAGAGAATTTAGCGGAGAATTTTCCCTACTTAAATTTTAAAATAAAAACCTTAATATTATTATTATTTTATATTTTTCTAAGTAATTGGGTTGGGTTTAATAAAACTAGTTGGAAAATTGGGAAAAGTAGAAGAGTTGGGCTAATAAGGATTGGGCTTAAATGTAAAAATATTTTAAAACAATTTATATATATATAAATTATTTTTCGGGATTTAATCAAGGAATGTGGTCGGGGACGGGAAATAAATTATTTTATGGTATTTAATCGGGGAATGGGGTCGAGGACGGGGACGGCATTCCCTGTCCCCATAATTAGTAAAGAGATTTTTTCATCCCCATCCCCCTCCATATGGGCCTCGTCCTCGCGGGGAAAATGAACGGGTGACTTGCGTAACTATTGAGCTGCGTTGGTGTTGAGCTGCGTAGGTGTTCACCATGCATAAGAGAAAATAGCATCGGTGTAATGTCGACATAACACCTTCTGATGCTTAAAAATCATCTTCAAACTCAAATTTCGCTATATTTATAAATAAGAATTTGTCTTAAATAGCTTAAATCTGCTTACTAATTATTAAAATGTCAAAACTTTAAAAATTAGTCAAAGAACATAATTATAATTCATTAAATTATTAAACTATTTTTCATGGGTACTTAATGAATTTATAAGATTTTTTTTTTACCTTTTTAAGTTCCAGTTCAATAATTTATAGAATTATTTGATTATCTTTTATTATTATTTTCAATGAATTTGTTAGCTTTTTTTTTTCTTTTTTTAGTTCAATAAATTAATGAATAATTTATTAAATTATTGAACTACAATTATGCCGTTTTAGTAATTTTTGAAAAGTTCTAACATTTCAGTAATTAAAATACAAAAATATGCTATTTCAGTAATTGTCCCATTTATAAATAATTTAAAAAAATATATGAATATTTATTTATATAGAAATTTTTAGTAAAATTCCAATCACCCCATCCTATTTTCTTATAGAAAAACTAGTAAAATAGCTTTTTAACACTGATTTAAAAAACATATAACACAAAAGAATAAAATTGTAGTAAATAATTAATAAAAAATAATAAACCTAGGATTAGAATTATTTTTTTTGGCTTATAATTGAATGGTCACTGCCGCTTTTAAATTTAGGGTAAAATACCCCTTTAGTCCCTGAGTTTTGGAGGTTGTGTCTATTCGGTCATTGCGCTTTTAATTTGTGTCTAAGTGGTCCCTGAGTTTTAGATGTTGTGTCTATTTGGTCCTTGCGTTTTGAATTTGTGTCTAAATGGTCCCCGAGTTTTGGATATTGTGTCTATTTAGTCCCTAGATTTTCAAGAACTATTAGAAATAAGTTTAATTGGTCATTAATTTAACGTATTTGTTAACTTCTTGCCAGATTATTGACTATGAAGATAAAATTAAATATTATGTCAAATCTTTCATCAATCTAAGCCTAAAATTTGACATAATAATTGATCTCATGTCAATATTTTGGTCAATTAAATATTGTATGTCACCGTTACGTCGATATTATGTTAATAATTTACCAAATTAAGGAATAATTAAACTCATTTCTAATAATCTAGGGACCATTTTGACATAAATTGAAAACTCAGAGACCAAATATATACAATATTTATAACTTAAGGACCAAATAGACACAACACTACAAAAAAACTGTCAAAATGCGACCAAACAAAAGTGGTAGTTTTTTGGTGACCACCTGGTCACTTTTTTTGAAGGTTGACTCTAAGTGACCATCTGGTCACTTTTTTTACGACCAGATTGCGACCAAAAGCAGAAGTAGTCATAAAAAATGGGGCAAAATTATGGCGCGAAAGAAGTGACCAATTGGTCACCTAAAAAAACAACCATCTGGTCGCATTTTTGTGACTCAAATATGACTTGGTAGCAAAAAATGGCGCGTAATTTTGGAGGGAAAAAAGCTACCAAGTGGTCACAATTAAAGATGACTAAATGGTCGCAATTTTTGTGACCTTTATTGAGCAGTGGTAGCTTAAAATTGGAGGGAAGAAAGCTACCAAGTTGTCACAATTATAAGTGACTAAATGGTCGCAGTTTTTGTGACCATTGATGAGCAGTGGTAGCTTAAAATTGGAGGGAAGAAAGCTACCAAGTGGTCACAATTATAAGTGACTAAATGGTCGCAATTTTGGTGACCTTTATTGAGCAGTGGTAGCTTAAAAATTTGGCAGGAATTAAGCTACCACGTGGTCACATTAAGAAGTGACCAGATGGTCGCAAATGCTGTGATTTTATGTGACCAGTAATATATAAATAATTTGGTGGGATAAAAGCTACCAAGTGGTCACCACAAAAAGTGACCATGAGGTCGTAAATTCTGACTTGATGTGACCTAGGGCAATGAGGAAAATGGCGGGAAACTGCGACCAGATGGTAGCAAAAATACTACCATCTGGTCGCAAATGAGCAGAGAAGTCCATTATAAAAACCCCTCCACCCATTGTTTGATAGCATTAAGAAAAAAGAAAATGAGAGAGTGGATGTATAGTCGTTTGATAGACGGGTATTTGAACGATGAGTTCGTGGCCGGGGTTGAACAGTTTGTTGAGTTTTGTATGACAACTGTCTATTATGAAAAGTATAGTGGAAAGCTACATTGCCCGTGCAGGAAATGCGACAATAGGAGAATCATACCGGTTACAGAGTTGAAGGTGCATCTTTATAGTCGGGGGTTTGTGCAGAATTATTATCACTGGGTGTTTCAGGGGGAAACACAAGAAATGTTCGACGCTGCATTACAGGAATCGAGACGATACGAAGGTAGCAGCTCGAATGTAGAGGTTGTTGATGAAGAACGGAATGATGAACAACAATATAGTCAAATGCAGCAAATGATACTTGATGGTGCGGGGTATGAGGGCAATAAAAATTTTCATGAAAGTTTAAATGTAGAAGACGAAGATGAACGGGTTGTAGAAGAGGAAATGAATCCGGAAGCACGTAAGATGCACGAGATGCTAAAGACAGCCAGCCGACCATTGTACGATGGGTGTGATGTAAGTCAACTTGCTGCTGCTACAGAACTTTTAAATATAAAGGCGCTATACAACATACCTAGTAGAGGATTTGATGCGATTGCATCGTGGTTTTGTCGATGCGCTCCAGAAGAAAATAATATGCCCCACAGTTTGTACGACACGAAAAAGCTAGTGGAGGGACTTGGATTACCCGTGGAGAAAATAGATTCGTGTCAAAACGGATGCATGATTTACTGAGATGTGGATGAGGACCTGCATCATTGCAAATTTTGTTTTCTTCCAAGATACAAACAAGGGAAATGCACTGATTCGAACGCCCGCATGTTCTATTTACCAGTTGACCCCACGTCTACAACGGTTGTATGCATCGGATGTGACGACCTCGCATATGAGATGGCATCACGAGCATTCACAGGATGAAGGTGTTATGAGACATCCTTCAAATGTTTGCGGCATGGAAGCATTTAAATAATCGTCATCCGGATTTTGCACAAGATCCAAAAAACGCCAGGATGGGGCTTATGCGACGGATGGCTTTAACCCGTTCGGGGCATCCGGGCACAATATTCATTTGGCGATCATGGTAACCTCGTATAATTTGCCTCCCTCGATGTGCATGCGAGACCTGGTGATTTTTCTAACAGGTGATCGTACCTAGGCCGAAAAGTCCAAAACAGAAACTGGATGCGTATTTGCAACCACTTATTGCAGAGTTGAAAAGGTTGTGGACTGACGGTGTTATGACGTACGACATTTCGAAGAAACAAAATTTCTTGATGCGCGCAACGTTAATCTGAACGATCAGTGACTTCCCTGCGTATTCAATGTTGTCAGGTATGTTGATCTTTAATTGCTTTCATATACAATTTTTGAGTCTGTGTTTAGCTTTTATTATTGCTTTCCTTAGTCAGTGTAGTTAATTATGTGAACCACAATCTCCTCCTCTTAAAGGATGGAGTACGGCGGGGACATACGCATGTCCACATTGCATGCTAAACACAGATGCATTTTATCTTAGAAACGGTCGGAAAACTTGTTGGTTTAATTGTCACTGTCAATTTTTGCCGTTGAATCACACTTTCCGTTCAAACGGCAGTGACTGGAAGAAGGGTCGACGAGTAAGAAAACAAACCCCCCCGACCATGTATAGTGGAAGACAGATTCTTCACGGTATAGATGTTATAGGGATGCAGAAGATTACAGTGGAAGGTGCAGAGAGTGCAAACAATGCGGCTGAAAAAAACACGGGTTGGAAGAAATGGAGTATTTTTTGGGATCTACCGTATTTGGAAGATCTACTGATTAGACACAATCTGGATGTAATGCATATCGAGAAGAATTTCTTCGACAACATTTTCAATACGATTTTGAACGTTCCGGGAAAAACGAAGGACAATCTGAAGGCACGTTATGATATACGGGAGATATGTGACCGTCCTGAGTTAGAGCCTGGCGACAATGATAATTACGCAAAAGCAAAGTACATGTTGATGACGGATGAAAAGAAAACATTATTTGAGTGGATCAAATCCATCAAATTCCCGGACGGATACATTTCGAATTTGAGTCGGTGTATATACAGTCAAAAACATATCATGTTTGGGATGAAAATCCACGACTGTCATATATTCATGCAACGATTGATGCCCGTCGCGTTCGGACCGTTCCTAGAGAATAGACATTGGGAGCCGCTTGCCCAGTTGAGTGTTTTTTTAGGGACTTGACATGTATAGAGCTGACGGAAGCTACTGTCGCTTCAATAAGTTCAGAGATCGCCGTAATTATTTGTAAGTTGGAGTGAATGTTCCCACCTGGCTTTTTTGACTCCATCGAGCATCTTCCATACGAGGCATTCTTAGGGGGTCCCGTACATTACCGCTAGATGTACCCATTTGAATGGTAATCACAGTTATTTTGTAATGTACGCGTATAAATTAGTAAATTATGTTTTGTACCCACAGGTACTTACGTCGGTTGAAAAAGATGGTTGGAAATAGATCACGAATAGAAGGATCTATCGTAGTGCGTGCGCACGATGCAAGAGACTACCACATTTTGTTCATACTACTTTGATCAACACATTGCAGAGCAGTTTCGACCAGCGAAACGAAACATTGTTGAAAATTTACTTGAAGGTGTTGACATAAACGACTTGCCGATTTTTACGGAACCTGGCATGACAGTTGGAAGATCAGTGCGTAGGCCGTTGACCGATTCTGAGTATCACGTAATGCAGACATACGTGTTATGCAACTGCGCAGAGATCGAACCTTACATAGAGTGAGTTTGTAACTTAACATTATTTCATCGCATAAACAAACTATTTACTAACTATTTTTGTAACATACAGATTATTTCTAAACGTATACGTTCGAATGACACAAGTTGGTCTTACAGACGCTGAGGAGGGGTCAATAATTGACAAAGAGTTTCGTTCTTGGTTCAGTGCATACGTGAGTTATTTTAAATTGTCAAAAAAACCATTGCATTATGTTGAAAAAATTACTATCTTCTTAACATTACTGTATGTGAACAATGACACAGGTTGACTCCCCTACATTACCGGTGGATGATCCTTGCATCATTTTTTTGGCAAAGGGACCTGAACGGATAGCAAGGTCGTATGGTGGATACGTCAGTAACGGTTACAGATTTCAAACGAAGGCGCATTCAGTGAACAGGGCAACAAACAACAGTGGTGTTTGCATCAAAGGTCATGTAAGGACCCGGAAAATATTTTAGGATATTAAGGAATTTTCCTTACTTTGGCTTGTTTTAAATTGATTTTACAAGTATTTTTAGTTACTTCATGTTTAACCATGCTTAAATTAACCATAGGTGGAAGTTGATTTAAAAGATAAAAACTAACCATAGTTAGTTTTGGGTAAGGACTAGCTAGCAAAAGATAGAGTTGGAGGGATGTGAAATAAATGGAAGAGGTGGAGGGACTTGCAAGCAATTTGAATTAAGTTATTTTAATTAATTAGGAAAAGGAAGAGTTAAAAGGGAAAAGGAAAATTAAAAAAAAAAAAAACAATTCCACTCCTTCTTCCTCATCACGCCGTGACCCCCCCCCAATCTCTCTCAAATTTCCTTCAACATTTTCCACTCATCTTCCTCTTGAATCTTGGATCAAAAAGAAGGGATTTGAGTGATTCATGTAAGAATTATAATCCAAGGAAGGTCTAAACAAGTTTTGGAAGAAGAATTTAGCAACAACTCAAGGTATTAACTAACCTAGAATTCCATTTTTGGTTAGTTTTCATGGTGATGATTGGGTGTTCTTGAGGGGTGTTTCCATGAGGGTTATGAGGTAGTTGTAAATTCTGGAAATGATGTTTTAAATGACATATTGCATCCCAAGTATCATCTCTTAAGTGTTCTTTAAAGAATCAAAGACTTGAGAAAATTCAAGCTTTTACAAAACTCCAATAATGGAGGTTTTGAAGCTTTTTTGGTGATTATTGACTTTTGGAAATTCTTTGACTAACACTTTGATCTTCTCAATTCTGGAACCTAAGATGTTAAATGATTGTAAGATGCATGTTTATCAAGGTTAGGAAGAACCAAAGGTCATGTATAGACTCATGATGAAATACACCTTAAAATGGCAATGTTTTGCATTTCCTAGCTTCTTTAAGTAGGATTTTCCATGGTTTTACTTTGAGTTTATGAATTCTGGAAATTTAGTGTGTTTATATGGATATATGTGACATGAAAAACAACTTGGGAAGGTAAGAGGATGATTCTTGAGGAATTGACAAATTTGGCCTAAAACTAGATTTATGCTTAGCTAGTTTTGGGTGATTCTTTGTTGCATCTTAAAGGTTGTTAAATCTAGAAAGGTTGGATGTTTATATGAATATTTTATACATTGAAAATACTTTAGAAGATCAAAGTAATGGGTTTGTTGGGTAAACTCCCAAGTTGACCAAAAATGCACTTTTGTTGAACTAGTTTCCTTGTTTTGAGTTTTCCTTGACTTTGATTGTAAAATTATCATTTCTGGAGCATTTGAGTGTATAAAAAATGTATTTAGCAAGGAAACCACCTTAGAGCATCAATCCAATGGATATTTCATATGTACACCTTATTTGACCGAAAAATGCGTCCCGAATCAACTAGTTTTGGTGTTTGTGTCACTAACCGAGTTCGGGGCTGATTGTTATTGTTGGGGCTGTTTTGTAATGTTAATAATAGCCTAAAAATTTATGGATTACCTTGTTGTAGGCCAAAGACAAGTGGAGCTACTTGGAAACGAGTTTGAAGGTGAGAACAACAAGAATCGGAAGGGTGATTGGAGAACCGTCTCCGTTCCTCTTGGAACTAAATTGTAAATAGAACGTGTGGTCTTGAGACACATGAAGTGTGATGCGGGTGGTGGAGTTAGAAGCAAGTGAAGTTTACGGGAAAGGATAGCGTTACCGACGTTGGGTTTAGGAGGCTAAATGCTTGATGGCCTAAACTTAAATCTGCTTTCTTTTACTAGCTACTCATTGAAGCATGCTTTATTTGCTTATTACTATGTTCATAGTCCATGATCGAGTCATATGCTGGAATTGGGAACGATAGTTATGCATATGTGATATTTTCTTGATTGGCTTTCGTAACAATAGATATGCATATGTGATACTTTTCTCAAGCATGCTTGGAACTAGTTGTGACTATGAACCATGTGAATATGTGAGACTTGATCATTGTATAAGTAGAGTTTGATGTCATATGTCGGTTCGGTAAAGTAGATCTATTTACCCTTGTTGTTTCGAGGTCTCTGATATATATATATATATATATATATATATATATATATATATATATATATATATATAACTTTATTGTGAGGAAGCATGTTTATTCCATAGCATTTCCATACATGTCGTTCATGCATATCATGTGATCATTATGTGGCCATGGGGTTGTAACCCGTGTAATGGTGTATGGGTGTTGGACGTTACACGTGGTTACCGTGGCGAGGAGGTGATGGAGCTCCGGTGTGCTATGTGGGAATGGCCCGGATGCTAGTAAATGGCGATGGTCTGAAAACCGGGATGAGCTACGGCTCAAGAGAGGTTTGAAATGAATTATGGGCGTAGTGAGACGCCGGGAATGTGTTGGTAATGTTTGTAACATCAAGAGAAAGAAAGTGATGAATTAGAATGATATGGCTAGAGACTATTCCCGAACTTTAAGCATGTGTATCTCATTCTTACTTGAGCATGTCATTTTATATCTTTGCTTTATAACATGGCCTTCTCGTTCACTATTCAAATTCTTCTTGTTTTCACCGAGTGTCATGCTCAAAGGTGCTCTATATCACCTTTCAGGTATCGTTCGGGGACGAGGGCATGGAGCGGCAGGTGGTGCGCGTTGACCGTGACGAGGTGGAGCTTTTGGATTGGATCTTCGGCACGCGAGCCTTCGTTTTGGGTGTTTAGGAGTCGAGTTTAGCTTTTATGTTTATGCCATTTTGGGATAAACTTTATGTTTATAATGTTGTATGATATTTTAAAAAAACCTGTGCACCGAACTTTCGTTTTAGAATGTTTTATGAAAACTCTGAACCGGCCGACGAGCGAACTCTGATTACAGGTTATCTATATATTGTATTTGAGGCATGCGCTTTACAAATACTTCATGCCGAAATTTTCAACCTTTTACAAAAGCATTATTTTTTAATTTAAATTACTTACTTCCGCTTGTGTTAAGTCGGATCGTCACAGGTCACGTGTTCGGCACAAACGAAGACGATTACTTCGGAGTAATCGATGAGATTCTTGAGATTCAATACGCAAGTCTGACGCTAAAACGCATTGTTCTGTTCAACTGCACTTGGTTCGAGACAACCAGACGAGGCGGAGTCCGTAAGATTGATCATTTACAAATCGTTGAGGTAAATAAGTCTAAGCATATGCGCACCGTTGATAGGTTTGTCCTGGCTTCACAGGCGATTCAAGTTTATTACCTGAACTATCCGATTGTCCGAGAAAGACGACTATGCAGAGGAAGCTGTTGCTTTTCAAGAAGATGAGATAAGATGCCGTGCAATCGACGATGGTCAGAATGCAAGTACTGTTCGTCCTTTGAACGATGGAACGATAACATTGCATGATGATGATGATACAAATGCTTTCAGTTCTCACACACGTGACATTGATTCTGAATTTATTCGAGACGATGAATCCGATGAAGAAACAAAAGAAGAAGAAGAAGAAGACTTTATGTGACAGACTTCTTGGAGACGATGATGAATGAGACATTTCGTAACTTTATTATTCACTGTGTATGTGTTTATTAAAACTATTTCTTTAATGTATGATTAAAAAATATAAATATATATTAATATTTGCTACCATGTAGTCGTAATTTAAGAAAAAAGGTGACCACATGGTAGTAATTTAGAAGGGAAAGGCGACCAGTTGGTCGCATTTTGGAAAAGCATAATTATATTTTTCAAAAAATATAAGTTAAATTACGACCATCTGGTCGCAAATCTGAGCGGTAAATTTAAATTTTTATGAAATTTATGGCGGTGAATTTAAAAATTACGACCTTCTGGTCGCAATTTTTGGCGGTGAATTTCATTATTGCGATCAGATGGTAGCAATTGTTGATGGGACTCATGATATGACAGCTGTTCTGGATAATGGTAAATGGGCGACCAAATGGTCGTTTCTTCAATAAATGCTACTAGATGGTCGCAAATATCTCTAAAAATGCGACCATGTGGTCGTAATTTCCCCAGCACACGCGACCTTTCGTTTCTGGTCATGATTACATATTTGCGACCATGTGGTCACAAAATCTGATTTAAATTCAGATCAGTTTCCTTCCCCTCGTTTCCTTTTCCTTTCCTTTCTCTTTTTCTTTCTCTTTTTTCTTTCTTTTCTCTCTTTCCCCCGTTCCGTTCCCCGTTGTTTTTTCCTCGTTCCTACTCTAAACCTAAAAACCCTAAACCTCCAATCCCGGTTTCTATTACAAGGTTAGTTTTCGTATACATTTTAAGTTTTAAGTTAGTTTTTAGTTAGTTTTAGTTTATGTTTAAATTTAGTTTACTTAGTTTTAATTAATTAATTAGTTTAGTTTAATTTTGTTAATTTCATTAGTTGTAGTTTAATGAATCTAATTTAGTGTAATTAATTACTTAGTTTACTTTAGTTTAATTCATCTAATTTTAGTTTACTTTAATTAATTAATTAGTTTAGTTTAATGTTGTTAATTTCATTAATTTTAGTTTAATTAATGTAATTTAGTTTAATTAAGTACTTAGTTTACTTAAGGTTAATTAATCTAATTTCGTTTACTATAATTAATTAATAAATTTTAGTTCAATTAATCTAATTTTAATTTAGTTTAATTTAATTAATTAGTTTAGTTAAGTTTAGTTTTTATTAATTAATTTTAGTTTAATTTAATTAATGTTAGTTTAATTTAATCTAATAGTTGAAATCTTCATTACTTAGTTTACTTTAATTAATTACTTAGTTCACTTAAGCTAATTTTAGTTAACTTTAATTTAATTAATTAGTTTAGTTTATTTTAGTTTTAATTAATTAATGTTAGTTTAATTTAATTAATTTTAGTTCAATTAATCTAATTTAGTTTAATTCTTCATTACTTAATTTACTTTAATTTAATTAATTTTATTTTATTTATTGACTACTTATTTTACTTTAATTACTTCATTTTAGTTCAATTAATCTAATTTTAATTTACTTTAATTCAAATTAATTAATTAGTTTATTTTAAATTATTTACTTAATTTATGTTAGTTTAATTTACATTATTTAATCAACTTAATTTAGATTATTTCATTAATTAATTAATTTAATTTATTTCAATATTTTAATTACGTAATTAGTATTAAATCAGTTTAGTTTGGTTGTAGGATTATGACGGGCAGACGACGTCCTCCCCAGTCAGACGAGCCTGACGACGCGAGTGACGAGGCGTCTCCGCAGCCGCCTACTGCCGGCTGCCGCTGCCCCTGATGCGGACCTGACTACAGAGAAGTTGGACAGCATCCTCTTCGATTATGAGCCGGGACTTGCTGCCACGCTCGATGATGCAGTCCCTGAGACCCAGTCTGTAACACCACGATTGTCGCGGACTCCCAGGCCACGACTCCCGGGTTAGCATCAGGGTCTGCATCAGGGTATGCGTCAGGGTCTGCGTCAGGGTCTGCATTAGGGTCGGATCCAGCTGGCCCCTCCACTTCATGCACGCAGCCTTCTCGGGCCGCAGACTCTACCCTTCGAATTGAAGGGGATACGTAAGTAATTTTGTTTATTGTTTTAATTACTTAATTTTTAAACCTTTAAACTTTTTTAAAAGTGTTTTTTTTTCTGTTAACTAATTGTTTCTAATATCATAATATTTTTATGTTTTTGCAGAGTACAGCCGCATACAACTGTTTCAAAATGGTTTCGCGAGGTCTTCCAGAGCATGCCTCTACCCAGCGACCTTCGCTGGCAGAAGATTCCGACGACGGAGAAACGTCAGATGTACGACAATTGGAAGGTAAAAAACATAATTTATTTTTATAATTAATTAATTTTGAAATTTATAGAAATAAATTTATTACTATAACAATTTTTTATTTCAATTTTTTCAGGGAAAGTTTCCTGTCCCGATATCACGGACGATAGATTGTTCCCCCTATGGGACAATCACGTCCGGGATCGATTCAAGGACCTCATGTACCGGGCGCGCAGAAAGCAAGCAGCAAACCGCCCTGTGTGGATGAGCCCGGAGGACCACGCGCGGCTTATCGCGAGCTTGAGCACTCCTGAGGGCATGACAGTGTCAAGGAGGAATAAGGCCAACCGCGCGAAGAATCCCACCAAACACACAGCCGGCCGGGGCCTGGACCCACGACGAGCACCATCGTCGATTGGTAAGTTTTTTTTTTGGTCGTTTTCTTACGTACTTTTTTCTTGTTTTCTTTTTTCAATTAGTTATTAATTTATTATGCTTTCTTCTTCAATCTTTAATATTTTTAGGAAGCGAAGCACGGTCGTCCTGTCCAACCAGATGAGCTGCACCGCGTTCTTCACACGAAGAAAGACGGGACGTTCGTCGACGATAAGGCGAAAGCAGTTCAGGTATTTAATAATTTTTTCAATTATTATTTTTTCTTTAAAATTTTTCCTAACTTATATATTAACTATTTTATTTTCTGAATTTTAAATGTTTAGGAACGTTTCACGGAGTCGTTGAGTCAGCGGTTGCCCACACCAGACTCGCAACCGACTTAGGAAGACCGTAGAGAGGCATTCTTGGAGGCTGCTGGAGGGGTTCGGCCTGATGGATCAGTTCCTGGGCTCGGCTCGTACGGGCGACGCCTTTACGCGGATGTGCCCCGGCCTCAGCGGAGCAGAGCGAGCACTAGCTCCGGCCCTTCTCCGGTTGAGCAGCAGCTGCGCGCAGACATGGACGCTATGCGCGAGGACTTCATTTCTCAAGTCACTGCGATTGAGGCAGACATGCAGGCACGGGTTGAGGCCCAGGTCACAGCAGCTTTGGCCGCGTACTTCAGATCCCTAGGCGGCTGCCATTCATCATCGACGCCTCCTCCGCCACCCCCCGCCCCTCTGCAGTAGTTCTAGGATGCTTTCGTCTATATAAAACGGTTTTTTGAATATTTGATATATATATTTTATTGTAATTCTAATTTTTTGTTATTAAATTTTAATATTAATTAAATAAATAATTAATAATTATTTAACTAATTATTTTAATTTGAATAAATAAAAAAAAATATTTATTAAATACGACCAGATGGTCGCATTTACCATAAGATAAACGACCATCTGGTCGCATTATGTCCGAGTACAAAAGTGACCATGTGGTCGCTTATAAAAGACCACGTGGCCACTGTTTTATGTGACCAACTGGCCACTTTTTTCAACTTAAATTATGACTAGATGGTCGTATTTTTTCACAAAAAAACGACCATTTGGTCGCATTTGTGTGAGTAAAAAAAGTAACCATTTGGTCGCTAATAAATGACCACGTGGTCACATCTTCATGTGACCAACTGGTCACTTATCTTCAACTTAAATTACGACCAGATGGTCACTTTTTAAGCGACCATCTGGTCGTTTTTTAAAATGTTGACTTTTTTTTGTGACCAAAGATGGTTGGTCGTATATTTGTGACTATACAGTCGCACAAAGTCTAGACTGACCAGCTTTTTTGCCTCCACCTTGTTGGTCGCTCTTTTGGTCGCATTCTTCTATATAAACGACTAGTTGGTCGCAAATTGCCTTTTTTTTGTAGTGCAAATTAAAAACGCAAGGACCAAATAGACACAATTTTCAAATCTCAGGGACCACTTAGACACAAATTGAAAATATGAGGACCAAATAGACACAACCTTCAAAACTCAAGGACCAAATGAGTACTTTACCCTTAAATTTATTATTGTTCTCCGAGCTAATTAGTTTTTTCTAAAAAAAAATTGATGCCCATAATCATGCATCATGGCGCCTCGATTCCAACAAACAGGAGTAATATTTTGAGTTATTCAAGATTTTGACTGAAACTACAAGGGTGTTATTTGCAATTTACCCATTTAAAAAACATATAACACAAAAGAATAAATTTATTAATTTACCCATTTAAAATTGTAGTAAATAATTTTTTTTTAAAAAAAAAAACGCCCAAAATTCTAGGATTAGAATTATTTTTTGGCTTATAATTGAAGGGTCACTACCACTTTTAAATTTATTAGAACTAATTACACTAATAACCACTTTAATTCACCTAATTTCAGTTTAATGGTTGTTTCATATTAATATTAGATTTACCCATAAAACACCATTTATGGTGGCGATTCTGGTGGATTCTGATTACGGTGTTTACCTTATTACCCTTTTATCTCTCCTAATAACTATATCTCATTAATTACAATTGTGGAAATTTGTCTCTTCACAATTGATTGGTGGTGGTTTTAGGTAGTTTTGATATATATATATATATATAAAAGTTTGTGTTTTTTTAAAATAAACAACATTAATTTGTCCATTACTGAAATTAATCCAATTTATTATCGTTTTACGAGATAACTAGTTGTTTCCCAAAAAAAATTTGAATGCCTATAATCATGCAACATAAAGCCTTGATTCCAACAAACAGAAGAGATAGTAATATTCGAAGCATCAAACAAAACTCTAATTTATATACTAACACACAATGCAATAGCTAAAACAAAAGAGCGTTTGACATCAATGGCGAAATCCGGTGTGAGATGATTAAAAAACAAAGAGAGTTATTTTCGCTGAAGCGGATAAGAAAGCAATCGACTTTCTCTTCAATCTTCTTTCTCTCCCACTTGGATCAGTAACTAAGCTTCTAAATATGCAAAACATGGTGGGTTCATTAGGAAATATGTACCGGAGCTTTGAAATCTTAGAAAACAAATATTTGGAGCCAAATCAGAACAAAGATACACTCTTGAATCCCAGAATCTCCAATGCCCTTTTTCCGTATTGTGAAATGAACCAAAAAGACCTTATTGCCCTTAATGAAATGCCAGCTCAGCAATGTTGGGATTGAGGCCTCTAAAAGAGTTCTCAAACGGAAGTCCCAAGGATCTTTCCTTCCACTATAATATTAACAAAAACTAAATGCTAGAATACTAACCATTGTCGAGAAGTGTCTGGCTCTTCGTCGTTCTTCGATGGTTACGATCTTGGGACCACCAAAAATATCTTCCTCACTAAGCACAAAAGAGAATCGGTGCGTGGGTACATTCTCTTTGGAAAAAGGAAGATGGAAGAAAAAACTTCTTCCCTATACCCTAGGGGGGCTGCAATGAGAGAAGGGGAGTAATTTTCTGAGCCTTCTCTTGGTTGCTTAACCGTGTGTGTTTTGGGGTCACCCCAAAGGTCCTATTTATAGGAAAACCAAGACCTTAGAAAATCTTTGAATATCTTTTGATCGAAGTGGTCAGCGAAAGTGGGTGAAAGTGGGCGGTGATATGTTGATCAAAGTAATAGGAACAAAACGTAGTTGTCTCGTGTACTAGGTACGCATTACAAATCGATCCTTCCACTCATGCTTTATTTCCAACAGTTTTCTTCAATCTATGAAAATATCTAGAATCCGTGTAGTAAAATAAATCTAAAATTTAGCATCATATATATTTAAATATATTAAAAGGGTAATTAACATAATAATATTTTACCTTTCAAACGGGTACATCCATCTGTATTGAACATGGCCCCCAAGTAGTGCCTCATACGGTAGATCAACAGGAAGATGCTCCATCAAATCGAACCAACACGTTTTCCGTTCATGTTTCAAAGAGAAAGCTCTAGTGTCAATCATGCAATGAGGACAAGCAAACTTTCCGGATGTGCTCCAACCTACGATAAGTTTAAATTAATTATACATATTATTATGCAATGAAAATAATTTATAATTAATAAGCTATCATGCTTACCAGATAACATTGAATATACCGGGAAGTCACTTATAGTCCAAATTACTGTGGCTTTCATACAGAAATTTTGTTTTCTCGATACATCGTAAGTCAACACTCCATTATTCCACAAATTAGTCAGCTCAACAATAAGAGGTTGGAGGTAGATATCTAACCTTTGTTTTGGACTCTTTGGACCCGGTACGATAACCGTTAAGAATATCACAGGATCTTTCATACACATTGATGGAGGTAAATTATAAGGTGTCAACATAACAAGCCATACAGAGTATTGTGCACCAGAAGCACCGTACGGGTTAAAACAGTTAGTACATAACCCCCAATCTCACATTTCTAATCTCACTTGCAAATTATGGATGACAACGATCTAAATGCTTCCACACATTAGCATCAGATGAATGTTTCATATGACCATCTTCTTGAGAATGCTCTTAATGCCATCTCATATGAGAAGCTGTGACTTCTGATGCATACAATCATTGAAGTCGAGGAGTGATCGGTAAATAAAACATACGAGTATATGGAATGAGAGTGTGTTTGCCTTGTTTATATCTCGGATGGAAACAGAATTTATAATTATGAAGACTCAAATGTCCATCACCCTAGAATATCATGCATCCGTTCTGGGAACGATCAATCTTCTCAACAGGCAACCCGAGACCCTCCACTTATTTTTTCATGTCGTATAAACTTTCTGGCTGCGTATTGTTCGCAGGAGCGCAACGATGAAACCATTGTGCAATCAAATTAAAACCTTTCTCTGGAATATGATATGTTAATTTTATATTTAGAAGCTCCATATCTGCAGCCAGTTGACTGACATCACAACCTGAGTATAACGGCATACTTGCTGATTCGAGCATATGATACATTTGTTGCGCTTCTGGATTCATTTTCTCCCCCTCTTCCTTCTCTAGAATAGTTTGATTGTCGTCTTGAGTATGATTAAACGTACCTTCGTATATCATTGATTACGCCCAAAATGTGCAAACGCTAAGCGGTCGATGGTAGTTTAGATGGGCAGTCGTGTCCACGGAGAGGTGATGATCAAACAAGAATTTAAGTAGGAGAAATTTAGAAAAAAGAGAGATGGGTTGAGAATTTTGGTTTTGGAACTTGTGCAAATTAATGATAAAAATAAATTAATAATGGAATTGGTTAAGTGTAAGAATCCTTTTATGTTTTACAAATTTAAATAGAATTTTGATTCATATAACTTAATTGAAAATTTCACATCCCAAATAATCAATCGGAAAATTTAGAATTAAAGTACAAAATTATTTTCAAATGTATTTAAGTAAAACAATTTCTCAAATTAAAAACATGTTATTTATTTTATAAAAATCCAAGATCGACAATATAACAAGTCATAATGCAGTAAAAGATTTTTTATAAAATAAAGAAATCATCAATAAAATTATTTTGTAAAAATCCCACATAGAAAGGGCATAACTAGATTTATATGAAATTGAACACTACAATAATATTAACAAATAAATTAAGAAAAAGATGGAGAAATTGAAATTACATAAAATTATAAATTACTGGAACAAAGTTGAATCAAAACTCTAAATAAAAATGCATTACATAAAATTCATCTTAAATTTAACCAAAATAAACTTAGCCTAATTTGCTAAGTATTTTCACAAATTCTAAAAAGAAAGTATGAAAATACTAGCAAAAACTAAAGAGAAAAATATACAGAAAACTAGTATTGTAAAGAAATATGGGAGGAAGAGAGGTGTGAAATTCTGATGGGCAAAGGGTCCTATTTATACAAGTTTGGGGACCAAAAAGTAACTCCTAAAATTAAATATAAAAATTGAAAATTAAATAAGAAAATAATGGGAGTTAATTGCAAATTGGAGGAAATGGGGGAGAGAGAATGGCAGTTATGAGAATTTGAAATCTGATGGGAAATGGTAGTGGGGCCCACACGTCAGATTTTTGAAAAGGGAGAGAGAGAGAGAGAGAGAAATGGCCACGTGGCATACGATGGTTGGTTGAGCATTTTCTTTTTTTCCTTTTAATTTATTTCTCTTCCGCCACTTGTCCACGAACGATTGGATGGAGCGCTTCAGATCCGGTGCAATGCAGTAGCATGGTAAGCTCAAATATGATGACTAATGACAGAGCGCCACGTGTCAATTCATGGTAATTTGAATAATAAAGCCTTTTTCCTTGCTTTTCTTTTGATTTTATTCTCCAATTTAATTTCAACTTCCACCAAAAGCATTATTTTACCTACAAAAATTAATAAATCAAATTAAAACCTAATATCTTCATATTTCAAATATTCAATTAAATCAATGAAAATATTAAATATTAAATTAATTTATTTTACAATTAAGCACATTTTAAGTGTATTTTCACACACTAATCAATCATATGGTGCATTTGTCCTTACTTTTGCTGTCTTTCATCACGATCTTCTTCCAAATTCGGTATAGCATTTGAGCTGATTCCTTGGTACAACACGGCTCGTTCCAACGCTGTATTATATTGATCGTCAGATTCTCCTTGATAAACCCACTTGAAATAATTCTCCACAAACCCACGACAATACAGGTGTTTCTTCTCATCAAATGAAGAATATAACTTCATATTTTTACATTTTCTGCATGGACATGGTATCATTTTCCATTATGATCAAAATCCTCTGTACTTTCACAAAACTCAACGAAATCTTCAACCCCTACTACGAACTCATCGTTCAAATAGCCTTCTAAGAGACGAACATACATCCATTCACTCATTTTTTATGCAGTAGAAAAAAAACGAAAAGAAATAACAAAATGTTTTTTATGATGAATATATTTCATTGCTCAGGATGTTTGTGTATATAAACTGTAATGTAATGACGGATTTCGTCGTTCATATAGCGGGAAACTTTCCCTCCATAAACTGTAATGTAACGACGGATTTAGTCGTTCCGATAGCGGGAAACGTTCCCTCCATAACATGGGGCGATGAAATCCGTCGTTCAATTTCGTGGGAAGTTTTGCGCCATCGTATACGCCATAATGCATCGTTCCATTTATTGCGGGAATTTTTTGCACCAATTTTAGTGACGGAAACCATCATTATGTTCCTATTACTTTTTCCCGCTAAATATATCCGATCAATTAGACGACGGAAGGCATCGTCTAATTAAACTAATAATAAATGACAATGTAAATATCACTAATTAATAATTCCTTTATTTATTTATAGTTTAATTGGATTACATAAGATTTAGAGCAGACCCTAGTAAGCAGCTCATCTTTTCTCTCTCATTCTCCTCGAAATCTATTTTGGTCTTCTGTTACTGTTTTCTTTGCTTTAAAGGGTGACAAATATAGAAAGAAAAGAGAGAGATTTTTGTTGTTCATTAAGAGAGAGTTAATTCTCTAAAATCATGTCTAAATAATAAAGTTTTCTTGGAGAATCAATGGAGTCTTTGATTAGTTTTGTCATTATTTTTCTTTTTGTGATTAAGATTAGCTTGTAGAAGTTCTTATTTTTTCTTAAGTTCTTATGATTGTTTCAACAAATTGGTATTAGAGCCTTCAAGAAGATCGAATCCAGAGATTGAAGAAGGCAGTCAAAGATCAGTAAGAATTCAAGATGAGTACTATAAGATTCGAGGTAGAAAAATTCGACGGAAAGGGTGATTTTGGCCTATGGAAGAGAAAAATTCGTGCATTGTTTGTTCAACAAAAAGTTTTCGCACCATTAGAGGATCCCAGCAATATGCCCCCTGAATTGAAGGATTTCATGAAGAATGAGATGCAAGAAGTCGTATTTAGTACAATCATTCTTCATTTGTTAGATAATGTTCTCAGGCAAATTGATGAAGATCTTCAAATAGCATATGATTTGTGGAGCAAGCTTGACAGTATGTTCATGTCTAAATCTCTGCCAAATACCATCCATTTGAAGGAGAAATTATTCAATTTCAAGATGGATTCCTCCAAGTCTCTGGAAACAAATCTTGATGAGTTCAAGAAACTCATAAATTCCCTAACAAAATCTGGAGAGAAAACTAAAGATCAAGATCAATGTATAATCTCACTACAACAAATATGGTCTTTTATAGCGTTTAATTATAACGTTTTAAATGTCACGTTATTATTAATAACTAAATTAAACGAGCGCAGCCCGCTCAATTTTTCGTTCCAAAATAATAACGCTATCGACTAAAACAAAAACACAAAACGGAAAACATAAGCTCGCGCCTATTCATCTCTCGCAATCGAAGAACCCTAAGCTTTTCTACTCTTGCTCAATCGGCTGTTTGAAGAAACGAACTCCATAGAATCATGTTTTCTTGAAGAAAACAGCTAGGAAATCTCTTGAATCCACGCTCATCTTCGAGGATAGGAGCTCGCCTAAGATTTTCTACTCTGCTGGTTTGTTTTTCTTAATTTCTTCTTATTTTTAGTTAAACAATTGAATTTTGCCCTAAAAGTTCATCCTCAATCTTCTTCAATTCCAGTTCCCTCTTGTTTCTGAAGCTCTCATCCTCATCGCAAATCCACACTAATTCTCGTAGGATCAATTGAAAGAAAGGCAGCAAGTAACTCTCCACTCCTAACAAAAGCTCTCTCAAAGAGAAATAGTTCGAGGGTTCTTCTTGCTATTTTGATTTCTCTTTTGAGGTACTACCTGCATTTTTATTTTACTAATGTTCTTAATTCTTGTTTTGGGGGGGGGATTTATATGATTTTAATTTTATTATGATTGTGATTGTTTTGAATTGAGTGCTGAAATTTTATACTTGTAACAGTGAGATTTATTACTAAAGATGAAATTTTTTTTGGATGTGAATACTTGATTTTTTCTTTTCTTCTAAGTTCTGTTCCAAGATCAATTTCTTTTTATTAAAAAAAGAAACTCTGTTTTTATCAAGGACTACCATGAAAAAATTCTTGGACAATATGAAGGTTATAGGGATGATCCTACTATTCCTGACCAGTCAAATACACCAACCTTTGCAACTGTGGTTTTGAGGATACACAATGAAAGATGGGAGGGTAAGATAATATTGGAGTTTTTCTCCCCTCCTCTGTGCCTCTTATCTACAGCATCAGTTTTAAATTTTGTCATTATCATTTATTGTTTATATCACAAGGTCCTTAAGTTTCGAATTTTTTTTTTTGTGGTGAATATTTAGAAATATTAGATCTTTAATAATTATATGTTAATTTGTTTTAATTTTTAAAGTTAACCTTGTCCACTTATTTTAATCCTTTTTCAGGTGTCCCTTTTATTCTAAAAGCAGGAAAAGCATTGAACTCAAGAAAAGCTGACATTCGAATTCAATTCAAGGATGTCCCTGGCGACATATTCAGATGTAAGGATTTGAGGTCTAAAGTTTCATTGATTAACTATATGCTTAACCTCAATTCTGTACTCTCCTAGTGTTTCTATTTTTTAGAGCTTGTCTATGATATGTAGAATTAATAAACTACACAATTTAAAACAGAATATATACAATACAGTAAAATAAAGAGAGTCCTGTAAAGAGTTCTAACTATTAAGATAAGATTGATTAAGTGTTAGTCCTGTAAAGAGTTCTAACTATTAAGATAAGATTGATTAAGTGTTATTTTTCCAACTAAAGAGCTTCAAAACACAAACTGATTAAGTGTTATTTTTCCAAAAAATATCGACACACCTTTGGCTAATTTTTATTCCGCACCGGAGGAATATTGTCACAGAGACGTGTAAATCAGCTGAAAGAACAATAGTTTCATCATAAATAAAATCAAGGGATGTAGGTAAACAGAGAAGCTAAATTTGGGAATCTAGAGTTTTATCCCTGGTGTCTATTTTGTATGATGTTAGCTGAGTGATTGTGAAGATCAAACCACTAATGGCAACATCGAGTTTGTTGGTAATTTCTTTTCTTCATCGGCATGGCATGCAGTAGGCTCACACTGATAATTCACATAAGGTTGTCATTGTCTGATATTGTTTTAACCTAGGTAGATGCTTCTCCCTTTTGGGGTCGGAGGAGCTACGAATCGACTCATATCATGAAGATGAGTTATAGAAAGAGTCCGTTTAATTATACGCCCTTTTCCTTGTGGAGTATATGTTTAATCTCCATTTTTGTACCACTTTTTTTTTTAATTTGGTTTTTCTTGACTCCAGTTTCATTTTGGTTGTTGGGAAAAGAAGGCTACAAAAGCAATTACAAACTCTTATACTGCATCTTATGAAACATTAACAATGCCATGTTATTGCAGTATACTGTTAAGTAATAACAAGCGTGGCACAAAAAAATAACATGGCTTGATGTAACTCCAGTTCAGGAGGCTTAAGCACAATTTGGTTATCATTTCAATACTTGCTTTCTGTTTTGACTTTAATCAACTTCTTTATCTATTTGTTTTCTTGCAAAGAGATACAAATATAGAAACAAGCACAATGTGTTCTAATGTTTTGACCGAGTAATGTAGTGAGTGCGAGTTATATATATATATATACAAGCTAGCTGTGTGATAGTGACAGACATGAATATAAATAGTTAAAACTCAGAGTTTGAAATGGAATCAAACTGAGATATCTGAATCATTATTTATCACTGATATATCAATATTCATTCATTTTTACTTTTGACACCAATCTTATCTTAATATTTGAGGGACACACGTGAGTTTCAATGTCTCTCTTTGGGAATGAGATTTGTGTCTTCTCCTCTGTTTTTGCATGATTTTATTCCTTTCTTTTTGGCCCATCATATGATTTGATTTAATTTGATCTTCATCTTGTCTTTTATCTTTCATTTTTTTTACTCTGTCTCTTACTTTGCCTCAACCTCATACTTTGCCTCTGATTAAGTATAGTCCCTTGCTTTCCCAATTAATCATCTTCCTGCCCTTTCTTACTTACTTACGACACATCTCTCTACAAAACGCAGTTAACAAATTCTCTCAAGTTTGCTTCTATTAATTTTGAAAGCATTTTAAGACTAACATTTATGATTATTTTGGTTTCTATGTTATTTATAAATCTTTACAATTTTACTTAGAGAAATTTTGAACCTACAATTCTCTTTTGGGTTTTATTTAGATGCTATCTCTAAAAAATTATGGAACTATCTAAATTTTTTTAAATAAGAAATCAATAAGAATGAGTTTTCTATAATAATAACTATAGTTAAATTCTTT
The DNA here is from genome assembly GCA_028015215.1 of Gynostemma pentaphyllum. Lineage (NCBI taxonomy): Eukaryota > Viridiplantae > Streptophyta > Magnoliopsida > Cucurbitales > Cucurbitaceae > Gynostemma > Gynostemma pentaphyllum. Next base: position 41,224,000 of record CM051352.1, on the reverse strand, counting down.
GGTCTTATATTTTCTTTGAAATGCATTGTTTTTGTTTTAATCTATACACTAAGAAAGAATAAGGAAGTAAAATCTATTTTTTTTTTTTATATCTCATCCACACGGTTCTTTCCCAATTTTTATTTTATTGCTTAGCCCCTAATAAGAGAAATATTGAGCTCAAGTAGTTTTACTAATTTGGTGAAATATAAATATCAAATACTAGAGGTGACTGCATGTTGTTATTTTTTCAAATTTAAGACTTAAAAATTACTAGAACACATACAATGAAATATATATTTTTTATAAATATTTTATGTTCTTGAACCCTTCTTTCCTTTCAAGTATAATGAGTTGTACATGTACTCAATCGTCTTAAAAAACTAGTATATTGTCGCACATGATTCATGGGTCAAAGTGTAACTTTAGTATTGAAAATTATCTCTATGTCATATGACAATAGATTTGCTGTTGTGAGATTTGATTTAGAATAGATTTGCATCTATGGGATGGTATTAAACTTTTTTTTTTTTATAGATATTTCTAGTTCTACTGTGTTTTCTGAAATATTTTTAGTTGAAATGGTATTTGTCGGGGTTGCTCTTTAGTTTTCTAGGAATTGTGGCTGCTGTTTTTGGTCATTTTTACACTTTTTTTGGACTAGAAGTTGTCTGTTTGCTATGTATTAATGTTTTGGGGCTTAAAATTGTTTTTTACTGATGTTTTTGGGGCTCAAAAAGTGATATACTATTATTTTGGTGCTCAAATAGTTGTTTAACTGCAGTTTTTTTGATATTCCATATTATTTTACATATAAAGTAGTACTTTTGGTGGTGGTTTTGTGAATAAGAAGCTGTTTTTTATCATTTTGAAAGTGTGGCTGCTGTTTTTGGTCATTTTTTTAAATTTTTTTTGGACTAGAAGTTGTTTGTTTGCTATGTATTAATGTTTTGGGGCTTAAAATTGTTTTTTACTGCTATTTTGGGGCTCAAAAGTGCTATACTGTTATTTTGGTGCTCAAATAGTTGTTTAACTGCAGTTTTTTGATATTCCATATTATTTTACATATATAGTAGTACTTTTGGTGGTGGTTTTGTGAATGAGAAGCTGTTTTTTATCATTTTGAAAGTGTGCACTATAAGAAAAATGACAATAGGACACACTACATATTTTAATAGGTGACACTTGTGTGTGAAAAAACGGAGGAATAGTAAGAAGAAAAGAAGAGTCCGTCACCTGTTGTCTTAATTTGATAATTAAAACAAAAAACAAAAAAACAAAACGTTTTTTTTTTCTTTTGCTTTGGTTTGTGAAAAACTCCTTCTTGAAACAAGCCCCATGTAAGATGCTGCAATCGCCAAATGAGTGCAACCTTGTTCTTTTTGGTTTTTGGAGGTATATGCTACTTTGGAAGGTTGGTATTTCTGTTTCATTCTCTACATTTTTTTTACCAGATATTAAATCTTAGTCAAATTTATTTCACTTTTTGCTTCAGTAACTGAATAATATGGCATTGACCCTCATTTTAACATTTTAAAACAAATGATTTATGGGATTACCTTGGATTTTGACATGCTACTCTTGTTGAAATGCATATATGAGGTGATAACAACATTGGTCCTCTAAACTTGCACGTGTATCTCTATTTCAAGCATTCTGTTCTAATGATAGGAATAGGATGTCATAAGTGGAATATTAAGGTATATGAATCATTACATAGGGAGTTTGTTATAGATGTTATAAATAGTGAGTAAGTGCGATTGAGTTTTGGGCAGTTACTAAGTCCAAATGGTTGGAATTGGGGGAGTATGGGTAGGGCTCTCAAACTTTCTTCCTCAATTCTTGGAAAATTTTGCTATTAATGGTATTAGGAGAATAGTTACAAAAAGTGCTAGACAAAACACTCAAATAAGAGAGCCCTGATATTTAGCATAGTCGATAATCTCTGTCCTATCCATATATTTGTCTTCGAAGATTCATTGATTTATTTCCATCCAATTGTCCCATAATATGGCATTGACAACATTATTCCATAGGATCTTGGCATTCTTCTTCATTTGTAAACCGCCGAGAAGTTGACTGACTTAATCTTTTCTATACTTCAGTACCATGTATCAATTAAGTTCCTATTACCTTAATATTGATTTAAGTTCCTATTACCTGAATATTGATTTAAGTTCCTGTTATTATAAAGAAAAAATATCAATTAAGTTCCTATTACCTGAATATTGATATAACTTTACTTAATGTATATTTTGCTGGAAATTGATTGCAAGGATGACTTCAATTGCAGCCAGAGCTTTATTGGTGCTGTCAACGGAGCTTCAGTTATTGGAATCGTCCTGTCTTTTGTAGCTTTTTTGGTAATATGCTCACTTCACTTCAGGAACTAAATGATTTAACTAGGTTGTTTCAAGGAATATTAAGTACTTTGCAAAAGGCCCATATGTAGTGTGTTTGGTAGAAATACTTCAGTTAAAGTAGTAGTTAAGCTTATTTTCTTGTAATATCCATAGTCCATAATAACGTTGATCAAAGAGCATAATTTTGGTGGAAGAACTCCTTGGAGAACTTCATTTGACATTTTCTTGTTTGAACATTTTTCTGCAAAGATTATGATGGTGTTTGAGTGTGTGAAACAATGCCACGCTTTCTTCTTCTTTCACCATTACTACTTCTTCAAAAACATTCAGATCATGCTCCTCAATTCCAATCATGGAACCTTCTTCAAATCTCATCATTGTCATTGACCGTCTCCGATTCACTTATCCTGGAATCGACGGTCATCCCCCGCCCGGTTCCAAACCTCTTATCGATGATTTCTCTCTCACTCTCAATTCTGGTGATCGTTGCCTTTTAGTCAGATCTAATGGCGCCGGTTCGTCTTTAATCTTAATCAATTTCATCTAATTCAATTATTTTATTATATTAATCTTTAATTTTATGATAGGGAAAACAACGATTTTGAAGATATTGGGAGGAAAGCATATGGTGGAACCTCATATGGTTCGTGTTCTCGGAAGATCAGCTTTTCATGATACTTTTCTTACTGTTTCTGGTCATCTTTGTTATCTTGGTGGAGAGGCAATTCTTCTTTTTATTATGCCAATGAGGAGATGATTTGATGAATTTCTTTATTGATTTGATTATCTTTTATGGTTAGATTGGATTATTTTATCTTTTAAGGGATGAATTGGTGTTTGATTAGTCGAGATGTGTGAAAACTGACCCACATAATCATGGAAATAAAAGAAAGAAAGAAATGAATTGATGTTCTATGATTTAATAATAACAAATTGAAAATCTCATTTTTTTTAGCTTTTACAAGGTCAACTAAGTGCCCGTTGGTATAACTTTTGGAAGTGCTTTTGATAACCATAAAAAAAAACTTTTAAAAGCTATCACAAACAGGCCCTAAGAAAACACTGGCGTTGAATTTTGATTTTCTTGCACGCCTTGAGAATGATCTAATTAAGAGTTTCTTTTTCATTATATGAAATTGTGCTCTGTATTCGTCTAATTAGGGTGGCTATTTTTTTTATGTGCTTGTGTAAATTGGAATAGAATTATAAGGTCAAAGGGAAGTGTTTATTCTGCCATGCTTTTTCTTTAAAAGAAAAAAAAGGAAGCGAAAATTTTGATGCTCTCCTTTTTTCTGGAATTTTATTTTCTTGTGTGTCATGGCTATCCTGCAGTTATGGTAGCCATGAATATTTTTTATTGTTTATGTGTGTCATGACTATCCTACACTTATGGTAGCCATGAATATTGTTTAAGCTATTAAAATGATCCAAAACCATCCATGCTATACATTTAGTCCATTATACTTAAAATGATCCAAAAGCATCTATGCTGTCCATTTAGTCCATAATACTTAAAATGATCCAAAACCATCCATGTTGTCCATTTAATTTAGAATGTTTAAAATGATCCAAAAACATCAATTCTTAAACTCTTAAAATGATCCAAAAGCATCCATGTTGTCCATTTAGTCTAGAATTCTTAAAATCATCCAAAAGCATCCATTCTTAAACTCTTAAACTACTCTTAAGATTTTAAAATGATCCAAAACTATCCATGCTATCCATTTAGTTCATTATGCTTAAAATGATCTAAAAGCATCCATTCTTAAACTCTTAAACTCTTAAAATGATCAAAAAGCATCCATGTTGTCCATTTAGTCTAGAATGTTTAAAATGATCCAAAAACATCAATTCTTAAACTCTTAAACTATTCTTAAACTCTTAAAATGATCAAAAAGCATCCATGTTGTCCATTTAGTCTAGAATGTTTAAAATGATCCAAAAACATCAATTCTTAAACTCTTAAACTATTCTTAAACTCTTAAAATGATCCAAAAGCATCCATGTTGTCCATTTAGTCTAGAATTCTTAAAATCATCCAAAAGCATCCATTCTTAAACTCTTAAACCACTCTTAAGCTTTTAAAATGATCCAAAACCATCCATGCTATCCATTTAGTCCATTATGCTTAAAATGATCTAAAAGCATCCATTCTTGAACTCTTAAACTATTCTTAAACACTTAAAATGATACAAAACCATTTATGACTTGTATGTAAAATAATATAATAGTTTATTTAACATGACTTGTCATTGTATTTTTTGTAGGTTGATAGAGCGGAGTCTTGATGATCTTGCTTTCTATAGTCTTTTTTATCAGGGTTTTGTTTACGCTATAGACTTATATGTACTGGATGGATGGATATTTTATTATGTACTAGATGGATCTTTTAGACTTATGTACTGGATGGATGGATTTTGTATTATGTAATACTTCCTATAGACATGTACTGGATGGATGGATTTTTATTATGGTATGACTTTAACTTATGGAATTTCCGTTAAGTTATAAAATTTGGGAATGAGTAAGTAATTCTTGTGTGTACTAGTTCAAAAAGCTTAGTTTTATACCTTCTTTTATAAATATTCTTGATTATAGGTTTTTTATAGCAAACTAGATAACTTATTGAAAACGCTATAAAATATAAATGGTTATCAAATTTAAGAAAATATACAATAGCGTTTTAAAATAGCTATTGTAAACGTTATCATAGCGTTAGTAGAGAGCTATGTTATATTGTCATAACAATCAAAGTATGCAATACATATAGATACGTTTATAGCGTATGTGATAGCATGTATCCAATGCTATAAAATGACTAAGACTTTTAATTATGTGGGCAACCATGACGTGTTCAAAAAGCTATGAAATATAATTCATAGCGTAAATCCGACGCTATTGTTATATGTTTTTATAGCGGATTGCAAAACACTATGGTATGTTTTCATAACAATTTATACATGCAATCAAATTGATATTATTATAGCGTATACAATAGCGTAAGATGAACGCTATAAAAAGTCTCATACTTTTAATTACGTGGGCAACCACGGCGTTTGGTAAAACGCTATGATATGTAATTCATAGCGTTTTTTAGACGCTTTAAAAAGCCTTTTTTGTTGTAGTGTCTTGTTGAATTCTCTGCCAGAAACTTTCAAAGATGTTAAATCTGCCTTAAAGTATGGTGATCAGAATTGAAGATGGATCAATTTTTTGATGCTTTGAAGTCTAAAGATCTAGAATTGTAAATAGAACAAAAGGGTAAGAACCATGGAGATCTACTTGTTGTAAAAGCCAAATCTGGAAGAAGAGAATGGAAAGGTAAGGGAAGACACAAAGATAAGCAAAATACTGCAAAATCTTTCAAATGCTTTCACTCTAATAAAGATGGTCATTATAGAAGAAGCTTCCCTCAAAGACATATTCCCAAGAAATATATAAAAGAAGATTAAGGGGAAGTTCAATTAGCAGAAGCACTGAAATTGGAACCAGCCTTAGAGATGTATGGAAATGCTGAAGTATTGGCAGTCACTGATAAAGCTGCAGATCAAGATTGGATTCTTGATTCAGGATGCACATTTCATATATCTTCAAAAAGAGAATGGTTTGAAAACTATGAAGTTTTTGATGGAAGCCAAGTCTTGCTGGGAAACAACAAACCATGGACTGTAATTGGGAAAGGGTCAATAAGAATCAAAATGTTTGATGGTGTTGAAAGGCTGCTAATAGAGGTTAGACATGTGCTAGAAATAAAGAGAAACTTGATCTCACTAGGCACTCTTGAACAAAAGAGGTATGATTTTGAAGCAAAGAATGGAGAACTCACAGTCTCTAAAGGATCAAAACCTGTCATGAAAACCATCAGGATGAATAACTTGTATTTCTTTATTGGAGGTTCAACAATAGCCATTGCAGCAGTAGGAAATGATAGACAAGATCAAAGAACCTCACTATGGCATGAAAGACTTTGGCATGTTGGAGAAAGGGGACTGAATGAACTACATAAACAGAACCTTCTGTGAAGTAGAAAGCTGGATAAGATGGAATTTTGTGAGCATTGCATATATGCCAAAGCTACAAAACGGAAGTTCCCAAGAACTACCTCAAGAACCCATGAAAGATTAGCATACATACATTCTGACCTCTGGGGTCCAGCAAAGGTTGTGTCAAATGGTGGTAGCAAATACTTCATGTCCCTAATTGATGACCATTCCAGAAAAGTTTGGGTATATTTACTCAAATCAAAAGATCAAGCTTTCTCAAAGTTTTGTGAATGGAAGAAGATGGTGGAGACTCAAACTAGCAAGCAGGTCAAAAAGCTTAGAACTGACAATGGCCTAGAATTTATAAATGAGGCCTTTGATAAATTGTGCATTGAGGAAGGAATTGTCAGACACAAAATAGTGAGATTCACTCCACAGTAAAATGGTTTAGCTGAAAGAATGAATTTCGCCATTTTGGAAAGAGTTAGAGCAATGATGTCAAGGGCAAATCTTCCAAACAGTTTTTGGGCAGATGCTATGCATACAACAGCTTACCTCATAAACAGATGTCCATCCTCTGCTATTGACCTGAAAACCTTAGAACAGATGTGGACTGGATCACCACCAAAGATGGATAATCTTAGAGTCTTTGGTTTCTTAGCCTATGCTCACATTAAAGAAGGCAAGCTTGATCCAAGAGCCAGAAAGTGTATGTTCATTGGCTACCCTGAAGGTGTAAAAGGCTTCAAAATGTGGAGTAATGATGGAAAGACACCAAAGTGTTTCTTGAGCAGAGATGTGACTTTTGTAGAAGACACCATGGATATGAAAGATGATTCCCAAGTGACAGAAAAGTAAAAAGGCCCAGGGTTCTCTAAATTTGAGGTGGAGGAGTTTGATCCATCTCAGATTTTGAAAGATGATGATGTACATAACTCTCAGCAAGAAGAAACCCAAGTAGAATCCACATCCACTGAAGCAGTAGACACCTCCTATCAACTCACCAGAGACAGAACCAGAAGAGTCACAATACCATCCACCAGGTACTCAGACACTGACTACATCTCATTTGCTCTAAATGTTGAATTAGAAATGGATAGTCCAGAACCAAATTCATACAAAGAAGCTATGAAATGTCCTGATAAATCAAAGTGGCAATTGACAATGGAAGATGAAATGGACTTTCTTGAAAAGAATCAAATCTGGATACTGGTTAAAAGAAAGCCTGAGCAAAAGCTGGCACAATGTAAATGGATTTACAAAAGAAAAATAACAGCAGCAGAATCTGGTGGAGTAAAGTACAAAGCAAGATTGGTTGCAAAGGGGTTTACACAAAAAGAAGGCATTGACTACCATGATATCTTCTCTCCTGTGGTTAAACACACTTCCATCAAAACACTCCTTGCTCTAGTTGCTCAATATGACTTGGAAATGGAACAGCTAGATGTAAAGACAGCCTTCCTATATGGTAAATTAGAAGAAGAAATTTTCATGTCACAGCCAGAAGATTTCATCTCAGAAGGTTCAGAAGACAAAGTGTGTTTGTTCAAAAGATCTCTCTATGGTCTAAAACAATCTCCCAGACAATGGTACAAGAGATTTGATGAATTCATGTTGAAGTAGGGGTGAACAAATCCAAACCAATCCAATTGTCCAAACTGAACCATACCAATCCAAACTGGTTTGGTTTGGTTTTTAAATTTCGATTTGTCCAAACCAATCCAAACCAATAAATAACGGTTTGGTTCGGTTTTACAAATTTTTGTAGTGATCCAAACCAATCCAATCCAATATATATTATGCTATATATATAATATAACATATTTTTAAAAAATTCAATAAAACCTAATAAAATGTAAAAATAGGAAGAATTTTCAACCCTATTATGTTATATTTGTGTAATTATAACAAGTTTTTATGAATTTTATTATGACTATGTTTGTAATTTTTGTTTTGTTTATTATATTAGACTTTTTGATAAATTGAAATTAGTCATCTTAAAATTTGTTGAAGACATTTTTTAGATTTTATAGAATTTTTGATGATGTAAAGTAAGTATTTAAAAAGGATAGAGAGAAAAAAAAATATGCAAGACCAAACCGAACCAATCCGGTTTGGTTTGGTTCGGCTTCTTTATAATGAATGGTTTGGAAGTTCATATAATCTGAAAAGAAAATCCAATCGGTTCTGAAATTTTAGTAAAATCCAAACCAAACCAATCCATTGTTCACCCCTATGTTGAAGAATGACTTTAAAAGAAGCAGTTTTGATGGATGTGTCTACCAAAGAAAGTCAGAACATCTACTTGGCATAATTCTCTTACTTTATGTAGATGATATGTTCATTGCCTCCAAAGATATTTCTGAAATTCAAAGCCTGAAAGATCTGCTAAACAGTGAGTTTGAGATGAAGAACCTTGGTGAAGCAATGAAGACATTGGGAACGAACATCATCAAAATAAGGATGATCACTCTATGAATTTAAACCAGACAGATTACATTGCTAAGGTTCTTGGCATATTCAATATGCTAAGTGCCAAAGCTGTATCAACTCCAATTGCAAGTCATTTCCAATTGTCAATAAACCAGTCCCCAAAGACAGAAGCTGAAAAGGCAGAAATGAATCAAATACCTTATGCAAATGCTATAGGTTGCATAATGTATTTCATGGAATGTACAAGGCTTGACATAGCTCAAGCTGCCAGTTTTCTCAGCAGATATATGTCAAATCCAGGAAAGGAACATTGGCAAGCTCTAAAGTGAACATTGAGATTCCTAGCAGGCACAAGAGATCATGGTCTGTGTTTTGAGAAGGACATCCATCAGAGTAAGGTGTTAGAAGGTTATGTAGACTCTGATTTCAGTGGTGATAAAGACAGAAGAAGGTCATTATGTGGTTTTGCTTTTACTCTCTATGGAAGCATCATAAGCTAGAAGTCTCAACTCCAATCAGTAGTAGCTCTCTCCTCCACTGAAGCTAAATACATTGCTGCTACTGAAGGAGTCTATGGTTGAAAGGATTGCTAAATGAATTGGGAATATTTCAAGAGGTTGTCAAGATATTTTGTGATATCAAGGAGTCATATTTCTGACCAAGAATCAGATGTTTCACGAAAGGACCAAGCACATAGACATCAAGATGCACTTTATCAGAGATATAATAGCTAAAGGAGGAGTTAAAATGGAGAAGATCCATACGGATGACAATCCCTCAGACATGTTAACCAAGCCAGTGATTAGCTCAAAGCTTGAGAAGTGCAAGAGTATTTTGAAGATTGTCAAATGTGAACCTCCTTAGTGAAAGAAGTATAAAGTTCTCAAGCTTCCTTAAATTGATGAAGAATGATGATTGAATAAACTCAAGGCTTAGTTTGGTTCAAGGTGGAGATTTGTGAAATGAACAAAAAGGACCTTATTGCTCTTAATGAAATGCCAGCTCACTAGCTCATCCTTTCTCTCTCATTCTCCTTGAAATTTGTTTTGGTTTTCTGTTACTGTTTTCTCTGCTTTAAAGGGTGACAGATATAGAAAGAAAAGAGAGAGAGTTTTGTTTTTCATTAAGAGAGAGTTGTAATTCTGTAAAATCACGTCTAAATAATAAAGCTTTCTTGGAGAATCAATGGAGTCTTTGATTAGTTTTGTCATTATCTTTCTTCTTGTGATTAAGATTAACTTGTAGAAGTTCTTCTTTGTTCTTAAGTTCTTGTGATTGTTTCAACACGTATTCCCCGGAAATTGCGCCAAAATTTTATATGTGTGGTCATAAATTAGTTGCCCCATGTTTTAAATACGTCTTGTCGTGGTTACATTACTGATGACCCGTCACCCAGCAGCGATTTGTCCTAATTGTAAAAATTCATGGATCATGAGTCTACGTTCGTGGAGTCAGCAAATGCTGCAAAGGGTGGAGGGTTTGTTAATGGAATGTTCGATTATATGGTGATGGATGATTTGTCGTCTGTGATGCCCATGTCTTCTAGTTCTGATTCCTTTATAAATCTTCTCAAAAAATTCAATACGAAGCAAATTGGAGCACTCGAGGAGCAAGTCTACACCTTGGATCTCAATACGGTAAGCTTTGCTTCATATCTATTAATGGAGATATGTTCTTCCCTTATACACCTATGATTATTCCTTCCCTAAACAACGTGAGATTTTGTTTGCACTCTAACAATATCCTTGATGTTATTTATTTATTTATTTTTAATTTTATAACTTTAAGAAATATTTAAAGTTATGTATAAGTGTATAATTTCCGAATAAAAAAATAAAAAATATATATATCATGGATTTCTAAACAACTAAATCATACAAGTGAACAATTTTTAAATAATCCACATATGTTGTTACTATTTTTTTTTTCTTTCTAAAAAGTGCAAATTTTTTTTTAAAACTTCTTGTAATGAATAAGTTAGGCCCTTTTGATAACTATTTCATTTTCTATTTTTGTTTTTTAAATTTTTTGGAAACAGAATCGTGTGATAGCTTTTTAATTTTTTTTTTGTAAAAAGAAAATCTAAAATTCAAAATCTAAATTGACAAAAACCTTAAACTTAAAACCAATATTATTTTTAAAATATATTTTTTCATATTCAAAAACTAATAAACCATTTGGTTTTATAATAATTTGGTTTTTTAAAAACTAAATACCAAAAACAGAAAATAAAACAGTTACCAAACTATGCTTAATTATCAAATTTTATGTTTCAATAGTGTATAGGGTGTGAAATTACTCGAGGCTTCTTTGCAATCCAATATTGTTCTCACCGATATCTTCCTTCAGAGGAAACCGGCAATTACTTCAATGATATTTAAAAAATTGTTCTCATTGACCCAGAGGTTTGAGCAATATAAAAAATGTAAAATTATTTTCGAGTTTTTGTTTAGTTCTAAGAAATTACAATTTGTGGAATGACAATAATTTCAAATCATGTTCCACTCATTTGGAAAGAACTCTTATGAAAAATGAACATTGTGGTGTTGTTGATGATAATGATTTGTCCGTAGAACTAAAATTAACTTGGAGCAATAAGTACATTTAATTCATTGAAAGAGAAGGGTACTTTATAAATGCTTCAATTGCATACATAATATTATTGGCTATTCCTATGACTGTTGCCTCACCTGAAAGAAGTTTTTCAAAATTGAAATTGCTGAAATCTTACTTACGATCAAGTATGTCACAAGAGGGACTCAATGAACTTGATTTGATTTCAATTGAAAATGAATTTAAAAGACATTGATATCAAAAATTTAATAGATGAATTTGTATCTAAATATTCAAGGAGAATGTCACTTTTTAAATGGAAATTATAATCGTATTATTTTATTATTATTGCGTTTTAATATAAGTTTACAATTTTTTTGTTTTGAATTTTTTTCATATTAAAGTTATATGTTAGAGGGCCCAATTCACACTGGGCCTTCATTTTCTTAGGAAGAGCCTTGGTCTTATTAATAGTTCAATTTTTGGAAGTGTAGTTAATATTGTAGCATGTAAAATAGTATTTAAGAGAAAAAAGAAAAAAAAAACAAGGAAAAAACAGACGTCCCCTCCTCAGTCCTCAACAAATAATTACAAAAACATATTTGGCAGTGCAATTAAAACTATAGCATGAAAATAGTAAATAAATAAAAAGTTTATAAATTATAAAAAATTAAAGGAAAACAATTGAAGTGCAGTTAATACGATAGCTGGCATTGCTGATGCCAATAACTTGCCCACTATTACATACAAATCGGCAAAATATACTTTCGAAAATTGCATAAACCAATTACTACGTTTGTAACAATTTAACATTCAAAATTTCAATTTGAGATTTTTTTTTTTAACAAAGATATACTTGCATTAAAGAATGAACAAATTACAATTAGAGTTTAGAGCTTTCTGAGCCAAACAATAGGCAACAGAGTTAAACTCTCTCCTAAGAAAAGAAAAACAACAAAATCAAAACAAAGCTGAAGATGAAGAAATTCATCTAAAATACATAAGAAATCAGATGAATAAATAGAGACACTGAAAAGATGTCAATAACATGCTCTTAGCATTTGAAAATATTTTTATCTTCTTGAAGCCAGAAGTTTTAGCATGCTCCATGGCTGCTAAAATGCTTCTACCTTCGGCGTGAAGGGCATTCAGACAAAACGAACCGAGCAAATAAGAAGACAATAAAAGAGAGCTATCCACTAATGAAGAAGTCCAATCATAACCTAAAAGAAAAGAATTCAAATCCCAAGCAGCATCACAATGAATAGTAAGCCCAACGAAACCTTTAACAATTGGCACGAAATCGGCAGGAGGAGGCTGAGGCAATAAAGAATCTCAAGAATAAAACTCACTGAAATCGGCATTGGCTTGAGAAACAGCTTTGATGATATTCACATCACAACCCTTGAAAGATTTCTCATTTAGCAATTTCCATAATCTCCACTCACCAGTTATAAATAAATCCAACAAAGATCTATCTCCCTTTTGATCAATAAGAATAGAGCAAAGGATATCCCAAGAAAAGCTAAGTCATAATTTGCAAATCTATTGGGATTATTAAGGGATAGAAGAAGCAAACCAAACTCTTTTGGCATTTTCACATGTTAACAGAATATGAGTGATTGATTCCTCTTGGTCTGCACAAATATCACAGAGATGATTTATAGGGATTCCTTTTTTTTTTTGACAAATTCACTTTGGAAGCTAAAAAGCCTTTGCAAGCTTTCCAACTAAAAAATTCCAGTTTTTGAGGAACTTTGGCTTCCCAAATAAAATTCCAATTTTTAGAAGATAAATAAGATCCACTATTACCAGAAGAAGATGAAACATAATGAATAAGCTTACGAGCTTCTTTATAGCCTGATTTAACAGAGTAAATGGCAGAGCAATTGAAATGTCAAACAATACTATCAGACAGATTCAATTTGCTAATAGGAATAGACGAAATTAAATAGGCATCCACGTGAGAAAATGATTGATTTACCAGTGCTTCATCCCAATTTTTTTTATTAGGTGTTAAAAAAATCTGCAACAACAGCATCAGGATGGAGAATAGGAGAAATAGGCCGAAAAGTAGAGGGCCTTGGCAACCAAGGATCCTACCAAATCTTAATGTTACACTCATTACCAACCCTCCATCTAATACCCGAAGCAAGAATCTTCCTGCCTTCAAGAATACTACGCCAACCCCAAAAGGAAGAATTAGCTTGAGAGATTTTCATGAAAGAGGAATTTTGGAAGTATTTGGCTTTAAGGACCCCGCTCAGCAAAGAGTTTGGATTTTTTATAATACTCCAACCTTGTTTAGCTAAAAGGCTTAAATTAAACATTGAATGTCTTTCATGTTAAACCCTCCACAATGCTTGGAATTTGTGAATTTATCCCAAGAGCCCCAATGAATTCCTTTCCTGTCATGATTTGATTGCCACCAGAATCTTACTAGAATAGCATTAATATCTTGGCACAATTGAACAGGCAGCTTAAAGCAACTCATGGCATAGACAGGCATAGCCATTGCCACATTTTTAATAAGAACTTCTTTACCTACCAAGGAGAGAAAATGCTCAGCCCAACCTTTAACTTTCCTTTCAATTATGTCCTTGATTTCTTGAAAAATAAGTTTTTTCGAAAATTGAACTTCCAGGCCTAAGTATTTGCCAATAGAGAAGAGCAAGCTTTGATATAGAGAGCGGTGTCACGATCCGACTCGGGATCTCTCTATATACCCAAGACGAGACGTGTGCCAATGGCAAGCGATAGCCAAACGCCAACACTTACCATCAAGGTAAACTAAACATAATTATGCTAATATTAAATCAAACTATAAGTGATTCATGTACTAGCTAAGCTGATGCAAAACACATGGTGGATAAGCTCGTCGTAGGCTCGATCATCTTCTGAAACTCGAAAGCTACCTGTGCGGGGAAAACATTTGAAAAGAATGAGCTAAACGCCCAGTGAGTGGAATTAAAACTAATGTTTTCTTCAAAACTACATAATATATAATTGTTTTCAAATTCATAAAACTGTTCAAAACTAATATTCGTAAAACATAATAATCATAATATTCAAAACTAAAACTCATAAAACTGGTTATGGTCGTAATTTAATAATCATAACGTTCTGCTGTCAAAACTAGATCAATACATGTACGTAAATATATATATATATATATATCCTTAATATATAAAAGTGGGGATGTTTAAGAAATATTTTTAGACTACTACACCCTTTTAAAATCTTAAAATTACTAACATGTCATTATATATACCCTTTTAAAACCTTCAAATTACTAAAAATGTCATTATTATTTATACTTCACTATCTATTAAATGACTATTTACATTTTTAATAAAATATTTCTCTTTTTTTTAGATAAATAAAATATTTCTCTTCATTCACTACAAAAAAACTGCCAATTTGCGACCAGAAAATTGCGACCAAATGGTCGTTTTTCACCTAAAATGCGACCAAAATGCGACCAAACAGAGTGGTTGCTAAAAAGCTGGTCGGATTTCAATTATGCGACTGCATGGTCACAAAAATGCGACCATATGGTCGTAAAAAATTTTGGTAGCAAAAAAAGTCAAACTTTTGAAAATGCGACCACATGGTCGCATTAAAAGGGACCATATGGTCGCATTTTATCTTCAATAGAAGTGACCATTTGGTCCCAAAAAAAGTGACCAAATGGTCGTAAATTTTGTGACCAAATGGTCACTTATTGGCTCAGTGAAAATACGACCCGGATGGTCGCTAAAAGCGACCATCCGGGTCGTAATTTATGTGAAAGATAAGTGACCACTTGGTCACATAAAAAGTGACCAAATGGTCGCGATAAAATGCGACCAAATGGTCACTTTTAGTCTCAGTTAAAATGCGACCAGATGGTCGCTTAAAAGTGACCATCTGGTCGCATTTAAGATTTTTTTTTTTAAATTTAAATTTTAATAATTAGTTAATTAATTATTAATTAATTATTAATTATTAATTATTTATTAATTATTAATTAATTATTAATTTTTAATTATTAATTACTAATTATTTATTTAATTAATATTAAAATTTCATAAAAAAAAAAATTGGAATTCAAATAAAAAAAATATATATCAAATATTAAAAAAATGTTTTATACAATCGAAAGAATCCTAGAACTATCTGCGGAGGGGCGGGGGTGGGGAGGAGGCGTCGATGTAGAAGGGCCGCGCCTAGAGATCCAAGTACGCGGCCAAAGCGGATGCGACACAGGCGTCGACTCGTGCTTGTATGTCGGCCTCGACTCGTGCCTGTATGTCAGCCTCAATAGTAGCGACTCGAGCAACGAAGTCCTCACGCATAGCCTCCATGTCCGCGCGCAGCTGCTGCTCACCCGGAGAAGGGCCGGAGCTAGTGCTCGCTCCGCTCCGCCGAGGCCGGGCACATCCGCATAAAGGCGTCGCCCCGACGAGCCGAGCCCCAGGAACCGACCCATCAGGCCGAACCCTCCAAGGCCTCCAAGAACGCCTATACGGTCCTCCTGAGTCGGGTTGCGAGTCCGGTGTGGGCAACCGACGAGTCAAGGACTCCGTGAAACGTTCCTAAACATTTAAAATTCGGAAAATAAAATGGTTAATATATAATGTATGAAAAATTTTAAAGAAAGAATTATGAAAAATTTTAAAGAAAGAATAATAATTGGAAAAAATATTAAATACCTGAACTCTTTTCGCCTTATCGCCGATTAACGCCCCGTCCTTCTTCGTGTGAAGAACTCAGTGCGGCTCATCGGGCGGGACGGGGCGCCCGTGCTTCGCTTCCTAAAAAATCAAATAGTGAAGAATAAAACATAATAAATTAATTAGTAATTGAAAAAAAAACCTAGAAAAAAGAAAACGAGAAACAGAACGAGGAAAAAAAAAGCATACCCAATCGATGATGGTGCTCGTCGTGGGTCGCGCGCCCATTGTGTGTGTTTTCCCTGGATTCTTCGCGCGGTTGGCCTTATTCCTGCTTGACACTGCCTTGCCCTGAGGAGTGATCAAGCTAGCGAGAAGCCGCGCGTGGTCCTCCTGGCTCATCCACACGGGGCGGTTTGCTGCTTGCCTTCTGCGCGCCCGGAACATGAGGTCCTTGAATCGATCCCGGACGTGACTGTCCCATAGGGGGAACAATCTACCGTCGGTGATATCGGGATCGATAACAGGAAACTTGCCCTGAAAAAATTGAAATAAAAAATTGTTAAAGTAATAAATTTATTTCTATAAATTTCAAAATTAATTAATTATGAAAATAAATTATGTTTTTACCTTCCAATCGCCGTACATCCAAGCGTTTCTCCGTCGTCGGAATCTTCGTCCCAAAAGGTCGTCGGGTAGAGGCATGCTCGAAGGACCTCGCAAACCGTTTTGAAACGGTCGATATAACAGACTTCGCAAAATCACAAAAAATTATTGTGCTATATATTAGAAACTATTAGTTAAAAAGAATAGAAAACTTTTAGGGAAATAGTAAACAAAATTACTTACGTATCCCCTTCAATCCGGAAGGGTAGAATCTGTGCCCGAGGACTGCGTGCATGAAGTCGAGGGGCCACGTGATCCGACCGATGCGCACCGGACGCCGACCGGACGCATACCCCGATGCTAAGCCCGGAGGCGTGGCAAGGGAGTCTCGCGCCCACCGTGGTGTCGAAGACTCGGTCTCAGGGACTCTATCATCGAGCGTGGCAAGCAAGTCGCGATCGTGAATCGAAGAGGATGTCCAACTCCTCCGTAGTCGGGCCGCATCAGGGGCAACGCCGAGGGCGTCCGCGGAGAACCCTCGTCACCCGCATCGTCAGGCTCGCCTCGACCTGGGGAGGACGTCGCCTGCCCGTCATAATCCTACAACCAAAATACGTAAGTAAAATATTGATTAGTTTATTTAATTAATTAATTAATTAATGAAATAATGTAAATTAAACTAACATAAATTTAAGTAAATAATTTAAAATAAACTAATCAAATTAATTTGAATAAAAGTAAATTAAAATTAGATTAATTTAACTAAAAGTAATTCAATTAAACTTAAGATTTATTAAGTAAAACTAAAATAAACTAATCATTTAATTTGAAATAAAGTAAAGTAAAATTAGATTAATTGAACTAAAATTAATTGAATTAAACTAAAATTCAATTAATTTTAGTTTCAATTAATCTAATTTTACTTTACTTTAATTCAAATTAATTGATTAGTTAATTTTAGTTTTAATTAATTAATCTTATGTTTAATTGAATTAATTTTAGTTCAATTAATCTAATTTATATTTACTTTAATTCAAATGAATTGATTAGTTATAACTAATTAATTCAATTAAACTTAAGATTAATTCAATTAAACTAAAATTAATTCAATTAAACTTAAGATTAATTAATTAAAACTAAAATTAATTCATTTTAGTTTTAATTAATTAATCTTAAGTTTAATTGAATTAATTTTAGTTCAATGAAGCTAATTTTAATTTACTTTAATTCAAAGTAATTGATTAGTTAATTTTAGTTTTAATTAATTAATCTTAAGTTTAATTGAATTAATTTTAGTTCAATGAAGCTAATTTTAATTTACTTTAATTCAAAGTAATTGATTAGTTAATTTTAGTTTTAATTAATTAATCTTAAGTTTAATTGAATTAATTTTAGTTCAATTAACCTAATTTTAATTTACTTTAATTCAAAGTAATTGATTAGTTAATTTTAGTTTTAATTAATTAATCTTAAGTTTAATTGAATTAATTTTAGTTCAATGAAGCTAATTTTAATTTACTTTAATTCAAAGTAATTGATTAGTTAATTTTAGTTTTAATTAATTAATCTTAAGTTTAATTGAATTAATTTTAGTTCAATTAACCTAATTTTAATTTACTTTAATTCAAAGTAATTGATTAGTTCATTTTAGTTTTAATTAATTAATCTTAAGTTTAATTGAATTAATTTTAGTTCAATTAAGCTAATTTTAATTTACTTTAATTCAAATTAATTGATTAGTGAATTTTAGTTTTAATTAATTAATCTTAAGTTTAATTGAATTAATTTTAGTTCAATTAAGCTAATTTTAATTTACTTTAATTCAAATTAATTGATTAGTGAATTTTAGTTTTAATTAATTAATCTTAAGTTTAATTGAATTAATTTTAGTTCAATTAACCTAATTTTAATTTACTTTAATTCAAATTAATTGATTAGTGAATTTTAGTTTTAATTAATTAATCTTAAGTTTAATTGAATTAATTTTAGTTCAATTAACCTAATTTTAATTTACTTTAATTCAAATTAATTGATTAGTGAATTTTAGTTTTAATTAATTAATCTTAAGTTTAATTGAATTAATTTTAGTTCAATTAACCTAATTTTAATTTACTTTAATTCAAATTAATTGATTAGTGAATTTTAGTTTTAATTAATTAATCTTAAGTTTAATTGAATTAATTTTAGTTCAATGAACCTAATTTTAATTTACTTTAATTCAAATGAATTGATTAGTGAATTTTAGTTTTAATTAATTAATCTTAAGTTTAATTGAATTAATTTTAGTTCAATTAACCTAATTTTAATTTACTTTAATTCAAATTAATTGATTAGTGAATTTTAGTTTTAATTAATTAATCTTAAGTTTAATTGAATTAATTAATCTTAAGTTGAATTGAATTAATTTTAGTTCAATTAACCTAATTATACTTTACTTTAATCAAATGTAACTAAAATTAAGTAATTAAACAATTTTTATTTAATAATTAAACTAAACTATTTGAATTAATTACCCTACTTTAAATTAATTGATTTAATCAAAGTAATCTAAATTACATTAATTAAACTAAAATTAACTAATCAATTATAGTGTAATTATAAATTAATTTAGTTTAATTTTATTAAATTAAAGTAAACTATCTTAAATAAACTAAATAAGTAATTAAACTAAATTAGATTAAGTAATTAAATTAATTACTACTTAAATTGAATTAAAGTAAACTAAGTTAGATTAATTAAACCATTAGATTAATTAAACTAAAATTACTTAAAGTAATAAAATTAAAGTAAACTAATTAATTAGTTAATGTAAACTAAACTAATTAAATTAAACTACATAAACTAAAACTCAACTAATTAAAGTAAACTATCTTAAAAACTAAAACTAAGTAAACTAAGTAAATTCTAAATTCATAAACTAAACTTTAGTTTGTTACGAAAACTAACCTCGTGTAATCGAAACCTGGGATTGGTGGTTGAGGATTTTCGGTTTAGAGGAAGAACGGAACGGGAACGGGAAGAAATAACGGGGAATGGATAGGGGAAAGAGACAAACGAACAAAAAGAGAGGAGGAAAAAAGAGAGAGGCGCAGAAGAGGAGAAAAGAAGAAAAGAAGAGAAGGAGAAACGGGAAAAGGGAAAAAGAAACGGGGAAAGGAAAGGGAATGAAATTTAAATCATATTTTGCGACCAACTGGTCGCAAATATGATTTAATGACAGGAAATGAACAGTCATGCGAGCTGGGGAAAATGCGACCATATGGTCGCATTTTCAGATACTTATGCGACCAAATGGTCGCATTTACAAATATAAATGCTACCATTTGGTCGCATTTATATAAAAGGCGACCAACTGGTCGCCCGGGTTGCCATTACCAAGGCCGTTTGTCTTGTCACGCGTCCCGTCACCATGTGCGACCATCTGGTCGCAATTATGAGATTCACCGCCAATAATTGCGACCATATGGTCGCATTACTTAAATTAACCGCCATAAATTTCATGAAAATTTAAAGTTACCGCCCATAATTGCGACCATATAGTCGCAATTCCAATTGTATTTTTAAAAAATATTATTATACTTTTGCACAAATGCGACCATTTGGTCGCTTTCCTCCCAAAACCCTAAACCCTAAACCCTAAACCCTAAACCCTAAATCCTAAACCCTAAACCCTAAACTCAAACCCTAAATCCTAAAATGCGACCAAATGGTCGCATTTCCCTTCTAAATTACTACCACGTGGTCACCTTTTTTGTAAAATGGCGACCACCTGGTCGCAAATATTAATATTTATATACTGTTTTTTTTATATTGGGTTACTTTCTGATATTTACATATGACGGGAACTCTTGTTTCCATGTTGTTATATTCATTGATTAGTTTAATTATTAAATAAAAATTGTTTAATTACTTAATTTTAGTTACATTTGATTAAAGTAAACTACAATTAGGTTAATTGAACTAAAATTAATTCAATTAAACTTAATGCATTTCTCTATATCTAATTTTAGTTTAATTAATCTAATGGTTTAATTAATCTAACTTAGTTTACTTTAATTCAATTTAAATAGTAATTAATTTAATTACTTAATCTAATTTAGTTTAATTACTTATTTAGTTTATTTAAGATAGTTTACTTTAATTTAATAAATGTAATTTAGAATTGATTAGTTAATTTTAGTTTAATTAATGTAATTTAGATTACTTTAATTAAATCAATTAATTTAAAGTAGGGTAATTAATTCAAATAGTTTAGTTTAATTATTAAATAAAAATTGTTTAATTACGTAATTTTAGTTACATTTGATTAAAGTAAACTACAATTAGGTTAATTGAACTAAAATTAATTCAATTAAACTTAATGCATTTCTCTATATCTAATTTTAGTTTAATGAATCTAATGGTTTTATTAATCTAACTTAGTTTACTTTAATTCAATTTAAATAGTAATTAATTTAATTACTTAATCTAATTTAGTTTAATTACTTATTTAGTTTATTTAAGATAGTTTACTTTAATTTAATAAATGTAATTTAGAATTGATTAGTTAATTTTAGTTTAATTAATGTAATTTAGATTACTTTAATTAAATCAATTAATTTAAAGTAGGGTAATTAATTCAAATAGTTTAGTTTAATTATTAAATAAAAATTGTTTAATTACGTAATTTTAGTTACATTTGATTAAAGTAAACTACAATTAGGTTAATTGAACTAAAATTAATTCAATTAAACTTAATGCATTTCTCTATATCTAATTTTAGTTTAATGAATCTAATGGTTTTATTAATCTAACTTAGTTTACTTTAATTCAATTTAAATAGTAATTAATTTAATTACTTAATCTAATTTAGTTTAATTACTTATTTAGTTTATTTAAGATAGTTTACTTTAATTTAATAAATGTAATTTAGAATTGATTAGTTAATTTTAGTTTAATTAATGTAATTTAGATTACTTTAATTAAATCAATTAATTTAAAGTAGGGTAATTAATTCAAATAGTTTAGTTTAATTATTAAATAAAAATTGTTTAATTACTTAATTTTAGTTACATTTGATTAAAGTAAAGTATAATTAGGTTAATTGAACTAAAATTAATTCAATTCAACTTAAGATTAATTAATTAAAACTAAAATGAACTAATCAATTAATTTGAATTAAAGTAAATTAAAATTAGGTTAATTGAACTAAAATTAATTCAATTAAACTTAAGATTAATTAATTAAAACTAAAATTAACTGATCAATTACTTGGAATTAAAGTAAATATAAATTAGCTTAATTGAACTAAAAATTAATTCAATTAAACTTAAGATTAATTAATTAAAACTAAAATTAACTAATCAATTACTTGGAATTAAAGTAAATATAAATTAGCTTAATTGAACTAAAAATTAATTCAATTAAACTTAAGATTAATTAATTAAAACTAAAATTAACTAATCAATTACTTTGAATTAAAGTAAATTAAAATTAGATTAATTGAAACTAAGATTAATTGAATTTTAGTTTAATTCAATTAATATTAGTTCAATTAATCTAATTTTACTTTACTTTATTTCAAACTAAATGATTAGTTTATTTTAGTTTTACTTAATTTTAGTTTAATTAATGTAATTTAGATTACTTTAATTAAATCAATTAATTTAAAGTAGGGTAATTCATTCAAATAGTTTAACTTCAATTATACGTAAGTAGTTTAAATTAAATGAGTTACACTAATTTAATTAATTAATTTTAGTTTAATTATTAAATAAAAATTGTTTAATTACTTAATTTTAGTTACATTTGATTAAAGTAAAGTACAATTAGGTTAATTGAACTAAAATTAATTCAATTAAACAAAATTGCGACCAGATGGTCACTTTCAATTGTGACCACTTGGTAGCTTTTTTCCCTTCAAAATTACGCGCCATTTTTTGCTACCAAGACATATTTTAGTCACCAAAATTGCGACCAGGTGGTTACTTTTAATTGTGACCACTTGGTAGCTTTTTTCCCTCCAATTTTAAGCTACCACTCCCCAAAAAAGGTCACAAAATTGCGACCAGATGGTCACTTTAAATTGTGACCACTTGGTAGCTTTTTTCCCTTCAAAATTACGCGCCATTTTTTGCTACCAAAACATATTTTAGTCACCAAAATTGCGACCAGGTGGTCACTTTTAATTGTGACCACTTGGTAGCTTTTTTCCCTCCAAAATTACGCGCCATTTTTTGCTACCAAGGCATATTTTAGTCACAAAAATGCGACCAGGATGGTCGTTTTTTAAGGTGACCAATCTGGTCGCTTCCTTTGCGCCATAATTTCGCGCCATTTTTTATGACTATTTCTACTTCCTGGTCGTCGCACTGTCAAAAAAATGTGACCAGGATGGTCACTTAAAGTCAACCTTCAAATAAAGTGACCAACTGGTCACTTTAAAGCTACCACTTTTTTTTTGTCGCAAATTTTTGGTCGCATTTTGGCAGTTTTTTTGTAGTGATTAAATAAGAAATTGTCAATTTTATTAAATAAATTCCTTGGTTTTTTATTGTTTTCACAACATCAAATTACAAAATAATTGAAAAATCAAGTACAACATATGAAAATGAATGTGATATTAAAGTGAATTTATTGTTTATATTTATCACCAATTTATGAAAAATAAATTATATTTAAGTATTCAAATATTAAATGATTTAATAAAGGTGATGGTGCTTTAATTTTAAAAAATATTAAAAAAAAACTTAAATTGTTTAAAAAAACAGTTAAGATTAAAAAAAAATAACTACAACAAAATATAATTTATTGAATTAGTAATGGTATAATATTTTATAATATTTAAATAAATTTAAATTTTTTTAATTAAAAATATTTAAAAGTTTTAAAAGTCAAAGAGAAAAATCTATAATTTCTTAAATTTTAATTAAAATTAGAAATAAATAATCTATAAATACAAAAATTAACTAACATATGTATATAGAACAAATAATTTATTTTTTATTTGGTAGTATAAATTTTAAAAATAAAGATGTTAAAAAAATCGTCTTATATAAAAAGGCATATAATTATGTAAATTAGTAAACTATACGATAATTTAAATATTAAATAGAACATAATAATATGTTAATAAAATCATTTCGAAAAAGATTTATAAACCATAGAAAAATCAAATAAAAAATATGTCGATCTTTTAAATATTTCTATGTTAGAAAAAATATCACGTGCGACGCACGTGGTAAAAGACTAGTATATATAAATATATATATATATATATATATATAAAATAGAAACTGTTCATATACTAAATCATAGTGATAAAAACCACACTAAAAATGTACCCTTAATTGGTCATATTGCATGTAGAGCAAAATCATGCATGCAGCAGAGCAACTGAATACTGAAACTGGTCATATGCGCGCAGAGCTGCCCCCAAAGGGCTAAGCACCCTAACAAACAGCCCAAAGCCTATGTGTATGCTAAAGTGGGTCTCAAAAACTTGCTAAAAGCTGATAACTGAGGGTACCGTTTCTAGCAGTTTGAAAATAAACTACTGAAAATAATATCATAATTTTCAAACCATTATAAAATCGTAATTGAACCTTTCGTAGCTGGCATAAATCAAATATATTGAATAATGAATATCTAAAAAAAACTTTCATCTATATATATTTATATCAATAAATAATCATATATGAAAATATATAAACTCTAAAACTTTTATGTTTTATAAACTACTAAAAGCTCAATACTACTAATAATTTTAAATGTGAAAATAGAATTCACTTACAAACTTTTGCTGTTAACATTCCAAATCATAAATCATTTATGCCACGATATCACCTAAAAATATTGATTTAAGAAAATACATATCAATCATCTACTTAATAATTTGAAATGTTAGAAAACCATATTGAAAATAATATAAAATTGTGGTTAATATCACATGGCTTGAGCTTCAACTTTCCTTCAATACTTACACTTTCAATATATTTTTCAAAGCCATATCAATTTTGCTGCTCTTTCCTCTTTTCACACATAATCCGAAGTCAAATTGAAGAAAAACCTCTCACAATCTTCTTTCTAATTCATATAATTTTCCATACCAACTCCATCAAAATATATAAAAATAAAAAAATAAAAAAAAAAATAAATAAAAAAACCTTCATTTCTATACTATCCATAATCCTTCTTAAAATTTCAATCTCTCAATTGAACTCACGGAGGTTCATTTATTTCATCATTTAACTTCAAATCTATAAACAACAAAACCCATAACTCAACCTTGAAACTTAGAAAATATCTACTAAAATCCATCAAAAGAAGAATTAGGTTGAAGAAATTACTTACCAACTAACCATTACACCATATATTGAAGCTTGAAACTCCACAAATTGTTGATGCCTTCAAAATCCCCCAATCTTTTTTTTTCTTCCCTTTCTTCCTTTTTCTCTTTCTTTTTCCCTTTCTCTCTTTTCTTTTCTCACGGGCTGTTGAACTTTGTTTCTTCTTCTTTTTTTTTAAACCCCCCACTTGCCACTTGTCAAGCCAAGAAGACAATTTTTTTTTAACCTTATCTTCTCTTTTCTTTTATCAATTCAACCTTATTCTCTCATTTTATTTATTTTTATTTTTTAAAAGAGTTTACAAGCGGTTATATCAGAGAAGAAACCCTTGGTTCTACTCTTCATGAGGGTTTTGAGGTCATGATCAAGGACGTAAATGAGGAGGGACAAAGGGCTCTCAGTTAGAGACTCAATCTCATAATATTTCATAATAAACTGGTTATAAAATTATTAATTTAAATAGGATAATTTGTAGAAATAAAATTTTATTAATTAAAAAATTTTACAAAATTTAAGGGATTAATAATTCAAATTAAACCATTGAGGATAGAATTATTAGAATTCTTATACTGCAGAATTTTCTAGAATATTTGTAAATATAGTATTTAAAAAAAAATTTAAATATAACTTTTTTTTAAAAAAAACCATCGATCAAGGAAATCAATGATAACTTATAAGCTAATCGTGATTACATGTATGAAATGACAATTAATACATCAAGTGTAATAATACAAGCCCGAAATGGAAAAATTAAGAAAACCGAACTGAAAATCGAAAGGAAAAAAAAAACAAATAAAATAGTTTCTTAAAAAAAATCAAGCTGTTCAGACAAATGTTAAATCGACTAGGAAGATAATTTAGTTATCAACATGGTTGAAACTGTTTGATCGGAAGCTCAATAAAAACAATTGAATAAGTATCAATAATATATGATATCAATAATGTTTACAATATCAAAAAAGATTAGTAATAATAAAAAATGTTAACGAGAAATATTGAAGGACAACTTTTACAAAAACGTAAATCTTCACAGCACCGATTGTCCACTTGTCTTTGATGTCGATATTGCCTCGAATCATTTGCAGTTTGACGGAAACTCGGCTCAACAGATTTAAATTAAGCGTTTTTTTAGTTCAACAATCAGATTCTAAATGAACGTGATAGAAATCCTCAAGAATAGCTCTCCAAAATTTAACAGATTAAGATACAATAAAATATATGAAAAGAAGAACACATGAGGAGGAAGAGACAAAAACGAAAAGTTACAATGAAAAATTAACCATAGCTTTAATATACCCTTGCACGAAAATTGACTTACTTGAAAGGTTGAAAGGTTGTGGTCGGATAGTCATCAGGTCTCCCACTTTCCTTAACCTCAAATGTCACATAATACATTATACCACGCACGGCTTGCTGATTTGCATTCACAATTTTCATCACCTCTAAATTTGTTTTCTACATAGAATTAAACACACACAAAAATAATCTCAAAAGAAAAATCAAATTTATTTTAAGTTAAAGAATAGAGAGAAAAAAATAATACATTTTTCTTGTTGTAATATTCAATGGCTTCCTCTACAACAACTGCAAGTTTTTCTTCGTAAAGTTTTAAATCGGGTATCGGCATGATCATACCCATTGCGTCTCTTTTAAGAAAAGAAAGGAACATCAAAACCCTGTATATATGTATATATTATATATAGAATGTTTGAACAAAAATGTAAATCCAATCTATGAAATGAAAATTAAGATCAAGTAAAAGGAGATCTAGTTAATCTTGGGGTTCAAAAGAAAACCTCGGATTCTCTGACGGTGCGATAATACCTCGACTTCTCTTCTTCATTCATCACACGGAAGCCGTCGCGATCTTCAACGTAAAGATGTGGGCAATTTTCTTCAGTCACAGGAATATAGGAACATGAGTCGGATTTGCGAAAAAAAGCCATCAAGCAAAGGAAGATGCAGAAAGAGAGGAAATTGTTCTGACCCCTTAAAGAAATGGGAGAAATCTATAATTGGATTGAAGAGAGGTTATATGATTAGTAAAGTCCCTCCTAGGTTCTATTAAATAGTTATTTTTTGGAAGTGGTAGTTAATACTTTAGCATGTAAATAGTATTTTTTTTAAAAACAGACGTCCTCTCCTTACCATTTAATTACAAAAACATATTTGGAATGCAATTAAAGCTATAGCATGAAAATAGAAATTAAAAAAAGAAAAAAACAGACCTTCCTCATCAAGTTATTGGAAAATAATTGAAGTGCAGTTAATACTAAAGCTGGCATTGCTGATTCCAATAACTTGCGCACTATTACATACAAATTGGCAAAATATACTCTCGAAAATACAATTAATATTTGGGGAAAATTGCATAAACCAACTACTATAAGTTGTTTATAATTAAAATAAAACAAAAATAATAAGCTACTATAGGGTTGTAAGAGTGTAACAATGAAGATTTTAATTTGAGCAATTCTCCCTAATACTTTATAAATTTTTAAAAATTGGCCTATAAAAAATTAATTTTATAAATTAGACCATTAAAAATTACTGTAAAACAAATAGACATCCTCAGTGGCGAAGCCAGAATTTAAGTTTAGGAGGGGCAAACATTAGGATTGTAACTTAAAATTTCTAAGCTGATAGAAACTGAATAAGACCTACAAAAATCAATACCTTAATTAAACCCTATGTCTTAAAATTGTTTAGGGTTTAATTAAAGTTTATAATTTTTCTTCATTTTTTAATTAATTCCATGTCGATTTAGTTCAAAGCTGCATAATCCAAATTGAAAACAACCTTGACACGCAATAGATGAAAAATATAATTAGGTTAAATGATGTGAATCTTAATAGGTTAAATAGTTTAGGTTTATTTATGAGTTATTATTAGAGAATTAGTTTATTTCAATGTAATTAATTAGTATTAGTTCTAGTTACTTTAGGTTAAAATTAGAGGTTTTGCGAAATATTGGTGGGAGAGACTTCAAAACCAAAGAAAATATCACTACAAAAAAACTGTCAATTTGCGACCACAAAATTGCGACCAAATGGTCGTTTTTTTTTACCTAAAATGCGACCAAAAATGAGACCAACTGAGTGGTGGCCAAAAAGTGGTCGTTTCGAATTTTTGCAAACTGGATAGTCACAAAAATACGACCAAAAATTTTTGGTCGCAAAAAGTCAACCTTTCAAAAATGCGACCAGGATAGTCACATTAAAAGTGACTATATGGTCGTAATTTATCTTCAATAGAAGTGACCATTTGGTCACATAAAAAGTGACCAAATGGTCGCATTTTATGCTACCAAATAGTCACTTTTAGGCTCGGTTAAAAATGCGACCTGGATGGTCGCCAAAAAGTGACCATCCTGGTCGTAATTTATGTGAAAGATAAGTGACCAATTGGTCACATAAAAAAGTGACCAAATGGTCGCATTTTATGCGACCAAATGGTCACTTTTAGGCTCGATTAAAAATGCGACCAGGATGGTCGCCTAAAAAGTGACCATCCGGGTCGTAATTTATGTGAAAGATAAGTGACCAATTGGTCACATAAAAAAGTGACCAAATGGTCGTATTTTATGTGACCAAATGGTCACTTTTAGGCTCAGTTAAAATACGACCAGATGGTCGCCTAAAAAGTGACCATCTGGTCGCATTTAAGAATTTTTTTTTAAAATTTAAATTTCAATAATTAGTTAATTAATTATTAATTATTAATTATTTATTAATTATTAATTATTAATTATTTATTTAATTAATATTAAAATTTCATAAAAAAAAATTGGAATTAAAATAAAATATATATATATCAAATATTAAAAAAACGTTTTATACAGTCGAAAGAATCCTAGAACTATTGCGGAGGGGCGGGGGTTGGGGGAGGAGGCGTCGATGATGAAGGGCCGCCGCCTAGAGATCTGAAGTACGCGGCCAAAGTGGCTGCGACCTGGACCTCGACTCGTGCCTGCATGTCGGCCTCAATAGCAGCGACTCGAGTAACGAAGTCCTCACGCATAGCCTCCATGTCCACGCGCGCACGCCGCTTCAACCAGGAGAAGGGCAGGAGCTAGTGCTCGTTCCGCTCCGCCGAGGCCTGGGCACATCCGCATAAAGGCGTCGCCCCTACAACCAAAATAAACTAATTTAATACTGATTACGTAAGTAAAATATTGAAATAAATTTAATTAATTAATTAATGAAATAATGTTAATTAAACTAACATAAATTAAGTAAATAATTTAAAATAAACTAATCAAATTAATTTGAATAAAAGTAAATTGAAATTAGATTAATTGAACTAAAATTAATTCAATTAAACTTAAGATTAATTAATTAAAACTAAAATAAACTAATCAATTAATTTGAATTAAAGTAAATTAAAATTAGATTAATTGAAACTAAAATTAATTGAATTAAACTCAAATTAATTTAATTCAATTAATTTTAGTTTCAATTAATCTAATTTTAATTTACTTTAATTCAAATTAATTGATTAGTTTATTTTAGTTTTAATTAATTAATCTTAAGTTTAATTGAATTAATTTTAGTTCAATTAATCTAATTTTAATTTACTTTAATTCAAATTAATTGATTAGTTTATTTTAGTTGTAATTAATTAATCTTAAGTTTAATTGAATTAATTTTAGTTTCAATTAAACTAATTTTAATTTACTTTAATTCAAATTAAATGATTAGTTTATGTTAGTTTTAATTAATTAATCTTAAGTTTAATTGAATTAATTTTAGTTTCAATTAATTTAATTTTAATTTACTTTATTTCAAATTAATTGATTAGAATACTTAAACAAAATTATTCTAATTAATTAATCTAATTGTACTTTACTTTAATCAAATTTAACTAAAATTAAGTAATTAAACAATTTTTATTTATTCATTAAACTAAAATTAATTAATTAAATTAGTGTAATTAATTAATTTAAACTACTTAAGTATAATTGAAGTTAAACTATTTGAATTAATTACCCTACTTTAAATTAATTGATTTAATTAAAGTAATCTAAATTACATTAATTAAACTAAAATTAAAATTTAAACTAGTGTAATTATAAATTAATTGATTTAATTAAAGTAATCTAAATTACATTAATTAAACTAAAATTAAAATTTAAACTAGTGTAATTATAAATTAATTTAGTTTAATTTTATTAAATTAAAGTAAACTATCTTAAATAAACTAAATAAGTAATTAAACTAAATTAGATTAAGTAATTAAATTAATTACTACTTAAATTGAATTAAAGTAAACTAAGTTAGATTAATTAAACTATTAGATTAATTAAACTAAAATTACTTAAAGTAACAAAATTAAACTAAACTAATTAATTAGTTAATGTAAACTAAAATGCTATGAATTAAACAAAAGTAAACTAAGTAATTGATTACACAAATTTAGATTCATTAAACTAAAACTAATTAAATTAACAAAACTAAACTAAACTACTTAATTGAAAACTAAAAACTAAAACTAAGTAAAATAAATTCTTAAACTAAACTTCAATTTTATACGAAAACTAACCTCGTAATAGAAACCGGGATTGGGGTTTGAGGGTTTTAGATTTAGAGTACGAACGGGAACGGGAACGGGAAGAAATAACGGGGAACGGGAGAGGGGAAAGAGAGAAAAGAGCAAAAAGAGAGGAAGAAAAAGAGAAAGGAAGAAAAGAAGAAACGGGGGAAGAAAAGAAGAAACGGGAGAAAGGAAAACTGATGGGAATTTAAATCGATTTTGCGACCAAATGGTCGCAAATATGTAATTATGACAAGAAACGAAAGGTCGCCGCGCCTTTGGGGAAAATGGCGACCAACTGGTCGTATTTCTTGAGATATTTGCGACCATATGGTAGCATTTCATGAAAAAGCGACCATATGGTCGCCACTTTACCATGATCCAGAACAGCTGTCATATCACGAGTCCCATCAATAATTGCGACCATCTGGTCGCAATAATGAAATTCACCGCCAAATATTGCGACCAGATGGTCGTAATCTTTAAATTCACCGCCATAAATTTCACGGAAATTTAAATTTACCGCTCATTTTTGCGACCATATGGTAGCATTTCATGAAAAAGCGACCATATGGTCGCCACTTTACCATGATCCAGAACAGCTGTCATATCACGAGTCCCATCAATAACTGCGACCATCTGGTCTCAATAATGAAATTCACCGCCAAATATTGAGACCAGATGGTCGTAATCTTTAAATTCACCGCCATAAATTTCACGGAAATTTAAATTTACCGCTCATTTTTGCGACCATATGGTAGCATTTCATGAAAAAGCGACCATATGGTCGCCACTTTACCATGATCCAGAACAGCTGTCATATCACGAGTCCCATCAATAATTGCGACCATCTGGTCGCAATAATGAAATTCACCGCCAAATATTGAGACCAGATGGTCGTAATCTTTAAATTCACCGCCATAAATTTCATGAAAATTTAAATTTACCGCTCATTTTTGCGACCATATGGTAGCCATTTTACTTATATTTTTTAAAAATATAATTATAAAATGCGACCAACTGGTCGCATTTCACTTCTAAATTACTAT
Organism: Gynostemma pentaphyllum; assembly: GCA_028015215.1. NCBI lineage: Eukaryota > Viridiplantae > Streptophyta > Magnoliopsida > Cucurbitales > Cucurbitaceae > Gynostemma > Gynostemma pentaphyllum. The sequence goes on along the minus strand of CM051352.1, from coordinate 41,192,520 downwards.
CGTGTGGTCACCTTTTGTGTGAAATTGCGACCACTTGGTCGCAAATATAAATATATATTTTTTTTTAATCTTTCCTTAAAAAAAATAGTTTTAATTAATTAAACACATACACACACATTTGAATAATCAAGTTAACGAAATATCTCATTCATCATCGTCTCCAAGAAGTCCGTCACATACAGTCTTCTTCTTCTTCTTCTTCCGTTTCTTCATCAGATTCATTGTCTCGAATAAATTCAGCATCAATGTCACGTGCGTGAGAAGTGGAAGCATTTATATCATCATCATCATGCAATGTTATCGTTCCATCGTTCAAAGGACGAACAGTACTTGCATTTTGACCATCGTCGATTGCACGAGATCGTATCTCATCTTCTTGAAAAGCAACAGCTTCCTCTGCGTGGTCGTCTTTCTCGGATAAGTTTTCTTCTACCTGGCGTGGTTTAACTTTACAAACAACTAACCAATCTGTCAGATTTCGTCTATTAATCGGATAGTTTAGGTAATAAACTTGAATAGCTTGTGAAGCCAGGACGAACCTATCAGCGGTGCGCATATGCTTAGACTTCTTTACCTCAACGATTTGTAAATGATCAATCTTACGGACTCGCCTCGCCTGGTTGTCTCGAACCAAGTGCGGTTGAACAGAACAATGCGTTTTAGCGTCGGACTTGCGTATTGAATCTCAAGAATCTCATCGATTACTCAAGTAATCGTCTTCGTGTGGCTTGAACACGTGACCTTTTATGCAAACACCACCGTTGTTTGTTGCCCGTTCACCGAATGCGCCTTCGTTTGAAATCGATAGCGATTCCGATGTATCTACCATACGACCTTGCTATCCGTCCAGGTCCCTTTGCCAAAGAAATGATGCGAGGATCATCCACCGGTAATGTAGGGGAGTCAACCTGTGTCATTGTCCACATATAGTAATGTTAGGAAGATAGTAATTGTTTCAACATAATGCAACAGTTGTTTGACAATTTAAAATAACTCACGTATGCACTGAACCAAGAACGAAACTCTTTGTCGATTATTGACCCCTCCACAGCGTCCACTATAAGAATTTCGGGAATAGGTGACATCCTTTTGGCGTCACCTATTCGAATAGGTGACGGTTTTTTGACCGTCACCTATGGCAACGTCACCTATTTAAATAGGTGACGTCCAAAAAAAACTGTCACCTATTCGAATAGGTGACGGGTAAAACAGGTCACCTATTCAAATAGGTGACGGGTAAAACAGGTCACCTATTCGAATAGGTGACATCCTTTTGGCGTCACCTATTCGAATGGGTGACATCCTTTTGGCGTCACCTATCCCAATGGGTGACATCCTTTTGGCGTCACCTATTCAAATGGGTGACCCGTTTTACCCGTCACCTATTCCAATGGGTGACATCCTTTTGGCGTCACCTATTCAAATGGGTGACCCGTTTTACCCGTCACCTATTCGTAAAGGTGACCTGTTTTACCCGTCACCTTTTGTAAAAAAATATTTTTTAAAAAAAAAAAAAAATACGCTTTCCTGTTAAAAAGGTGACAGTTTTTCCCCGTCATCAAAAGTAACAAATTAGAGAAAAAAAAATTATAATTTAATAATACCACCGTTTAGTGACTTTTTGATACCCATTAACCTTATATTGATCAATCTAACATAATAAAAGGTAAATATACATGGTCATTACAAGAAATAGAGCCACAAACTTTATATACAATAACAAGAATACGTCACAAATTTAAAGTACAATATTTACAAATGATGCTTCTCAAAAACTAGAATATTATACACACAAAAGAATTACTTCTAAACCTCCACAAAAAACCATTTTAACAACATTAACTCAGGCTTGTTGAGACAAAGATCACAAATTTCATGCCAAAATAAGCTCACTGCCATACAAAAGCTACAGAAATTTTTGAAGAAAAAAAAAAACCTTTCTTCTTTCATCTTAAGCAAAAAGGAGAAAAGGGCTGAGCTTGAAAGTGGGCTTTGGCGTGAAATGGAAAAGGGATGACCAACAAAACCATTGCTCCACTGCTTCCAAAGCTGCAAAGTAAGGACAAATATTCACATTAACACAAAATTCAGGAAAACATAATGAAGATCCAACATGCTAATTTTATTTTTTAATATAGGAAACACAAACTCCATTGATGGTAATCATAGGTTAAAAAAGGCAAATTATCCACCCAACCCAATCAAAGAAAGATGGAGAACTCGAGCCACTAGGCATTATGAAACAAATAGAGTAAATATAGAAATCTTAAAAGAGAGCATTCCAAGAGTAACAAAAAGAATAAGATCCCATAATTCCACAATAGGCCGTGGATGGCCAATCTACTCCTAATAAGATTCTACTCAAATCAAAGCTCTCACGTGATAGTTAGAAAAGAATTAATCCTATATGTTTACCTTTCCTTTGAAAGAATTCTCACAAAGCATTGAAACAAAAAGGTCTTTAATATTACTGGAGAAATCACCCATGATGCATCTTGATATAATGTTTAGATAAATGATTTGTTATCTAGATATCTACAGTTCACATGAAAATCAAAATACTTGTTCCACTCTACTTCCAGAACTAATATCAAATATATTCATTATCATGTTTAAATAGCATTCACCATACATCTCAAGATAAGCATCTGATTGAATAAAAGCCATACCTTAAAGAATATTGCATCAGCTAAAAACAGAGAAAAACAGAGGAGAAGAAAAGAAATATAAGTAAACAGAATTACGTAACAATAGATAACAAGTGTGTTATATATGTCCACTCCATCCTTTGTGAGGAACAAACCATAGGTAATAGAAATCATTGCTACTAAAATGATATAACAAGAACGGATAAACAGGTTGATAAATGCTACCACATCTATAACATATTGACACAGGACAGAGGGAAGAAAATAATTAGAGGAAAAGAAGAAAAGGGAAAAGGGGGGAATGAGGAAGAATTGGTAGGATGGAAATCAAGGGGAACAAAAATCAATATTGTATTGTAAGTAACCAACATTTATCAGCATTGGAAGCAATGATTATTCAGCTCCTTTTAGTAGCAACACCAGCCTTTACCAATCCCAATTTCCAAAAGAATATGTTGATTTTGTGATTGGAAACTTGACCACTGTTATCGAAGTAAATAAATAGTCAATCCCTTTCGGTTTAGAAACATAATATTTTTTTAGTTTTTCTAACATGAATTGGATTGGAATTGTATCAGGGAATCCATAGTAAAGGAGGAAGAAAATTTGCATTTCTAAATGTTGGGCTTGTGGGTTGTTTACCCTCAGTGAAGGCACTAATATTGCAAGGCAAAGATGAATGCTTTGAAGACATTATTCAACTTGCAAAGCTACATAATGCTATCTTCTAATGGAAGGTCAGAGTTGAAAGATCTTAAAATATAATGAATATTGATTTACATCTACCCTCAAAGTTCACTTTTTTAATCTATAACACATGCCAAATTCAATATTTTTAGAAAGTACAATTACACTAGCAATACTTTCCCCACTGTGAGTTTTCTCAATTTATTCCCTTTTGGAAGCTGATTTTAACTTGTCTAGGATAAGAAACTAAAAAATGATGGGTTTATGTACAATGTAGGGACATTAAATAAATAACGATAGTCCATGCTGGAGGTTTGGGAAAGACAACACTTGCTAAATTGGTGTATAACGATAAAAGAATCAAAGAAGCATTTGAGGAAAAGATTTAGATTTGTGTGTCAGATGATTTTGATGTCAAAAGATTAACAAAAGAGATTCTTAGTCATATTGTTGTTAATAAAAACGACATTGAAGGTTTATTAACCTTGGATCAACTACTAACCAAACTTCGAAAGACACTGGAAAATAAAAGGTTTATACTTGTTTTAGATGACATTTGGGATGAAGTGAATTTGGAAAAAAAATGGGAAGGTCTGAGACTGTCACTAGAAACAGGGGCGAGTGGAAGCAAAATACTAGTCACCACCAGTTTCCATTCGGTTGCTAAAATGATGGACGAATGTAATAAAATTGAAATGAAAGGACTCTCAAAGATTGATTCTTGGTCTTTATTTGTGAAATGTGCTTTTGAAGATGGAAAAGTAGAACAGTATCCTAATCTTAAGGACATTGGTGAACAAGTTATACAAAAATGTAAAGGAGTTCCTTTGGCAATTGTGAGTTTGGGGCGGTTGCTACATAATTTAGGTACTGATATTAGGGAGTGGGAGAAGATAAGAGATAGTGAGATATGGCAATTAGAAGAAAAAGATACCGATATATTACCGATACTAAGACTGAGTTATGACTTGATGCAATCTTATTTACTATCTGAAGATCAGAAAGTAAAATTTGATGTCGGTTTGTATAGAATGCATGACATAATTCGGGATTTGGCAATCACATTGGCAAAAGGAAAGTGGTTTCGTATCAAAACAGACACAAGGATATTCATGAAACTCAATATACACAATAAATATAAAAACCATAGTCAAGGTTACCATAACTGCAGGATAGCCATGACACTCGATATATACTAGATAGACACAATAAATACAAAACCATAGTCAATGCTACCATAACTGCAGGATAGCCATGAAACTTGATATGTACAAGATAGACACAATAAATTAATAACCATAGTCAAGGCTAGCGTCACTGCAGGATAGCCATGACACTCGATATGTATAAAATAGTCACAAAAGTACTTAAAGGTATTACCTAATCTAATTGAGCTGCCACGAACTCGGCTCACTCACTCCTAACTTCATCTAGTTCTTCTTGACTAAACGTTGATGGCATATTCTTCATCTACACACAAAACAGAATGTTCGACCAAAACATGGATGTCATAATATTTGCTTAGATCTTAAACAACGAAGATAGAAGTCAACATTACCACATTGATGATTTGTGTGCTATGACTTTTGATGATTTCACGCATAAATCTCATTAGATAGTAGCCACATTCAACGACACCAGGTTGGCAAGGAGACTACATAGTGAAATAGTTTAATAAAGCTATGTTAATAAATACTAATCGCTAATAAAAAGTGGAGATGTATTTACCTTCACCACTTTGAATGCTAGTTTTTTTCTATTTTTGTTCCCTTCATTCACCTGATACAATTTATAGGCCCTACAAGCAATACATATTGATAGATAATTATTGTAAGAAAAAAATTATTGAGAATTGAAGCCATAATTCTAGTTAACTTACATTTCCACCATAATTGTTACTTCATCACACAAACGATTTTTCATAGAATCCATGGAATAGGCTATATTTGCTCTTGGATCGATCACTACTAGAACATAGTGACCCCTAAAAATCAACCAAAAAACAAATGAATGCATTAATTACAGGAGAAGAAATTGCTAAGATAATAAAGAAGGTGGTGATTGAGAAAACACTTACCCAACATTATAGGGAACTAACAAGATTTGGCCAGCTTCAAGTGTGCACAATCTCAATGATAATTTTATCGCTCGCGCCTCGTGAGTACCTCCATTCACGAGATACATCTCGAATGTCCATAAATTTGTACATACCCAAATCATGAGGTACAATCAACTGGGTGTACAAATACCTATAGAATCGAACAAAATTAATCACATATATAAAGTGAAAAACTTTAAAATTAAATAAATTAGGATAAAACAAATGTCTTACGCAACATAAGCGAGTTATGCAATCAACCGCAATAGGCTCCATATCACGGAAATGAATAAAATCTTCTTGCAATAGCCTTGTAACCCCGTTCCGATTCAAACAAGTCGAAAGGTAGGGTAAACAATATTGAACTAAGAACATGACTATGTTTGCTCGTAGTCTCAAAAATTGCACTGCAAGAAGAGGTTTCTTTTCCTTTTTCTTCTCTTCTACCATCTTTTTGATTCGGTTTACCTTTTTCTTTTTTGGGACTCGATCTTCACGGCTTCTCCCAACAAGATGAGGTTTTTAGGCCATGCCAATGTTGAACCGAGTACTTGAGAAAGTCTCGATATCTCCTCACTAGGCGGTAGAGGCAGCAAACAATCCTCCCCAATAAGCATATCAATAGATACCATCACAAGACTTCGCCATCAAACTTGTTTGTGTGGTATTTTGTTGTACAAATGCCATCCCAATAGCCACAATATTGGTAATGGGTCCCGCTGACAATCGACATTTTCTCCCCTTTGATACAAAGTATAAAATGAAATAATTACTACACATAAGATATGTTCAACATATATAAAAAATAAGAATGTTAGTACCTCAATAGGTTGTGGTATCTCAACAATATCTTCACCAACATTATAATCTTCATTCTGTAAAATATAAATGGAAATAATAATAACTTATTAATTGTGATAAACTATAACTATTAATAAAAAGTGTTATAGTACCTCTTCATCTGTCTGTTCCAACATCTTAGAGCAATTATCCCGCTCAGAAATAGTATTTTTCTTAAGTGTTTGCAGCTCGGACTCTAACTCTCGGATACGTGCGTGAAGCACTTCTTCTTCTTCATCTCTCCCTTTCTTCTTTCTAGTACACCGTGGCTTATTAAAATATGAATTTGGGGTGACACCCTTGCCCAATCCTCGAACTCGTCCAGAATGTTCTTTAGACGACAATGTCGTTGTCAAAATATCCTCATTCTTGCTAGATAATGACTCGATATTTAAATTATTTGTTCGAATTAACGCATCCTACACATATGTAAAATCGTTAGAATAAACAATGTAAAATTAAACGAATAAGAAAATGTAAATAATACTAACAATTTGTTCTGCGACGGCCTGAGTCACTTCATCCAGTTTCCCATCTTTATCACATCGTGCTTCCCTCCAGATCACAGGCCGATCAGCAATCGACTCATATTTCTTAGACTTAATATGTGTGTTCATCAATCATAACAAAGAAGCAAAATAACAACTTTATCTTAAACAATAATAACAAAAGAACATATAATTCATAACAGTAATGAATTACAAATAAGCACTATAACTTCTTAATCTTTAAAACAATAAAGAATGAGGATATCTTTCTAAATTCTTACCAAACGTTCTTTAAAATTCGGGTAGCTTTGTCGACCTATCTTGTGATTATAGGTATTCTTCGCTCGCCGCGACTTTTGTAGTTCACTGAATTGTTTAAATTCATCAGTTAGTCTGGAATTGACAAACTCTCTCCAAATCTCTGGAGTGATCTAGGGATACATCTCCGGTGGATGATATAACCGGTCAGGGTTGTCGAGATGAGGCGTAATATATTTCATCCCCAATTTATTTTTGAACTGACGAAGATAATTTGCAGCGGCGCTCATCAACTCTTTTTTTGATTCCTTGGCGGTATTAAATGGTCCCTATATACATTAGAATTCGATATTAAGATGATGTTATATACATTATAATTCAATAGTTTTAAAATAATCGTCTACTTACCTTAATCATGACATAAAGTTTATCCTTCAATTCCATAGGGACGAGATTCCAATTTTGATACGTAATTGGAACATGCTCGCGCACGCATGCCCCAATATAATTTGACAAGTCGATAGACTCCAATCCAACGGTTTGACCAAATTCATTATATCGTACATCTTTCTTTACTCCTTCACTCATAGCACGAAATAGATGTCGTATGGTAGTTGGTCCACGAGTCTTCTTCTTTTTCTCATTCTTTGAGTCATGTGCATCATCACTACTACTCGAGTGACTCATAGTACCTAAAAATCAATAGATATCATGACAAAACAAAAAATATTACTCATGAAGAAAACGTTATAAAACAAGTCTTAGATTGGATTAAATAGTAAATACATTAGAAAACAAGTATTAAACTGGAACACATGTTAAATACATTACAAAACAAATATAAAGCTATGAATCTATAATCCATGTTCCATCACAATCATCTCGCATATACAATGACATATCTTCATCTAAATCATCTAAAGGATCTTCCGGAACAAATTTAGTTGGAGGGGGGCAATCAAAGGATGCATCATCATCATCATCATCATTTTCATCGATATATTCACGATCAGGGGGTGAAAGAACAACAGACCATCTCCTATCACTTGAATCTTCAATATAAAATACTTGTTTAGCTTATGAAACTAATATGAAAGAATCATTCTTGTGCTCGATACGACTGAAATCAACAAGTGTAAATCTGAGATCATCTTTTTGAACGCCATTTTTACTCTCCACCCAATCACACTTAAACATTATAACCGTAAATGTGTTGTAATTGACCTCCCATATCTCTTGGATGACCCCATAAAAAGTCATTTCTGTTGTGATAGGTTTCTTATCTTTGGAACTGGCTACTTGCATTGTTGTGGCTACCAAAGAAACCCCACTATTTTGTACGGTACGCATATTATCACGAGACTTTGTATGGTATCGACGACCCTGGATGAGATAACCTTCATATGTCCTCACGTCGTGGTGTGGGCCATGTGCCACCCATCTTAAAGTTTGGGTGACATTGTTATCTACGCTATTTAATTGTTCTACTACCTGAAAAATTCCATTAAACATCAAAATGATGTTATGAGAACATCAACGTCATCTCTTATAATTAGAGGCATACTATACCCGGTCACGTAGCCAAGAACCAAACAAACGATTGTGTTCATCTTGTAGCCATTTTTTACTATTCGATTTACTCGAATTTTGAGCTTTTAAGAATTCCATATGCTCCCTACGAATGTGATAGCAAAAATATTATAAATCATTCACATTGTTTATTTAATGATGATACAAAAATGAACTTACTGAATGTATGGCTGCACATCATCAGTGTTCTCCAATATATAACGATGTGCTTGCTGTAATTGATCTTTGCTAGGATTTGAGTAAGTCGCGGTGGATAATGGTCTGTCTTGATTATATTCTAACTCTTTTTTGATGTACAAACCAAGACCAACAGGTTCTATATCAGATAGAAATTCTGAACAAAACTCCACGGCTTCCTCAACAATGTATGCTTCACTAATACAACCCTCCGGATGGTGTCTGTTTCTCACATAACTTTTCAACACTTTCATATACCTCTCAAAAGGATACATCCATCGTAAATAAACCAGACCACATAGTTTTACTTCTCTTACTAAATGGACGGTTAGATGCAACATTATTGTGAAAAACGAAGGAGGAAAGTATTTCTCAAACGAACACAATGTCACGACAATATCTTCTTACAGTTTATCCAACTCTGCTACACGTATCGACTTTGAACATATCGCATTAAAGAAGAAGCACATTCGAATTATTGCATACCTCTTAGGTAAGACCGAGCGTAGAGCTACTAGAAGTAGTTGTTGCATTAATACGTGACAATCATGAGATTTGAGTCCATTTAATTTCACGTCTTCCATTGACACGAGGTTTCTAATGTTAGATGAATATCCCTCTGGAACTTTAATTTCTGATAAAGTCTTACACACAAGACGTTTCTCCTCTTTCGTAAGGGTATAACAAGCTGGAGGTAAATACGTTCTCTTTTTTTCAACTCTAGGCGCTAATTCAGTCCGAATATTCAATTTAACTAAATCAAATCTAGCACTAACTCCGTCCTTACTCTTTCCAGGAATATCAAGAAGGGTTCCAATTATGTTCATGCAAACATTCTTCTCGATATGCATTACATCTAGACAATGCCTTACATGCAATTTGTGCCAATATGGAAGCTCAAAAAATATAGACTTTCTCTTCCAATATCTCTTCTTTACATGCTTCTTAATACTTGAAAATTCAATCTCATTAATTTTCATGTAAATAGCTTCTCTTGACAATGGTTGGGGAGCACTATCATGTTCAGTGTTCCTGGTCAAATGCCTTTTTTCTGCTTTTCTATACGGATGATGTCGTGGTAAAAACCGCCTATGTCGCATATATGTCATCTTCTTTCCATGTGTTAAATAGAGTGAAGATGTATTTTCAGCGCATATTGGACATGCTTGAAAACCCTTTACAGTGCATCCACACAAGTTACCGTATGCTGGAAAATCATTGATGGTCCATAATAATATTGCCTTTAAATTAAATGTCTCTTTCTTAAATGCATCGTAACACTCAACTCCGATTTCCCATAAAAGATTTAAGTCATCAACCAATGGAGCTAAATATACGTTTATATCATAGCCCGATTGTTTTGGTCCTGATATCAACAATGACAACATCAAGAACTTTCTCTTCATGCACAACCATGGTGGAAGATTATATATTGAAAGCAGTACAGGCCAACAACTATACTTGCTACTCAAATCTCCATAAGGATTAACCTCATCTGCTGAGAGAGCCAACCGGATGTTTCTTGGTTCCGACCCAAAATCTGGCCATAAGTGATCTACTAACCTCCATGACGGCGAATCAGAAGGGTGTCGTAAAATCCCATCATTTTTCCTACTTGTTGCATGCCAAATCAAGTTTTTCGCATGATCAATACTTCTAAACAATCTTTTCAATCTTGGAATGATAGGAAAATACCATATTTGCTTCGCGGGAACCCCTTTTTTCTCTATTTGTGAATTCTTTGTTGATTTCCATCTTGAAGTACCACAAATAGGACATCTAACGGCCTCTGAATATTCCTTTCTATACAAGCAACAATGCTTTGGACATGCATGTATTTTTTCATAAGTCAACCCTAGAGCACGTAAGGTTTTTTTCGCTTCATACATGGAAATTGGCATTTCATTGGGTTTAGGTAAAAGATCACTAACTATGGATAGTAGTTCTGAGAAACTATTATCACTCCACCCAAATCGGACCTTCAAATTGTATAGCCTCACTAAAGATGATAATTTCGTATATTTTTTGCATCCTACGTATAAAGGCTTCTGAGCTTCACTAAACATTGTTTCGAATGATATAGAATTCTTCTCTAATTGTTCTTGAGCAACTTGAACCATCTCAATCACATCTTCGAAATCTTCCTCTCCAAATTTTTCGTCAAATTCATTATATGGCTCATTGTGGTTAACTTTTTTCGATGGCAAATCTTCACCATGCCAATACCATACCTTGTAACTTTGGTCTATACCATTAATATACAAGTGAGTTCGAATGGTAGTAGGGTTATGACTGTGTAGATTCCCACATTTGAGACATGGACATCTTATAGTGTTTAACGGTTTGGCCTGACATAACCCAGACTCAATAAAAGTTTCAACCCCCAACTCGTACTCCTTAGAGAGTCTACTTTTAGCCATCCATGATTTGTCCATGACAATGAACCTAGTACAGTAAGACCAAGTCATGACACTACATTCCATAAGTGATATATGTTTAAAACATGTCAAGGGTACATGGACATGCTAATAAAGAACGACGTATGCTTTAAAAAAAAGCTTAACATTTTAACATTGTACATAACAGTAAATCCCAATCTATACACTTAACATGAATCAAAGTCTTTTGCAATCCTAAATAAAAGTAACATTAGTTAATCAGCTTAATAACTTTAACACAAGGTAAAGGTCTTAGTCCATTGAGACTTTGTTAATAAGTGATTTGTGAGTGTGAAGAATTACACTACCTTCAGCAATGGTTCTCTTGATCAGTGAATCAAGCTCTTAATCTCCTCTGATAGTAAGTTGAGGATGTTTTGGAGTGAGTCTCTTCACTTTCAAATCCTTGCTCACGTTTTCATCCAATTCAAGCACTTCAACTGCGAGAAACTCGAGATTTGATGCTAAGTGTACATCACTAGACAAAAGGGAGAATGGAAAAGGTAAATACATAAACAGAATGGAAAAAAAATGATTAAGGGGAAATTAAAGAAAATTGAAGGCTGAGATTCAAAGGAACACGAATACCAAAACTAACAGAAAAATCCTTAATCCACAAGTACCTAAATCAAACTAAACTAAATTCATCAATTAAAAAAAAATCAATTCTAGCATATGCCTTAGTACAAATGGACTCAAATAGATTAAGAACGAAAGTGAGGTCAAGACTTTTCCTGTGTTTATTAAGTTTAGTTTATCAAATCATAAAAGTCATAAAATGTTGATATTGCACAGACTGTCACTATCCATTGTTAAATAAAAAGAATCAAGTTTATTCATAAACCAATCAGAATCAATGCATTAAACATACAAACACCATTTAACATACAATTACATTATAGAAAAGCATAGTTACATCACGTCAGTTTGAATTTAATATCATAAATAAATGGCTCAAAAACTTTAAATTCAATATCTAAGGTTCCATATTATATTTTAATCAATATTGTGTACATTCCTTTCAAAAAAATAAAATAATGATGATTAAAGATAAATAGTATCTCAATTCAATGAAAAGAAATAGGGTTGAGTTTTTTAATTAAAAATTATTACAAAACCACAAAAAGACTGTTACCTAAATATGTCACTCCATTTTCAAGAATTTGTGAGCTTCTTTTTTCTAGTACTTGATGTCACCTAAAGACAAGACTAGAAGAGTTGAGTGACAAATCTTAACATTATGAAAAAATAATTACTAGAAAAAAATTGTGACAAATCTTAACAACATTACAGTGGTGGACAAATAAGAAAAAGTAGGAGTTGCAATTTTTTTCAAACTTGTTACTCATGGTGTTTGTTAGTTGAACTTAAATGAAATACGTTATATTCAAGGGAAGAAGGAACATTTAGAAAACATATGAGAGATCAGTGTTGATGAAGATCAAAATTTCGAGTATGGAAGAATCTATAATAATAAGACGATGAAGAAATCAATACTCAATACCTTCCTCGTTACAACACACAATCAAGTAAATGAGCAACGAAGAAAAGGACCAACCTGAAATAGACCAAACTGATTACCAATTTGAAGCAGATGAAGCAGCCATATAAAATCAAATGAAGCAGCCAAGAAAATCGAATCTTCAATTCAATTCATGCAAAAGAGATGCAGACAATACAATACGAGGTTGTGAGTTAGCCAAGTTATGATGTGAAGAACAGAAAGCAAATGTTAGGAACGCAATGTGAAAAACTAAAAACAAGACAAGGCCTTAGGATTTGAGGCTAAGCAAAAAGCAAATAGGAGTTCGAATAGCATATTAATTTAAGCACCTCATTATCAAGATTTACTAATTTCTATTCTTTATAATTCTTAAACTTCTCAAAATTAAACTTTACATTGAAGGAAACCAAATGCTCAAGCGATTGAAGAAGAGGCCATTGTTTCAAGTAAAAACACTACATGCATTTTACATACTAATAATATCTTCATCTTTTACAAACTTGAAGTTAGACAAATAGCATTTGGATTTCTCAACATGTTCTCCCATTGAAATCATTTTTATTATAGGTGCATTGCAATTGTGAGTACTCTACATGACAAGTGTATAACAATTGACAAAATTACAACATTGAACACATTGAATGGTAAATATAAGAACAACAATAACATAATCAACAACTAACCCCTTGTATACATCGCCAAAAGATCCTCTTCCAATAAGCTCCAAAGAACTAAACCTCGATCCTACAGCTTCTGCAATACTCGCCACGTCAGACATTTGTGGTGGCAATCTTCTTCACCTTTCACCCACTTAGCAATTACCACATTATTCTAAATTTCCAAACAGACCACAATTACAGACCAACTCAACCATCTCATATCCAGATTCCCCTCATTTATCAGACAAAAAATCAAATCCCCAACTCCAAATTCACACCAAAAATTGATTTCTTACGAAACCCAATCTGTGGCCTCAAGCACCAAATCCGAAAATAGCATCGGTAAACACCAAAGAAACATAAATAACCAAATACCATTAGCAACCCAACACATAAAACAACATAAAAAACACGAATTTTCCAACAATAAGCAATCCAAATTGAGAAAAAAGAGAGAGAACTGAATAGATATAATACAATGTAAAACAAAGAAGCTCTTAAAGCCAAAGCAAAGCAAGTGGGTCTCAACCAAAAAACACAAAACAAGTTAAAGAAAAAAAAGATACGCAATAGTGACAAGGCAGCAGATACATCGAAAGTGAAACAACAACAAACAAGTTCCTTAAAAATGGGGTCTTTTTAATTTCTCAAAATTCAATAGTAATTTTATCAGTTATGTTCTTTAGATTATAATAATTCTAAACCACTAAACACAATGTTCAAACCTTAAAGTGATTTTTCAGTTCTTTCGTCGCCTATTTTCAGATCCTTATGCTTTTTTTTTAAGAAAGGAAATCATACTCAACAAGTTGAAACAATTTTTTTTTAAGAAAATAAATCATCTCAACAAGCTAAGATGCTCTCCCAGCAAACATTTAAAAGAAGAGAGACGAGTTTGAAATCAGGGCTTGAAACAAAAAATAGAAATCAGGGCTTGAAACAAAAAATAGAAATCAGGACTTAAGAGAGTCAGAGACGAGTAATTGAAATATTACCTTAAGAGAGCCAGAGACCGAGTAATTGAAATCAGGGATTCAAAGTGATAGAGACAGAGACTAGGGCTTGCTTCAAAGTGAAATTAGGGCTTGCTTCCTTCGATTCGATTCACCAAAACCATTGTGCTTCCTTCCTTCCTTCCTTTGATTCGACTCACCCTTCCTTCGATTTTAGTTTCGCCCTTCCTTTGATTCGGGTTTCGTGTGATGAGAAGAGAACGCAAGAGAGAAGAGAAGCTTTCGTGAGAAGAGAAAGCGAGAGAGAAAAGAGAGCTTCGTTTTGTTTTTTTTTTCTAAGTTTTTTAAGCGAGAGAAAATATCAAAGGAATAGGTGACGTCTTTTTTTAATTTTTACTTATTCATCCGTGATTTTTAATAACAGTGTAACCCTTTCTTTTGGCTAGTGTCACCTAAACCCAAAATTCTTATAGTGGTCTGTAAGACCAACTCGTGTCATTCGAACGTATACGTTTAGAAATAATCTGTATGTTACAAAAATAGTTAGCAAATAGTTTGTAATTGTTTATGCGATGGAATAATGTTAAGTTACAAACTCACTCTATGTAAGGCTTGATCTCTGCGCAGTTGCATAACACGTATGTCTGCATTACGTGATACTCGAGAATCCGTCAACGGCCTTGGACCGATCTTCCAACTGTCATGCCAGGTTCGGTAAAAATCGGCAAGTAGTTCATGTCAACACCTTCAAGTAAATTATCGACAACGTTTCGTTTTGACGGTCGAAATCGCTTCTGCAATGTGTTGATCAAAGTAGTATGAACAGAATGTGGTAGTCTCTTGCGTCAGGTACACACTACAGATAGATCCTTCTACTCGTGATCTATTTCCAACCATCTTTTTCAACCGACGTAAGTACCTGTGGGTACAAAACATTATTAACATTCGATGATCACTGTACTGATTCATACGCGTACATTACAAAATAACTGTGCTTACCTTTCAAATGGGTACATCCAGCGGTCACTTATAATTTGCGACCATCTGGTCACTTATAATTGTGACCAGTTGGTAGCTTTCTTCCCTCCATTTATAAGCTACCACTGCTCACTTTACGGTCACCAAAATTGCGACCATCTGGTCACTTATAATTGTGACCAGTTGGTAGCTTTCTTCCCTCCAATTATAAGCTACCACTGCTCACTTTTGGTCACCAAAATTGCAACCATCTGGTCACTTTTTATTGTGACCATTTGGTAACTTTCTTCCCTCCAATTATAAGCTACCACTGCTCACTTTACGGTCACCAAAATTGCGACCATCTGGTCACTTATAATTGTAACCAGTTGGTAGCTTTCTTCCCTCCAATTATAAGCTACCAGTGCTCACTTTACGGTTACCAAAATTGCGACCATCTGGTCACTTTTTATTGTGACCATTTGGTAGCTTTCTTCCCTCCAATTATAAGCTACCACTGCTCACTTTACGGTCACCAAAATTGCGACCATCTGGTCACTTTTTATTGTGACCATTTGGTAGCTTTCTTCCCTCCAATTATAAGCTACCACTGGTCACTTTTGGTCACTAAATTTGCGACCATCTGGTCACTTTTTATTGTGACCATTTGGTAGCTTTCTTCCCTTCAATTATAAGCTACCACTGCTCACTTTTGGTCACAAAAATTGCGACCAATTAGTCACTTTTTATTGTGACCATTTGGTAGCTTTCTTCCCTCCAAAATTACTCGCCATTTTTTGCTACCAAGGAATATTTTAGTCACAAAAATGCGACCATATGGTCGCAAAAAAACACTTTTTATTGTGACCATTTGGTAGCTTTCTTCCCTCCAAAATTACGCGCCATTTTTTGCTACCAAGGAATATTTTAGTCACAAAAATGCAACCATATGGTCGCAAAAAAAGTGACCAAATGGTCACTTAGAGTCAACCTTCAAAGAAAGTGACCAGGTGGTCACCAGAAAACTACCATATTTTTTTGGTCGCAAATTTCTGGTCGCATTTTGACAGCTTTTTTGTAGTTATCAAGGGAAAAGAGAAATTAGACGTTGGAGAAAAATGAGAATGAAATTGTTTGATAGATTCTGTCAATTGGAGGAAGAAGAGGAAGAAGAAATTTGGGCTGTCGAGGGATCTTCAAGATTCAATGATTTTTATGTCCAATCGGTTGTTGTGCAAGATGTTGACGACAAGAGAATGTTCGAGTCCCATGAGTGTCTCACCAAGGACGACATCGAAACTGAAACCACGGCCAATTATGAAGATAATTGCGTTGAAATTGAGCAAGGAAAACGTAATAAGCCAAAAAGAGACAAGAGGTAGAAGAAAAGAACATGGAAAGATTATATCTCCACCACCAATGGATTGATGAAATCAAAAAAGAAAAAAAATTACAAATCGCCGGCGACGAAGTCGATGAAGGCGGCGGTGAAGCAGTCGATAAGATCGGCGGTGAGGTAGTCAAGGAAGAGGAAAGGAAGCTTAAGCTAGTGTTGGCGGCGCCGTACGACACGTTGATAGCGGCTGTGGTTAAGGGAAGCGAGATGAAAAATACGTTTTCCTGTTTTATTTCTCCTCAAAAACACAATTTAACATTTATTTTATTAGACCCCTTTATTTTTTACCAAATTAAGCAAAAACAAATTCTTTCCTATTTTATTTCTCCTCCACTAGCAAAGCCCATTGACATCAAATTTCATTTCATGAAGCGGGCTCGAAGAACTCAAAGACCATGTATTTTACTATTTTCACCTTCTTCATGGCTTATTGCTTTGGTGCCCCTTTGGATTTAGGATGAGATTCGTCGCGCGTTCTCAATTGGAGTCTTCTTCTCTTCGCGGGGACCGAACTCGAGGTCGAGTTCATTTTTTTTAGTGTGGTAGAATGATGTGAATCATAATAGGTTAAATAGTTTAGGTTTATTTATGAGTTATTATTAGAGAATTAGTTTATTTCAATGTAATTAATTAGTATTAGTTCTAGTTACTTTAGGTTAAAAAATTTTATTGTAAGGATATAAATAGCCACTTTAGATTTCATTACATCTCATATCTTATCTTATCTTGTATCCAATTTGAATCAAATATCAAATAGAGAGAGAGTCCTCTATAGGGTTTTAACCCTTTGTTCTTTGGGATGAATTTTCCCTTCAAGGATGGATTTTCTTGTTTGAGGCCGTGGACTCGGCTTCTCCCCATATCATTAATATAATATTAATAACTATAAAGGAATAAAATACAAATATACATCAATTGTATTAATTGGTTGAAAATTAAGTCACATAAATATTAATAAATTTTATGTGAAAAATCATGCGATTCATATTGATAATATATTATAGATAGATAATAAAATTATTGGAAATGAAATGATATTTATAATATAAAAAATTAATACATAAACTAAATTTTAAATTATATATGATATAAAAAAAATTAAAAAAAAAACTATTTTCTTTATATAAAATTAAAATATAAAAAGCACATAATTAATATAATATAAATTATATAAATAGTTTAACTTTCAAAATTTAAAATATTTATATAATGTGCAAAAATTTATTCGCCTTGATTCGAACGCGGGAGGAGAGGTAGCAACCATCTTCCCTTGGCCAACACACTATCAATGTAAAATATAAAATACTTTTGCTTCTACATTTATTTATTTCTTCTTGAAGGGGCACAATCCATCATAATTTAAAACTAATATACATTTATCGAAAAAATCATTATCTCTGCCCACATGCGGGTTTTGAGGTTGGAGTTTAGGACATAAATGAGGAGGGATGAAGGGCCCTCAGTTAGAGGATACCATAATATTTTAAAAAGAAAAGTTAGTAAATTAGTAATTAATAGAGGAAAATTTGTAAATTTTAAATTTTATGGGTCTAATTTTAAGACTTTACAAAATTTAAACGATGAATTATTCAAATTAAACATTTAAGGGTATAATTATTACTATTTTTATAGGCCATGGTCGTCTATGTAATTTTTCATGAGATTAATTATGGAATAAAATTAATTTTTAATGACATGCTCAACTCAATAATTTTTCAAACACTCGAAACAATTACCAAGCCATGCCATTACCATAAATGAGATCGACAACGAATAATTTAGGCTGAGTAGCAAAGCAAGCAGAGACCAATATAAAAACTCTCATCATCATCAAAATCAAAACTCAAATATTTTAACCTTATTCAAGCAAAATCAATTTTTTAACCTTGGTAGCTTAGAACTTAATTGAGACTATAATCAAATTTGTGTGATCTTACACTATACCTTGATCTTCAAATATCTTAATTAATACTATACCACCAAAGAATGGAGGTACACATTTTTCCTTCTTCTTTTATTTAATACTCTAGTATATTAACACGTTCTGATATGTTTTCATAGTATCTTATTTTATATTAAAATAATCTTTAAATTTTTTAATATATATGTTAAATATTTTACTTATGAAAAGTTATAAATCTGATATGAAATTCGATAGTTTGAACACATTTATTTTTATAATGAAATGATATTTCTAAAATCAAATTTGATAAATTTTTTTTTAATATTTTTAAAAACTTTTTACAAAGTAAAGTTTTGTATGAACTCAAATAGATATTGATATATTATTTTAAAAAGTAAAAATAGATGTTGAAACTATATATTGATTATATTGTAATTTTTTTTTATAAATAAATACTCATGCGTTAAATTTTAATTACAAACAAACCTCTTGAATTCTCAAAACATACCTTAGGAATAATGAAATAATATGCTTTTATAAATTACATTTTAGAAAGAAACATTAAAATATGGAATTAATAATTAAAACAACTAAATTAAATTGGGAAAGTATATTAATATTTATAAATGGTAATAACTTAAATAATAACATTAGTTGATAAAAAAAAAAGGGAGGATGGTATTGACTATTCAATATACTAAATTTATTTTCAAAAAAAAAAATTATTTCATTATTTTTAAATTAATATTTAGCATATAATTTTAAAAATATAGTTCGATAGAAACAGTAAACTTTTTTATTAAAAAATATTTTAAACTTATTGTATCAAATAAGAGAATGTAATATAAGAATATAATAATTAATTGTTAGTGGTAATTAATTATTGTGTGACATATTTTGCAAATTTTATAATTAAAAAGGGGTATAATGGTATTAAAATGTTTCTAAAACATCCCCACTTTTATATTTTAAAGATTGGCTTAGTAATATTTTTATTATTTTTAACAAGATAATTAAGTATTAACAAGATAATTGAACACCTTTTACTCTTTATGGTAACTAGCAAGTAAACGCTTTTGACTGGAGGGATTACAACATACTCACACCTGTGAGGGATCAAAAGTGTTGCAGTATGTATTCATCACAATCATTTCTTTCCATCGTGGGATCCATTCGTAATAATTCAATAAATGATTATTTTCATATAGACAATAAATTTTTAAATCTCTTCAATTAAGAATCGTGTGGTTCTTTTCAAATGTTACACCTTCATTTTCATGCATTTTGCTTATTTTATTTTTAATAGCGGTTGACTATTTGTAATTTTTCTTTTCTATTTTATCTATTTCCTAAATATCCATCAATTAAAAAGTTAATTGTTTATTTTTTAAACTAAACATCATTAATCTACTATAAACAAACTAATCTTTCACAGTTATTATATATAAATACATATTTTTAATAAGAAGCCAATCTTATTCTTATTCAAATTCCAAATTACAAAATGCCTCATTAGGGTAGGGGAGCAAAAATCTAGGGGAAAATTGTTTTTAATTTATAAAATGTGGCTCAAATTTGTATTAATGTCCATTGAATGACTAAGCGTAATGTTGTAATTCGAAAAATTTACATTCTTAAGTTGGTAATTATGCGATTTTTATTTAATTTGTTTTTTTTATCAACCCAACTTAAATATTCGGTTGATCATGAACCAAACATAAAAAATCTAAATTTACACTCTAACACAACCCAAAGTTTCAACCTGAGACCCAACCTAAAATTCCGGGTTGTGAAAAAATCCACCTATTAGAACCCAAAAATAAAAATGAACCCAACAGATTGGGTTAGATAAGCAACAAGAATAGAAATATTTCGGGTTTCCATGTCAAAATTTGGCAACCATTAACTTTATATTTAATTTTTAGCCACTTTCAACTTACCAAAAAAAATCCCCTTTTAACTCTCAACAGCAGTCTGACGTTGTGTACAATACCGACAGGCTATCTTACATGTACAATAGCTACATTGTCTCCTTTTTACTTTTCCAATACCTTTTTTTAATTCATTTAAATTTATCTTGATATCAGCTATATATGCACTATACATATTGTGCATATGGTACAATTACTATAGTCATATTTTTAATATTATTTGTAATATGCTCCCTTTTGTTATGTTTTTTTACGATTTACATTTGACAGTATATAGTATTATATGTTACATAATATATATTCCTATTTATACAACACTCATGATACATTTTTGTGCTGATTTTTGTATATTTTAGTGTACATAATGTACGTAATGTATTTTTCCTCCATTTTTTTATACATTGGTATTATTTTATATTTATATGCACATACTATATGTAATGCACCTCGTTTACTGCCTTAATAATATTATACAATACACATGATACATTTTTTTTGGTATATTGTTTCATATTTCAATCATTCAATCTACATATTATACATGCTATCGCTATGTATATAATATATGTAGTATATTAATCCTAACTTACATAACGTACATAATATACTTAATATGGACATATCACAGTACAGTAAAAACAGATGATGACTATTAACCCAATGTACATAATATACAAAATATACTTAATCTGGACACATACAGTAAAAACACAAAAAATAACCATAAGATATTTGTACGAGTCATATCAGATCTAGAGGTTGAAACCCATAAAAAAATGATATAAAAACAACTAAAAATGAATCCTTTTGAGAAATAGGTTGAAACCCATAAAAACCAACACTTTATATGTTGATAAAAAGAGGAAATGTTGAAATCCATAAAAAAAAAATGCATACATTTTGTCATATCTAAGTTTTATCTGCTTTAAATCTTCAATATCCGTATAGAATTTAAGATTTATGAAGAAAAATCGAAGGAAAAAGAAAAACCCAAATTTTTTTAGGAAGATTTTTCGTCAGACTTGTGTCTTTTTGCTTTTGATCTTCATGACTCGTGCGTTTTCAAAGCTTTATGAAGAAAGAAAATGGAGAAATCATTGCTTTTGAGAGAGACAATTTCAGGAATTTAGATATTATAGAGATGATTCTTGTTTTGAAAAATTTGAGAGAGAAAAATGAGAAAGATATTACATTTTTTTTAAAAGAGATAGAGAAAAGTAGGAAAAAGAAATAAAGAGAAAATCTGATGTGATAGGAGAGATCGTTTAGTAAATTTATATGGTTTCTCTCTCTCCAAGTGTCTATTACCTCTATGGCTAAAAGCCTTATTTATAGTATTTACATGGCTACTAATATACTTTACCTCAATTCTTTTCTATCAGGTTGTTGTTGGGCTAAGGCTGCTACTGGAGCCATTGAGTCTCTTTACAATATTAATAATTATTCACAATCTCAAAAGTTAATTCAATTAGCACCTCAACATTTAATTGATTGTTGTGAAAAAAATCCGGATGTGACCGCTGTAGATTCACAAGGTTGCTATCTATATTCTACAATGGCAGCATTCGATTGGATCATTAAAAATGGCCTAGCACAAGAGAGTGATTACCATTTAAAGCAAAAAGAGGAATTTGCAAACAGATAAAAAAGGTGAAGTTTTCTACTTTATTATTATTATTCAATAAAATTCGTTTTCTTCCTACAAACTCAAATAACTTTATTTTACTTTTATTAATAATTTTTTATTTATCGTAAATTACAGCCCTTGTTATATATTAGAAGTTACTCCACTGAAATAACGAATATTAGAGAATTAAATTTGATGATTCAACAACAACCAATAGTGGGTGTTATGACACTCACAGAGGAACTAAGTTGTTTGAAAAATGTAAGTGGTTTTTTTTCCAAAGTTACATCAAAATAAGGGAATTAATCGATTGAGCTATACTTATGTTGGGAAAAAAATGTAAGTAAATTGGTTACATATAGATTTATAATTATCATTACGTTAAATATATCATAATCTCTTTTTAATAACTTTTCTTAATAGCCTTGTTTATATAATCAAGCATTAACTTTTTTTTTTCTTTTAGAATAAATTGCAAATGACACCCATGTGGTTTCAGTTTCATGAATCCATGTAGGTTACAAATTATGCCAATAAGACATCTCCCCTCCAACATTGTAAACTTTCTTTTCACCATATTTTCTTCATTTGAACTTTGATTTGGATGATTCAAGATGTTTTGGAGTCCTTATTTCAGGTTCTACGTTATGGTCACTTAAAAGCTTCTAAATCATTAGTAAACAAAGGGGTTAATGTCTTCAATCATACCTAATATTTTGATGATAATAAACTCTTTTATTTATTGATGATTTTGAAGTTTTGAAATGACCATAATGTAGAGTTTTAAATGAAGATTTCAAAACATCTTGATGAAGGAACTATTTACTAAATTTGCGGAATTTTCTTTAGTAAATTAATTAACGATTAATTACGGATCCGTTAATAACATGCAATTATGATCAAACCTTAAACTGAAATTATAAGGTTTTCGAAAAACTTACATTGTAGATTTATGGAGAATCAGTTGGGGTTTTCTTTACGGCATCAATCCACTTCACCAAGTCTTCTATGCTATATCCTGATCATAAACCAACCCGATTTGTTGGAATCGAACCGGAAGAACAAACTAAGAAGAAAAGTTCTTCTTCTTTTAAAAAGCCAAAAACCGGCAATAAGGAAAAATAAAAGAGAGAGCTTTTGATCAAAATCAAGTGTAAAATATGAACACCCAATGGTCATATTTATAAGAGAATAAGAATTTGTTTCCTAATCAAATTAGAACTCTTATTTCATTTAATTTAAATAATCAAAATTATAAAAAAAAATAAAAAAATAAAAAAAGGATAAAATGGCGTCAGGCACGTTCATGATAAAGAAAAACAATTTTCTTTTAAATGTCATGTGACGTGGAGATGAATCTCCATTTATCTTTTTCTTTTTTTTTTAATTTATCAATTCTTTTATATATTTAAAATTAGAAAAAATTTAAATAATCAATTCTAATTAAATACATAAATGCCAAAAATCAATATATTAATTAATATTGAACTAAGTCAATTTAATTAATTATTTTGGGCAAAATACTAATTTGTTTTCATAAAACAAATATATTTAAATCTCTCTTTTTATTATTAAATTAAATAAACTTATTATTTAATTAATAATATTAATTATCAATTTCTATTTAAATAAACTCATTATTTAAATAATTAATAATTTTAATATTAATTTCCATTTAAATAAACTCTTTATTTAAACAATTAATATATCCCTTATTTAAGTAATTTAATTACTTAAATATAAATATTTCTTCCTAGTTAAATTAATAACTTGGTTAGTTACAATGATATATGGGCTAGCATAGGGACCTGATGGACCTATAGATCATGGGCTCCAATAATTATTGATTTATTAATTAAACTCATTAATTAATTAATCATAATTATTAACATAGGGTAATTCCACTATAAACCCTAAGTTGAACTCCCCTCACTATAGATGGGTTATGTCCATTTGTTATTAAGTTTGTTTTGACATATCCTTCACGTGGTAATCTCATAATTACAACTGGGTCAAAATTACCGTTTTACCCTTGTAATTATCTCTTTTATCCTTGTGTACCCGATGATTCTCTAGTGAACATTTTTCTATAGTTTTCAAGTATAGAACGATCCTTCTCGGGCCAGTGAGAAGGAGAGGCCTCATGTTCAAGTACCGAATCATTACAACAAGGGAGATACCTAAAGTTCCTAAGTTAGAATAGTGTCGCACTAACACTTTCATTTGTTTCAGGAAAGTCATGAATGCCATCTTGTACAGAAATGTTCCCAAGCACCAATTTAGTCATTTCCCCAAAACGGGAGTTTATCGAGTGTATCAACAGATCACCCTCAACTATGCGAATCAAAGGAAAAGACTTCATTAATGTGAGTTCACAACATACTCAGGATTAAGACGTATCAATCTTAATAACGTAAATTTGATATTATAAATCATTTCCTATCAACGGTGTTATTTAAGAATCGATTTATTATCCTGGTCCAGTCTTATATAAACTCATTATATTTGATGTTTCCACTTGCATCTACATCATGCTAATGATTTGGATCAAATCAGTGAACAACATCAACAGTGTTACCAGAATAAGGTTTCCTAACCATATTCGTTTCATCGAACTATTTGAGTTACTATCTTTGACTAGATCCGCTTTATATCTCATAGTAGTCAAGATTACGAATCGGTAACTCCTGGAATTTTCTATTAATGTTTGAATATATAACGAATATCAACATATAATAAATTGCACAAAATTCACTAAAATAATACTTTTATTTATTCATAAAATATTCTATTACAAATTACGAATTCTAGGGCATAAATCCCAACAATCTCCCACTTGCCCTAGAGTAAGTGAGACAAGTCTCGTAATCCTAGTCCTTTTAGGTGACCCTCAAACACCTTAGCCGTGAGAGTCTTTGTAAACGGATCAGCTCTATTGTCCTTCATGTCTATCTTCGTGACCAGCACGTCCCCACGATGCACTATCTCCCTTATAAGATGATATTTCCGCTCTATATGTTTTGATCTTTTGTGTGAACTTGGTTCCCTTGAATTTGCCACTGCACCACTATTATCGCAATAGAGAGTTATGGGCAATTCCATATTTGGAACAACTTCCAAATCTTTTAGGAACTTTCTAAGCCAGACAGCTTCCTTTGCAGCTTCACAAGCAGCAACATATTTTGCTTCCATAGTGGAGTCAGCAATACAACCTTGCTTAATACTTCTCCAAACTATGGCGGCTCCACCAAGTGTAAACACTGCACCCGATGTTGATTTCCTAGAATCTTTATCACCTTGGAAATCCGACGTGTATCCTGTAAGGATCAAATCCTTATCTCCATACACTAACATATAATTTCTCGTTCTCCTAAGATACTTGAGAATTGCTTTAATCGCAACCCAATGTTCCTTTCCAGGATTGGATTGGAACCTGATGACTACTCCCACCGCATAGCGATATCCAGGTCTAGTACACAACATTGCATACATTAGACTTCCTATCTGTGAAGCATATGGTATCTGTCCCATTTCCTCAACTTCTTGAGGTGTCTTAGGTGATTGTTCCTTAGACAAGCTAATTCCATGCCTAAAAGGTAAAATACCTTTCTTGGAATTTTGCATAGCAAAGCGTTTGATAATTTTATCAATATACGTTGCTTGAGACACTGCTAGTGATTTCTTACTTCGATCACGAATGATCTGAATCCCAAGAACATAACTAGCCTCTCCCAAATCTTTCATTTGGAATTGATTTTCCAGCCATTCTTTAACTTCTGTTAACGTTCCTTTGTTATTTCCAATTAACAAAATATCGTCAACGTAAAGAATTATGAATACCACTTTGTCTTTTATGATACACTTGTATACACAAGGTTCATCTACATTCTGTTCAAAGCCATAAGTTTTGACTGCATCGTCAAACCTAATGTTCCAAGACCTTGATGCTTGCTAAAGTCCATAAATGGACCTTTGCAACTTACAAACCTTTTGTTCTTGTCCTGGAGTAATGAATCCCTCTGGTTGCATCATATAGATGCTTTCGTCTAAATTGCCATTAAGGAAGGCAGTCTTGACGTCCATTTGCCAAATCTCATAATCATAATAAGCGGCAATGGATAAGATGGTGCGAATAGATTTAACCATGGCAACTGGGGAAAAAGTTTCCTCATAGTCAATACCCTCCCTCTGAGTATAACCTTTTGCCACTAATCTAGCCTTGAAAGTCTCAACTTTCCCATCTGCATCTCTTTTTCTCTTATAGATCCATTTGCATCCTATGGGTTTTTCACCATTTGGAAGATCTATGAGAGTCCAGACAGAGTTGGAATACATTGATTCCATCTCGAGATCCATGGCTTTGAGCCATTTTTCTTTATCAATATCCCGCATTGCACTCTTATAAGTCAATGGGTCTTCCGGATTGTCATCAGCTATGGCAATATGGATTTCTCCAAATCCTATAAAGCGTTCTGGGTTTCTAACAACCCTTCCACTTCTCCGAGGTTCTGATAAAGTTTGCACCTGGATTTCAGGTGTTTTATCAACAGCTCTTGTTGATTGATGAATTGTGTTGTTATTACTTATTTCATTCAACACTATTGCACTTCTGGGTTTTCTATCTTTCATAAAATCCTTTTCAAGAAAAATTGCATTTGTCGACACAAATACTTTGTTTTCCACGGGACAATAAAAGTACCCACCCTTTGTTTCTTTTGGGTAGCCTACGAAAAGACATACTTTACTTCGGGGTTCTAACTTCTTTGGGTTTGCCATCAACACATGACCGGGCGACCCCCAAATCCTAAAGTGTCGTAAACTTCCTTTACGTCCATTCCATAACTCTTGTGGAGTTTTAGGAACACTTTTGGATGGAACCACATTGAGTATGTATAAAGCGGTTTTAATCGCATATCCCCAAAAAGAAAGTGACAGGTGTTGCGAAACTCATCATTGATCTAGTCATGTCTAATAACGTTCGGTTTCTTCTTTCACCACACCATTTCTGTTGAGGCATTCCGGTCTTGAAAGTTGGGATGTTATCCCATGTTCTATCAAATAATCTCTGAAGTCTAAGTCCAGATATTCGCCACCACGATCAGATCGAATTGTTTTGATAGTTTTACCTAATTGGTTTTCCACTTCAGCTCTATACTCTTTGAACTTATCAAGAGCTTCTGATTTGTGGATCATTAGGTAAACGTATCCATAGCGTGAATAATCATCCGTGAAAGAGATGTAATATTCAAATCCACCACGAGCTTTTGCATTAAGTGGTCCACAAAGGTCCGTATGCACAAGTTCGAGTGGTTCTGAGGCTCTATTACCTTTTCCAGTAAAAGGTCTTTTGGTCATCTTGCCTTCCAAATAGGGTTCACAGACCGGCATGGTTCCGATTTCTAACTGACTTAGGGAACCAGCTTTCACGAGTCTTTCAAGCCTATCTAAGCCTATATGACCTAACCTTAGATGCCATAAATACGTTTCTTCTTTTGAAACCTTTTGTCTTTTAGTTCTTGTTTTTGCAGTCTTGAACATTTCAATATTATGTGTTATTGTTCCTATTGACGGGCTCAATATGAACAAGTTTTTTCTATTGACTGCATAGGTTATATACGAATTCCTTTTGTATATCTTGATCTCATCAATCCCCGAGTCAATTGAATAACCATTTCTCATGCAACGTGAAACTGACACTAGATTTCTAGCAAATCCAGGGACCAGGAAAACGTTGTATAATCGTATATAACGAGAATTGAATTGCGGACAAATGTCTGCACATGCAATCTCGTAAGGAACCGACTGTTCCTACCGCATTGTATATGTACCATGTTCTATTTTAGTCCAAGAATCGGACATTAGAGCGGATGAACAAATGTGGTTTGTGGCACCAGAATCAAATATCCATTCGGATAACTTATCTTCCACTAACCACGATTCTGCTACAAGTAAATCTGAATTACTATCTAAGCCGTTCATCTGTTTGTTGGTCATATTTACGCGACTAATTGCATCTGACCACAAATTAAGATTTTTTAGGATTAGACTAGAATCTTGATTTAAAGTGTCATTTAACAATTCATTCCATTTGACAAAGTTATCAATTTTATTGGTTGCAATATTAGAGGAGGCCATTTTAGCTGTATTGAATAAAATTAAGTGAATTTTAATTAGCAATTCTATATTCAAACAATGTGTTTGGCATAAAATTAAACATGATGCATGAATGCTACAATGTTCAACAAATAGAAATACCCTAAACAGATTATTATGCCACCAGGTAGTTTAACCTTCCGGGTAGAGTGCGTCGAATGATAAGTCAGTCACCCTGTACGTTAAACCGAGACCCTTCTCGAACAACTTCCAATCCAGAATAACTCATATTCCTATGGAATTGTTTTACCGTGTGTTTGGTCAAGAAATTTTGATAACAAACCTTATCAATTTCTTATGAGTGTAACCCATTATTTTAGTCCTTTAAATGAGAAAAGATGAGTGTCTACGAAGTGTAGATTCAGTCTTCAATTCGCATTTAAAATCCTCTATCCCATTCGGGAGACCCACCTTGATATTGATTCACACTATAAAACCTTCCTATGGGAATGAACACTTCTATGGGTGCTACAGAGGTCAAGTGTGAATCTCACGTTGCGAGCCTAATAATGGAGACCATAGGACACTTTGTCAAGTTTCCTTCTCCCACTCAAAATTTTAAAATTGGGTTTTCATACTCAGACAAATTTAGGCTAATCAATTTATCTAAGTTTAACCTAACTCAATCTTAACTCTTAAATTGGTTAGATCAATTTTAATGTGAATTGCCAAGTTTCCTAGATTTAAAACTAATCACATTATGGGACCTTCTTAATGAAATCGATTAATTATCTTGAACTTTTCTCCCAGATCGCTCCCAGTTAGAGGCGCTCCGTGTTAAGGGAACTTTCAAAAACCTCATCGCTAGGCGAGCTTTCGCTGAGATCCATTCAATTTAATTAATCATTTTCATTAATTTTTAATTAACCCTTAATTAAATATCTATTCGATAGTGCTTATGTGAATTTAGGTCCAATTGTTTAAACAAATAAATCCACATTCGAATATTAATTTTAGTTTCTATTCAATTTTTAACATTTTAATAAATGAATATTATCTAAAATTAGCATGCATTTATCCTAATCTCATCGGCATAAATATTTTATAACAAGATAAAATCAACATGCGTTATCACATACATAAAATATAATAACAACTTTATCACATAATTATGTATGCATGTACAATTAAATCTATCTTAATCATACATCTATGGTGGGATTTCCTACATGACATACATATATGCATGAACAATTATTTATAAATCATATCTCATACAAATATCTAAATAATTAAACAACTAGATTGACCGGTATTCTTGGCACTATTTCTACAACAAAATTAAAATTACAATAATTAAAACTTGTTGTAGGTCTTGAAGCTTGAAAAATTTCTCTCTCCTCATCTTGATGTAGGCGTGGGAAGCCTTTTATGAAAGGAAATATTTTCTCCAATATTTTTCATAAAAGGTTTATTTTTCAAATAATAATCTTTTATCTATTTATGGAAAAATATAAAATAAAAGATTTTCCATAAATATTAATATATATTTTAAAATATATTATAAAGATATAAGATAATCAGAAATTACCCTTTATCTTTATCTTATATATTTAAAATATATATCTTTTAAAAGATAATATTGGAAAAATATCTTACCATATCTTGTCCAAATCTATCCTTGTCGCCGCCCTAGCCGATCCCATCACCATCATTGTGCCGATTTTTGCATCAATTTTTTCTTCGTTATTCCAGTGATTACAAAAAAAATCCTATACCCGAAATTGGGTTTACAGATTTTCTAATAAAATTTAAAACCTAAGTGCCCAAGAATACCTAAAAAGTCAACTAGCAAATCCACAATTTATATAACAATTTATATACATACATAAAACCGTTTTTATGCAACCCACCGATTTTCGAAAATCACAATTCATGTAAAATTAACGTAGGCTCTGATACCAATTGAAGGAACTATTTACTAAATTTGCGGAATTTTCTTTAGTAAATTAATTAACGATTAATTACGGATCCGTTAATAACATGCAATTATGATCAAACCTTAAACTGAAATTATAAGGTTTTCGAAAAACTTACATTGTAGATTTATGGAGAATCGGTTGGGGTTTTCTTTACGGCATCAACCACTTCACCAAGTCTTCTATGCTATATCCCGATCATAAACCAACCCGATTTGTGGGAATCGAACCGGAAGAACAAACTAAGAAGAAAAGTTCTTCTTCTTTTAAGAAGCCAAAAACCGGCAATAGGGAAAAATAAAAGAGAGAGCTTTTGATCAAAATCAAGTGTAAAATATGAACACCCAATGGTCATATTTATAAGAGAATAAGAATTTGTTTCCTAATCAAATTAGAACTCTTATTTCATTTAATTTAAATAATCAAAATTATAAAAAAAATAAAAAAATAAAAAAAGGATAAAATGGCGTCAGGCACGTTCATGATAAAGAAAAACAATTTTCTTTTAAATGTCATGTGACGTGGAGATGAATCTCCATTTATCTTTTTCTTTTTTTTTTAATTTATCAATTCTTTTATATATTTAAAATTAGAAAAAATTTAAATAATCAATTCTAATTAAATACATAAATGCCAAAAATCAATATATTAATTAATATTGAACTAAGTCAATTTAATTAATTATTTTGGGCAAAATACTAATTTGTTTTCATAAAACAAATATATTTAAATCTCTCTTTTTATTATTAAATTAAATAAACTTATTATTTAATTAATAATATTAATTATCAATTTCTATTTAAATAAACTCATTATTTAAATAATTAATCATTTTAATATTAATTTCCATTTAAATAAACTCTTTATTTAAACAATTAATATATCCCTTATTTAAGTAATTTAATTACTTAAATATAAATATTTCTTCCTAGTTAAATTAATAACTTGGTTAGTTACAATGATATATGGGCTAGCATAGGGATCTGATAGACCTATAGATCATGGGCTCCAATAATTATTGATTTATTAATTAAACTCATTAATTAATTAATCATAATTATTAACATAGGGTAATTCCACTATAAACCCTAAGTTGAACTCCCCTCACTATAGATGGGTTATGTCCATTTGTTATTAAGTTTGTTTTGACATATCCTTCACGTGGTAATCTCATAATTACAACTGGGTCAAAATTACCGTTTTACCCTTGTAATTATAAATCAGTTGTATTCTAACTAATTCAGTTAGTGATTAGTTAGAGCTTATTATTATTCTTAGATTTGTATAAATACTGTACAGCTCATCATTCAATGCAAGTGTGTATACTTTTACAATTCTCTCTCTCTCTCTACGTGTTATATGGTATCAAAGCCAGCTTTGACAAACGTCTGCCATGGCTTCTACCTTGACAAATCCGCCACCGCCTGAGGCTTCTCTTCCTTCAACTCTTTCGAATCAATCTAATTCTTCTGAAATTTCTTCTCAAATTCAATCATCTCCTATTTTTCTACTCTCAAATATTTGCAATCTCGTTCCTCTTCGCCTCGATTCCACAAATTTTTCACCATGGATGTTTCAAGTTTCTTCGATTCTTGAGGCTCACTCGTTGTTTGGACATGTTGATGGATCTACGCCATGTCCTCCTCAATTTCTCGCTGATTCTACTAAAAATCCTGATTTTCACGTTTGGAAAAGTCGCGATAAGGCCTTGGTCACTCTGATCAATGCTACTTTATCTCCTACAGCACTTGCTTTTGCTGTTGGATCCAAGACTTCTAGAACACTATGGAATGTTCTTATGAAGAAATTTGCTTCCAAATCTAGATCTAATGTTCTTGAGTTAAAATCTGCCTTGTATTCTATCAAGATGAAGACGGAAGAGTCAATTGATTAGTATCTTCTTCGTATTAAGGAAATTGTTGACTCCTTATCTCTTGTTTCTGTTGAGATTCCAGATGACGAGCTCTTCCTTCACACACTCAATGGACTGCCTGATATCTACAATGTTTTTCGCACTTCAATTCGTACTCGTAATGATACTGTTGCTCTAGAGGATTTACATGCCATGCTTAATGTTGAAGAAAAGTCTCTTGAACGTCAACATAAACCAGTTGATCTTACGGCTCTTGCTGCTAACAAAGGTAATTCTGGAAATTTTCGTGGAGGAAATCAGAATAGTCAGAATCGTGGAAATTATCAGAATCGTGGAGGAAATCGGGGTAATCGATCTGGAAATGGTAATAATTATCAAAATCAGTCTAATGGATATGGTAATCGTGAAGTATTTCAGTCACATGGCCGATCAAATGGTTCTGGTGCTTTCTTTAATGGAACTTTTAATTCTGGAAATAATTCTCGTTCCAATCAGTCTAATTCTGGTAGTTCTGGCGGCAGAATTCAATGTCAAATTTGTGAAAAATCAGGACACAATGCTCTTGATTGCTATAATTGTATGAACTATTCGTTTCAAGGACGTCATCCCCCAGCTCGGTTGGCTGCTATGGCTGCTAATTCCTCTGGCAATACTTCCACATGGCTCAGTGATAGTGGCTGCAATACACATCTTACAAATGATTTTGCCAATATGAATCTTGTGACTAATTACAATGGAGAGGATACTGTAACTGTTGGCAATGGACAAGGCCTGAATATTACTCATGCTGGTAGTGGAACTCTTACTACTTCTTCCCATTCTTTCTCTCTTTCAAATATTCTTCATTCATCTGACCTATCTTCAAATCTTCTGTCTGTTCATCGTTTTTGTCAAGACAATAACTGTGTCTTTATTTTTGATGTTGACTGGTTTCTAATCCAGGACAAGGTCACGGGCAAGACACTCTACAAAGGCCCGAGTAAAAATGGACTTTATCCTATCTCTTCTGTTTCATCATCTAGTCTGCCTTTTACTGCTTCATTAGCTATGAAGGATAATCCACTTTGGCATTATAGGCTAGGCCATTCTATTTCTACTGTTTCAAATAAGGCCTTAGCTCATTCTGGTATTTCTAATTCTTGTTCATTTTCTGTTGATAAATGTGTTAGTTGTTTACAAGCAAAGATGTCAAAATTGTCTTTTCCTTTATCTTGCTCTAGTACTACTTTACCATTAGCCTTGTTACACAGTGATGTTTGGGGTCCTTCCCTTATCAAATCAATCTCTGGTTTTCGTTATTATGTCAATTTTGTTGATGACTTTAGTCGCTATACATGGATTTTTCCTTTATGTTTTAAATCTGATGTTACCTCTGTTATTTCTACTTTTGTTCCCTTTGCTGAAAACTTACTCTCTTCCCAGTTAAAAGTCTTTAGATCTGATGGTGGAGGTGAGTTTGTTAACTCTACTTTGAAACATTTTTTTCAAACTAAGGGTGTACTACATCAGAAATCTTGCCCTTATACTCCTGAGCAAAATGGTATAGCCGAACGAAAATATCGTCATATAGTAGAAACTGCTCTAGCTTTACTTTTTCATGCCTCTGTTCCTCTTGATTTTTGGTTTCATGCCTTCTCTACAGCAGTTTTTTTTATTAATCGGATGCCAACTTCAACTTCTTCCTCTCCTTTTGAATTACTCTTTGGTCATCCACCTGATTTGCATCACTTAAAAGTTTTTGGTTGTGCTTGTTATCCATTGCTTAAACCATATAATTCTCATAAGCTAGAACCAAAAACAAATCAACATATTTTTCTTGGTTATCCTCTAAACTACAAAGGTTATTACTGTTACAATCCTAAGACCAAGAAACAATTGTTTCTAGGCATGTTATTTTTCATGAAAACATTTTTCCATTTGCATCTCCTAGTTCCTCTTCAGTTTCACATCCCTCTCCTTCCTCTAGTCTGTCTTCTTTTCTTATGTCTCAGTTTCTAAAATCTCCTACTTCTATCTCTTCTCATATACCTATCTCTGTCTCAACTTCCTCTTCATCTCCTTTCGTTTCCTCTCCTAAATCTCATTCTGTTCCTACTACTACCAGCATAGTGCCTATTCATCCTATGCAAACAAGATCAAAATCTGGAATTAGCAAGAAGAAAGTGTTCTGTGTTTCTAAGGAAAAACAATCTGAATCTCATTCTACTGCTTCAGTTCCAACAGATCCTTGTACTTATACTGTGGCTTCTAAATATTCTGAGTGGAGAAAGGCTATGTCTGATGAATTCCAGGCTTTACATGAACAAGGAACTTGGTCTCTTGTTCCTAAAA
Organism: Gynostemma pentaphyllum; assembly: GCA_028015215.1. Classification (NCBI taxonomy): domain Eukaryota; kingdom Viridiplantae; phylum Streptophyta; class Magnoliopsida; order Cucurbitales; family Cucurbitaceae; genus Gynostemma; species Gynostemma pentaphyllum. The sequence continues at coordinate 41,158,090 of CM051352.1, read as the reverse complement.
CTGATTCTATGAATATTGTTGGCTGTAAGTGGGTCTTTCGTACTAAATATAATCTAGATGGTTCTATTTCTCGCTACAAAGCTCGATTAGTTGCTAAGGGTTATCATCAAAAGGAGGGATTTGATTTTGAGGAAACTTTTAGTCCCGTCGTTAAGAAACCTACAATTCGGGTTATCTTGTCCTTAGCTTCTTATTTTGGTTGGGGATTACATCAATTAGATGTAAAAAATGATTTCTTGCAAGGACAATTAAAAGAAGATGTTTATATGTCTCAACCAATTGGCTTCAAAGATAAAACTTTTCCAGATTTTGTTTGTAAACTACACAAGAGTTTGTATGGCCTAAAACAAGCTCCCCGAACCTGGTTTGAGAGATTTACATCTCATCTTCTTACTCTCGGATTTTCTGCTTCAGTGGCTGATACTTCCCTGTTTGTTAGAAATTTTCGTGGATCTAAAACATATTTGCTCCTTTATGTTGATGATATTGTGATTACAGGAGATGATACTTCTTATATCACTCAACTAAAGCAAGACTTAAGTTCCGAATTTCAAATCACTGATCTTGGTAAGCTCAAATATTTCTTAGGTCTTGAAATTCATTATACCACCTCTGGATTATTTGTCAATCAAGGCAAATATCTTACTGATCTCTTAAAGAAGTTTGGAATGTCTGATGCTAAAGCTTGTAAGACTCCAATGTCTGTTAAGGTCGATCTTCATGCTGCTTCTCCTCTGTTTACTGATGCTTCTTTATATAGACAACTTGTTGGTTCATTGCAATACTTAACATTTACTCGTCCAGACATTACTTATGCCGTAAATAAAGTGAGTCAATATATGCACCAACCTACTGTTATTCAGTTTACTGCTGTTAAACGCATCCTGAGGTATCTTGGTGGTTCTAAAGACTTGGGCATTATTTTGAAATGTCATGATCTGTCTTTATCTGCCTATTGTGATGCTGATTGGGCAGGTGATAGTGTTGATCGACGCTCTACTTCTGGTTTTATTTCTTTTTTTGGCACTAGTCCTATTTCATGGGCTGCTAAGAAACAAAATATTGTTTCTCGATCTTCTACTGAAGCTGAGTATCGCTCACTTGCCTCGACTTCCGCTGAATTATATTGGCTTAGACAATTTCTTTGTGATTTACATATTGCCTTAATTGATCCTCCTGTCTTGTGGACTGAAAATATTTCTGCAATATCACTTGCTAGCAATCCCGTGTTTCATGCCCGTACGAAACACATTGAGATCGACTACCATTTTGTTTGTGAGAAGGTTGTTCGGAAGGATCTCTGCGTTCGATATATCTCTACAAAGGATCAAGTTGCTGATATGTTTACTAAGCCATTACCTGTTTCTTTGTTTACTGCTTGTAGAGAAAAACTTATGACTTCATTTTCAATTTTGTCATTAGTTTGAGGGGGAATATAAATCAGTTGTATTCTAACTAATTCAGTTAGTGATTAGTTAGAGCTTATTATTATTCTTAGATTTGTATAAATACTGTACAGCTCATCATTCAATGCAAGTGTGTATACTTTTACAATTCTCTCTCTCTCTCTCTACATGTTATAGTAATTATCTCTTTTATCCTTGTGTACCCGATGATTCTCTAGTGAACATTTTTCTATAGTTTTCAAGTATAGAACGATCCTTCTCGGGCCAGTGAGAAGGAGAGGCCTCATGTTCAATCCTAGAATCATTACAACAAGGGAGATACCTAAAGTTCCTAAGTTAGAATAGTGTCGCACTAACACTTTCATTTGTTTCAGGAAAGTCATGAATGCCATCTTGTATGGAAATGTTCCCAAGCACCGATTTAGTCATTTCCCCCAAAACGGGAGTTTATCGAGTGTATCAACAGATCACCCTCAACTATGCGAATCAAAGGAAAAGACTTCATTAATGTGAGTTCACAACATACTCGGGATTAAGACGTATCAATCTTAATAACGTAAATTTGATATTATAAATCATTTCCTATCAACGGTGTTATTTAAGAATCGATTTATTATCCTGGTCCAGTCTTATATAAACTCATTATATTTGATGTTTCCACTTGCATCTACATCATGCTAATGATTTGGATCAAATCAGTGAACAACATCAACAGTGTTACCAGAATAAGGTTTCCTAACCATATTCGCATCGTAGACTAGATCCGCTTTATATCTCATAGTAGTCAAGATTACAGAATCAGTAACTCTGGAATTTTCTATTAATGTTTGAATATATAACGAATATCAACATATAATAAATTGCACAAAATTCACTAAAATAATACTTTTATTTATTCATAAAATATTCTATTACAAATTACGAATTCTAGGGCATAAATCCCAACACTTGAATCATTCAAATTGAAAATCAAATGAAGAAGTTACGGCTAAAAGAAAGTTTACAATGTTGGAGGGACGGGTCTTCTTGGCATAATTTATAACTACAAGGGTGTGATTTTCTATTTTTAAACTATAGGGACTGTTCATGAATTTGAGAGAAACCATGGGGGTGTTATTTGTAATTTACCCTTTCTTTTAATAATCTATTTCATATAATTAAGTTTTCTTCTTTATCTTGTTATAGGAAATATATCGCGGACCTTCAAAACCGGATGAGATTTTTGTTGGTGGGCAACATGCTGTTCTCATGGTAGGGTTTGGAAGCGATAATGATGGTACACTTTTTTGGATTATTAAGAACTCATGGGGTAAAAATTGGGGAGATAAAGGCTACGGAAGGATAGGTCAAGATGTTATTACAACTTCATATGGCCCAAAATACTTATTCAATAGATTCACTTATCCCATTTTTTAGGATGAGTAGTTATATATAGCATTTATGCTATTGCTACGATTTGACATTGTGTAACTCTTGTCTTTTTTTTTTTAAATTTCAAGTTAGGCATCTAAAATAATTTCTAGTTTATATTTTCAACCATAATTTCCTACCATTAACTCTCATGTATGTATTGTTATGGTTTATACCCTTAAGTATGTAATAATATTAATATTATTGTTAGAAAATATTTTGATTTATTTTTGTCAATAAACTATTTATTAATTCTTCTACAAGGCGTCCTGCTAGTATAATTGTTAATTTCCTTATATCTTGCTCCATTAATTTTTTTTTTTGGCAAAGCCCTCTAATTTTATATATATATATATATATATATATATATATTGTCAATTATAGGAACACATTTGGTAATTGCCACCTCCTTCTTTCCTTTCTACAAATTGAAATTTTTTAGTTTGAAATGTTTTTTTGCTATTGGTTGATAGTTGCAAGATGCAAGTCTTTTTCTCTTTTATAAGATAAACTTCCAACATGTTTTTCCTTCGTGGATTTATTTCATGAACTGGAAGGTTCAATTACGTTTTGTTTGATTTATGAATCCGATATTCAACTATCTCTTGTTGGCTATACATAAAGTCTTCGGCAACATCGATCTCAACCAACTTTTGAGCTTTCATTTGAAGCATATACATTACAAAAGCTCTTTTTATTCATTCTTTTTAATTTATATTGTCGTTGTCAACATATTTGTAAATTGGTGGTTGTTGGAAAAGAAAGATATTATCTTCATTCATAACAAGGAAGAGAGTTTCTTGTTCAAACTCCTTAAGGGGAACTTATGGTATGTTCGTGATAAGGAAGGGAGTTCGTCAAATCGAGATCTATAAGGGGAGCTTGTTGACAAACTGACTCGAAGATCTTCATCAACAACGAGTAAACTCAACTCAAGAAAATGGGAGCTTTTCTTATTCATATTTTTTATTTTGTTTTAAATTGGTTGTAATTTTGACATTAATCTTTCTAGTGGATTTTTCTCTAGGCGTGGCCTCGTGGGTTTTCATTGTTTCCCATGTAAATTATTGTCGAGTTTCATTTTCCTTCCTTATTATTTAAAGTTTTGCTTCATTCTATTTGTTGTTAACTTTAATAATCTGTCTTAAGTTACAACTGTCACGATCACTGTTGCAACTGTGCTTGAATCAACGATCTAATAATTGAATCTATTTCATTTGTATTTTTTGAAAGTAAATCGATATAAAACAAGTTGATAATTCGCTACGAGAAATGCTGGAATTAGCGATGAAAATAACGACGTTATGAATGATCGCAAAAAAAAAAGTCACCGCTCTCTGAATTTAGCAACGAATTGTATCGCTACCAGTGACAGAAAAATAATGTGATCAATCTTGCTTTTATGCAATTTTTTATAAAACCATGAAGAACAAATTCTATCTCAATTTCACAAGTCATATCAAGAATAAAAAATTTACAAACTTCTCAAAATCAAAGCATACATGTGACGGCCTGGGTTTTGGGAAAATAATTAAAAACTCATGGGGTAAAAATTGGGGAGATAAAGGCTACGGAAGGATAGGTCAAGATATTCAACTATCTCTTGTTGGCTATACATAAAGTCTTCGGCAACATCGATCTCAACCAACTTTTGAGCTTTCATTTGAAGCATATACATTACAAAAGCTCTTTTTATTCATTCTTTTTAATTTATATTGTCGTTGTCAACATATTTGTAAATTGGTGGTTGTTGGAAAAGAAAGATATTATCTTCATTCATAACAAGGAAGAGAGTTTCTTGTTCAAACTCCTTAAGGGGAACTTATGGTATGTTCGTGATAAGGAAGGGAGTTCGTCAAATCGAGATCTATTACCATTTTGTTTGTGAGATCTATTACCATTTTGTTTGCTAGCAATCCCGTGTTTCATGCCCGTACGAAACACATTGAGATCGACTACCATTTTGTTTGTGAGAAGGTTGTTCGGAAGGATCTCTGCGTTCGATATATCTCTACAAAGGATCAAGTTGCTGATATGTTTACTAAGCCATTACCTGTTTCTTTGTTTACTGCTTGTAGAGAAAAACTTATGACTTCATTTTCAATTTTGTCATTAGTTTGAGGGGGAATATAAATCAGTTGTATTCTAACTAATTCAGTTAGTGATTAGTTAGAGCTTATTATTATTCTTAGATTTGTATAAATACTGTACAGCTCATCATTCAATGCAAGTGTGTATACTTTTACAATTCTCTCTCTCTCTCTACATGTTATAGTAATTATCTCTTTTATCCTTGTGTACCCGATGATTCTCTAGTGAACATTTTTCTATAGTTTTCAAGTATAGAACGATCCTTCTCGGGCCAGTGAGAAGGAGAGGCCTCATGTTCAAGTACCGAATCATTACAACAAGGGAGATACCTAAAGTTCCTAAGTTAGAATAGTGTCGCACTAACACTTTCATTTGTTTCAGGAAAGTCATGAATGCCATCTTGTACAGAAATGTTCCCAAGCACCGATTTAGTCATTTCCCCAAAACGGGAGTTTATCGAGTGTATCAACAGATCACCCTCAACTATGCGAATCAAAGGAAAAGACTTCATTAATGTGAGTTCACAACATACTCAGGATTAAGACGTATCAATCTTAATAACGTAAATTTGATATTATAAATCATTTCCTATCAACGGTGTTATTTAAGAATCGATTTATTATCCTGGTCCAGTCTTATATAAACTCATTATATTTGATGTTTCCACTTGCATCTACATCATGCTAATGATTTGGATCAAATCAGTGAACAACATCAACAGTGTTACCAGAATAAGGTTTCCTAACCATATTCGTTTACTGTAGACTAGATCCGCTTTATATCTCATAGTAGTCAAGATTACAGAATCAGTAACTCTGGAATTTTCTATTAATGTTTGAATATATAACGAATATCAACATATAATAAATTGCACAAAATTCACTAAAATAATACTTTTATTTATTCATAAAATATTCTATTACAAATTACGAATTCTAGGGCATAAATCCCAACACTTGAATCATTCAAATTGAAAATCAAATGAAGAAGTTACGGCTAAAAGAAAGTTTACAATGTTGGAGGGACGGGTCTTCTTGGCATAATTTATAACTACAAGGGTGTGATTTTCTATTTTTAAACTATAGGGACTGTTCATGAATTTGAGAGAAACCATGGGGGTGTTATTTGTAATTTACCCTTTCTTTTAATAATCTATTTCATATAATTAAGTTTTCTTCTTTATCTTGTTATAGGAAATATATCGCGGACCTTCAAAACCGGATGAGATTTTTGTTGGTGGGCAACATCTCGTTTTCATGGTAGGGTTTGGAAGCGATAATGATGGTACACTTTTTTGGATTATTAAGAACTCATGGGGTAAAAATTGGGGAGATAAAGGCTACGGAAGGATAGGTCAAGATGTTATTACAACTTCATATGGCCCAAAATACTTATTCAATAGATTCACTTATCCCATTTTTTAGGATGAGTAGTTATATATAGCATTTATGCTATTGCTACGATTTGACATTGTGTAACTCTTGTCTTTTTTTTTTTAAATTTCAAGTTAGGCATCTAAAATAATTTCTAGTTTATATTTTCAACCATAATTTCCTACCATTAACTCTCATGTATGTATTGTTATGGTTTATACCCTTAAGTATGTAATAATATTAATATTATTGTTAGAAAATATTTTGATTTATTTTTGTCAATAAACTATTTATTAATTCTTCTACAAGGCGTCCTGCTAGTATAATTGTTAATTTCCTTATATCTTGCTCCATTAATTTTTTTTTTTGGCAAAGCCCTCTAATTTTATATATATATATATATATATATATATATATTGTCAATTATAGGAACACATTTGGTAATTGCCACCTCCTTCTTTCCTTTCTACAAATTGAAATTTTTTTAGTTTCGAAATGTTTTTTTGCTATTGGTTGATAGTTGCAAGATGCAAGTCTTTTTCTCTTTTATAAGATAAACTTCCAACATGTTTTTCCTTCGTGGATTTATTTCATGAACTGGAAGGTTCAATTACGTTTTGTTTGATTTATGAATCCGATATTCAACTATCTCTTGTTGGCTATACATAAAGTCTTCGGCAACATCGATCTCAACCAACTTTTGAGCTTTCATTTGAAGCATATACATTACAAAAGCTCTTTTTATTCATTCTTTTTAATTTATATTGTCGTTGTCAACATATTTGTAAATTGGTGGTTGTTGGAAAAGAAAGATATTATCTTCATTCATAACAAGGAAGAGAGTTTCTTGTTCAAACTCCTTAAGGGGAACTTATGGTATGTTCGTGATAAGGAAGGGAGTTCGTCAAATCGAGATCTATAAGGGGAGCTTGTTGACAAACTGACTCGAAGATCTTCATCAACAACGAGTAAACTCAACTCAAGAAAATGGGAGCTTTTCTTATTCATATTTTTTATTTTGTTTTAAATTGGTTGTAATTTTGACATTAATCTTTCTAGTGGATTTTTCTCTAGGCGTGGCCTCGTGGGTTTTCATTGTTTCCCATGTAAATTATTGTCGAGTTTCATTTTCCTTCCTTATTATTTAAAGTTTTGCTTCATTCTATTTGTTGTTAACTTTAATAATCTGTCTTAAGTTACAATCATCACGATCACATTGCAATCGTGCTTGAATCAACGATCTAATAATTGAATCTATTTCATTTGTATTTTTTGAAAGTAAATCGATATAAAACAAGTTGATAATTCACTACGAGAAATGCTGGAATTAGCGATGAAAATAACGACGTTATGAATGATCGCAAAAAAAAAAGTCACCGCTCTCTGAATTTAGCAACGAATTGTATCGCTACCAGTGACAGAAAAATAATGTGATCAATCTTGCTTTTATGCAATTTTTTATAAAACCATGAAGAACAAATTCTATCTCAATTTCACAAGTCATATCAAGAATAAAAAATTTACAAACTTCTCAAAATCAAAGCATACATGTGACGGCCTGGGTTTTGGGAAAATAATTAAAATAGTTAAAATTATTTATTTTAAGCTATGGGAGTTGAAAATCTATTTGTTTCGTAAGAAATGGTTATTTAAATGAAGTTAACTAATTATTTTGATGTGAGTTAACCATGGTTAAAATATGATGGAGGTTTGGTAAATTAATAACCATGGTTTGTGAGGTAACCCAGGCTTTTTGGGAAAAATAATAATAAACTGATATTTTAATTTAATATTTGGTAAATTGAAATTAAAATAATTCTCTATGGTTTATTTTAAGTTAGTTATTTATTTTGAGTTGATTAATTAAGTTTAAATGAGTTAACTAAGGTTGGGTAAGAAACTAACCATGGTTAGTTTCAAAAGTAAACATTTAACTATGGTTAGTTTATTTTTGGGGTTAGTTTTAAACAAAATATGAATAGGAGATAAAGTTTGAAAATTAATGTGGTTAGTCTTTGGTTTTTAAAGAGAAAAGGGTTAAAAAGCATTAAAAGGGTTAGTCATTAAATGAGGTGTCATCTCCTCCTTTCTTCTCTCCTAATTAAGTCAAAAATGAGATTTTAGCATTCTTTTTCTTCCCTTGCTTCAGCCGAACAGTAGCAGCCATGGGGGGACGATTTTCTCCTCAGTTTTTCTTCTTTTCTTGCTTGATTTGATGGGGGGAAAGCTTGAATCATGAATGGTTTTCAAAATAAGGAAGATTGAAACAAGTTCCTTTAAGAAATCAAGAGTTTTTAGTAAGTTTTCTTCAACCCTAAAATTCGAAAATTTAAAGCTTTTGGTTAAATTGAAGAGTTTCTATTTTGTAATGGAAGAATTCAATGGGAAACTATGTTTTAATGTGTTAATAGAACCTACTCAAACAAAAAGGGAATGTCTAGGTTAGGTTTTCAAAGATTGAACTAAGTTTTGAATTTAGAATTTAAAATTCAATGGTTGTATAGAATTATAGACATCTATTTGAATTGTTTCTTGATCTCTTTTGACTTTTAAGAATTTAAATGGTTACTTTAATTATTGGGTTTGAATTTATGTGCTTTATAAATTTACCATAGGAGGAAAGAATGGAAATAGACTTAGCAAACTTCATTCAAAAGAGATTTTTCGCCCCCACTGTTTTTGTATTTTCATGAAATAGGGGTTGTTTTGTATTAGTTTGTAGAGAGGCTGTTTTGGGGTCTCGGGATGGTGTTATTATGTCTTAAAATGAAGTATGCTCGGTATTAAAGATTAATTGTTTATAAAGGGGCTGTTTTGGAGAACCTTGATATAATTGTTGCTTCATGTGTTATAAATGTTTAATAAATGGAAATTAAGGTGTTATTGTGTATGAATGTTGCTTGGTGTAGGTAAAGGATCAAATAACTCCAAGATGTTCAAGCTAGATGCTTTATATCATAAGGTGCGAACAAACTGATCTAAAGTATGTTTATGTTTGATTTTGATATGATGATTTGCTATGCATTTTGGTGTTCAATCTTGGAAAGAAGGATCAAGACAAGAAAGGGGTTACGTGGAGATACGTTTAGAAATTGTTGCTTTGACTAAACTAGCATGGTTATGGAATTGAGATAGGATCTTATCATAGAAGTCTAGGTTTCGAATTATTAGAAACAAGAAATTAAATTCTCGGTGGGAGGTACTCTAGGCTAAAAGAATAAGAGTTGTAGATTGCTTGAGTTATGGAGGTGTAGATTGAAATTAAGACTTCACCGAAGTGTATGCGTGTTATCTCGGAAAGGAATTGGTAACATTTAGGAGTGAAGTTTAGACATTTTAGACACCACACAAATGTAGGAAGCCATGGATGGAACTCAAAACTAAAACCACCATTGTTGGCCATTTGAAGTTTTCCTAGTTTTGCTAATTTTGGAATTTTCTTTGCTTTCTCTTAACGTCTTTTAATTTTGGTATATTTGGGTTTCTAGATATGTATTTTACAAAAGAAAATCATGTTAGGAAGTCCAACCAATGGTTTTCCAAAAACCTCTCAAATGACCGAAATTGCTACTTTTCCATTGAGCTAGTTTAGAGACTTTAGAGTAAATCGGGTTCCGAGGTTTAGTTTATTATTCTTAATGATTTATTTATGATATTTTAAGCTCAAGATTTAGTTGTTATATGAGTGTGATTGATGAGGAAAGAAAAACCAAAGTCAAGTTTTGTTTTGACTAGAGAAGTGAGAACAAAACAAATGAAAGTGACGGTAAGGGTGTTTGATCGTGGTTGTTATTGTAAGGGTGTGAAATGAGTGTTAATGATGAATGAGGCTGATTTCGGAAACTCCACTTAGTGTTTGAAATTAGAATGGAATGGTGGTTGTGAGTGGAACGGAAGTCACGAGCTAAACATGGCTTATTGTTGAGAATTCGGGAACAATGAAAATGCCTTGAACCACTTTGCTTTTACTCTTAACTTGGGCTATTCTTACATGCTTATGTTCATCTATATATGGCCATGTTAAAGAATGAGTCATATGATGATTGAAGGGTTGTTGTACTTGAACTTGTTATGCCAAAGTTTGTTTTCTATGAGAATTGCAAAGAAAGCATGTTTAGTTACATTCCATTTCATTCATGCATATCATATCATATTACATTTCATTTCTTTCATTGCATATCGTTTGTTGTTGCACGGCCATGGGGTCGTAACTCGTGTAATGGTGAGTGGATGTTGGACGTTACACGTGGTTACCGTGGCAGATAGTGTGTAGCTCCGAGGCGCTGTGTGGTGGATGGCCTGGATGCTTGAGCGGTTATTACGATAACCTGGAAGAATATATGAGCTATGGCTCGAGTGATTATTGAAATAGTTTGTGAAAGTTTGTGAATTGCGCGTAGTGAGACACGAGAGAATGTAACATAATGATACTGATTCGGAAGAGAATAACGAGCTACGGCTTACGTTATTTCTGTGATGGTTGATAAATATGTGTAGTAAGATACGGGTCATGAATGTGGAAACAAATGATGCGTGGAAAGTGTAAGTAAGGAATAGTATCGGTTTGAGAACATGTTTTGTGACATCTTCATCATACAATTTCATTGTTTATGTTACTTTCTTTAGCATACATAATTGTGCATTTAGATAATACATCTACATCATTTCGTTATGCCATTAACCCCATATCGAGACATCCGGTGCTGGTAAGACGAGGGAAATGTGAAAGTATTGATACTTTAATTTGTGGAGTGAACTATCGAGATAGCCACCAAGACCATCGATGCACGGTAAGATGTGTGGAAAATGAAAGTGCTAATTGATGCTTGGATTGCTAGAGATTGATGACACTTTAATTATATCTAATGTTTAGTTTTCTTGTTTACTCACTTGATTGATTTTAAATGTTTTATAACATTACGATAACTTCATTTACTTCTATACATGACTATTCTTAGAGCTGCCAGCTGTGAACACCTTCAGGATCGATGGGGTAGTGCAGCGAGTTTAGAGAAGGTGCATTGGTAAAAGAGGTAAAGTACCTTAGTTATGTTAAAGAGGATGGTAGAAAGTGTGATGAACTTAAACGTACTAAGGGGGTTCTGCTAGATAGATCCAATGATCATGTGATGTTAATGCGAGATGTAATGAATATCGAGTGGAGTTAGACAGAGGACGGGATAAGGAGGATGAATAGATTAGAGACCGGATTGAGACGTGAGTTTGATTGTAATGAGAATGTCTAGAAAGAGCTTTTGGTTTTGAATAATTTGTAGGGGTTTAGAAGTTATTTTGGTTGTGAACCGTTTGTTTTTAATCGGGAATGTGAGAAGCTTAGTTTGGGTACGAGATGAACTTTAGGAGGTAGTTTCCCTAGTGGAGGCAAGGACTCGGTGAGGGGCGAGAGACGTGGATACTTGGACGCTTTTCTGATTATGGACTTCATGCATACATTTACTTTTATTTCTTTTTATTTCCACTGAGTTATCAAACTCAGAGGTGCTTTATATCACCTTTCAGGTTTTTCTGTGGCCGAGGTCGTGACAGGGAAGATGGTATGCGTTGAAGCTTGGATGTCGAGCTTGGAAGAGGACTAGTGGACTGCATCTCGAGCTCAAGTCGTGTGGATTGCATAAGAAGTGTCTTATGTAATAATTAGTCTAATGTTGTTGTTTATAGTCTTTGTATAAAGTTGTTTTAAGTTATTACACTTTTGAAACATTATTTATCGTTTTTCTGCTTGGGAAATTGAAGTAAACAGGTTTTGGTTTATTCGATTTTTAAATGTACCCACGCAAATTTTTCGTAGAAATTGTTGTTTTCAATTACGAGACGTTTTAAATGACATTTAAATTTCTTATTTCCCGCGCTTCCGCTGAACGTACTCGCGGCCAGTATTTTTGGAGTCGGGTCATCACAATACAAGAAAAAGATACTCACATGAGATATTCACTTTAATCGCTCAAAGTGTTTAACGGAGTCAAAGAATATCACTCAAGTCAAAACATGGAAGAATTTACCATAAGCTTGCAAATATATCAAATTAAAACCGTAAATATAAGAAATAAAAAAACTAGAATCCATGGGTCTATGAGAAAGGGTAGATAGAAGACATTTAGGCTAAATAAATGAGAACCTCTCTCACAATTTACATTAGAATCACAACCTCTCACAATTAAACATACAAACTTCTTCTCATCTTTCTTTTCTCAACTTTATACTTTCTTTTTGGATTTTCAATAACAAACTTTTTTTTTCTTTAAACTTTTCCTTTTTCACAATTTTTTTTCTTTTTCAATAAACTCATAACACAAATTAATCACTTTTATCGATTTTTTCGAATGAGGCATATATCTTTTGAAGTCATAACAACCTCTAAATTTGGATGAAAATGAAGACAAAATGAATGGGAAAGTGTTATTTTATTATGTGGCTAAATATCAAAGAAAAATCTAAGGCTAAAAAATTGGCATAAAAACAATTAAGTTTGGGTAGGCCTCTAGAAATCTAGAATTGGTTTCCCTAATTTGCCTTTATAGATTCGAAGCATTCAAAAATCAAGCAAAAGCTGTCTCAAAATGCGTAGCAGAGCAAGTTCTAGAAATAAAATCCATGCATAACAAACTCTAAACAAAAGTTATTAGAGCATATGTTATGATAATTGCCCAAAAGGCTAAAAAAACTTACAAAAGGCTAATGTGTATCAAATCCCAATATACTTCTGAATCAATTAGAAAGCAAGATAATTATTCGAGATATGCAAGTGAAAAAGAAAGCATGCTTTAAAAATATTTTTTTTAGTAAAAAAGATGTGATTGAAAGTGCACAAAAAATATGGGATTAAGCTTGAAACAAAGATTGCAAAAGCATCAAAACTAAACAAGTTTAACCATTTACATCTTCTAAAATTTTCAAAAAGCTTTAAATCACAAAAAATATGAAATTCTACCCCCAAACGTAAACTAATCACTGTCCCCAATGTGTTTAAAATAAAATAAAAAAAACAAGGTGGTAGTGAAACTTCCCTGAATGAGCAATCATCAGCAGTTGGATCGTTATCTGCTCGAGAATGTGAGAAATTTTGCGAAAAACTTCATGCTTCAAAATAAAAACAAAACAATAAAACAAAACAAAAATTAAACTAAAAACTAAATAATAAAAAAATAATAAAATAATAAAAAGTAAAGAAATTTGAGTTGCCTCCTAAAAAGCGTCTTCTATTTAACATTTATGGTTAAACGATTCTTCTGGTAAAAAAACATCCCATATTAATATGACAAACTTCCTAATCATTATTCGTAATCTTGAAACAATGCAATTTTCATTTACAGCATCATTAAATTCATCATTATTAACAAAATAAAAAAATTTCACATGTTAGAGGATTATCTATGTCAGTTATAACAAAATAGAAAAATTTGTCAGTAAAATTTTTCATTGAGTCATTGATATTAAATTTGTTGATTTCTCCATCACAATATAATGTGCATGTGTCATCGTTTCCTTTTTCTTCTTCACCATTAAAAGATTTGACAATGTTAGAAGGAAAAACATAAATTTCTATTACTGCCATTATTTGTTCAGTTTCCTTTCAATCATGTTAGGATGATGATCAATTAAAGTTGGATAGATAAATTCCTTTTCATCATCTTCTATAATGCATCCACACTCTATCTCATTGAAATCTGATTCATTTCCACCTTTAGATGTCATTCTATTTACTATAGCTTCCAGTTCAGCTAGTTGAACTTGCAATTTTTTGTTGCTATCCCACCTCATAATATTTTCCTAAGTGTATTGCAGGAACTGTTGAGTGTTCTACTGAATCCGTTGAGTTTTAGCATTTATAGAATTAACAAGTTCCACTAAACCTAGACTTACCTGAAAAATGGAATGTTGAGGTACATTGAGATGTGGTGGTTGAAATTCTTGGCAATATTTCAGTGATCCATAATTGTAGGTTTGGATGATCTTGCCATCCAGAATCACAAGTATTTGCATATGACATTTGTTGCTCGCCTTGAAATCCTCTAACTGAATTGACATATTTATAATATTGATTGCCTTGAAAAGTAGGATACACGTTGGCTGCACGGTTAGATGCGGTGTAGATTCTACTTGAATCCATCGGTTGTTCCTTTCTCAAAACTAATTCAGCAATAATTTCAGTTAGAGTATCTATAGAATAAGTGAAATCATAGTTGGCCATATGATATGAAATAACTAAACAAACAAATAAAAAAAACAAAAACAAAAACAAAAAGACGATAAATTAATTAACACTGATTCCTCGGCAACGGCGTCAAAATTTGATGGGTGTCGAAACCACCAAAAAATAATAATTATGGGAATTTAGAATTTTTCTAGTAATTCTAATGACTATTTCCCTAATAATTAATTGATAACCCTAGAATACGATAATAAGATTTAACCCATTAATAGCATTAAGAAGAGAAGAACCCAATTCTAATCAACAAACTCATTACAACCTATTCATTTAAGTTAGATAATAAATTCCCATAATATGTCAAAGAAATATCCCCTATCAATTTACGTTATTATGCTACTTGTATAAGAACAATTAAACAATTATAGATTTAACGTTCTAACTAGCAATATGAAAAATTAACAACTGAACATATAGCCACTATGCACAACAATTAATCAACAATAAAATATGCAATGAGAACACATGAAAAATTAACAACTGAACATATAGCCACTATGCACAATAATTAATCAACAGTAAAATATGCAACGAGAACACATGAATAACAAGAAAATAGAAATAAAATTGAGGACAAACCTCACAAATTCATGAACAAACCTCGATAAATATCTAGTTGGAATAAATAAATTAGCTAGAAAAATAATAAAAACTATCTAAGAGTCCTAAAAAAAAATAGGAGAACAAGGCTTCTCAAATTGGGATCAAATGGGCTTTAAATAGGAGAAAATAAGATAAAAGCGGATAACGCTAGAAAACGCAGTGTGTCGTTAATATCTGGTAACGATAACCAAAATAACGTGAGGGCTTGCATCACTAATTTCGTCGCTAATTAGTACCTAGCGACGGATTGTACCTCGTATATGTCGCTAATCTACCATCGTTAAATTGGTGTTTTCTTGTAGTGAAATCTAGTCCTAATCTATTCCAGTCATCTAAGCTGAGCTAAACTAATGCCTGACGTTGTTCCTATGTCACTCACGTGCAAGCCGACGCCACGAGATGAGCCAGGAAAATGAGCTGCACGCCTGTCCCATATCTGCTGAGAGGGACGAATAGCTAGTAGTTTAGCGCCATGTCGCTCAGCTTTATGCCAGCCCGCTGACGTTAACTCGCCATTGTTCCAGCGTCACTTGTCGTTTCTCGGATTGTTTTGAATGCTAATTTTATTTTGGCTCCAACTTCTTTGTTATAAGTTCGATTTGAGCGTCGTTTTCGCTTACATTCATGACATTCAATGATTAATAATATCATGGACTTTTAAATCAATTAACAATCACATTTTAATTATTTTGGAGGTATTACCACTAAAAAATATGCAAATATTATGAGTTATCAGGTTTTGGTTAAATATATGGATAACCTTTGTAGTTTAAAAATGACAAATCACACCCCTGTAGTTTTAAATTATGCCAATAAAACCCCTCCCATTCAACGTCATTAACTTTCTTTTAGTCATAATTTTTTCGTTTAAACTCCGATTTGGAAGATTGAAGATGTGTTGGAATTTTCATTTTGGGCTCTATGTTATGATAATTTCAAAACTTCTTAATCATCAATAAATAAAGGGTTAGTGTCTTCAATCATATCAATTATTTTGATGATAATAAAATCTTTTATTTATTGATGATTTCGAAGGTTTGAAGTGTCTGTAACGTAGAGCTTGAAATGAGGATTTCATAATATCTTGAATCATCCTTGGAGTTCAAACGAAGAAGCTCTGATTAAAAAAAATTAACGACGTTGGAGTGGATGGATCTTATTGGCATAATTTGGATAAACAGGGTGTGATTTGTCATTTTTAAAACACAAAAGGTGTTCATGTATTTAACCACAATCGCAGAGGTCTCATTTGTATTTTACCCTTTTACTAATGACTTGATTTTAGAATATGATGAGGAGTTGTTTTTCAAATCTGTTTTCAAATGATTTCCCTTGTTATGAGCGGCAAATTCTGTAGCCACCATCCTACCGAATACTCATTGGCAATTTGAGTGATATATTTGAATGTTAGCTACATCATCAGTATCATAATTAAAATGATTTCATGAAAAAAATATTTTTCTTTATTTTATCATAAAAATGTTTTGAAATATTAGGCAACAATTTTTAAAATAAAGAAATTGTTTATGAACAAATTTAGTTTGGTTATAATTGTTAATGAACGGAATCTTAATTTTGGTCTTACATTTTTATTTTTCATATTCTAGTTAGGGTTTGGAGTTGCTCAAGGCTTCTCTACCATCCAACCTCGAGAAGAAACCGACAAAAACTACAAAGAGATTGTAAATTTTTGAAGTTCACTAGTGAACATACATTGATCAATTAAATTCACCTCTGCGACTCAACTTCATCGATACTTCTGCTATGTAATTTTCTACTGTCTTGCTATGTATTCCTACAAAAACCATGAGAAATCTGATTCAACTTAAACTCGAAGAAACCCAAGGGTGAATATCACCTTGGCTATGTGTTCTCTTAAAAGAAAATCAACTCGCAGCTTTGCTACCTGAAAGGATGAAAAAGACAACATCGCGGGAGGTATTAGAGGCATTTTCGCGAAAAATGAGAATCTATCTCCTCTGTAAAAATGAAAAAATTGGATGTGCTTTATGAAAACCTACGCTACAAAAATATGGTTTTAAGTCTGTTCGACTGATCTGCTAAGGGTTGTAAAAACAGAGCGGTTTTGTTAAAGACTTATTTCTTATTTTAAGAAAACACTTAGAAAAATTTCATCCTCAAGAGCACTCCCAAGGTAGTGGTAAGCTAGCTCAACCCAACTCGGGAGTAGGGGGCCACTGTTATGGGTGAAATATCATTAAGAGTGAAGTGACCACGTGTCAAGCATACGAAGAGACACGAGGAGTTTCAACCTCTATTGGACTACGCATGTAAACCTAGTTACTTGTGCGTGCTACGCTCAACGAACCCAACCTCCACCACTAGTGAAGAACGTACCATCAAGTGTGGTCCACAATCATCTCAATTGTTAAAGACCACGAGCCACAACCATCTAATTAATGATGGAATGACAAGCTCGAAGGTGCGTAGAAACGCGGACCCACCTTAGTGAAATATTGGCTAAGTGTCCAAGAAATAAGCTCCGCTGCTACGCTGTGTGTATCTACCCCCTTCCTCAGAGAAGCTTAGGTGCGCACCAGCCACCTACACACCTACACCCAATCAAGACCCAACACATGGACCAATTTGTGTGTGACACGTGGCTGATGACATCATCCATTTCCACTCCTATAAATAGGAGATGAGAAATGGCCAAAAGGTGATTAATTTTTCATTCCTCATTTGCTTCACCCACTAGCTCTGCTCTGTTCTAGCTTAAGCATTGGAGGGTGTTAGGCCGGCACCACACCAGTGCTACTAACTCTATTTGTGCAGGTGATCACCTACATAGCAGACCACCTACGCAAGTTACCACCCACGTAGCAGGACACCCACGCAAGTTACCGCCTACGCGGATTATCGCCTCCGACGCAATACAAATTTATTGTTTGTTGCACACATGGAAGCAAGAGCGGCATTGGCACGGAGCACGTCCGCACATTACACTTGTTACCATTTTCACGCAACAACAATTAGGATGCAAAATTTGATTATCTTTTTGTTGTGTTTAGGTCTTATAATTATAGGATCTATAATTGATTATCAAATTCGTTTTAGAAACTAAGAGTGATTTGCAAGGAATTCATTTTTAGAGTTTTTACCCTTTGGGTCTTATTATGTAACCTTTATGTTGACCAATTATAATCTTATGAATGTTATGTTGAAAAATTCTCTTATTATGTATTGATGTTTGAATTTTCAAAGTTTTACTTATTCAATTCTTATCTATTTTATTACTATGTTCATTGATTTGTACATCAATTATTTATTTTATAAATATCTTTCAAAATGTATTTAATCGTTCAATTTATATATTTATACATAAATATTTATTAATGAATTTGAAATAATCCATTAAATCATTGATGTTTGATGTTTAAAGTAATAAATGGCCAAAATATATGGGGTTTCTTCCTATAAAAGTAAACAAGGCGGGGTTGATTAGAACAAGATTTTATTAAAAAATGATTAGGTCAAGATTTTTCATTTTTATATTTGTCCCGTCCCTAATAAAAGGGTGAAAACCCAGTCACGTACGAAAAAATATTAAATATGATAATCAAACGTAACTTTCCCACTTCCATTGAATCCATAGTTTAAATGAGAAAAGAAAAGGTAGAGGGCGAGGTACTGATATACTTTTACCTCAGGTTTTGGTCGTGTGTTATTTGATCCTTCTGTTGGGAAAAAAGTCAGCTGTTGGGGTGTTTTTACGTCTTAGAGTCCGTTTAGGATAGTTTTTTAGAATGTTTGAATTTTTTTTTAATGACTATAAAAAACACTATAATTTCTTTATTCAAAAACTATCCCAAATGATCACTTACAGCTAGGTTAGAAAATGTTCAGCGTAGAAAAGAACTAGATAAAGAGAGGTTTCTATAAAAAAAAAAAAAAAAAAAAGGTCCGTCAACACATCTAATATTTTAGTTGCTCCCTTTCAAAACATTTTTTTTAATTAATACTACTCAAAATTGAATAATGAGTAGGGGTGGGGAATTGAAAATTCAAATAATTTTACCCCATATCGTGTTTGTATTTGATCGAAACAACCGGAGTCTTATTTGTATTTTACCATTTTGTCTTATACGGACAATGGCTAGGTTAGAAAATGTTTGGTGTAGAAAAAACTAGAAAAAGAGAGTTTTCAGTAAAAAAAAAAAAAAAAATCGGTCAGCACATCTAATATTTTAATTGCTCCCTTTTAAAACATTTTTTTTTAATTAAAACTCAAAATTTAATATTGAGTAGTGGGGAATTGAAAATTCAAATAATTTTATCCCAAATTGTGTTTAGCAATCAGATTAAAACACAATTTGATACGTCGGTAACAAGTTAAACAAGCTGTGGCATATATGATACTTCTCCGAAACTTGTTCAAAGTGGTTTGGTATTTTTGTTTAAAAAGTCATATTTTATCTTTGCATGCTGATGCACTATAATTGTTCTTTTATATATTCATATATTTTGTATGCCTTTTCCTATTGTTTTACGTTAACCCTCTTTCTCTTCTCCACTTTCTCCCCTCTTTTATATTAAAACTTGAATAGCTTCAAGCCTTCAACCTAATCCATGGCTGAAGAAAGAGTAACCTTAAAGGTTGTAATACACAGGCACAGCAAACAAGTCTTGTTTGCCGAAGCAGACAAGAAGTTCGTCGATTTCCTTTTCACCTTTCTTTCTCTCCCACTCGCTTCCGTCGCCACGCTTCTCACCAAGGACGCTATAGCTGGAAGCTTTGGAAATCTTTACGACAGCGTCGAGAATTTAAGCAGAACTCATTTGCAGCCAAATCTCAACAAAGATAGTCTTTTAAAGCCAACGATTCCTATGATCTGTAGTAAATCTCAAGCTACTCTAAATCTCTTACAAAACATCAAATTCTCACAAGAATCAACCAAAGTTATGTACAGATGTGCAAACAATTATTATCTTAAACCCATATACGGTTGGACAATCGTCGATTATTGTCACAATTTCGTGGCCGAAGATCCAAAAGCTGTTTGTCCTGTATGTAAAAATTTAATGAAAACTGAAGCAAACTTTGTCGACCCAAGTCCGAAAAACGGAAGAAACGAGATATCTTATGAAGATGATGGAGGATATGTGAAAGGAATTGTGAGTTATCGTGTGATGGATGATCTTACAGTGGAACCCATGTCGGATAGTTCAATTATTGATTTGCTGGAAAAGTTCAATGTCAAGGACGTGCGTACTGATCTTGAAAATCGGGTTGTCGACTTGGATGTTAGTCAGGTATTTTCACAAACACCTGGTAGATCCCTCTGTCTTTTTTTCTCTCTTAACATGGGCAAGATTGAAAAATTAATACAGTTTTATTAAAAGAAAGTTAATTTTTTATAACATGGCTTTTAGGTTAATATTTATATTTATCTCCCATCGCGATCCATTTGGATTTGCTTTGAAGGGTACGTTTTTTAATTTTTAGATTTCATTTTGGTATTTGTTAGTCTCGATTGAACAGAAAACTAACAAACAAAAAAACTTAATAAGGGTTAATTTAGGTTTTTTTTTTCAAGGAAAAAAATGCAAATAACACATTTGTGGCCTTGGTCAAATTCAAACATTTAAAGTTAAAAAATAAATATTTATATCCTTATAGTTTAAAAATGATATGATTTGACTCTTTCCCACTTGCGCTCTCAACTTATTTTAGTCATAATTTATTTCGTTTGAAATTCGATTTAAATGATTCAAAATATTCTGGAATCCTTGTTTTGAGATCGAAATAATGGTCACTCTAAAACTTCTAAATTACGAGTAAATATAAGGGTTTATGACTTTAATCATACCTAATGTTTTGATGATGATAACTCTTTTATTATTATTGATTTATAAGTTTTGAAGACACTATGACGTATAGATCGAAACGAGAATTTCAAAATATCTTGAATGATCTAAATTGGAGTTCAGACGAAGAAGTGATGACTAAAAGAAGTTGACGACGCTAGTGAGAGGGGTTAAATTGCATAATTTTGAGACTATAAGGGTATAAATATTCATTTTATTCGTATAGGGAGTATGTTTGTATTTGACTAAAACCTTAGAGGTGTTATTTATATTTTGCCCTCTAAATAAAGGGAAAAGGATATAAGAAGATATTTGTTTTAGAGAAAGACTAATGTGCAGCCATGGCCGCACCAAACCACTTAGGTGCAGCCAAGTGGCAAAAAAAGTAAAAAGAAAAATATATGTTTTTTTTAAACACATGACTCCACCCAATTGGTTTGGTGCAGCCAAGTTTATTCTTTTGTTTTTTTTTTTTTTTGAAGCAGTTTATTCTTTTGTTTTATAGGTATGAAAAATCAAAGTTTGTATATAACTTATGTTTGCAAGTTTAAAAGTTATGTAACCAATTTTTAGTGCATGAATTTATAAACGGTAGAAATCCATATTTATAGAAAAATATGATATTATGTAACTATGTATCCTAAACAAATAGGAATTGGTCAAACTCTTTCTTTGAATTTTAGGGTTTTTTTTTCCTCCCTAACTTCTCTCAAATTCACTGTTTGTTGTGTTGTTTATCCACAGGGTATGAAATTACTTTCCGCATCTTTGGCGTCGAAGACTGTCCTCACTGATGTTTTTCTCAACCTGGATAATATGTTAGGTTGATCAAACTTGTCCGTTCAAATAACGATATTAAAATGTGACGGATAAATGACGATGATATATATATATATATATATATATATATATATATATATATATAAGATATTAATTTAAAATGGGGAAGTGAGACTCAAACCTTCAACTCATCTGAAGGAAATAGATGTCTAACCAATTGAGCTATGCACATATACATTATATGTTGTATATGTATTATATATTGTAATAGGGTTAAATGCACTAATCACCCTTGCATTATCAAACGTTTTCAATTTACAGCTTGTGAATATCAATTTAATTTTTTTCACCCCTGCAATTTCCAACTTTTGTCAATAAACCATCGAAATCTAATAGAGTATCATTTTTTTATTTATTTTCAGGGCCATGTGAAAATACATTTTCGGCCTCTTCTTCCTTATCTTCTCTTTCTCAGGTTCAACATTTCATTTCCTACTCTCATCTTCACTTCAACATTATTCTGGGTTTGATCATCGAATGAAGACTGATCACTTGAACATTTCTTTCTTTAGTTTCTCCTAGAAATCATCGCAGACCAGGTGGCGGGACTCATCCGGATCTGGAGCGTTTCGATAGTGGTGCAGATTTCATGTAAATCAGCCATAAAAAATCTCCTCTTTTAAGAAAGATGATGAATTTCATGCCTACATATGTATGAGATAGCTGTTGGGATTGAGGCCTCTAAAAGAGTTCTCAAGCGGAAGTCCCAACGGATCTTTCCTTGCAGTATAATAAATTCAAAATTCAAAATGCATAAAAGAAAAACTAACCCTTGTCGAGAAGTGTCTGACTCTTCCTTGTTCTTCGATGGTTACGATCCAGGGACCACCAAAAGATCTTCCTCACTAAGCACAAAAGAGAATCGGTGCGTGGGCACTATCTCCTTTGGAAAAAGGAAAAATTGTGAAGAAGAATTTTCTTCCCAATCACCCTATGGGCAGCGCAAAAGAGAGGGAGGAGAGGAATTTCCTGAGCGTTTACTTTAACTCTCTTGGTTGTGTGTTTGGGGGTCACCCCAAAGGTCCTATTTATAGGAAAACCAAGGTCCTATTTATAGGAAAACCAAGGCCTCAGAAAATCTTCTAAATATCTTTTAATTAATAAATAATTAATTAAGATATTCTAAAATATATTTGAATAATAAAGATATTATATTTTATTCCATAATAAAACATTCCATATCTTTTATTTAAATTAATCAATATTAATTTAAATATATTATTCCATATCTTCCATTTAAATTAATCACATTAATTTAAAATAAGATATACATATATTTTAAATAAAATAAAAATGCAAACTTTTTGGTCAACCATTTGAACAATGGGACGTGTGACCCCACCCCGGGTCACACGCCTATGTCATCCTCATATGACAATATTGGGCATTTTTATTTTCCTCATTATTTAATGGAACAATTCCGTTAAATAATTAAATAAATAAAACTCCTTTTATTTATTCCAATAAATAAAACTCCTTTTATTTATTTCCTCATTTAATTTGATAATTTCAAATTAAATATTTAAATAGACTCTTCTATTTAAATCCCCATTAATTTTGGACAACACAAAATTAATTTAATTAAATAGACTCCTCTATTTAATCTCTTATAATTAAATAGACTCTTCTATTTAATAATTAAATAGACTCCTCTATTTAATTCCACCATTAATTAAATAATTAAATAGACTCCTCTATTTAATTTCCTTTAATTAATTGAATAGACTCCTCAATTCATTTCCAATTTTCCAAAGAGAAATTAATCATATTAATTTATGTTCTTGATTACATGCGTTAGCTCGGAGGACTTAATGGACCTATAGGACTAAGCTCCAATGATCCAGAATTACCTTTGATTAAAACTTCTTTTATTCAATTAATTCTCATTCATTAACTCCTAGATAACTCCACTAAATATCTAGAGTTGCACTCTTAGTACTATAGACATAGTTATGTCCATTGGCTACAATCATTAACTACACTTTGATCCTTCACAAGTTAGTTCATATCCATGGCTAGGTATTTACACCGTATTAACCTCCATGATACATCTTGTTCCTTAAGCCCAACTGATTCTCCAATGAACAACCTTACATAATCTCCATTATGCGTCTTTAACCTTTTCCTTGATCGGATGAATATGGGGGCCCATTGCTCAAGACCGAATCAGTCCATAAGGGAACTACTTATCTATTTTCCTATATGGAAAAGAGTGAATTCCAATTCTTGTGTAATTACGTTTCCAGCTATAAGCAAGATGCAATCCCCAAAGTGGGAGGCATATTGAGCGAACTATACGAGTCACTCTCACCTATGCAAATCAAAGGCTTGTCTCTTGCGAACAGGAGTTCGTAAGCCACTCAGGATTAAGATCAATTATACATGATCAACCGGTTGATAAACGAAGTGTCTATCTGTAACGGCTTTCCTAGAAGACAGTAAGTTTATCTTAGTCCAGTCTACTACAATCTCTATTGCAGCAACACCCCCACTCACATGTCTCTACATGAGCGATCCAGATGAGATCACTTGTGCCAATTCACAAGTGGGCCGTGTTAATGGTGTTACCAGAAATAAGGCACCCAACCTTTATTTATGTACCACAGACTATTTGAGTTACACTTAAGTGAATCTTCCCGCATCATATGCTCACTTTAAGTTATCATACGTAACTCTGGATCTTATGATGGATTACATTTATTAAACTAATAATAAATGACAATGTAAATATTACTAATTTATAATTCCTTTATTTATTTATAGTTTAATTGGATTACATAAGATTTAGGGCAGAAACCCCAGCAATCTCCCACTTGCACTAAAGCTTTACAGAGATTTATCTAGTAATCCTAAACTACCCATATGACGCTCAAACACCTTAGCCGGAAGCGTCTTTGTAAATGGATCAGCAATATTATCCTCAGAGGCTATCTTTGTCACTACAACATCTCCTCTTTGGACTATCTCCCTTATCAGGTGATACTTTCTCTCTATGTGCTTTCCCCGTTTGTGGCTTCTAGGCTCTTTGGAGTTGGCTACAGCACCACTGTTATCACAGAACAGTGTTATGGGTTTGTCCATGTCTGGTACTACCTCCAGATCGGTTAGGAACTTCCTAAGCCAGACACCCTTTTTAGCATCTTCGCAAGCGGCTATGTACTCAGCCTCTATTGTGGAGTCAGCAATACAACTTTGCTTTATGCTCCTCCAAACAATGGCTCCACCACAAAGTGTGAAAACTGATCCAGGCATGGATTTCCTAGAATCCTTATCTGCCTGGAAGTCAGAATCCGTGTACCTCTTGAGAATCAAATTCTCTTTACCGTACACTAGCACATGTTCTCTCGTTCTCCAAAGATACTTGAGAATATTCTTGACTGCAACCCAATGTTCATAACCAGGGTTTGATTGGTAACGGCTTACTATCCCTACTGCATAACAGATGTCCGGTCTAGTACACAACATCGCATACATTAGACTCCCAACTGCTGATGCATAAGGATACTGTCTCATACTCTCAACTTCTTGAGGAGTTTTAGGACATTGGTCCTTAGTTAAATAAATCTCATGCCTGAAAGGTAACGCTCCTTTCTTGGATTTATCCATCCCATACTTGGAAACTATTTTGTCAATGTAGGATGTCTGAGACAACGCTAACGTCTTGTTCTTTCGGTTCCTTATTATTTGGATACCAAGAACATATTGAGCCTCTCCCAAATCCTTCATTTGGAATTCGTTAGCTAGCCATTTCTTAACGTCTAATAATACCCTTACATTATTCCCAATAAGTAAGATATCGTCCACGTACAGAATGAGAAAAACCACATCCTTGTTGAGTATCTTCTTGTAAACACAAGACTCATCAACATTCTGTTCAAAGCCATATGTTTTGACCGTAGTGTCAAATCGTTTGTTCTAAGACCGTGAAGCTTGCTTTAATCCATAAATGGATTTTAGCAACTTACAAACTTTTTGTCCTTCACCTTGAACAATGAATCCCTCTGGTTGGAGCATATAGATACTCTCTTCAAGATAGCCATTCAGAAATGCTGTCTTGACATCCATCTGCCAAATTTTGTAATCGAAATGGGCTGCTATGGATAGAAGAGTTCTAATAGACTTTAACATAGCAACAGAAGCGAAGGTTTCCTCATATTCCACCCCTTCCTTTTGGGAATACCCATTTCCTACAAGTCTAGCCTTGAAAGTCTCCACTTTCCCATCGGCTCCTCGTTTCCTTTTATAGATCCACTTGCACCCAATGGGTTTTACCCCAACTGGTTGATCTACAAGCTCCCAGACTGAGTTGGAGTACATGGACTCCATCTCGAGATCCATGGCTTTTAGCCATTTTTCTTTGTCAACATCCACCATTTCTTCCTTATAAGTCAATGGATCCTCCAGGTCAATACCGCCATCATTGACCTGAGTTAATCCCAAATATCGTTCGGGCAACTTGGATGCCCTCCCACTACGACGGGGACTTAACTGGATTTGACTAGAATTTCTCTTCCTATTTGAAGAGATAGGCAATTCAACAACAATTGTTGGCTCATTAGTGGTTTCACTTGGAATCATCTCCTCTAGTACTAATTTACTAGGAGATCTGTGGTTTCCTATATAGTCTTCTTCCAAGAATGTAGCATTTGTTGACACAAATACTTTATTCTCTTCAGTACTATAAAACAATCCACCACGCGTCTCTTTAGGGTAGCCTACGAAGAAGCATACCTTAGACTGTGATTCTAATTTCTTAGGGTTCGTTTTCAGCACGTGTGCTGGACATCCCCATACTCGGAAGTGACGCAAGCTTACTTTACGTCCCGACCATAACTCAATAGGTGTTTCTAAAACACTTTTAGAAGGTACCCTATTTAGGATGTATAACGCAGTCTCCAATGCGTAACCCCATCAAGATTCTGGTAATGATGAATAGCTCATCATTGATCTCGTCATTTCGAGTAAGGTTCTATTTCTTCTTTCAGCTACACCATTCTGCTGAGGTGTACCAGGAGCTGAAAGTTGGGATGTAATCCCATTTTCTATCAAGTAATCTTTGAACTCATAGTCCATATACTCCCCACCACAATCTGATCGAAGTGTCTTGATAGATTTACCAAGTTGCTTTTCAACTTCAACTTTAAACTCCTTGAATTTCTCAAGAGTTTCATATTTGAATTGCAACAGGTAAATGTACCCATACCTTGAGTAGTCGTCTATAAAAGACACATAGTACTCATATCCACCTCTAGCTTTTACATTCATCGAACCATAATGGTCTGAATGGATAAGCTCTAGTGGTTCTATGGCTATATTTCCTTTAGCTGAAAAAGGACGTTTGGTCATTTTACCCTCTATACAGGATTCACATACTGGGAGTGTACCAAGCTCTAAGTTACTTAGAGGTCCACTTTTAACCAGTCTTTGAATTCTATTGAGGTTAATATGGCCAAGCCTTAGATGCCATAGAAGGGTCTCATCTTTAGAAATTCTACCTTTATTAGTTCTAGACTCTGCAGTCTGGAACAACTCAGTATTATAAAGTGTTGCACATACTAACGGTGTTAGTATATATAAATTGTTATCTTCTAATCCTGAACAAATAAAGTTTCCATCTTTAAAAATATCAGCTTTATTAATACCGAAATCCACGGTATAATGTTGTTTACGAATACAACCCAAAGAAACTATGTTCCTGTTTAAACCAGGAACATAATAAACAGTGTTCAGGAAAATAAACATTTTATTATTAAAAGATAACTTTATATCAGCAACAGCTTCTGCATCCACCATCTGCCCCACGCTATTCCTTAGAGACACTTCTCCAAGCTTGATCTTTCTCCAAGAGTTACTTCCCTGATAAGAAGAGAAGAAGTGATTAGTGGCTCCTGAATCAAGTATCTAGGTGGATTTACAATCCTCCCAATTAAAGGTTTCCAAGAAGAATAAATCATATTTACCTTCTTTGCCCTTTTTCTTCTCTTCTAGGAACTTGGGACAGTTCCTTTTCCAGTGCCCTTCACCATTACAGTGATAGCACTTTCTTTTGGGAACTTTTCCTCTCTTGGATTTCTTGTTTGCTCTTTTACCCTTCTTTTTCCAGAACTTTGGCTTCTTATTCTTAGAGCCCGAGCTAGAGGCATCATGAGCAGAAGCAACATTTGCTTCCACAGCTTTCGTCTTCTTGCCTTTCAGCAACATAGACTCGAAAGTCTGCAGCTCATTAAGAATTTGGGACATGTTCATGCCCACCTTGTCCAGAATATAATTACTCTTGAACGATAAGAAGCTATCTGGAAGGGTTTCAAGAATCATGTTGATCTGGCTAGTCTCATCTATAGTTCCACCATTCATCTCAGCCACATTTAGATGGACCATCATGTTAAGGACATGTTCCCTAACCGAAGTTCCTTCTTTCATGTGAGCATTCATGATGTACTTGAGAGCCTCATGTTTGGCTTGCTCGGATGGCTTGCCAAACATCTCTTGTGCCGATTGCAGCATCTCATATGCTGTAAGCAGAGGTTCAAGTTTCTTGGATACGACTTCAGTTAGTCCAGCCAATATATAGACACGAGCTTTCTCGTTATCCTTGATCCAGCGATCATATGCCTCTCGAACCGTTCGAGTGGCATTAGCAGACTGTTCTGGAAGACATTCCTCCAGAAGGGTGAATTTGAGATCTTCAATAACCAGAATGGTATTGATGTTGTTTTTCCAAGTGGCGAAATTTTCACCATTCAATTTTTCAGTAGCAAGAATTGCAATAAGAGAATTCGACATAATTACTGTAAATAAATAAACACATGCTGAGTAATACAATTTTACATATCCATTCATCCATACTTTTGGCATCTATTAAACGTGATGCATGAATGCACATTTAATGAAATTCTAAAACCTTAAAAATACAATTTCAATGCCATGGTATATTAGTGAAACAGGAACGATGCCTACGTAGGCAGGTCAAGGTTCCCTCCCACTAAAATAAGACTCCTCTCAACTAATGAACATCCCCAGGCTATCTCATATCCTACAGTTCTATTAGTTACCATGTTTTGGTCAGGCGAAACATCTAGATCACTTAAATATTATTCTTGATGAGTGTCACCGAAGGGAGAGTCAAACATCAAGAGTCTTAAGTATCTTTCTAAATGGATCCCTTTGAGTGTAACCCAAGTTTTAGATCACTTAGAGTTATCTTGACGAGTGTCATCGAAGGGAGAGACAAACATCAAGAGCTTTAAAAAATCCTATCCCAAAGAGAATCACCCGGGTATTGATTCATACGGTTACTTTCCGGAGGGAATGAGTGAAGAGTTACCAACACCACAGAAGCCCGATATGAATCTCACACATTGATTCCAACTTGGAGACCGCAGGACACATTGTCACTTGTTCTTCTCCCACTCAATATAGCTAGCTAAGGCTTTTAACTTAGATATACCCAGGCTACCTCTAATATCTAAGTTCAATCTAACTTATAATAGCTCTATAGATTGGTTAGATTGATTTTAATGTGAAAGCCAAGTGATTAATCTCTATTAATCTTAACACATTATGCACCGTCTCAATGAAGAGAATTATTAATAAAATATGACTCTCAGATCGCTCCTAGTTAGAGGGGTCCCGTGTTAATGAAACGATTAAATAACCTCTTATCTTGGGCAAAGCTTTCTCGCCAGAGTTATATTTAAATTAATAAACTCAACTTCATTAATTTTTAATTAACTCTTTAATTAAAAATAGTGACACCTCATCTTTTAGGTTTTAGTTTCAAATCCTATTTAAAACTAAACAATTAATTAAAATATTGGTTACTAATCTCTTTTAGACCATTTTAATTAAAACCTAAAACATGCTGCTAGTAATTACTAATTAACCCCTTAATTAAAATTCTAGCACAATAAATATAACATTATATTTATACAAGGCATGAGCATAATATCAATAATCTCTATTAATGATGCATGATCATGACATTTATGCATTTATGATGGGAATAATTATTTATGGCATACATTATGCATGAATAATTAATATTTATATATATCACATATATAATAAATAAATAAGCAATTTTGGTTGGGATACTATTGGCCAAATCTATGAAAATTAAACTTATATCTAATATAGAAATAATCTTCATCACGAACATCTCCAGGATCTCCAGAAAAACGAAAAATCAAAAAACCGAGGGGAGGCACCTAGGGTTTTAACCCTAGGCACCGCCGCCCCTTCTTCTTCATTATTTTTTTTTCCGTTATGCTACAGCTGCGGCAGCAGCGCCACCTCGGCGGCGGCCAGCGCCGCCGCCGTGGTGGTCTTCTCCACCTACAGCTAGCGGTACCGACTCCTTCGGTACTGGCCGAGATCCGGTTCATCTTTTCTTTCCTCCATCGTTTCGATCGATATCCAATATGACTAAAACGATTACAAAATTTTCCTATACCCAATGAAAGGTTTACAAAATTTCTAGGAAAGAAAACCCTAGGCCAATAAATCCTAATTCAACCAAAACGCAAAACCACAATTTTAAAACCGTTTTTAAAATCGTTTTCAATTCCCATCATATAATTTTGAAAATATTATATTAACAAGACTGCTCTGATACCAGTTGTTGGGATTGAGGCCTCTAAAAGAGTTCTCAAGCGAAAGTCCCAACGGATCTTTCCTTGTAGTATAATAAATTCAAAATTCTAAATGCATAAAAGAAAAACTAACCCTTGTCGAGAAGTGTCTGACTCTTCCTCGTTCTTCGATGGTTACGATCCAGGGACCACCAAAAAGATCTTCCTCACTAAGCACAAAAGAGGATCGGTGCGTGGGCACTATCTCCGTTGGAAAAAGGAAAAATTGGGAAGAAGAATTTTCTTCCCAATCACCCTATGGGCTGCGCAAGAGAGAGGGAGGAGAGGAATTTCTTGAGCCTTTACTTTAACTCTCTTGGTTGTGTGTTTTGGGGTCACCCCAAAGGTCCTATTTATAGGAAAACCAAGGCCTCAAAAAATCTTCTGAATATCTTTTAATTAATAAATAATTATTTAAGATATTCTAAAATATATTTGAATAATAAAGATATTATATTTTATTCCATAATAAAACATTCCATATCTTTTATTTAAATTAATCAATATTAATTTAAATATATTATTCCATATCTTCCATTTAAATTAATCCCATTAATTTAAAATAAGATATACATATATTTTAAATAAAATAAAAATGCAAACTTTTTGGTCAACCATTTGACCAATGGGGCGTGTGACCCCACCCCGGGTCACACGCCCATGTCATCCTCATATGACAATAATTGGCATTTTTATTTTCCTCATTATTTAATGGAACAATTCCGTTAAATAATTAAATAAATAAAACTCCTTTTATTTATTCCAATAAATAAAACTCCTTTTATTTATTTCCTCATTTAATTTGATAATTTCAAATTAAATATTTAAATAGACTCATCTATTTAAACCCCCATTAATTTTGGACAACACAAAATTAATTTAATTAAATAGACTCCTCTATTTAATCTCTTATAATTAAATAGACTCTTCTATTTAATAATTAAATAGACTCCTCTATTTAATTCCACCATTAATTAAATAATTAAATAGACTCCTCTATTTAATTTCCTTTAATTAATTGAATAGACTCCTCTATTCCAATTTTCCAAAGAGAAATTAGTCATATTAATTTATGTTTTCGATTACATGTGTTAGCTCGAAGGACTTAATGGACCTATAGGACTAAGCTCCAATGATCCAGAATTACCTTTGATTAAAACTCCTTTTAATCAATTAATTCTCATTCATTAAATCCTAGATAACTCCACTAAATATCTAGAGTTGCACTCTTAGTACTATAGACATAGTTATGTCCATTGGCTACAATCATTAACTACACTTTGATCCTTCACAAGTTAGTTCATATCCATGGCTAGGTATTTACACCGTATTAACCTCCATGATACATCTTGTTCCTTAAGCCCAACTGATTCTCCAATGAACAACCTTACATAATCTCCATTATGCGTCTTTAACCTTTTCCTTGATCAGAGGAATATGGGGCCCGACTGTTCAAGACCGAATCAGTCCATAAGGGAACTACTTATCTATTTTCCTATATGGAAAAGAGTGAATTCCAATTCTTGTGTAATTACGTTCCCAGCTATAAGCAAGATGCAATCCCCAAAGTGGGAGGCATATTGAGCGAACTATACGAGTCACTCTCACCTATGCAAATCAAAGGCTTGTCTCTTGCGAACAGGAGTTCGTAATCCGGTCAGGATTAAGATCAATTGTACATGATCAACCTGGTTGATAAACGAAGTGTCTTTCTATAACCTGGCTTTCCCGGGAAGACGGTAAGTTTATCTTAGTCCAGTCTACTACAATCTCTATTGCAAGCAACACCCCCACTCACATGTCTCTACATGAGCGATCCAGGATGAGATCACTTGTGCCAATTCACAAGTGAGCCGTGTTAGTGGTGTTACCAGAAATAAGGCACCCAACCTTTATTCATGTACCACAGGTTATTTGAGTTACACTTAAGTGAATCTTCCGGCATCATATGCTCACTTTAAGTTATCATACGTAACTCTGGATCTTATGATGGATTACATTTATTAAACTAATAATAAATGACAATGTAAATATTACTAATTTATAATTCCTTTATTTATTTATAGTTTAATTGGATTACATAAGATTTAGGGAGGAAACCCCAGCAATAGCTTTATGTAATTTTCAATTCCTTCCAATTTCTCTTTCAGAAATTTCTTTGTTGATTTCTATTAAGTTGGTATTGGTTTTATATCGTAAAACTTGTATTTTTTTTCTATTTAAAGGATTAAAGGAAATACAAATAATATGGTTATTTTTAATGGCTCCAATTATTCAATTTGAAAAATAAGGGTTGAAGAATCTTTTGTATATGAATGATTTAACAGCATAAAAGTCAGGAAAAGGAGAAACATGTACCTACAACATGAGCAGTAGAAGGAATAGAAGATGAAGCAATAGGTTGGGTAGGAGCAGAGGATGATATTGCATGAAGAGATGTAAGAAGGTCAAAATCTGTTTGTATTATGTTGAATGAAAATCATTTCCATTTGAGCAGACTGTGCAGTAAGATTACCAGATGCTGAAATAGGAGCATTGACAGAATTCAGTGTCCCTGGATTAGGATTAGATGGCTTATTGCGAAACTTAAAACTAGGGGGAAAGCCATGTAATTTGTAACATTTGTCTACAGTATGACCAAAGATGCCACAATGTGTGCATAAAGGTCGAGATTTCCCTCTATATTTGCCTGGTGTGGACTGATTCCTGTCATTTTGATAAGTTGCTAAAGCCATGGATTCAGGAGCAACAGTATGTTCAATGGATTTGATACTTCTTTTTCTCTCCTCTTGAAGAACAAGAGAAAAAGTCTTGTTGATTGTAGGTAATGGATCCATCAACAAGATTTGAGAAACTAGTTGAGTATAGGATGAATTGAGTCCCATAAGAAAACTCAGAAAATACTCCCTTTGAAAGTAGTCATTAAGTAAAATATCGTGACACAGTAACATGTTTTAGGGCTTTTCTGTTTATTAATATGTTCACATTTATGCATCATATTTAATTATATGTCAAAATTTTATATTTGAATGTTGAAAGCACGTTAGATTACTAAGATAAGGTTTATTTAAATTTTCAGTAATATGGCATCTGCTTTAGTCACAATCCTTGGAAAAAACAAACTAAATGGAGATAACTACACCTCCTAGAAAAATGAAATGAACACCATTCTCGTGGTAGAAGACCTGAAATTCGTTCTTAG
Organism: Gynostemma pentaphyllum; assembly: GCA_028015215.1. Taxonomy (NCBI): domain Eukaryota; kingdom Viridiplantae; phylum Streptophyta; class Magnoliopsida; order Cucurbitales; family Cucurbitaceae; genus Gynostemma; species Gynostemma pentaphyllum. Next base: position 41,124,479 of record CM051352.1, on the reverse strand, counting down.
TGAACTTAAACCTGATACACCTGCTACCAATGCTCCTAAAGCTGTAAAAGATGCATATGAGTGCTGGGTCCGGATAAATGATAAGGCCGTGTTTATTTGATGGCTGGGATGAGTGACGTCTTAGCCAAGAAACATGAACCAATGGAAACGGATTTGGAAATAGCTGATTCTATGCAGGGCATGTTTGGCCAACCATCAAAACAAGCACGCCATGAGGCTATAAAGTCAGTTTATAACACTCAAATGAAACAAGGCACATCTGTTCGTGATCATGTTTTGATAATGATACACTACTTTAACGTACCTGAAACGAACGGGGCCATGATTGATGACGAGTCCCAGATAAGCTTTATATTGAAATCTCTCCCACCGAGGTTTTTCAAATTTAAAAGCAATTTGGTCATGAACAAACTGAGCTACTCCCTTACTCAATTGCTAAACGAACTTCAAACCTTCGAAGCAATGAAAAAGGAAAACAAGAAGTTGGGAGAAGCAAATGTTGTCTTCAATGCTTCTAAGAAGAAAAAGAGCTCTACTGCTAAAAAAAACCAAGCTCAATGCTAAGAAGAAAGCATTTAAGACTGAGACCAAAGAGCCTAAGGGGAAATGTTTTCATTGCAACATAGATGGACATTGGAAGAGAAATTGCCCCAAATATCTCGAAGAAAAGAAAAGGGGGAAAGAAGGTAAATTAGATTTACTTACTGAAAAATTTGAGAAATTTATTTTGAAAGGTTGATTCAATAGTCACTAACGCAAAGTTTTTATCTAAACTTTACAGGTGCAGCTTGATTCTTCAACACTATTGGTTTGAAGATGATTTAAGATAAAAGTAGATTGGATTTACTATTTTCAGTCTTTAATTTTTCATTTAAATTTCTAGTTTAGTTTAGTTTTTTTAATTTTGAATTATGTAATAAATATTTGTTCTCACCTTATAAGAATCAATTAGGAATATTTTGATAAAAGTCGTTTAGTTAAATATTCCTTTACAATTTTATTACAATATTCCAAAATTTGATTATATTCAAAATACATCATAAAACAAATAGTTCCAAAACCAAATTCTAAACTCCGAAATATCTAAATAAATTATAAAGGTTTAAAAATGTTTAAAATGTTTCAGTCTAAAATTATTTAAATAAGTTAGAAGGATTAATCTCTTAAAGATGGTTCCCAAATAATTTGAGATGATAATCATGTTAATCCACAAACTTATAGAAATAAGTAAAATCAAGCATTTTGATTTATAAAAAATAACTAGACTTAAAAATCACTAAAGTTCAACACTTAGATGTTAAACTTAAGTGATAAATTAAACATAGAATCAATTTCTTATATTTCAAATATTCAATTATTTAAAAGGATGTTTTAAAGGAGTGCTAACTGATATGGAATAAACAAAACAGAAATTGAAAATAATTAGGGGATAATTAAATTCACAAATTATTAAATAAAAGTTCAGTAAATCAGTGATACTGAAAGGTTTAAACCTTACATAAGATAGAAAAGAATTACAATGACTTTATTTTCACAACAAAACAAGTAGTTATTTAAAAGTTTAAATGATTAAACTACTTGTAGAACTTTATTTGAGTGGGAGCATCATAGTACGAACAAAAGAGACTTTTGGAAGTCCAAATAAAACTCATTGACTTCAAATTCAATGAATAAAGTTCAAAATAAGTGAAATAAAACTGACACGAATTTTCAATAGTGGAGTTGAAAATGGTCACGTATACTTATATATTATTTTTGAAATAATAAAGAGTATAAAATTGTAATCATTAAAAGAATGAAAGTAATGGAGAATTACTTTGTAGTGGGAGCTTAAGAATTTCGAGAATCCTAGAACCAATGTGACCAAAATAAAATTTACAAATAGTATGTTAGTACACATAGATAAAATGAGAGATTTTATGACCTACACAGGCTCAAATTCGAACATGAATTTACTTCCATGTAAGAATTCGACAAAAGACCTTTGCGAATTAAATATGAAATGAGTTAAGTATAAGTAAAATGAGTTTTTACTAACTAAACTCTAGATTCGCGTATTTACTAAGTCGTTAGTAAATGAAAGGTGTATGAGCATGATAGTTTCAAATCAAAAGTTAATGGAGTTTATTTTATGGCAATAAAATATGGTATCTATTACACTTAATGAAACTAACATCAGAAAAAAGAAATAAATACTAAACAGATGAAAACGTTACTGATCAAGTATTAAAATGACTGCCATATGGCTAAGTAGTTGATAGTCATCCAGTTTGACTGGAATTACAAGTCAAATCTCCAAAGATCTAGGACAAATGGGAGATTGTTAGGAATGGTGTCCTAGAACTTGTAATTATTTAATAAATATAATTTATTTCGAATAAATTAAATAAATAAACATAAGTTCATTATATTATCTAAATTGATTCAATTGACGATATTAGGAATATATGGAAATATATAAATATCAAACATTCAAATAGTAAAATCCTAAGTCACTCTTATGAAATCACGACTTAGTATGTGAGTCATACGATAGGATTAAAGTCGAGATGAGTAACTTAAAAGTGTCTACAGTAAATGGATAACGTTTGGGAACCTTATCTTGATAATACTGTTGATAGCTTCGCATTTTGTTTATAGACAAATGATCTAATCTTGATCATTCATGTGGGAGACATGAAATGGAAGTATCATTTGCAATGTTGATTGTATAAGACAGGATCACGATGTTCGATCAAATTTCTCATTAGTATCGTTTACGAGAAATGATCGAATATCAAACTAAGTTTATCAACCGTGGTAGATCTCAATCTTGAGTGAAATGTGAACTCCTATTTATGGAGTTATGTTCTTTGATTCACATGGTTGAGAGCGATCTGTAAGAACGCTCAATACACTCCTGCTTTGGGAACATAACTAGATAAGTAGCTGGGAACGCATTTTCACGAGATGAAATTCATAATTTTCCTTTAAATTAACGGTATCAGTGCAATACCTAAACATTTTAGGAACTTGAGAAAACACCCTTGATGTACTGATTCGAGACATGAACAAGTGACGTCACGACTTCTATTGATCACAAAAGTACCTTATCTCTAGTTCGACTAAAGATAAAGTTCATTGGAGAATCAGCGGGAACACAAGGATAAAGTAGTAATTACAGGGGAAAACGATAAATTTAATCCGCCTGTAATTATGAGGGTTCCACGTGAAGGATATGTTACAGATATAAATAAAGATAAACTAAATAGACAATAACTCATCTATAGTGAAGGGAGTTTAGCTATGAATCTATAGTGGAATTATTCATAGTTAGATAATAAGTAATTAACTGATTATGAGTTAATTACTTAATTGACTAATTATGAAGCCCATGATCTATAGGTCCATCGGGTCCCTATGCTAGCTCAAATATCGTAGTCGCGAAATCAAGTAAAAGAAATGAAAATTTTAAGTAAAGTGAATTACTTAAAATAGGCAATATTAATTGTTTAAATATTGAGTATATTTAAACGGTAATTAATATAAACATTATTAATTGTTTAAATAATGAGTTTATTTAAACAGGAAATTAATAATGAAATATTATTAATTAGACATTATTAATTATTTAAATATTAAGTAAATTTAAATGGTAATTAATAATTTGAAATTAATTAACAATTATTAATTGTTCAAATAATTAATTTGAACGAAAATTGATAATTGTAAAGGGTAAAAATAGCCCTCTTATGGGCTGCGCTCACACCGGGCCGAATCACATGGAGACAAGCCCATTAGAATCAAATCCTGAAGAAGTCAGCCCTCCTACGAGCCGCGTTCACTGCAGGCCGGCTCATAAGGGGATAGGCCCATCCGAGCCAACACCATAAGGAGCTCGTCCTTCTTGGGCCGAGTGAAAACCCACTAAGCTTAGTCTCATGCTAGCCCAGCCGAAAAGCCCTCGATCAAGGAACTATAAAAGGCACTTGACCTATCAAATTAGGTATGACACTTTAACCTAAAAAATGAATAGTCACATCGCTTGACCGAATCCTGGCGGCGCAAGGCACATCTCACCTACCACCACCTAACTTGATCGTCGGAGGGTCGTCGGCCGGTACCACACCGGTGCCCTTCTGACTATCATTTTTTGTAGTATTTCAGGTGACTCAAGTATCGGAGTTCAACGTGTGACTCAGTTCGTTCAACCGTGTGGAAATACTCTGTACCAGAAATTACCCACACGGTTTGGCGCCCACCGTGGGGCCGTTCATCTTCGATTTCCGGCAGAATCTAGATACTCACGCGGTTCCCACAAAATCGAATCAATGACTACTCGTTCGACCAGGCAACGAGCTCTTAATGAAAACGCAAACAAAGAGAAGGGAGAAACTGACGATGCTCAGGACCTCAGTGCTCATAACCTCAATCCGGCACCGGGAACCATCACCATCGCCTTGACAGAGCACCGAGAGATGGTAGAAGCACACAAAGCTCTGAGAGAAGAAGTACGAGAAATGGAGGCCTTGTTAGGGAAAGGTTTGGCGGCGGTCCAAGCTTATAGCCAAAACATCCTAAACGTTGATGAAGGAGGCCCTTCCAAGCCGCCAACTGGCAAGTCTCAGGCCAGACGATGGCGTAGGAGGGCCACCACGTCCGAAAAGGCAAAGAGTGTACCGGGAGATGACCTCCGGACCAGGCTGACGGCTCGCCGACGGGGGGAAAACGCAAGTTTAGAGATCTCCTCATCGAAGGAAAAGGACGCACCAAGCAAAACGGGCCCCGCCCAGCAAACTCGAGATAAGGTGTCATCGTAGAGGGGTGACGGAGGAAATCAGGACTCAAGCTACACTGGAAGCGACGAGGGAAGCTTGGCATCTACAGGCAAGGACAAACGCCGGGAAAAGCAACAGAAGTACACCGATGCGAGGCAAATCCTCGAAGAAAAGCTGGCAAAGAAGACATCCGAGAAAGGGGCTAAACCTAATTCAGACGCCCGAGAACCGGGGGATTGCCCCTTTACGAGAGGAGTCATGTCCGTCCCACAGCCGAGGCACTTCATCCTCCCAAAGTTCGAAATGTACGACGGAACTGGAGACCCGATGGAGCATGTGGCTCATTTCATAAATATGATGGAATCCTCATGCGTAATCGGGCCTAATCTGGATGCCTTAACCTGCCGTTTCTTCCCCATAAGCTTGAAAGGTTCGCCCCTGCTATGGTTCAACAACCTCCCTAAGAGGTCCATTAAAACCTTTTCGGACCTATCTTCTGCCTTCCTCAGTGAATAAAGCGTGAGTCGGAAGTTCGCCAAAACGAACCACGACCTCTATGATGTGCTGATGGGAGAAAAAGAAGCCCTTCGAGACTTCATTGTCAGGCTTCGACAGGTAAAGTTAGAGGTCAAAGACTGCAATGACCTAGAGGCGGCTACCGCATTCTCACGGGCCATACACCCAAACCATCCCCTCTAGAGGTCTTTTAATAAACGAAGGCCTACAACTATGAAAGAGGCGTTGTACAGAGCAATGACAAAGATATCGCAAGACGAGTCCGAAAGGGTAGCCCAAGAAATGCGGAGAACAGGATCAAAGTCCGAAGGGGTATGGAAGAAGAGAGAACCTCACACCGAGGAAAGGAGAGAAATGGAGCTCGGACGCTCAGATAGGAGAAAAGAGGAAAAGAGAGACGAAGTGGAAAGAAAATCCGTGTGGGGAAGGATCAGAGATCCGAAGAAGCGCAGCCCGGAACGAATCCTCCATGCAGAGGCAATTCATTCTTTCCGAAAGGAAGAGAGAGAGAAGAGGTCGCGGTACGCCCAAAAAAGTCTGGAAAGAAAGGAACCCTACTGCAGGTTCCATAAGTTTAAAGGGCATGCCATGGAAGACTGTAAGATCCTCGCCCGTGAAATAGACCACGTGTGCGAGCAGGGTCCGATCAGACGAGTTGATAGGTAAGATCCGAGGGACAAAGATGAGAGGCTCGCAGCACCCGCAGAAATTCTGGGGGACGGTCAGATCAGTTCTATCCACTGTACCGGAGAATCTGTCAATGCTTACAAAAGGTCTCATCGTGAAGCTGGACTCCCCGTATATCGGGTCGAGCACACTTTTGACGATCTGATTAAATATTCCCAGAAGAATCTAGAGGACGTGCACCTGCCCCACAACGACGCGCTAGTAATAACGATATCCATCGGGTCCTATACGGTCAGCAGGGTTTTAGTAGACCCAGGGTCTTCCATCAATATACTCTATATGTCAGCATTCCGAAGCATGAAGCTCAGAGAGTCAGATCTCATGATGAACTCGCAGGACCTAGTGGGATTTAACGGGACGGTGACGAGATCCAACGGAACAATCAAATTGCAAGTCAGAGTCGAGGGCGCAAGCCCAATGGCACTCTTCCATGTCATCGATTCCCTCTCCAAATATAACGCCCTACTCGGGAGGCAGTGGATTCACGATATGAGGGCACACCCTTCAACTCTTCACCAAAAGTTGAAGTACCCTACCGAGAAAGGGGTCCGAGTCATAAAGGGGGACCAACAGGTCGCAAGGTCATGCCTAGTTGAGATCGTCAAGCTCAAATCCCAATGTCAAGCATAGCAACTACATGGTCGGGGCCTCGAAAGAGGCCAGCCCTTGCTAGATGAAGAATTGAAGCGCCTGAGGATGGGTCAGTGAAAATACAGATCCATCCAGAAAACTAGGAGAAAACGACGAGCATTGGGAAAGATCTGAAAGAAGATCTAAAAGACGGACTGGTAGACCTCTTAAGGAGAAGTTGGAAAACGTTTGCTTGGGACCACATAGACATGCCCGATATAAGTTCCGATATCATAACTCACAATCTCGAGGTTGATTCGAATCAACTTCCCGTCAAACAGAAGAGGCGCAAATTCGCACCTGAGTGGAATGACATAATCAACGAGGAAGTACGGAAGCTCCTGGAAGCAGGTTTTATCCGAGAGGTAAAATAGCCTGATTGGCTAGCCAACGTAGTAGTAGTGAAGAAGAAGAATGGGAAATGGAGAGCCTGTATTGACCTCACTGACCTCAACAAGGCTGGTCCAAAAGACTTCTTCCCACTGCCCAAAATAGATCAACTGGTAGACGCCACGGCCGGATATGAACTGCTCAATTTCATGGATGTCTTTTCCGGGTATAACTAAATCAAGATGAACCCGAAAGATCAAGAAAAAACTTCGTTCATAACCAACATAGGCACTACTGCTACACTGTGATGCCTTTTGGTTTGAAAAACGCAGGAGCCACCTATCAGCGCCTGATGAACAGAATGTTTGAAGATCTTCTGGGGAAAATAGTGGAGGTGTATATCGACGACATGTTAATCAAGTTGCGAAAGGCTGAAGACCATCTGGCCCATATGGAACAAGCTTTTGAAGTGCTGAACCGATATGGGATGAAGTTAAACCCTAATAAATGCATATTCGGAGTCCCGGCAGGCAAGTTCCTTGGTCACCTGGTGACCAGCCGCGGGATCGAGGTGAATCCCGACCAGATCTAAGCGATAATAGACATGCATGCGCCAACGAATCTGAAAGGTGTGCAGAAGTTAACCGGATGTTTGGCAGCACTGAATAGGTTCATATCTCGGTCATCGGACAAATGCATACCCTCCTTCAAAGCGCTGAAAAAGAGCAAGGAGTTTGGCTGGGGAGTCGATTGCCAGAAAGCGTTCGAGGAGCTCAAAGCCTACTTGTCTTCACCCCCGCTGTTGGTCAAGCCCTCAGATAACGAAAAGCTATTCCTATACTTAGTGGTATCTAATGCGGCAGTTAGCTCGGCGCTGGTGTGCGAAGACGGTCAAACTCAGTACCCAATCTACTACGTGAGTAAAGCGATGATTGACACCGAAACACGGTATTCAATGATGGAGAAGCTAGCACTGGCCTTGATAGTCGTGTCGCGCAAGCTGAAGCACTATTTCCAAGGCCATCAGATAGTGGTGAGAACCACCTTCCCACTGAAAGCCGTTCTTCACAAGCCGAATGTTTCAGGACGCCTGACAAAATGGGCAATAAAGTTGGGCGGATACGATATCACTAATGAGCCAAGAACGGCCGTCAAAGGACAAGTTCTCGCAAATTTCGTTGCAGAAATGACTCCAGCAAGTCCGAGCAAAATCGAGACAAACTCGCCACTCGCAGCCGACCTCGGAATGGAAACCTGAACCCTAAGCGTTGATGGATCCTCGAACTCAAGAGGATCCGCCGCAGGGCTAGTCTTGTCGACCCCCGAGGGATACCTCCTGGAACAGTCAATCCGATTCGGATTTGTAGCTTCAAACAATGAAGCCGAATACGAAGCGTTGATAGCTAGGCTACAGAGAGCGAAGAAACTGGGAGTAGAATATTTAAACATCAGAAGTGATTCTCAACTTATGGTAAACCAGGAAAAGGGGTTATTTGAGGCAAAAGACCCCAGGATGGCGAAATATCTGAAGAAAGTTCTATCCATCCTATCTCAGTTCGTAAAGTACAGCATCAGCCAAGTACCGAGGGTTGAGAATGGACATGCCAACGCTCTGGCTAGTCTCAGATCCGCGGTCCAAATGGAAACAAGAAGAATCATCCCTGCCGACCATTTGTCCGAACCAAGCATCACCCTTGATTCGAACATGGGAAGTGGAGACGATGGAATAATTGGACAAGTAATGCTGGTAGAACAAAATCTAGAGCTCGAGTCAGATTGGAGAAATCAAATCCTCCAATACCTACAATCAGGACTTCTACCCAAAGAGAAACTAGAAGCACGAAAGATCCGATCCAAAGCGGCTAGATACTCAGTCATCCAAGGAGAATTGTACAGGAGGTCCTTCAGTGGACCCTATCTAAAATGTCTGGGAAAGTCAGAAAGTTCTTACGTTCTGAGAGAGTTGCCCCTTGGACACTGCGGAAATCACGCAGGACCAGTGTCCTTGAGTCATAGAGAGTTAACGCAAGGGTATTATTGGCCCACCATGGTGAAAGATTCCAAAGACTTCGTTTCCCGTTGTGATAAATGCCAAAGGTTCACAAAGACCATTCACGCACCACCGAAGGTGCTAACTACAATCTTGGCACCTTGGCCCTTCATGCAATGAGGTCTAGACTTAGTGGGAAAATTACCGCTAGCCCCAGGTCAAAAATGCTACTTGATCATGGCAACGGATTACTTCTCCAAATGGATCGAGGCCGAACCGTTAACAACAATTACAGAACGAAAGGTTGAAACGTTCCTCTGGAAACACATCTTCACCCGCTTCGGAATTCTCAAAGTTATAATCACCGACAACGGGACTCAGTTCACAGGAAGATCCATCCAAAAATACTGCGCGGATAGGAAAGTAGAACTTCGATATTCGACACCCCGCTACCCGCAGGCGGAAGCATCGAATAAAACCATTATGGATTCTCTGAAAAAGAGGTTGGGACGAGCGAAGGGAAGATGGGTAGATGAGCTGCCAGGAGTCCTTTGGGCTGATCGAACCACCCCTAGAATCCCAACCGGCGAAACCCCATTGGCCTTGGTTTCCGGGGTAGAGGCCATTATTCACACGGAAATGGTCATCCCCACGACCCGGAGCTTGATTCTGGAGGAAGAAAATGACACCATGATGGCAGAAGCTCTAGATTGGCCAAAGAAAGAAGGGAACAGACATTAATCCGACTTGCCAGTTACCAGTAAAATTTGGTCAAATACTTCGAGAAAAAAGTAAGGCAGCGTAACTTCAAAGTGAATGATTTTGTTCTGAGGAAAGTATTCCAGAACACGCAAGAGCCCGGAGCGGGGAAACTGGGACCAAACTGGGAAGGTCTGTATAAGGTGATCGAAGAAGTCAAGCCGGGGACTTATCGCCTCGAAGACCAAAAGGGAGAACTGATTCCGAGGGCATGGAACACCACGCATTTAAGAATTTATCGTATGTGAGGATGAGAGAACCATGTATGTACTTGGCCGAAGAGGCCCACTTCAAATCAATATATAAGTATTACATGGCTTTTCTTCCACATGATCATTCGATGCCTTCGCGATGAAAAGTCCAAATCCGATTAGGCAGGTTACTAAGTCCCTCTCGGACAAAAACCCCTAATTCGCTGGAATAGTTTCTAAATCTTCCACAGACTAGAAAATCTAACGCATTCAGAATTATGAAAAAATAACTCACACAGAAAGTGAAGCAAGAAAGCAATGAGTGAGTAAAGTGCTAACTTTTATTTCACAACAAACAAGTAAGGCTCGGACCCACATGTCGGGAACTCGGCCGAAACGAATTACAGAAGTCATGCGGAAAATAAATCGGGATCCTTGCTGGTTCCAAACCAGGCTGTTCAGCGTGATGGCACCAACGAGGGCATCCGTTTAGGAGAGGATGAGGGTTTTGTCCGGAAAGCAGCAATTGCACTCCGCCAGCTCGTCACATCCACTCCACTCTGCGCCCTAATGGATTTTGAAAAGTAGCCGTGCCCTCGTTCCAAGAGGGAAAAGCGAGAATTCCCACCACTCTCTAGCAAGAGACCGCTTCTCCAACCAAGTCAGAGGCACGGGGAAATGGGAAACAGGCGCCGCTCATGCTCGTCTAGTGTGAGAGCGCATGTCTCTCAGTCTTAAACACCAAACGAAACGCCACCTCCCATGCTAAAGTCCCGGATGATATAATGATGGGAAAAACCACCGGTAACCAGCAAGGGAGTCGCCCCCTTCACGGTATGCCCCAGTTCCCGAGTTCGACCGGAACGAACTCTGGAACTGCAGTGGAAGGCGGCGGGGCGGCTGATTGGTCCAGTCAGACAGTACCCTGGATTCGACACTCACAGACGTAGAGGATGATGACCACCAAGGTCAAGTCCTCCGGGGCCAACCAAATAAGCGTAGAAGATCACGACCAAACGTTCTCAACACAAGCCACGACCAAGGATGACCAGACGTGGAAGAGAAACAGGAAGAAATGGGAAAACCCCATGGTATGGAATTTTGAGCTCTGGAAGAAAACTTGAAAATCTGGGAACGAAAGAGAACGTTTCAGAAAACAGGGTCTGAAGAAGCGAATAGAAGAAGAATCCCAAAGACCTATTTAAAGGACCTTAGGACTGTTGCGATTGTGATAACTGTCAAGCACTAAGCACCACCACACGGCTCGTCTGGCATGCGAAACGACGTGTGCATTAACCTGCAGTTAACGCACTTAACCCCCCTAATTAACCGCATTCAAGATGATTTGACGGGAATGACAGACGATTGACACGACTAGTCTCTACCTGACGTCACCGCCTCGAGATATGAAATGGCCCTTTGCATCGAGTGATATCCGAACTAATGACAAGTCTCTTTGACTCCCATACTAAACACTTCCTTCTCGCTATAAAAGGATAGGGATCAAAGGAATACCCTACAGTCTGATCATTTAACCACCTGGCATCTGTTGGAAGAAATGGGAGACTCCACTGCAACTTCAAAGGTGACCAGCGAGTCTTGAAATGGGAGAACAAAGAGCTGCACGCAAAAAACGCCAGGCTCAGAACGACCCTCATGGAGAAGGAGGAAAGAGAAGTAAACTCAGAGGCCATGACTCAAGACTCCCAAAGCATCCGAGCAGAGCAACTCAAACAAGAAAACCATTCTCTCCGAGAAAGCTTGGAAATCGCAGAGATGGACAAGGGTGAGCGTAGCTACGTGCTCGAAGATTGCCTTCAATTGGCAAAAAACCTCAACGACTATTACGGGAGGGAAAACCAATCTTTGAAAGAGGAACTGGCCTCCTTAAAGCAGCGAAGGAGACTGACTCCGACGGTCATCATCGACAGCGATGAAGACTAGAAGATTTGCAATCGACTCTGTTTTTTCTTTCCTTTTTCTATTTTTGTGTTTGATCAAACAACGCACAAGCAAAAAAGAAAAGAAAAGAAAGAGAAAAAAAATTGTATCATTTTTTGCTTCACTTAGTCTGCCTATGCCCTCTGTCCAAACATCTAAAGCCTTCTTCGGAAGCAAAAGCCTTGGTCCGTCCAAGCATCCTTAGCCTTCTCCAGAAGCAAAATAACTCGGTCCGTCCGAGTATTCCCTATTCATAAGAATAGAAGACGTTGGAGTATTAAAACGTAAAAAATCCCGGTCCATCTGAGTATTCGAAAGCCTTCTCCGGAAGCAAAAAACCTCGGTCCATTCGAGTATTCGAAAGCCTTATCCAGAAGCAAAAAATCTCGGTCCGTCCGAGTAATCGAAAACATTTCTAAGAACGTTTACAAGTCAAAACACTCACGCAAAGCGAGCAGGGAAACACAACAAGCAAACATGAAAAACAAACATATGTTTAAGTCTTCCCAAAAACGTGTATGTTCAAACATAACAGAAGAAAGAAAAAAGAAGTTCAAGGCAGCGAGTAATACAGGGGCTCCACAATTCGGAGTTTACCCTAGGGAAAAGAAAAGGAGTCAGTCTGAAACGTAAACGGTCTCAGTGGGGGGAACTTTGGTAGAGGCATCTTCAACAATCGCGCCACCTCCGCCCTCAGCACGGACAACAGCCTCCCCGACCACAACGCCCACTGCAGCGGCCTAGCCTCTGGAAGCCTTTAGATTCGAAGCTCGCTAAAATAACTCTCTTCGGCGGTCCACGGTGTCATCATAGCCAACCGGACTGATCGGACCACCTTCCTCCTCAGATTGCTCCATCGGCAGCTTGACCAAATCTCGCCCGACAGCTAGTCCGATGAGAATGGAGTCCACCGACGCCGCAGTCGCCATGACCAACTTTTGTTAGAGGTCGCCAATACTGTCACGAAGGGTCGGAAGTTTGGAAACCTGACCCCGAAGCGAGTCATTCTCCAACATGACAACATCCAACTCCTCATTGGCCTTCTTAAGGGATTCGGCTTCCCGGTTGAAGGCATCCACGGCTTTAGACTCCTCCTTGCGAGCAGCGCCCAGGTCCTCTAACGCTTTGTTTCGAGCAACCACAGCTTCATCGAGCAGCTTCCTGCTATCCTCGTTGAAAGATCGGAGATCCTCACACTCTTTCCAGACGCGCTCAAGCTCAGCAGACCGTTCAAGCCCCTCAGCTTCCAGTAAAGAGATCCTTTTTCGGCCTTCTCAAGATCAAATTTCAATTGGAGACCCTCGGTCAACGCTGAATCAAGGATATGAGATTGACGACCGCTAGCTGTCGCTTCCGCCAATTTCTGCTCGAGCTCACGATACTTCCGAAGCAGAATCTCCAAATTGAGAGTGATCTGGGTCGAAGCCTGGGTTCCCTGGAAAGGCAAGCATATTCAAAATCATCGAAGTTGACTGGATAGGCAACAGAATAGCTAAAGCAAAAGAATGAATGCACTAACCAGCCAGCTTTTATAGCACATGCGGCTGAAAGTCTCGACCTCGCTATCATGGTCGATGAGAGGTTCCAACTATACGGCCCCTAGGTCATGAGCAAACCCGACCGTATCCATAGCCCATCGGAGGCAGAAATGATTAGAGAGGGATCCTTGGTCAAAGTTGGAATCGGGAGAAGCGAACAGACGAAGCAAGGAAGATCCACCGCTCGCGGCACCTGATCCACCAGCCGTAGAGGGAGCTGCACCCGTTGGAGGAGGAAGAACCTGAACCATCTGATCAGGCAAACATGAAGCCCCACCATCAAAAGGCCCAGCGGCTGTCTGATCATCCTCCTGTTCAAAGTCTGTATCAGAAGATAAAACATGGGCATGATCAAAAGAGGGCGAATCTACCTCGGAAGGAAATGATTGATAAGTCATCTCAGAATGCTTCAAAAGATATGCATCAACACCCCTTACCGCGCGGTTGAATGCCCCGATGATTCCATTTTTCCTTCATTTCAGAGCAGGAGAATTCGTAGAGGGATCCGCAGGGGAACCCAAGGGAGGATCCGCAGGAGGATCCAGGGGAAGAACCAATGCACCCCCTGTAAAGGGTTCCGTGCTGCCAATCTTCACGGATTTCCCACTTCCAGAGGGGCGAGAACGCTTAGGAGTGGCCACCTTTTTTCCTTTCGGATCGGATGAAGACGCCGCCTCAGATCTTTTTCTTCCCATGTCCTGAAGAAGGGCAAGGAAAGCATCGGGGTCATTGGAGTTAGGAACAGGGGTGAGTGTGACACCAGACATTCTTCCACTGAAACCTGCGTCACAACCAGCCCAAATTAGTCGTACGCCAAGATAAGCACATAAAAGTGTGAAAGAGAAAGAAAAGAAAAACAAAACACTTACGAGGAGCAACGGGCACGAAACCTGGAGGTGGAGTCCAAAGACGCGAGAAAACAAGCCAAGGATGCTGGGTAAACTCTTCCCAGTTGAATGGACCCAATTCCTCTAAAGTCCTGCACCACTTGAGAGATTTCGCGGAGATGCTCTTCGGAAGAGGATTCTTCACTGAAACGAGAAAAGGGAGAACAGTTAGTTGTCATCAACGCCGAACAAAACATAAATCAACTCAGAACCTACTTCTCACCCTCATCTTCCCAAGAGGTGGGCAGAATCCGGCCTCTGAATAGGAAAGGGCCTCGGACGAAGAACCATAATTCTTTCCACCTTTTGTTGCAAGTGGTCTCATCTACTAAAGCTGTCCCCGTGTGATTTTGAAGGAGAAAACGCATCCTATCTCGGACGTTCGTACGAAGAACCCAGAAATGGGAAACCATGCCTAAGGTTGAACGGACACCTAGACCCGAACACACCACCTCAAGGGTAATTAGGGATCTCAAGGTATTCGGCATAAGCTGACCTAAGGCGATGCCACAACTTAGCAGGAATTCCGTTAAGAGAGGGGAGAGCGGAAACCAAATCCCCTACCGAAGGAATTTTGGATGGAGGTAAGTCTAACCATCTCCAGGAGAAACATGGACCCGCTCCGATGGCGTAGGGAGTCTCATCTCAAACTCCTCAGATATCCCGTAATCCTCTCTCAGCCTATCAAGATCTCCCTGTACCATCTCCGACACATAGTGGCGAGGACCTGAATCCTCCCGAACGCCCTTCGACTGGGTATCCTTCTTCTTCCTTTTGGCAACCTTTTTCTTCTTTTTACCAACAGAAGGGGGTGCAGGAAGGCTAGAGGCGGCGACCTCGTCATCCAAAGAGGGACCTTCCCCCCCCCCCCAACGACGGAGGAGCAGAAGGAGTGACTCGAGATGCGGCCTCCTCGCCCTTAGAACGACTCTTCTTCTCCTTCTTTTTCTTTTGGGCTGCCTCTACGGCAAGAACGAGAGAAAGGGGAAAGGAAGGGACGTGAGAGGTGGGGGAAGGGACGTGATCTACGTCTAAACCCGCTTGGATTTTAGAGACAGGCCCAAACTCGCCAATAGAAGGAAGGGAATCCTCGCCGACTGGTAAACGGAAATCGACCATGGGTTCGTTCCCCTCAGGCTCACCCCGAGACGAAGGGACAGTGTCAGTTCCGCCAATGCCAATGGCGGAAGAGGAAGCACCAAACTCATTCCTCTCAAAAGCCAGACCGTCATAATCGTCATCTCCCACTCGGAGTCCTAGGGCCTCTAGTTACAGATTCCCTCTCAAAATTATCCATGAAAGAAAGAATGGGGAACAGAGATAGAGAGAAAGAACTAACCTTTAGGGGAGAATGGGAAAGGCTTCGAGGATACGAGATGAAGATGGCAGAGAACCGATTCTAAGAAGGCGACTGACAGAGAGCTTCGAGAAATCAAAAGGCAAACGAGCCTTAAAGTCTGAGGAAAAACCCTATTTAAGGAAGGGAACGTGCGTCCAACCACCGCGACACGTAGGGAGGATGGCGACGATCAGGATCGCCCAAAACTCGTTGCAATTCGTGTCCATCTAAAGATCCAACTGATCAATTTCGCAAGGAGCCGCGTCTCTTGGAATGGACACATCCACAAGAGAACGTGACGATCCCAAAAAGAAGATCAGTAGAGCCCGAGCCATGACAAGGCCGAGGCGGTCTATTTTCTAAGGAGTCGTGACCCCCGGTATTCTGGGACAATCCAAGAATCGAGATGAGCATCATGCTTCCTATTCGAATACTTACTATTCTCTGCCCCGAACTTTTCGACCCGGGAAATAGAGGAGAACTGTAAAGGGTAAAAATAGCCCTCTTATGGGCTGCACTCACACCGAGTCGAATCACATGGAGACAGGCCCATTAGAATCACATCCTGAAGGAGCCAGCCCTCCTACGGGCCGCGTTCACTGCAGGCCGGCTCACAAGGGGACAGGCCCATCCGAGCCAACACCATAAGGAGCTCGTCCTTCTTGGGCCGAGTGAAAGCCCACTAAGCCTAGTCTCATGCTAGCCTAGCCGAAAAGCCCTCAATCAAGGAACTATAAAAAGCACTTGACCTATCAAATCAGGTATGACACTTTAACCTAAAAAACGAATAGTCACATCGCTTGACCGAATCCTGGCGGCGCAAGGCACATCTCACCTACCACCACCTAACTTGATCGTCGGAGGGTCGTCGACCGGTACCACACCGGTGCCCTTCTGACTATCATTTGTTGTAGTATTTCAGGTGACTCAACTATCGGAGTTCAACGTGTGACTCAATTCGTTCAACCGTGTGGAAATACTCTGTACCAGAAATTACCCACACAATAATTAAAATTAATTAATAATAATAAAATATTATCAATAAAGTTATTAATTAAATAATGAGTTTATTTAATGGAAATTAATAATTAAAATATTTATTATTAATTATTTAAATAATGAAAATTATTTAAATGGATATTAATAATTAAATACAATTTGATAATATTTAGTCAGGAGAAAATATTAATAATATTAATTGTTTAAATAAAATATTTTATTTAAATGGTAATTAATAAATAAACTAATTAAGTTGGACTTATTAATTTAACAGAGAGTTTCAAGCCCAATTGGATTAATGAACCCAATTGAAATTGGTCAAAAATAATTAATTAAATAAATTGTATTTATTAATTACTTTATTATGATAAAATCGGCCATATAATGTATTTTAGGAAGAGATAATTGTTTGAATTATATCCTAAAATAATTACATAGGTTTATTTATCCAAGATAAATTAAAAGAAAAGAAAAATAATATCTTATTTATCTATGTATTTTTCAAAAATAAAAGATAATGGAAAGATAATATCTTTTTCCTTTTTGTATTTATCTCCATAGATTAATCCTAATGTGATTAGGATTCCTATTTTCTTATAAATAGGAGGCTTGGGTCATTGATAAATCATACAATTCAATTCCATAGAAAATTGGAACACTCTCTTCCTCCTTCTCCCCTCTTGGCCGATTTCCCTATAGTTCATTGGGAAGACAAATATTTTTTTCTTCTTCCCAATTTCTTCTTAAATTCGATCCCACAATCGAGTTTCGTTTGATCGATCGGGATATAGCATAGAAGATCCGGTGTTGTTGAGGATTGATGCTGTAAAGAAACCTCCAACCGATTCTCCATTAACTACTCAATGTAAGTATAATTGATTTTAATTTTCGAAAATATAAACATGAATCTACATGTTTTTATCATGAATTGCATGATGTTAATAGATCTGTAATTAAGTTTTAATTAATTTACTAAACAAAATTCCGCTAATTTAGTAAATCATCCCTATCAAGATGGACTTGATAGAAGGGATTTTCAAGAAGGGAAAAGGTTAGGGTTTCTAAGTTTTGAAGAAACTAAAGGAAAAGCGTTTTAACCATGAAGAAAAAGAATAAAGAATTCAAGGAACATGGTTTTCAATTAAAGCTAATACGAATTTAAATATGAAATTTTTATAGAGAAACCCAAAATTACCTCTTCTTGAAATTCGATGAAACCCTCTTCCAACGACTCTAACGATGCCTCCAATTCCACCCCAACAATCAATAACCTATCACAATAAAGAGAAAAATTTGATAACCCGATAGCCTCTCGGATCGTTGGCAAGAAGGAAGAAGAAGAGGAGAATAGGAAACCTACCTTTTTCTGTCTCTGTAAAACTTTTTTACGTTCATATGAGAAAGACCAATTCTTTTCTCCCTTTTTTTTCTTACTCACGCCTAAAGCCACGTTTCCTCTCTGTTTTTTTTTTCCTTTTTCCTTTATCTCCTATTAATGAAAGTAATTCTATTAAATTCCTGAAAAAGGAATTTAAATATTAATTACCATCATTTACCTTAATTCTGATAAATATTATAATAAAAAATACTTATTTAATTTAAAACTTACCGAAAATTACATGGGACGTTACAGTGTTAGATAGATATTTGCCCATGTTTATTTTTCTTCAATTGTGAAATAAAGTAAACATAATAAGAAAAAAAAATATTATTAAAAAAGAAGACATTTATATTAACTAACGTTTATTTTTGTTTAATGTTGAAACAAATTATACCTATAAATATTATTTTCACTTGAAAACATTTATATTTATTAATGTTTATTTTAATAAACATTTAAAACTAATAGAGTCAATCGACAGGAAAAATGGATGAACCAAAGAAGAAATGAACGGGGAAAAAAAGGAGAATGAAGGAGAAAGACGAATTGTTAGAAAAAACATTAAAAAAAAAAAAGATGAAAACGAGGAGGGAAAAACTCACCATCACCAAGATTCTAAAATTTTGAAGTTCAAAAAGATAAAATAAAAAAGGAAACTGAAAACGTAATGTAAAGACTCGAATTTTCTCAAATCTTTAAATCAGAATAAACAGCGGAAGACTTTATTTTTATAAAAAATTGGCGTGGATCCGTTTAAAATATGGACTACCAAAACCTGTTTGCATAAGTCCAAATCAGAGAATTTAAAACAACAAAAGTTCATACTCCGGTTTATAACCAAATCAGAGAAAGTAGACTCGATAATATGTAAAACACATCTTAGGCTCTTATGAGCCACAAAATACAATTTTAAAGACTAACAACATAGCATTCATAGAATGCCCCAAAATATACATATATGTCCATGTCCCAAAAGCCATCTGCTAGGGATCAAACAACACCACCTCCACGACCTCGTCCTCTCCCACGAGTATTACCTGAAAAAGTTTAAGTGTAGCAACATTAGCATAAAAATGCTAGTGAGAATAAGATGGATACAAGCACTTCTATGGACCGAATCCCAAATCGGAGAATGTGTCCAAAAATCCTAATGTGCTCTTACTACCCATTCAATATTCCCAAGTACTTTACATAAGAAAAATCAATCTCATTCTACTATATCGAAATTTCGAAAAGTAAACATTTAAGCTCGTAAAATAAAGTACTAAAACAACTAAAGCATAACAAAGTAAATAATAAAGTAAATTTTTATCATTTACGTCATTCCACACGTTATTTCACATTGTGACCACATAGTCACATTTCACAATTCAACCGTGACCACTTGTCATCAATCACAACCATACCGTGACCTCACTGTCACCGTGACCACATTGTCACCAATCACAAAACATACCGTGACCTCACTGTCACCGTGACCACATTGTCACCAATCACAACGCCATACGTACTACTCCCCTTTGGTAGTACTAAATAGCGAATACCATCGCTAATAATATTATACTAACTCAATTCCACACGAAGAATCTCTCCAAAGTTTCTTTTAACTATCTTATAACCACTCGAAATAACGGAGTATCTAATACTCTTCTCCAATTTCCGGAATCTAATTCTCCTCGAGAATATAACTTAATCCATCAATAACATATTACTTTAAATAACACAAAACTTAACTAGTTTTCCTTATACACTTTCCTTAACTCCCAATTATATACATTCTTGGAAAAGTTCTAAAATCCAATAACCTTCTTAACCTCGATCGAACATAATTGTCAAGCAATTCGAAAACATAAAAGTAATCACAACCATTTTAAACTCACCTTATTAAAGAAGTCAACTCTGAATCACCGGTTGACCGAAATCACGAACCATGCATAAAACCTATATTTTAAATACACCTAAAGTATATTAATTAACCGAAATGAACAACGATCGTCACGATACTAAAATAAAGGACAAAACAGCCCGGGAATGCCCCATAAAGCCCACAGCCCAAGGGAAAAGAGGGATTGGAGATAGTTTTCTGGATTTTAAGCACTTCAAAAGTGTTTCGAGTTGGTTTCGGGCACTTTGGAGGTTGGTAACATCAATGGGTAAACGTGATTTAGGGTTTAGGTCAAAAGTTCAATCCCGAACAATTATGAAAAACATAAAAACATATCATTTGAAAAACCCTAAGCATCAACAAATAAGAGAAAAACCCAAAGAAGTGGCTTTTGGCTCAAACCCGATTCTAGGGTTTAGGGAAAGTTCTAAATATACATAAAACAACTCCCTTGATCTAAATCTCCGAGTTCCCGAGCAAGAATTAGAAGATTAAAACCAAAATCACCATTAAAACACTATTTGAAGCTTTAGGTTTTGAACTTAAACATACCTTAAAGCCTTGAGAGAAAGGATGGAAAGTTCTATTGTTAGGTTGGAAATGATGCTCGGGCCCGTGGCTATCCAACACAACCGAAATTGTGACGATTCGGCAAGAATCGAAGAAAAGCCAAAAATCCCTCCCCACCCTTTGTTGCTCACGGCAATGAGAAGAAAAATGAGAAGAAATTGCTAAGTTTGGCTTATTTAAGAAGAAGGAGGAATAGTGTTTTAGATATTTAAGAATTCCGGAAATGATGCATACGTCCTTTTCTTGCCTTAAGCTTTTAAAACGAAACCCGAACCACCTAAACTAGCCCAATGGTGATTAATAATTATTAATTGGCCTATTAATAATTATTAATACCATCGAAACTAATTTAAGCTTGTAGACACCGTATTTCGTCTGGCCTAATTTTATTTTTAAAAAGTAATTTAATGAAAAATACAAAAAAATAGATAAATTTGAAAAAATACAAAAAAAATGGTTTTAATTGAAAAATGCATAAAAATTAAAAAAAGATTAAAAAATGTGTTTAAAAAATAATTTGTTTGAACCAAATTGTAATTCAAAATTGAGTTTATTTAAAACATTTATTAAATGATGATTTGATATCGATTTGAATCTTTATTTAATTTATTTTTTAATTAAAGAAAAAAATCAGCATTTGCATTTTTAACTCCAAATTTAAATTAATTAATTTAATTTGATTAAATTAAGGATTAATTTCACAATCTAAATCTAAGTTTAATCATATTAATTTAATTAATTAAAGTTTAATTTCACTTCCAAATTTTTAATTAATTCTTTTAATTTAATTAAGTTGAGTTAAGATTGGAATTCAAATTCTTAAACTAAATTTAATTATATTAATTTAATTAATAAAAATTTGGTTTTAATTTCTAAATTTAGTTTTAATTCTTTTAAATTAAATAAATTGAGATTGGAATTTGAATTTAAATTTGAATATGAATTTAAATTCTAAATCTAAATTTAATTAATTTAATTTTATTAAAAAGATTTAGATTTGATTTTCTCAAATCCATTTTGGATTCACTTTTTTTACTATAAATAAGACATAGATGAGGAAGAAAAAAGCAGAAAAAGAAATAAAAAAAAACCCTCTCTCGGTACGAACAAGTCATCTCCTCAATTTCCTTTTCATTTTTTTCAATTCCTACGTACAAAGCCAAAAGCCATCTCATCCCATTTTGGTGTCTCATTCAAAGGAGGTAAAGTTATGTTCCATTTATTTAATTATTTTTATTATGATTAGATCATATATGTCATAATATTTAGTTCTATTTTATTTAGATTCATGCTTGTCATGTTCATTCCTCTCAAATTCAATTTTGTCATTCATTAAATTGACAGAAATTTATGATCTTATCATGTTCCATGCATTTTAAATCAATTGTATTATTTACTATGCATTTTAGAATTCTTAAAAAAAATATTTGTATTCCATGCATTTTAAAATAGGCCATATGTTACATATTTAACAATTTGATTTTTCACTATTATCATTTGACATTTGAAAATCACCATTCATTTAATAGTTATTTCATTCCTTTTTCAATAGTAGCATACTTATTTGAAAATAATAAAAAATAAACAAAATAAAACAAAAGTTTTAAGTTTAATAGTAAGAAGATTTTTTTTTTGGTAGTCAGCAAGTAAACAGAATAAAAATAAGTTTAAAAAAAAAAGAGATTTTTTTTTAGTTAGCAAGTTAGCAGATTAAAACATATTTTTTTTTAAAAAAATTAAATTTTTTTTTTGTTTCAAGTCAGTAAGTAAGAAAAACAAAAGTTTAAAAAATAATAATAAAAAATGTTTGAAATCTGGGTTAAAAAACAGAAGTTTAAAAAATTAATGGAAAATAAAGTTAAAAAAAAAATAGAAAAAACAGAATAAAAAAAGGTTTTAAAAATAGAAGTTCTGAAGTCAGTTTTCTTTTAAAAACAAAATAAATTTTCTTTTTTAAAAACCTAAAAAACGTAGCCTCTTTTAAAAAAATAAATAAAAAGTTTTCCTTTTTTTAAAAAAAAAGATAAAAACGTAGATTTTTTAAATAAACCCAAAAATAAAATAAAAAATTGTTTTTTAAAATAATAGAATTTCAAAATTAAAGAAAATGTTTTTTAAACTATAAATACAATCCGATGATGGATTTTGAGAAGTAAAATTCTCAAATTCTTAAGGTGGGATTTTCCAAAGTTCCAACATTGTTCAATAAATGGCCATAACCCCACCCATCTTAATTTTCATCCTTACTTCATTCTTGAAGATAAGAGAAATTTAAATGGGACATTTGTTTTTTCAAAAATAAAAGCAACCATTTTTTTAAAATAAAAATCATTTTTGAAATTAGGATAATAATAGATAAAACTAGGTAACTGTTTTTAAAACAGATGTTTTAGGGTGCTAATACCTTCCCTATACATAATCGACTCCCGAACTTAATCTAGTTTTCGTAGACATTTTTTTTTTGGTGATCAACCACACCTTTTATGGTTGATGGCGACTTCATAAATATAACATTCTTAATTGAGAACGTCGGCCACTCCGCGTCACAAAACACGTAGTGACAAAGCTAATTAAACAGTTATAAAGGTTTCCGAACGAAATTAACTATTTAAATCTAAATAAAAAATTCTAAAATTAACTTTAATACTTTAATTCAATAATTAAATAAAATAATAAATAATAAAAAAAAAATCACCTCAAAATAACGGGACGTTACACGTAAGATGTGGAAAATTTTGAACAATAGATGAAATGAACGAAAAAAATGGGAGTAGATGAAGGGAACGACCCATAAAAATCAAGACGTAAAATAGGTGATGAATGGAACGAAAAAAAAATGAAAGAAGACGCACGAAGAGGAAGAAAACGAAACTGAAAAATAATACAAGAGGGAAAATACATCTTGAAGATTTTGAAAATTTGAAATTAAAAAAAAATACAAAAGATAAATGTAAACGTGGGATATAGGCTAATTTAGTGAGATTTAAACTCAGAATCAACATAATTATTAGAAGATAATTTACAATTAATTAACAATTTAAAAACTAAAAAGAAAATAAAAGAAATTAAATGAATGAATGGCAAAAGGGGGAAAAAAAAAAGGAGGAACCATATCTATGGTCAGGAAAGTCTATTTTTGTAGTTAATTGGTACATACCAATATCTTTGTAAATACATGTGGCGATTTGATTATTAAAGTAAATGTGTTTTAGTTTTAATTTGAGGCGCGATTTTCAAATTTTAAAGGAGCCCTTGTCCGTTTAAGAAAATCAAACCCTAAAAACCGTAACTTCTTCTTTTTCGGAAATTTGGGTAAATTGACCTCAAAAATCAACAACTAAGGGTTATTGACCTCAATAGTTATTTTAACCTTTTTTTGACCCTTTGATGATGTCACTTGAGTGTGAAATATCAAAAATACCCTTATATTATCTTCTCCATTGAAACACTTCTCCTTCTCCTCCTCAGTTCAACAATACCCACGAAATCGGAGCAAAGATTCAAACCGGAAAGCCTTCAATTCTCTTGAACGTTGAAGATCTGAGAGATAGAGAGTGATTGAGTGCGCATTTCACAAAATAATGGCGGTTTGAGTTTGGGTTTCTGAGCGAAGAGGATCTTTTTCTTAGCGATTTTTTAGAGCTTGATTTCACAAAATACCGGAATTCATTGAGTTTGGTTTTCTGAGCGAAGACAGTCTTTTTTTTTATCAATGGAGTACAAAATAATGGCGGTGATATCTTTCTCTTAAAACTCATCAATCAGATTTTCAGAATGAAAAAAAATAGCATAGAAATTCTACCAATTCCTCAAGAGAGGTACTCCCATTGATAAAAAAAAAAAAAAAAAACCCACATACCATTTACAATTGATATTTTGTGAGTTTCATCCAAAGCAGCCATTGATAAACATATAGAGAAGAAGAATAGGAGGAAGAAGAAAGAGAGGTGACAGGTTTCTGAAAAAAAAAATGCTATATGAATTCCGGAGCGGATTCCGGTCCGGAATCCAATTCCGGAGTTGATTCCGGAGCGGAATCCGGTCCGGAATCCAATTCCGGAGCGGATTCTGGTCCTGAATTCATGTTTTTTTTTTTTTAACAGTCGACCATCTTGCGATTCGTTTACTTAATTTTGGAGAGGAAGAAGAAACAAATACTTTGTAATAGATAATGTCTTTTCTTTACTTCATTTATTGATTTATTATGGCCATATTACTGTGAGCTTATTTGGTTTTGTATAGAAATGATCTTTCTCATTTTGGAGCAGTTTTCAACTTCATGTTTGAGACTTTAATGGCTATAAACTTTTTTTTTTCCCTTTTTCTTTCCTTTGTTTGTTTTTAAGTGCATTTTTACTTCAAGTTTGAGAATTTATCTTTCTCATACAATGCTTTTTTTAAGGGATAGAGTGAGAGAGGTAGAAGCTTCCATGAAAAAGTAGAATTTGGAGTTTAGGAGTCTCAATGGAGAAGATAATATAAGGGTATTTTTGATATTTCACCCTAAAGTGACATCATCAAAGGGTCAAAAAAGGTTAAAATAACTATTGAGGTCAATAACCCTTAGTTTTTGATTTTCGAGGTCAATTTACCCAAATTTCCCTTCTTTTTCCTCGAGTCAACATTGATTCTCCTCATCAATCAAGGTAAGGCATTCGAGCTTGATACTTACTCGCAATTTGATCCTTCCTCTTCTTTCTTACTTTCTCTTTGTTTTTTTTATCTATGAATTACTGTTATTTAAAACCTTTCTCTGTTTTGCTTCCGAGAAACACCTCTTATATACTGCTGGATAATTGAATATGATTCTCTTTGTTACAGTTCTTTTGTTGTGAATTGAATATATCTTTTGATCTTTAAAAATAAGATAAATTTTGAATCTTGGAAATATTATTGATGACCACCATGTTCGTTTTTTAGACAAGTCATCTTTACAATATGAGTGCCACTAAGCTAAGACTGAAGCTTCTGATTGATAGAAAGGCCGGGAAAGTCGTCTTTGCCGAAGCCGAAAAGGACTTTGTCGATTTCCTTTTCAATCTCCTTTCTTTGCCAGTTGGTTCAGTCATCAAACTTCTCACAAATCAAAATATGGTTGGCTGCATTGGAAATGTGTATAAGAGCGTAAAGGAATTGAATGCATCATATGTACAGCCTAATCAAAACAAGGATTATCTTCTCAAACCTAGTGCTCCCACTACCACCATCACCAATGTTCCACTCTTGTTGGATGGTGATTCAACTGTCAATAAATTTTTCCGTTGTTCTAACTTTCACGCCTATGTGTCCCACAATCCGCAAACCATTTGTCCGTCCTGTAATCGAGCAATGGACTCCCAAATCCAGTTTGTTGCTTCAAAGAAAACGGAGTCGAGTTCAAATGTTGATGGAGGTTTTGTGAAAGGTCTTGTTACATACATGGTGATGGATGATTTAACTGTTATGCCGTTGTCGATGATCACTGGTGTTTCTTTGTTAAACAAATGCAAAATTAGTGGCTTTGATGCTCTTGAGGAAAAGATGGTGGAGTTTGGTATTGAGGAGGTAATTTCAACTCTTCATCATCTCTGTTTTGTTTCCATTTCTATGAATTTGATTCATCAATTGAATTTAAATCTCATAATGGCCTTTTTGGGAGAAATGGTGTTTCATTTGGAAAAGAGTGTTGTGGGTCTCCACAACTTCACATTGGTATGATATTGTCCATTTCGAGCCAAAGACCCGCATGACTTTACTTTTCGTTTAACCCAAAACGCCTCATACCAATGGATATACCATTCCCCTTATACACCCATGATCATGCCGTTCCCTAACCGATGTGGGAATTTGTTTACACCCCCAACAAATAGTAGAATTAAAAGTAGTTCAAAAGACTATTATTTTATGAATTGCTGATTGAATTTGCAACATTTTACAGTAAAAAACTTAATGAGATGTTCCATATAATATTGAAGTGAGTATCTTTGTTTCCAAAAAAAAAAATCCAAACCACTTTCGTGTTGGTGTTTGTAGGGTTTGAAACTGCTGCAGGCTTCATTACAGTCAAAGGCTGCCCTTACTCAGGTTTTTCTTGTAAATGAAGAACACAACAAACCTGTTGAAGTTGGAATTTCTATGGCTTAAGATTCTGTTGTTTTATAATAGATATGATGTGAGGAAAATAGAACTACTGATGACTTTAAATCAGATTGAATCCTTTTGGCTCTTTTTTGGTATGTAGTTTCCTATATGGATTAGAGTGAACATTTTTTTTACACTCTTTTTCTCTGGATTTTTTTTATTTGCTGGTAATATTGGTGGAATATGCTTTATGGTCTTTTCTAAAATCATGTAGTTCTTTTTTCAATTTAAACTTTGTTTTAAGTATAGATTTGGTCTCTAATATTTATCTCATTTTCTAATTTAGTTTAAATATTTTTAAAGTTCTAATCTAGACCTCATATAGAATAAATTAGGATTGTTATTACATTTCTTGCTTTCAAACTAACCATTGGTTTGGTTTGGTTTATTTTGAATAGTTCGTTTGGTTTCGTTTAGTTTGTACAATTGCTTTAGTTTGGTTTGGATTTTTTCAGTAAATAACCATTTGAATCCTGCATTCAATTCTTAAAGTGAAGTTCTAAAAAAGGATGAAATTTCAATGAAAATGGTTTTTTAGCTCACATTAGCTCAAACTAAAAAAAAATCGGCATAATTTTAATTTCAAAATAGCAGAATTTATAGCAACAAACATTAAAGTCTATGAAATTCCAACAGCATTAACCAAAACAAAATATAATCCTACTTCCAAGAAAATTATCTAACTTTTTACTGATGTGGTAAAAAGTAGAAAAGCTGCTCCCCATTCCTCTCTATAAATCCATTCTAATAACTCTTCCTTCTCATTTTCTTTACAGGACTTAGAAACTTTTTTTCCTCCTGAGAACAAAGTGGAAAACAAGGATAAAAACTATTCTGAGTAGTAACTCAAATAACTAAATGCTCATATTATTTATTAAACTAGTTCATTAAATTTATTAAACTATAATTATGTTTTTTGAGTAATTTTTAAAAAGATTAAACATTTTAGTAATTAATACGCAGATTTATGTTATTTGAGATAATTTTTTAATAAGGTAAGAAAATTAATTAAATGGAATTGGCTTCAAATTCTTAAAAGCGTAAAAAAAATTAATTAAATGGAATTCGCTCCTTTACAAAAGCGAGATAATTATATTCAAAAAGTCTCAATCCGATAAAGATGTTGAATTAATTCACAAACCTAGAATCTTACTCACTTTGACCAATGTGATATTAAAGTTTAAACCTCGACTCAACACTACATAATTTCAAAAAGATCTTGAAAAGAAAATCAAAATCATTGAAATGAAGGTAGAATCTTTTACAATTTGATATACGATTTCGAATGCAGATAAACCATTTAAGTCTAATATTTTAAAGAAATTGAATCAAAATTACACAAAAAATGTAACAAATAAATCAAAAAATAAAATGCAAGATTTAATTATCTGATGTGAAAAATAGATAGTTTAATCTAAGGGGAAATTTCACTGATAATAGTTTTTGATGAAATATTTATAAATATATCATTGTATAAAACTATTTGTAATATAATAATTTTTACTGCATTAATCGTGATTAGCTATGACTAATGTGTTCATCATTTTTAATCATTCATTAGCATAGTAAAAGTTGTTATATTTACAAATAGTGATAAGCATTGATATATTTATAATATCAAATTTTGCTACCCGGGCATAAAGAAGAGGTAATTGATTCAATCTAGTTCAAGTTTGTAAATTAAGTTTTCACACAACAAACTTAATACTTTATTAAAGCATCACCACATTTGTTAAGAGAAATTAAGAGATAGAAAAACCCACCTTTATGCTCATGATTATCATTCACAAGAAACACCATAGTAAGAGCAGCCTCTGACTGCAAAGAAGCTTGCAACAGTTTCAAACCCTGTAATTACAATAAGGCTAAATTTTATTCATAATAAATAAGAGATTGATGAGTGGTTTTAAATAATTGACATTTGACAAAACTTACTTCCATACTCTTAATTAGCTAAAAAATTAAGATTACACTAAACTAGTTTAAGGGCCCGTTTGGGATAGCTTTTAAAAATGTTTTTTAATGGTTAACAAAAACACTTTCTTAATTCAAAAATAGTTTTAAACACTTCAAAAAGACGGAAGAAGTTTTGTCCTAAAATAATACCTCATCAAAACCAAACTTGACCAACTTTTCGTCAGGTGCATCAAAGCTTCCACTGAAACTATAGTTGCTTAAAACAGAAACTCCAGCTACCATTGACAACGGCATCACCGATAAATTATCCATCACCATATAAGTAACGATATCTTTAACAAAACTGCCTTCATTGTTAGAGCTTGACATCTCTTTTTCTTTCGAAGTAACAAACTCGATTAGTCTGCTCATTCTGTTACAACAATTAGGATAAGAACAAATGGATTATGAATCATTTGAAGCTGATAAGTGAGTAGGACAACCAAAAAGTTGTTGGGATTTAGAGTTGTTTGAAAACAAGAGAGGGAGACTGGAGTTGGTGATGGAGTTTTGATCAGTTTGGGGAACACACAAAAGGAGAGTCCCTGTTTTGATTTGGTTAAATATATGCTGTATCCAAATCCTCAATGCTTTTGTATAAGTTTCCAAGGCTACCAACTTTAGTTTGGTTTCTTAGCAGTTTGATCATTGAACCAACAGGTAAAGAAAGGAGAGATTGAATAAGAAATCTACAAAGTCTTTTCCGGCTTCGGCAAACACAACTTTATTCGCCTTTCTATCAATCAGAAGCTTCAAACTAAAATGGTTGGTACGGCCACTCAATACAATCTTATATGAACTTTTCAATAAAAAAAAAAAACGGATAATTATACTATATGAACTTTTCAATACAATCTTCAATCCTGAGTCACCTCGATGGGAACAAAGCGAACCGAACGGTCATGTTTCCTTGAAAATGAAGAGATTTTCGTAAGAATTTCAAATTTGTATTTTATCAAAACCAAAGGGCTCATATTTGCATTTTTGTCCTCACCGTTAATAATAACCTTTATCTGTTTGGCTTCCGAGAAGGTAATTAAATTTCATTAGCGCACAGTTATGGATTTCATTAATTTCATTCTAACTCTCTCAAAGAATTTATTTTCTTCGACTTTTGGTTTTCCCATTTTCTATATCCTCTCTCTCTCTCTCTATATATATATATCTGTTTTATGAATTGAACTTGTGTTCTTTAACTTTACAATATGAGTGCCACAAAGCTAAGTTTGAAGCTTCTGATTGATAGAAAGGCCCGGAAAGTAGTCTTTGCCGAAGCCAGAAAGGACTTTGTCGATTTCCTTTTCAATCTCCTTTTGTTGCCAGTTGGTTCAGTCATCAAACTGCTCACAAATCAAACCATGGTTGGCTGCATTGGAAATGTGTACAAGAGCGTAGATGAATTGAATGTCTCATATGTACTGCCTAATCAAAACAAAGATTATCTGCTCAAGCCTAGTGCTCCCATTACCACCATCACCAATGTTCCACTCTTGTTGGATGGTGATTCAACTGTCAATAAATATTTCCGCTGCTGTTACAAACACCCCTTCGTTTCCCACAATCCACAATCCATTTGTCCGTCCTGTAATCGAGCAATGTACTCGCCAATCCAGTTTGTTGCTTCAAATAAAACGGAGTCGAGTTCAAATGTTGATGGAGGTTTTGTGAAAGGTCTTGTTACATACATGGTGATGGATGATTTAACTGTGATGCCGTTGTCGATGATCGCTGGTGTTTCTTTGTTAAACAAATGCAAAATTAGTGGCTTTGATGCTCTTGAGGAAAAGATGGTGGAGTTTGGTATTGAGGAGGTAGTTTCCACTCTTCATCATCTCTGTTTTGTTTCCATTTGTATGAATTTGAACCATCATTAGCACCTAAACTTGGTTTTCTCTTAAATCTAATTATGGAGTATTTGGGAGAAATGGTGTTTTTTTTTTTAATTCATTGTCTCTTTCTCTCTTTAGAGGCTATGCAGACTTAATTTTGGGCATGTAGTTAGGTAGATGTATTGCACGAAAAAAGTGGCTATTCTTAATATAACCTTTTTTTTTAATCGACATTGGCTTTTTCATACTGCATCTGTATGGTTTTTTTTAAGTGTATGTATCATTCTTAAAATTGAGTGAAACTGTAGGTGTCATTCTTATCTTTTACTAAGTTTTTACATTTGAAAAAGGGTCATCTCTGTTGAAAGAGTGTTACATTTGAAAATTTAGAGTTGCAACATTTTACAGCAAGAACTTATAAGATGTGTTCAATATAAGGGTGTTTTCAAGATGTTTCTTAAACCACTTAAATGTTTATGTTTGCAGGGTTTGAAACTGTTGCAAGCTTCTCTACATACAAAGGCTGCACTTACTGAGGTTTTTCTTTTAAATGAAGAACTCGAAAAAGGTGTTTTCGAAGTCGGAATTTCTAAGAACAAATGTGTAAATCAACTTTATTATGCTTAAGGATGTGATGTTTTACAAAAAAAAAAAAAAAAGATATAACTAGTAGATGTGAAAATAGAACTGCTTGTGACTTTGAATCAGATTGAATCCTTTCGGCTCTTTTTGGTTTGTAGATCAATATATGGATCAGACTTAGATGAACCATTTCTTTTGCCCAATGTTCTTATTCCTAAATTTAACTTGTTCTGTTTCAATTATAACTTGGTTTAATTGTAGATTTTGTATCTCTCATTTTTTTAATTTAGATTTTAATGTTTGAAAAGTTGTAGTTTAGGTTATATAGAAAATAAAGGGAAATTTCATTGTAGTAAATTTTGATGCAATATTTATAAATATATCACCATTTAAAACTATTCGTAATTATAACAATTTTTCAATTTTTATTATGTAATCAAAGATTAACAGTAAAAATAATCATAGTAATAATATTGCCTAATATTGATAATTTTAAAAAATCTCTTAGTTTCCAATCTAGATTAGTAGATAAACAAAGTCCTATAAGGAGACAAAGCCATGATGTAAAATAACAATTCCAATCCACCATCCAATTTAAAGGCAGAAGTTCAAAAAAAAAAAAAAATTACATTCAAAGAAATTGATATCTAGCTTACATTAATTAAACCAAAAATAGATAAATGAATGGTTCCCTATAGTACCTTACATTTACTAAACTCCATATATATTTTGCTGTTACAAAGGCATATGCATTCTCCAACCCAGTGTCAATTTGCTGTTATCAAACGCATTTTGAGATATGTTAAGGCACTTTATCTTATGGACTTTATTATTCAGCCTCAAATCTTTCTCTTAATGTTTATTCTCATTCAGATTGGGCTTGAGACATTCTGATATGAAACTCTAAGAAATTGAAATAGAAACCCTTTGATATACAAAGAACCCCTAGATGCAAATCCTAAAACCCAATGAACAATAAGACAAAACCCTTAGAAAGCAAGAAGAGAAACATTATTCCAATGATCTAATATCTTGAAATAAGAGAACTTGTTCTTATTTCAAGATCGAAACAATCCAAAAACACAATAGATCAAAAAGTGCTTGAATGTTTCTAAAGCATGCAACCTAAGAACAAGATTACATAAATATGCAAAGTGAAATCAACCCAACAAAGAGAAACAAAGAAAAAGCTATTCATTCATATTGATAATCTGATTGTAAACCTTACAAATGAGGCCTTAAATAGCCAAAGAAACCCTAAAATTAACCTAAGAAATTCGGAATAAAGGAGGCACAAAATATGCCAAATACTTTCCTTAAGTGCATTTGGTGCAATTTAGGAAAGTTTTACCCTAGAAGATATTATATCATTCCTTAACTATTCTAAGCATTAAAACTGATAAATAAAGGCCTAAATCATGTCTAAATACATTTTAAATTCGTGGACATCAAATATGGAAAGTTTAGGAACAAATATGGAAAGTGGTCCAAATAAGGAAAGTTTGCAAAAGTTATGTAACTTTCCTAGTTAGTTCTTCTCTTCATTTCTGATTGAACAAGTCTTCAATACTCTTCTTCACAACGAATTTTCCATAGATTAAAGTTCATCAAGTCCTCATCCATAGCTTCTATGCTCAGATTTGAAGGGATGATTTACTAAATTAGCGGAATTTTATTTAGTCAACTAATTAACATTTAATTACGGATCTATTAACATCATGCAATTTGTGATAAAAACATGAAAAACATATAGATTCATGCTTAATTTCGAAAATTAAAGGCCTTTACTTACATTGAGTAAAATATGGAGAATCAGTTGGAGGTTTCTTTACAGCATCAAATCCTCAGCAACACCGAATCTTCTATGCTATATCCCGATCGAAAGAAAAACCAACTTGTGGGAATCGAACCGGAAGAACAAAAGAAGAAGAAATTTCTTCTAAATTTTTCCCTAAGGAAAATCAGCAATTGGGCAAGAATTGAAGAGAGAATTTTCACTTTTCTAATTAAAGTGAGAAGTGTACAAAATATGAATCACAATGGTCATATTTATAGGAAAATATGATATCTAATCTAATTAGATAAGCTTATCTCCTAATAATTAAATAGAAAAGATAAGTAATTAAATTCAATAATAAAATAATGCAAATGTCTCCATGCACGCACTAACGCTGAAGCATTTTATATATATATATATATATATATATTATAATTACTTTCTTTATTATGTATTTAATATTAGAAAAAATTCAAATAATAATTTCTAATTAAATACATTTAGCCAAAAATTAATATGTTAATTACCATTGGATCCTATCTAACTAATTAATTATTTTGGGCCAATACCAATTTGTTTCTTAAACCAATTGTATATAATTCTCTCTAATATTTATTATTAAATTAAATAAAATCATTATTTA
The DNA here is from genome assembly GCA_028015215.1 of Gynostemma pentaphyllum. Classification (NCBI taxonomy): domain Eukaryota; kingdom Viridiplantae; phylum Streptophyta; class Magnoliopsida; order Cucurbitales; family Cucurbitaceae; genus Gynostemma; species Gynostemma pentaphyllum. Next base: position 41,091,172 of record CM051352.1, on the reverse strand, counting down.
ATTAATAATACTAATTATTAATTTTTATTTAAATAAACTCATTATTTAAATAATTAATAATATTAACATTAATTCCCGTTTAAATAATTTATTTATTTAAACAATTAATTTTGCCTTAAAATATTATAATTGATAATGTTATATTAATTTCCATTTAAATAATATTAATAATATTAATATTAATTTTCATTTAAATAATCTCATTATTCAAATAATTAATATTGCCTAATTTTAAGTAAATTCAATTACTCAAATTATTTGTTCTTCCTAAGTTAAATTAATAACTTAGTTTTACTACAACGATATTTGGGCTAGCATTGGGACCCGATGGACTTATAGATCATGGGCTTAATAATTAGTCAATTAAGTGATTAACTCATAATCAGTTAATTACTAATTATTTAACTATGAATAATTCCACTATAGATTCATAGCTGAACTCCCTTCACTATAGATGAGTTATGTCCATTTAGTTTATCTTTTATTTATATCTGTGATATATCCTTCACGTGGAACCCTCATAATTACAGGCGGATAAATTTATTGTTTTGCCCCTGTAATTACCGTTTTATCCTTGTGTTCCTTCTGATTCTCCAATGAACTTTATCTTCAGTCGAACTAGAGATAATATACTTCTATGATCAATATATAGAAGTCGTGGCGTCACTTGTTCATGTCTCGAATTAGTACATCAAGGGAGTTTCCTAAAGTTCCTAAAATGTTTAGATATCGCACTGATACCGTTAATTTATAGGAAAGTTATGAATTCCATCTCTTGAAAATGAGTTCCCAACTATTTATCTAGCCATGTTCCCAAAACAGGAGTGTATTAAGCGTTCTTACAAATCACTCTCAACCATGTGAATCAAAGAACATAACTCTACAAATAGGAGTCCGCATTTCACTTAGGATTGAGATCTATCACGGTTGATAAACTCAGTTTGATATTCGATCATTTCTCGTAAACGGTACTAATGAGAAATTTGATCGAACATCGTGGTCCTTTCTTATACATTCAACATTGCATATGATACTTCCATTTCATGTTGCCCACATGAATGATCAAGATTAGATCATTTTTCTATAAACAAAATGACAAGCTATCAACAGTGTTACCAGGACAAGGTTCCGAAACGTTATCCATATATTGTAGACACTTTTAAGTTACTCATTTTGACTTATATCCTCTCGTATGACTCACATACTTTGTCGTGATTCATAAGAGTAACTTAGGGTTTAGTATTTGAATGCTTGATATTTATATATTTCCATATATTCCTAACATCATCAATTGAATCAATCTAGATAGTATAAAGAACTTATATTTATTTATTTAATTTATTCGTAATAAATTATTATTATTAAATAATTACAAGTTCTAGGACACCATTCCTAACAAGATCTTCAAAGCTTGTCTTGACTTTGCTCACATAGGCTTGTAATTATTGTTTTATGCTTGTCTTGAACTTTGACCTTGAGATTGATCCTTGAGCTATTTCTAACATTTCATGATTCATATCACATTCATGATTGGCACTCTTCAACAGGGTATATTGTTTACTTGGGTTCAAATCCCATATCATGGTCAGCTAAGAAACAGTCCACTGTTTCTCGTTCTTCCACAGAGGTGGAATATCGTGCCCTTGCAACTATAGCGGCTGAAATATCATGGATTCGTCATCTCTGAAAGATTTACATGTGTATATTTCCTCTCCACCAAACTTACGGTGTGACAATCAATCAGCCATTATACTTTCTTCAAATCCGGTGTTTCATGCTAGGACAAAACATATTGAAATTGATTTTCACTTTGTTCGTGAAAAAGTGGTTCGTAAGGATCTTTTGCTATAATTTGTTCCCACGCAAGATCAGTGCGTTGATATTTTCACGAAACCTTTATCTACTTTCAAATTTTCTTCTATTCTTTCCAAATTTTTGTTTGCATATCAAACATAAGTTTGTTGGGGAATGTTCTGATGTATAGTTTAAAGGGTACAAATGTAATTAACTATTTCTGTTAATAGTTTGTTAGAGTCTGTTAGTGGAATTTATTACTTTATTTGTATATAACTACTCAATTATGAAAATAATAGTACATGAACATTCTACACAATTCTCTTTCTTCCTTATTTCCTTTTACAATATATGTTATATTCAAATCCTCAATGCTCTTGTATAAATTATATATATATATAATTTTTTCAATACAATCTCGATTGTTGAACTGAATTACCTTGATGGGAAGGAAGCTAACAGTCAAGTTTCATTGAAAACGAAGAGTTTTGTAAGAATGGAATTCCAAATTATTTCAAATTTGAAGAATATTTGCTCTGTTTTTTTTATCGTTCTTAATGCATTTGTTTAGGTGTTTTCATTTATTTTCTTAATAATTTTATATTTATATTTATATTTATATTTTGTTGTTCTTAAGGATTTTCGTTCAGATTTGCAGATTTGTTCGATGTGCAAGAAAGTGTAAGACAACCATCAAAACATGGGTTCGAGATTTCTAGATCTTGGGTTCGAAAAAAGTGTGGATTTTTGTTCTTCTTAGTTTTCAAATCTGAATTTGAGTTCCAAAAGATATGGGTTCTTATGGAACATTTTAAGAGTTTATAAATGAAATGCAATTTCCATATCTAGGTCGAAAAAAGTGTAGATTTTTGTTCTCCTCAATTTTCAAATCCAAATATGAGTTCCAAAAGATATGAAAAATGCATGAGTTAATATACTTTTTTTAATTGAAAATCAAAATTTTCCCCACCCTGCCCCATTTAAGCTATTTTTCCCCACCCCGCCCCGCCTCAATTGACCCAATCCCCCGCCCTAGACCCTGCCCCATTTATTAAACAAGGGAAGGGTGGGGTGGGGAAGAATATGAAAAATGCATGAGTTAATATACTTTTTTTTAATTGAAAATCAAAATTTTCAATAATAATAGTACCTAATAGACCATAAAAATAAACAAGTAAAACTCTCCATCATAATCCATATACAAATAAACATAAAGAAATTAAATTACAAGAAAAAAAATAAAGTAGATAAACGAGGCGGGGTGTAAATAGGGGGCAAAAATTCCCCGCCTCGTCCCTGCCCCGGACCCCGCCGCGTTTATTTAGCGGGTTTGGCAAGGTCGGGGCAGGAAGCAGCGTCGGAGATTTAGCTTTCAACCTTACCAAAAGATATGGGTTCTTATGGAATATTTTAAGAGTTTATAAATTATATACAATTTTAAGAAGATAAATGAAATACCATTGGAAGTGATGTTGGAGAGGAAAGGTTTAATGATGGATATTATGTGATATACGTTGGTGAGAATATTGATTTTTTCCCCTCTCCTGTTAACTCAACGGTTCTTGATGACTGTATTTTCTCCAAAATTTGAAATCACATAAATAAATTGGATGTGAAATCACAGTTGAAGAAGAAATACCATCGCCGGTGGAAAAAGGAAGCCGCGAAATCGAATTTACAGGAACAAGTACTCTAAAGTTGGTTCGCAATGGATTTAACTCTCTCATTGCATTGATATCTCTTTGATGTGAGTCTAAGCTCTTCATTGAGTTAGTCAAACCAAATAGGATTTATGGAACAAGAAAGAGGAGAGACAAGGGGGTGAGACAGAAAGGGGAAAGAGAGTTTGTCATTGTTCTTGTTCTTGTTCTTAAGTAGATCTGGGTTTTTTTCATTCAATAAGATGAAAGAGGGGAAGAAGGTGAGAGAAAGTGATATAGAAAAGAGACATAAATTCATTAAAATATAGGGAAATTACATTGGGTAGTAGATTTTTTTGCAATATTTATAAATATAGAATTTTTAAAAAGTATTTGCAAATATAACAGTTTTTTAAAAATTCTCATTTATATGAATCAGAGAAATCAGTGATAACTTATAAGATAATCAGTGATAACTATTAGGTAATCAGTGATTCATGCACAAAATATAGAATATCAGTAAAATCAGTGATTACTTGTGTGGAAATCGGAAATTACTTGTGAGGAAATCGCTCATATGTAAAACTAGTGGCAATTTTGTAATATTTTAGGCGTGAATTTGAGTTTTTTGCTATTTTTACAAATAAGTTTTTTTAATGCTATTTTTACAAAAATTTGACCTAATTTTACTAGTTTTACAAGAGCCCCTAAAATATATATATATAGATAAAAAAAAGAAATTCATCAAAATGACACCTAATTTAAATTAAAATTAAATTGTGACACGTAAGTTTAAACATTAATTTTTCATTGCCACGTTGGCATTCCGTTAAATAATTGACTGTGATTGCCGGCGGGAAAAGAAATGAAAATAAAAATCAATCAAATCCTATATATATAATACAATCAAGCACTTTCCTTTCTCTTAGTCCTCATTCCTGTTGTAAATCAGGCATTGATTATACTCTACAAGGTATTTGATCGTTTTCCTTCTTTCTTACTTTCTCTATGTTCATGCGTTACTGTAATCAAAATCTCTCTGTTTGGCTTCCGAGAAAACTTCTTGTAAAAGAGATGATATCTCTCGATCTACACTAGTGGAAATTTATACCCTTTTTTTTTTTAGGAAATTTCTTAGCGCAGTTGTCAACAAGTGGAAATTCATTGAACACTTGTCCTGTTTTATGCCCTATTCTGCATTAAAATTCTTTTATTTTATGATTTTAATATGTTAAAACTGGAGATTGATCTGGTTTTTTTAGGAAATTTTTATAAAGATTATATTTTTAAGAAAATATTTGTGAATGCTTAAAACTATTGGTAATTATAACCATTTTTACTGTGTTACTGAATATTTAGCATTGATTACTTTTTTTTTTAATACATCATTGATTATTTATTTACATGTTAAGTCAATTTTAATCACTGCTTGATCGGCTCAAAAAATTTGCTATATTTACAAATATATTTTAAAATGTTTGTTAGATTTGTAAATTTTTGAAATTTTTGTTAGATTTGCTATATGTCCCCTTTTTTTTGTAGATATTATATAGATCGCTTCTTTATATGCTTCTTTTTCTTGTTCAATCCTTCAATGAAATGTTCTTTCTGATCTTTAAACTAAAAAATGAAGTACTTGATGAGAAAAATTTTGAATCTCGGAAAAATATCATCTATTACTCTGTTCCTTTTTAGAGGTGGTCTTTACAGTATGAGTACCACAAAGCTCAGCCTGAAGCTTTTGATTGATAAAAATGCTGGAAAAGTCGTGTTTGCTGAAGCCGAAAAGGATTTAGTGGATTTCCTTTTCAATCTCCTTTCTTTGCCCATTGGTTCAGTCATCAAACTCCTCACTAATCAAACTATGGTTGGCTGCATTGGAAATGTGTACAAGAGCATACAGGAATTGAATGATTCATATCTACAACCAAAACAAAACAAAGAATCTCTATTGAAGCCTAGTATTCCCACTACCTCAATCACCAATGTTCCACTTTTGTTATCTGGTAGTGATTATTCTCAGCCTCAGCAAGTCAATCAATATTTCCGTTGTTATCACCATACCGGTTATGTGTCCAACAATCCTCAATTGAGTTGTCCAGTTTGTAATCAAAAAATGAACATCCAAGTGCAGTTTGTTGGTTCAAAAATTATTGAGTCAAGTTCAGATGTTGGAGGAGGTTTTGTGAGAGATCTTGTTACATACATGGTGATGGATGATTTAACGGTGATGCCGTTGTCAATGATCGCTGGTGTTGCTGTGTTAAACAAATGCAAAATCACTGGCTTTGATGCACTTGAGGAAAAGGTGGTGGAGTTTGGAATGGATGAGGTAATGATCACTTGTCTTCTCAGTTTGTTTCCATTTGTCTATAATTATATAAACTTGAACTTTGTCTGGCTCCAAAGCTCGTTAGTTGGCAGATTTTGTTCTATTAGGATGTTAAAAAGCAGTTTTAAAAACTTGGTTCTTTTCTTCAAAAGAGAGAAAGTGTTACATTTGAAAATTTAGAGTTTCTTATTGAACTTGCAAGTTGCAACATTTTACAGTAAGAACTTATGAGATGTGTACAATATAAGGGTGTTTTCAAGATGTTTCTAACCCCCTTTTATGTTTTTTGTTTGCAGGGTTTGAAACTGTTGCAAGCTTCTTTACATACAAAGGCTGCACTTACTGAAGTTTTTCTTTTAAATGAAGAACTCGACAAAGACCGTGTCGAAGTCGGAATTTCTATGGACAAATGTGAAAATCAACTTCATTAGGCTTAAGGATGTGATGTCTTACAAAAAAAAAAAGAAGATATAACTAGTAGATGTGAAAATAGAACTACTTATGACTTTGAATCAGATTGAATCCTTTCGGCTCTTTTTGGTTTGTATATGACATGGATCAGGACTTGGATGAACCACTACTTTTGCTTAATCGTTCTTATTCTAACTTCATCTTGTTCAGTTTCAATTTAAACTTGATTTTAAGTATAGATTTAGTCTCTCATCTACTAATTTAGTTTTTAATGTTAGAAAAGTTCTAATTATAGATAGTCCATATATAATAAACAAAGAATGTCTTGTCATGGTAAGACACTGAATTGTATTTCCTATAAGGTATAAAAAATACCCAATTCAACTCAAATTACTATAGTTAGTTATTAATATTTTACTAATATTATATAACAATCGATACTTTAGAACATCTAAAAATAAAAATGGGAAGAATCTTGACAACCTTGGAATAATATATAATAATTCCGTGTCATAATGATATTAATTTTAGTTTATGTTTTTAAAAATTAAGTTGGTGAACGTACTCTTTTTTCACTATTAAAAAGTAGTAATTTTTTCACAACTTAATGGCTGTTTTTAAAATAATAATGTTAATTGGACTTTGGGCAACCTAATATTCATAATTTTTAAAAATCCACTATTGTCCAAGTTTCCAAAGTTCCATAATAGAGAAGTTCCAAAAAAAAAAAAAAAATTACATTCAAAGAAATTGATATCTAGCTTACATTAATTCAACAAAAAAATAGATGGGTAAAGCACTCATTTGGTCCCTGAGTTTTAGAGGTCGTATCTATTTGGTCATGACATTTTTAATTTGTGTCTAAGTGGTCCCTGAGTTTTGGATATTGTGTCTATTTAGTCCCTGCATTTCAATTTGTGTCTATTTGGTCACTGAGTTTTAAATATTGTGTCTATTTGATCCCTGAGTTTTCAAGTTTTGTCTAAATGGTCCCTGGATTATTAGAAACAACTTTAATTCTTCCTTAATTTGTTAACTCATTAACATAATATCGAGTTAACGATGACATAAAATGTTTAATTGATCAAAATACTGACATGAGATTAATAATTATGTCAAATTTTAGGCCTAGATTGATGAAAGATTTAATCATATCTTAGTATTTTGATCAATTAAACATGTTATGTCAGCATTAGGTCAATAATCTGGTAAGAAGTTAACGAATACGTTAAATTAAAGACCAATTAAACTTATTTCTAATAATTCTTGAAAATCTAGGGACCAAATAGACAGTATCCAAAACTCAGGGACCACTTAGACACAAATTGAAAACGTAGGGACCAAATAGACACAACATCCAAAACTCAGGGACCACTTAGACACAAATTGAAAACGCAGGACCAAATAGACACAACATCCAAAACTCGGGGACCACTTAGACACAAATTGAAAACGAGGACCAAATAGACACGACCTCCAAAACTTAGGGACCAAAGGGGTATTTTACCCAAAATAGATCCTCCATAATTTTAAATTTCCAAATATCAGTATTCAAAGCATCAATATAATTCTCTGAAATTCCAACAGAATAAACCAAAACAAAACTACAGTGCCAATATTCCTGACCAGGAATTCTTTCTAATACCTTTTCCTTTTATTCTTTACAGCAGTTAGGACTTGAATCTTTATTTCCTCCTGATAACAAGGGGAAAAAACAACAATAGAAACTATTTAAATAGAAACATCAATAACCAAATGCTCACATTATAATGAATTTCATTATCAGATTCATACCTGATTTAATACTGTCATATGAAAAATACTTAGAGATGGTAATAATTTTCATAGAAATCCTACATGTAATCCTCTCCATTACGAAAGTTAGATAAGTATCTTTCATAAATCAATACAATATTTTCATTAGATTAACTTTCAATCAATTTTAAAAGATCTCGTATTAATGAAGATATTATCCCAACTTATAAACTTAGAATCTTACAATACAGGATACTAATAAAATCTAAAGAAACCGAATAAAAATTTAATGAAAATTGTGACAAATTTATCAAAAAATAAAATGAAAGATTTAATTAACTGTTTGAAATCATGTGAAAAATATGGATTGTTCAATCTAATCCAAGTAAACTTAAAAAAAAAATCGATCTAGTTCAAGACTATCAATTCAGTTTTCACCCTCACTAATAATTATAAAACATCATATGTTATTGAGTCTCAACTGATCAATATCACTGGTGTTTGACTTACGGGTTTGGACAGATTTATTAAACAGATGTTTGTTAACATTCTGTTTGGATCGTGCAAAATAATGAATTGTTTAGTTGGATTTGATAGGATTTGGAACACAAATCAATTATTTAGTATTAATGTTTTGGACCCAAATCAAATGATTAAAGAAAAGCCCATGAGATTTGACCAACTTAAAGTCCAATAAATCATTTAGAGAATTTCCATTATGGTGAAATTCATTCAGCCAATGGATTGTCATCAAATGACCAGTGGCGGTGGTTTGTTTTCTTGATACACAAGTTGAAAGAAGATTATAAATAGAAGATTATTGGTGTTGGGTTTTATGTAAAAGAATTTGAGCGGCGGCTCAAATTCCTCTTCATTGGGTTTGTTCGTATCGAAAGAAAATAGAGAGGGGCAACCGTTTAAGTGATTCTCGAGGTTATGTATAATTGTGAGCAATTATACACTCTTTATTATTCGTCTCACTGATGTAATCTTCAACTTCATAGTGGAACCTGCAGAATCTACAGATGACATGACGTACCAATTGGGAACATGTATAAATCTTTAGTGTTGTTATTTCTCTTACTTTATTATTTATTCTTTGTTGCTATAATATTCACCGTTCTTGGGATAAGGGAGTTTAGGGATTTAACAACCCTTCAAATTCCCAACAGCTGGTATCAGAGCTTAAGGTTTCGGGAACTTGTGTTAGAGATCAATGGATAGCAAAAAGAATATTAGGATCGAAAAATTTGGTAATTCATATTTTTCATTCTAGATGATGCACAGTAAAAATTGCATTTATTCTTGGGAGAGAAGTCAGAGGATATGAAACATGAAGATTGAAACAAACAGGTATTGTCATTGACTTTATCAATTAATGTTGTCAATTATGTGGGTTCTACACAGAGTGCAAAATCGGAGAGTTGTTGATGTTCCTTGGATCAGAGGGGTGAACTAACAAAGCAGAAAGGACAATTAGCTCCTAATCCATCAGTTTAAGTGTGGAAGAATAGTTGGGAGATTCTAGAAGCGCTCAGAAAATAGCCTCAACTGTCAGGCGGTATAGTGGACTGGTGAAGTTGCTCGAGGGCAATAATGCATTTTTTTATTGGGTTCAGAGTCAATGTGGGTGTAGACGTTGGAGATGAAGTCTCTGTTTTTTACAACCGGTTTGAAGGCACACATGTCAAGCCATTTGTGGAAAATTTCTTTCTCAAGATTCGTTGCAAGCGGATAATGGCTCAGGTGGTAGATCCCGCCACATAGCTAGAGTGGGAGTTGCTGGAGTATTTTTTCATGCCTGAAAGATAGCTCACAGCGGGAAACCTTGTGGGGTTGTTTTGTTTGCAGATTGGTTTGAGTTTGCAGGTTGAAGCCTTGGTATGTCAAGCAAGTTATCAGCTGTTGCAATGGGAGTTGAAGATGATTGATTTGTCTCCAAATGGGAGATTGTTAGGATTTGGAACACAAATCAATTATTTAATATTAATGTTTTGGACCCAAATCAAATGATTAAAGAAAAGCCCATGGGATTTGACCAACTTAAAGTCCAATAAATCATTTAGAGAATTTCCATTATGGTGAAACTCATCAGGGAGGGATTGTCATCAAATGACCAATGGCGGTGGTTTGTTTTCTTGATACACACGAGTTGAAAGAAGATTATACATAGAAGATTATTGGTGTTAGGTTTTGTATGAAAGAATTTCAGCGGCGGCTCAAATTCCTCTGCATCGGGTTTGTTCTTATTGAGAGAAAAAAAAGAGAAGGCAACCGTTTGAGTGATTCGCGAGGTTATGTATAATTGTGAGCAATTATACATTCTTTATTATTCGTCTCATTGATGTAATCTTCAACTTCATAATGGAACCTGTAGAGTCTGCAGAAGACGGGACGTACCAATTAGGAACCTTTATAAATCTCTGGCGTCGTTATTTCTTTTAATTTATTATTTATTCTTTGTTGCTATAATATTCATTGTTATTGGGATAAGGGAGTTTAAGGTATTTAACAACCCTTCAAATTCCCAACAGGATTAGTGTAAAATGTATTGAAATTGTAAAAATGAATTCGTTTATTAAAGAGAATGGGTTAAAAAAGCCACCATCCTTGGTTTAACTGAGAGACAAACGTTGGTTAGACTCGTGTAACTCAAAGTTCTTACCCAAACCCGTGAGCAAAGTACCCCGGAAAATGTTATATAAAAGCATCTTCACATTTGTAAATAGAAATTCAGATACAGAGAAATCACCATTAAGCTCATTGGTTTCAAGAAATACTTGAGTAAGGGCAGTCTCTGAGTGCAAAGAAGCTTGCAAAAGTTTCAAACCCTGCAAATACAAAGAAGCATGCAAAATAAGGTCTTGTATATTACTAGTCAATATCAAATTATATCAAAATGAGGGAGGGAAAACTCGAACGAGTAGCTACGTAACTTGTGTTGAACGACACTCATTGTTGAAAAAGGACAGAGGTGATGTGTTATCAAATCATTACCTCATCAAAACCAAAGTTAACCATTTTTTCCTCAAGTGCATCAAAGCCATTAACTTTGTACTTGCTTAACAAAGAAACACTAGCAATCATTGACAATGGCATCAGTGACAAATCAATCATCCATCACCATATAAGTAACAATAACCTTTCACAAAACCTCCTTCATTGTTTGAATTCAACTTCTTGTTCTCTTTCAGATTTACAAACTGAACAGGGATTGCCAATCGTTTGACTCATAGCGGTGACAGTTCTTATAACAAGAGTAAAAGTTGTTGGGGATGCGAATTTGGATCAACACTGTTGAATAACAAAAGTGGAAGATTGGTAGTGTTGGTGATGGAGTTTTGAGTTTGGGAATTACTCAAAAGAGAATCCTTGTTTTGTTTTGATTTGGTTGAATATATGTTTATCCAAATCCTCAATGCCTTTGTATAAGTTTCCAAGACAAACAACTTTAGTTTGCTTCCTTAGCAGTCTGATGATTGAACCAAGCCAGGAGATTGCATAAGAAATCTACTAAATCTTTTCCGGCTTCGGTAAAGACTTTATTCGCCTATCTATCAATCAGAATCTTCAAACTAAGATGGGTGGGGGGATGGTACTCATATTGTAAAGATGACTTCTCTTTCTATTGGGGAACTATAAAAAGAGAAAGAAGAAAATCAATATATATATATATATATACAATCTCGACTGGGGATTGAATTACCGAAGGAAGCAAACAAACAGTTAAGTTTCATTGAAAATGAAGAGTTTTGGAAGAACGGAATTCCAAATGATTTCAAATTTGATGAATATTTGCTCTGATTTTTTTTTAAATCATCTTAATATATTTTTTTGGGTATTTTTATTTTAATTTTGTTGTTCTTAAAGACTTGATCGTTCCCCTTCTTTCTTACTTTCTCTTTCATTATTCATTACTGTTATTAATAACCTTTCTCTGTTTGGCTTCCGAGAAAAGTAATTGTTTTTGGAGTAATTATATTTCATTAGCGCATAGTTAAGCGCATAATTATGGACTTCATTCATTTCATTAAACTCTCTCAAAGAATTTATGTTCGTCGACTTTTGATTTTTCCCATTTCTATGTTCTATATATATATATTGATTGAGTTTTGGTATTTTCACTTGTTCTTCTGTTTTTAAACAATTCATTTTTATCTTTTAAAATATGAGTGCCACAAAGCTAAGCCTGAAGCTTCTGATTGATAGAAAGGCCGGAAAAGTCGTCTTTGCCGAATCCGGAAAGGATTTCGTCGATTTTCTTTTCAATCTCTTTTCATTGCCAGTTGGTTCAATCATCAACCTTCTCACAAATCAAAATATGGTTGGTTGCATAGGAAATGTGTATAAGAGCGTAAAGGAATTGAATGCATCATATGTACAACCAAATCAAAACAAAGATTATCTGCTTAAGCCTATTACTCCCGTTACCACCTTCACCAATGTTCCTCTCTTGTTATCTGATGATCATTCAAGTGTTTATAAATATTTCCGTTGTGGTAACAATAAAAACCATGCCTACGTTTCCCACAATCCGAATTCCGCTTGTCCATCTTGTAATATTACAATGGACTCCCCTGTCGAATTTGTTGCTACGAAGAAAACGGAGTCGAGTTCAAATGTGAATGGTGGTTTTGTGAAAGGTCTTGTTACATACATGGTAATGGAAGATTTAACCGTGATGTCGTTGTCGATGATCGCTGGTGTTTCTGAGTTAAACAAATGCGGGTTTTGATGCTCTTGAGGAAAAGAAGGTGGAGTTTGGCATTGAAGAGGTCTGTTTTTTTATTCCCAATTTGTTTGGTTTCTCCAAAATCTCATATTAATTAACCACATTTTGATGTGTTTTGTGTTTTGTAGGTTGAAACTGTTACAGGCTTCTGTACGAACAAGGGCTGCACTTATTAAGGTTTTTCTTGTAAATGAAAAGAAGGTGGAGTTTGACATGGAGGAGGTCTGTTTTTTTTTTTTTTATTTACAATTTGGTTGGTTTCTCTCAAATCTCATATTAATTAACCACTTTTTGATGTGTTTTGTGTTTGTTGCATATGAAACTGATAAAGGCTTCTTTTAAAAAATCGGCTGCTGCAATTACTCAGGTTGTTCTTGAAAATGAAAAACGCAAACAAAGCGGTTGAAGAAGTTGGAAATACTATGGTAAAATGTGTGGAAACAACTGTTTTTTAAGGCTTGAGAATGTGTTGTTTTACAATAAAGTTGAGATGATTTTGAATCCTTTTTGCTTTTTTTAGTTTTGTAGTTCTCCATGGATCAGATGAACACCTTTTGTTTACACTCTTTGAGCAATTAAATCAAATTTTATGGACTTATTTGATGGAATATGCTTAATGTTCTTGGAGATTCATATAGTTTTGTTTCAATTCCAGTGTTAGCCTTTGTTTTTTATTTTGTCTATAATATTAGATTAAAATTTATCCCAATTAAGAACTAGTTTGGAATAACTTATCTATACTACCTCTAAAAGAGGTTTAAGGAGAGAAACTTTTGAATTCATTTTTTGCTCATTTTTTATTTTATATATATATATATATATATATATATTGAATTATTGATTTTTTTTAATAAAAATGAATTTTTAGTTTGAAAATTTTCATGAAATAGAAATCCGTGTGTACACTCTAGCTTCCCCTACAGCTTCAATATATTAAATGAGGATTTAAATTCAAAGATTCATGGTGTATTATGTATTGTGTAAAAGTAATTATTTTATAGTTATCCTACTCAAGAACATTAAAGGACAAAATTCAATACATTCGAGAAAAGTGAAGAAAAAAAAATTCATAGTGCATGTATCTTTCAAAATAAATTTCCACTATAAATTTGTGTCCTGGAGATGGACATTGAGGACAAGAGGATTAAGGTGAGCTTTTCAAGTTAATGTATGGCCTCAAGTTTAGTGTATGAGTGAGGATTAACGGATTTCAAGGTATTTATCAATCATTCTCCTTCCTTTTGTGTTCCATTATTTTATGTTATGATTGTTACTATAAAATGCATGATGTTCTTATCGACGTCTTGTATTTCAACGAGTTCAGAATTCTTGTAGAAGACTAGTTTATTTTTAGACAATCTCTACATGGACAAAGTGAAGTCGCACAATGGAAATAAAAAAATAGGTTTTCATTTGGTCGAATCAAATATGAGAGAGAGGTTACGTTTTCAGACAAGTTCAACTACAAACAAAGGTCTCCAAGGTTTGGAAGAGATGAAGATGGAAAGGCTAAAAAGATTATCAACCCCAAAATCAGTGTCTGGTCTATCCCAAGGTCGAGAAATTTTTTAAGTCATATTTGAACCTCTAAATTCAATCAAATAACAAATTGGGGAGTCGAACTTGGTATAAGGATGAGAGTTAATTGGAGCTTCGATTTGGGCATGATGTGTAAGTCAATTTTTATGTTTATGCAAATTGTTAAGAGGAATTGGAAAGGTGAAGATGTTTTAATGAGTTTTGGTATTGTTGACATCAGGTGGGTAAATTGATATAAATTCATAAGTTGTTTGTTTCTTAGATTGAGAGGAATTGGAAAGGTGAAGATGTTTAAATGAGTTTTAATTATTCATTCATTGATGGAAATCGATTAGTTACTATAAAGTGCATATTGTTCTTAACATCTTTGTATTTTAACAAGTTCAGAATTCTTGCAGAACACTGATTTTTTTTAGACTCTCTACCTGGACAAGTGAAGTCACACAATAGAACTAGAAAAATATATTTTCATTTGGTCGAATCAATAAGTAAGAAGGTTGCACATAGGAGATTTTGTTATATAATTTAGTAATCTACTCTTCCATTTTTCTAGTAAAATTTGATTTTAAAGAGTGTGTGCCGAACAATGTGTCGTCTCATCTTGAATCTCTATAAGATAAAGAGACAGTTCATATCATCCCTGCTAAAACCAGCATTAATTCCTTTACAAAATAATCATTCAATAGTAAATAAGGTTTTATTTAATTTAGTTTTGTATATTTTAAATTTAAATTAGTGATAGAATTATCATATTGGAATACTAAAATACAAATAATTAGTTTTTTTTTTTTAAACGACAAAAAAATAATTTTATTCATTGTTATATGTAAGTTGTCAATAAAAAATTACATTGTTTGTTTGTATTTACGTGTGTTGAGAATTTTAATAGGCAACTATAATGAAAGTTATATATATTAAGTTATTTAACTAATTAAATTTAAAAAAAAATATCAATTCTATTATTTAATTCTTCCATTTCAAAAATAGAACTTACTATTTTATAGATTATTTAGAGATATTATAAATTTACTATTAAATGTTAATTTTTATTTATTTATTTTGAAAACCACGTGCAAGGCTTGTAAATCTTGACTAGTATAGTTTAAAAACGGTGTTAAATGCATTGTGATTTGTAAAATTATAAATTACACTCTTTTATCGATTATTGCTTTGCAAGTATTGTAAGTTTAACCTTCTATTAACTAGTAGTAAATAATGTCATGTATAAAATGTAAATAAGGCTTGTTTATAATATACTAGTCAAACGCACATGCACACACATGTTTAATTAATTTTTATGAGAAATTTCAACCTATGATATTTCTTTTAGTAATCTCGAAAAGAGCAAATGTTTTAAAATAAGTGTAGAAGGGTGGAGAATCATTTGTTTACCATGGAATCTCAGTTTGAAAAATGTTATTTACTAAATATTTCAAAACATTCGCTATTCTTGAAATTACTCATAAAAAAAGTATCATCCGAATTTCTTTAAAATTTACCTCAATTTTTTTATTTTGATTAAGATTTTAATACAATCTCTCACACTTTAATTAGTTTTGAATTATCATTAAATCTCAAATTGAAAATTAATGAAATAAATGATGTGATATGTTTTAATTGTAGACATGAATTTCAAGTCTTTAGTCATTAGCGTATCACGTAATGATTGAAAATGTCATTTTTAAAAAGTATTATTTTTTTCCACCTCTATATAATTATTTTTTGTCTTATTAAAATACAATTTTAAACGTCTAACACATTACCAAGTAGGACAATTTTTTTATTTGATATTATTTTCTCAAATAATATTAATAAGGCTGAATGATTGATTGAAATTTTAACTACTTGATCTTTCGAAAAGGTCAGTTTGGTAACTCTTCAAAACTTGAAATTAAAACTTTATGATTCACATAATATTTTCATATGATGTTGATCATCTTGTTACGGTGATTCCAACGCAACTAATGGCTCGTCGTTTTGAGTTCTGTAGCGTAAGTTATAAACGTTTTAAAGTGAGTGACAGTTTCGTAAATATTGTTACTCGGGATTTTAACCTAAGAACCTCTCCTCATTATTTTTGGATATCTTCTCCTCTATGGAAGCCTCCCCATTGGTGAGAAATCAACGGATCTTCATCTATCTCGATTGTAGGAAGACGATTCGTAGCGTAATCGAGTTTAGGTGTTGTTGGAAATTTTATTTACAATCGAAAGGTAATGTTTTTGTTCTCTTCTTTGGATCTTCACGCCACCCCCCCCCCCTTCCGGGTTTGAATTGATGTTTTTTTCCTCAATCTTGATCGATAGGTGATCGGTACGAAGTATAGTTGATACTAGGTGAAGATCTGAGGCTGTTGTTTCACTTTTTCTATCATTTTGGTAAGATTCAAACCAATTTAATTTTAAATTTTGGAATTTTAAATTAATTCATGAGTTCTTGATTTTCAAGAACTCATTTGAGAAACCAACTCCTTTGACTTCAAACAAACTAAAAACCCATCGAAATCGATCACTTCATACCTTGACCCACGACCAAACCGAGACCTAAAGGCCCCAGTTCAGCAGTGGCAAGAGGCAGCAGCATCGACAAAGAACAAACCGTTTTCGTCGTTTGTTTGTCCCGTTCGTTGAGCTGTTGAACCTCAATCCTTTTACAATATTTTGGTACTGTTTTAGCATGGATTTTAATTTCTTTAGACCATCATTTCAGGTCTGGTTTGTGGTTGAAATTAGCTTGGTTAACTTGGATTTTAGCGACATCAAGGTGAGTTAACAGTTTCATCACCAGTAGAGTTTTAGAGAAATCTAAATCTCAAACCGTAGCTTGTTTGTTCCTAAATAATTTAAATATATTATTCTGGAAATTTAGGAAGATAATTGATATTGGGAATTTCCGAAAATCACTTGGAGAATTTTATTTTTGGTTAGAACTAGTTTAGGTGTTTTTCGGTGAAAATTGAGGTTTTTAGTTTCGAATCAATTCTGATTATTTTTTATCTTATTTATGGAATATTTGGGAGTTTAAGATGACCCTTAGCCATGAGATTTGATTTGGGAAGTGTGAAAATAGAATTTTGACTATTCAGTAGTTTTTACCGTTTTTGGCATATTTGTTAATTAATTGTTAAACTGATTGGGCTGTTGTATTTTGATGTTTAATACTGATTTATTATTAACATAATTGTGTGTATGATTTTGAGAAAGTTTGAGATTGTTGGCCTGATAGGTTGTGATAACTAGTATTAAGGCTACAAGCTTAATACTAAGTTTTATTTCAGTTATGGAAGAGTCCATAACCAGTTGTTAATGAACATTGCTCATAAGATTGTATCATTAGAGGTTTTGTTAAATTAGTGTTAAGGCTACGAGCTTAACAACTAATTATATTTCAATTATGGGTGAATCCATAACCAGGTGTTAGTAACACCCGCAGACCAAAAACAAGGGTTCATATTCAAATTTCAAAGAGCTAATAAGTCTAAGGTTGTAGTTTGAAGAAATGTACCAGGAATCAAACTGCTTCTCTTATGTGTTGGAGTTCATCCCCAAAAAGAACAAGCATATTGTACAAATAATAGAAAATGTCAGATATATTTACTGTTTCTAGAGATTTTATTTTAAATCCACACAACATCATGTTTAGCTCACCATATCAGTAGTTCTGTTACACCATTACTCCAACTCTTGCAGACCAAACTTGAAATACTCTCAATTACTGAAGGAACAACACTCACGGTCTAAAAACCGATCAACCACTTCTTATCGACAATGGAAACTCGGTAATTCGATATTATCACTTAAATTAAAAACACATTGAGTTTTTAGTTTTACATCCATGGCAACAACAAGTTTCCAAATGGAACGATTTTTCTAAAATTGATTTTGTGTTTAAAAAAAAATCTATTGAAGACGGGTCTTCAAAACCCGTCTTTACCACATGGCAACTGTCTTCAGTCCAGTCAGTCAAAGACGGGTCTTCAACCCCCGACTTCTCAAAAAATGGACATTTTCCCAATTAGTTTAAACGTTGGGACATAAACTTAATTACTTTCTAAAAAAAGGCTAAGCTGCAAAAAAAAGTCATTTTATTTGGGCTTAGGTGTTAGTTAATAATAGTTTTAGGGTTTAACTATTAATATAAAAGGTTTTTAAAATAAAATTTGATATTATAATATATAAGTAGGTGGGTGTTTTATAATATTTAATAAATTTGATATAAAATTTAAAAAAACTATCTACAAATATTGATGTTTATATATGTATTAAGTGATATTTTTATATGTATAAGTGATATTATAAGGTTGCCTATGAATTTTATTATTAAAAATGTTATTTTGCGCCTAAATTTCGATATTTTGTACCACTGATGTCCACATATATGTGTATTTTATTGATATAACTACTTAGAATGATGGTTTAATGTTTAATTAAACTCTAATAAAAGTCTGATCCACAAATTCAAATTGTTTCTATAGTTATTCGTGATATCAGTGATTTTTCCAGAATATTCGTCGACATCGACATCGGCATTCGATATCTCCGTAAAATTGAGATGTCGACATCGACATCAACATTTTTAACCTTGTGTATAATACAGTCGAAGGGATGAATTTCTATATGAACTATTGATTCAAAAAGTCTGAAAAAGCTCTATTTTAATCAAGATTTTCTCTCTGATCTAATACTAATTAATGGATTTTATGAAAATGTGAACGATCAAACAAATAAGAGAAGAAGATAGATGAAAAGATAAATGGAGGGTGAAGTGTTCCAACTCCAAGACACTTTCAATCTTGGGAAGGCTGAAAGGTTGGTTTGGAAATTGGGACTCTCCTTTATTGCCACTTTTAATGAAAAAAAATGAGGGTAAAAACAATATGTAAAGATTCTCTTTTATTGTCACTTTTAATATATTAAGATTAAGATAGAGGGTAACAATAGATCTTAACTATTTGGGGAGGATGATGTACAATTGAAGCAATCTGGTATATTTTCTTGTATTAGTTAATCGTTTTGTAGTTTTATGATCCAATCTTTTTAAAATTTTAGAAACAAATGAAATCTAGAATGAATGATTACGGAGATATCAGAAGGGTGTTAATCTTGCAATTAAATTTATATTGTCTAAGGTTTTAATTGATAACATTATTGAAAGTTTACAATTTAAATTGATAATAGCCCCAAACATTGGAGTTAGATATTTGTTTTTCCCTTTTAATAACATATTCGTTTAATTTTTTTTACCACTTGCGATCCACGTATATAGTTTTATATTTATTTTAATTTATAAAATAGTATTTTTATAAATGTTTAGAAAATATCAATAAATGAGTTGATATATAAAACAGTATATACTTTATTTTGTGTATTAGTCGGACTTCGACAAGTATTATTTAACAATTTATTTATTTATTTTATAAATTAATGAAACCTAATCTATTAATAAATATAACTATATAAAATATACTCATTTTTTATTTAATAAGTTTTTAATCATCTTAATATTTTTCACAAAAAATTAAGAGATAATTACTGAAATAGCATATTTTTGCATAATAATTACTAAAAAATGTCAGAACTGTTAAAAAATTACTCAGATAACATAATCATAGTTCAATAATTTAGATGCATTTACAAATCTAGCAAATTTTTTAGTAATATTTGTGAAAATAACATATCTAGAAAATATTTGTAAATATAACAAACTTTGATCGGGTAAATTAGTGATAAATATTAAATTACATATCTTTACACTAAGTTTATCACTAATACACACATTAATCACTAATTAATATAGTAAAAATTGTTATATTTGTAAATACTTTTTAGACTTGCTTTTTTTACAAATATTGCATCAAAATCTGTTACCCAATGAAATTTCTCAATAACTTATTGAACTAAAAAAAATCATTGAAAAAATAATGAAAAATAATCAAATAGTTCGATAAATGATTGAACTTGAACTTTAAAAAGCAAAAAACAAACAAATTCATTAAAAATACCCTTGAAAGTTAACAGAGTATAGTTCAGTTATTTATTTAACTATAATTATGTTATTTGAGTAATTTTAAAAGGTTCTTACATTTTAGTAATTATATGCAGGTTTATACTATTTGAGACAAGTTCTAAAATTTTAATGATTTATATAAAAATTAAAAATATTATCTTAATATTAATATATTAAAGAGTAAAATACCATTTTGGTCTCTGAGTTTTGAACGTCGTGTCTATTTGATCCCCGCATTTTCAAATTGTGTTTAAGTGACCTTCAGTTTTAGAGGTTGTGTTTATTTGGTCCCAGCATTTTTAATTGTGTGTCCTTGAGTTTTGGGCATTTGTCTCTATTTGGCCCATAAGTTTTCAAAATTTATCATAAATAAGTTTAATTGGTCATTAATTTAACATATTCGTTAACTATTTAACAGAATGTTGACTTACGCTAACATAACATGTCTAATTGGCCATAGTACTGACATGAGATTAAATATTATTTCAAATCTTTCACTCATTCAGACCTAAGATTGGAAATAATTAATCTGATGTCAGTATTTTAACCATTTAAATATTTTATGTCAGTGTTAAGTCAACATTCTATTAAGGGGTTAACAAATTAAGAATCAATTAAATTTATTTATAATAGTCTATAGACCATCTAGATACAGATTGAGAGAGCACTTAGACACAATGTCCAAAACTAAGAGAGCACTTAAACACAAAAATTGAAAATGTGAGGACTAAATAGACACAATGACCAAAACTGGGGGATCACTTAGATGCAAATTGAAAATATGAGGACCAAATAGATACGATCTCCAAATCTCAGGGACCAAAAGTGTACTTTATCATACATTTTTTTACTTTCATTAAATTAAGGATAAAATACAAATAAGACCCCTATGGTCTTTTCAAAATACATGAACACCCCCTTTACTTCGAAAATGGCAAATCGCACCCATGTGGTTCCAATTTTTTTCAATCAGACCCCTCCCCTTCATTGTCAATAATTTTCTTTTAGCCACAACTTCTTCGTTTGAACTCCGATTTAGACGATTCAAGATGTTTTGGAATCCTCATTTTAGGCTCTACTTAAATGTCACTTCGAAACTTTGAAATCATTAATAAATAAAATATTTTATTAATATCGAAACACTAGGTATGATTGATATCGTTATTTCTTTTGGTTATTGATGATTTCAAAGTTTCGAAGCGACAATTATGTAAAGCCGGAAATAAAGATTCCAAATCATCTTGAATCATCCAAATCAGAGTTCAAACGAAGAAGTTATGGCTAAAAGAAAATTATTGACATTGAATGGGAGGGGTCTGATTGAAAAAAATTGGAATCACAGAGGTGCGATTTGCCATTTTCAAAGTACAGGGGGTGCTCATGCATTTTGAAAAGACCACAGGGGTCTTATTTGCATTTTACCCTTAAATTAATAAATTTGTTTTCATTGATTTTCTCTCTCTTGTAATTATAGAAGTGATGTTTTCTAAGTTATTTGGATCTTTCGAAATAGAATTCATTAATTTAATAATTCTTTTTTAGATTTTACTTTGATGTAGTTCATTAATTTAATGATTTTGTTTTATTAATTTATGAATCTTAAAAAAAGTTTTGTTTTATTTATTTTTTTACCCCTTTTGAAATTTATTATTAAAAATGTATCATGTTTTTAAAATACCCAAGATATTTAATGAAAACAATCATCTACTTTTTACTATCAATTAATATCAATTATTTTATATAATAATACATGATTGTAAGAATTCAACTCCTATATGTTTCATCAATTTTATTTTATTTAATGAAATAATATTTAAAAGGAAATTAAAAAAAATTATAGGTAAAATATAGTTGATAATCTTAATTTAATCTAATTAATTTTTTTTTCAATTTTTTTAATTCACTTTTAGATATTAATTAAATAAAAAAATCAAATCATATTGTACTAACCTTTTTTTTTCTACCAAACACAACAATTATATTCTCATAAATTCAAATTCATTCTAGCATATTATAAACACAAACATTTGAATCTTATTCCAACATATTTCAAACACATGCATCATATTCACATCCATCATATTCTCATACTACTCATTCTCAAATATCTATTTCTAAGACATTCGATTTTGCCGGTAAATCAAACACTCATTAAAGAGAGATTTAGATGAGAATGTAATGTCTTTCCAATGTTATTTCTAGGTTGAACGAAACATTAGAATCTATGACCAATGCTCCGTACCAAACACCCCCTTATCAATATCATATAGTTGGGCTAAATTTGCAATGCAACCGAGTTATGAAAATCAGCCATTCGAAGAGAACAACCAAAGCCCAAATGAAGGCCCAATTAGCTCATCAAGATTTAAGAAAGGGAAATCTACCTATAAGACTGTTGTGGGGGAGAGGGCTACGGTCGTGGGGGTTGTTGTGGGGGGAATTACGGTGGGGAGGGGAAGATACGGTGGTGGGGGTGCTTGGGGGGGAGGTACGGTGGCTGAGAGAAGAGGAAAGGGGGTGGGTGGCTGAGAGAAAGGGGTTTTGGGGGGGGGGGATACGGTGGGGTGGGAGGGATTTGGGGAAGAAGAAGAAAGGAGAAGAATCAGAGAAGAAAAGAGGAGAAGAAAAGGAAAGTGAGAGGAACAATTTTGTTACCAGATTTTATTTAATTTTAGCCACGAATTTGATCGCTAAATGGAAATGGAAAGTCGTGCAAATTTTCGAAGCACGTGCCATTAATTGCCCATTAGCGACGAAATGTGCCGCTGTAAAAATTGAATATTTTAATTAACCGCTTAAAATTTCAGCCGATACATTTCGCAGCTATCTTAAGTGAAATTTTAAAATACGCGCTTTTTTATTTTAGTTAGCGACGTAATACGTCTCTGTAAGGAAAAATATACATGACCATTAGAGACGAATTCTATCTCTAAAAGTTGTCAGATTAGAGGCGCAGTTCGTCTCTATTACACAGTCAAAATACGTCTCTATTATTGGGTTTGTAAATTAGCGACGAAGTTTAACGCTAAAAGTCAAACTTGTGACTTAGCGACTAAGCGATAAATTTCGTCGCTAAAATAGAGCGTCCCAAAGTTTGCATCGCTAATCCGGTTTTTTCTTATAGTGTAAGGATGAAGCTATTACATGATTAAATCAGATTTAAATTTCTTATTCTTAGTTAAATGTTGGTTAATCCTTTTCTTACTCTCCACGTTTTGCTTTTGCTTTTTCTGTTATTGTATGTCCAATCAATGACAGCCACTTGTAAGAAACTTTCCCTATTAATACATTGCTAGCTGCCTCAGTATTGGTAAACTGAGCACACTTTTCCTCTTTTTCATTTTGTTCCCTTTTTTCTGTACAAAGCATTTCAACAATCAAGCACTTTCCTTTCTCTTAGTCCTCATTCCTCTTGTAAATCAGCATTGATTCTATCTACTCTACAAGGTATTTGATCGTTTTACTTCTTTCTTACTTTCTCTATGTTCATGCGTTACTGTAATCAAAATCTTTCTCTGTTTGGCTTCCGGGAAAACTTCTTGTAAAAGAGATGATATATGTCGATCTTCACTAGTGGAAATTTATAACTTTTTTTTTCGAAATTTCTTAGCGCAATTGTTCACAAGTGGAAATTTATGCCCTATTCTGCATTAAAATTCATTCATTTTATGATTTTAATTTGTTAAAACTGGAGATTGATCGGGTTTTATTGTTAGGTTTTTTTTTTTAGGGAAATTTTACTTGATAGTAAAATTTTATGTGGTATTTATAAAGACTAGACTTTTACTATGTGAAAAACTTTTATTTTATGTTATCTTTGAAGGTTTTGAATTTACAAACATCTAATTATTTTTTTTGTTGGTTTTTCTTGAAATCTCAAATGTCGATGTCTTTGACAATCTCTTTGATTTGTATGATTTATGATTAATTAATTTTATGTCTAAATCATATTGGAAAATTGAGCAATAAAAAATAGCCATCCTGATGAAAATGGAAGCATAAAACATTGTCAAATTGCCGCAGAACAATACTTTTCTTTTACTATATTAATGAATATTAAAAGTTTATTTTAATTATGTTATTTTTTAAAATATTATACTATATATTCCACTTTGTCAATAAAATTGTGATTTAAAGATATCCAAGAATTTAAATTTTTTTAAAACACGTAATTTTTTCCCTTTCGATTGTTATGTCATTAACACAATTTTCTTGCCTCCTTGCAATTTTTTTAAAAGGTATCTTTGAACATGAATCTCTATATTAAGGCATCATTTTATTATAAAGTATTTATTATGATCAAAAAATTACAGTTGAAATAAATTATCTAGAATTTAATGATGGATAAATTTATAAAAGGGTTATTTACAAAAAAATTGTTGTAATGATTTTGGCTATTTTTCTTTGTAAATAAATTATGTGTTTAAATAATACATAAAATTACTCATTTATGTATTGAAATATTATAGTATACTCAAATTAAATACCAACATTTTTTGTTGTTGTTTTCAATGTTACTGTATTATAATTGGACAACAAAAACCAAAGAAATTCCATAAAACATATAAACTTCTTCCAAATTACAATATCTATCAATGAAAATAACTTCCAATATCAAATGCACTACCATATATACAAACAAATAACTTAACACTTACTCTTTAAGAAAAACCAAAATGGTTCACCTAAAGCTCATATAAAGCAAAATCTAGTCATCGATAATAATTTGTTGTGTGTATGCTTTAGTTCCATATTAGAACCATATAAACAATAGTAGGATCAATTGTTTTACCATGGCTCTACATTAGAATTATAATAAAGAAACTTACTTCGAAAAGCTATTTCACATCACTCTTTCCTCCAATATGGCCATTCTGCACATCCTCAACTTATCCATTCTCATTCTCACTATCACCAATTTTTCCCGACTTTTCCTTCTCATCCATTACAGTTGAAAAATAAAATAAAATTACACACAAAATAGTGAAAGAGATTTTAACTTTAAGAGAATAATTGAAAAAAAAAAACCCCCAACATAATTGAAAAAAAAAAAAAAAAAACTCCCACTAAAACTAAAGAATGTGAGACAGAAAAAGAACCTAAAAAAACTCATTATATTTAGAGAAAATAAACATAGAGAAATATCGAGATATGTTGCTTATATCTTTCACATCTCATTTCTTCTACTTCTCTCTATATTTTTTAAGAATTGTTCAACTTCAAAACATGTGGCTCATCCAAACAGAAATATTGAGATTTAAATAGAAATGAAAAACAAAACTAAAATGGAATGCCGATCGCTTTGCACAAAATTTATAAAGTCCCCATTTATTTGTATCATAATGGACACGTTCAATTATTTCTGAAAGAAATTGAACCATCACTAATATAAATGGCTTTACCTTTTTAACGGCTTCTGATGTCTTAAACCGTTATATTTATAGAAGATATATCATGAATTTAGTAATGTGATTGTTCATGCCAAATGAAAGAATGGACTCCTTAAATTCTTATTTTTATAATCATGCCCCTTTTTACTGAACGATTTTAACCATCCACACATAACTGGCCTTCTTTCTCTAGAATAAATGGAATGTTTTGGTTATCAAAATTATGTATTAGATTTTAAATATTTAGAAACAATTAGAGTGTTTGATAAAATTCACGTGCATTTCACATGTTTTCTTTCCAATATGTGAAATTTTAATATTTTATTTGATTTTTTATTTTTTATAAAATTGTTTAAAATGACTAAAACCATTTTTAATATACAAATACATATTAAAAAAAACAAAAATTACATCTTAAGTACATGATTTAAATAAAGAATTTTTAAAATTTGATTTTTTTTAAAACTATATTAGGTTTATTTAATAGTTTAATTATTCTATAGTTTACTTAATTATTTAACAACATAGTCACCTCAATTTTTTTTATTTAAATTTTACTTAAATTACCCTGTCAATAAATCTTTTTATTTAGAAGATGTCTATTTTTTTTAGTAACCTCAATGTTTTATATAGTAGATCTCTATTCTATAATTCAGTATTTATTTTTTTTCAATTAAAGGTATATGTGTTTTTTCCATTAAGATTTTTTAGTGACTTTATTAATTAAAGAAATTTTATCTAATTTAAAAAAATAGATAAAAAAGAATTAAATTTTATCTAAATGACATGTTAAGTAAGTTTAATATATGTAATGACATGATTTGTGGTTTTAGAAATTGATGAAGGGTATGATGGTCCAAAAAAGTCTCTCCCCTTAAGCCCCTTTTAATATAGGAGAGATGATATTTTTAAGAAAATACTTGTAAATGCTTAAAACTATTTGTAATTATAACAATTTTGTTAATGAATGTTTACCATTGATTACTTTTTTAAAACAACATTGATCATTACACGTTAAGTCAATGTTAATCCACTCCTTGATCAGCTCAAAAAATTTACTATATTTACCAGTATATTTTAAACTGTTCTTTAGATTTGTAAATTTTAGAAAATTTTGTTAGATTTGCTATACGTCCCCTCGCTTCTTTATATGCTTCTTTTTCTTGTTTAATCCTTCAATGAAATTTTCTTTCTGATCTTTAAACTAAAAATTGAAGTACTGGGTGAGAAAAATTTTGACTCTCTGGAAAAATATTATCTATTACTCTGTTCCTTTTTAGAGAAGGTCTTCACAGTATGAGTACCATAAAGCTCAGCCTGAAGCTTTTGATTGATAAAAAAGCTGGAAAAGTCGTGTTTGCAGAAGCCGAAAAGGATTTTGTGGATTTCCTTTTCAATCTCCTTTCTTTGCCCATTGGTTCAGTCATCAGACTCCTCACTGATCAAACTATGGTTGGCTGCATTGGAAATGTGTACAAGAGCATACAGGAATTGAATGATTCATATCTACAACCAAAACAAAACAAAAAATCTCTATTGAAACCTAGTATTCCCACTACCTCAATCACCAATGTTCCACTTTTGTTATCCGGTAGTGATTATTCTCAGCCTCAGCCTCAGCAAGTCAATCAATATTTCCGTTGTTATAACCATGCCGGTTATGTGTCCAACAATCCTCAATTGAGTTGTCCAGTTTGTAATCAAAAAATGAACACCCAAGTGCAGTTTGTTGGTTCAAAAATTACTGAGTCAAGTTCAAATGTTGGAGGAGGTTTTGTGAGAGATCTTGTTACATACATGGTGATGGATGATTTAACGGTGAAGCCGTTGTCAATGATCGCTGGTGTTGCTGTGTTAAACAAATGCAAAATCACTGGCTTTGATGCACTTGAGGAAAAGATGGTGGAGTTTGGAATGGATGAGGTAATGATCACTTGTCTTCTCAGTTTGTTTCCATTTGTCTATAATTATATAAACTAGAACTTTGTCTGGCTCCAAAGCTCGTTAGTTGGCGGATTTTGTTCTATTAGAATGTTAAAAAGCAGTTTTAAAAACTTGGTTCTTTTCTTCAAAAGAGAAAAAGTGTTACATTTGAAAATTTAAAGTTTCTTATTGAAATTGCAAGTTGCAACATTTTACAGTAAGAACTTGTGAGATGTGTACAATATAATGGTGTTTTCAAGATGTTTCTAAACCCCTTTTATGTTTTTTGTTTGCAGGGTTTGAAACTGTTGCAAGCTTCTTTGCATACAAAGGCTGCACTTACTGAGCTTTTTCTTTTAAATGAAGAACTCGACAAAGACCGTGTCGAAGTCGGAATTTCTATGGACAAATGTGAAAATCAACATCATAAGGATGTGAAGTCTTACAAAAAAAAAAAAGATAAAACTAGTAGATGTGAAAATAGAGTTACTTATGGCTTTGAATCAGACTTTGAATGAGATTGAATCCTATTGGCTCTTTTTGGTTTGTATATGTACATGGATCAGGGCTTGGATGAACCACTACTTTTGCTTAATCGTTCTTATTCTAAATTCATCTTGTTCAGTTTCAATTTAAACTTGATTTTAAGTATAGATTTAGTCTATCATCTACTAATTTAGTTTTTAATGATAGAAAAGTTCTAATTATAGATAGTCCATATATAATAAACAAAGAATGTCTTGTCATGGTAAGACAGTGAGTTGTATTTCCTATGCTAAGTAGTATGTTTGATCTTTCTCTCATATAATGTATAAAAAATACCCAACTCAATTCAAAATACTATAGTTAGTTATTAATATTTTACTAATATTATATAACATCGATGCTTTAGAACATTTAAAAAAATCATAGGAAAAATCGTACGTTTTTTACAACCTTGGAATTAGATATAATAGTTCCGTGTCTTTAATAATGATTTTAATTTTAGTTTTATGTTTTTAAAAATTAAGTTGGTGAACCAACAATTCATTTTTCACTATTAAAAAGTAGTAATTTTTTCAGTTTTCACAACTTAACGACTTTTTTAAAATAATATTGTTAATTGGACTTTGGGCAACCTAATATTCATAATTTCTAAAAATCCACTATTGTCCAAGTTTCCAAAGATCCATAATAGAGAAGTTCCAAAAAAAGAAATAGATTACATTCAAAGAAATTGATATCTAGCTTACAATAATTCAAACAAAAATAGATTCTCCATAATTTTAAATTTCCAAATATCAGTATTCAAAGCATCAATATTAAATTCTCTGAAATTCCAACAGAAAACAAAATTACAGTGCCAATATTCCTCACTAAGAATTATTTCTAATACCTTTTCCTTTTATTCTTTACAGCAGTAGGACTTGAATCTTCATTTCCTCCTGATAACAAGGGGAAAACACAACAATAGAAACTATTTAAATAGAACTTCAATAACCAAATGCTCAAATTATAATGAATTTCATTATCAGATTCATACCTGATTTAATACTGTCATATGAAAAATACTTGGAGATGGTAATAATTTTCATAGAAATCCTACATGTTAATAATAAATATTTAGTTATTTAAACATTTTAATTAAATGTAATCGTCTCCGTTACAAAAATTAGATAACTATCTTTTATAAATCAGTACAATATTTTCATTAGATTAACTTTTAATCATTTTCAAAAAATCTCGTACTAATTAAGATATTATCCCAACTTATAAACTTAGAATCTTACAATATGAGAGACTAATAACATCTAAAGAAACCGAATAAAAATTTAATGAAAATTGTTACAAATTTATCAAAAAATAAAATTAAAATTTAATTAAATGTTTGAAATCATGTGAAAAATATGGATTGTTCAATTTGATCCAAGTAACTTAAAAAAAAAAAGAAACCAATTAATTCAACCTGGTTCAAGATTATCAATTCAGTTTTCACCCTCATTAATGATTATAAAACAACATATACTATTGAGTCTCAACAGATCAACATATCACTCGTGTTTGACTCACAGGTTTGGACAGGATTATTAAACTAAGGTTTGTTAAGACTTTGTTTGGATTGTAGAAAACAGTGAATTGTTAAGTTGGATTGGTGTAAAATGTATTGAAATTGTAAGAATGGATGAATTTATTAAAGAGAATGAGTTAAAAAGCCTACCATCCTTGGTTTAACTAGAAGATAAACGTTGGTTAGGCTTGTGTAACTCAAACTTCTTACCAAAACCTGTGAGTAAAGCACCCTTGATAATGTTATATAAAATCATCCCCACATTTGTATATAGAAATTCAGATATAGAAAAATCACCATTAAGCTCATTGGTTTCAAGAAACACTTGAGTAAGAGATAAATCATTGAAAATGGCATCAGTGACAAATCGTCCATCACCATATAACTAACAACAACCTTTCACAAAACCTTCTTCATTGTTTGAATTCAACTTCTCGTTCTCTTTCGGATTTACAAACTGAATCGGGGTAGCCATTTTTTGACGACAATTAGGAACAAATGGATTGTGAATCGTTTGACACATAGCGGTGACAGTTATTATTTATAACAAGAGTAAAGTTGTTGGGGTTGCGAATTTGGATCAACATTGTTGAATAACAAAAGTGGAAGTGTTGGTGATGGAGTTTTGAGTTTGGGAAATACTCAATAGAGAGAATCCTTGTTTTGATTTGGTTGAATATACGTTGTACCCAAATCCTCAATGCTTTTGTATAAGTTTCCAAGACAACCAACTTTAGTTTGCTTTCTTAGCAGTCTGATGATTGAACCAACAAGTAAAGTAAAGCCAGGAGATTGCATAAGAAATCTCCTGCTTCGGCAAACACGACTTTATTCCCCTTTCCATCGATCAGAATCTTCAAAATAAGATGGGTGGGGATGGTACTCATATTGTAAATAGGGGTGTGCACGGTTCGGTTTTGGAGTAAACCGACAACCGAACCGTACATATCAGTTCACACAATAGAAGAACCGTTCGGTTCTATCTTTCTTCCTAAACCGATCGGTTTCGGTTTTTCGCGGTTTCAGTTTTCGCGGTTCGGTTTCGGTTCATACAACAATAAGCTAGCAAACGGGAAAAAACTTCCACCATTGACGGATCTAAGAAGGGACTGGAGGGAAAAGTCTCATTTGCCAGAGGTAAAAGTAAAAAACCACCATATAGAGTAATAGATCTAACAAATAACCACCATATCGAGCATATATGTATTTTTTTTTTAAATAAAAGAAAAAAAAACCTTCGAAAAGCATGGATCTGAATAGAAAACCACCATAGAAGTCTATATCTAATTTGAATCAAGAACCACAAAAACACATAAATATGAACAAATGAAATGGCCATTGTGGATAAAAGGGAGGAAAATGAAACTATGTACAAGTGAGAAATAGAGTTGAAGAATAAATGATGATAAAAGGAGAAGATGGAGGCAGATTTAGGGCATTTTTTTCAAGGGGTGAAGATAATATAGAAAATTATTAGTTTTTCCCAATTTTTATAAAGGAAGCGGTTCGGTTAGGTTTTTTGCGGTTTTTTATTATGTAAACCATGAACCAAACCGAAAGTGTCGGTTTTTGAAAATCATAAACCAAACAACCAATATTAAGGGAAAAAACCGGACCAAACCGGCCGGTTCGGTTCGGTCCGGTTTGGTTTAGCGGTTTTTTGGTTTATTTGCACACCCCTAATTGTAAAGATGACTTCTCTTTCTATTGGGGAACTATGAAAATTAATTAAAAGAGAAATAAAAGAAAGAAGAAAATTAATATATATATATATACAATCTCGACTGTTGAATTGAATTACCGAAGGAAGCAAACAGTCAAGTTTCATTGAAAACAAAGAGTTTTGGAAGAATGGAATTCCAAATGATTTCAAATTTGATGAATATTTGCTCTATTTTTTTTTTAATCATCTTAATCCATTTGTTTGGGTATTTTTATTTAATTTTTATATTTTAATTTTGTTGTTCTTAAAGATTTGATCGTTCCCCTTCTTTCTTACTTTCTCTTTCATTATTCATCACTGTTATTAATAACCTTTCTCTGTTTGGCTTCCTAGAAAAGCAATTGTTTTAGAGTAATTATATTCCATTATCACACAGTTATGGAGTTCATTAATTTCTTTCAACTCTCTCAAAGAATTTTTGTTCTTCGACTTTTGATTTTTCCCATTTCTATGTCTTATATATATATATATATTCATCTGTTTTATGATTTGCATAAATTTGTT
Organism: Gynostemma pentaphyllum; assembly: GCA_028015215.1. NCBI lineage: Eukaryota > Viridiplantae > Streptophyta > Magnoliopsida > Cucurbitales > Cucurbitaceae > Gynostemma > Gynostemma pentaphyllum. The sequence goes on along the minus strand of CM051352.1, from coordinate 41,059,376 downwards.
AAAAACTGATTGAGTTTTGGTATTTTCTGTTTTTAATTTAAAGAATTCATTTTTATCTTTTACGATCCAATATGAGTGCCACAAAACTAAGCCTGAAGCTTCTGATTGACAGAAAGGCTAGGAAAGTCGTCTTTGCCGAAGCCGGAAAGGATTTCGTTGATTTTCTTTTCAATCTCCTTTCATTGCCGGTTGGTTCAATCATTAAACTACTCACAAATCAAAATATGGTTGGTTGTATTGGCAATGTATATAAGAGCGTAAAGGAATTGAATGCATCATATGTACAGCCTAATCAAAACAAAGATTATCTGCTTAAGCCTATTGCTCTCACTACCACCATCACCAATGTTCCTCTCTTGTTATCTGATGATCATTCAAATGCTTATAAATATTTCCGTTGTAGTAACGATAACAATCATGCCTACGATTCCCACAATCCGAAATCCGCTTGTCCGTCTTGTAATAAAACAATGGACTCTTATGTCCAATTTGTTGCTAGGAAGAAAACGGAGTCGAGTTCAAATGCTAATGGTGGTTTTGTGAAAGGTCTTGTTACATACATGGTGATGGATGATTTAACCGTGATGCCGTCGTCGATGATCGTTGGTGTTTCTGAGTTAAACAAATGCAAAGTCAATGGCTTTGATGCTCTTGAGGAAAAGAAGGTGGAGTTTGGTATAGAGGAGGTCTGTTTTTATTTACAGTTGTGTCTGTCAATTATATGAATTAATTGATCAATATATATATATATATATATATATAACTTAGTTTTCTCCCAAATCTCATATCAATTAACCCTTTTTGATGTGTTTGTGTTTGTAGGGTTTGAAACTGTTACAAGCTTCCTTACAAACAAAGGCTGCACTTACTCAGGTTTTTCGTCTAAATGAAAACCTTAACAAATCGGTTGAAGAAGTTGGAATTATTATGGTGAAATGTGTGGAAACAACTGTTTTTTAAGGCTTGAGAATGTGTTGTTTTACAATATAGTGATGATTTTGAATCCTTTTTGCTTTTTTTAGTTTTGTAATTCTTCATGGATCAGATGAACACCTTTTGTTTACACTCTTTGAGCAATTAAATCAACTTCTCTTGACTTATTTGGTGGAATATGCTTAATGTTCTTGGTCTAGATTCATATAGTTTTGTTTCAATTCCATTGTTAGCCTTTGTTTTTTTGTCTCTAATATTAGTTTAAAATTTATCCCAATTAAGGACTAGCTAAAACGGTGTTAAATACATTGTGGTATACAAATCACTCTTTTATCAATTAGTGCTTTGTAAGTATTGCAAGTTTAACCTTCTATTAACTAGTCGTAAATAATGTCATGTATAAAATGTAAATAAGGTTTTGTTTATAATATATAGAGGGTAACAATAGATCTTAACTTTTTAGGGAAAATGATGTACAACTTAAGCAATCTGATATATTTTCTTGTATTAATTAATCGTTTTTGTAGTTTTATGATCCAATCTTTCATAAATTTTAGAAAACAAATGAAATCTAGAATGAATAATTACGGAGATGTCAAGAGTACATTAATCTTGCAATTAAATTTATATTGTTTGAGGTTATAATTGATAACATTATTGAAAGTTTACAATTTACATTGATAATAGCCCCAAACATTGGGGTTAGATATTTGTTTTTCCCTTTTACTAACTTGTTTTTTTTACCACTTGCAATGCCCGCATATAGTTTTAAATTTATTTTAATTTATAAAAAAATATTTTTACAAATGTTTTGAAAATATCAATAAATGAGTTTATATATAAAACATTATATACTTTATTTTTGTGTATTAGTCGGACTTCGATAAGTATTATTTAATAATTTATTTATTTATTTTATAAATTAATGAAACCTATCTATTAATAAATATAACTATATAAAATATACTCTTTTATGATTTAACAAGTTTTTAACCATCTTAATATTTTTTACAAAAATTTAAGCAACAATTATTGAATTAGTATATTTTTGCATATTAATTACCAAAATGTCAGAACTTTTTAAAAATTATTTATATAACATAATTATAGTTCAATTATTTATTGATTCAATAATTTTGGGGCATTTGCAAATCTAGCAAAAAAAATAGTAATATTTGTAAAAATAGCATATCTAGAAAATAATTGTAAATATAACAAATTTTGATAAGATGAATCAGTGATAAATATTAAATTATATATTTTTACACTAAGTTTATTACTGATACACACGTTAATCACTGATTAACATAGTAAAAATTGCTATATTTGCAAATACTTTTTAGAGTTGCTATATTTTACAAATATTGCATCAAAATTTGTTACCCAATGAAATTTCCAAATAATTTATTGAACCAACAAATTCATAGAAAAAATAATGAAAAATAATCAAATGGTTCGATAAATGATTGCACTTGAACTTTAAAAAGCAAAAAACAAACAAATTCATTAAAAATATCCATGAAAGTTAACAAAGTATAGTTCAATTATTTATTGAACTATAATTAAGCTATTTGAGTAATTTTAAAAGGTTCTGACATTTTAGTAATTCGTATCCAGATTTATGCTATTTGAGACAAATTCTAAAATTTTAATGATTTATATAAAAAATAAAATTTTAATCTTGATATATTAAAGAGTAAAGTACCATTTTGGTCTCTGAGTTTTGGACGTCGTATCTATTTGATCCCCGCATTTTCAATTTGTATTTAAGTGATCCCTCTGTTTTGGAGTTCGTGTCTATTTGGTCCCAACATTTTCAATTTGTGTCTAAGTAGTCCTTGAGTTTTGGACATTTGTCTCTATTTGGTCCATAAGTTTTCAAGATTTATTAGAAATAAGTTTAATTGGTCATTAATTTAACATATTCGTTAACTATTTAACAATTGACTTAACGTTGACATAACATGGTCTAATTGGCCAGAATACCGACATGAGATATTTCAAATCTTTCACCCTATTCAGACTTAAGATTAGAAATAATAATTAATCTCATGTCAGTATTTTAGCCATTTAAACATTTTATGTCAGCGTTAAGTCAACATTCTATTAAAGGGTTAATAAATTAAGAATCAATTAAATTTATTTATAATAATTCAGAGACCATTTAGACACAAATTGAGAGACCACTTAGACACAATGTCTAAAACTAAGAGACCACTTAGACACAAAATTGAAAATGTGGGGACTAAATAGACACAACGTCCAAAACTAAGGAATTACTTAGACACAAATTGAAAATATGGAGGCCAAATAGACACGACCTCCAAATCTCGGGGACCAAAAGGGTACTTTACCATACATTTTTTACTTTTATTAAATAAATAAATTTGTTTTCATTGAATTTCTCTCTCTTGTAATTATAGAACTGATGTTTTCTAAGTTGTTTGGATCTTTTGAAATAGAAATCATTAATTTAATATTTCTTTTAGATTATATTTTTTTTTTCATTGAATTTTTCTCTCTTGGGATTTTTACTTGTTTTTTTATAAGTCGGTTCGGTTCCCATTTTAACCCGTTCAGTTCGGTTCAATTTTTTAAGAATAGAAACCGGAATGGTTCGATTTTTTTACTATCCGGTTTAATTTTTTGATTTTTCGGTTTTTTCTTTCACCCCTTGTCACGACCTGACCCGAGTACCCCCTAAACACTCGAGACAACACGTGTCGATGGCAATCGAAAGCTAATGCCAACGCATACCATCTAACGTAGCTAAAATAACTAGTTAATCATCAATTTAAATTCAACTTATTTAAGAAAATTTTGGCAGAGTTCCGTTTATTTTTCGAATAAACCAACCTGTAATTATACTTTACATAGTGCTGCATAATCTATAACGGGCTCCGCCCTCAGAATTAACTCAAAATCAGTCAAAATACGTTAATTCTTAATTTACTAACATTAAGAGAAATATTTATGTGATTGTTCAACTGTAAACTTTTCCATCTACCGAGCTAGCCTCAAAAATCATAAAACCATTTACTCCTTCACGAGCCATCACCGTCACTTATAAACAGACATGTACAAACACACACAAAATGTCATACATAGGCTAGGTGTGAAGATGAAACCAAAACTTGTGGTGCAAACGACTCTCGTAGGCGTTATCCTCGAAACTCAGGAGCTACCTGGAGAGGGGGAAAACAAAACATGGAAATCATGAGCAAAAACTCAGTGAGTGGGTTCTTTTATAAACTAAAATATACTTTTGAGTTAAATATCGTAGAAAACATAACTTTTAGCCAACGTAAATATTTCTGAGTAAAACACTTTTCATACATAATAAAAACTCATAGCTAGCGAAGTTCATGTGCTAATATCATATCATAATCATATAATAGAAAACCGACAGCAAATGCATACCCACAACTGGTCATACTACACAAAAGATAAATCAAGTTATGCAGCAGAGCAACTGATTATACTGAAACTGGTCATACGCGCGCAGAGCTGCCCCCAAAGGGCTATTCACCCTAACATACGGCCCAAAGCCTATGTTGTTAGGAATGGTGTCCTAAAACTTGTAATTATTTAATTATAATAATTTATTTCGAATAAATTAAATAAATAAACATAAGTTCTTTATATTATCTAGATTGATTCAATTGACGATATTAGGAATATATGGAAATATATAAATATCAAACATTCAAATAGTAAACCCTAAGTTACTCTTATGAAATCACGACTTAGTATGTGAGTCATACAAGAGGATTAAAGTCGAGATGAGTAACTTAAAAGTGTCTACGATAAATGGATAACGCTTGGGAACCTTATCCTGGTAATCTCGTTGATAGCTTCGCATTTTGTTTATAGACAAATGATCTAATCCTGATCATTCATGTGGGAGACATGAAATGGAAGTATCATATACAATGTTGATTGTATAAGACAGGACCATGATGTTCGATCAAATTTCTCCTTAGTACCGTTTACGAAATGATCGAATATCAAACTAAGTTTATCAACCAGTGATAGATCTCAATCCTGAGTGAAATGCGGACTCTATTTGTGGAGTTATATTCTTTGATTCACATAGTTGAGAGCGATCTGTAAGAACGCCCAATACACTCTGTTTTGGGAACATGACTAGATAAGTAGTCGGGAACTCATTTTCACGAGATGGAATTCATAACTTTCCTATAAATTAACCAGTATCGGTGCGATACTCCGAACATTTTAGGAACTTTAGGAAACTCCCTTGATGTACTCGATTCGAGACATGAACAAGTGGCGCCACGACTTCTATTGATCACGAAGTACCTTATCTCTAGTTCGACTAAAGATAAAGTTCATTGGAGAATCAGCGGGAACACAAGAATAAAGCGGTAATTACAGGGGCAAAACGGTAAATTTATCCTTTGTAATTATGAGGGTTCCACGTGAATGATAATATCACGGATATAAATAAAGATAAACTAAATGGACATAACTCATCTATAGTGAGGGGAGTTCAGCTATGAATCTATAGTGGAATTATTCATAGTTAGATAATAAGTAATTAACTGATTATGAGTTAATCAATTAATTGACTAATTATTAAGCCCATGATCTATAGGTCCATCGGGTCCCTATGCTAGCCCAAATATCGTAGTCGCGAAATCAAGTAGAAGAAATGGAAATTTTAAGTAAAGTGAATTATTTAAATAGGCAATATTAATTGTTTAAATATTGAGTATATTTAAACGGTAATTAATATAAACATTATTAATTGTTTAAATAATGAGTTTATTTAAACAGGAAATTAATAATGAAATATTATTAATTAGATATTATTAATTATTTAAATATTGAGTATATTTAAATGGTAATTAATAATTTGAAATTAATTGACAATTATTAATTGTTTAAATAATTAATTTTATTTGAACGGAAATTAATAATTGAAATTAATTAATTAATAATAAAATATTGTTAATAAAATTATTAATTAAATAATGAGTTTATTTAATGGAAATTAATAATTATAATATTTATTATTAATTATTTAAATAATGAAAATTATTTAAATGGAAATTAATAATTAAATATAAATTTGATAATATTTAGTCGGGAGAAAATATTAATTGTTTAAATAAAATATTTTATTTAAATGGTAATTAATAAATAAATTAATTAAGTTGGACTTATTAATTTAAGAGAGAATTTCTGGCCCAATTGGATTAATGAACCCAATTGAAATTAGCCCAAAATAATTAATTAAATAAATTAGAATTATTTATTAATTATTAATGCTAAAATCGGTTATACATGATTATTTTGGAGAGATAATTGTTTGAATTATATCCTAAAATAATTACATAGATTTATTTACTCAAGATAAATAAAAATAAAGAAAATAAAATAATCTCCTATTTATCTATGGCATTTTCGAAATTGCAAGATAAAGGAAAGAGATAATTTTTTTTTTTCTTTTTATATTTATCTCTATAGATTAATCCTAATGTGATTAGGATTCCTATTTTTCTATAAATAGGAGGGTTGGGTCATTCATAAATCACACAATTAAATTCCTTAGAAATTCGGAATTCTCTCTTCTTCCCTTCTTCCCCCTTGGCCGAAATTCCCTATTCAAAATTGGGAAGAAAATATTTTTCTTCTTCCCAATTTCTTCTAAAGTTCGATCCCACAATCGGATTTCGTTTGATCGATCGGGATATAGCGTAGAAGATTCGGTGTTGCTGAGGATTTGATGCTGTAAAGAAACCTCCAACCGATTCTCCATTAATCAGTCAATGTAAGTTCCGGTTTTAATTTTCGAAAATATAAGCATGAATCTACATGTTTTTTCACAAATTGCATGATATTAATAGATCCTTAATTAAATGTTAATTAGTTTACTAAATCAAATTCCGTTAGTTTAGTAAATCATCCCTTCAATTGGTATCAGAGCTATTTTTAATTATCATGCAAAATTGTGAGTTTTCGAAAATTTTGGTGGGTTGCATAAAAATCGTTTTATGTATGTTTATATAAATTGTGCTATATAAATTGTGGAGGTTTGCTAATTGACTGTTTAGGTATTCTTGAGGCACTTAGGATTTTAAATTTTAGTAGAAAATTTGTAAACCCTAATTTTAGGGTATAGGAAAAGGTTGTAATTTTCCCATACCAAAGAGGAGCAAAATCGGCTACACCAAGGGAGGAAGAGAAGAAAATTTTTCTCCACCATTCCATGAGGTCCACGCCCAAAGAGGAGATAAAGAAAAGATAAGGTAAGATATGGTAAGATATTTTAACATAATTATCTTGTTATCTCAATTTAAAAATTTAAATATTTAAGATAAGGATAAAATCCTTTTAAAGATTATATCCCTATCTTAAATTATGAATTTAGAAATTGATATAAGATTACATGGAAAATATTTTCTTTATTTTTTCCATATAATTAAAAGATAATTATTTTAAAACAAGTATTTATGGAAATATTAAGGAGATAATATTTACCCCATAAATACCCATGCCCACGCCTACACCATGGAGGAGAGAGAAAGTTAAAGCCTCAAATTCTACAATGGAAGATTTAAATTAAGTTGTAATTTAATTTTTCGTTATAGAAATAGTGCCAAGAATACCAGGTCAATTTAGCTATTTATTATTTAAATTGTTTATATGTATGATATAATTGTTTTAAATAATATTCATGCATAAGAGTATGTCATGTAGAAAATCCCACCATAGGTTGTATGATTTTAATTAATTGTACATACATGCATCATGATATAATATGTGTTATTATATGCTAATGTATGTGAAGCATGCTATAATTTTATTTTATAAATGTTATTATCGAAAATTATATTCTAATTGTTTTAGAATTAAAAGCATGCTTATTTAGTTAAAATTCAAAAGTTAAATCTAGTTTAAAAATTGAATAGAAACTAAATGAATTATTTGTAATATGGAATTATTGTTTAAACAATTGGGCCAAAATCCATATAAGATAAACAAATAGAAACTTTTAATTAAGGGTTAATTAAAAATTAATAATTGAGATTAATTAAATTGAACGGACTCTCGGCGAGAAAGCTCGCCCAGGCGATGAGGTTTCATAAAGTTCCCCAACACCGGAGCGCCTCTAACCTGGGAGCGATCTGGGAGAAAAGTTCAAATTAATAAATCAAAATTATTAAGACGACTCATAATGTGATTAGTTTTAATTAGGAAAACTTGAACAATCACATTTATAAAATTAATCTAACCAATTTAAGAGTTAAAGTTGATTAGGTTAATTAAAACTTGGGATTAATGAGTTAGCCTAAATTAGTCTAAGTTATGAAACCCTAACTCAAAATATTAAGTGGGAGAAGGAAACATGTCAATGTATCCTATGGTCTCCACTAATGGGCTCGAAATGTGAGATTTATACATGGCCTCGTAACATCTGCTGCGGTGTTCATTCCCATAGGAAGGTTTATTGTATAAATCAATATCAAGTTGGGTCTCCCGAAAGGGATAAAGAATTTTAAATGAGATTGATTGAAAACTGAATCTACACTTCGTAGACACTCTTCAATTTTATTTAAAAGACTAAATTAGTGGGTCACACTTAAAAGAAATTTGATAAATTTTGTTATCAAAACTCTTGATCAAACACACCGGTATACAATGACATAGGAATATGAGTTATTCTGGAGTTGTCAATTGTTCGAGTGGCATCTCGTTTTAATGATGGTAACTGACCTATCATTCGACGGCACTTCACTGGTATCATTAAAATATCATGACATAGTAACATGTTTTAGGGCTTTTCTGTTCATTAATATGTTCGCATTCATGCATCATATTTAATTTTATGTCGAAACTTTGTGTATTTGAATGTTGAATGCATATTAGATTATTAAGATAAAGTTTATTTAAATTTCAGTAATATAGCATCTGTTTTAGTCACCATACTTGGAAAGAACAAACTGAAAGATGAGAACTATGAAATGAATAATTTTAGTAAAGTAGTTTACTTAAATAAATAGACAATATTAATTATTTAAATAATGAGTTTATTTAAATGGAAATTAATATCATTGTTATTAATTATTTAAATAATGTGTTTATTTAAATGGTAATTAATAATAAAATATTATTAATAAATAATTATTAATTATTTAGGTAATGTGTTTACCTAAATGGAAATTAATATTTAAACATTTATTATTAATTTTAAATAATAGCGATTATTTAAAAGGATAATAGCAAATAACATATTTATTATTAATTCAAATAATTTCGATTATTTAAATAGTAAATAATAAATATTTATTAATAATAAAATACAAAATCGGAATATGATACTTTATTTGAAAAATTGATTTATTTAAATAAATATCAAGAGTTAATAAATAAGATTTATTAATAAGGAAGAATCTATAATTGAATTAATGAATTCAATGGATTTTGGTTCAAATTATTTGAATAATTTATATACCAAAATCGACACATATATGATATTTTAGGAAATAATTGTTGAATTATTTTGTCTAAAATAAATATATAAAAGAATGTCTAACCAAAGACAAATTAAACAAAGAAAAAAAATTAGTTTTTCTTATTGTTGAATTATTGATTTTATGCAATTTTATTTCTTATTTATCTTACGTGCCGATTTTATGCACATAAAATCGGCACGTAAGATAAATAAGAAATAAAATTTGATTTTATTATTAGAATTTATCTTGTATTTATTTTGATAGTATTTCCTAATTCGATTGGAAAACTGTTTTGCGTATAAATACAAACGTCTTGATTGTTCATTCAAAAGCTTCTAATTTCAATTTTCGAAATTGAAAACTCTTCTTCTTCCTATTCTCCTCGTAACCGATTTTACAATAATCTACAAGGGAAGAAAATATTCCTCTTCCCAAAACCATAGTTTTCTAGTTTAGTTTAATGATCAATTTGTTTTTATTTTGAATTAAGTAATAACTATTGGTTCTCATTTCGTATGAACCAAGTTTGGGAATATTTTAAATAAGAGTTATTTAGGTAGATATTCCTTTACAATTATATTACAAAGTTCCAAAGTGTGATTGGATGGTTATTCAAAATACTTAGTATAAAACAAATAAATTCCAAATCCAAATTCTAAACTCCGGAATATCTAAATGAGTTATAAAGGTTTAAAAATGTTTAAAAACTTAAGTCTAAAATTACTTAAATAAGTTAGAGGGATTAATCTCTTAAAGATGGTTCTCAAGGAATTTGAGATGATAACCATATTAATCCACGAACTTATGGGATAAGTAAAATCGAATATCTTTTGATTTATCAAAGATAACTAGACTTAAACATCACTAAAGTTGGACATTTAAATATTAGAACTTAAGTGATAAGTAAACATTAAATCGATTTCTTATATTCCAAACATTCAGTTATTTAAAAGGATGTTTTAAAGGTACTAACTGATATGGAATAAACAAAATAGAAATTGAAAAGTAATAATTAGTGGATAATTGAATTCACAAATTATCAAAGAAAAGTTGATAAATCGGTGATCCTGAAAAAGTTTAAACCATACTTAAGATATAAAAGAATTACAATGATTTTATTTCACAATAAAAACAAGTAGTTATTTAAAAGTTTAAATTGAAAAACTACTTGTAGAACTTTATTTGAGTGGGAGCGTCATAGAACGAACCAAATGGACTTTTAGAAGTCCAAGTGAAACTCATTGACTTCAAAATCAATGAATAAAGTTCAAAAATAAGTGAAATAAAACCGACACGAATTTTCAATACTTGAGTTGAAAAAGGTCACTTATACTATACATTATTTTTGAAATAATAAGTATAAAATTGTAATCATTAAACAAATGAAAGTAATGGAGAATTACTTTGTAGTGGGAGCTTAAGAATTTCGAGAATCCTAGAACCAATGTGACTAAAATAAAATTTACAAATAGTATGTTAGTGCACATAGATAAAATGAGAGATTTTATGAGTTGCACGGGCTCAAATTCGAACATGAATTTACTTCCATGTAAGAATTCGACAAAAGACCTGTGCGAATTAAACATCAAATGAGTTAAGTATAAGTAAAATAAGTTTTTACTAACTAAACTCTAGATTCGCGTGATTACTAAGTTGTTAGTAAATGAAAGGTGGTTGAACATGATGGTTTCAAATCAATAGTTAATAGAGTTTATTTTATGGCGATAAAATATGGAATCTATTACACTTAATGAAACTAACATCAGACAAAAGAAATACATACTAAACAGATGAAAACGTTACTGATAAAGTATTAAAATGACTACCATGGCTAAGTAGTTGATAGTCATCCAGTTTGACTGGAATTACAAGTCAAATCTCCAAAGATCTAGGACAAGTGGGAGATTGTTAGGAATGGTGTCCTAAAACTTGTAATTATTTAATTATAATAATTTATTTCGAATAAATTAAATAAATAAACATAAGTTCTTTATATTATCTAGATTGATTCAATTGACGATATTAGGAATATATGGAAATATATAAATATCAAACATTCAAATAGTAAACCCTAAGTTACTCTTATGAAATCACGACTTAGTATGTGAGTCATACAAGAGGATTAAAGTCGAGATGAGTAACTTAAAAGTGTCTACCGATGAAATGGATAACGCTTGGGAACCTTATCCTGGTAATATTGTTGATAGCTTCGCATTTTGTTTATAGACAAATGATCTAATCCTGATCATTCATGTGGGAGACATGAAATGGAAGTATCATATACAATGTTGATTGTATAAGACAGGACCACGATGTTCGATCAAATTTCTCCTTAGTACCGTTTACGAAATGATCGAATATCAAACTAAGTTTATCAACCAGTGATAGATCTCAATCCTGAGTGAAATGCGGACTCCTATTTGTAGAGTTATGTTCTTTGATTCACATAGTTAGAGAGCGTCTGTAAGAACGCCCAATACACTGTTTTGGGAACATGACTAGATAAGTAGCCAGGAACTCATTTTCACGAGATGGAATTCATAACTTTTCTATAAATTAACCGGTATCGGTGCGATACCTGAACATTTTAGGAACTTTAGAAAACTCCTTGATGTCTCGATTCGAGACATGAACAAGTGGCGCCACGACTTCTATTGATCACGAAGTACCTTATCTCTAGTTCGACTAAAGATAAAGTTCATTGGAGAATCGGCGGGAACACAAGGATAAAGCGGTAATTACAGGGGCAAAACGGTAAATTTATCCCTTGTAATTATGAGGGTTCCACGTGAAGGATAATATCACAGGATATAAATAAAGATAAACTAAATGGACATAACTCATCTATAGTGAGGGGAGTTCAGCTATGAATCTATAGTGGAATTATTCATAGTTAGATAATAAGTAATTAACTGATTATGAGTTAATCAATTAATTGACTAATTATTAAGCCCATGATCTATAGGTCCATCGGGTCCCTATGCTAGCCCAAATATCGTAGTCGCGAAATCAAGTAGAAGAAATGGAAATTTTAAGTAAAGTGAATTATTTAAATAGGCAATATTAATTGTTTAAATATTGAGTATATTTAAACGGTAATTAATATAAACATTATTAATTGTTTAAATAATGAGTTTATTTAAACAGAAATTAATAATGAAATATTATTAATTAGATATTATTAATTATTTAAATATTGAGTATATTTAAATGGTAATTAATAATTTGAAATTAATTGACAATTATTAATTGTTTAAATAATTAATTTTATTTGAACGGAAATTAATAATTGAAATTAATTAATTAATAATAAAATATTGTCAATAAAATTATTAATTAAATAATGAGTTTATTTAATGGAAATTAATAATTATAATATTTATTATTAATTATTTAAATAATGAAAATTATTTAAATGGAAATTAATAATTAAATATAAATTTGATAATATTTAGTCGGGAGAAAATATTAATTGTTTAAATAAAATATTTTATTTAAATGGTAATTAATAAATAAATTAATTAAGTTGGACTTATTAATTTAAGAGAGAATTTCCTGCCCAATTGGATTAATGAACCCAATTGAAATTAGCCCAAAATAATTAATTAAATAAATTAGAATTATTTATTAATTATTAATGCTAAAATCGGCTATACATGATTATTTTGGAGAGATAATTGTTTGAATTATATCCGAAAATAATTACATAGATTTATTTACCCAAGATAAATAAAAATAAAGAAAATAAAATAATCTCCTATTTATCTATGGCATTTTCGAAATTGCAAGATAAAGGAAAGAGATAATTTTTTTTTCTTTTTGTATTTATCTCTATAGATTAATCCTAATGTGATTAGGATTCCTATTTTTCTATAAATAGGAGGGTTGGGTCATTCATAAATCACACAATTAAATTCCTTAGAAATTCGGAATTCTCTCTTCTTCCCTTCTTCCCCCTTGGCCGAAATTCCCTATTCAAAATTGGGAAGAAAATATTTTTCTTCTTCCCAATTTCTTCTAAAGTTCGATCCCACAATCGGATTTCGTTTGATCGATCGGGATATAGCGTAGAAGATTCGGTGTTGCTGAGGATTTGATGCTGTAAAAAAACCTCCAACCGATTCTCCATTAATCAGTCAATGTAAGTTCCGGTTTTAATTTTCGAAAATATAAGCATGAATCTACATGTTTTTTCACAAATTGCATGATATTAATAGATCCTTAATTAAATGTTAATTAGTTTACTAAATCAAATTCCGCTAGTTTAGTAAATCATCCCTTCATATGTGTATGCTAAAGTGGGTCCCAAAGACCTGCTGAAAGCTAAGCTAGCGGGTACGACATTTAGTGGTTTGAAAATAGCTTACGAAATTTGTTATATACTTGCAAACTATAATAAATCCATGGAAACTAATACTTTTTCCATATTAACATATTATCCAATTTCAAAAGAATATTCATAAGTAATAGTAAAAACAGATAAACATAGTTTGTAAATCATTAAAACATATGTATAATAGGATAATCATAATATATAGGCTAACTTGAAATTTAGAAGCAAATAATTATGGATAATTCGAAAATAATATTTTAACCACTCACAAAAACTATCCCGCTTACGATCCCGGATTATAAGCGGTGCCAATCTCCGTATCACCTGAAATATATATTGAATAAAATACCCATTAATAATCTCTTAGTATTTTTATATATAGAAAAACATATTGAAAACACATAAATTGACGGTTAATATCCCAATGGCTAGAGTTTCACTTTTCCTTCAATGGCTACACTTTCAATACACTTTTCAAGCCAAATACTTTCATTCTTGTTGCTCATCCTCTACCAACACATAATCCTCTTTCTAATTCATACAATTTTTCCATCACAACTTCATCATCAAAATATGGAAAAATTCCATTTCTCCACCATTCTTAATAAATCTTAAATACCACCATCTCAAATTAACCCATATATAGCACTTAAAATTCATAAATAACAAAACTCATAAAACCCATAAACCAACTTTGAAGCTTAGCAAAATCTAACAAAATCCATCAAATAGAAGAGTTGGGTTGGAGAAATCACTTACCAACAAGTAATTACCCTCAAATTGACCACCAATTGTTGAAGCCTTCAAGAATTTCAAGCCAAAATTTCTTCCTTTCCTATTCTCTTTTTCTCTCCTTTTCTTCTTCTTCTTTTCTTTCTTTTCTGTTTCCTTCCTACAGGTGGCTGATGAAAAAGTGGAGTTTTAATTTGTTTTTTTTATATCCAAATACTTGCTATGTGTCAAGCCAATGACCAATTTCTCTTTTTTTAAAAAAACTTATCCTCTCATCTTTCAACCACCACCTCTCATTATTATATATATTTTTTTTTTCTTAAAAAATAATAAGAGTTTACACCCCTACTATAAACACATACATCATATTCTCAGACATTTAAATCTCATTCTAAGACATTCCAAACACATGCATCATATTCACATCCATCATATTCTCATACTACTTATTCTCAAATATCTATTTCTCAGGTATTCAATTCTGATGTCGGCATATCAAATACTCACTAAAGGGAGATTTATATGAGAATTGAATGTCTTTGCGATGTTATTTCTAGGTTTAACAAAATATTAGAATCCATGGCCAATGCTCCATACCAAAACACCCCCTTATTAATATCAGATAGTTGGGCTAAATTTGCAATTGAACCGAGTTATGAAAAGCAGCCACTCGAAGAGAACAACCAAAGCCCAAATGATGGCCCAATTAGCTCATCAAGATTGAAGGAAGGGAAATCTACATATAAGACTGTTTCCATCTTCATCCTTTTGGCAAAACCCTAATCCCGGCCGCACCTTCTTGTCTTGGTAAGCAACTTCCGCTTTCTTCATAACCAGCTGATTTTTGCCCTTTTTCTCCCTTCACAATCTTCATTTTTTATATTTTACATTTTTCAGGTGTGATATTTTTATACAGGGTTTTCAGCAATGGCTCCTAAAGGTATAAATGCCCCCCCTTTTCTTTTTCTTTATTTGAATAATTAGGGTTTTTTTTGGATAATCATACTTACTGCTTAGAAAAGATAGAATATATTTCTTTGTTCACTATATGATTGATGTGTGGGATTCAAATATAATTGAGAAAAATCCAACATTTTTGAATTTCCAAGTTGAAATCAAGTCTGAAAAATTGTAATGTAGTGTAGAATGTCATATTTTCTGAGATGGGTTGATGATTTTTTTTTTTTTAATATAATGATTGAATCTGATCTTAACTATCTGCCCTGTAAATTTGGTATTTCCTGGTTATTGAGATTCTTTTCACGTTTGCAATGAAGTGTTTTTCAGTTAAAGAAATGAAATTTAAATATACTTAATTGATTAATATCTTGATAAATAGAATTTGTCTATCTTTCTTAGATTGATGTGTTTGTGTTATTTTATTTTTTATTTTCTGTTTTTGTAGCTGACATTTCAAAGAAGGCTGATCCCAAAGCTCAAGCCTTGAAGACTGCTAAGGCAGTGAAATCAGGTCCAACTTTCAAGAAGAAAGCTAAGAAGATTAGAACGTCAGTCACATTTCATCGGCCGAAGACATTGAAGAAGGATAGGAATCCCAAGTATCCTAGGATTAGTGCAACTCCTAGGAACAAGTTGGACCATTATCAAATTCTTAAATATCCATTGACCACTGAGTCTGCTATGAAGAAGATCGAGGATAACAACACCCTTGTTTTTATTGTTGACATTCGTGCCGACAAGAAGAAGATTAAAGATGCTGTTAAGAAGATGTATGATATTCAGACCAAGAAAGTTAACACCTTAATCAGGTATGCTTTCAGATATTTTGATGAATTGGAATTTAGAAGCTAGGTTTGCCGTATTAACATTTAAAGTTGGAATGCTATAGATGAAATGCAGTTCAGATAAATTTTTCTAGCTGAATTCTGCTGATAGAAATACCTCAGCTATAATCATGTGGCTGTTTTGGTTTAATATTGTACCTATTATTTTACTCTACTGTCTATTTATTATCAAAACTTGGGTTGATTGAATTGATTACACATGAATTCTGTGTCGTGATGATGACCGATCCCTTATGAATGTTTCTACTTTTGGTATGCAGGCCTGATGGTACCAAGAAAGCATATGTTAGATTAACCCCAGATTATGATGCCTTAGATGTGGCAAACAAGATTGGAATAATCTAAACTACACAGCTTGGAGCTTTTATTTCTTCTTAGGCGAGTACTTCAATTTCATGTGACAGTTTTGTTCAGATTTTTGAGTGAATCTTGTTAGAATCCAAATGTTATTTATCTTTTTTTTTTCATAATATGTATTGGTAATCATTATTATTAGCTTGCTGCAAACATCTTTGTCATCACTTAACTTTGTTATGGGAATCACAATAGCTTTTTACATTCTAAAATAATGTAGGCAACCAACTGTTGCCCGCCTGCCTCTGCTGCATGAGATTGTGCTTAACATTAGATATCAATTAAAAAATGCTCAACATTAGATGACTAGTGACATTTAAAGTAAACTGGCATCCCTATCTGATGTGTTGAAACTCTTGGCTTCTATCTTGAAGCATTATTAACGCAATTTTACATGTAACCCGTTCTAGTTATGGTTTCATATGTTAAAACCGTCTTGGTTCTTGCTGACTAATCTTGTTTAGCTCATATCTGAAATCTTGTGGTATCATGTTCATCTGTGCACTTATTAAATACGTTTCTATTGAACGTTTTTAAGTTGACTTGAAATGTGTTAAAAACAAGCTAAAATAGTGGGCATGACATGACATATATTTAAATGAGTATTTATGAATGTTCAGAAATTAAATTAGAATGAAAGTAGTGAATGTTAAGAGGTATTATACTGATTTTTTATTTTTAGCGAAGAGGTATTATACTTGAAACATAGAAACTTGTATATTTGTTTGAAAATGAATATAATTTGATTGGAGCTTTCTGGTAGGTAAAACCAATGCAAGTCTGAATAAAAATACGATTTGTATCTTATAGAATCATATCAAATGGATATTGAATTCTTCTCTCTCTTACTTTCTATTAGAAGGAAAGTATTTTTGAAATATCAATTCCCATTCTTTTAGCCCCTTTCAGAGGCTGATATCAGTAAATTCCAGCAGTGCGAGCAAGTTTAGTGGCCCATTAACATTACCATGTTTATTTATCCAAACAAAATATAAAGAAACACTCAACTTTCTTAAATGGGGTCTTAGCTTTTTAGATTGGTTTGGGAATTAGATTAGATATAAGTGTAATGATGCTAAGAACATCTTCTAAAGCCTTGCTATTCTTGGAAAGTGACGATGGGTCTTTTTAGCATTTGGTGATATTGCGTGTAGAGGAATGACGATAAACAATGAAAGAAAAACCAAGAATGATTACAAAGCGAGATTGAAGTTGGCCATTTTTTTAGGGACACACTCCTAATTTTTATCAATTTTTTAAATCTCTCTTTTACTCTTTTTAAAACTTGTTGTCAAAGCTGTCGGCTGGAATGTTTGGCTAGAACACAATCTTCTTCATACAGAAAAAGTTGGTGTTTTTTTTTAATAGCTTTCCTTTTGATTTTTGTAGTGTTTGTTTTGTTTATTTTCTTTGGTTCTTATAATTCCCATCTCTAAGTTGTTTTTACATCTTATATTGTTACTCATTCCTTCTCTGTTTTTGTTTTTTGTTTTTTTACAATTGTTCCTCCTGCTTATTATTATTATTATTTTTTTAACTAATATAGCATTCAATAATAATAATACACATCAGCTCTTATTTTCTTCTAAACTAGAAAATAAAATATTTTCCAAATAATGAAATTACTTTATTGTGAGAACATGGTTGTAAAGAGAAGTTTTGATTAATTGTCATTCATAACGATTTCTGTATCTAGCCTGAATTCTTGAAATTCAGCTTTTGCAGTTCAATTTCAAGAAGTAAAAGAACCTATTTCAAAATCTATCTAAAACTTTTACAATTCTTTACTCAATAAACTCCTTTGAAGGTAATGTTAGATGTTTTCTTGTCCATTAATTTTTTTTCACTTATACGTCAACTTGAGCATAATTCAATTGGTTGGACTTTAGTGCTCCCTCCATAAGATTGAAGGTTCGAGCCTCTTCTCGGACCCCTTCCCCTATTTGATGTAATGTCTAAAAAACTTTTTTTTTTTTTTCACATTTACATTAGTGAATAGCATATGCTAAGTAAATTATAACTTCATTTTATCAGAAATTTAAACAAAAATTAACAAAAAAAAAAAGAAGAATAAGAAGAAGATAGAAATGCAAAAATGTAGATAATTTTTTCATAACAGCTTTTGAAAGAGAGAAACTGAAATTCATGAAAATACAAGTTTGAAACTACAAACCTGAAAAACAAGTCCCAAGGAAACAATCCTTTCATAAAGATGAAGATGAACATAAACTAAAACATTGGTCAAGTGTCTATATGATAATATTTAGGTAAAGCTCTTTGATGGGCTCGAACCTTCAACCTTACAGATGGGCGCATAGATGTCTATTCGTTTGAGTGATCACGTTGGCTTGGTATATTCTCTTAAGTCCTTTCTTTACTCTGATCTTTTTTAAACCAATTTTCATCTGACTCTTCAACGCTGAGTTCTTCTGTCCCTAGGTCTTGCAAATACCTTGCCAATGATATTTCATCCTCCTCACTCTTTATTCCCTTCAATATCACAACTTTGAGATGCCCAAACTGAATATCCCCATTGATTTTCTTTGGGAATGTATCTGATCTCAAAATGCAGTAGCTTTCTGGGTCAAACTGCACATAATTATCAGATTTTATTCAAAATTCAAAATGGTTACTTGGTTAAATTTAAAAATTTCCCGGGAACTTCGAACTAAATACCGTAACGAATAGGCGCTCTAATGCAGGACACAGTTTGAGGAAGGCAATCAATGCATTGACATTGTAGTTTGAATCATCAATCCACCGTAGTTCTTTCAAGTTATAAAATTGGAAGTTCCAAGAAAGAGAAGGAAAGATCAAAGCCTGCTACGAAAACATCTACAATCAAATAACTCTAAATAATCACAGCAAAATCAATTGATAATAAGAGTATTAACCGATAGTTCTTATAAATATTGTTACGTCCACTCATCTTTTTATGAGATCGTTAATAATAACGAGCATAACAAAGATACCAAGAATATTGAAAGTGAAAAGGATTACAAGCACATACCTCAAAAGTCCATTTACATAGAGTGAGTATTGTAACATTCTTTACTGTCAAGAGAAATGGATCAAATTCATTACTCTTATAAGTGTATCCAGGCCCTTGTCTGCAGTCAAGCATAACATCTTTCAGGTTAAAGTGATATTCGGGCTGAATCAAAGGAAGTAGCCCTCGGAATCGAAAGTATCGGAGTTTCGAACATCTAATATGAAGAGACTTTAACTCAAGACAATCCAAGATAGTTAAACTTTGAAGCTTTGAACCAGAAGTGATGGTAAAGGATTGTAAACCATTGCATTTAATGATTTTCAAGTCTTCAAGATATTGAATATTTGAAACAAGGGATGAAACCGCCTCGTAAGTAAGACAAGTAACTGATTTAAGACACAAAGTTTTGACAAAGAAAGTTGAAAAAGATGGAAGGTTCAGATTCCAGCCAAACTTGACTGGAAAACCTTGATTTTCAGAAGAGAAATCTAAGTGAAGTTTATCACTGGCCGCAACAGAAACCAAGAGAAATCTGCCACTATCAAACTGATATTGAAGCCTTCTTGGATGCTTCAATAAATTAAACTCATTGAAGTGATGAAGAAATCCAAAAACTGAACCTGCAATATCTTCAAGGGCTCCATTTGTTACTAAAACCTCCTTCCAAAGCATCCTCCATCTTGTTGAAAGGAAGCTAGTTTGTAGAACTGATTCTAATGGTAAAAAAGATGTGATTTTGAAAAGAATCTCATCCGGCAAATTGCTAATCAAATCATTCCCATTTGGCTCCATCAAATCCTTTTTCTCAAGTTTGATATTGCTTTTCTTGAAACTTTTCAATTACTAATACTCTGCTGCTTATAAAACATTTTTTTTATATCCGTGAGTGTCAGCAGCTCAACTAACTTCACCGGATAACTACATAACCAGTCAAATACTTAGGATTATAAAACTGGTAGGATAATATTCTAGATTGGGTTGGTCACACATGAATATAGTCAAGATAGTTCTCATATGAGTTGGGTTTGGAATTTCTGCCTCTTTCTTCTCTCCTATTTAATAGTTCCTTTGTCTTATGTTAATATTTCGCTTCAGGTTCTTCATTCAATCTTTTCAACAACAAAAAAATAAATAAATTGGTCACCCTTTTGACCTTTGACTATTTCCCATCGATTTGTACGTTTTTATGTCAAAGTATAGGAACACAACGTAGCCTACTTTTGTGTTCAAAACCCAAAATCCAAAATACAAAATCCAACCCTTTTTTTTCATATAGTTTTTATTTCATTCACACTCACGTGTGTAGAGGATGGAAGATTAAGATAGGTGTCAAGTTTTTCTGAAGTATAGTAGTATTCAGCATAAAAAATTTAACTACTCTCCGAAGAATATTCAACATCTCCGCTCACAAACATAAAATTATTATATAGGTAGGGATTGAAAATTTTGAAGAAACAATACTAAATAGGGATTTGGCTAAATTATTAAAAAAAAAGTCTTAAGAAATTAGCTATGTTTTGTCTTTTTTTTTTTTTATTTTGTAGATATTACATCAAATTGGGGTAAGGGAACACTCGAACCTTCGATCTAAAGAGAAGAGAGTAGATGTTTGACTATTTAAGCTATGCTCTGATTGGCGCTAACTTTTGTCCTTAAAAGAAAGTGACTATAATAAAAGTGATTTAAAAACTTCTTATGCTTTTAAATTTAACATACTATCTTCTAATTCTTATAATGTTAATAGTTTATGATTATATATTTATATTTTTATAAAAATATAAATATATGTCACACAACACTAAATTATAATTTAATTAAAATTATCTATAAATTTAATTAACATTTAATAATTTAAATTTTTTTTGAAAGAGTTAATATGAAGATATATATTTGAAATTCATAATCTTGACGGTAGTATTAGATATAAACAAGCTCTCGAAGTAAGGCTCATATTTAAGGTGTATGTCTCCATGAAGTATAGTAGAGGAATATTATTAAGATTACCGATCAAATCTCTAATTGGTTAACTTAAAATAGAGAGAATTGTGAGTTTATAAAAAATAGATAATTGATAACTCGGTTTTAATAACTTTCTTTTATTTTTCTTGCAATGATCATAAATTTGAGCAACCACACCTAAACGGTATGAGAGAGAGCCAATATGTAATTGTAATTATTTAAATAAGGACGTTGAAAATGAGCCATTATGATGATCGTAATATATAAATGGGTAAATATTGGGTTAGAAACTCTTGCAAGGTAAGGTCTTTCTTTAATAGCTATTTGACAAAACTTTAGCTATTTTGTTTGGCAAATTCATCTTTCAATATTGCAAGGGAAAAGAATAAAGTTGGCAAGTACGAAAGGTTTATGAAATAATAAGGGGATGGAGGAGGATAGAAAAATTATAATGATTCATTTAATAAAATTAAGTGTTATATGTAAATAGCTCACTTGGTTTATTTAAATTATAAATTGTACACCACTCATGTTTTAAAATAGTTTACTTAAATTATAAACCGTACTCTATATTTTTAATTTTTTTAACTCTGGTGGATTAATCAAATGGTAAACCGTACTCTTTTGATTTTTTTTTATATCATTTTTTACCAACTATAACATGGCTTGTTATGTTTTTGAAGAAGACACAACCATTGATAAATCCATTCACATTCACAATACTCCTCACATATAGTCTCGTCTGTCCAAACATGTCATATAATTATTATGTTAAAATGATAGAAAAGTAATAACAAAGATGTTAAAAATATTATTTAACTACAATAACAATTTAGAATTCTAGAAAACCATGTATATTCATCCCTTAATTTGAAATAGGGATAATTTCAAATTACACACTGTGGTTTGTCTAAATTGTAAATCGCACATACGTGGTTTACTTAAATTGCAAAACACACCCCTCTATCGTTAATTTATTGGAATTTGAGACACACTTATTTTACGTCTACCACATGTTCCAATTCCATTCAAATAATAATAAAAAATAATAATATATGTGTGCGAATTTTAGATTTTTACACTTTGTTGATAATTATATTTTCTACAAATTGCACTCATTTATTGAAAAATTTCTAATTATTTTAATGGAATTAGAACACGTGACATCCATAGAATAAACACATATTTGAAATTTTGATAAACAAACAGAAAGAGAGATGTGATTTACAATTTACCAAACCACATGGATATTTACAAAACATTTTTAAACTATATAGGTGTAATTTGCAATTAAAGCAAACCACATAGGTGTAATTTCCAATTATCCCTTTTAAATAAGATCCTCTTCTTATTGTTTCATCTCTTTGTTTATTTTTATTTTTTAGGCAGAAAAAATTCTGTATAATCACATAAAAGAATAATAAGGAGAAAGGAGATAAACCAAAAGAATGTCATTTCACCCTTATTGGATTAATTATCTCAATGACACTTTTCCCCCCTCTCTTTTAACCAATAGCCCTACATTTTAAAAGGTAATTTGACTAGCCACCTACAAATGTAAAAAGACCAAAAAAACCTTAATGTCAAATCATTGTCTCTTTCCTCTTTCCCCTCTCTTCTCTCCCCTCCTTCCCGCACCGTCAATCCCTTTTGCTTTTTTTTTCTTTTCTTTTTTTTAAATATTAATATCTCTCTCTCCATAATTTTTTTAAAAAAAACTTCCCTCCCTTTTTCTTCTATTTATTAGTTTCTCTCCCTCCCACCCTCATTTTTTTCATTTTTTCTTCCCTCTCTCCCTCATTTCTTTATCCATTCTCTATCATTTTTTTTCAAACCTCAATTGATTCTCTTCTTATTTCTCTTTATTTTTCAAAAATCTACTATTTTATATTCTACAAATATTCATCCAACAAATTTCATACATTTTTTTAATTTACTACATCTCTCCTTAATTTCTTTTTCAAACATCCATTATGTTTCACCTTTTTTTTGTTCTGAATCTCGAAGATCTAAAACAAAAATAACATGGATTTGAAGAAAGGTATTGTTTTATTTTTTATTTTTTTAATATTTTTTCTTGCTTATGTCATTTGTTGTTTCATGTAATATACGTAATTTCTTAATATTGTCTTCTGTGATACACGTAATATATGCAATGTACGTTCTTTTTGTTTATTTTTCAATGTGGTGTTTCTGTAAATGTAGCTTTTTTGTAATATACGTAATATACATAATTGTTTTGTCTCTCGTCTATTTCTGTTTTGCTTACTATACAATCTGTAATATACGTAATATACACATTTTCAGTGGTCTGTTAAAATATATAATTTGTAATATACGTGATATGCATAACCATGTGATATACATACACGCGATATACGAATGACGAGTGGTTGATGTACCGCCCCCCCCCCCTTTCTCTTTATGTTCATTTTGTAATATACGTAATATAATACACATTTCTTTTTGTTTTTTTTGCATATTAAGTAATTTGTTTGTAAAATAAGTATTATGACATGTATATTACGTATCTCTTGTGCATCCACGCCTTCTTTTATGTTCTGTTTTTGTTATCTATACATTACGTAATATATATTTTTGTTCTTGTTGCTTACTATACAATGTGTAATATACGTAATATACACATTTTCAGTGGTCTGTTTAAATATATAATTTGTAATATACGTGATATACATAACCATGTGTTTTGTTTTTATTCAGTTTACTATATTTGTTTTACTAAATGTATATTAAGTAATGTGTTTGTAAAATAAGTATTATGACATGTATATTACGTATATCTTGTGCATCAATGCTGTAGACACCCATTTTCGTCCGATGTGTTTTTTAATTTAATTTTAAGTATTAAAAAAAAGAAGGAAAAAGAAGAAGATTTGATTTATGTTTAATTTAAATTTAGTAAATAGATTTTTAGGGTAAATATAATTACATTTTTGTTTGTTTGTTCTAGTGTTTTGTTAGCAAGAATAAAAAAATATAATAATAAATAATAATGTGCCAAATTTGTTTAATTTTATTTGAATTAATTTTGTTTAGAAATAAAAAGATTTGAAAAATAGGTTTTAAATGAGAATCAATTTAAACATGGAAAAGATGAGTAGGAAATTATTTTTTATGAGTTGTCAAATAAATTAGAATAAAATTTATGCATGATTTTAGGACAAATTAAAAATTGATTTAATTTTTTAATTTTTTAATTTTTTATTTGGCTGTAAAAAGAGCCCTCCTACAACCCTAAAACACACAAGAATCATAAGGGCAAAATTTTCATCTCCTCTCCCCCTCTTTCACGATAAAGCCTCTACTCTCCACGGCAAAAATGATCTCTTTCGATCCCAATCCTTAATTTTTTGTTCGCACATCCATTGCATATTCAAAATCCTTTGCTTTGATTTGATCGTCCACTGACCGTCGGCTAGTAGAGTGTTGTTATTGGAAGAAGTGTTCAAACTTGGGGAAATCTCTCTCTAGGCTCGCTGACATCGTTACAAAAGGGAAAAGAGATTGTTTTTTTGGTCTTCTTTTGGTAATCAATTTCTTTCTCTTAGTTTTTATTTATTTTTTTTATCTATTTTTGATACTCATCCCTGATACATACAAAACTATTTTTATTAAGATTTATTAAAAAAACATATTTGTTAATTTTTTTATAATTGCTTGTTATATTTTTTATTATCTTGTAGTCTCAGGTTCTATATATGTTTTGAGTATATAAAATAATATTCATTATTTTAGTTATTAATTAGAATGAAAGTTTTTGTCTTATTTCTTAATATATATATTTTTTTCGTTCTTTTTAAATTTAGTCAAAATGATATAAGTATGTTAAATAGTCAGCATGTTTAAGTTTTTTTTTTTGTTTTTTTTATTTAGTTTAATTTTACATGTTTTAATTTATTTAATGAGTCGTAATTGGGATGATTTATTCCATATTCTAAGTTTTATAACAATTTAAATCAACTCATCATGTTTGAATAATTTTTTATTATAATTAGATTAAAATACTCTAGTTGACATGCTTGATATTTTGTAAATATGATTTTTTTTTTTTTGTAATTTTTACTTTCCTTGTATAATGTATTGATTTTATTTGAATAGATTAATAGACTAGGTTTAAAATTGAAATTGAACAAAAATAGTAAATAAAGATTGAAAATTAAAGATGAAATTAAAAAAATGGAAATAAAATTTAAACATAATAATTGGAATTAATTAGGATACTAATTTTCCAAAGATAAAAATTAACAATTTAAATATAGTAATTGGAATTAATTAGGATACTAATTTTCCAAATCATAAAAATTAACAATTTAAATATAGTAATTGGAATTAATTAGGATACTAATTTTCCAAATCATAAAAATTAACAATGAAATTGTAAACATTAATTGGAATTTACTAAGGTATAAACCTACCAACTTTCCAAAAATACAAAGATTAATAATATAAGCCTTAAATAAAAATTAAAATTTATTCGGATATTAATTGTCCATTTATACAATAAATAAAAGATTTGTCAAATAAATTTTTCCCATTTAAAACCTAGGGGCTAAAAGCGAAACTTACCCTAAACCTAATATTGAGCTAAATAAATTTTAAATACAAAGATAAAAAATTCATAATTAATTAAAATATCCATTTTTTAAAACTTAAACATAAAAAACAAACAAACAAATCGTTTTCGAAAACTCCGACGACGAAATATGGGGCGTTGGAATACCATGCTCCTATACATTCTTGAGGTAAGGAATTTTTTCTCGGAATATTGAGTTCAAATTCCTGACAATATGTTTTCTAATGGCTTTACGCCACTCATACTTATTTTTTTTTGCAAAAGAGAAATTTTTTTTTGCAAAAGACTCATACTTATTTAATCACGCTTTATTACTAAAGTATTGATTAATAAAACATGAGACATTTAAAAATAACCAAAATAATAATTTTCGTTTATAGATAAAGGCTTTCATTAATAATACACCAAAATAAATAAATAAAACAACAATCATTTTAAAACAAATATAATAGGGTGCTAATACCTTCCCTATGTGTGAATAAACTCCCGAACCCATTATCAAAAGCTAGTAGACCATCTTTAGTTAATGAATAGGTGACTAATCACACCCAATTTAGAAAACCAATGATTAGTGACGACTCCCTTTTATTTTTCCGCGTCGCGTTTAAGTAGCGACAGCATGGCGACTCTGCTGGGGACTATTTTGAGAGTCTTGTTGTTTTTTTTATAAGCTTATTTTGCTATACTGTTGTTTGAGCCTTACTTGTTTTGTTTATAATTGATGTATTGCATGACTGCACACACTTTCACAACCCTCTACCCGGGGTTCACCCTTTAGAAATAGTTTGGGATGGTAGTGTTGCCTTCGTGGAGTTTACTCCCGTGTAGGCCCACGAAACTTCCCGCCCAAGTCAACCTGACCAGACTACTAGAAGGGCTACTTTGTTATGATTGGTTTAATTTTATCGGAATACTGATAAATAAATAAAAAACCTATCATGACAAAGAAATCTTGGGGGCCTTTAAACCTTATATAGAGCTTAATACTACACTGAACTTCTGCATGCTTTTGATAATATTTTGTTGTTAATTCCCATTTTTTTTTAACTTTCCTTTTTAATAAATTCACACCTTACATAACTTTCTTCATCTCTTTCCAAAAATCATGACATAGAAAACCAATTTTCATCTCATTGTGCAATAAAAATTGAAAAAAATCTAACCATCATTTAAATCACGTGGCAGGCCTTTAGACATGGCTGAAATACAAACTTCGGTGGAGATCATTGAACAGAGGGAGGTTCGTCTTTGGTCTAAGAAAATCCAGGATACTTATGGGAATCCTCCTAAGATAGAGTTTGCATCAACGTTACTGCTGAAGGATGTGTTCAGTGCAAACTTACACGGAAAAGAAGATTTGAAGAGAATGTGGAATGAATTTGCTGAGACTCGACAGAAAGAATTCAGAGCTAGATATGGGCAATTGGCAAACTTACTTTATATTCCAATCAATGTGCATGCTCTGAATGGTGCAGTTACATTCTGGGATCCTACTTATCGATGCTTCTCCTTTAACGCCATCGAATTGACTCTTACCATCGAAGAATACACTGAGTTGTTGAAGGTACCAATTAAAGCAGAGGGAAAATTTTATAAGAGCATTGGCGAAAATCCTGGGAGTTCAGACATCAAGTTTAGATGAGGTTTTCAAGAAGTATACCAAATCTAAAGGGAAGAATGAAGCATTATCTACAAATTATCTCTTCCGACTTGTTAGGCAGAATATGAAGGAAGACAAAGGGTTGACATTATTTGCACTTTGCATGTACGGCTTGATTGTGTTTCCGAACGTCCAAGGCTATATGGATGTCAAAGTCATAAAATTATTCTTGCAAATTCAAAATGGTGCGAATCCCATCATTTCGATTCTGGCTGAAACATACCGCTCTTTGGATTTCTGTAGAACTCAAGGAAAGGGGAAATTTATTGGATGTGCACCACTGCTTTATATATGGTTACAGAGTCATTTGAAATGTCCAACGGAATATCGAGTTCCTCAGGTCACTTTCACAAAGTCTTACTTGTCATATAGAAATCCGATTTCCGATTACTGTAGAGCAAAGGGAAATTTTGAGTTTCCAAAGCAAGATGTGTGGGAGTCTTTCTTCGCAACCATGGATACAAATGATGTGATTTGGAAAGCCATACGGATGCCATCGAATGATATGATCTATCGTGTTGGAAATTATAATTGTGTTCCGCTTATTGGCCCTTGGGGAAGTACCAGTTATGCTCCTCTCATTGCTTTACGACAGTTTTTGATCGAGTAGTTTCCTCCTGTTGTAAATGGTACGAAAGAGTTGGAGTTTGATTATGATCAAGAAAATGTTGGAAAGAAGATTACAAAAGTATTGGGAGCTTGGAAGTCAATCAAGAAGATTAAAATGGAGAAAAATTGCGATGCAGCTATCAAGGAGTATGATACATGGTTGATGAACAAAAAGAAGTTGGAGCTTACAAATAAAGGAAAAAGAAAAGTAGTTGAACCAAAAAAAATCTTTGAAGTTGGAGAGACGTCATTCGCTGAGTTACAAAAGAAGATGATCTTGTCAGATGCCCGTGCCTCAGAAGCAGAAAGTGATTTGGTTGAAGCCCGAAAACTGTTGAAGAGTCAGGGGAAGCAGTTGGAGAGTCAAATAAAGGAGAATCAAGAACTAGATCGAGAGAACCGTCGATTAAGTAAAGTGGCAAGAAGATGGAAAGAGAATAGTGACTATCTGCAAAAGAGAATGGAGGCTAGCGAAGAACATATCAAAGATTTGGAGGGTAGCATTGATGCCCTTCAGCGAGTAATATCTGAGTTGAATGCTACAGTTGAGGAAAAAAAGGGACAAATCGTAGAAACTGGGGAAATTAATGACTCATTGCAACTAGCTATGGAGAACTTGCAATATCGAATGAATAAAAGCTAGAGTTCAGCTGAAAAGATACTACAGGCATACGAGCATTTGAAAGAGGAACATAAAGATTTGTATGGTGAGGTTGGGCACTTGCGTCATCAGAATGAAGCTCATCTTTTCTATATAAACAACGCAATGCAGAACCTGAGGATGTTGACTAGGAGGGCTGGTGTCTTTGCAGATTGGGGAGCGGATCTTCGAGAAGGCCTTCATTTCTTGCAACCCAATGGAGGAGCTGGTAGAGTTTTTATCTACTTTATGTAGAGAGCTTAGATATTTGAGTCGTTTTATGTAGACATGGAGTTTATTGTTATGTCTTTTATTTCAGTTTATGTCTTTCAGTTTGTTATTTTGATTTAAGTAATGTTTGAATTTCAGACTATTTTTATTGCACAATGAATAAAATTTCACGTTTCTTTTGCTTCCATATTTCCTTATGAGTCATTTATTTATAAAATTGCATTTTTCTTTTATCAAGTATTTGCACGAGTTAAAAATTTTCACTTCAAAATTGATCATCCAACTCAACATCATCATCCTTATCAAACAAGGTAAATAACGAGAACCATGAGCGAACAAGAAGGCACTCAAAGTCATGAAATGAGTCAAAAGATGAACTCTATGAAGGGGCAAATAGCTGAAATGATGGGGATGATGAAAGAAATGTATAAGGCAAAAGGTGTCGCAGAGGCTTCTCAATCTCACAATTCCACTCCTATAATATATAAGGAAGCTGCACTAAGCCCTCCTGAAAACATTTCTATACTTCCAAATATCCAACCAAATTCATTCCCTGGACAAGAAGGCATGACCTCTTCCTGCATAGCTGGCCAAATTCTCCCTCCTATATTACCAATCCATCAAGTATTCCACCAGAATGTTGATAATATGACCAAGAGCTCTGAAGAAACTTCCAAAGGGAAAATGGAGTATTTTGAAGAAAGATTAAGAGCTGTAGAAGGAGCAGATGTATTTGGAAGCATTGATGCAAGCAAACTATGTTTGATCTCTGATATTGTCATTCCGGCGAAATTTAAAGTACCTGATTTTGAAAAGTATGACGGTACATCTTGTCCAAAGAGTCATCTTATAACGTACTGTCGA
This sequence comes from Gynostemma pentaphyllum, assembly GCA_028015215.1. Lineage (NCBI taxonomy): Eukaryota > Viridiplantae > Streptophyta > Magnoliopsida > Cucurbitales > Cucurbitaceae > Gynostemma > Gynostemma pentaphyllum. The sequence continues at coordinate 41,029,190 of CM051352.1, read as the reverse complement.
AAGATGGCTGCTTACGTAAATGATGAAAAGATGTTAATTCATGTTTTCCAAGATAGTTTAACTGGGGTTGCTACTCGCTGCTATATGCAGATAGATAGCTCACAAGTGAGCAAATGGAAAGATCTCGCTAATTTATTTCTCAAACATAACAAGCATTACCTAGATATGACACCTGATCGTCTAGACTTACAGAGAATGGAGAAAAAGACTTCTGAGAGTTTTAAGGAGTATGCTCAGCGATGGAGAGAAACAGCTTCACAAATTCAGCCGCCTTTGACCGATAAAGAAGCAGCTGCAATGTTCATTAATACTCTTCGTTCCCCTAATTATGATCGAATGGTGGGTAATGCATCCACTAACTTCTCAGACATTATCACAATTGGAGATTGAATTGATTTTAGGATTAAGAATGGCCGTATTTCTAATAATACAACTGATTCGAAGAAGGTTTTCATCCCTAAGAAAAAAGAAGGAGAAGTTCATTAGGTGGGGTATGGTCAGAGTCAAACAAACAATAGATACACTCCGTTTCAACATCAGAATGTGAACAATGTGGGTCATGGATATTATATGTCACAACCGATTCAAAATGGTGGTGTAAGGCCGAACAACTATCCTCAAAATAATTACCAGCAATCTGTGAATAATTATCAGCAGTCTGCGAATAATTATCAGCAGAATAGTTATCCTCAAAGAAATTTTAAAAACAATTCTAGGCAAACCCACTTCGAGCCTATCCCTATGACCTATACTGAAATATACCCGCTTGTTACAAAGCCACCAGGTAGCCCCGATACATGTGGAACCTCTGAAACCACCATGTCCAAAATGGTATAATCCAAATGTTCGATGTGAATATCATTCTGGAAATCCAGGGCATTCGATTGAAGATTGTTTTGCTTTCAAATCTAAAGTAGACTCACTGATGAAAGCTGGAGTTGTGAAGTTTGAAACAAAGAAGACACTTGATGTCAATCAAAACCCTCTGCCCGACCATGGAATCAATGCTATAGAGGAGTACCTTGAGGATGAGGAGGCTAAAGATGCATTCGAAATGTTGAAATGTGTTTATGATCACTGAATATTCTACTACTCGACCTTTGATAATTCAATATGAAGAACTAACTGCAGAACCTTCCAAAATTCCTACTGTCATAACAATTCAAGCACCAAGTCCTTTTGAATATCAGAGCACTAATGCAGTACCCTGGAATTATGATTGTCGGGTTATCATAGAAGGATAATCAGATGTGACCAATATCTCTAGAATAAGTGGGGTAACCAGAAGCGGAAGAATTTATAAACCGGAGGAAACACGAATTGAAAAAGCTGAAGCAGAAAGAAATAAAGGCAAGGGAATCATGAATAAAAAAGATAACGGTGACGACCCGACTCTTTTAAATTCATTTAAATATAAAACACAGCGGAAGTCTTTATATTTTTAGAAAAATTGGCGTGGTTATGTTTGAAAAGTGGCTAGCCAAAAACCTGTTACATTTTAAATTCACAATTTAAATACACAAGGAACTTTAAGTTCCTAACCAGGAGTTTAAAAGATGTTTATAATCATAAAAGTAAAGACAAAAGCTCTTAAGAGCTATTTACAAATATACAAATCCAAAGTTATATAAAGTTCACAAAAACGAAGTCCATGGACTTAAATCAACCTAGTCCATCCCGAGGTCATCATCCTGCAATCATACAGCACCAGCTCCTCTCCCACGACCTCTAGCACGAGCATTACCTGAAATTGGTTGTAATATCATGAGCTAACAACAAAGCCCAGTGAGAATAACAAGAATAAAAAGTAAAGTTAGAGCTCAAACTCGTATTCCGATTTGGGTCCAATTAATCTGACACAATCACTCCTAAAGTTCTCCAAACTCTAGGTAATTTTTATTCTATACTCTCCAAAGGATGATATTACTAACACTCATAGTCAAATCCTCATCCATTAACTTGTTACAACATAAATAAGAAAGTAAATAAACTTTCATAAATATAACATCTCGATTCTCTATCCATGATATATATTTCCATCAATCATATGCATGAAGGTAATGAAGACATCTTGTAAGATTCGCATTCACCCTTATGCATGAAGGTAGTGAGGATATCCCGTCGGACCCACATTCACCTTTTGTGCATGAAGGTAATGAGGATATCCCGTCAGACCCTCATTCACCTTTTGTTTTCTCACTTCCTTTCTCTTTCATTTCAATGATACAAAATGTTATGTGTATGCTTGCATAGGTAAATAAACGTAAATATGAATGGAGCACAAAGTAAAGGGCATAAAGTAAATGAATATGAACTTCGGAAAAACAATAAGTAAACCAATCGAACGGTACTTTAATAGAAGTATGTTCTTAAGTTCCAAAGATTCTAAACTTTCCAATAAAATCCAAAGTTCTCTATTCAATATTCCTTAACCATTCTATCTAATGTATGGATTTTCTAATTTCCAATGATCCATCCTATTCTCCAAACGATCTAACTTAGAACTTCTAATATTCAAAGTTTGCCTCGAGAAACTCTAAAGTTCTCACTCAAGTAAATAGCTCCTAATCCTAAGGGCAATAATTCACTTTCCTCTATTCTTAGATTCAAATCTTGTTCTTAACTTCCAATTCTACAAATCATTATACTTATTCGCTTTCTAAAATTACTTTAAATCCTAACTATTCTCACCTTAGTAGAAGTGGTTTCGCTCCAAACCTCCAGTAAGGTGATCAAATCAAAGGTCCAAAAACACCTACAACTAGAATTATATCTAACAATCAATAATTAACCAAATAACAGTCAAACAACATCTACACGTACAAAACGATGAAAAACTCAACAAACCCCACATAAGGCTCTCACCCCCCCCCCCCAAGAAAAGTGGGTTTCGGGTTTGGTTTTCCGGCTTTTAGGCAATTTAGATGTGTTTCGAGTTGGTTTCAAGCAATTTCGATATTCCCAATTTCAATGGGTATCGATAATTAGGGTTTTTAAACAAAATGCCAGATCCCGAATTGAATTACAATAATCATTATTTCAATCATAATTAACCCATAATTAAACCCCAAAAGGTAAATTTCAAACGGGAAGGGTTTCGACTGAAACTCGGTTTTAGGGTTAAGGGAAAGTTTTCAAAAACTCTTAAAACAACTCCCGTATTTACAAACATCGAGTTTCACGACAAGAAATCGAAGGAATCAAGAGAAAACTCCATTAAAACACTATTTGGAGCTTAAGGTTTCAAGATGAACTTACCGAGAACTCCGTATATCACAGGAGAAAGACACGATTGTTGGGTGGAAAAGAATCCTAGACCCGAGATCTTTCCAACGCACCCGGAATCAAGTCGATCGGTTGAGTATTGAACGAAACCCAAATTTTTCTTTCCTCCCTTTGGAACCCACGGCTAGAAGAGAAAGAATAGAGAAATGAATTGGTCAAATGTTGGTCAATGGTGTTTTAAAGAAGAAAATGGAATAGTGTTTAGATATTTAGGAATTTTGGAAATGATGGTTGCGTCCTTTTTATGACTTTTGACTTATAAATCGAAACCCGAAGTTCTTAAACTATCCTAATGATGATTAATAATTATTAATTGGCCCGTTAATAATTATTAATATCATTAAAACGAAATTAAACTAAAAAGGTAATTTAAAAAGATTTAAACCGAAATAAACTATTAATTTCTAAATTACCGATTCTAAAATAGACTTTAAATGCTTAAATTAAAATAAAATAAATAATTTTTTTTATCACAAAATAATGGGACGTTACAATCTACCCTCCTAAAAAGGGCTTTTCGTCCCCGAAAAGTAAACTTACTAAGTGAAAAGGTGAGGATACTTTGCCCGCATATCATCCTCACGCTCCCACGTAACTTCTTCTGACACTTGGTTCCTCCAAAGAACCTTAACCAAGCGAATAGTCTTGTTTCTCAACACCTTTTGTTCGAATGCTTGAATCTCAACTGGTGTCTCCTCATAAGACATACTAGCATCCAAAACTATCGGCTCGTGATCAATCACATGAGAAGGATCTATCATATACTTCCGAAGCATCGATACATGGAAAACATTATGAACTGCCGATAAAGAAGGTGGTAAAGCCAATCGGTAAGCTACTGCTCCTACCCGATCAAGTACCTCGAAAGGGCCAATGAACCTATGGCTCAACTTACCTTTCTTCCCAACTCTCATAACACCTTTCATAGGTGCTACCTTCAAAAACACGTGGTCCCCCAATGAAAACTCAAGTGGACTACGTCGTTTGTTTGCATAACTCTTCTGTCGACTTTGGGCAACCCTCATCCTCTCTCTAATCAAGTCAATCGACTGACTAGTCAACTGTAACAACTCGGGTCCCAAAAGCCTTCTTTCCCCAACCTCATCCCAGTGGGCTGGAGAATGACATTTTCTACCATAAAGTGCCTTAAATGGTGTCATCTCAATAGTAGCCTGGTAACTGTTATTATAAGCAAACTCTACCAAGTACAATTGATAATCCCAACTACCTCCAAAATCAAGAACACAAGCCCTCAGCATATCCTCCAAAATCTGGTTAACTCTCTCGGTCTGACCATCTGTCTGAGGGTGAAAAGCTGTGATAAAATCCAAGCCAGTACCCATGGCTGAATGCAAACTCTGCCAAAACTTCGAGACAAAACGATTGTCCCGATCTGATACGATCCTCACAGGCACACCATGTAATCTAACAATCTCCCGTAAATACAACTGTGCCCATGTCTCAACTGGGTAGGTGATCCTCCCAGGTATAAAGTGTGCGGTCTTCGTCAAACGGTCTACAATCACCCAAAGGATATCGTAACCTTTGACGTTCTCGGCAAACCACTAATAAAGTCCATGGAAATCTCCTCCCATTTCCATTCTGGCACACTTAGAGGGTTAAGAAAACCTGATGGACTCTTCCTCAAAGCCTTGACCTACTGACAAGTCAAGCATCTACTAACAAAGTCTGCAATCTCAACCTTCATCCCAGGCCACCAATAGTGCTCTCTCAGGTCCCTATACATCTTCGTACTACCTGGATGAATAGAGAAGATAAAACTGTGAGCCTCCTCCAACAGTTCCCTTCTAAAAGTCGATCCTAAAGGCACACATAGCCTCTTACGATACATCTAAGCACTATCTGTAGAGAAGGTAAAATGGCTAGGAATATCTGACTCAACCTTTCTAAAACCGGCCTGCAAATGAGTCTCTCCCTTCTGTGCATCAATCATCCTCTGTCTCAAAGTAGGTCCCACTGTTAAACTAGTCAGACTCACAGTGACCTCGGCAGTAAGAAATACTATCTCAGCTCGTTCCATATCCCACCTCAATCTCAAAGGTAAAGCCGACAAAGCTAATGAATGAGAAGACTTCCTACTGAGCGCGTCAGCCACTACATTGGCTTTCCCAGGATGATACTGAATGTCACAGTCATAATCCTTAATGAGCTCTAACCATCTCCGTTGTCTCATATTCAATTCCTTCTGAGTGAAAAAATACTTGAGACTCTTATGGTCAGTAAATATCAGGATCTTCTCACCATACAAATAATGTCTCCATATCTTCAATGCATGAACAACAGCTGCCAACTCTAAATCATGAGTCGGATACTTCTTTTCATGCTCTTTCAACTGACGGGAAGCATAAGCTATAACTTTCCCGTGTTGCATCAACACACATCCCAAACCCTCGTGGGAAGCATCCGTGTGCACGGTCAAACCACCTGGTTCTATAAGGCGACACTAGAACAGTGTTGTCACAAGCCTCCACTTGAGCTCCTCAAAGCTCCTCTCACAATCCTCGAGACCATACAAAATCAACTCCCTTAGGGTCAAACGTGTCAAGGTGAAGCAATTTTGGAGAAATCTTGCACAAAACGTCTATAATAGCCTGCAAGTCCCTGAAACTGCGAATATCAGCCACACTCGTTGGTCTAGGCCAGTTAGTAACTACCTCAATCTTAGAGGGATCAACAGATACTCCTCTACTCGATACTACATGGCCTAAAAATGCCACTTCCCTCAGCCAAAACTCACACTTGGAGAACTTGGCATACAATCTCTGATCTCGTAGTACCGTCAATACTTTCCGTAGGTGCATAACATGCAACTCCTCTGTGTTTTGGAATAAACCAAGATATCATCAATGAATACAATCACAAAAGAATCAATGAACCTTCTGAACACCGTGTGCATAAGGTCCATAAAAGCTGCAGGCGCGTTGGTCAAATCAAAGGACATAACTACGAACTCATAATGTCCATAACGCGTCCTGAATATAGTCTTGGGAATATCCTCATCCCGAATCCTCAACTGATGATAGCCAGATCTCAAATCTATCTTCGAAAAGATAGTGACTCCCCTCAACTGATCAAACAAGTCTTCTATCATGGGCAAAGGATACTTGTTTTTCACCGTAACACGGTTCAACTCTCTATAATCGATGCATAAACGCATAGAACCATCCTTCTTCTTCACAAACAACACCGGAGCTCCCCACGGTGAAACACTCGGGCGTATAAACCCCAAGTCTAAAAGTCCCTGTAACTGGCTCTGGAGTTCTTTCAACTCAGCCGGTGCCATACGATAAGGTGCTTTGGACAATGAAGTTGTCCCAGAAGCAACCCCAATCTGAAAATCAAACTGTTTCACCGATGGCAAATCGAGTAACTCATCAGGGAAAACATCAACGAAATCCCTCACTATTGGCACAGAACTCAAGCTAGTCTCCGGTATAGAAGTATCGACAACACTAGCTAAATAGCCCAAGGCTCCATCACTTAGAAGCGTTCTAGCTTCTAACATAGATATCAAGGTGGGTGCTACTAGTCTACTAGACCCACGAAAATATAAGCTAGTCCCACATGGACACATAAAGTCAATAACTCTCTCAGTACAATCAATGGTGGCACGATTAGCTGATAGCCAATCCATACCCAAAATCACATCGAAATCAGACATAGGCATGATAATCAAAGTAGCATGCAAGCAACAACCCATAAAACACAAATCATCAGTGCTAATCATACTATCAGCAATAACAAACTTCCCCACCGGGGTCGAAACACGCATCTCATACCCTAACGGTGCAGACTCAAGAGTAGTCGACTCAACAAACTCAGAAGAAATAAAAGAGTGGCTAGCCCCAGAATCAAATAAAACAAAAGTCGAATAGCCCAAAACTGTTAGAGTACCAGTCACTACAGTACCTGCAGCCTCGGCCTCCTCTCTAGTAGCAAAAACATGAGCCTGATACTGAACAGGCAGGGCCGGCTTAAGCTATAGGCGAAATAGGCGATCGCCTAAGGCCCCGAATTTTAGAAGGCCTCATTTTTTTTATATATATAATACATATGTAAAATATTTTGTGATAATTTTAAATTATTTTACTTATAATTTCATAATATAAAATAATCTAAATAATATTAAACTCTTTTTTTATTAATAACATTAAAGGCCTCTTGGAGAAAACAAAAATTAAAGACACCTTTAAATTAAATTATTTAAATATAAATAAGCCTCCTTTTCCTTGAGTAATTTAAAAGAAAAACTTCAAATGGTCAATTCTCGCCATAAATGCAAATATTAACCACTCATTTAGAAAATTGAAATCTTATTTACTAAGCCCTTTTCATCTTCTCATTAATTTCTTTATAATTGTCTTTGCTGTGAGTTTGAGATATATTCATCATACCATTCACAATTCTAAATCACATCACAATTGCAATTTGAGAGTTCAATTACAAAAATAATCTTGGCATTTTTTCAACACTCAAAAAAACTCAAGACTTCCATATCCATTGTCATTCTCTTCTCATTTCTATAGGAGCATTGGTGAACTTTAGAAATCCAGGTTTTTTGTTCTTTTTTTAGCATATTTTAATCCATACAATATTATTTGTGTTTCACTTCTTTCATTTTATCATTGATTTTGACATGTCTACTAGAAAATATGAATCGGGATATGAGAAACTTAAGAAGAAAAAAAGAATAGAGAAATTAATTCAATCTAAAAAAGGTTCTCTTGATAAATTTGTTATAGGTAGTAAAATTAATAATAATGATGAAATAATAGAATCAATAGATGAGGTTTAGATTTATTTTTTGAACTTAAAGTATTAAGAGAAGTGTTGCAAGACGAAATTTATTGTCCCGTTAAAATATTAGGTTATATAAAAAAAGTAAATTCTTTTCCTAATGCATCTATCGCTTATAGAATAAAAAAAGTAAATTGATTGTCCTGGTAATAGTTGCTTCTACTAGAAGAAATTTTTCTAAACTTAAATTAATAAAATCATATTTAAGATCAACTATGTCACAATAAATATTAAATGGATTAGCAATTTTATCTATTGAAAAGGATATTTTGATGAATTTAGATAACAAAAAATTAATAAAAAAATTTGCATCTCAAAAGGCAAGAAAAATAATATTTGTATAAGATATTAATTCTATATTAAATGTAAAAAAAAAAAAAACATAAAAGGCCTCATTTTAAATTTTGCATAAGGCCTCGAATAACCTTGAGCCACCCCTGTGAACAGGTGGAGGAGGAACTGGTCGTGGTGGTGGTAAGAATTGTGGTGGTGGAACAACAGGTGGAAGTCTAAACTGCTGAGCCTATCCACCCTGACCTCTACCCCTGTACTGACCTCTACCTTGGTCCTGACCTCTGCCCCTAACTGGAGGAGCATAAAAAGCAGGTGGTGTCTGATATGGTCTCTGCTGAACACCCTGACCCGGATAACCATACTGGGGTGGCTGTGCCTGACGAGCCCTATACTGTCTAGATCGATGTCCTTCCTGACCACAAGTATAACACCTCAGTGTTAGGGTACATGCCCCAACATGATTACTAAAACAGTTGTAGCAATAATGGGGAGTCTATCTCTGTGCCCTCGGCTGTCTAAATTGGATTCCACCCCGAGCCTGCTGCTGCTCTGCTGTCTCTGCTGAGGTAGTGGTACTCGACCAATATGATTGTCCTCTACCTTCCTCTTATGAGGGGAAGTCTCTCCTGTAGCAGCTAGTTTGCCCTTCCTTTCTTCAGATGCCAAATCCAAAGAAAGGGCAAACTCTAAATCCTCCTCATAGGTAGTCGGACGTAAAGTGCGTAGATGACCCCTAACCTCAGCTCTCAATCCCACCATAAACCTCTTTTTCTTACTCGAGGGTCGCAATCATCCAAAGAAGAAACCTAGACAGTCGATCAAACTCTCGCTCGTACTCTGTCACTGATATATCACCCTATTTTAGGGTCAGAAACTCCACCTCTAATCGGTCTCGTAAATCAGCTGAGTAATATTTCTCATAAAACTTCTCTCGAAATATCTCCCAAGTAACCTCCATGGTGAGAGAAAGAGATCTAAAAAGGCCCCTCCACTAATAAAGGGCATCATCAACAAGAGATTATGTGCCATAATGGACCTTCAGCCGGTCCAGGCACTCAATAAACTTGAAGGCTCTCTCAACCCTATCAACCCATAACTTTGCAACAGATGCATCCAAAGACATACCATCAAACTCAGCAGGTGCATATCGCCTCTACTCTCTCAGAGTCTCAGCAGCATCATTAATAATACACCAAAATAAATAAATAAAACAACAATCATTTTAAAACGAACATAATAGGGTGTTAATACCTTCCCTATGTGTGAATAAACTCTCAAACCCATTATCAAAAGTTAGTAGACCATCCTTAGTTAATGAATAGGTGACTAATCACACCCAATTTAGAAAACCAATGATTAGTGGCGACTCCCTTTTATTTTTCCGCGTCGCTTTTACGTAGCGACAAATTCCTTCTTTTATGTTCTGTTTTTATTATCTGTACATTATGTATATACGTAATATATATTTTTGTTCTTGTTGCTTACTATACAATCTGTAATATACGTAATATACACATTTTCAGTGGTCTGTTTAAATATATAATTTATAATATACGTGATATACATAACCATGTGTTTTATTTTTATTCAGTTTATTATATTTGTTTTACTAAATGTATATTATATAATACACGCGATATACGAATGACGAGTGGTTGATTTACACCCCTTTTCTTTTATGTTCATTTTGTAATATACGTAATATAATACACATTTCTTTTTGTTTCGTTTGCATATTAAGTAATTTGTTTGTAAATTAAGTATTATGACATGTATATTACGTATATCTTGTGCATACGCCTTCTTTTATGTTCTGTTTTTTTGTTATCCATACATTAACGTAATATATATATTTTTGTTCTTGTTTGTTTGCATACTAAGTATTTTTTATTTTTGTATATTAAGTATTTGTTTAATTAATAATTTTTTGTTTTTTCATTTGCAGATTAAACGACATGTTTATTATTATGTACATATATCCACACTTTTTCTCAAATGGACTTGTGAAGTGAAAGACTATATACCCAATATATTAAATGGACAAAATACTTTACATGAGAAGGGGAAACTATGAATAATATACTAAAATGAATCTAAAAATTTGAATGAAAATCGAAGTATATAGTATAAATTCTAAACATTAAAATAAAACAAAATATACTAAATACACCAAAGAACTATGAACAATATACTAAATATACCATAATTTGGGAGAAGAAAGAACGCATCGGGAAAGAAATTGCATTAGGAAAAAAAATATCAGAAATGTCAGACTATACGTGCTACACAGACGTGTCAGAATGTCAGGGGGTGTCAGACCATACCTGGTATACGGGAAGGGCAATTTTGGTATATTGAAAAATTAAATAGTAAAAATGACTACCTCATTAATTCTTTTAAAAGGTGGACATTTATTAACTTTGACCTCAGAAAGTGGCTATCTTGATTTTTCACCCCTTCATATTTACAATGGTAAGAACCTATTAATCCTTCATACTATGGCAATTCTTCCAAACGTGGGGGGAAAAACGATGAGGCTTTTATTTTATTTAACTTTATTTTAGTAACAAAATGGGGAAATTAAAAAGATAAACCCTAGAAACATTACGTAGGGAAAATCGGAGCCCTCGCATTTCATTAGAGACGGCCGGTTGTTCGGCGAATTGATGGTTTGACTGTGAAGATGGTTTTATCGAACAAGAAGCTGAAGCAGAAATTGAGAGAAAAACTTGCCGAATCATTACTTACATCAATCGCCGGAAAACATTCCAATGTCGTTGATCATTCTGTAATCCCTAATTCAGAATCTCAACCTCAATCCCTGAAAAATCTTTTGAATCGTCATGGACCAAGATTGTCTAAGCGAGAGAAACGAAGAAATTCGCTTCCTTTGAATGAAGAGAAGAAGGAAAACGAGTCCCAGAATTTGGAAGTGATTAAGAAAGAGAAAAAAAGGAAGAGGGATGAAGAAGGAGGAATTAAAAAGAATACTGTTGATGATGGGTTGGGAGAAAATGATGAGAATGTTGAGAATTTGAAGAAGAAAAACAAGAAAAAGAAGAAGAAAAAGAAGAAGAAGAATAAGAATAAGAAGGCAAAGAATGGTGAAGAGGATGATAAGGAGAAGGAGATGGAGAAGGAAGTTGATGAAGTTGCAGTGTTTGAAGAAGAAACCAATGGCAATGATAATTTAGGCAGGTAGTTCATGGAGCCAATTGCCCTGACTGATATACATTTTAATGGTTTGATTTTCTTTTAAACTCTTAGATTACATGATGTGGAAAAATTATGATTATGAAGTTCTGTTCGTGGATAATTTTGGGTTAACATGTTTAATGGTTCAAATTGATCAATAATAGTATTTAATCTCTGATAGAATATGAGAACACACTGGAACAATTGTTTTTTCTGTTCATTGTTTGACATTAATTTGAGAATTGTTGGACTAATAATAAGAATTTTTTATTGGTGGATGTTAAATGCTAATTTCTTAGAAGAAATTGCTCACCTAAGAATGCCTGAAGAGCTAAATCTTGTGCTTAGTGTATCAATCTGAATTAGTGATGACTCTGATATAATTTTGTTTGTATCGTAGATTCTTACGAAGATGTTAATATATGGTTTTCCAAGTTCATTAAGTATTATTTAGTTTGATAAATGCATTAGTCTCCTCCTCTACCTCCCTTTTTAATCACGTTCAACAAGTAATAATAACCCTTTTGCTGATTTACTAGTGTTTTTCAATCTTTTCCAGTCAAGTAAATGAAATTGTGGCTGCAAAAGTTTATGTTGGGGGTGTTCCGTATTATTCAACTGAGGATGATATCTGTAGCTTCTTTGAGAGCTGTGGTACTATTATGGAAGTTGATTGTATGAAGTTTCCGGAGAGTGGGAAGTTCAGAGGAATTGCAATATTAAGTTTCAAGGTAAAGTAATCTGGTCAGTAGTTTGCTCCATCAAAATTAAGTTATGTAATACCGATATCTCCATTTTTGGCTTGTACATACTTTATTTTCAATAAAATAGTTGTGAATTCTTCTAAAAAAAATATCACCATTTTTGGAAAGACCTGGAGGTGATCAACTTATATGTTTTGATCTGAAGTATTGAACGTTTACATGCAAAACTGTTACTAGTTCATGACCGCACATCCTTCAAATATTGTGAAGTATGCTGAAAATCTTATCTAATCCATCGATTTAATACCTTCAAGTAAAGTCAGGGGTTTTATAGAAGGAATGGTTGTATTTCGTTTCTGCTAGTATAGTATAGAAAGGTGTTGCATGTATGATAGAGGAGAAATCAACATTTGAAGATTGTTCATGGTTTCTGCTTTGCCAGATTTTACTGAGTGGAAGTCCCTGACTGGCTTTCCATAGCTGATTCCGGTTGAATACCCTAGATTGTATTGAAAAAAATCACATAAAGATACAATTAGCCTTACTCTAAGCATTTGAACTTACATTTCAATGTTTTGTTGTATAACTTGCATGTAATAACCATCAATTTATAGTTGAGGGCTTGAGACTTGTTCTTTTGTCAAATTTGTTTAGTTTTATTGGGAATCTAGAGGGTCAGATTTCTTTTGCTTATTGAGTTACCTAACTATTGATTCCCTCTTGCAGACAGAAGCTGCAGCCAAACGAGCACTAGCTATGGATGGAGCTGACATGTGAGAATTTAAAATATTCTCTCATTTCACCATAGTACTTCTTACTTAATTCCGCCATCTAATTGACAAGAATTTCTCATGTAGGGGTGGATTCTTTCTTAAAGTACAGCCCTACAAGGCAACTCGGACATATAAAGCAGTTGATTTTTCTCCCGGTATTGTGGAAGGCTACAACAGAATCTATCTGGGAAATTTATCATGGGATATAACGGAGGATGACGTGAAGAAACTTTTCTCAAATTGTAAGATTGCATCGATTCGTTTCGGCATGGACAAGGAAACAGAGGAGTTCCGCGGCTATGCACATGTTGATTTCTCCGATAGCATCTCATTAAAAACAGCTCTGAAGTTAGATCAGGAGATGGTTCATAACAGACCCGTCAAGATAAGATGTGCGGTTCCTAAGAAAGGAATAGAAATTGGAAAAGTAACAGATTCAGAACCTGTACCTGTAATAAAGGAAGCTGATATTGGATTAAGCTCTGTCAGTGGTAAGGAAGCTGATAATGGATTAAGCTCTGTTAGTGGTAAGATAAGGAGAAGAACATGTTATGAATGTGGTGAAAAGGGTCATCTTTCTTCAAACTGTCCAAAGAAGCAGGCAGCAGATTCACTTGCAAGTTGAGTACATTGAATTCCTTTTCTTTGTTTTTTGTAGGCTGAAAATTATGTTGTTGTGTACACTTATACATGAGCTTAATATATCATCTGACTGAGAAAAAAAATTGCTTCAAATTATTATTGCATTTGAATGTTCCATCTTATTTTTATTATTTTTCAAACTTTAGCTATGTTGGCCGGGGTACTATGATATTAAACTTTGTTTGAATTTTCCGACTTCAAATATTGTAGGATTGGACTAGTCATTTTTCACATTTATTCTCTTAATGTTCTTTTTTGAGATATTACATTGGGAGAGAGCTGAAGGAAGGTTCGAACCTTCAAACTTATTAGAAGAAACAGTGATGTAGGAATAATTGAGCTGTTCATTTATTAAAGAGTATAGAGTATAAAATAAATTATCTATAAATCGTTTAGGGATAAATTATTAAACAATTTATGGCACAAAAAATGTAAAAAGATCAAGCGAAAGAAAAGAAATATAATTAAGATGAAAGTAGACGGCTGTGGTGTCCCCAATTTGAATAGCTGTTGTCTGCTTGGAGTATTACAGAATCTCCATCAGCTTCCATGGTTTCAGCTTGGAATTTTGGGAATTGTCAAATGGCTTCCCTGATTTTGAGTGTCATGTTTCATTTGACAATTCTCCTGCCCCTTCTGTTTCACTGTTTATTTTGAAGTTGAAACATTGTGCTTGTATTATGCTGTTTAATCTATTACTTTTTACTCTAGTATGGTTGAAGTGGTTAGATATCGCTATTTTTTTCTCATAAAATCGAAGATTTCTCGAGGTTTTTTGTTTCAATACCATAAATTGAAAACTATTTGGAATAGGGTAATTTGAAAATGATTTGGATTTTGAAATAGTTTTATGATGTGATAGGACATGTGGAAGAGTGATTTCATGTAACCTGCAAAATTAAAAAAGAACCAGAAAAAGAAATGGGCACCAACTATTTGAATAGTAGGTTTTCCAAGATTTATATAAAGAGTAGTCAATAGTGTTAGATTAAGCTACTTGACAACCTATCATATTTTTGTGAAACAATTTTTAACCTACCATAAGTAGTAGTTAAAATAATTTTCATTGTTTCATTTACTTAAAAACAGTCAACAACTATTTCATTTTTAAAAGCACATAAAAACATTTTTTTTTTAATATCCGTGAGTATCCGGGCCAGCTTACATGCACCTCAACTAATCTCACGGGACAACCACACGATCCTACAACATTTGCTGTCGGGAAACTCGTAGGATAATATCCTAGGTAAGTGGCCACACATGAATTTGAACCTATAACCCCAAGGTTGGAAGGAGAACCTCTTAATCATTGGGGCCAACTCATGGTTGGTTCATAAAAGCAAATATTTGTGCCTGTTTATAATTTTCTGTAGAGTAGTTTTCACTATTTAAATAAAAATATTTTCTTATTGCTATTTATTTTGTTTTCTATTAATTATTTATCTTTTAAAACATAAACTATGACAACTACTTCAAAAAATTATCTTTCTCGAGAAATTATAGCCAATAACACATTTTCATACCTTAATTTAAAAAATATCGAAAATTTGATTTATTTTTTTAAAAAATAACACTCCATCAGCTTGGAAATTATTTTTGTTAAATTAATAAAAAAAAAACTATTAATTTGTTTCTTTTATAATGTAGAATGATAAATATCATTATTTTATTTTATGTTTCTTAGTGTGAAATCTGTAGTTAGTTTTTACGATTTTGATAAACTAATTAAAAAAATATATATTATAATTGTTTTTTCCCCTAAATTTAGGACTATTATTTACACAAATTCCCAAAGCAGGCCTTTATAAGATTAAAAAAATCATAATTGTTGGTGAACGAAACTTCAGTTTTCTCTTCCTCCTCTTCTTTCTTTCTGAATTGATGGCAATAAATTCGGAAGAAAGAAGAGAGAAATTAAAATCAAATGAATGGAAGAAGAGAGAAAAAACAACAATAACTTATCTTTCAAAACCAAAACCCAAAATAAAACAAGAAATTGTTGCAGTAATTTACTATCTCTCCCGCCATGGCCAATTAGAGCAACCACATTTCATTGAAGTTCCTCTTTCAGTTTCTTCTCCAAATTCACTTTTTCTCTCAGATTTCATTAAAAGACTCAATCTTCTTCGTGGTCATGCCTTTGCCAATTTGTATTCCTGGTCTTCTAAACGGTAATTCACATTTCTACTCCTTTCTTTCTTTCACAAAATACTTATTTTTTTTTTTTTTTTTTTTTGTTTAGGAGCTACAAAAATGGATTTGTGTGGCAAGATTTATCTGAAAAAGACTTGATAATTCCATCTCAAGGATGCCATGGTCATGAATTCATTCTCAAAGGATCAAAATTAGTATTAGAGATAGAAAAGTCATTGAGTTTTCGCTCTTACGAAACTACTTCTCCATTTTCCGACTCTAAATTTTCCTGGGAAACAAACACTTCAAGTTCAAGCACAGACTCAAGCATAGTCTATAAGGCTATTACATCAGGAGAAAGCGGCAAAAATGCCTGGACGCAGACTGGCGAGATGCGGCGGAGAGAAGCTGAAGAAGGCGGCCGAGCGGGAGAGGGAGATTCTAGTTTTGGAAGGTTGGAGAGTTCGAGGTCTATGGATTCTAATGGATTGGCAGATTTGAAGGATCCGACGGTTAGGATGAGCCAAAGGTGGAGATTATCAAAGGCTTTGATGCACTTGATCAAATGTACCTTCTAAATTATTTTTCAATTAGATTCAAGATCATAAATACAAATATCATCCTTTTATATTTAAAAACGATCCTCAACCACTTTTGGGGTTCTTTCACTTACCGGGAATTCACATGTCCAATATCTTTAAGTTATCATATTCTTTTATGGGATCTTTGATGAGAGAAGTTATTGAGTCTGAATTTGTACGTGTTTAGATGCGTCGAGATATGTGTTTCAAAAATTTGAATGTATATAACTTGTATTTGGTATATGAGTTTTTTTTAAGAGGGTATAACATACACTTCTTACAATTTAAAACCAATGAGTATAAAAAAAGACGAACTCAAAATAATTAAACCTAATAAACAAACGTGAGTTAGGCTAGTGAAGTCTAATCCCCCACCCTTTCTACTAAATATCCTCTTAAACAGAATTGTTCATAGGTATCTTTTAAGTGTGATAAGAAATTTTCAATAATGTTTTTCAATTGTAAAGACTTAATTTAAAATAATTTCATGTAAAATATTGACTTTATTAAATTAATTTAACATATCCATTTATGGTAGATAAATTAATATTTTAATAATTTTTAGATAAAAATACTTGAAAATTATATTAATTATGTAGAAAAATAAATAATAAATTAATATTGGTTAAAAAATATATAAATAAAATATTAAATATACTAATCAATTTATAAATAAAAGGGTAGATTATGGATAAATGAGTCAAATAAACTCAAATCTCATGAAAAATCTTCAGAATGTTATATACTAAAAGAAAAAACAACAAGATGATAGAAAGAGAAAAAGATGGAGACACAAGAGAATGAGAGAAATAATCTTATGATATCCACTTTGGGATATATAACCATTCTTACTAACCTCTATTTATAGACTTACAATGTAATATGAAATTCACGAGTTACAATAATTAAATAGACAACATAAATAGAGGAGTAAATTACAAAAATTAAACTAGGGCTTATAGGAATTATAACATATACGTGTTATGGACATGTACCATCATATTATTTATAACAAGGAGCACGGTCTAAAATATACCCATTTTTCTGGGTTTAAGATTGAAATATTGTATAAATAAAAAATATTTCTAAGAATATTGTACTCGTAAAAATGTTTCTAAGAATATAGTAAATCGCATGCTTGGTATGCGATTTTTTTTTTTGGTATGCGATTTTGTGTTTGTCTTAAAATCACAAAATCGCATACTGAGTATGTGATTTTAAGATAGAGCCAGTTCATCCTTCCAATTTTTCCTTCAACTCAAATTTCAAACTAGCCTTCAATTTTTCAAACCTTATTTTCAAAACTAACCTTCAATTTCTATTATCTTCTAAACTACCTTTGTATATACTTTTTTTTTCATTGAGATTCTAGATTTATATGATGATTTTGAACCATTTCAATAATTATAAATATAAAAATATTTACAATATTAATGATAGTCACCCCAAATTCAATTATAATTGAAGTATATAAAATAAACAAATACATCATCGATGCCCTCCCGTCCCACACGGAGGTCGTCTCCTATTACGAGGAGGGCGAATGCATCCTATCGAAGTTCTATATACATCATCAGTAATATGAGAAGGACCTGCACCATTGAGAACCTGAGATGGTCCTGTATCATCAACATGTGAAGGACCGACATCATCACTATCACCAATACGAGGCCTCCCTCGTCCACGTCCACGTCCCCGTCCCGGTACTCGACCTCGAACATGTACTGGTTCTGGATCTCGTGGTACATCAACATCACTATCAGGTCCAGGAATGACAACCTGTGAAAATATTTCCTGTGATCCTGGAGTCGGTACCATGAAAAATGGGGAGATGATGGGTTACTAGGATAATGATGTATGGTCTCTGGCTCAGCGTGATCTATATCCTCAGGGTTCACCTCCTCGTGAACTGCCTCATCACGAGCACGGTGTGCAAGTGGACGACGTCCTAGTTTAAAGCGAATATCTGGATGCTCCAAGCTAAACATATGATTGAGTTCATCATATGAGGAAGACAATCTCTGATATAGTTTTGAGTTTCCTCATGAGGACAGTGTAACGAGACAGTTTGTAATCTAGCAAGCTGATTACAACAAAAAAATTGTTAATTTGCGAAGAATTTATGAAGATGTAATTAGTAAATAAAAAACAACTTTAATGACTCACCACAAAGTTAAAAGAAGCCGCGTGTCGAGTAATGAACATGTGGGTTATTGATGGGTGTCGAAACCATCAAAAATAATAAACTTACTCTTGGAATTTAAAAATCTGTAGTAGTGGTGAGTAAGGTCGATCTCCACAGGGAATTGAGAATTAAATTAAAGTTAACAAAAACGGGGGGGTTTTGAGTTTTGGAAATAAAACGAAAAATAAATTAAAAAGAATAAGAAATCAATAGAGAAGGCTTCCAACTAAAGGTTAATCTCAGTTATGGTTCATTAATTTGATCATAGATTACTAAACATGCATTCCTAAATTCTTCTCTAAACTGGTTGGAAGTCGTCAAAACCAATCCACAACTTATAAGTGCTTTTCCTTAACTTTTCGATAACCAAGATATGATCATTGATTATTCCCTAATTAACAGATAACCCTAGAATACGATAATAAGATTTAACCCATTAACAGCATTAAGAAGAGAAGAACCCAATTCTAACTAACAAACACAATACGACCGATTCATTTAAGTTAGATCATAAATTCCCATAACATGAATCAAAAAGTGTCCTAATCAATTTATGCTAGTATGCTACTTGTATTAGAACAATTAAACAATTACGGATTTAATGTTCTAACTAACGATATGCAAAATTAACAATTGAACAACGGGCCCTATTGCACAAGAATTAACTAACAATAAAATATGCAAAGAGAAAGCATGAATAAAGAGAAAATAGGAATAAAATTAAGAACAAAATCTCACAAATTCATAAACCAAACCTCGATAATTCTCTAGTTGGAATAAGTAATTTAGCTAGAAAACATATTAAAAACTATCTAAAAGTCCTAAGAAAAATAGGGGAAGAAGGGATTTTGATTATGGTACAAGAGGGTCTTTAAATAGGAAAAAATATGATATTTTCGGATAAATAAACAATAAAATCTGCTATCTAAATCTGTCCAGCAGCCAAATAATCTTTTTTTTTTAATTTTTCTCGTTGTTGCGGCGGTGGCTTTCCATTGCTGCGGCAGTGGGACTTTTTCAATACTAAAATTGGCATAACTTATTCGTTTTAAGTCCGATTTGAGCGCCGTTTTCGCCTACGTTCATGAAATTCAAAGATTAATAATATTATGGACATTTAAATCAATTAACATTCATATTTTAATTATATTGGAGATAAAACCACTTATAAATAGGATTAAATTACGAGTTATCAAATACCCCCAAACTTAGACAATTGCTAGTCCCTTAGCAATTCTAGCATTAAGCACAATTAAAAATCAATCATGAAAATTCTCAGAAATTATGTAACCATCAAGCTTGTAAACAATCAATACCTAAGCAATCAAAGGTTCATGCAAAACCCCAAGTATGTGCGATCAATCTACCTTTTATGCATTTTTATATAAAACCATGAAGCACAAATGCTAACTCAATTTCACAAGTCATATCAAGAATAGAAACCTAAACAATCTTCTCAAAATTAAAGCATACAGGAATAGATACCCTCACGGGATATTCACTCAAATCGCTCAAAGTGTTTAAAGGGAGTCAAAGAATACCACTCAAGTCAAAACATGGAAGAAATTTACCATAGGCTTGCAAGTATATCAAATTAAAACCGTAAATGCAAGAAATCGAAACACATGAATCTAAGGGTCTTTAAAGGCTGTAATGGGGCTTGGGAAAAGGGTAGATGGAAGACATTTAGGCTAAAAGAATTGAGAGATTACTATGAGCATATTCAATAAATTCAAACTCAACTCAAAACTTACATTTGAAGCATAATCTTTCACAATTAAACACACAACTTCTACTCATCTTTCTTTTCTCAATTTTCTACTTTCTTTTTCGGATTTTCAATATCGAACTTTTT
Source organism: Gynostemma pentaphyllum (assembly GCA_028015215.1). NCBI lineage: Eukaryota > Viridiplantae > Streptophyta > Magnoliopsida > Cucurbitales > Cucurbitaceae > Gynostemma > Gynostemma pentaphyllum. Next base: position 41,008,725 of record CM051352.1, on the reverse strand, counting down.
CTTTTTCTTTACACTTTTCTTTTTCCACAATTTTTTTTCTTTCAATCCTCAACACAATTTCATCACTTTTACCAACTTTTTCAAAGAGACATACATATTTCAAGAACATAACAACCTCTCAATTTGGGTAAAAAGGAGACAAAAAGAATGGGAAAATGTTATTTATTATGTGGCAAAATATCAAAGAAAAGGCTAAGGCTCAAAATTGGCATCTAATGAATTAAGTTCGGTAGGCCTTTAGAAAGCTAGAATTGGTTCCCCTAATTTGCCCTTATAGATTTCTAGCATTCAAATATCAAGCAAAAACAATCTTAACATGCATAACAGAGCAAGTTCTAGAAATTAACAACCATGAATGACAAATTATTAGCAAAGAATAAAGGAGCATATGTTATGATAATTGCTCAAAAGGCTCAAAATTTCACAAAAAAGAGGCTAAATGGTATCACAACCTATAAACTTCTCAATCAATTAGAAAGTAAGATCAATACTCGAGACATGACAAGTGAAAAAGGAAGCATGCTTTAAAACAAAAACAAAAAATTTATGCAAAAAACGTGAACGAAAATGCACAAAAATCATGAGATTAAGCACGAAACAGAGATTGCAAAAGTATCAAAAGTAAACAAGCTCAACCATTATACAACTTCTAGAATTTTCAGAAAGCATTAAATAGAAAAAAAATATGAAATTCTACCCCCAAACTTAAACTAAGCATTGTCCTCAATGAGATAAAATTAAAAACATGGTGGTAGAAAAAACTTCCCTAAATAAGTAATCCTCAGAAGTCAGATCACTATCAGCTCAGGAATGTGAGTGAATCTGGCGAAAAACCTCATGTTTCAACATATATATCTCTTCCTTGATCCTAACTTTTCTTTTCCTAAAAATAAAAAAAAAACAAAGAAAAGAAAACAAGTAAAATTAAACTAAAAATAAAAACTAAATTAGAATTAAAAATAAAAACTAAATAAAAACAAATAATAAAAACTAGAGCATTAAAAAATGAAATTAAAAAATTTAAAAAAGTTTTTTTTTTCGGGGTCCATCGCCGCAGCGGTGAGCCATCCACCGCTGCAGCAACGAGACACATTCCGTTTTTTGTTTTTTTTTCCATTTTTTCCTGGACTCGTTGCTGCGGCGACACAAATATGTCGCCGCGGCGTCCACTCTCTGGTTTTTGGTCCAAGAGTGGGCACTTGGTCCCAGTGGCGGCGATGGAATGCCATTGCCGTAGCGATGAAACACGTTTTTTTTTTCAATTGACCCCACAGCCACAGCGGCGGCTTTCAATCGCCGCAGCGATGAGACTTTTTTTTTTAAAACAAATTAAAATAAAATAAGAATAAAGTAAATAGAATTAAAATGCTATGAATTAAAATGTTGGGTTGTCTCCCAACAAGCGCTTTTGTTTAACATCTTTGAGCTAGACGGTGTTGCTTCTTCTTTAATTAGCGTCCCAAATGGATTTGACATACTTCCTGATTACAACTTTAATTCCTGCAATTTTGGGCTTAGGAGTAGAAGCAACCTGTTGTTCATCCTTTTCAAAAAGTTGTAAAATATCAATAGTCAAAGGATCGACAAAATCAGTTAAACCATAAATTGAGGAATTGACACTAGAATATTCCATAGAGTTATGAATATTGAATTTTATGATCTCACCATCAAACTCCATGGTAATTGTTCCCTCATGCACATTGATTATCGTTTTAGAAGTATACATAAATGGTCTTCCTAACAATATTAAAGGGGGAGTAAGATCATCTTCTCCCATATCAACAACATAAAAATCAGCAGGAAAGACCAAACCGTTTACTTGAACTAAAACATCCTCTAAAAGACCATCATGATAAACATTAGATCTATCAGCTAATTGAAGTATCACACCAGTTTCTTTCAATTTACCCATGTTTAAATATTTATAAACAAAAAAAGGCATAACATTAATTGAGGCACCTAGATCTAGCATGACTTTTTTAAATTTAACATCTCATAATTGACAAGGAATAGCAAACATACCTGGATCTCCAACTTTAGGAGGCAATTTATTTTGGAGAACAGCAGAAACACTCTCCCCCATACTCACCCTCTCATTACCTTTCAACTTCTTCTTATTTGTTCACAAGTTCTTGAGAAATTTAGCATAACGAGGTATTTGTCTAATAGCATCAATCAAAGGAATATTTACCTCGACTTTTCGGAACATCTTGAGCAACTCGTTCTCTTTTGCCTCATGTTCAATTTTTCTTGAGTTAGTTAAACGAGATGGAAAAGGAGGAGGAGTCAACAATACCTTTGTCCTATTTTGATCAGAAATCTCCAATTTAGCTTTTGGAGGCAAGACAACCTCCTTTTCAAGTTCTGCTTTTGGGGCGCGATTGATATTTTTCATTATAGGCTCTTCCAAAGTTGTTCCACTCCTCAACATGATTGCATTTACATTTTCCTTGGGTTGACAATAGTTTGTGATGGTAATTTACCTTGGGATTCGATTTGGCTGAGAGAAGATGTGAGATGACCCACTTAGACCTCCAAGTTTTTGATACTTGTGTTTATATTTTGAAAATTCGCTCGAGTTTCCTACTGAAACTGTAATCCTACTGAAACTGTATAGTATTCTACTGAAACTGTTGAGATGTGTTAGCAAAGTTTTGACTAAGATCTTCTAAAGGAATACCTGATTTGGTACATGGGACTATGGGTTGTTGTTGAGGAGGTGGTTTTTGTTGTCCTTGTTGGTATTGAGGAGCTCGAGACCCATAACTGAGATTAGGATGATCCTTCCATTCTGCATTATAAGTGTTAGAAAAAGGATCCTATCGTCTTTGTTGTCCACGTTGGTTTCCTCCTTGAAATTCTCCCACAGCATTGGCAGATTCTTGAGAGTCATCTTGAAGTGTAGGGCACATATCAGTTGAGTGATTTGGCGCAGTAAAAATTCCACAAACTTTCATCTGTTGAATGTTTCTTGCTACCCATTGTTGAACAAGAGAAGTTAGATTTTTAAGTTGATTTAAAAATAGATGAATCACGTACCTCATAAATGTTTCAAGAATTGGGTGTATCTTGAAGTGCTCCACTTTGTTGACTAGTTGCAGCCATGATAGTGATCAATCTTCGAGCTTCAGTTGGAGTCTTATTAACTATTGCACCACTACTAGTGGCATCCATCAAACTCCTCTCTATCGATGTCAATCCTTCATAAAAGTATTGAATGAGGAGTTGTTCTGAAAAATCGTGTTGAGGGCAACTAGCGCAAAGCTTCTTGAATCGAGTCCAATACATGTGTAAAGTCTCATTGTTCTTTTGCGTAATCCCAGAAATCTCTCTTCGAATGTTTGAGGCTCGAGATGAAGGAAAGAATTCATCCAAAAATACCCGGCAAGTTCAGCCCATGTAGTCACAGAATTAGAAGGTAGATCAAACAACCAATCCTTAACATGATCAATTAATGAGAATGGGAAGGCTCGTAGTTTAATCTGATCTTCAGTTACCCCTTCTGGCTTTATGCTTTGGCAGACGACATGAAAAGCCTTCAGATGCTTGTTGGGATCTTCATTATCTAGATCTTTAAAAATAGGAAGAAGATGAATTAGTCCAGATTTTAATTCAAAATTTACCTATACAGTAGGGTATTGAATGCATAAAGGTTCCTTGTCAAGTGTAGGAGCAATCAACTCCTTCAAAGTTCTTTCAGCGTTAGCCATTATTTCCTTGGCTTCAGAATCACTTGAGGAAACAAAAATATTGTGCAATGAATTTTCTTTGTCAGATGAAGATGATGAGGATTCTAGCTTTTTTCAGTTTGGTTTCCTTCCTCAAATGCTTTGTCGTCTTCTCAATTTCTGGATCAAATTGCAATTCACCTGTACGAGAAGAGCGGGCATCAAATAGAACAAAAAAAAAACAAAAATAACTAAAATTTAATTAATACCGATTCTCCTGCAACGGCGCCAAAATTTGATGGATGTCCAAACCACCAAAAATAATAAACTTACTATTGGAATTTAAAAATCTGTATTAGTGGTGAGTAAGGTCGATCTCCACAGGGAATTGAGAAGTAAATTAAAGTTAACAAAAACAGGGAGTTTTGAGTTTTGGAAATAAAACGGAAAATAATTAAAAATAATAAGAAATCAATAGAGAAGGCTTCCAACTAAAGGTTAATCTCGGTTATGGTTCATTAATTTGATCATCGATTACTAAACATGCATTCCTAAATTCTTCTCTAAACTGGTTGGAAGTCGTCAAAACCAATCCACAACTTATAAGTGCTCTTCCTTAACTTTTTGATAACTAAGATATGATCATTGGTTATTCCCTAATTAATGGATAACCCTAGAAAACGATAATAAGATTTAACCCACTAACAACATTAAGAAGAGACGAACCCAATTCTAACTAACAAACACGATACGACCGATTCATTTAAGTTAGATCATAAATTCCCATAACATGAATCAAAAAGTGTCCTAATCAATTTATGCTAGTATGCTACTTGTATTAGAACAATTAAACAATTACGGATTTAATGTTCTAACTAACGATATGCAAAATTAACAATTTAACAACGAGCCCTATTGCACAAGAATTAACTAACAATAAAATATGCAAAGAGAAAGCATGAATAAAGAGAAAATAGGAATAAAATTAAGAACAAAATCTCACAAATTCATAAACCAAACCTCGATAATCCTCTAGTTGGAATAAGTAATTTAGCTAGAAAACATATTAAAAACTATCTAAAAGTCCTAAGAAAAATAGGGGAAGAAGGGATTTAGAATTAGGGTACAAGAGGGTCTTTAAATAGGCAAAAATATGATATTTTCGGATAAATAAACAATAAAATCTGCTATCTAAATCTGTCCAACCGCCAAATAATGTTTTTTTTTTATTTTTCTCATTGCTTCGGCGGTGGCTTTCCATTGCTGTAGCGGTGAGACTTTTTCAACACTAAAATTGGCATAACTTCTTCGTTTTAAGTCCGATTTGAGCGCCGTTTTCGCCTACGTTCATGAAATTCAAAGATTAATAATATTATGGACATTTAAATCAATTAACATTCATATTTTAATTATATTGGAGATAAAACCACTTATAAATAGGATTAAATTACGAGTTATCAGTTATAGAGTTATACTACTCTATATAATCATTCTCACAATCATTAGGTGAGTTAACAAGATGTCCATCAATAATATGAGATCGTCGATCTGCCCATCGTGCTATGAGATGTGCATGTTGGATCCTCCAATCAGTATCTCTGCGTTCTCGAAGATCCAATGTGTGTAAACATAGATCTGTATCACATGGTGTCAGAATGTCTTGTCTAAAACCAAATTGCCGCATAACTCGTTCTGGATGATGACACTCAACAGTATGAAAGCAAATGAGTGGGCTAATAGTAGGCCAGATGTCATGACCACGTATATAGAAATTCGGCAACGATATCATGTGATGTAAATAAGGTTCTCACATGATCTGAAACGTTTAAAAATATTAATTATTGAATCCAGTAAACCACAACTCATTAAACCACAATAATTAAACTAAAATACATACATCATTTTCTCCTAATTGATCCAGTATGTACCTATACTGGAGCAAAATATGAGTCAAAATTTCAGTGGTGGAAAAATCATCTTTCCACGTGCAAGTGTAAATACAAACTAAATGTTAAAAAATATTAATATGTTAATAAAGAAGAAATAAGATATATGTAATGTACCGTGCACCCAAAGGTAGATCAACATCTGAATGGACACATGTAAGTTACCGCTGAGGAGCAATAGAAGGAAATTGATCCCATGGCCACAACTAAAGTAATATCAGTGCGCCAGCTATCTCGTGGGCTTCTTTGGAAGAAACCTTACACATTTCTCGATACAACCAGGATAAACATGCAGATCCCCAACTATAGCCACCAGCTATCTCGAAATCCTCAAGTAAGGGTAAAAACATTAAATGTACTAGATTACTTGATTTGTCAGCGAACATACACCCACCAATTAGTTGTATAATATATGTTTGGGCATGACGCTGTACTATAATCTCATTAGCATCATCAGGTAGTACACTGAATTGTTGTTCCAGCCATGTTAAAGATAGGCGTGATCCACTTAAAAGTGAACTCGATGGTGTGACACCTAATAAATGCTCACATAAATCTACCCATCTAAGTGAGACTGATCCAGTGACTACCTCGTCATCTACAGGTAGCCCGAATAAGATCAAGATATCCTGTAAAGTAATGGTATACTCCTCCATAGGCATGTGAAAAGTATGGGTCTCTGGTCTCCATCGCTCGATGAATGTTGCAATCAAACGCCAATCTAAGGCTATAAACCCTATCCGAGATATCCCATAAAATCGTGCCTGTCGTAAGTATACATCTATACGGGGATCATGCGGAATACTACGCACACTAGTCTCCCTATGCCTACAAGTACAAGCAGGTGTCATCCGATCGGTCCACACCAAACTGGATCGATGGACATCCTGTCTATGTAAAACATCTGGGTCTCTAGGTCCTGGATCCATCACTGAAGAAATATATTGTATATATAAATGATCAAAATATGTTACAAATAAAAAACATATAATTCCATAAAATTCAAATACAAATTTCATAAACTCAAATATAGTCAATTATGAATTCCAATAAAAATAAAAGTATTTACAATAGTGTGTTCCTCGAATGTGATGTGCTTCCCTCCTTATTAGGACATTTCCTACGATTATGTCCATCCTGTTTACAAATCCCACATCTTAACTTTCTACTTGTTTCTCTGAAGTCCATCTCATTACGAATTCTACTACTTCATGGTCTGCCCACCCCCTTAATAACAATCGATTAGGATGTAACAAATCAAAATTAGGATAAGGTCATTCCGCTTCATTCAGAATTGGATGGAGTCGTGGGGCATAACATGAGCTGTAGGTGGACATCTTGTAATAATCTTCCACATTTTTCATGTAATCTACATGACAGTGTAAACACGCTGCAATTACATGCGAACATGAGATTCCGTATGTTTGTCACTTCTTGTAAGTGCACGTTCGTAACTTTAAGTGCACAACATATCGGTTACCTCCCTGTGATGCCATATTATGATAGGCAGTTGTTACTTCAAACTCGCCATGTAATCTATCAAACACTTTTACTTGATGTTTACTTGCTTTTACAGCCCAACCAGACATTTTGTTCAATGCAAATCTACCATAAAATAATAAGTAAAATATACATTATGAACCTCAAGCTTATAAAAAGAATGTAAATAATGAAACATACCTTGTATATTCATCACGTTGTCCAAGCGCAGCTCTAATCTCTGTCCTACGTGCCTCAAGTATGTTGCACACCGATAGAATGTGGCCTCTACTAATGGTGTGATAGGCAACGAGCGTGCTCCTTTTAGAACACTATTGATGCATTCAGATAGATTTGTCGTCATCCAACCATATCTATGTCCCTCGTCAAATGCTTGGGTCCACTTTGATTGGTCAATGTTATCGAAATATCTAATGCAATTCGCATTCAGTTCAGACAGTTCATCCATACATAGTTGAAACTTACGTACTGTAAATTGGGAGCCAGCTCTGAAAACCAATTGTTTCATCAACTTGCTTTTAAGTTTATCATTAAAATTGCTTGCCACATGTCTTAAGTAAAAGCAATGATGAGCCTTTGGTGCCGCCCACCCATTTCTAGGATTATTTACAGTAGAGATTATATCAGGATGCCTATCATATATCAAACAAATATCGGGGCATTTTGTCACTCTCAATCTCAACAAAGACAAGAACCAACCCTAAGGTATTAGAACTTTTCACATCTATTATTGCAAAAGCTAGAGGAAATAAATGTCCATTGGAATCCAATGAGGTCGCAATCAATAATTTGCCATTGTATTTTCCATATAAATGTGTCCCATCAATTTGTATAATAGGCTTACAATGTTTGAATCTCTCTATGGATGGTCCAAAAGACCAAAATACCGACTGCAATATAGAATTCCCCTGCTCTTGCATAGGATCAAGCCTCCAATCAACTTGTGTTCTAGGATTTCTTTGTTTAATAATGTTAAACCATCGTGGTAATTTTTTATACAATTGCTCCCAATTGCTAAATACCATTTCAATGGCTTTGCTTTTACCTTCCCTAATTCTCTCAAAGATAACCATATATCCAAAATTGTCCAATATAATTTGAAGCAACATAACAATTTTAACAATATTGTCAACCTTCACCACACATTTTGAATGTCTCTAGCAATAAACAATGAATCTAGTTGAGGATTATCTTGAGACACACATGAGTATATACACTTGTGTGGATCGGTTAGTTTTGTGATCTCAAACATATTATGTTCTTTACGATGTGATGCTCTAAGTCTCCATATACATCCATCATCATAATTTATACATTTCACTGCCCATATAGCAGGCGTTGATTCTATAACCTCAAAATCATATTGGTTTTTAATTGACCCCCGTTTCACATCATGCTTCAAATCAATTTTTGTTTTGTACCTAAGTCCTGTACGTAATTGCTCATGGTCGGCTCTTAATTCAACACGTGGAAATGATGGGACTTCATTCATGCGGTTCAAAGAATCACTATTCAACTTCGTGAACAAAGGAGAAGTGACATCATGCATATTGTCAATATTGAAAGTAATCATTTTTCGGTTAGTGTACGTAAATCAATAAACTCATTCCCTGGTAGTATAGTCTCATGTGGATGATATGAAAGTAACTCATTGTTGTTAGATTGACCATCTACAACGTTACTCTCATTATTTTCAACGCATATATCACTATCCACATGCAAATCTACTATATTTGGTGGAGTCAAACCGACAGTTATCATAAATATCAAATCCACATCATTCTTAATACTTATTGGGACATATCTAATGATACTAGATGACATTTATGTCAGATGCCGGTAGTAAAAATCTACTCTAGTTGGTCTAACTTCTCCAACTAACGTGCTCATTACTAACTCCTTAAAGTTCTCAAAACTTAATCCATTCCATATAGTCAATGTCTTGTAAGGTGGTTTGTCATACTCAATTCCATTAGGACCATCAATAATTCGTCCATTCACGTAACATTGTAACACAATACATTTATCTCTCATTTGCAATAGCTACATAGCAAATATTTCAAATGAAAATTTAGAATTCATACTAATAAATCATTATAACAATTTTTAATACAAATTTAATGGAAATAACAATTTTTAATACAAATTCAATGAAAATAGCAAAAATTTACTCATATACACAAACTCATCTCAAAATTTCACTACAATAAGCAAAAAAAACCCTAAATAAAAATCTATAACTTGTTCATAATCATTCATTCTCATTAAATAGAAATTATATTAAACTAACATTTTTAAAATATAAAAGGAAAGATAGATTTATCGGCGATTTCTCAAAGGAAACGGCAAAAAGCGAGATCTGACGGTGTTAACTGCGGCGATTCTCGGCGAGCGACAACGGTGTTAATGGCAACGGTGAGCGGCGACGGTGCTTTGGGCGGCGGCGACTGGAATGCAAGTAGGGGAGGAAGAAGATTGAGAGGAGAAGAAGGAGGGTTTGTGGGGTTGGGGAGGAAGAAGAATGAGAGAAGGAAAAGAAAGAGGGTTTGTGGGGTTTCTGTCTTAAAATCGCATACCTCGATACGATTTTACTCTTTTTTTTTATTACTTAAAATCACATACGGTATGCGATTTCTTTCTTTTTTTTAAAAATCTCAAATTGTAACCTCAGTATGCGATTTCACTTGAAATCGCATACCTAGGATACGATTTACCACAGTTTTTCTAATATTTTCACTATTACAATATCTTTCTAAATATTTATAAAATACACAACATTAAAAAAAAATCCCATTTTTCTTGTAAATACCTATTTTTAAAGGTACTCATGTGATTAGTTATTAAGAAATTTTCATAACTGCCCAAAAAATGGAAACTCCATTCTACTTCTTTATAGCTACAGTTTAAAAAAGACCCCCCTTCTTTAAATGCGTAAAATTCATAAGGGACAATTTTTATTTTATTGTTATCATGAAAATTTTAGACAGCAAACTCTTTAACAAACTACCCATTACGTAAATGTATTGATTCCATTAAAAAAATGATACACACGTAGTTAATAATTTTTCTTTTTTAATCGTCACAATAAAATGAGTAAAAATATATTTATGCAAGGTGTAGCCTGTAGGTTAAATTTGATAGAGGTTCATAAAAAATGGGTCATTTCTTTATAATACCCAATTTCTTAGTTTTTTTTCTTTCTTTCTTGAACCCAATTATGACATGGTCATTTATTTATTATTTTATTTTTTTAACAAATAAGACTACACATGAGGAACATGATGAGTCATCTTCAATTGCATATCACAATTTTAAAGTAAAATTAGAAAAATTAGGTACAAAATATTTTTTCATGAATGTTCAGGATAGTGAAAGTCAATAGAGAAATAGATAAGTTTGATATTGTCTCATCCACTCCAAACACTATTTTGATTCACCTACATGCGCAATTACAAATAATGGTAAACGAGTGAGATTTATTGAATAAGTCACGTAAATAAACTGAAAAATTATAATAACATTCCCACATGTCAAACTTTTTCGTTATTTTCAACAGAATTGAAACGCGTTATAGACATAGAATAAATACGTGTCATAATTTTTTGTTAAAACTAACTTATAGAATGGGTATGATTTACAATTCAACAAATCACATATGTGCTTGTACAAGGGTATAGATTTACAATTTTTCCTATACTTAACCCTTTTTAAATTATGTGAATAACGCCATATATTCATAGAATATAGATCCATATTAACCTAAACATAATTCAATTGATCAGGTATTAGTAATTCCTCTAGTATAATTGTGGGTTTGTGTCTCCTCCCATGGTTTGCAACGTAATATTTAAAGAAATAATATCTCTCATGCATTTGATAGTTTATGAACCTGAAATAACCCTAAGTCATAGGTGAAAATTAGCACAAACTTGAGGACCTTGGGCTTTTCAGGTTCAGGCCCACTAAAATCCCAACAATTGAGTCCAAGCCCAATAATTTGGGCATTGAGAAACAAATATTGAATATTTGTTCAATTCAATATCGTCAAATTTGTACTCCTTTCTCATAAGAAATAATACCAAAAAGACAATTCAGGGTCAATGATCCTTTTGATTTTTTCTTAGTTCTGATTTTATATCTTCAATTCACCCTTTGAATATTATGAGAACCCTTCCAAAATTTAATATATCACATAAAGATTTGGGTCCCAAAAACAAATTAAACTTTGAAGATTTCTACAATCAAAATTAAATTTCATTTATTATATATATATTGGAATTTCCCATTAATTCATCCTTTTTTTTTAAATTGTAGAAATTACAATCTTAATAAAATATATATATATATATATAGCATCTTATAAATTGATATTTTAAAAAATAATAAAAATTTCAAAAAATTTCAAGAATAATAATTTTTTTCCTCCCTAATTCAAAGCAAGTATGAAACCCAACCCATATATGTCTTTAAGAAAATACTATTTTTAAAAGATTTGTTATTTTTAAAAATAGCTATATTAAAAAAGTCTCATTAGTGCAATTTATATAAAAACAAAACTTAGCTTTTTTTAAAAACAAAAAATAAGTTTGTTGACTATCAATTTTTTCTTTTTTTAAATTCAAAATTCTTTCAAAATTTTAATCAAATTTCAAAACCAAAAACCAATTTTAAAACTTTACTTTTTTTTTTTTGGTTAAATTTGATTATGACTTCAAAATGTTTTAAAATAAATACTTTAATCTTTACACTAAAATAAAACTAAAATAAGAAAAGCACTTAATATTCAAACGGGACAATCATTGAAATAGCATATTTGAGTATAAATTACTCAAATAGCATATATTTTAAACCCACATGAATTAAGAAGTCTGAAGAGAGAGTAACCTATTTAAATTTAGATAAAACCCCATAAAATGTGAAAGAGATTATTTAAGTAAATTTTCAAATTTAATAACAATCACAATAAATATAACATGTAAATTTTAAACATAATAACATCATAGTAAATTTCATTAATGGGCACTACAAGAAAAAACCGGAATAGCGTCCCAATATTAGTAATGCAACTATTTGGACGCTATTTTAGCGACGAATTTTATCGCTGAAACACAAGTTTGACTTTCTGCGATGAAATTCGTCCCTAATTTGGAAACCCAATAATAGAGACGTATTTTGACTGTGTAATAGAGACGAACTGCTCCTCTAATCTAATAACTTAAACTATCTCCTTACTTAGAGACACAGTCCGTCGCTAAATTATGGCGGGAATTTTTCCCTCCATTTTAATAAGGCGGTAAATGTTCCCGCCCAAACAGAGACTCATTTGGTCTCTAAAATAGCGACGAAATGCGCCTCTAATATGAAAGCTTAGTTAACAAAAAATGTCACCTTATTCAGAGACGTAGTTCGTTGCAAGTGAAAAAAGTCATTCTTGATTTAGAGACTAATTCTGCCGCTAATAATAGGGGGAAATTTCCCCCCCCCCCCCCCCAATTTTTTATGGCGGGAAAGCTTCCCGCCTAATTAGAGACATATTTTGTCTCTAAAAGAGACAAGAAATATTATAAATAGGTGTGTTGAGAATAGATTCGAATAAAAGAAAATCATGTTTCATACAAAATCCCGGTTGAGAGAAAATACGTGAGTGGATGTATGTCCGTTTGCTTGAAGGGTTTCTCAACGACCAATTTTGTAGTCGGGGTCGAAGAGTTTGTTGAGTTCTGTCAATCTACTGTGATTTTTCATAACAACGGACAGAAGATACGATGTCCATGTAAAAAGTGTAAAAATAAGAAGATATTACCGACAGACGATGTGAAGTTACACTTGTACAGTCGTGGTTTCGTTGATAATTATTATCAATGGGTTTATCAAGGAGAATCTGAAGAAATGTTCAATGCAGCGAGGGGCGAGTCATGTCGAAACGAAGGAAGTAGCTCGCAGTTCAATTTGAATGTGAATGAAAGTTCTGAAAATGTTGAACATCACTACGATCAGCTAGAACAGATGGTTTATGATGGATGCGGTTATCAAGGTGATGGTCATCAAAATTTATTAAATGAAGATTTAAATCAGGATGTGCAAATAATGTTTCAGATAATAGAATCAGCGAGTAGGCCGTTGTACGAAGGTTGTGATGTCACGCAACTTGCAGCTGCTACCGAGTTATTGAATATAAAGGCAGAATTTCACATTCCCAAAAGAGGATACAACTCAATTTCACAATAGTTTCATCGTTGTGCTCCTGCGAACAACACGTTACCACAGAGCCTGTACGATACAAAGAAATTAGTGGAGGGCCTTGGTTTACCCGTGGAGAGGATCGATTGTTGCCCAAACGGATGTATGATATATTGAGGTGCAGATGCAAATCTTCATATGTGTAAAATGTGTAATCATACGAGATACAAACAAGGTAAAAAAAAGTCTTATTCCACATACCCGTATGTTTTATTTACCGATCACACAACGACTACAACTGTTGTATGCGTCAGAAGTCACTGCTTCTCACATGAGGTGGCATCACGAGCACTCGCAAGATGAAGGAGTAATGAGACACTCTTCTGATGCCGAGGCATGGAAACATTTAATTATATTAAATGTTAATTTATTAAATTCATTGTATGCTAATTATTTTGTAGATGTCCACGTCGAGGCGCCATCCACCTCGTTGGCAAGAGTTCGATACTCCTACGTCGTCTAATAGTGTAGCGGCATTAGGGGATACACAAGTATCCAACACACCTATCCCCATCGCCCCGACCCCATTATCAGCGGCATCTGACAACCCTGTCCTTGAGTAATTGCCGATCACCAGGATTCACTTGCGGATGTCCAGAAAAAAGTTAGTGAACTTTATATATTTTTTTTCAATTATTAAATTTTTTATATTATTTATTTTTTAACTTTTTAATATTTTTTGTGTATAGATTACATCCATCGGGTAAGGTTTCCAGGGTTTTCACGGATGTCTTCAAGAAGAGTCCCTAGTTCGGGAAATGGAATGATATTTCTGAAATCGCCAAACTAAGGTGGTTTCAGACATGGAAGGTAAAACTTATATTGTTTTATATATATATTTTTTAAGTTTTTTAAATTTCTATCAAATTTAAGAATTTCGTTTTTTTGCAGACTCATTTTTTGATCCCTCCGGAGCTCACTGATGACGTATCTACACGCTATGGAGCAGAATGGCAGGGAAACGTTACAGGAACACCGTCCATAAAGCGAAGGGTAAACTGACTGAAAAGCTTATGTGGATGACGGAGGAGCCTCGTCTGAAGCTACTGGCGGATGCTAAGACGGAGGAGGCGTTGTGCATCTCCAAAATCAACTTAGCCAATCGACTGGCGAACCCGGCTATGGACTATGGTGGGACTCGGAGCCACGATGAGCATTACGAGATATTGGTAAGTAATTGTACTTGTTCTTTTATATTTTTACTGTTTTCAATTAATGTTTAACTAATCTCTTATTTTTCTTTTTTTCATTTTAACAGACCCAGGATGGACGTGAGGTACCCCCGATTGAGTTGTTCCTCCATTTGCATACGAAGGGCCACGATGGGGTTAGGTATATCGATGCTCGAGCGAAGGACATACATATTAGTTTCGTGCTTTCTAATTTATTTAAATATATTTATTTTTATAATTACTGACATATATTTTTTGTAGGATAAAGTTAAAGATAAGCTCGAGACGTTATTGCCCACTTCTGAGTCTCAGCCTACTCAGGAGAACCATCATGATGCTTTCCTTCTGGGGGTCGGTGGCGTGAAGCCTGATGGTTCAGTCCCAGGTCTTGGAGCTTACGGGAGGGAGTTTTATGCAGACCACTCGCGTGCTTCGACTTCTACATGTGCTGAGACCGAGGCTTTGGGGTGAGAGAACGAATCATTGCGTCTACAGATTCAAGCTAACGAGATCTGCTTTAAAGCCCGTACAGATGATCTTCAGACTCAGCATGATCGGTTAGAGGCTCGGATGCAGGCATGGATGCTCCAGACTGGGGCTCCTGGCTCCGGGTCTACTTCTTAGTTGGTTTTTATTTGGATATTGTATTTTGAATATTTTATTTCGTGGCGGATATTTTTATTTGGATTATGAACATTTGTTTAATTTTGTTTTAATTTTAAAAAAATTATTTTTTTAAAAATTAAATTGCTAAAATAGCGCCGAAATACGTCTCTAATAGTAAGAGGTAGTGCTTCTACATTAGAGATGCAATGTGTCGCTAATATTAGAGACCAAATTACACGTTAAGTTAGCGACGCATTGCATCTCTAATAGTGAGACGTAATAATGTATTTTGTCCCTATTTGCAGCGATTGAATGCGTCGCTAATTGGTCAACATTTTATTAGCGTCCCAATCTTTTTGTGTCGCTATTAGCGATATAGTTTGTCGCTATTTTGAACAAGCAACACCCTTTTTAGAGATGGATTGTTTCGTCTCTAATTGCGTCGCTATTTTTACATAGAGGCGAATTTTGTGGCTATACCCGGGCCTCCAAAAGAAGCTTTTCTTGTAGTGGGGACATACCTATTTATTAAATAGGACTCACATATTTAATTACTATAATGAATATTATTCAATAGAAATATGACACGTAAGTTAGTTAGGAGGAGCTCCTCTAACTGATGAGGAAGGGAAGTTTTATTCTAATAAATATACCTTCAAAATATGTTGTTCTAAATAATTTCTTTATTCAACTTGTACATTCATGCAAATAAAATCATCTTCATTTTTGTCTAAAAAATAAATGTATTTTTTTAAATCTAAATATACTTCTATTGCTTATTTAATTGTGTCATACAATTTAGTATAATAATTAAGTCGCTTATTACGTTGTATTGAAACATATCATTGATCTATATCAAATTTCAAATTCTATCTACTGATGTTTGAATTAATATATAATTATTAATAACGATTAAAATTATAGACTAGAAATCAGTCCTTTATATCTAGTTATCAAATTTAACCTTCATATAACAAACAACGGGTAAAGTTATATTTCTTTTATAAACGTATAATTAGAGTGGGACATTTGAAATTTAGGATGTATATTTAAAACTAAATAAAGTATACCAGTTCAATTATCACTAATTAATAAATTATAATATTTGAATGTCCAAACTTTTTTTTTTTAATATCCAAACTTTTAATTATGGTAAATTAAAAGATCTTTTTTTTTAATGATAAATTTAAAGTTCAAATATAACAATTGTATTTGGCGAATGTTTAGTTTTGAATGGATAAACTCATTCAGTTATTTTTATATTGATTTATAATATTTACAAATATTACCTTTTTTTTAAAATTAATTACAATTCAATAATCTGTTTTTATAATCTATATCTATATCTTTATGTACCATATTAAAAGAGGTTATCTTTGAAAAATATTTTTGAACTACTATACTCTTGATAAATAATCAAATTACTAAACATGTCATTATATTTCAGTTTCCATTAAATGATTACTAAACATGTCATTATATCTCAGTTTCCATTAAATGACCATTTACATTTTAGACTACCATACCTTAATTTTTTTAAATCTTCAAATTACTAAACTCATTATTACATATTCTCTTTTTAAATCTTCAAATTACTAAACATACCATTATATATTCATTCACACTTTCTATTAAATGACAATTTGAACTTAATCTTATTTTGTTTTATTATTAATGACTATTTTTCTATACTAAATTTAAAGGAATTAAAAAGTTGCGGCTTAAAAAAATTGTAATCAAACAAAATATATTTTCTTAAATGAGGATTCTCATGTTGATTAAGAGATATGTTTAATTGATTTTTAAAATAAAAACAAATCAAATACTCAAAATTCTAATACAAAATATGCTATTTTCTTATATCCTTTTATTCATTAACATCAAATAAAATTTATTATAATATAATTTTATAAATTAATGCTAAATTAAGAATTTTATATCACGTCGTAAAATGTTAGTATTTATAAATATGACATTTTTATTAAACGCGTCAATAACTGATTTATTGTAATTTACTATCCATCAATATTAATTCAATCATTAAATCCTTAATATAAAACAAGGAGTGTAACACATCATTTATTAAAATTAATAAGTGATTGACTTAGTTTTAAAAAAAAAGTATAATGTCAAGTCAGGTCGTACGTTCGAATATCCCTTCCCCACTTTGATGTAATATCTAAAAATAAAAATGTATACAAATAATTACTTTTTCAATAGATTTATAAATATTATAGAAAATTTTACTATCAATGAAAAATTTTCTTTTATTAATATTACAATAACCTTTTACAAATTACAAAAATTATCATAAAATTTAATTTCTAACTTAATTTAATAAACAAAATCCTTTATGTTATTTTTCAATCTGACCATAACTCATCTGGTGAAACACTTGATTTTTTTCCGTGTAAAGTCGAAGGTTTGACACCCTTCCCTAATTTAGTATAATATGAAAAAACACATTATATCACATCACTTAAAATGAAAATAAACAACATATCACAATTATACATAAAGGGAGAGAGGGATGAATGAAAGCACTATAGTAAGTGGGTTTGAAGTTTGATATTGACTTAGTTATGAACTATTCCCTTGAAGTTTTATCCTATCAAAGATCAAGACAAAAATAAAATAAAATAAATAGCAAAAAAATTAGATGAAAAAGAAAATAAAATAAAGGAAGGAAGAATCAACACACACACAATAAAACACGAGCAGCAAAGAAGGAAGGGAAGAGTGAAAGTTGTCAATGGACTCTCTTACTCTTTAATTTTTATTTTTCACTTTTTCCTTTCCTTTTGCTACATTGTGTTTCCTTCTCCCAACATATAATTTAGCCTCGCGTTTTTTTTTTTTTTTTTTACAGCTCCCTTCTTCTTCTTCTTCTTCTTCATCATCATCATTTATCTCTCATATATTCATGTTCCTCCATTTATTATTGCATGCTTTGAAATCAAAAAACAACACCCCCCTTCCATTCCAAACATATCTTTTAAACATCTTTTCTTTTGTTTTCTAAAATGCTTGTCTCTTCCTTTTACTACCCTTTTTCTGTTTTTCTTTCATTACCTTCAAATCTGAGACTTTTCTTTATGTGAATTCTATAATATCCTTCGATTCTCTTGGTGGGTTTTATTGGGTTTTACTTGTTTTGGCTTATCTTTGTTTCTTTTTGAGTTTTTAATGGGACCCATTAGAGGTTTCAAGAGGAGGAGGAAGGTAGAGAAGAAGGTTGACCAAAATGTCTTGGCTGCTTCATTATCGTCTCAGCCCCATCCTTTGGATTGGTGGGATGACTTCTCTCAGAGGATTACTGGTAAAACTCCTTTTCTCATTTGATAATTAATTCTGTCTTTTGATCTTTTTCTTGAATTTGTACATTGCCATGCTTTAAGTTGCTTGCTGTTTCTTAGGTCTCTTCACTGATTTTTTTTGTATTTTGTATTGTGTGAGATTTTAAGATGGGGGGTTGAAATGCAGTGTTTAGTAATCATGTGTTTTTATGGTTTGGTGTCTTAAAATTTATATTCCTCCTTATAATTGTGAAAATATTGAACCTTTTCTGTTTTTTCTGCTTCTGGTAAGTTACTGATTATGTTTTTGACCTCTTAATTACATTGATATTCGGTCAGTAGGGACGCGATTTTGTGTCCAACTATTGCTTTCGAATTCTAAAGAGATAGGTCGAATCTGTCCAGTAGTTGTTAACGATTTAGATATGTTGTCCATTCTACAATTTGAGGTGTGCAAGTAGTACTTATACTCCATTTGGTTTACTGACTACAATGTATTGAGATTTGAGAATGGTCTTTTTCTTTTTCTCGGCGCATTGTTATTGATCTCGGATCAATTTCCTGTTGTAAGTTTTTTAATGTACTTTTTTTTTCTTAGGAGTCCTGTCTTTTGATTGTCTTTTTGGACATTGCCCAATTTCCCTCTGTGATTTTTGTAATTGATTCTACCATTCTGCTAATTGCTAAATATTCACCTCTATATAGAAATGGTGATAATGCTTTTTGAAGAATATGTTGTTAGTGTGAACGGATTATTGTATCACAGCATTCAGCAGTGCTTAATACTTAGCTGCTCCTGTTCTATCAAGCATCATCATATTCTAGATATTTGGTAATTTCAAGACTTGGCATTTCTCTTAGTCCTTACTTTGGATCAGGACGTTAGTTTAATACTTGGATTACCCTCAACATCGTATTGGTATTGGATGAAATAGGACATATAGCACAAATTTGATTTATAATATTTGACATCACCTAGTTTGTAATCCGTTTGGCACCATTCGTATTTAGATTAAATTTTAGGAGACTTCTTTCAAATGTACTACTTCAAAAGGCCATTTTTGTGTGGGTAGTAGGAGTGGGTGGCCTTCCATCTTATCCTCTGAAGTTTGTTTTAAAATATCCTCTTATTTTCCTTTGCTAGTAACAGCAATGATTTTGTTTAATGCAAGGAAATAACAGAAATATGAATAAATAAATAAATATCAGTTCTCCTTTTCGTTAATCTATTACCAATTGTTTGGTTTTTCCCAATATCAATTGCACGTCCTATGATATTTTGTCTCAGCAAGGCTGTCAACTAATATTTGTAGAGAATTGAGTCCAATGTGATCTGAAACTCAGTTTTGTTTTCTCTACTGATTAGTAGAGGACAATAATTGAGAAATGAAAGGACGACTCTGAAAGATTAATAGACATATGCTGATTGGAATGGCAGGGGAATCACAATATTCAACTTCAAGTTTGTGTTTGTTACTTGTGGTGAACATGTATTGAAAGAGATAACTATCTTAATAGATTGTTCATGTGACAGAAGTAAGTCAGAAACATGCTAAACCGCGAGATTGTGAACGTCAATTTTCTTGGTTCATGGTCTTGCCAATTCTTTTTGTATTTGTTTTCTTGCTTAAAATAATCATAATCGTTAGATGCTAGATGGCCATCAAACTCAATTTATTTGAAGTTGTTATTGTATCTTGTAACCAGATTTAGGTGAAGTTTTAATTCTAAAGATCTTGTTATGACATTAGTATCTTAGACAGCCTCTTTATAATTTGCAAAGTAATTTAAGCATTTAAATTTTTTTATGTAGTTGTTTTTTAGGCATGAAGGAAATGAATATGTTTGTTTACGTGTAGTAATGCAACACTCTATGCGTGTTGACTTGGAGATCATAGAAAACTTGACTCTTTAGAATCTGGTAATCTAGAAGGGATATTTCTTTCTTGTTTGTATTTTTCACCCAAACTTTTCATGAGGTTAGAAGGATAAAAGAAATTGGAATACCGGAAGGACCTCACCTAATTTTCTCTTGTAACCTGATTGAATTCATGAGTGAGGCAAAAAAGTGTTAGAGCACGTAAAAAAAAATGGTCCTGTGTTTGAAAAATAAAAGTAGTTGACATATCTATTGATTTCTTAATTTACTTGGCAGAAAATTTGTTTCTTGACATGAAAATGTTTTAATGACATTTTAGTTGTTGAAGTTGTTCTCATGTGAAAGAATCAAGAGAGGAAATAATAGGACGGTTTTTTCTTGATTTTGTGTTATATTATATGATCCCTTGAAAATCTCTAAATGCCTTCAGATTGTTCCCCATTAGCAGTAAGTTCTCTGTATTATACATTTGCTTATTCTATGTCACAATTGCTTTCTGTTGTATAAAAAAAATGTTGAGGCACCTTTTTATCAGAGAGTCTTAAGCCATCCGTTTGAACAAAATCCTTTTCTTGTATGTATCAAATTTGTAAATTATCAAAGAACCTTAGATGACCTGTCAACCAACCAAACAATTGCTCAAGCTGAATCAGTTACAAAAATACTGGAAAGGTTGTGATTGAAACACCAGGGTAAATGTCCAATTTTATTTTATCTGGATGCGAAGTTATAGCAGAACCGGACGGGTTAGTTTTAGATAAAGGAGCCCTATAGCACGGTAAAAAAAAAAAGGAAATTTTGAGAGAAGAATGTTAAACATGAAGACTAGAAGGGCTCCGTTACATTACACATTAACACATCCTGAAATTCAATATTATTAGATATCAATATCATTTAAATTTCTTATATTTTATGGTTCTGGGAGATGTAGGTTACAGTTTACATAAGATGATTTATGCTTCATGATCTGAATGTCCACCATAAATTAGTGTATGCGAAGGTATTTTTGATTGTCACAGATTATTTTTCCGTAGCATCGGTCTATGAAGTAAGATACTAATTGATGTCAAAGTTGAGGAAGTGAAGGCCACATTTTTCGGCTGCTGTATTTTGGTCATGACTCATGATTTGTGATGCAATAAGTAAATCTATACTCGTAATTTCTGGAGGATTTGATATAAATATATGGTCAAACATTATTCTGCCACTACGCAGACAAATCTTCAGTAATCCTTGTTTGATGGTTTATGAGTCGAATATCTTTGTCTGATTTTCTAGTCACTACTCACCAGTATTGATTAATCTCACCGAATTTCCAGTTGCTGTATGTATACTGTGACTTCTCTCTCTCTCTCTCTCTCAACTGAGAAATCACGATGCTGTGCAGCAAATTGTTTTTCTTAGGTTCATTATGTTTGAAATTTAGAAATGGACCTGAATGTTAAAATTTTGCATTAGGAACTGATTATATGTATCATTATTTTACCTCTAATCAGGACCATTATCTCAGTCAAATACTTCAACAAAATTTGAGTCAGTTTTCAAAATTTCAAGAAAGACATTCAGCTATATCTGTTCGCTTGTTAAGGAAGTTATGATGGCCAAAACTTCAAAGTTTACTGACTTATGTGGAAAGCCTTTGTCTCTAAATGACCAAGTTGCCGTGGCTCTTAGGCGGCTTAGTTCTGGTGAATCGTTATCAATTATTGGTGATTTATTTGGAATGAATCAATCATCTGTTTCCCAAATAACTTGGCGTTTTGTGGAGGCAATGGAAGAGAAAGGGCTCCACCATCTCACATGGCCTTCAACAGAAGCTGATATGGATCAAATAAAGTCCAAGTTTAAGAAAATCAGAGGGCTTCCAAATTGTTGTGGTGTGATTGACACAACACACATAATGATGACTTTGCCAACAGCAGAATCTGCAAATGGCGTCTGGCTTGATTGTGAGAAAAATTGCAGCATGATCTTGCAGGCGATTGTTGATCCCGAAATGAGATTTTGTGACATCATTGCTGGTTGGCCGGGAAGTCTAAGTGATGCACTTGTGCTCCAAAGCTCAGGATTTTTCAAAATTTCCCAAGACCGGGAACGGTTCAACGGCAAGAAGATGAAGCTCTCAGAAGGTTCGGAATTAGGAGAATATATTATAGGAGATGCCGGTTTCCCCCTCTTGCCATGGCTACTAACTCCTTATCAAGGGAAAGGCCTTTTGGATTATCAGATCGAGTTTAATAAGCGGCATTTCGCCACCAGGTTGGTTGCCCAAAGGGCATTGACAAGGTTGAAAGAGATGTGGAGGATAATTAAAGGGGTAATGTGGAAGCCTGATAAACATAGGCTACCAAGGATTATTCTTGTTTGCTGTATACTTCACAATATAGTTATTGATATGGAGGATGAGGTTCAAGATGAATTACCCTTGTCTCATCATCATGATTTGGGTTACCGACAACAAAGTTGCGAATTTGCCGACAAAACTGCTTCAGTTGTGAGGGAGAAGCTCGCTATGTATTTATCTGGAAAATTGCCACCCTGAGAGAATCATGTTCCATCTCATAGATTTTTATTTTTTATTTTTGATAAATTGATCTATGCTTCTGTTAGTCAAATTATGAATTGTTGTACCTGTCAAAATTGATTTTCACTTATTTAGATGTTCTGGATGACATAAATTTAATTCAAAGTTGAATATCTCTCTCTGGTGATTCCGATTTGTTAAATACATACTTTGTTTCATCTGTACAAACATTATGCTGTTTGGCACCCCATTGTGAGAATATCTTAGATTTGAAGTCTATCTTGTCACTTTTTTTTTTAATATTCATGAGTGTCCGGAGTTGTTTGTGCGCACCTCAACTAATCTCCCGGGACAACCACACAATCTTAGGACATTTGGCCTTAGCAAAAATCTTGTCACTCTTTAGGGTGTTTAGTTCATAGGTTTAGGTTATACAAACCTAACAAACGTTTGTCTCCCAATTTTGAAACTGGGGAAGGTGGGTTTCTTAACCCATCATCTTAATAAACTCATTTATTTTTTAAATTTCAACATATTTTACACTAATTTAGATTTAATAAACTCATGGTTTTGTACAATTAAAAAACAAATGCTTAACAAACATGTGCAAACCTACTAGCCAAATGAGCCCAACAATAGTTTGTTCTCATTTGCTAAACAAACTATTTTAAATTTCGATTGAAATGAGAAATTTCACCTTCACCTATGTTCTTTGCCCCTGTGAATTGTGATACTATAAAAAATTCTCACCCACAACTTGCTTTTTACAAGTCCATGATAATATCCAAAATTTTATATTTTGATTACTTTCAAAAGTAGTTTTCTGTTTTTGTCTCAAAGCATCTTAAAAAAATAGTTTTTCCATATATTTTTTATAAAAGCAAAGAAATATCATCTGTAGTTAAGTTTATAGAGAGAGAAAATGCTTCCATCATTGACATAAAATGCTTTGTATTGGACCAAAAAGAAACTATTGTAAAGACCAAAGGAGACTGTTTTTAAAATGTTTTATTTTTACAAAAAAAGCAGATACTATATCTAAAATAAGTTTATTATATTGTGACATTATAAAAAGAGTAAAAATATACATTTAGTATCTAACTCTCAGTTTCTAATTTAGTCCATAACTTTTGAAAAGTGTTAATTTTGTCCCTTAGTTTAAGAGTCTAATCCAATCCCCTTATATTTTGATAAGTGTAGGGGTGTGTTTTGAAAAAAAATAATACATCATACTTAAAATTGAGTATGACTGATATAATATAAAAAAATATATTATTTAAATAGCATAACTTTTTAAATTTTACTAAAGTATCATATTGAATTGTTGACTTTTAATCTTTATTATTTTAACTTTTTTTCATGGTAAATTGCACAAAACACCCCTGAACTATAGAGGTTGTAACACTTACATCCTTAAATTTTCAATTTGAGCAATTGACCCCCTTGAACCATGTAAAGTGTTAAAATTGGACACAAACAAATTTAACTTGTCAAATTATCCCCTTAAAACTATCAATTTACTAATGATTATTATAAAATCTCTATATGGTTGTGTCCCCGAGGGTTCCCGTCCCATCTTGACCTCGCAAATGACCTCGAACGCAAAACCCTCACAGGGTCGGGAATGAAAATTCTTCTCAGATCTCACCTCCCCCGCCCTGTTGATACTAGAGATGTATTATTCGTCTCCACGATGATTTTCGAGGGTCTAATTTTAAAATCTAACGAACTAATTTAAAAACTTAAATTATCTTGGGTTCAATTTTAACACTTTGCAAAGTTCAGGGGGCCAGTTGCTCAAATTGAAAGTTTAAGGATGTAAGTGTTACAACTCTTATAGTTAGGGGGGGTTTGTGCAATTTTTTTTAAGTTGATCTAAATGAGTTTTTAGAAACTAAAACTTTACTTTATTATTTAGTAAATTTTTAATTTAATTTTGATAATCTATTTATAATTCAATAATTTATTGACTTGATTTTAATAAATTATTGACTAAAATATTTTATTTCAGGAAAAAAAACTAAAAGCAATGACATAAATGAAAGCACAAATCTAAAACTTGTCACTTATTCCAAGTTTTATTTTTTTAACGAGTCAAATAATTAATAGATATTTTAACAACAGAGATATAAATTTTTTCATTTAAGGCCATTTTGTTTTTTTAACTGGTCAAATAGTTAATATACATTTTTACAAGGTAAACTGCAGATAAGATCCCTAAGGTCTTGGTCAAATACATGAACACCCTCTCTAGTTAAAAAATGATAAATTACACCCAGGTAATTCTTTATATATATGGCCATTTGAATTCCGATATTTTTTTTCCAAATAGGCATTGAAGCGGCAAAATAAGGGTTAAGTATGTAAGTAGAACATTTTTCATTAAACAAACACTATTTAGCCTCCAAAAAAATTTAACATTATTTGGTCTATGTAGAATTTTAGATAGAAGAGAAGCAACCCATCTTGACAAAAATACCCTTATGATATAAGAGATAGAAGAAAGATTTGAAAACTAATCTTAAATCAAGGAAGCATTAAATACAAAAACTTAATAGGAAAAATAAACATATCAGAAGATTTGAAGAGAAAAGTTGGATGAAAAAAAAAAGAAGGAAAAATCAATGAAAAAATATATGATGAAGAAAAAAACAAAAGAAGAATTAAAAGATAATATGTACAGTACGTAATATCACATATTTTTTGTACAATATATACGAATAAAATGTTAAGGAGATGATAGAATGGAGGCTAAGGTAAAGAAAAAAAATACATGTAGTATATATATTATGTAAAATATGTACAAGTAGAAGGTGAAAAAGAGGAAAGAATGGAGGCTATGGTAGCAAATAATAATATATGTATAGTATATATTTTATTTATAATATGTACTATACGTAATAATATATATATATATATATATATATAAATAGAAGGTGAAGGAAAAGACATAATGAAGGTTAAGGTAACGAAAAAAAAATACATGTAGTGTTTATATTATAATATCTAATTGTACGTAATATAACATTTTATGCATAATATGTAAAAATAGAATGTGAAAAAGAAGAAAGAATGGAGGCGAAGGTAACAAAAAGTAATATATAGTATATATTTTATGCATAATATGCATTGTACATAATATAATGTAATATATTTTATATATTGTATGACGTTGAACATGAAAAATTGCAGAAAATGAAAGAAAATATGAGTACATATTAAAAAAAAACCTAGACACCATAGATGCTTTCACAAGAATACAGATTTTTCGTTTCTCCTTTTTCCATTTTATACAAATCTTCTCTTCCTTCTTAGCAAAAATACATATCTTTCTTCCTCATGATTTCATTTACAAATTTCTGACCAAAACAAAATTAGTGGGAGAATGATGCACGAAAGAATGAGGGAATGAAAAAAAGGAAAAGGAATAGAGGAAAATCGATGGGAGAATGAGAGGGAAATCCAATTTTTTTAAAGAATTTATAAAAATATGTGGGGAGAAAAAAGGAATAGAAAAAGAAAATGGTTAGAGAAGGAAAATCAAGTAAAGCAAATCAGAATTAAAAATAATAAAAAATAAAAACAGGTAAATCTGACGAAAGAAAGAAAGAAAGGAAAAAATTTGAACAAAGCTTAAAAGTGTTAACAATTTTTTAGTAGACGATAAAGTGATTGAGTGCTACAAAACAGGCTATATTCAACATTAACTCACAAAATAATAGAAATGATCATGCTCTATGTTGTGGGGTGAAATTTATAACATATGGAATTTTACAACTTGGCAAAAAGGCCTACACACCTGGTCTGACCGTGGTACTTGGACACCTGGTCTGACCGTAATACCAGGGCACCTGGTTTACGCACCTCGTCTGACCGCAGTACCATGACACCAGGTCTGACCGTGGTACTTAGACACCTAGTCTGACCGCGGTACCTAGACACCTGGTCTGACCACAGTACCTAGTCATAAAGTCTACGCACCTAAAAAGACCTGGCTACGCAGTCTCCGACATAGACCTACATACTTAAGATTGAATACAAGTACCCACTTGGGAAATGACACGTGGTGCAACCCGCAAGCTACACGTAATTGAGAAGCAACACATGACCCAATCCCGACGCGATACGTGGCATGATGATGTCATCAGCCTATTCTTCTATAAATAGGAGAAGAAATCCATTCATTAGGTAACTAATTTCAACTACTATTCTCTCTGGCACACTAACTCTGCTTGCTCTGACTTTAGCATCGGAGGGTGTTAGGCCGGCACCACACCGGTGCCCTTTTCCTTTCCTGTGCAGGTACCTACGTAGCACGCCGTCGAAGCAGCGCACTATCTCCGACTCGTCCCATAAATTAAGTTCGTTGCCTACGTGGAAGCTCTCCATTTTTACGCAACAACATTTGGCGCCGTCTGTGGGAAGAGTATATAACTAAGTGCTTTACCATCAAGGATGAGTCGTAGAAGTCAGCAACACGGTGATGATATAGATGACGGTGAAAACCGTAACCCTCGTAATACGAGATATCAAACTTGTAGCAATAGAGAACGAAAACAACAATAACAAGCTGATGAAAATCAAGAAGTAGTTAGAGTTGTGCCAATGCCAGACGGAAGGGTAGATGCTCAAGAAGAGCAGGTTTGGGGTGTGAATCAAGATCTTGCCAAAGTACTCGAAATTGTTACACAAAAAATCGATCATCAAGCCCCTGCTCATAATCAGGAAGTACAATCTAAAAAAGACAAAGAACCTATAGAGCGAATAGGTGAATCACGGAATCATGAGAAGGGTGGTTCAAAAGGGAAGTCAAATCTAAATATCCAGGACAATTCCACTTCCTCTCATAACTCTCCTCGCAACCAACATCCTAGTAAGAAATGAAAGTACAACCTCAGAGAAGTTCTCAATCAAAAGAGAAAAGAACATGCAAATGTTATGAAGTCTACTGCAGAAAGTGCCCAGTCTTGGGCACCAGAGTTGAAAAAGCTCCAAGATCAACTTGGTCATATGAAAAAAGAGTATAGAGGAAAGACTCATCTTGTCTTGGAAGATCTACTCGAGCAAACTGAGCCATCATTCACTGATGATATAATAGAGGTGGAGCTTCCAACCAAGTTTAAAATGCCAACTATGACCACGTATAACGGTTCAAAGGATCCACTCAAGCATGTCGATACATTTTGGACCTGGATGGAGCTCTAGAGAGTTCGATGCTATCAAATGCAGAGCACTCCCTCTTACATTAGGAGGCCCTGCACGAGGATGGTATAGACAGCTCAAGCCAAGGTCTATCACTTCATTTAAAGACCTTACTCTGTCATTTGTAACTCAATTTCTTGGTGGAAGGGATCATAAGAAACCAGCTACACATCTGTTGACTGTACGTCAAAATTCAGATGAGAGCCTTCGTGATTATGTAGTGAGATTTAATAGTGAGGCATTGAAGGTGGAAGGTTATAGTGACGACATAGATCTAAGTACTGTAATGGCCGACTCAAGAGATGAAAAATTCTTGTGGTCACTAGGCAAAAGGACGCCTATTACATATACCGAGCTCCTTACTAGAGCGCAAAAATATATGAGCCGGAGAGTTACTTAGTGCTAGAAATACTTCAGATGAAGGAGGTAGTAGTAAACGATCAGAGAACAAGAAGAGAGATCGAATAGAAGACTCTGTCTGGGGGACTGACCGTCAGGAGGATGACAAAAGACATAAGTTGGGAGATCAACTTGAAAAGCTGAGTCTTCCTCAAAGTAAGTTTAAAAAATACACTCCCACCACGGTCCCGATTGAATAACTACTCTTGGAGATCAAAGATAGAGACTTGGTTAGGTGGCCACCTAGGATGAAAGCGGGGTCAAACAAAAGGAACAAAGACAAGTATTGCCTCTTCCACAAAGACCACAGTCATACCACCTCTGATTGCTTCGATCTCAAGGAAGAAATTGAGACCCTTATTCAAAGAGGGTACTTGAAAGTAGGGCAGCAAGAAAAACCGGTAGAACTAGGAACCGGCCCGGAACCGGTGATAACCGAACCGGAACCGGTTAATTCGGTTCCTAATTTTGGAACCGATAAGTAAACCGGTTCGGTTCCTGTTCTTAATAAGGAACTGGTATGGGAACCAGAACCGAACCGATAAGGGTTTAATTTATTTTATTTTTTAATTTTTTTATATAGCATGCCCAATTAGGAGTTTAGATTGATTTATTTGATATATTATTATGGATTTGATTATCATATCCATATATTTATGAATTTTAGAATGAATTTTTTGAATTTCTATTGATTTGATTTGTGATAATTTGATTTTAAATGAAATTAGGATGTTATTGTCAAATAATTTCAAGGCAATATGTGCTACCCGAACCGAACCGAACAGGTAAAGAACAGGTAAGGAACCAATTATAAGAACCGGTAAGGAACCGGAACCGAACCGGCTGTTCCGGTCTGGTTCTATAGGGAACCGGAACCGGTTCCCACTTTTCCCATTTCTTCTTACCAGTTCGGTTCTGGTTCTTGCCAAGAACCGAACCGATAACACCCCTACTTGAAAGAATTCGTGAGAAGTAGGGGAGATAAGAAAGACCAAGACCGTGATAATCAAAATTTTCCATATGGAGAAATAAAAACCATCTCTGGAGGTCCAACTATTGAGAGAGAACCTAAGCTCTAGAAAGAACCATGCTAGGTCATTGAGGTATTGGCCAAGGCATCAACACATTGATTAAACTCATCTAAAAGGTTCTACTCTACCTATGATGATGTCAAGCAACTTAGATTTCATTTCCGCAATTCTATTTATTGTAGTTTTCATTTCCAATAAAGTTTTTTATTGTAAGAAGTTCAAAAATAAAATGAATAAGATCGTATTTTTTCTACTTATTACATTTACGAGAGTTAAATCATTTAGAGAACTCTTAGACTCGAGCTGGATTTCAAGACATAAAACTCTATTTGTGTGGGGCCAACTACGTGAACCTACTACAAAAAGTTCTAAGTCCGCCACGGTAGAAGAGCTAAATAAAAGAATTCTAAGTCTACTAGGGAGTACAGGGCTCTCACGAGCCGTACCTGGAAGAAGAATTTAAAACGACTAAAAAATTCTAAGTCTACAAGAGAGTGCAGGGCTTGCACGAGCCTCACCTAGAAGAAGAATTTAAAACGACTAAAAAATTCTAAGTCTACCAGGGAGTGTTGGGCTCTCACGAACCGCACCTAGTAGAAGAATTTAAAACGACTAAAAAATTCTAAGTCTACCAGGGAGTGCATGGTTCGCACGAGCCGTACCTGGTAGAAGAATTTAAAACGACAAAAAATTCTAAGTCTACCAGGGAGTGCAGGGCTCGCACAAGCTGCACCTGATAGAAGAATTTAAAACGACCAAAAAATTCTAAGTCTACCAAGGAGTGCAGGGCTCACACGAGCCACACTTGGTAGAAGAATTTAAAAAAAAAATTCTAAGTCTATGAAGAGTTCAGGGCTTTTAAATCAATCAAGTTTGTGTTAAACTTAACGACAAGTCACTCTCGAAAACCAATCTGAAATTGTTTAGAAATAAATTTTTTAAAACCAAATTAAGTTTGGTAAAAAAAAAAAAACCACGCCCGCGGGTCAGGTTTTGACCCGCGGGTAAAAGACCCTGAAGGTTAAAAAAAAAAAAAAGAGTAGGGGCGCAGGTCAAAACCTAACCCGCTACCCTACTACGTGGTCGTTTTGACCATGGGTAAAACCACCTGGTGTTTAAAAAAAATATATATAAAAGAAAAAAAGAAAGTGACGCAGCCGCAAGGGAAAGAGAAAAAGAAAATTTTTTTTTTTAATTTATTCAGTCTTTTTTTTTCCCTTTCCTCTTCTCTATCATATATTTTCCTCTCTACAATTTTTATCAATTCAATTATTTTTTAAATTTTGTAATATTTTCTTCAATAAAAGATAGAAAATTTTAATATATTTAATTTCAAGAGAATTTTTACTCTTAAAATCAAAGGGGGCGAAGTATGTGATAATAAAGCGTGACAACTTGGACATACAACCCAAATTCAAAACGACCAGGGACAGAAAATTCAACCTACCAAGCTTCAACACTTAGTATTTTCTCAAAAAAAAAAATTAATGACAGAAAATTCAAGTTACAGAGGGAGAAAATTCAAGCTACAAACTCTCAAAAATTTTGACGACTGCAATGGTAGAAGATTCAAGCTACAAAGTTCAACACTTATAATATTTTCAGAAATTATCACCGAGGCAAAATTCCACTTTGAAAGATTACTCCCAAGCA
This sequence comes from Gynostemma pentaphyllum, assembly GCA_028015215.1. Lineage (NCBI taxonomy): Eukaryota > Viridiplantae > Streptophyta > Magnoliopsida > Cucurbitales > Cucurbitaceae > Gynostemma > Gynostemma pentaphyllum. The sequence continues at coordinate 40,977,609 of CM051352.1, read as the reverse complement.
GCATTGAACTCACATATCAACTCAGCTCAGAAGTAGGGGGCCTCTGTTGTGGGATGAAATTTATAACACATGAAATTTTACAACTTGGCAAAAAGGCCAACGCATCTGGTCTGATCGTGGTATTTGGACACCTGGTCTGACCGCGGTACCAAGGCACCTGGTCTATGCACCTTGTCTGACCGCAGTACCATGACACCTGGTCTGACCGTGATACTTGAGCCCCTGGTCTGACCGTGGTACTTAGGCACCTGGTCCAGGGCACCTGGTCTGACCGCGGTACCTAGGCACCTGGTCTGACCACAGTACCTAGTCATAAAGTCTACGCACCTGAAAAGACCTGGCTACGCAGTCTCTGACATAGACCTACATACTTAAGATTGAATACAAGTATCTACTTGGGAAATGACACGTGGCGCAACCCGCAAGCGACACGTAATTGAGAAGCAACACATGACTCAATCCCGACGCGACAAGTGGCACGATGATGCATCAGCCTATTCTCCTATAAATAGGAGAGGAAATCCATTCATTAGGTAACTAATTTTGACTACTATTCTCTCTGGCACACTAACTCTGTTTGCTTTGACTTTAGCATCGAAGGGTGTTAGGTCGGCACCACACCGGTGTCCTTTTCCTTTCCTGTGCAGGTAACTACGTAGCACGCCGTCGAAGCAGCGCACTACCTCTGACTTGTCCCATAAATTAAGTTCGTTGCCTACGTGGAAGCTCTCCATTTTTACGCAACAACACTCTAAAGTAGGCATTTTCCCTCATTTTCAACGCCCTCCTTCATAAATTTTTTTAGCCGTTTCCATGTAAGCGTTCAAATAGTAATCTAGATTTTATTTGAAATGGAGGGTATATTTTTTTGGGAAAAAAATGATAAAAGGATAAATGACTAGATTTTGAATATGTTGATTTCAATGATAATTTCTAAAGTATGTACAGAAAAAACAGGTATGTGATATTAATTAATATCTCTAGAAAATACTAAAATGTCACCAATATAAATAATTGTGAAGTTAGTACTGAATATATGATTCATAATTTTTTGAAATTTAAATGGGACATTTTTTATTCTAAAAGACATAACATTTCATTCATATTGTTCAAATGGAACATTAAATACAATTTTATATGTATCTTCTCTAATAATTTGAATTTATCGGGATTTAGATTTCATGTCAAAGGTTTATGTGACGTCCCGTTAAATTTCGTGGTAATTTTTTTATTTAAATTATTTTAAGCTTTATAAGTTAGTTAATTTAATTTAGCTTAATATAGTTAATTTAGGACCAGGTAAATTTTCTTTAGTCTTTGATTTGGCTTTCTTAATTAAATGGTAGGATTAAATATAAAGTTGTTAATTATGTAATGAAATTCATTGTAGGCTTGTTGTGCTAAAAATTATTGGATGAGCACTTTTAGAAATTTAATTATAATTTGAGTAGATAATCTAACCAAAGATCTAGGGAACAACTCATTGGTCTTAACACTTTCTTTGGTTTTTGAAAAGAGAGAGACATTTTCTTCCATACTCTTCCTCCATCGCCGCAGCAGCCTAAGAAAGCCCCCATTGTCATTTTTTTTTCTTTTCATCTCTCTTCCTCCCATCAATCATGGCTATTTCTTATCATTAAGTTCATTTTAGAATCATTCTACTGCTATTTACACCATGTTTCATCTTCCATTAAAACTCAGCGAACACACTTCATCACGTAGCCGAATTTTGGAAACAAGCTCGCTGGAAAACGCTCAAACTTTTTGTTCTTTATCTTCCTTGAGGTGGGCTTTTCAAATTCGTGTTTAAGTTTCGTTTTAAGATGTTTTGAAGCTGACCCAAGCTAAAACCAAACCCACTCAACGTATTTATCGTTAGATCCATGAAGCTCACCGGCAACTAGAACAGACTCGACGTTTATGAAGTTTTGTGACGTTCAGAGTCTGACTTCGATTCCTTGTGCTACTCAGCTCATTCATATCATCCTAACGTCAGAGCTGGTCTGAAAACTCGTCGCTGAAAAAATGAGGTAAGCTACGTTTTTTTTCTTTTCTTGCGCGTTAGCGATTGTGGGAAGAAGCAGACTAGCCGGTTCATCCGATTCGGTTCAGGCTGGTTCAGTTTGATTTTGGGAAAATTAAGGTTGGTTCTTGCTATTTTAACTCGGTTCTCTAGCTAATTAATTGTAATTAATTATTTTTCAGGTTCCAAATAAGTTTAGAGGCGATATTCTTATTTAATTCAAGTCCAATTTAGTTTTCAACTTGAAATTAAGATGATGGATGAACAATGTTTGTCCGGTTCTTGGTTCAAGCAACTCCACTAAGCTTCAAGGTGAGGAAAAATAGGATTTATTGTAAATTCAAGGGCTTAATTAGTTGAACGATTTGTATGATTGGGAGACAAGTAAATTTGGAATTAAGTTATTAAAAGCATGCTCTTTTGAAATGATTAAGGGTTTGAGAGTATAGTTTGACTTTACTAATTTGGGGGTAGGTGTGGAATTTTGGTGGAAAATGACTAATTCTCGATGATTCGTAGGCTTAGGTTCTTTATACTATTCTTATTTATGTGGAAATTTAGTGCTTTCAAGTATAATGGAAGGTGGTTATAGAAATGGACAAGGGATTATGCATGATTATGAAGTGTTGGGAACGAGGTTATGCATTAGTGTTAATGCTATGATAGTATCTGAAGGCCGTTGGGCTTGACTCTATTATGATTTTAGCATGTTGTTATCTGATGGCCATTAGACTTGACTTTATCATGATTTTAACATTTATTGTACGTTTTTATCTTAAGGCCGTTGGGCTTGACTAGTTAAATACTCTCGCATGTTGGTATCTAAAGGCCATGAGGCTTGACTTTATTTATTACTATGAAACGATATAATATGGACTGTAAGGGCTATAAGTACTTTGCTGGTCATGAGAGTGATTAGACTATAAAGACTATATGTATTTTTCTTGTCATGAGAGTGATTGGACTGTAAATGCTATAAGTACTTTGCTTGTCATGAGAGTGATTAGACTGTAAAGGCTATATGGACTTTGCTTGTCATGAGAGTGATTGGACTATAAAGGCTATATGTACTTGCTTGTCATAAGAGTGATTTGACTGTAAAAGCTGTTGGGATTGAGGCCTCTAAAAGAGTTCTCAAACGGAAGTCCCAAGGATCTTTCTTTGCAGTATAATATAATCAAAATCTAAATGCATAAAAGAAATACTAACCCTTGTAGAGAAGTGTCTGGCTCTTCCTTGTTCTTGGCTGGTTACGATTCCGGGACCACTAAAAAGTACTTCTTCATTAAGCACAAAAGAGTTTCGGTGCGTGGGCACTATCTCATTTGGAAAAAGGAAAAATGGGAAGTAGAAATTTTTCTTCCCAATCACCCTATGGGTGGCTAAGAGAGAAGGAGGCGAGAAATTTCCTGAGCCTTTTCTTTTGCTCTCTTAGTTGTGTATTTTGGGGTCACCCCAAGGTTGCTATTTATAGGAAAACTAAGGTCTCAGAAAATCTTTTGAATATCTTTTAATTAATAAATAATTAAATAAGATATTCTAAAATATATTTGAATAATAAAGATATTATATTTTATTCCATAATAAAATATCTCGTATCTTTTATTTAAATTAATCAATATTAATTTAAACATATTATTCCATATCTTCCATTTAAATTAATCACATTAATTTAAAATAAGATATTATTAATTTAAAATAAGATATTAATATATTTTAAATAAAATAAAATGCAAAACTTAGTTGACCCTACCATGGGTCACATGCCCATATCATCATCTCATGACAATATTGGGCATTTTATTTTCCTTTTTATTTAATGGAACAATTCCATTAAATAATTAAATAAATAAAACTCCTTTTATTTATTCCAATAAATAAAACTCCTTTTATTTATTCCAATAAATAAAACTCCTTTTATTTATTCCAATAAATAAAACTCCTTTTATTTATTTCCTCTTTAATTTGACAATCTCAAATTAAAAATTTAAATAGACTTCTCTATTTAAATCCCCATTAATTTTGGACAACTCAAAATTAATTTAATTAAATAGACTCTTCTATTTAATCTCTCATAATTAATTAAATAGACTCCTCTATTTAATTCCACCATTAATTAAATAAGTAAATAGACTCCTCTATTTAATTTCTTTTAATTAATCAAATAGACTCCTCTATTTAATTCCATTTTTCCAAAGAAATTAATCATATTAATTTGTGTTCTCAATTACATCCGTTAGCTCGGAGGACTTAATGGACCTATAAGACTAATCTCCAATGATCCAGATTACCTTTGATTAAAACTCTTTTTAATCAATTAATTCTCATTCATTAACTCCTAGATAACTCCACTAAATATCTAGAGTTGCACTTTTAGGTGGTGTTTGGTGTGGTGGAATGGAAAGGGAATCCTTTCCTTGGAATCCATTCCATTGTTTGGTTTACCATTTTTCTCAAGGATTCCATTCCTTTGCCCATTCCTTTTCCATCATTTTGAAGGAATTACTTTCCCAAGTCAAGACTTGGGAGAGCTCATTCCTTTCCTTTCTCTCTCTCTCTTTATTTATTTATATAATATATCAAATATAAATATTAATTAATATCTCTCCTATTATATTTCAATAATGTAATAAAGTTATAATTTAAAATATTACTTTGTTTTGTTTTATTTATAATAAAATAAATGTTGAATAAAAATATATTTTTTATTAATAAATTATTAATATTACAATGACATTAATAGCATATATTATAATAATAATTCATGATTAAATAAATTATTGATAAAGTTTACAATATTAGAATTGAGTAATAATTTAAAATATTAAATTATAATTATTGAATATTTATGATTATAATTAATATTCTAAAATAATATTTGTATTAATATTAATATTCATATTATTTAATTTGATAAAATAAATATTACATATTTAAACTTATTATTTAAAATATTTTTTAATTGTTAAATTTGATTTCTTTGAAGAATAAATCATCTATTCATTATTTAAATCAAACAAAATATTTGATTCTTTGAGAATTCCATCACCTATTCCATTTTCTGCACCAAACAAAGTAATTGATTCTGATTCTCTTTCCCTTTCCAATTCCTTTCCTGATTCCATTCCTTTCCTTTCCTTTCAAGTGAACCAAACACCACCTAGTACTATAGACATAGTTATGTCTATTGGCTATAAACATTAACTACACTTTGATCCTTCACAAGTTAGTTCATATCCATGGCTAGGTATTTGCACAGTATTAACCTCCATGATACATCTTGTTCCTTAAGCCCAACCGATTCTCCAATGAACAACCTTACATAATCTCCATTATGCGTCTTTAACCTTTTCCTTGATCAGAGGAATATGGGGCCTCGCTGTTCAAGACCGAATCAGTCCATAAGGGAACTACTTATCTATTTTCCTATATGGAAAAGAGTGAATTCCAATTCTTGTGTAATTACGTTCCCAACTATAAGCAAGATGCAATCCCCAAAGTGGGAGGCATATTGAGCGAATTATATCGAGTCACTCTCCCCTATGCAAATCAAAGGCTTGTATCTTGCGAACAGGAGTTTGTAATCCATTCAGGAATTAAGATCAATTGTACATGATCAACCGATTGATAAACGAAGTGTCTTTTTACAACGGCTTTCCCAGAAGACAGTAAGTTTATCTTAGTCCAGTCTACTACAATCTCTATTGCAGCAACACCCCCACTCACATGTCTCTACATGAGCGATCCAGATGAGATAACTTGTGCCAATTCACAAGCGGGCCATGTTAGTGGTGTTACCAAAAATAAGGCACCCAACCTTTATTCATGTACCACAGACTTTTTGAGTTACACTTAAGTGAATCTTCCCGCATCATATGCTCACTTTAAGTTATCATAAGTAACTCTGGATATTATGATGGATTACATTTATTAATCTGATAATAAATGACAATATAAATATTACTAATTAATAATTCCTTTATTTATTTATAGTTTAATTGGATTACATAAGATTTAGGGCAGAAACCCCAGCAATCTCCCACTTGCACTAAAGCTTTACAGAGATTTATCTAGTAATCCTAAACTACTCATATGATGCTCAAACACCTTAGCCGGAAGCGTCTTTATAAATGGATCAGTAATATTATCCTCAGTGGCTATCTTTGTTACTACAACATATTCTCTTTGGACTATCTCCCTTATCAGGTGATACTTTCTCTTTATGTGCTTTCCCCGTTTGTGGCTTCTAGGCTCTTTGGAGTTGGCTACAGCACCACTGTTATCACAGAACAGTGTTATGAGTTTGTCCATGTTTGGTACTACCTCCAGATCGGTTAGGAACTTCCTAAGCTAGACACCCTCTTTAGCAGCTTCACAAGTGGCTACGTACTCAGCCTCCATTATGGAGTCAACAATACAACTTTGCTTTATACTCCTGCAAACAATGGCTCCACCACAAAGTGTGAAAACTGATCCAGACGTGGATTTCCTAGAATCCTTATCTGCCTGGAAGTCAGAATCCGTGTACCCCTTGAGAATCAAATTCTCTTTACCGTACACTAGCACATGTTCTCTTGTTCTCCGAAGATACTTGAGAATATTCTTGACTGCAACCCAATGTTCATAACCAGGGTTTGATTAGTAACGACTTAATATCCCTACTGCAGAACAGATATCCGGTCTAGTACACAACATCGCATACATTAGACTTTCAACTACTGATGCATAAGGATACTGTCTCATACTCTCAACTTCTTGAGGAGTTTTAGGACATTGGTCCTTAGTTAAATATATCCCATGCCTGAAAGGTAACACTCTTTTCTTGGATTTATCCATCCCATACATGGCAACTATTTTGTCAATGTAGGATGTCTGAGACAACGCTAACGTCTTGTTCTTTTGGTTCCTTATAATTTGGATACCAAGAACATATTGAGTCTCTCCCAAATCTTTCATTTGGAATTCGTTAGCTAGCCATTTCTTAACATCTGATAATACCCTTACATTATTCCCAATAAGTAAGATATAGTCAACGTATAGAATGAGAAAAACCACATCTTTGTTGAGTATCTTCTTGTAGACACAAGACTCATCAACATTCTGCTCAAAGCCATACGATTTGACCGTAGTGTCAAATCTCTTGTTCCAAGACCGTGAAGCTTGATTTAATCCATAAATAGATTTTAGCAACTTACAAACTTTTTGTCCTTCACCTTGAACAACGAATCCTTCTGCTTGGAGCATATAGATACTCTAGTCAAGATACCCATTAAGAAATGCGGTTTTGACATCAATCTGCCAAATTTCATAATCGAAATGTGCAGCAATGGATAAGAGAGTTCTAATAGACTTTAACATAGCAACAGGGGAGAAGGTTTCTTCATAGTCAACCCCTTTCTTTTGGGAATACCCCTTTGCTACAAGTCTCGCCTGGAAAGTCTCCACTTTCCCATCGGCTCCTCGTTTCCTCTTGTAGATCCACTTGCACCCAATGGGTTTTACCCCAACTGGTTGATCTACAAGTTCCCAGACTGAGTTGGAGTACATGGACTCCATTTCAAGATCCATAGCTTTTAGCCATTTTTCTTTGTCAACATCCACCATTGCTTTTTTATAAGACAATGGATCCTCCAGGTCAATACCGCCATCATCGACCTGAGTTAATCCCAAATATCGTTCGGGCAACTTGGGTACCCTCCCACTATGATGGGGACTTAACTGGATTTGACTAGAATTTCTCTTTCTATTTGATGTGATATGCAGGTAAACAACAATTGTTGGCTCCTTAGTGGTTTCACTTGGAATCATCTCCTATAGTACTAATTTACTAGGAGATTTGTGGTTTCCTATATAATCCTCTTCCAAGAATGTAGCATTTGTTAACACAAATACTTTATTCTCTTCAGTACTATAAAACAACCCACCACATGTCTCTTTAGGGTAGCCTACGAAGAAGCATACCTTAGACCGTGATTCTAATTTCTTAGGGTTCGTTTTCAGCACGTGTGCTGGACATCCCCATACTCGGAAGTGACGCAAGCTTACTTTACGTCCCGACCATAACTCAATAGGTGTTTCTAAAATACTTTTAGAAGGTACCCTATTTAGGATGTATAATGCAGTCTCCAATGCGTAACCCCAGAAAGATTTTGGTAATGATGAATAGGTCATCATTGATCTCGTCATTTCGAGTAAGGTTCTATTTCTTCTTTCAGCTACACCATTCTGCTGAGGTGTACCAGGTGCTGAAAGTTGGGATGTAATCCCATTTTCTATCAAGTAGTCTTTGAACTCATAGTCCATATACTCCCCACCCCGATCTGATCGAAGTGTCTTGATAGATTTACCAAGTTGCTTTTCAACTTCAGCTTTAAACTTCTTGAATTTCTCAAGAGTTTCAGACTTGAATTGTAACAGGTAAATGTACTCATACCTTGAGTAGTCGTTTATAAAAGACACATAGTACTCATATCCACCTCTAGCTTTTACATTCATCAGACTACAAAGGTCTGAATGGAAAAGCTCTAGTGGTTCTGTGGCTCTATTTCCTTTAGCTGAAAAAAAGACGCTTGGTCATTTTACCCTCCATAAAGGATTCATTTACTGGGAGTGTACCAAGCTCTAAGTTACTTAGAGGTCTACTTTTAACCAGTCTTTGAATTCTATTGAGGTTAATATGGCCAAGCCTTAGATGCCATAGAAGGGTCTCATCTTTAGAAATTCTACCTTTATTAGTTCTAGACTCTGCAGTCTGGAACAACTCAGTATCATAAAGTGTTGCACATACTAATGGTGTTAGTATATATAAATTGTTATCTTCTATTCCTGAACAAATAAAGTTTCCATCTTTAAAAATATCAACTTTATTAATACCGGAATCCACGGTATAATGTTGTTTACGAATACAACCCAAAGAAACTATGTCCCGGTTTAAACAAGGAACATAATAAATAGTGTTCAGGAAAATAAACATTTTATTTAAAGATAATCAACAACTTTATAAATGAACCAATACTTATTTTATTCATAATAAAATAACCAAATGTTTTCATAAACATAATAATAGTAACACTAGTTACTAAATAGTTTCTATAACATAGATACTACTTAATGGTTCAGAAATGACTAGAAAAACTTCTTTAAGCTCTAGACCGCAGTCTTCATTAAATCTCTATTTCCTTTGCATTCTTCCACTGTCAAAAGAAAAGATTAATGATTTAGAATTATCTCATAATTCATCCCTGAAAACAAAGAACAGTAAATCATATTTACCATTATCGATTTCAATCTTTCTTCTTTTGAAATTATCCTCTGAGCTGAATTCACGAACTTTTGAAAATTCGTCTGTCTGCAAAAAAGAAGTTGAGTTAGTGAATTAAATTTCCGCAAATTCAATAGGATCATATCCTCATGATCTCATAATGTCACTAAGTAAATCATATTTACCAATACATAAGCTCTTCTTTTTCTTGCATACTTCATCCTAGTAAACTGATATTGAGGGTTCTCTCGAGTGTCCTGGATGATGTTTATCATCTCTCGTGCGGTGGCAGTCAATTCTACCATCCTGTACATGTGGAAAGAAAGTATTTCTAGAATGTACATTTGAGCTATTTCATCGCTCTGGATCCATCTCTCATATGGATCCCACACGCCTCAAAGAACTGGGTTCGGACCCACAGGACAATCAATGTAAAGAACAAAATGAACGTGCTCATTGACCAGAATATCGAATAGTTCTGATTCCCAAGTGTCATAGTTCTCATCATTCATTATAGGTTTATTTTTCCAAGTCAAGAAATTCTTATTTGACATATTGCTGATAAATAAATAAACACATGCTTAGTAATACAATTTTACATATCCATTCATTCATACTTTTGACATCTATTAAACGTGATGCATGAATGCACATTTAGTGAAATTTTAAAACCTTAAAACACAATTTCAATGCCATGGTATATTAGTGAGACAGAAACGATGCCTACGTAGGCAGGTCAAGGTTCCCTCCCACTAAAATGAGACTCCTCTCAAATAATGAACATCCCCAGGGTATCTCATATCCTACAGTTCTATTAGTTACCATGTTTTGGTCAGGCGAAATATCTTGATCACTTAAATATTATTCTTGATGAGTGTCACCGAAGGGAGAGTCAATTATCAAGAGCCTTAAGTATCTTTCTAAATGGATCCCTTTGAGTGTAACCCAAGTTTTAGATCGCTTAAAGTTATCTTGATGAGTGTCACCGAAGGAAGAGTCAAACATCAAGAGTTTTAAAAAAATCCCATCCTAAAGAGAATCACCCGGGTATTGATTCATACGGTTACTTTCCGGAGGGAATGAGTGAAAAGTTACCAACACCACAGAAGCCCTATATGAATCTCACACATTGATTCCAACTTAGAGACCGCAGAACATGTTGTCACTTGTCCTTCTCCCACTCAATATAGCTAGCTAAGACTTTTACTTAGATATACCCAGGCTACCTCTAATATCTAAGTTCAATCTAACTTATAATAGCTCTTATAGATTGGTTAGACTGATTTTAATGTGAAATTCAAGTGAATAATCTCTATTAATCCTAACATATTATGCACCGTCTCAATGAAGAGAATTATTAATAAAATATGACTCCTAGATCGCTCCCAGTTAGAGGGGTCCCGTGTTAATGGAACGATTAAATAACCTTTTATCTTGGGTAGAGCTTTCTCGCCAGAGTTATATTTAAATTAATAAGTTCAACTTCATTAATTTTTAATTAACTCTTTAATTAAAAATAATGACACCTCATCTTTTAGGTTTTAGTTTCAAATCTTATTTAAAATCAAACATTTAATTAAAATATTGGTTACTAAACTCTTTTAGACCATTTTAATGAAAACCTAAAACATGCTGCTAGTAATTACTAATTAACCCCTTAATTAAAATTCTAGCACAATAAATATAACATTTATATTCATACAAGGCATGAGCATAATATCAATTATCTCCATTAATGATGCATGATCATGGCATTTATGCATTTATGATGGGAATAATTATTTATGGCATACTTTATGCATGAATAATTACTATTTAATTATATATAATATATAATAAATAAATAAGCAATTTTGGTTGTGATAATATTGGCCAAATCTATGAAAATTAAAATCTATATCTAAATATAAATTAATTTCCATCTTGAACTTCTCCAGGATCTCCAGAAAACGAAAACCAGAAAAACCAAGGGGATGCATCTAGGGTTTTAACCCTAGGCGCCGCCGCCCCTAATTTTTTTTTTCCGTTGGTGCAGCCGAGCGGCAGAAACGCCACCGCCGTGGTGGTGCTTTCCACCTGCAGCTCGCGATACCGACTCCTTCGGTACCGGCCGGGATCCAGTTAGCCTTTCTTTCCTCCGTTGTTTCGATCAATATCACCATATGATTAAAACGATTACAAATTTTCCTACACAATGAAGGGTTTACAAAAACCTAGGCCAATAAATCCTAATTCAACCAAAATGCAAAACCACAATTTTAAAACTCCTTTTAAAATAATTTTGATTCCCATCATATAATTTTGAAAATATTATATTAACAAGACTGCTATGATACCAGTTGTTGGGATTGAGGCCTCTAAAAGAGTTCTCAAACGGAAGTTCCAAGGATCTTTCCTTGCAGTATAATATGATCAAAATCTAAATGCATAAAAGAAATACTAACCCTTGTAGAGAAGTGTCTAGCTCTTCCTCGTTCTTGGCTGGTTACGATCCTTGAACCACCAAAAACTACTTCCTTACTAAGCACAAAAGAGAATCGGTGCGTGCGCACTATCTCCTTTGGAAAAAGGAAAAGTGGGAAGAAGAAATTTTTCTTCCCAATGACCCTATGGGCGGCTAAGAGAGAGGGAGGAGATGAATTTCCTGAGCCTTTTCTTTTGCTCTCTTAGTTGTGTATTTTGGGGTCACCCCAAGGTTTCTATTTATAGGAAAACTAAGGCCTCAGAAAATCTTTTGAATATCTTTTAATTATTAAATAATTAAATAAGATATTCTAAAATATATTTGAATATTAAATATATTATATTTTATTCCATAATAAAATATCTCATATATTTTATTTAAATTAATCAATATTAATTTAAATATATTATTCCATATCTTCCATTTAAATTAATCACATTAATTTAAAATAAGATATTAATATATTTTAAATAAAATAAAATGAAAAACTTAGTCAACCCTTTGACCAAGGTGGCGTGTGACCCCACCATGGGTCACACGCCCCTATCATCATCGCATGACAATATTGGGCATTTTATTTTCCTTTTTATTTAATGGAACAATTCCGTTAAATAATTAAATAAATAAAACTCCTTTTATTTATTTCCTCTTTAATTTGACAATCTCAAATTAAAAATTTAAATAGACTCCTCTATTTAAATCCCCATTAATTTTGGACAACTCAAACTTAATTTAATTAAATAGACTCTTCTATTTAATCTCTCATAATTAATTATATAGACTTCTCTATGTAATAATTAAATAGACTCCTCTATTTAATTCCACCATTAATTAAATAATTAAATAGACTCCTCTATTTAATTTCTTTCAATTAATCAAATAGGCTTCTCTATTTAATTCCATTTTTTCGAAGAAATTAATCATATTAATTTGTGTTCTCAATTACATCCGTTAGCTCGGAGGACTTAATGGACCTATAGGACTAAGCTTCAATGATCCAGAATTACCTTTGATTAAAACTCTTTGTTATCAATTAATTCTCATTCATTAACTCCTAGATAACTCCACTAAATATCTAGAGTTGCACTCTTAGTACTATAGACATAGTTATGTCCATTGGCTATAATCATTAACTACACTTTGATCCTTCACAAGTTAGTTCGTATCCATGGCTGTATTTACACCGTATTAACCATCATGATACATCTTGTTCCTTAAGCCCAACTGATTCTCCAATGAACAACCTTACATAATCTCCACTATGCGTCTTTAACCTTTTCCTTGATCAGAGGAATATGGGGCCCCGCTGTTCAAGACCGAATCAGTCCATAAGGGAACTACTTATCTATTTTCCTATATGAAAAAGAGTGAATTCCAATTCTTGTGCAATTACGTTCCCAGCTATAAGCAAGATACAATCCCTAAAGTGGGAGACATATTGAGCGAACTATATCGAGTCACTCTCACCTATGCAAATCAAAGACTTGTCTCTTGCAAACAGGAGTTCGTAATCCACTTAGGATTAAGATCAATTGTACATGATCAACCGGTTGACAAATGAAGTGTCTTTCTATAACGGCTTTCCCAGAAGACAGTAAGTTTATCTTAGTCCAGTCTACTACAATCTCTATTACAGCAACACCCCCACTCACATGTCTCTACATGAGCGATCCAGATGAGATCACTTTTGCCAATTCACAAGTGGGCCGTGTTAGTGGTGTTACCAGAAATAAGGCACCCAACCTTTATTCATGTACCACAGACTTTTTGAGTTACACTTAAGTGAATCTTCCAACATCATATGCTCACTTTAAGTTATCATAAGTAACTCTAGATCTTATGATGGATTACATTTATTAATCTAATAATAAATGACAATGTAAATATTACTAATTAATAATTCCTTTATTTATTTATAGTTTAATTGGATTACATAAGATTTAGGGTAGAAACCCCAGCAAAGGCTATATGCACTTGTCATGAGAATGAATAGACTGTGAAGGCTAGATATACGTTGCTTGTCATGAAAGTGATTAGACTGTAAAGGCTATATGTTTTTTACTTGTCATGAGAGTGATTGGACTATGAAGGCTATAAGTACTTTGCTTGTCATGAGAGTGATTGGACTGTAAAGGCTATAAGTACTTTGCTTGTCATGAGATTGATTGGACTGCAAAGGCTATATGTACTTTGTTTGTCATGAGAGTGATTGGACTGCAAAGGCTATATGTACTTGCTTGGTCATGAGAGTGATTAGACTGTAAAGGCTATATGTACTTTGTTTGTCATGAGAGTGATTGGACTTCAAAGGCTATATGTACTTGCTTGTCATGAGAGTGATTTGACTGTAAAGGCTATATGCACTTGTCATGAGAATGAATAGACTGTGAAGGCTAGATATACGTTGCTTGTCATGTAAGTGATTAGACTGTAAAGGCTATATGTACTTTGCTTGTCATGAGAGTGATTGGACTGTAAAGGATATATGTACTTTACTTGTCATGAGAGTGATTCGACTGTAAAAGCTATATGCACTTTGCTTGTCATAAGAGTGAATAGATTGTGAAGACTATATATACTTTGTTTGTCATGAGAGGAACTAGACTGTAAAGGCTATATGATCTTTACTTGTCGTTATATATACATGCTTATGGTTTTGAGTAATTGTGTTATTTAGAATACTTAATTTATTAGTGATAAGGTTGTTTTATCGGTGTTGTGCCTTAGCATGAATCAAAGGATGTATGATGTGTTCTTTAGCTACTTGTAGCTTTGAGAGTTGTATTCATTTGGTAGCATCATGAGATGTATGAAAAGGGTTGGTTAGTCAAGAGTTTGTAAGTTCCTTGGACACCAATCCAGATACAGATTTTGCATTTGAAGTTACCTTATCTATCTATTTATCTTCACTAGGCTTTGTTCATGATATTACACTCTCAGGTACGGATAAAGGATATGGTCTTGGAAGAGGAGCTGGTGCGGCTTCATCTCGAGAGACGACGATGTAGATATGGACTAGAGGAGTTTTATAGTCCATGGACTTATGTTACTTTAACTTTAACTTTCATCTTTTATTACATATTTTATATTTTAGGCTCATGAGAGCAAATTTTCTTCCATCTTTTCTCTAAATTTGGATTTATGTTTAAGGACATTAAGATTATCTGGATTTGAGATTTTTATATAAGGAATGTGCATTCCGTTTTTATTTATCGGATTTGAGAAAAGTGTATTTACAGGTATGATGATAGTCCAAGTTATCACCATGCTGAACTTTTATTTAAAATTCAGTCTTCCAATGCGCTTGTATTTCAAAATGGTTTAAAAAGAGTTGGGTCGTTACAGTTTATAACTAATAACTAACTTCGAAACTTCTCATTCTTTTTCAACTTGATTATTAACGTACACTACTACATAAGACTTTAAGCTTTTACTCGAGTTTATGAGTCCTTTTTGTAACTAGTCTTTTTGTAACAGCCTGAAAATCCCAAAAATACATATAAACAAATAATCAACAGCGAAAGCATTTTAAAGATGACATCAAGTCCATTTATTGAAAATCAAGTTCAATAACAATTCTAAGCCGATCGATTTCACTTTAAAACTTAAAAATTAAAAAAAAGCAAACAATCACAATTCAATGTTTAGAAATTCTCAAATGAAGGTAGAATCAACATACTTATTTAAGAAAAACAAAACAAAACATGAATAACAAGAATTTATTCCCAAACAGATAACAAAGAATAAAGACTTCGCCGGCATTGTAAATCCATGCCAACCGATCACCGCCACGAACCACATCAGCCACCGAGCTTCTTCTTTCCTTTACCTGAAAAAAAATGTAGCATCATGAGGCTACGCCCAATGAGTAGAATAATGCCTTGAGAGGTTTCCTAAGACTTTAAGTCCATAATCGGCCTCACCGACTTCCGAAAATTCACTTACTCCAAATACTCGGAATCTAATCACAACATTCCAAGACACACGTGTATCTCTTAATCCTCAAATTAACAAGATAACACCCTCGAAACAGTTTTAAACACACTTTTCTTATTTTAAAACTTTCCGATTTAAAACTTCCACTAATACATCTAATCTCCTCTTTGTCCGCAAATAAAGAGAGACTACGATCAATAAGAAATTTAAACACTTTTTTACAATGTAAATCCTTAAGATAAAATATTTTTTTCCATTGTACGGATGGAATGAACCTGCCCCGTTAAGTGTTATAGAGTTGTGCACAATCGTATAATCTCTCTTAACGGAAATATTCTTCATTAAGTAAGGCCTTTGCTTAATGTAAACCTACTACCATATTACCTGAGGTATTTAAGTAATATGATCCTACAACATCACTAACCATGATGCTCAAAGAGCCTAAGCTCAATTTTCACAAAAGCTATCTTTTTAGGCCAAATTTTCCTAAAATTAAATTCTGGTAAATTCCCTTTTAAACCACACTAAAATGTTCCAAAATCACCCAAAATAGTACTTTGAAATTACGTTCGACAACTCCCCACAGTTTTCAAATCTAGAAACGAAACTAGCCTAAACTAATGTAGTTTCGCTCCTTTTTTGGACATTCTAAAAATTAACAATTTTCTAACCAATTTCCAGTAGCATAACGGCTATAAAATGACTCCCAAAATAGACCCTATACATTTGGAAATAGCCACAAAGGATTCAGAGAATTATAATATCGAACATCTAACCACCTAGGTTAAATTTATCGACTTAATGGGCACTATTCAGTCAACTGTGATAAATATATTCAACAAGATTCAATCATCTTAAAATGCTAAAAAACAATCTTAAACTTTCAAGTAAAGTCATGCAAACACAAGGAATCGGTTTCATAATAATTCGATATTGATATCTCAAATATACATTCTTTAATTCCAAGTTTTCGGCATGCTTTTGTCTTAATTTCTTAAATCATATAATCAGCCCCTAATCCTCTTTAACATGCATAAAAACATCCCATAACATGCCCAAAAATCAGAGGTTAACTTGTAAAGAAAAAGAAAACACAAACAAGAAACTATTCTAATCTTTACAAGTTCTACTCACCTTTTTCAAGCTAAAATTCCACACTTTGAACTCCCCTTTCCTTTGTATCTTAAGAACCTAAAACAACACTTATCTACTTAAAAATCTATCCTTAAATGCTAAACAAAATAAAGGAAATAAATACAAACGCACGCACTCGATGACACGAGACGGAAAAGGGAGAGCCGAAAAATAGCCCCCCCCCCATTATGGCGTTGGGTAGCAGTAGCCTTATGGGCTGTTGCTGCCCCGTGTTGTGGCGGCGGCACGACTCGGTTTGACGTGTCTTTTTCGATATTCTAAAATGTTTTACACATAAGGGTTGATGGGTTTTCAAGAGAAGATGGAATTTGGGTTTTCTAGGGTTTTCAAGGTTCCAAGTTTCAAGAGTAAAGGATGAAAAAAATTAAGAAAGATAAAAAGAATTTGTTTTAGGTGAGTTTCAATTCTAATAAATAAAAGAAAATTTCAGAATTTGAAAGAAGGTTTGATTACCTTGAATTTGTTCTTGAATGGAACCTTCAAGTTCCTTTCCAAAACTCCACCACCACACTCCAACCCTAAGAGGAAAAGGATTCAGAATCGATTAGGAAAACCTTTTCGGAACTTCCGATCGATGGAAATCAAGAAGGAAAGAAGAAGAAAACCCTACATTTTTTCCTCTGCACTGCCTTTCACGTTCTGAGAAGAAGAAAACCGTCCTTTCTTTTCATTTCCTCTTTTTTTACGTTTCTTTGCTTTTCTTTTCTTTTTCGCTTTATCTCCAATAATGAAAAAGTAATTATATTAAATTCCTGAAAAATAAATTTAAATATTAATTACCATCACTTATCTTAAAATAGAATAAATATTATAATAAGAAAAATAATATTTAGTCAACTTAAAACTTACCGAAAAACACGGGACGTTACACTTTTAACACGTGCATCGCACATGATATTTTTTTTATATAATATTTGAAAATTAGTATATATTTTTTTGTTTAAATTTTATATGCTTTAGTTTTAACTTTTTAACTCATGAGTTTTCCAATTATTTAACCTTTTCATATTTTTAAACTAATAAAAAAAAATTATAATTTTTTTAATTGAAATAAAATATTTATTAAATTGAAGTAAAAGAACAAACATATAATAATAATTATTATTATATAGGCATTTTTAACTTGTTGAATGATTAATATAAAAAGTTAAAATCGTAACAACCCGAAATTTCCAAAAATCTCAAAACACGTGGAATTCATAATACAAAGACAGCGGAAATATTTAAAACAAAAGTCAAGTTCTTCTCATTTGAAATCAAACCAAATAACATTCACAACCGATCGGTTTTATTTTTAAAATAATAAATCATTAAAAATCAAGACAATCTCAACCATTGTCTATAAAATTCTCAATCAGAAATTTGACAACTTCACATAATTTAAATAAAACCAAAAACACGAAAGTTAATAATTCCTAAAAGAAAACAAAATAAGAAGAAAATAAATCGTCGGCGTGCAAATCCATGCCAACCGAACACCACCTCGAACCACATCAGCCACCGAGTTTCTTCTTTCCTTTATCTGAAGAAAATAGTTGTAGCATCATGAGGCTACGCCCAATAAGTAGAAAAATGTTAAAATAAAAATCATGCCATGAGAGATTTTTCTAAGACTTTAAGTCCATAACCGACCTCACCGACTTCTGAAAGTTCACATACACCAAAACACTCAGAGTCTAACCCATCATTCCAATACATAAGCATATCTCTTAATTCTCAAATTAACAAGATAAAATACTCGAAACAGTTTTAAACACTATTTTCTTAATTTTAAACTTTTCAATTTAAAATTTTCACTAATACCTCTAATCTCCTCTTTGCCCGCAAACAAAGAGAGACCACACTCAATAAGGAATTTAAACACTCTTTTCTCAATTTAAATCGTTACGAGAAATATTCTTTTCCATTGTTCGGATGGAATGAACCTGCCCCGTTAAGTGCTATAGAGTTGTGCACAACCGTATAATCTCCCTTAACAGCAATATTCTTCTTTAAGCAAGGCCTTTGCTTAAAGCGGACCTATTACCATATTACCTGAGGTATTTAAGTAATATGATTTCACTCATCACTACCATGATGTTCAAATTAATTCTAAACTCAAAATTCTCGAAACAACGCACTTTTTAGGCCGAACTTTCCTAAACTTAATTTCTGGAAAATTCACCTTTAAATCATTCCAAAATATCCCAAAATCACCCATAATACCATTTTTGGTTCACTTCCAACATCTCCCAACGACTGTCAAATCTAGAAGCGAAACTAGCCTAAACTAGCGTAGTTTCGCTCCTTTTTCGGACATTCTAAAACTACTATAATTCTAACTAAAATTCAGCGGAATAACTCCTATAAAATCACTCCCAAAAAAGCCCCTAAACATAATAAAATAATCATCAATAAACTCACAGTCAAAAGCTACAAATATCTAACCTCCTAGGCTTAAATTTCCAACTAATTGGCCACTAATATTTCGATATGGCAAACACATCCAGAAACTTTAATATACTTTAAACATCCAAAATTTACATGTAAACATCCAAGAACAACTCAAATATCATAAGAAATCAGTTGGGAAAAATCCGATATCGATAGTCAATTTAAGGGTTTTCGGGCCAACTAGTGCACGTTTTCAAAAAAATAAGCAAAATAGAACACTCCAAAAACGTTTAAGCAAACAAGGGAATTTTTTTGACCGTTGACTAAAAACGTTGAATGAGACAATGTTTTCAATTGTCATGTCAACCAAAAACGTTGAACGAGACAACGTTTTCATCCATGTCAGCCAAAAACATGAAATAAAATGACGCTTTCTGAAAACGTGATATCATTTCACGTTTTCAGTTAAAAAACAAAAAACAAAAAAATCGTTAATTATTTACACAAAGTAATAGTATCAACTAAGTATGCAAAAAATCGAAAACAAAATGGGAAATTACCGAATAAAAGACCCTAAAATATGAGATTCGGGGCGATTTTAGGGCTTATTTCAAGGCTTACATCCGGAGAAAAGAGACAAAAAAAAATGTTATTTGATGATGGAAGGATCAGAGATAAAAGTATATGAGTCTTTGGAGCCTTTATTTGCGATTTGGGCTTGTTTTTCGGCAGCTTTCCGGTGGACTGGAGCGGCAGCGTGAGAGGCCAGAGAACATAATGGGGAAGATGAGTTTGAGCAGCAGCTTATGTCCTTGTGTTTAACATTTTCATTGAAAACATTATATCATATAACGTTTTTAGTGAAAGTGTTATATGATAACGTTTTCTCAAAAAGCGTTGAACGAATTACCATTTTTTATTAATGAAAACGTGAAATAGAACGTTTTCATAGTTGACGGGTCAAACATCGAAACTTGTGACGACCCGACACTTTTAAATAAATTAAATTAGAAAACACAACGGAAGTCTTTTATTTTAAGAAAATTTGGCGTGGTTATGTTTGAAAATTTGCTGGCCAAAACCTGTTTACATCTTAATTTCAAAATCTAAAATACACAAGGAACATTAAGTTCCTATCCAAGAGTTCAAAATGATTATAATCATAAACATAAAGACAAAAGCTCTTAAGAGCTATATACAATTGTACAAATCTCAAAATTTATATAAAATTCACAAAACCATGTACATGGATTTTTACAACTACTTAGTCCATCTCGAAATCATCATCCTCTCGATCAAGCGCGCACTGCCTCCTCTCCCACGATCCCAAACATTACTGAAATGTTTGTAATATCATGAGCTAACAAACTAAGCCCAGTGAGAATAATAAGAATAAAAAGTAAGGTTAGACCTCAAACTTGCATTTCCGATTTGTGTCCAAGAACATACTTACTCTTTGCTATCAATCCATTCAAAGAGTTTATATCAAAATGTTCCACTTTTACTTACCAATTCTCCAATATAATTGTGGAACTACATTCAAAATATTCTAGGTATGGTTTCGTAAATGCATATAGCATTTATATCTCATTTTCCTTATAAACCTTATATTATATACAAGATTTACATCAAATCTTATTCTCCCAAAAGATGATATTACTACACTCGTAGTCAAATCCTCATCCATTAACTTGTTATGACATAGAATAAGTGAAGTAAATAAACTTTGTATAAAATGTAACATCTCGATTCTCTATATCATCAATCATAAGCATGAATGCATGAGGACATCCCGTAGGATTTCACATTTGCCCTTATGCATGAGGAAGTAATGCATACGTCCCGTAACTTACCATTCAACTCCCTATGCATGAGAAGTAATGTGTACGTCCCGTAACTTACCATTCAACTTCTATGCATGAGAAGTAATGTGTACGTCCCGTAACTTACCATTCAACTTCTTTCCTTGTTTTACTTTCTTTTCTTTTTCTGAAGGTGATGCGGACACTACCCGTAGGCTTCAACATTATCCCCTTCTTTTCTTTTTCAATGCATGATGCGAAAATGTTATGGTGCAATATGATATGCATATGTCTGCATATCCTTGTAAAAGTAAATAAAGTAAAGTGCGAATAATAAAGTAACCGAAACAAACATAAAGTAAAGGGGCATAAAATAAAAGACATAAAGTAAAATAGATAATAATCTCGGACGAACGATATGTAAATCGAACTCCGCTACAAATAATAAAAGTAAAATCATAACTTAAACGATTAACCTAAACCTTCAAGGATTCTAAACTGCCAATATAATCCGAGGTTCTATTAATCGTTCTATATAAAAGTTTGGATCTTTTAACTTCCAATGATCCATTCTAAACTCTGAAACGAATCTAACTTAGAATCTTCTAAGATTCGAGGCTTTCTTCGAGAAATCCTAAGTTCTCGCTTAAAGGATTAACTTCAAATCTTAAGGGCACTAACTCACTCCCTCTAATCTTAGATTTGAATTCTAATCTTAGTTTCCAATTCTACAAACCATCATACTTTTTTGCTTTCTAAATTTACTTTAAATCCTAACTATTCTCACCTTTGTAAGAGAAGATCTCACTCTCAACCTCCGATAGAGCGATCAAGCAAAGTTCAAACGACCTAATATTAGAATTACATCTAACAATTAATAAATAAACCAACTAATGATCAAACAACATCTAAGCGTGCAAAACAACGAAAAACCCAATAACCCCTACAAAGAGGCTCTCGCCCCCCCCCCCTTCAAAAGGGTTTTGGTTTTGGTTTTCCGGCTTTTAGGCAATTTAAAAGTGTTTCGAGTTGGTTTTAAACAATTTCGATATTCCCGATTTCAATGGGTATCGATGATTCGGATTTTTGAACAATATGTAATTTCCCAAATTGAATTACAATAAACAATTTATCATAACCCATAATCAAACCCCAAAAGGTAAATTTCAAACGGAAAGAGTTTCGACTGAAATTCGGTTTTAGGGTTTAGGGAAAGTTTCCAAAAACTCTTAAAACAACTCCCGTATTTACAAACACCGAGTTTCACAACACGAAATCGAAGGAAATCAACGAAAACTCCATTAAAACACTATTTGGAGTTTAGGGTTTCAAGATAAACTTACCGAGAACTCCGTGGATCTCGGGTGGCAAGTACGATGGTTGGGTGGAAATGAATCCTAGACTCGAGGGCTTTCCGATGCAACCAAAATCGAGTCGATCCGCCGAGAAACGAACGAAAAACCAAAATCCCCATTTCCCCCCTTGAAGCCCATGGCCATGGAGAAGAAAAATGACAAGTTTTGGTCAACTTTGGTCAATTGGTGGATATTTAAAGATGAATGAATAGTGTTTTGATATTTTTAAGAAATCGGAAATGACGGTTGCGTCCTTTTATGACTTTTGACTTCTAAAACGAAACCCGATGCTCTTAAATTAATCTAAAGGTGATTAATAATTATTAATTGACCTATTAATAATTATTAATGTCACCAAAGCGAAAATAAAACATTAAAACAATTAAAAAGAATTTCGGGCAAAAATTAACTACTAAAATCGAAATTACAAAATAATAATTAAACTAAATACTTGAATTGAAATAAATAAATAATAAACAATATTAAATAAAAAAAATCACTTCAAAATAACGGGACGTTACAAAACCACATTAGCAAACTATACTAATTTGCTTAAAATGTTGCAAACCCTTCTATTTTGCTTATTTTTTACTATTTTTGGGTTAGTTTAAAAAAATTTCCTCAATTTAAGCATGCAAAAATTCCATCTTTTCACTTTCTTTAATCCATACTTTAATTCCTTTAAGAACAGCCCCATAAACCTCTTAATATGCATAAAAACACCCAACTAACATACTTAAATTTTTGAGGTTTAACTATTAAAGAAAAAGGAAAATACAAACATGCACAATTTAAAGTTTAACACAATTCTACTCACCTTAATTTGCGTTTTCAAGAACCTTAATTTTCTTTTAAAATATGAGGGAAATAATCCCTACCTTTTGAAACTTATCTAATTTCAAGAACATCGATAAATACAACCTACAGCGATGAATTAGAAAAGAAAAATTGATCAGAGTCGAAAAATCATATCAAACCTGAAGGGTTTTTAGACCATAACTTTTTATACAAAAATTATCTTGCTATAAAATTAACGTTAATGGAAAGATAACAGAAAAACGATCAGAATAGACTATTTACTTGTGTAAATCGGAGTCCGGATGAGGAAGTTGTGGAGAAATCAATCCGAGAGATGTCCTTTAGGAGAAAAGGGGATAAATGGGGCTGGTTTTCGGATTAGGGAAGAGGAAGAAGAAGAATTTTGGGTTTAATCCCGATTTCAGTTAATTACGAAAATGCCACTATGCAAAAACGGTCATAACTCATTTATCAGGACTCAGAACAATGAGCCGTTAGTTGCGTTGGAATCGTAATGACGAGACCATCCACATCATCTAAAAATATTAAATTAAACTTGTGGTTTTAATTTTGAGGTTTTTGAGATTACCAAAATACCCTTACGAGATAATGAGGTATTTTTCACCAGATTCATCAATCCAAATTCATTAGTATCATTTTGAGAGAATTGAAATAATTTCCAATTTTTTTATACTCTTACTTGGTAACGGGTCGTTACAAAAATGTTTATAAAAATTTGGTACATAAACTATATGTAAATAGAGTTTTAAATATTTGTAAAGTTTTAACATATTTTTAATTTTCACCTTTAATAAACATGATAATATAAATTAATATATCAACGATATATATGTATGATCAATAATTAAAAAAAATCAACATAATTAATACGTAAGTAGTAATTAAATGGTAATGACATATTTTGTAATTTTTAAAAATCATGTAAGGATAAAATAGTCTAAAAATATTTCTTTAAAATATCTTCTTTTATATATTAAGGATAAATCATTTATCTCCTATTTATAAAATCGGAGTAATTCATTAAGTTGGAATCTTAATTAAGTTAAAGTTCTTTATAATATGTTTACGGGCTGACAACAGGCCAGCCCGATAGTGAGATTTAAAGGGCCGTTGTTGGACGTGGGAGGGTGCCTGTGTCTTGTATTGTAACAAAAATAACGTAAGAAACGTGAATCGAGGAAAATGCAAAGGTACTCTTGGACATATAGCTGAAAAATGTCTAATATTTGTAAAAATAGTAGCCGGAAAAATTATTTATAAAAATAGCATAAAACTTAAATTCACGTCTAAAATATTATAAAATTGTCTCTAGTTCACGTAAATAATTACTGATTTCTGGATAAGTAATCACTAATTCCACGCATAGGTAATAATTGATTTGACTGATTCACTATATCAAATAATATTTCGTGCATGTAATCACTGATTACCTGATAAGTTATCATTGATTACTTCTAAGTTATCACTAATTTCTTTGATTCACTTCCGTGATAGTTTTTAAAAAACTTCTATATTTGCAAATATTTTTTAAAAACTGCTACATTTATAAATATTAAAAAAAATTCTGCTACCCAACGAAAATTCTCAAATGCGAAATAGAAATTCAAATATGTAAATGGAAGTCAAAGCATCCATCAGTAAAACCACTTTTCCTTTTTTTCTTTGTTTTCCCTCTGATAATTATTTGATTGTTAAGATTATTGAGCAGTTGAATTATGTTTGAAATTGTAGTTAATGATGGAATTTGGGGATTTGGTAATGACTATTGAAGCTAATCATATGGCAATCTTGGCTTTTTTTCAGAACAATCAGAATAATGTTAGCACATAATTTTGTCTTGGTCCTATTTTTTCCAATTACCATTTGATTGTTTATGCAAAACAGGAGCTGGGTTTGCTTTTTGTGTGGAAAAAATTTCCGACTTTTATCAATAAAAGCCAATTTCTCGTTTATCTCAAGTTTTGTTTTATGTGTTTGTTAATTTCTCATTTTTCTATTCATAAGATTGCTTCCTTTGAGGTGGGTTATCTGATGTTTCCGTACAATGAAATGAAAACGATTGGAAGGCTCTTTTAGTAGATTAATAGTCTAACTTGGAAATAATTTTTTTTTTAGATATTACCATAAATTGGGCAAGAGGAACTTGGAACCTCCCACTTATGGAAGGCAATATAAATGTCTAACCATTTTTTTTTTTTATTTTAGATATTACATTAAATTGGTAGAGGAGTGACTCGAATCTTCGATCTCATAGAAAGAGAGTATAGGTGCCTAACCAATTGCTCAAGTTGACAATTATGTTGAGGTTTAACTACATTATCAAAAATATTTTTTTCTTTTGAAAATCCTAATGATATTTATAAGCACTTTTAGTGATTTTAGATAAAACATTTATTGACATCGTTTTGAAAATTTATTTATTTAAATATACACTATTCTTAAAAAGGAATTCTACTGGGAAACATGAGTATAACTCAACTAGTTAGTTACTTACTCATTTCCCATGAGATCAAAGGTTCGAGTCTCCTTACCCTCAATTTGATGTAATATCTCAAATCTTGTATGACATTAAATGAAGGATAAAACTTCACCCTCACTAGTTCGTAGGAGCTCTTCTTAGCTTACTTATGCGCCATAATTCTATTGGATAATATTCAATAATGGGACCTACACATTTATTAAATAGGGCCACAATATCTATTAACTATAATGATTATTATCCAATAGAAATATGACAAGTAAGCAAGTTAGGAGAATGTTCTTCTAAGTAATGAGAAGAGAAGTTTTATCCTTTAATGAATTGATATTTTTTAAAATAGCAAAAAATTTGAAAATTTTCAAACATGATGCTTTCTGAAAGGTGTGTGTGAGTTTTATTATTATTTTAGATGTGGGAGAATTCATTTTAAAAAAACTTTTGACAATAAACCCAAAAATCAGAGGTTTTTTTTTTAAAAAAAAAAATTATGACAAACTCAAATTGGTTTTTAAACTACCACCTTGACTTTGAGGGGGTGTTAACGTATATATTAAACTAAAAATAGGTTGTTAAATATGATATAAATTAGGGGAGTCAATTGGATCCTTGTTCTATTCTTTTTTTATTTTCTTAATATTCTTACTATAATTCATATAAACTCATGGATACAAATATAAATCAAGAATACAATTTGATATTCTTTAACAATTAATTTTCTTTCGAAATTCATGCCAAACACTCTACAAATCATGCTACTTTTTCTCATTAGGGAAAAACATTTGCCTTGTTTAGGAAGGGGGGATATGCTACTTTCCTAGTGAATTTACTAACACGAATGGATAGGTAAGCAACTTTATTTCAATTTACATTAATAAACCACTTATGTCAATAAAAGAGCAATTAGTTGGTGAAGAGACAAATCTTCTTATAACTTTTTATACAAAAGGATTAATCTGAACAGACATAAAAATGTGTGCTCTTATAATATTATATTCTATGTCCCAACAAAATGGTAGGCAGAAAATTATGGGACACGTGTATGAAACCATAAAGTTTGTTTACCTCTCTAATTCATCTTTTGAAAAGTAAACAAAGCATGTTCTTGTATTGAATATATATAAACCATAGTGATCTAGTCATCAAAAGTTTATTTTAAAAAAAAATCATGGTCTAGTGAGCTCATAAGTTCAAATCATACATGATCATCTATTAAAATATCATCTAACGAATTTTCCATTGTCAAGTATTATAGGTTCATATGATTTCACGTGAAATTAGTCGATATATGCCGGATATATATATATATATATATATATATATATATA
This sequence comes from Gynostemma pentaphyllum, assembly GCA_028015215.1. Lineage (NCBI taxonomy): Eukaryota > Viridiplantae > Streptophyta > Magnoliopsida > Cucurbitales > Cucurbitaceae > Gynostemma > Gynostemma pentaphyllum. The sequence continues at coordinate 40,950,617 of CM051352.1, read as the reverse complement.
TATATATATATGAGCTTTTTTGTTTTGACTTTGTAGTGTTGAGGGGTGACGTTTTTTCCATTATAATTGGACCAAAAAATGCCGGTTGGTGATGACTGAATTGGCCGTACAGTACAAGTAAGAAAAGTTAGCGTTTAGAAATAGAAATAGTTTTATATTTCCTTTTCCATTTCGTAGAAAATACGGAGCTCATAATTGGGAAATTTGAAATTTGGAATTTGGAAATTATGAACTATTGCCTTATCATGCTTATTGACTTTGAAGGAAACTTTCCACGACCTCTCTTACAATTTTGCTTTTAGTCTACTATTCTCATATATGCTTCTCCAATTAATGCTTGAGAGGTTAACACTTTGTTTTTTTTCGACCATACAGATTAGTAGAGGCAAACGTTATATTGGTTAAATTATTATTTATATACCTTTCATTATTTTAATGAAATAAGTTTCTAAATCGTTTTTTTTCCATAGACTATCGGTTAAATTATAAATTTGCTTTATAATTTTAAGTTTTATTCTAATTCGTATGTGTTTGAATCCTTATGTTTTTTTAAGTTCCATTTTATTCTTTGTACCTTAGTTTAATCTTATCAATTGTGATCGTGTCATGTTTAATTGTATTAGTTTTAAGTTTTTAATGAATAATTGATCATAACGGATATCGTTTTTTTAAGTATCCTTATTTTTATCACTCAATTTCTTATTGATGTTGATTTTTCGTTAAATTAACACAATTTATTAATAAATATTGGGACTATCAATACTATTTAATTTAATTAAAGGGAATTAAATTAGTTTTTATGAAAAATTCCAAGAATAAGGAACATATAATTTAACCTAAATTATATTAGGCCAATTAGAGCATAACTCAAGTGGTTAGGTGACTATTCTCTTACTTTAATTTGAAATTGAAGGTTCGAGTTTCCCCCTTCACTAGCTTGATGTAATTTAATGTAATAATAAATAAAAACCAAGATTTTATAAGAAGGAAACAAGCAATTTTCTTTTTAAATTACTATAAATGCAGAATTATCCCAAAATCAAGTGGTTTAAACTTAAAGTGCTTCATTATGTAATTCAAAAAAAAAAAAAAAGTGCTTCATTATGTTTGGCTATTGCTATAAATGCATATTAGGCAGGGCTTTATTTTAGTAGAAATACATATATGGTCAGAGTCGTAAAATTTACTCTTTTGTAATGGGAACTTGATGACAAATTTACAAGTGCAATTTTTATTTGATCTTTTTTTCTTTTTTGGTGTATTTAGACAATTTTTGGAAGGTGATCATTGTTTTTTTTTTTTTTTTTTTTTTTTTTTTTTTTTTTTATTACAAGGTGGTCATTGTTTAACGCCATTGACTTTTGGTTTCTATTCATTGTGAACAAAAATAGTCTAAAGTGAAAAGAGCCTTTTGCTTGTTTGTTCCTCCTGTTTCAAAGTTTGGAATTTGCACTTCAGAGAAGCCAAAAATTACACACACACAAAAAAAAGTGATTTTGAGATTTCTCCAAACCTTTTTAGATCCCATTTAGAATAGGTTTTAGAAGTGTTTAAAAATATTTTTAAATAAAAAAAAGTGTGTTTGTTAACCATTAAAAAACACTTCTAAAAATTATCTCAAACAGGCAGAATAGGTAACATAAAATAATTTTAGTTTTCAATTTTTAGTGTTATTCAGTGTTTGGTGCATGAAAATGGAATGTGATGTGCGTGAATAAGATGCACATGTTTGGCAAGTAGGGATGAAAATATAGAAAGTGGTTAGTTTTTTTTATTTAATTAACGTAATATATTTTTAAAATATTAAATATTGATGTAAAATAAATTAAATGTTAACAATAATATTTTACTTAAAAATCACTTCATAATAAATTAAAAAAATTATTTTAATTAAAAAAATAAATAATTAAAATTTAAAAAAAAGTTATATTTAATATTTAATATTTAATATTTATTTATGGTGGGTTTAGGATGTCAATGTAACTAAAGAGTAACCATGAGAGAAATGTGATTCTCAAACCCCCTAACGAAACACCTTAGGGGTTTTAGGTTTTTATGATCAGCAACAATGAATTTAACTTCAGAACAGAAGGTCGTGAATTCAAACCCGTACATTATCATTTCCTCCTCGATCATTAATATTTTACATGATTGACTTTTCGTGTGAATATATTGAAAATATATAAAAGATCAAAATTTTCTTTACTCAATAACTTAAACTTTTAAATCTGACAATGATTTAACAATAAGATCAGCCAACTATTATAAGAGATTATAATAATAATGTCAATGATAATATTTAAAAGATTGCTTGAAGAAAATAAAGGTTGTAGTTGATAAATCTTTTATCCAGTATCCAAGGCAACAAAAGTCAGTACTTACCTAAGTCAATACATATCTCTGTCATCAAGTCGCCAATAGTGTGATAAATTATTTAGAGGACCAATCCCAATTACCATTGGTGATGAAAATCTAGTTGACTTTTTTAGAGCTCCCTTTGACTTCTTTAGCTTTGCTACCCACCCCTCCCCTATATAAGAAAATAAAATAAATAAATTCAAGATGCATAATTAATTCAAGCTATTTACTATTATGATACCAAATTCAGTATCGAATGGTCTGCAGGGAATTGGCGGTTGTGAGATAGTACTGTGGAATTTGTATGAATCACTTCGTGTATATGGGGTGAAAAAATATCGAAAACCGATATCTTATCATTTTTTTCACATATTGAAACCGAATCGACTGATTTAATGTATTACTATTTATTGATTTTGATAATGATAATTTTATTCACTTTTGCTTTCTACAATAATCTTTAATTTTATATAATTGAGGATCGGATTAAGATATTGATTGACAACAATCATGCTAGTCGCTAATTGATATATTTATCGTATTCATATTTTTTTACCGGTTTATTTTGTAACACTTGATTTTAGTTTTGTTAGATCTTTATTCACCCAATTTTATGACCAAAACTGTATTTACTTTAACATTTTTCTACTCTCAACGTCACCAGTTGCTTGTAATTCTATGCATTTGTTAATAAATACATACGGACCCATCTCATTCATTTCTTCCATTATATAAAGATTTTGTTTTATTTGAATTCTAAACTCTTCTTCTTCTTCTTCTACTTTTTATAATAGATTCAAAGAATTGGAAGTACAATTTCAACACACGTGTGACAACCCTACCTTTATATTATTTATTTAGATGTTCAAATTCTCAACAAAGTCTGCTTTATGATATTAATTGATATTTTAGTCTTATTCCTGAGGTATGTTTTGCTATGTTTGGTATGAAAAAATAAATTATTTAGGGAAAAAATTATTTCAACACACGTGTGACAACCCTACCTTTATATTATTTATTTCGATGTTCAAATTCTCAAAGAAGTCTGCTTTATGATATTAATTGATATTTTAGTCTTATTCCTGAGGTATGTTTTGCTATGTTTGGTATGAAAAAATAAATTATTTAGGGAAAAAATTGGTTTGTTTTTGTTATGTGTTTGGTATGAAAAAATTAATTATTTAGGGGAAACAAATTATTTTTTTATATTTTAGGTTTTATCAACTTAAATTTTAAAGCTTATCAATTTAGTTATGATTGTAACCTTCTCTTAATGATGTGGTACCTAAAATTTTTGTTTGTAGAGAGGAAAAGGTGGTATGATTAAAATTTGTGGTGTGAGATTTTGAAGGTATGAATAATTAGCACTATAAGAAATTTTGGAATAGGTGACGTTTTTTTGGCGTCACCTATTCGAATAGGTGACGCTTTTCTGGGCGTCACCTATGGCAGTGTCACCTATTCGAATAGGTGACGTCTAAAAAAAGCGTCACCTATTCGAATGGGTGACGCCAAAAAAACGTCACCCATTCGAATGGGTGACGTCAAAAACGGGTCACCTATTCGAATGGGTGACGCCAAAAAAACGTCACCTATTCGAATGGGTGACGCCAAAAAAACGTCACCTATTCGAATGGGTGACGTCAAAAACGGGTCACCTATTCGAATGGGTGACGCCAAAAAAATGTCACCCATTCGAATGGGTGACGCCAAAAAAGTGTCACCCATTCGAATGGGTGACCCGTTTTACCCGTCAGCAGGTTTTACCCGTTTTACCTGTTTTACCCGTCACCTATTATAATTTTAATAATATCACCATTTAGTGAATTTTTGATACCCATGAACCTTATATTGATCAATCAACATAATAAAGAGTAAATACATGGTCATTACAAGAATAACCCACAAACTTTATATACAATATATAACAAGAATACGTCACAAATTTAGAGTACAATATTACAAATGATGCTTTTCAAAAACTAGAATATACACAAGAATTTCTAAACCTCCACAAAAAGCCATTGAACAACTAACCATACCAACAAAACCGTTGTTCCCCTTTGCTTCCAAAGTGCAAGTAAGGATAAAAATGTTCAAACATCATTAATCCAAAGCTGAAAAAATGAAGAACACATGCTTTTAGAGAGTTTAATAGACCAAAAAACTAATCCCTTCCATATCCATGAATGATTCAGAAATACACATGATATCGATATGAACAATAATAACGAGTAATCAAATTTACTAGTGAAATTTTCAGAATTTGAATTATATTTCAATAATTCAAATTTACAAGGGTATCTACACATTCCCAAGGACAAGTTTTACAAATTAAATAAAGCAGAATATTACCAGTCGCTTGCCATGGTTTGTTTTAGAAAATCCCCAGTGGAGAGTAACAGGCTCCAACAAATCTGTAGCCAAATAAACCTTTATCTTTCTAGCATTTTTTTGTTACAAGCACCTAAAAATGAGAGGAGTTAGAAAAGAAAAGTTTCTAGTATTAGCAGCAGTATAGTAGAACACAATTAAACTAAGTCATGCCCGTAGAAAAGGTAAAAAAAAAAGAAAGCAAAAACCACATTAGTGTTCATAATTGATAACTTGAACTGACTCTAACTAATTGCAGTGTAAGTTAGATCAATCTTAAAATTAAATAAGAAAAAAATGGGAACTATATACTTGTATCGATAGAACAAGCAACCAAATACTTCATGACTAAATTATAATTTAGGGAAAATGAGAACCGTACCTCTTCCTTCCACCGATAAATGATTTAACACCGCATTTATAAAATACTCATCAAAAGTGTGATAACATTATTCGAGTAAATAACATTACTCGAGTAAATCATATATCATGATGCAAGCTCAAAACACACTGAAAATAATGGAAGAAAAAATACCTGACAAAATGCTCATAAGCATATGTAAGAAAAAATAAACTTTTCATATCTCAAGTAAAATATCCAAAACACTTACCAATAGCTGGTTGTGAGACTCTGCTCGAGTAATGACTGTAGGGACCTGCAATTGCAATGGTAATAGCCAATAGGATTTAGGAGAATAAACAAGCTATTAATTTATCAATAAATTAACTCCTTTAAGCATTTATTTCAGGATTTAAAAAGATCACTAGAGAAAATTTTGCATGATTATTTTAAATGGATCATTATGCCAAATTCCAAATTGAGAAAGCCAAAATGTTCTAAAATCAAAATTCAAAGAAAAAATAACCTAGTGAAGCTAGCATGAACAGCGAGGCTGTGATGCACGATGGAGGAATCAATACAAAGGAAGATCTCATAAGTAACAAATGCCCAATTTGGATTCTTCGCATTGCAATAAAAAAACTGTTAAAAACCACAAAAACAACAAAGTAACATATTTTGATTTAACAATGGATAACGATATCAGTTTAATAGAACACATATCAGAAAGAGGAAAGATAATAATAGTCTTATGAATGAAAGAGTAATTGGAACAGACAAAAAACTAAGGAATATTAAGACTAATTACCTCAAGAATAGACTATTCTTAAGCTTCTCGACCTATAAAATAACAAAATAAAAATGGATTCCCAAAATAAAATTTAGCTTGAAAGTTGAGAGAGAAAGAGTCTTTCTACATAACTTCAGTCATATGGCAATAAAAAGCCAAAAAGAGAGTGACTTTCAAAACCACGAGAATAAAGAAATATGGAAAATCAAAAGTGAAATGACATTATTCTTTAATATTTATGTCAATCAAAAAACAAAAAACAAAAAAATGAAAATATAATACAGATTGAGAAAAACAACATGTTCAAACAGAGTTTCTTAGATCAAAATGGTTAATGAAAGTGAATGTTTAGATCAAGAATCAAGCATGAAACAAAGTATGTAATTTCTCTTTTTCCCATAACTGTCATTTATTGTACATGAAATAAGTTCTTACAAGTGAAGAGTAAAAAATAGTTAGAGATCATTGACCATGAAGGGTCTATCAATCTTTTTGGCACTTAACACATAAAAAACTTTGTAGCTAACAAAACAAAACAATTTTATCATATTATTAAGAGGTAAAAATTTATGGTAGTTTTTTGTTTGGAAAAACCAGATAAACCCTGTTTATTTCTAACACAATATGAATAGTCCAAATAAACACATCTTGAGGAGCTAACAAATCCTGTACTAAAAGCACATAAACAAATTTCTTTGATTTTATCAATCAAAATAGAAACAAAAGATAACAAAACCAATCAAATTGATGAGATAAACACCATACTCACACGTATTAAAAATCTCAACATGGTCCTTAAAAAGCTAATCTTTGAATTTTCATCCTTTCCCAATACAAAAACAGCAACAACATGATCTCAATCCTCTGCCTTCTGAACCTCATAAGCCGTCACCAACCCTATCTCTATCCCTACTAAACTTCTTCTAAAAAGTAACACAATCAGGTTTTGCCCCCTTCGTCTACTTAAGAATCAACTTAAAAATATGGAATCTTAAACAAGAAAGGAAATCAAAATTTCACTTCCAAGTAGTAATTTCAATTTCTCCCAACTTCTAAAAGTTAATAAACAAACTACACAAAAAGAAAACAAATTTTGAAGATTAGAGATGGACAATTCACAAGATAACAACTCAAAGCCTGAACAGAAAAACATAAAAAAAATCCAAGATATTAAAATTGAAGCATACACTACAATTAGAGTGCCTAGATTTTGTTTTCACCATCATGAAATATAACCTACAAGAATGTAAAAGAGATCTCAAAAAAACTTTGATATCATATACAGCCAAAATCACAAAATATAATACATCTAATACAATTAAGATATCATGATATTTCACTCAAAATTATAAATGAAAGAAAGAATGTGAAATAAAAATAAAAGGATGATTATTTGTTATTGTTAGAGACACTCCTTTAAAGAAAACGTACCTAATTTTGAACGAAGAGCTTGATGAACTCACAGATCTGATGAGAACACAGATAACTTTGGGCCTTTTTTCCTATACAAACCAGAGTAAAAAAAAATGTTTTGGCTTAGGGCTTTGATGGGGAAGAAGAAGATGAACTACAACGTCTTGGCTTGATGGATTTCACCTAATTTTTTGCCTTGGTAGATTTCAATTGATTTTCATCTTATTTTGGCTTAGGGATTGATGGAAATGAAGAAGCAAAAGTGAAGGAAATGAAAGAAAAGCAAAGACAACGATGAGAGAAGAGAAAAATCGAAGACGACGATGAGATTCTTTTTTGTTGGAAACAATCTGAGCGAAAGATAAATGAATTGAAATGGAAATCGAAGACGACGATGAGTGAAGAGCTGAAAATCGAAAAAAGAACTTACATTCACAACGATTTGGTGGGACAATTTGGTGAGAGAAAAGCTAGGGCAAGGATGCAATGAGAGATTTTTCATTTTGATAGGCGATTTGTCGAGGGATCGAAGAACCAGATTGTGATAAGATTTTTTTTCATTCTTTTTTTAACTATCAAATTAAAAAATAGGTGACGGGCTTTTTTTTTCCTCCGCTTTTTTTTAGACAAGTGTCACCCATTAAAATGCTTAGTGTCTCCTATTCTCATTTTTCTTATAGTGTAGAAGGAGATGTGATGTCGTATTTTATCTGATTTATTTTCTTGTATTTGATAGTATTGTAATTACTGTCTAATTATTTTAACATTAATTTTATAAAACTAATGAAATGTAATGTTAATTTGTCTAGTTTAAAAAAATGGGAAATTTTAAATAAATATCATGAAACTTAATAGATTATGTTGATTTAAATATTAAACTTTTAATTTCATCAATTTAAATCCTAAACTTTTTTAGTTACTCAAATTATACCCATCAAAACAAAACTATGAAATTACCTAAAAATCAGTATGTAAATCACTAAAATATTAAGGTAATAGCATAACATCTATAATGTAATTATAAAAAAAATTGAATCTACACTACAAAAATAATCAATCTTAATCATAAAATTAAATGATAAAAAAGTTTGAACCCGACACTAAAATAACTCAATCTAAACATTAAAAACAATTTAACACAAGCATAAAAATCAATATCTTAAAAAATGGCATCATCCAGCTATAAAATGCCCACATCGAACCATACAAATATTCATAAAATAATTGCAATTACCTAGTAAAATGTATTAAATGAACAACTTACTAAAACACATGTTATAAATTGAACTATTTGTGAAAACTGAGGGTAAAATTGATGAAATAAAAATTTATGGTTTAAATTGACCCATTTACTGAGTTTGGGGATATAAATTAAAATTTTCCCTAAAAAATAATTAAATTAAAAAATGCTTTTATAACTATAAATTACACCAGACATAAATTGGTACTATATATGCTCATTTTTCAAAAATAGAAAGTCAAAAACAAAGTGTGTGGGTTAAGCGAATCCTATTTAGTAGGATTTTGTATAGAATTCGTAAATCACTATTAAAAAATTATCTTACCCTACCCTACTTTTCCTAAAAAGTAAAAAGGAACCACTCTAATGTCATTCCTAATCAATACCCTAATTATAATTATAATAAATTAATTGCCTTCATTTCCATCTAAACTAAAAGTTTACAAACAACCAACTGAAAATTAAAGTTAATAATTACTAAATTATCAACTCAAAATCATCTATCAAACCAATGGGAAAAAAATGAATTGAGAGATGGAAGTCAACTGGGGTGAGTCAGCTTAACCAGTGAACCCTAAATAAAACTTATTTTTTTCAAAAACGGGTCATTAAAATTTAAATTAAAAAATATGCATAAAAAAAAAATTACACCAAATCTTTAGGTCTAATCTAACCCCAACCCAGCCTAACTCATCTCTTTTTTCTTAATAAAACTTGACTGCTTACTAATAAATAAAAAAAATGGAAAATTCTACAGTAGAGGAACTAAAAATCCCTGTATGGTACAGGGGGTCAGTTACTATGGTTTTTTTTTAATGTGTCTTTATTTTAATTATTTAAATAAATTAAAATTTAAAAAATACAGCTGTACTTAACAGAAATATTATATAAGATTTTATTTGGGTTTTCTCCATCAATTAACTCCTTTTTTCCAAACTATCAAGTCTATCATCTCCCTTTCAAACTTTTCACAGTCATTTGAAGATCCAAGTATGTCATGATTTTTTTCCTTAGATTTTTAAATTTAGTGTTAGATCACATATACAATTACAAATATAAAGTTTACTGTTTTGCGATCACATACACAATATAGTCGATCATGAAATCATATTTATAAGAATATATGATCACAGGTACAAATGAGTTGATCATGCATATGAATTTGGATTGAGTATGTGATCACATATATAGGATAGTGATTATAAAAGTTTCACCAAATAGGCAATCATATATTATCGATCACACAACGTTTTGTTTCTCACAAAATTAAATTTGAATGATTATGAGATCACGTATATTTTGTTCATCTGCGATATAAAATTTAATTGGTTACAACATGATCACACATATTTGATTTGAATCGACCGACAATTAATGACAATCAAATTCAAAATACAACGATCAAATTTGAAATACGACTATCAGAGACAATCACATTTAAAAAAACAAATAATTTTAACTTAATAATATCAATCAAATAAACAATGATAATGATCACATTTAACTACATAAAAAAATATCACGCAAATATATTTTTTAAAACAAAGATTTTATTTATAAGGGAACAATCACATTTGAAAAGAAACAATCACATTCAAAAAACGACAATCACATTTAGTCACAAATTTTTTTTATAAACAAATATAAAAAACGACGATCACATTATAAAATATACGATCAAGAACGATCTCATTCAAAAAACAACGATCACCTTTAATGACATTAAAGAAAATCAATTACGTAAATAATATTAAGAACGATCACATGCAAAAGATGAAATGACAATCAAACTTATTTGAGTAACATTTGAATAATAACGATCACAAAATGAAAGAAATGTGATCACACTGAATCAAATCTCAATATTTCAGAGTATGAAGTTTCATGATCTAATTATTTGTACGTTAGATTTAACAAAAAAAATCTGAATGTGTTTTTTTATAATTCAAAATTAACGGTTGAGATTTAAGACTATAATCTAACGGTTGAAATTAAATTAGATTTAATAAAATAATTAAAGTAAAAAGATAAAAAAAAATAAAAGGCTGAGATCAAATTAGTTGTATCTAAAAGTTTATAAAAGTTAGCTTGACCCATAACAAAAACATGTTTATCTTGATTAAAAAAAACATTTTTTTTCTTCAATTTTTAGGTTTAGCACAGCAAACAGCCAAGCATCTTCCTTTTTTCCACAAAATATTATGCCAAATGGTGCAATCTTATTGGCTTTTGCTGATAATTAAATTCAAAGAATTCAACTGAGAAATAAATCTTATGGAATTGGAGATGGTCTTTGCACCTAAAACTGGACCTTTTCTGTATGTATTTGTGTGTACGGAATTAGGTATACATCCATTTGGAAAGAAAGAGACTTTCTTTTCCCATTGTAATTGTTTTTCTTTGTCATTGGATCATGAAGAGTCAGATTTTTCATGTGAAATTTTGATCCAATTTATTTTTAAATACTAGATTTTATATTGAAGTTTTATAGAAGTACTATTTTATCAATTTTTTTTGGTAAACAATATTTTTTTTTTTAAGAATAGATTTTTCCCCTCCTTGACTTAAAAGCAAGCATGAAAACAGGGTTGGAGGGGGGGACCTATAAAAAAATGATTTTTTTAAAAATAAGTAGATAAAAAATTATAAATTTATAAAAAAAATTATTCTTTCATTAAAAAATGAAAAAATAAATAAAAAATTAGGGGGCAGACATTAATCGATCCGCAGTTGCATGGAACCCAACCCACACATACTTATAAAAAAATGTAATTTTTGAAAATTTTAAAAATGTTTGTTATTTTTAACACATTTTTTCAAAAAAAAACGTCATATAGTGAAATTTCTCTATTTATTTCTATTTAAATTATTATTTTTTAATTATTACTTAAACAATAGATTTATTTTTTTAATAATTTATTGAAATTAAAAACATAAATATTGAAACTAGGAATAGATTATCAAAATTAAATTAACAATTAACTTATAATAAAATGAGAGTTTTAGTTCCACTAAACTTATTTAGATGATAATTATTATGCTCAAGATGAAAATTAAGATGGGAAATATTAAAAATCAATTATACAATTGAAATTAATAATTTATTGAAATACAAGTAACATACTATTTAATAAATATTTAAAGTTGTGCAATATAAATATTACATTTTTTTGTTTTAATAATTTTCTTATATTTTAATCAATTATTGGAATTTTTCAAACTAAATCAATAAATCATTAATCTAAAATAAGAATAATGTCATATGTAACTGCCAAGGATACTTTTTTTATCATGATTTTGCGGTTCATGCATGAAATATAAAAATAACTTTAAAGAAAAATAGCAATAATTAAATGAAAGATGCGTTACGTTACGCGTGGAATTTTTATAAGTCGTTGTGGAAGTTGAATTTTTTTTAGTATGAAATGGACTAAGATGAAAAGAAGAATGAAAAAGAGAGGTGCAATATTGCAAGATCACCATTGTAAATAACCAACACATTTTAAGAAGGTCAAAATTTGAAATAATAACCAATTCATTATTAGTTATTTTCTTTTGATATGATCATAATTAGCCATATTTTTCTCAAGTATATAAGTGTCATAAAAGAATGGGAAAAAAAAAATCTGGATATCAAAAAAAAAAAAAAAAAAGGAAAAATCTACAAACATGATTAGGTCTGGTTTATAACCATTTTATTTTCTGTTTTTAGTTTTTATTTAAAAAAAATTTAAAAATATAATTATTTAAAAACTAATTGATTTCTTGATCTTTTAATTTTAAATATTGCCTTTTCAAATATTATGTTAATTTTAGGTTTTTAATTTATGGTTCTTTTTATACAAAAAAATCTATAAAAAAGAAAAAAACAATTGATAAAAAAAAAGGAAATGAAATAGTTATTTAACAGAACCTAGTTTTACCGTACACAGTTTAAAATTCTTTTGAAATGATAATTAAATTAGGAGTGGTAAATTTTTTGAAAATAATTAAAACCTAGTTGAAGAACAAATCAATTAATGAAAAGCAGTTTCTTCACAGTTCCATTAAATGGGTATCAATTATGTTTTGCCTAATCAATCTTCTTCAAATAATGATAAAGGCAAGGTCAAAATATGGTAGGGGTGAATAGTGGGTGGTTCTTAGGTGTGTTAAAATATTTAATTTTAAAAGTGGAAAAAAAAATAACTCATTTAGTTAGGTTGTAATTACACTATTCATGGGTTATTGTACTTTCAAATAAGTGAACCTATTTTTTATCCCAATTAAAAAAAAAAAGTTAACCTATTTGAATTGATATTCTATATACAATTTTTCTAAAATTGATATGGTTTGAGCTATATAAATTAAAGTGTGTTAATTTTTTTTAATTTTTTTCTTCAATGGGATGAATATTGTACCTTATAATTTATTTCTCTTTATTTGATTTTTATTCATTTAATTTTCTAAATCGTTCTTTTAAGTATTGGGACATGGTGGACACAAAAGTTATTTTCAGTTTTTTATTTTAAAAAATAATTTTTAACAGAAAATTTCGAATAATTATATATTTATATATTTAAAAGTAACTAGACATAATATATGATGTAAAGATTAAAAATATGATTTTTTTTCTAAAGAAAGGTCATTTGAAAAAAAGAATGAAAATAAGTTAAATAAACTTTACAAACAGACATACAAACATATTTGCACGAAAACATGCCCATTCTATGCATCAAAATAATCATTTTCACCATTTTTTACGTAGTTTTTGAAAAGTAATATACTTGAACGCCTTTACACGAATCTAACTCAATTAGTTATATAATTTAATTAAGTTAGATTCATAACCTAACTAAGCTAAGATTATTTGAATGGTAAATTTACAATCTCGACGTTCAATTTGAGGCTAAAACTTGACTTAAAATCAATCTTGAGATTAACATAATCTACTGATTCTAATCCATGCTCTTTATGTATTCATAATTTTCCCCCTTAATCAATTATCTTCCTTCAATTTCGTACCATAAATAGTATCTAAAATGGAATATCCCATCTAGAAAAAATTAAAATAAATTGAAAAAAAATAAATACGGTGACAGAAGTAATGAATTGGTTACCATGTGTGTGGAGCCAATGGAAGCGTATAATTGTCCCACTTCTAGCTGTTCTCTGTTTGATTTGAAGTTAATATCAAAAGTCTTGTTTCATAATCATATTATTTTTCTGTTTTTTTCTTTTAATTTTTTGTTTTATATTTTTTAAAAACAGGATAATATATTTTTTTTTCAATTTAGGATCATTTTAATACGGCAAGAAATCCATTTTGAAATGGATGGTGTTTGTATTTTGGCATATCAATTATATTATTTTTAAATAAATAAAAGAAATTATCTCAAATAATAGTTTTAAGATATGTATTTATATTCATATCATTATTTTTAATTATATACTTAAATAACATTTTTTTTTCATTAGTACAAATTAAGTGAACTAAAAAATAGATTACTAAAATTGAATTAATAACGACTTAATTAATCATAAAATTGTGGATTTTAATCATTAGATGACATTTATGTAGTAAGCAAATAAAATTAAAAAATAATAAATATTTAAAGCAAACAGTTTACTAATTTATTAAATTAATTCAATAATTAAATAAACTAAGAATTAATATGTTATTTGGATAGTTCAAAAACCGTGTTAAATAATTATATATAATTTTACAACTATTTAAATAATTAAAATAGGTCGATAATAATAAGATTATAATCTTTAGACTTCAAACAAAGTAATTCTGTCGGTCAAAATTGAGGAGGGCGCCTCGTACTGCATTTCTAAGAATTATACAATTAAAAAATAGTGTACAACATGTTACATGGGTGGGTACTAAAAGTAAATTAATTACTTCATATTTTATATAGTAAATAGTAAAATATATATAAAAAGAAAAGAAAGAAAGAAGCAGTTAAACATACATTTAATTTTGTCAAATATAGGTCAAGTGGTAAGATATCTGCTCACTTCTCTTAAAATCGAAGGTTCATGTTAGGAAAGCGAAAATGAATAGCTTACCTTTTATTAAGAGAATAACAATGTTTATATACATGTATGTCAGCAAGATGAGAAGCTAGCTAATTGAAGACAGGTAAATTACATAAAAGCCCTATATACAAGCTTTATTACTCCTCCTCATGGATGATAGATATTAGAAACACCCATTTTGTCAAGTAAAAAGGGAAGAACTTGGTATAGCTTTAGTAAAAATGTCTGTCAAATTGAGATGTGAACAATCGACATCAGCTTTAAGAAACCATCAACAACCTTATCTCGCACAAAATGACAATTTAATTCGATATGTTTCGTACGCTCGTGAAAAGCAGATGTAGAGGCAATTTGAATTGCAGCTAAGTTATCACAATACATTAAGGCTGTCAAAGGTAAAGAAATCTGCAAATCAGTTAGGAAGATGTGTGATCTAAGTCAATTCACAAGTCACCGCAGCCAATGCTCAGTATTCAGCTTTAACTGAAGAACAAGAAATGGTAGTTTGCTTCTTAGACTTCCATGAAACTAATGGAATCACCAAGAAAAACGCATAATCCAGTGACTAAACGACGAGTGTATAAGCAAGCACCCCAATCGACATCAACAAAAAATTTCAGAGAAAGAGTTGGAGAAGAAGAGATGGCAAAAGAAATACCCTGATCCAGAGTAGACTTAAGATACCTCAAGAGGAAATGAATAGCAGCCAAGTGATTTGTAGTTGGCTTAGAAACAATCTGGCTCAACTTATGAACAACAAAGGTAATGTCTGGCCGAGATATTGTAAGACAAAATAATCTTCCAATTAGTCTTCGATAAGCATGAACTTCATCAGCAAAAAGAAATGTTTTAGTAGTGGAAGAAAGCTGAGTATGAGAATCCATAGGTAGTAATAGAGGCTTGCAAGATAAAAAACCAATGTACTCCAAGAGTTGTAAACAATATTTTCTTTGAGATAAAAATAAACTTGTCCTAGATTTGAAAATTTCTAAACCAAGAAAGTAGTTGAGTTTGTCAAGGTTCTTCAATTTAAAGTGTGAGTGTGGATAATCATTCACCTTTTTAATATGAGAAACAAAAGGGCTAGTGACACTAATGTCGTCCACATAAACTAATAATGCATCAAATGAAGAACCAGAGTCAACAGTGAAGAGGGAAGAATCTAAATGTGATTGCTAGAAGCCAAAAGAAATTAAAGCATGTGAAAACTTGGCAAACCATTGCCTAGATGCTTGTTTAAGACCATAGATAGATTTATTAAGCTTACATACCAAATGCTCCTCCTTACCAGCAGATTGGAGTGGTTTATAACCAAGAGGAAAGCTCATGTAAACCTCCTCAAACAAGTCTCCATTAAGAAACATATTATTAACATCTAATTGAGCAAATGCCATGAATAATAGACTGCAAGATAAAGCAATATCTTCACAGAGACAATCTCAGCCACAGGGGAAAAAGTCTAAAAAAAATCTAAGCGTTCTTGCTGATTGTAACTCTTGACAACCAATCGAGCCTTATACCTATCAACAGTTCCATCAGACAAGTACTTCACATGAAATACCCATTTATTTTCAATGGCATGAGAACCTGGTAAAGGAAAACAATAGACCAAGTCTTTGTTCTTTCCAATAACAACAATCTCTTCATCCATAGCATGTCTCTAATGATCAAATTTCATAGCTTGGTAAAAAAATTGAGGTTCATAAGTAAGGGTGTAACGTCCCGTTATTTTAATTCAAGGTAATTTTTTTAATTAAAGTATTTAAATTTAATTTTAAGTTATTAATTAGAAATTAGAAGTTTTATTTAATTAGTAATTTTTTATTTCCGTTAGAAGTTTAATTTAGAAATAAGAGTATTAATGATTATTAACGGGTCAATTAATAATCATTAATCACTTTTTTAGTTAAATTTAATTACTTTTAGTTAATTTATAGAAGTTGTTGGTTTTCCAATTGCATGGGGTTTATTTGAAAAGGAATAAAGAAAGGTAGGGGCCCCTTTGCAAATTAATTTCTCCTCTTCAAATTTTACCCTACACTCCATCTCCTTCCTCGATGGGCAAACAAAAAAAAAAGGAACCAAAAGCTCCCTAACCATGGATGATGCCCGTAGGAGAAATCCAACTTCCTGGTTTTTGTCATTTCTCAACCGTTTTATTTGATTCTTAGTGGGTTGGAAAGGTCTTGCCGGTAGCTTTCTTCTCATCCTACTTTTGTGACGATCCTCTACTCCGAGGGAAAACGCTAGAAAGTATGTTTCAACACTTTTCTTATGTGTTTTGTTTCTTTTAAAGTTTAAATGGAACCATGGTTGAAATCATCAATTTCTCTCCAAGAAATTTGAAGATTTCAATTAGGGAACCCATTAGGTGGTTGTATGTTTTTCCCTTAAGCCTAGATTTGAGTTGAACTGAAAAACCCGTCTCCTTGAGACCCCAAGAAATCGTGGTTGTTATGGGGGAGGGGCATATTATCTTGTTTTAAATTTTGTTTCCTTTCATTTTGGGTGGAAGAACTAAGCTTTAATGCACTTTTTATTAATACCCATTGATGATAGACACCTCAAAAGTGCTTGAAACCAACCCAGAATACTCCTAAATTGCCTGAAAAATTGGAAAAACCATTTTCCCAAAAATACCCCTAGGGTCGTGATCTTTATTGGGTTTTTCCTAGGCTGTTTTGTCTTGTATTTGGAGTACGTGTTAGTTGTTTCCTTGTATGGTTAAATTAATGCATTTTAGATATATTAATTGTAGGTGTTGGTAACCGTCTCGCTTGATCGTTCTCCTGACACTTTAATTTTTGTCTACTTTACCAAGGTGAGTTTAAAGTGAGTTTGTGGTTTTATGATTCAAATGGCATGACGATCTTGTTTGATCGAGTTTAATCGAATTACCACTTGTTTTAAGGTTATAAGTTATTGGGTGGTGAATTGAACCTTGGGAGAGGGTTTTGCACTATTTATGAGTTACTGAGTTTTTGGAGTCTTAGTGTTTGTTTTAGTGAGTTTAGGTGTTAATGGAAAGTCTTGCAAGGTTGTGCTAGTATTTGGAAGAATCTTGGGAATGGGTAAGTGTTTTAGTAGATTGTATCAAGAGAACTTAGAAGACGTATACTTGGAAAATTATGTAATTCAAAGTGTTCCTTTGCCTTCTAGATTTATCGCGAATGTTTAGTCATGTACGTTGCTTACTTGGTTTTGGTGTGATCTTCGTTGGTTTGGTAATAGTAGTGAATCGGTTTCCTTTTGTTAAGTTCGTTACTTTATGAAAATTGTGGTTTATGGTTGGAAATGGTGATTCTATGGAGATTGGAAAGAAAGTTGTGACGAGTTGAGAAACGATCTTGGGATATAACGGATTCATAGATGAAACAGGCTTGGATGTTGTTATATGAGGAGATCGGGACTTTGTGAATTAATCTTGAGATATAATGGATTCATAGATGAAATAGGCTATGGGTGTTATTATATGAGGAGATCGGGTTTGATGTGATACGATCTTGAGATATAATGGATTCATAAATGAAACAAACTATGAGTGTTATTATATGAGGAGATCGATATTTGTACGATGTGATCTTGGGATATAATGGATTCATAGATGTAATAGGCTATGGGTGTTATTATATGAGGAGATTGATGGATATTTGAGTTCTCGATTTGAGTAACTTTTGTTTTGTAATTATTGTTATGGAAATGAAAATGTGATTCTTATTTTCTTGTTTCAAGTGTAATGTGGTGAATGTGATTCTAATTGCGATTTTGTGAGTATTTAGGATTGGTTTATACTTGGTAATATGTTATTTGGTATAGGGAGTATAGAATGACTCGCAAAGAGTATGTTAGGTCTTTGGACACAATTTTTTATATGGAATTTGACCGATAGGACTACTTGTTTTCATTTTATTATCACTAGCAATTTTATACTAATGTTGCTACACTTTTACTTTTCAGGTACTCCACGTGGTAGAGGACGTGGTAGGGGATGTGATGCTGCTTGACTAACGGGAGATGAATATTGAACAATAGACTTATTTTTAATAGTTTTTCTTTTAGCATTCTAGGAATGCATGGAATAGAACTTTCTCTTTCACCTTACTTTGTTCTTTGTTTTGAATTGTTGTTTATTCTGGGCTCTTGAGAGAAATTGATTTTTTTGTGGATTATGTTTACTTTGAATGTTTGAATTGAAAAGGAAATGTGCATTCCATGATTTTATCGCTTTTTCTATTGGGAAATTTGTAAACGGTTTTTTGGCTTAGTCCCAGTTTTAAACTGCACCATGCCGATTTTTCTTAAAATTTAGTCCTCCGCTGTGTCTTTTAATTTAAAGGATTTCAAAAGAGTCGGGTCTTTACAAAGGGAGACATTGAGAACAAAAGTTCTATGAGAGGATGATAAAGAGTCATAAGTAAGAAATTGATGTAGTGGATATTTGAACTTAGAAGGAGATAAGGGTAAATTTGATAACAAGTTACAGAGAAAATCTGATAAGTACTAGAAAGGAGGCTTGGCGCTTCTAGTTGATCTGCGTAATGGAGGTGAAACAACAGAAGGAAGTTGTGGAGAAATTTGTGTAAGAGCTGGTGGAGAAGGAGATGATGGTAAAGGTAAATATGGATTAAAGGATACCTAAGATGGAGCTTGTGTAGAAGTAGATAGATGTAAACTGGGATGGGCAGATAAGGGTAAGGGAAGAACAAAGTCAGCAAAAAGATCAGAAGAAACAGAGTCAGAATTAAGAGTTTTAAAAGAAAAATGTGTCTCATGAAGAACATCCCTAGAATGAAAAAATTGTTTTATTACAATGCAAATAAATAATAACCCTTGATGCGAGGAATATAACTAACAAATACACATCTGCGAGCTCGAGGTTTAAATTTCCTTCTAGTATTAGAAAGTGTGGAAGTAAAACATAAATAGCCAAATACCATCAAGTAAGAATAATCAACTAGTTTCCCAAACAAAAATTCAAAGAGAGTCTGATTATTCAATAAAGGAGAAGGGGTTCTATTGATGAAAAAAGTTGTAGTAAGTAAAAAGTCCTCCCAAAATTGAATAGGAATCTTAGACTGGAAAGATAGAACTATAGCAATATTGAGTAGATGTTGATGCTTTCTTTCAGCTATAGAGTTCTGTGGTGCAGTTTCAATACAAGAAAATTGATATAATGTCCCCTGAGAATGAAAAATATCAGTAAAGCGCAACTTTGGGGCATTATAAAACCTGAAGACCTTGATGGATTTACCAAACTGTGTTTTAATCAGGGCAAAAAATCTGGGAAATCATACCAAGAACGTTAGACTTTTGTTTCATAAGAAAAGTCCACGTAAAACGTGTGCAGTCATCCACTAAAGTGAAAAAATAAAAGAAACCTTTATGAGTAAGAGTGTGGTAAGGACCCCATATATCACAGTGGATCAGATCAAAAGAAAAAGAAGACAGACGGTTGTTAGAAGAAAAAGAGAGTCTTCTCTGTTTTGTAAGAGAGTAAATATAACAAGGTGTAGCATGATAATCTTTATTCAAATCAAAATGAAGTTTACTTTGCAGCAAACACGATCGCTTAAAAGAAAAATGGCCTAAACGATTGTGCCATGTATGAGAATCAATCTTCTTAGCAGTAAAAGTACATATAAAAGGAATAGAGAAAGAAACTCCTCTTTACCCCTGCCAATAATCTTCCAATTGAAAAGGTCCTGAATAACACAATGCTGAGAAGAAAAGTTAACAAAGAGTTGTTAAGATATCAGTAAAACACCTACTGAAATGAGATTGAAGTGAAACTCAGGCAAATATAAAACACCAATCAGAATAAGATCATCATTGATTCTAACATCACCAATAGTAGAGACAAAGATACGAGAATTATCAAGTTAAGAAACAAACATATTATGAGTTGGAATAAGATTCTCAAAAGAAGGTTGATGACAACAGATGTGACTCGTAGCTCTAGAATCAATAATCCATTTATGATTAGATATAGCATAAGATTTTTCAAAAACAGAACATATACCTACCACATGTGTAGTGGTAATAGGTGTAGTAGTAGTAGTATCTGACTTTTGATTCACCAAGTGAGCATAAAATAAATTCATTAACTGCTGATAGCTGATATTGAGTAGGTGTAAAACCAATATGGTGATCAATTGAAGAGTCAACAACATTAACAGTTCCTTGAGGAATAGCAGGAGCAACATTATGTCCATTAACAACATTAGTAGAAGATGGAGAAATAGAACCATTAGTTCGTGGTTTGAATTTAAATCCTAGCAAATAACCATGCAATTTGTAACATTTTTCAACTGTATGGCCTAAAATGTGATCATGAGTTCACATACGGCAATTTTTGCCTTGAAATTGGCCAGTAGAAGAAGTGCGAGTATTCTGTTGTATAACAGCAAAAGCCAAAGATTCAGAGGAATTCAAAAGAGGTGGAGGATTACTGATTACGCCCAAAATGTGCAAACGCTAAGCGGTCGTTGTAGTGTAGATTGGGCGGTCGTGTCCACAGAGAGTTGAAGACCGAGGAAGAATTTAAGGAGAAGAAGTTTAGAAAAAGAGAGATGGGTTGAGAATTTTGGTTTTAGAAATTGTATAAATAAATGATAAAAAATGATTTTAAAAATAAATTAATAATGGAATTGATTAAGTGTAGGAATCCTTTTATGTTTTACAAAATTAGATATAATTTTGATTCATATTACTCAATTGAAAATTTCACATCCCAAATAATCAATCGGAAAATTTAGAAATAAAGAACAAAAAATATTTTCAAATGTATTTAAATAAATCAATTTCTCAAATTAAGAACATGTTATTTATTATATAAAAATCCAAAATCGACAATATAATAAGTCATAATGTAGTAAAGGTTTTTTATAAAATAAAGAAATTATCAATAAAATTATATTGTTAAAATCGCACATAAAAAGAGCATGACTAGATTTATATGAAATCTAACACTACAATAATATTAACAAAGAAATTAAGAAAAAGATGGAGAAATTGAAATTTGCTTAAAATTAAGAATTACTTGAACAAAATTGAATCAAAATTATAAATAAAATTGCATTACATAAAATTCTTCCTACACTTTACCAAATAAAACTTAGCCTAATTTGCTAAACATTTTCAAAAATTCTAAAAAGAAAGTATGAAAATGCTAACAAAAATTAGATAGAGAAATAGAGAGAAAACTAAAATTGCATAGAAAAATGGGAGGAAGAGAGGTGTGATTTTAGGAGTGCTAAAGGGGCCTATTTATACAAGTTGAGGGGCCAAAATTGTATCTTAAAAATTAAATATAAAATCTGAAAATTAATAAGAAAATAAATGGGAATTAAATGTAATTAGGAGTAAATTGGGGAGAGAGAATGGGAGGAATTATAGGGATTTGAAATCTGATGGGAAATGTCAGTGGGACCCACGGTTGCAGCTGATTTGAAAAGGGGACAGAAGGCCACATGGCAGCTCTCGATTGGCAGAGAGAAGGATCCAGGCACTGACGCAAGGGGCCACGCCGGGGGGACGACGGTTCTCTGCTTATTTCCGATTTTTTTTTCTTTTTTTCATATTTATTTCTTTTATCAGTGCCACATGTCAACGAACGGGTGGTTGGAGTGAAGCGGATCCGTTGCAGCGCAGGGTGTACGGTGAGCTCATTTTTTAGGACGAATCAGTACGTGCCACATGTCTTCATATGGAAATTCTGATTTAAAGCCTTTTTTTCTTGCTTTTCCTTTGATTTTCTTCACCAATTAATTTCTAACCTCCACCAAGAGCAATATTTTACCTACAAAAATTAATAAACAAATTAAAACCTAATATTCTCATATTTTAAAATATTCAATTAAATCAATGAAAATATTAAATTAAAAATTAATTTATTTTACAATTAAGCACAAATTAAGTGCATTTTCATACACTTATCAATTACGAATATATCGTTTGTGTTCCTCTTGAACCAATAGAGCAAAGGTTTTATTTATTGGAGGAAGAGGATCCATGAGAAGGATCTGAGAGATAGTATGAGCATAAGAATCATTCAAACCTATGAGAAAATGCAACAAATACTCTGAATGATAAAAATTATCAAATAATTTCAATTCTCCACACTTACATGCCGGTTTAGGACGACACTCCATAAGCTCTTTCCAAATCGTTTTGAGCTTAATAAATAGCATCTAATAGACAAGTCACCTTGAGAAATTGTCATGATAATTCTTGAAATAATTGAAACAATCGAGGAACATTACACTGTTGAAATCGATCATGAAGATCTTACTAAATATCAGCAGTAAAATCAGTATATAAAAGACTAGCAAAGATTTCCTTGGAAACCGAATTGAAAATCCAAGAGACAATGACATCGTTAATTCACAACCAAGCAGAAATGAGATTTCCTTCCTCTGGGCATAGAAGATATCCATCAACAAAGCCAAGCTTATTATTCACTGAGAATTAATGCGAGACGCATCGATCGACTATATGAATGATAATTGTGCTCAATCAAAAGTGGAGAAACAAGGATAGAATTCGATCCATCTGAATGGTGGAAATATAAGGACTATCCTAATTATTATCATTCTATTGAAGAATCTGAGCTAGAAGAATCAGATATAGGAGCTTGAGGTTTAGTAGTATAGCCATGGAAGAATAAAAAAAATGAGAGAAAAAATGAGGAACAAAAATCTAAGGTTGATCGCAGAAAAAAGGGGGGAAATTAGAGAATGGAAATGATATTTGATACCATACTAGGAAAGTGAAAATGATAGCTTACCCTACATTAAGAGAATTATAATGTTTGTATACATGTGTCAACAAGATAAGAAGCTAACTAACTAAAGACAAGTAAATTACATAAAAACCCTATATACAAGCGTAATTAGTTCGAGTCTCCCCAACCCTCAATTTGATATGATATTAAAAAAAATCATTTCTTTTAGGGTAAAATACCATTTTGGTCCCTGAACTTTCACTCAAGTTTCCTTTTCGTCCCTGAACTTTCAAAAATGACGTTTTTCGTCCCTGAACTTTCCAAATCGTTTAATTTTCATCCTTCAGTCTGTTTTTCCGTCTAGGGCACTAACAGAGGCTAATGTGACATTCATTAAATGATGTGGCATTATATATGTTCGCAATTATTATAAATGATGTGAAAAAACCAAACTGATGTGGCATCATTTGCACAACACACCTAACAGATGTGAACCATCTCTTCTTCTCCGGCAAACCCAACATCCCATCCCATGTTTCAAACAGCAAACCCATAAACTTCTTCATCGAACCAAGAGGACTCAATGAAAAACCCAAAAATTGTTCTTGCTTCATTCTATACCAAGATCAGAACGTTCCTCCCGTCAAGAACAAAAAAATTAGGACAAACTACATAACGGAAGGAGAAATCTATCATTAAAACCCATAAATTTGTCATTAAATCATATTCAACAATCTGGAAAAAAAGGGTCTTGTTCTTCTTTTATGCCATTTGTTTATAAATCTAGAAAAATAAATTCTATTTCTTGGGTTTTATTTTTCTTTCTAGCCCTTTGAAATATTAGATTCGGCTTGATTTCAGACAATATGGAACTTGAAAACTGCGGGTTTGAGCTCTAATGATTTTTTGTTTCTCGACAAATGAAGTGTAAAAAGCGGTGGTTTGGCTCGAGTTTCAGCGATTCCCTGTGATAGAGCTTGATTTCCCGATGAGCTTCAAGAAATCAAGTGGTAATGATAGAACTTGATTTTGGTTTGGGCTTCCATTTTCGATGAGCTGAGACTCAATGAAGACTATGGAAATTGACAATGGAGTTTATATGGTTCTGATTTTCAAATCAAACATAGTGGGTTTTTCTACCTCATGGAACGCCTTTCATCTTCAATGTTTTTCTCAAATTGGAGGAGATGGTGTTATTCTTGAATGATTTAATTGGTAGAAACGATGGGTTTTGCGGAAGTCTACGAAGAAGAGTGAAGTGAGAGAGAAGGGGGAGGAGAGAGAAAAGAGAATAAAGAAGAGGGCCACATCAAAATATAAATAAAATAAGCCACGTCAACCTGCCACGTCATTAAAAATACTACATGAGTGAGTGACTAACGGTCAACTAACAGAAACCTTAACAGAAGGACGAAAACGAAACGATTTGGAAAGTTCAGAGACGAAAAACGTCATTTTTGAAAGTTCAAGGACGAAAACAAAATTTGAGTGAAAGTTCAGGGACCAAAATAGTATTTTACCCTTTCTTTTAACATATATTGAATGTTCGAAAATGAAAATATGAAAATTAGGGTTAATAGGAAAAGGGTTTAGTGTTGGGATTCTCTTGCTACTATACTAAATATACAAATACCGAAGAATTTGACCGCATAACATATATATATTTCCAATATTACCTGTCGGGCAACTACCCATTCAAGTTTTTTACTTTTTAGTCTTTGAAATCAACACCCACCATAATAACAAGAAGAAAATAATACAAAATTAAAAAAAAAAAAAAAGTGTTTATATATAATATCTTTGACTAGAAATAATATGGTTTCCTTCCCTAATTAATTATTGTTTTATACCTATTTTATAAAACTCTTGTGAGATATATGTATTCAAGCAATACAGTAAGAGGGAGGGGTAATTGATTTTTTTTTAATAAATTTTTAAGTATATACAAATTTGAAATTTTTATGTAAAAATTTAATTTTCTGATTTATTTTATCTGTTTTGTCTCCCTTAATTTCTCAAAATTAATTTTATAAATTTTTTGTCACCTAAATAATATTCTTGACTCCACCCGGTATGTAAGATATAGAGAAACTTGATAGCTATTCTTAATATAATTATATTGTTTTGGTGTTATTTTCGTTAAATTTTAGAAGAAAATATGTATTATTGTATTATTTTGTGGATGGGGTATTACCTAATGTCATAATTAATCAGTCATCTTAATTTTTTAACTAACTGTTTTCATATAAAATCTACCTAATTGAACTCTTTTCTTAAATATTAATAATTATTATTATCCTATATACACCGGATCAAGTAAACTCTCTCTCAAAATTAACTGGACTAGTAACATTTAACAATATTTAAAATATATAAATTTTAAAGAAGAAATTGATTTATAGTAGGAAGAGATAGCTGTGAGTGGCTATCCATGTTGCTGAAAATTTTGGAAAATAAATATTCTAAGTGATCGTTTTGTTAACAAATAATTTGGCTTTTATTTTCAGAATTCAATATTTATTTTACTTCTTAAAAATTTCTTAATTTTATAATCAAATTTTATTAAAATTTCATGACAAGATTATGAAAAGTGAGAAAAGTGAAAATATATTATTGTATGTGTGCAATGTAAGTATATACTCATAAAGAATAAATTAATCATTCGATCCAATGAACTAAATCTTAAAATTAATACCATACCAAAATTACAAGTACTTTATATAAAAATTAAGATTTACAATCTACCAAAATTAATTACAATTTACTATCAAGAGATCTTAATCGATCTCAAAATTAATTTCCTTTAGATTCGAAGCGTTTCAATTGGAAAAATTGAGCATTTGATAACCATTCCAATTCATTTCTTCTTCTTCTTCTTTTTTTCCTATTTTGAAAAAACAGATTTGTTTCTAGATTTTTAAATTTAGAAATCGTTTTTCAAATTGGGTTGGTTTCAGGTGTTTAGTCTTTGAATTTTTTTTAAAGCCAAAACCAAAAGATTATAAAAAAAAAATCATAAAAAAAACCAAAAACAAAAACAGAAAACGAAATAGTTATCAAAACAGAGTAATTATCATAATAAACGACGAATAAAACACCGATTAAGAAGAAGAAAAATATTAATAAAAGTTCTGTATATATAATATATGATCCTAAACGAACAAAGATATAAAAATTACAGTATAAAAAGGAAAAAAAAAAATCAGGCTGTTTAATCTATTGATTGATTATGTACTTTGGTTTTAGGGTTTAGAAGAAACAATCAACCATGGAAACAGTATGATTATTTCCAAGCTGAAGAAACTTGCTATCATTCTCAGACGGAGTCAAATTCAAATCCAAATCCAAACACAAAATTCTCTCACCCCCACCATTCATCATCTTCGTCTTCTTCACAACAGGAGAATGAATCGATATCGGTGTCGTCGTCGTCGTCGTTGTCGGTCGATGTCTTCTCATATGCCCTCCAAGAGCTTGCCCTATCGCAAATTCCAATCCGCATATATTACATTCGTGAGTCTTCGGTTTCAACGGAGATCCATCGGAGATTCCATTTCCAACATTGGATCCGGCGATCCGTGGTTTCTTATGGCTGGCTCGGTGACCGCCTAAAGCTTGAAAGGATTGAAATTGACGGTTACAGGTTTTGCACTCGAAAACACGAGGAGAAGAAGATGATGAAGAAAACGATGAAGAAGAAGAAGAAGAATTGAAATCGGAAGAGTGACGAGAAAGTAACATCAAGCAATTAGCCATGGTTATGCTTTCGATTTCTCTCTCTCTTTTCATGGTTGGAAAGGAGAAAAAGGGTTTTTTTGGGGTTAGTATGTGTGAAAATGGAGGTTTTTTTTTTTTGGTTGAATGAAGAATAGAAGAAAGAATAGAGTTATGGAATTGCTAATTTTGATATTTAAATAGGGGTGAGGAGAGAGAAAGAGCGAGAATTCGTTGACATTTTGGAATGACAGTTGTGCCCTTGGTTTCTTGTACGATAAGGAAAGGAAAATGAGAGTAGTGGAGAAGTTAAGAAATTAAACAAATCTTATCCTAGATTCAATTTCTAAGTTTTAAATTATTTTATTTTTTAAGTTTTAAATTAAAATCTTTAATTTTTGTTTTATTTTTATTTTTATTAGTGTGTTTGAAGTCATATATTAACCAATATGAGTTAGCTCAATTGTTAGACGTCTGTTTTCTTTTCTTGAAGTTGAATGTTTGAATCCCCTTGATTTGTTAAAAAAAATTGCCACGTATTTCATTTTTAAGTGTGAGATTTTTACAATAAAATCATATTTTATTAAGAAATTTTAAAACTAATGATGATTATTTAAATAATTTTTATATAACATTTAGGAATTAAAATTTAGATGAAATTATTAAAATAACAACAACAAAAAATTTATAGCAAAATTTACTGAAACAACTAATTGTTTTAAGTTTAATAAACTAATAAAAATAATCTTAAAGTTGACTTTTAATATTGAATATTTTTTTGTGTTGGGCTGAATAATTATCATCTATTTAAGTTTGTAGAAATTAAAAAATATATATTTTTAAAAATTATCTGTTAATTTATTTAAAAAAGAATTTATTGTTTTTAGAAATTGAAAAATAAATATGTTGTTTAAGTTAAAAAAAAAAACAAAAATAATATATAAAATATATTCTTTAAGATAATTTTGGTAGAAGGTAATTTTTATAGGTAAAAAAAAAGGCGGGTGAATTATGTGATAATGGTGGGAAGGCATGAGGTGGTGAGATAAAACAAACACGTAAGCATGAGAGCATGACCGCGTGAGCGTGGTGAACACGTCGCAGTGAAACGAGTGACGAAAGTGGCTATCTATCTACCTCGACCTCGTTCAATTCAAATCTTCTAGAACATTCCAACTCTTTTCCCTTGCTTATTAATTACAATAATCGTTTCAACTTTTTTTTTTCCCTCAAAACAAATTTAAAAAATTGAATATGAATTTCTACTACCATATTTTTTTTAATTCTCGGACCAACTATATATGAATAGATGAGTAATATGTTTTTCAGCGATTATTTGAATAATATTTAATATGTATGAATGGAATATATTGTAATTAATTCTTAAGATTTTAGCCATAAAAAGAGCTTATCTTGTAAATTTTAGATTAACTAGAAAATTGGTGCAACATTTTTTCTTTTTTATATCCACAAATGTCTCGATTATTTTGTATATACTTCTATTGATTTTACCAGACAATCACATGACCCTACGGCAATAACTAAAAGCACGTGCCCTCTACTTATACGATAATTTATACTTTATTTTAGAACCAATACAAAGAAAACCTGTAAACCAAATCTTTATCATTTTATAAAATGATCAATAAATTTTTTATAGAAAGTGAAATTTGTTTATGCAATGAAAAATAAATGAATAAATTATATCGAAATTTCTTTAACAATTCTTATTAAAGCTATTGAAAATATTATGTAATTTATATAAAATATTTATTATTATTAAGTACCTCTCTAGATTATAAATCTAGATTTGTCACTACCCTCTAATTTTTAAGGTAAAAAACTCCTAATATCTTAGATAGGCGTGTACAGATAAATGTAAACTAACCAATGATAAAATCAAATCTAACTAAGATCTCTATACCAAAACTGTAATTATCTTCTAATTTTTATTTTTATTTTTATTTTCGATATTGACTTAATTATAATTTATGTATTCATTTATTTAAGTAATAAAAAATAAAAGTACAAAAATAAAAATAAAAATGTTGGCAAATGTAAAAAGATCTTAATTCTTTAAAGAAGTAAGACACGGCAGTATGACGCGGAGATCTGTTCCAGTCAACAAGTGATATGGGCCCCACCAAACCCAATCCACGGTATCACTCTAAAACAAACTTGTCAAACTACTCTTCTTCTTCTTTTTTTTTTTTTAAAAAAAAAATTGTAATTTAATTATTTATTTATTTATTTAAGCCCAATGGGTTAGTTGTATAATTGCTAAGAAACTTCACTAACTAAAATTCCAATTATTTTTTAATATCTGTCATTGTAATGAAGATATTAACTCCCCTTGGCCTGGTACGGCCTTCTAAATGAGAGATCTTCCATCAATATCCATTATTTGATTTGTTATATTCCTTTTTTATTTTTTATTCATTGTCCAAATATGTGAGATCATATCATAAACCTTCCCTTCTATATTTTTAAAGATATTGTGATTATCAAATAACATAAAGTCTTTATTTCGCTTTAAAAATAATATCATAATACATAAATAAATAAAAAATTTAATATTTTTTAATTCCATGTTTCGCGTTAATAAAATAATTGTTTCCTAAAAAAAAATGACGTAGAATCTAAATTAGTTTCTCAATTAATTCAAATTTTAAATAAATTTTAAACAAATGTTTTTTTTTAAATAATCTCTACAAATACGTTGAAGGTGTTAAGTTTGAATTTGAGTAGTTTTAAATTATAAAGTTCAAATTTATGTAGTATGTGTTTCAAATGTAATAAAATATGGGTTTAAAAATCTGAGCAGATATGATTTGTGTATAATAGATGAGTTTCAATATATATTTTGTGTAATTGAATTTTTCATTAAAAAAAATTAATAAACCCTAATTTTTATCATCTCAAAACTCATGTTTTAGAAAATGAAACTCTGAGTAATTAGACATATCTAATAAACACGAGACTAATAAAACTTACCCCGTCCTTTCTACTGAACATCCCCATAAGATTTTGGTAAGGTTAGTTCATCTAGACCATTTTTATTGGAAATGGTAGAGGGCTTGGCAGTCAACTCAATTCAAAAATCCCCTTTTTCGTTTTAATTAAATTTTAGTTTGTGGGGGAAGGGTATGGTAAGGAGTGGGCCTAATCTTTGTAATTTTATATAAGTCAGTACACAACATTGACTGATTGTTACGATTCAGACTATAGTACAAACTTAACTTTCTAATTTTGCTAAAAAATAATAGTCCTCATCGTGTTCAGGCGTTATTGTGGATAATTGAGCTTGGCTTTTTCACACCACTAGCTTTTAAAAGGGCAATTGCGGTATTGTTCGTCTTTAAAAAAATTATTTTATTGGTTGCCTTTCTTCTTTGAAAAAATACTAATTATAAATGGGAGGAAGAGAGGTTTCAACTTACAATTACCCGAGGAGAAATATTAAGTCTGTCTAACCAATCAAGTTATGTTTAAGATAGTTTAATGTGTCGTCTAAATCAAATTTAAAAGTAGAATGTAAGACATAATTGAACAATAAAATGATAATTTCCATAAATCTTAGAAATCATGATTTTTACTATAATATTAGTATAACATACCTTTCATTATGAAAAACTCAATAAATGTAGTAGATGAATTTGATGTAGATGAGTTTGAGTTTCTCTCTCAATCACCCACTTTTTTTTTTATGAACTATCACCCACTTAAATTGTACAACATTAATAATTAAAGTAATGATAAATTATGTTGGGTTGAGAGAGGACTAGTCATATTTATAAAGGTCAAGAGCTGTGTTTATTGAAAAGAATACAATAGCTACCTTGTATGATTATGGCTTTTCCATCAAAGACATAAACATTTAAAAAGTCATAAATTTTCATTTTGAGTCAATAGACACATATTTACAATGTCCTTCCACCAATAGCTAAATTAATTAATTAATTATTAAATCACTAATAATTATCATTTGGGTCACAATTAATTATTACAAAGAATTAAAAAATAAAATTTATGGGTACCAAAATTTTAAATGTAAAAACGAGAATATTAATATCTAACTAGTTAATCAATGCTCAGGTTAAGATATGTATTTGTTTTATTATTTGGTTGGGAATTTGGCTTCATTGACCTCCAAAATTGTCAATTAGGGGGTGTTTGGTGAAGGGATGATTTACTAAATTAGCGGAATTTTGTTTAGTAAACTTATTAACATTTAATAACGGATCTATTAACATCATGCAGTTTGTGATAAAACATGTAGATTCATGCTTATATATTCGAAAATTAAAAACCGGAACTTACATTGACTGAATAATGGAGAATCGGTTGGAGGTTTCTTTCTGACTTCAATTCCTCAAAGAACACCTGGATCTTCTACGCTATATCCCGATCGATCAAACGAAATTCGATTGTGGGATCGAACTTTAGAAGAAATTGGGAAGAAGAAAAAAATATTTTTCTTCCCAACACTATGAGAAAATCGCCAAGGGGAGGGAGAGGAGGAAGAGAGAGTTCCAACTTTCTATGGAATTGAATTGTATGATTTATGAATGACCCAACCCTCCTATTTATAGAAAAATAGGAATCCTAATCACATTAGGATTAATCTATAGAGATAAACACAAAAAGAAAAAGATAATCTCTTTCCTTTATCTAGCAATTTCGAAAATGCCATAGATAAATAGGAGATTATTTTATTTTCTTTATTTTTATTTATCTTGGGTAAATAAATCTATGTAATTATTTTAGGATATAATTCAAGCAATTATCTCTTCCCAAAAATACATGGTGGCCGAAAATAGCATATTAATTTAATAAATAATTCCAAATTATTTAATTAATTATTTTGGGCCAATCTCAATTGGGTTCATTAATCCAATTGGGCTAGAAACTCTCTCTTAAATTAATAAGTCCAACTCAATTAATTTATTTATTAATTACCATTTAAATAAATATTTTATTTAAACAATTAATAATATTAATATTTTCTCCCGTCTAAATATTATCAAATTATACTTAATTATTAATTTCCATTTAAATAATTTTTATTATTTAAATAATTAATAATAAATATTATAATTATTAATTTCCATAAATTAATAATTTTATTGACAATATTTTATTATTAATTTAATTAATATTAATTATTAATTTCCGTTTAAATATAATTAATTATTTAAACAATTAATAATTGTTAATTAATTTGATTATTAATTACCATTTAAATATACTCAATATTTAAATAATTAATAATGTATAATTAATAATATTTCATTATTAATTTCATGTTTAAATAAACTCATTATTTAAACAATTAATAATGTTTATATTAATTACCGCTTAAATATACTCAATATTTAAACAATTAATATTGCCTATTTTAAGTAATTCACTTTACTTAAAATTTCCATTTCTTCTACTTGATTTCGCGACTACGATATTTGGGCTAGCATAGGGACCCGATGGACCTATAGATCATGGGCTTAATAATTAGTCAATTAAATGATTAACTCATAATCAGTTAATTACTTATTATCTAACTATGAATAATTCCACTATAGATTCATAGTGAACTCCCCTCACTATAGATGAGTTATGTCCATTTAGTTTATCTTTTATTTATATCTGTGATATAATCCTTCACGTGGAACCCTCATAATTACAGACAGATAAATTTACCGTTTTGCCCCTGTAATTACCGCTTTATCCTTGTGTTCCCGCTGATTCTCCAATGAACTTTATCTTTAGTCGAACTAGAGATAAGATACTCGTGATCAATAGAAGTCGTGACGTCACTTGTTCATGTCTCGAATCAGGACATCAAGGAGTTTCCTAAAGTTCCTAAAATGTTTAGGTATCGCACCGATACTGGTTAATTTATAGGAAAGTTATGAATTCCATCTCGTGAAAATGAGTTCCCAGCTACTTATCTAGCCATGTTCCCAAAACAGGAGTGTATTGAGCGTTCTTACAGATCGCTCTCAACCATGTGAATCAAAGAACATAACTCCACAAATAGGAGTCCGCATTTCACTCAGGATTGAGATCTATCACGGTTGATAAACTTAGTTTGATATTCGATCAATTCTCGTAAACGGTACTAAGGAGAAATTTGATCGAACATCGTGGTCCTGTCTTATACAATCAACATTGCATATGATACTTCCATTTCATGTCTCCCACATGAATGATCGGGATTAGATCATTTGTCTATAAACAAAATGCGAAGCTATCAACAGTGTTACCAGGATAAGGTTCCCAAACGTTATCCATTTCTCGTAGACACTTTTAAGTTACTCATCTCGACTTTAATCCTCTTGTATGACTC
The DNA here is from genome assembly GCA_028015215.1 of Gynostemma pentaphyllum. Classification (NCBI taxonomy): domain Eukaryota; kingdom Viridiplantae; phylum Streptophyta; class Magnoliopsida; order Cucurbitales; family Cucurbitaceae; genus Gynostemma; species Gynostemma pentaphyllum. Next base: position 40,917,297 of record CM051352.1, on the reverse strand, counting down.
ACATACTAAGTCGTGATTTCATAAGAGTAACTTAGGGTTTACTATTTGAATGTTTTGATATTTATATATTTCCATATATTCCTAATATCGTCAATTGAATCAATCTAGATTATATAAAGAACTCATGTTTATTTATTTAATTTATTCTTAATAAATTATTATTATTAAATAATTACAAGTTCTAGGACACCATTCCTAACATTTGGTTGGGGATTTGGGAAATGGATGTCTGGGTTTGTGATGCCTGGGAAAGAAAAGTGTGGGTTTGTGATGCCTGAGTTTGTGAATAATATGTTTGAATTGTATGGGAATGAGAATGAGAATGAATAGTGAAAATAATGTGAGTGTGTTGAAAATGAGATGTCAAATCCAATAGTAATCTTGGGAATGTGATGTCAATCCCATGTAAAAAGAAGGGTGAAACAAACATGGAAATAGATTCACAAACCCATTCCCACACTCATTTCCCATTCTCAAACCCTCAAACAAACACCCTCTTAAGGTTTATTGACCTCCATTTTTATTTTAAACTTTTTTGACCTTATGTTGATGTCATTTTAGTGTGAAATGTCTAAAACAACCCTTTTATTCTCTTCTTCCATGAAACCTTTTTCTTCTTTTCTTCCATGAAACTTTTTTCTTCTCTTCTTCCATGAAACCATTTTCTTATCTACTCAATCTATCTCTTCTATCTCCCTCACTCACAGTGGTGATGGAGAGCAGCTGTTGGTGGTGAAAAACCTCTCTTCTCTCGATTTGTGTATGCATGATTTTGGGTTTTTTGGATTTTTCATTTGTATTTTTTATCAATCCCAAAACCTCAACACCCTCTTCATTCTCTACCTCAACACTCTCTTCACATTACCTAGTAATCTTCAAGCTTTCGTTTCTCATTATTAAATAAAAATAAAAAAATCCCAGTTGCCCCGAATTTTGAAGTTTTCCCCGAATTGTGCCCCAAATTTTACACCAAATTTTGAGTTTTTCCCGAATTTTGAGTTTTTCTCCCTGAATTTTGGACCAAATGATATATTTTCTTAATTTAATCTATATAAAATTAATAAAATATTTAAAATGAAAGAGAGATAAGTAATATTAAAAAAAAGAGTTTTTTTTATTAATTTAATCGCATATAAAATATATAGAGAAAAGTAATATATATTAATAAAAAAATTAAAAAAAAAACTGCATTAGAATTCGGTGGACCGACTTCTGATTTCAGTCCACCGAATTACGAAACAGTAAGGTTTAGTTTAGGTTTGTTTTTTTTTAATATTACTTTTCTCACTTTTATTTTATATATTCTATTTGTTTTATATAGATTAAATTAAGAAAAAAAAATCATTTGGTCCAAAATTCAGGGAGAAAAACTCAAAATTTGGGTAAGAAGCTCATAATTCGGTGCAAAATTTGGGGCAAAACTCAAAATTCGGTGTAAAATTAGGGGCAACCCGATTTTTTTTTTATTTAATAATGAGAATTGAAAGCTTGAAGATTACTTGGTAATGTGGAGTGTTGAGGTAGAGAATGAAGAGGGTGTTGAGGTTTTGGGATTGATAAAAAATACAAATGAAAAATCCAAAAAACCCAAAATCATGCATACACAAATCGAGAGAAGAGAGGTTTTTCAAACGTTTTTCACCACCAACCGCTGCTCTCCTCACCACCGTGAGTGAGGGAGATAGAAGAGATAGAATGGTTTCATGGAAGAAGAGAAGAAAACAGTTTCATGGAAGAAGAGAAGAAAACAGTTTCATGGAAGAAGAGAATAAAAGGGATTTTTAGACATTTCACACTAAAATGACATCATCATAAGGTCAAAAAAATTTAAAATAAAAATGGAGGTCAATAAACTTTAATTGACAATTTTGGAGGTCAATGAAGCCAAATTCCCTATTTGGTTATAGAACCAAATTCATAAATTGTGCTTAAAAAAATAAAGCAAGGTCAGTTACATATTTAATATTAATTAATATTATTTGTTTATTCGTTGATTAAAACTAATATAAAATAATTGACGTTAAAATATAATTAAACCTCATATTAAATTATAAGTAATTAATTTAAAAAAAATAATCTAGTTTTGATTAGATAAAAGATTGGTTTGAAGTATTTAATTAACTAATAAATATTGGGTTAAAATATATATTTGGTTTCTAATATTTTTCTTGATTTCCAATTCAGTCCTTATACTTTTAAAATTTTAATTTAGTCCATCATGTTTTTAAGAAGTACTCTAGTTTAGACTTTCAAGTTTGTTAAAAAATCAAATTTAATCCCTCATGTTTTTATTATTAAATTCATAACTAGTCCGTATCATTACATTTTGTATTGAAAAATAGACACTACACATTTTTAACAGACTAATATTGATACTAAGCAATTTGATGATGATAAAGATATCATATTGACTATGTTTTGGATAAAAGAAAGTAGTGGGTTTGCTCGAACTAGAAAAGAAAAATTGAACTTAATCAAAACATGAGGAATAAATTGAATCTTTTAAAATATTTGAGATTAAATTAGAATACGTGAGAAACGGTAAGGATAAAATATATAATTTAGCCTAAAAACTAATTAAACTAATTTAAATAATTAAAACACCTGCTAATGATAAAAAAAAAAAAAAAAATCCACAATGGATGAAATATATATATTTTAAAAAAATTATTTTTTAGGTTTAAATAAGTCAAAATGTATGAAAGAAACATGATTTTTTAATATATATGTGATAACATATATGAGGAGGGCAATCTGGAGTAATTTATGAAATAAGACGTAACATATGACGTATCCAGAAGAATTTAAACGCTTTCAACTTTTTTATACATAATTCCGGAAGGAAACTTCCTCTTTTTTTCTGTTTTGACAATTCCGTACACTCTTTCAACGCGCCTCCTCCACCGTCCCTCTCTCTCTCTCTCTCTCTCTCTCTCTCTCTCTCTCTCTCTCTCTCTCTCTCTCTCTCTCTCTCTTCATTTTAGAAATATTTTGCAAAATAGGATTGTGATGGTTGACTTGAAGCTAGTCTAATTTTTTATTTGGCATATTCACATTCAATAGAGACTGCTAATTAAAACGTTACATGTTACTATTGGTCGAATGCTTTCACCCAAATTCTGCTCTATTAAAAATAGATTTTTTTTTTAATAAGAGATTTTTCTGTGGAAGAAATTAAAGTAGCGTTTCGATTAAAAGATTGGACTTAATAGAGTAACGGAAATTCATGGTATGTAAATTTGAGCGAATCTCACTTTTTACAAAACTCTCAGTTGATGTGACTACCCGACTCAATATAAATAAATAAATAAATAAATAATATGAAACTTGTTGGGGGTGAAATTGGATGACACGTGGAATTTTACAACTTGACAAAATTAGTCCGAAGCACCTGGTCCGAAGCACCTGGTCCGAAGCACCTGGGCCACGTGGCACGATGATGTCATCAACCTAATCTCTTATAAATAGGAGAAAAAATTCATTCATTAGGTAACTAATCTCTACTACTACTCTTCCAAGACACTAGCTCGCTTGCTCCGACTTAAGCATCGGAGGGTGTTAGGCAGCACCACACCTGGTGCTCTTTTCCTTTCCTGTGCGGTACCTACGTAGCACGCCGTCGAAGCAGCGCACTACCTCCGACTCGTCCCATAAATTAAGTTCGTTGCCTACGTGGAAGCTATCCATTTTTAGGTAACAACATTTGGCGCCGTCTGTGGGAAGAGTATATAACTAAGTGCTCTACCATCAAGGATGAGTCGAAGAAGTCAACACGGTGATGATGTAGATGACGGTGAAAATCGTAATCCTCGTAATACGAGATATCAAACTCGTAGCACTAGAGAACGACAACAACAACAACAAGTTGATGAAAATCAAGAAGTAGTAAGAGTTGTGCCAATGCCAGATGGAAGGGTAGATGCTCTAGAAGAGCAAGTTCGAGGTGTGAATCGAGATCTTGCTAAAGTACTCGAAATTCTTACACAGAAAACCGATCATCAAGCCCCTGCTCACAACCAGGAAGTACAATCCAAGAACGACAAAGAACCTATAGAGCGTATAGGTGAATCACGGAATCATAAGAATCGTAGCTCGAAGAGGAAGTCGAGGCTAAACATCCATGACAATTCCTCTTCCTCTCATAACTCTTATCGCAACAAGCAACCTAGTCAGAAACGAAGGTCCGACCTCAGAGAAGTTCTCAATCAAAAGAGAAAGGAACATTCAGATGTTGTGAAGTCTACTGCAGAAAGTGCCCAACCTTGGGCACCAGAATTGAAAAAACTCCAAGATCAACTTGGTCATATGAAGAAAGAATATAGAGGAAAGACCCCTCTTGCACTAGAAGATCTACTCGAGCAAACTGAGCCTCCATTCAGTGATGACATAATGGAGGTGGAGCTTCCAACCAAGTTTAAAATGCCAACTATGACCACGTATGATGGTTCAAAGGATCCAATCGAGCATGTCGATACGTTTCGGACCTGGATGGAGCTCCAGGGAGTCCGAGATGCTATCAAGTGTAGGGCATTCCCCCCTTACATTAGGAGGCCCTGCTCGCGGTTGGTGCAGACATGCTCAAGCCGAGGTCTATCTCTTCATTTAAAGACCTCACTCGATCTTTTGTAACTCGGTTCCTTGGTGGAAGAGATCATAAGAAACCGGCCACACACCTTTTGATCATGACGTCGAAGTCGAGGAGAGCCTCCGAGACTACGTAGTAAGATTTAACAGTGAGGCATTGAAGGTGCAAGGTTACAGTGATGACATAGCTCTAACTGCTATGATGGCCGGCTTAAAAGATGAAAAATTCTTATGGTCACTTGGCAAAAAGACACTAGCTACGTACACCGAGCTTCTTGCTAGGGCTCAAAAGTACATGAGTGCTGGAGAATTACTTATTGCAAGAAAAGCTCCGGATGAGGGAGGTATTAGCAAACAATCATAGCACAAAAAAAGAGACAGAACAGAAGACCTTTCCCGGAGTACTGAACGCCATGATGACGAAAAAAGGAAAAGGTCGGGAGACCAACTTGATAAACAGAGTCTTCCTCCTAGTAAATTTAAAAAATACACTCCCACCACGGTCCCAATTGAACAACTACTCATGGAGATCCAAGACAAAAACATAGTGAGGTGGCCCGTTAGGATGATGGCAGCGTCAAATAAGAGGAACAAAAATAAGTATTGCCTCTTCCATAAAGACCACGGGCATACCACCTCTGATTGCTCGATCTCAAGGAAGAAATTGAAACCCTAATTCAAAAAGGGTACTTGAAAGAATTTGTAAGAGGTAAAAGAGATGGGGAAGATCAGGACCGTGATGATCAAATTTTTCAATTGGAGAAGTAGGAACCATATTCGGGGGCCCGACTATTGAAAAGGAGTCCAAGCTTTCAAAAGGACCATCTTTGGGTCACTGAGGTATTGGCCTCATCTAAAAGACTCTACAATACCTATGAAGATGTCAAGCAACATAGATTTTATTTCAACAATTTAATTTATTGCAATTTTCATTTCCAATAAAGTCTTCTATTGTAAGAGTTCGAAAATGAAATGAATAAAATTATATTTTTTCTACTTATTGCATTCATGAGAGTTAGATCATTCAAGAAAAATTAAACTCGAGCTAGACTTCAAGACATAAAACTCTACTCGAGTGGGGGCCAACTATGCGATTCTACTGCAACAAAATTAAAAATGTTCTGAGTCCATCAAGGTGGAAGAGCAAAAAGTTCTAAATCCGCCTAGGTGGAAGAACAAAAAGAAAATGTTCTAAGTTCACCAAGGTGGAAGAACAAAATAAAAATGTTCTGAGTCCATCAACGTGGAAGAGCGAAAAGTTCTAAGTCCGCCTAGGTGGAAGAATAAAAAGAAAATGTTCTGAGTCCATCAAGGTGGAAGAGCAAAAACAAGATGTTCTAAGTCCATCAAGGTGGAAGAGCAAAAAGTTCTAAGTCCGCCACGGTGGAAGAGCTAAATAAAATGTTCTGAGTCCATCAAGGTGGAAGAGCAAAAAGTTCTAAGTCCGCCACGGTGGAAGAGCTAAATAAAAAAATTCTAAATCTACCAGGAAGTGCAGGGCTCGCACGAGCCGCACCTGGTAGAAGAATTTAAAACGACTAAAAAGTTCTAAGTCCGCCACCAGGTGGAAGAGCTAAATAAAAAAAATTCTAAGTCTACTAGGGAGTGCAGGGCTACCACGAGCCGCACCTGGTAGAAGAATTTAAAACGACTAAAAAATTCTAAGTCTACCAGAGAGTGCAGGGCTCGCACGAGCCACACCTGGTAGAAGAATTTAAAACGACTAAAAAATTCTAAGTCTGTCAGGGAGTGCAGGGCTCCCACGAGCCGCACATGGTAGAAGAATTTAAAACGACTAAAAAATTCTAAGTCTACCAGAGATTGCAGGGCTCGCACGAGCCACACCTGGTAGAAGAATTTAAAAACGACTAAAAAATTCTAAGTCTACTAAGGAATGCATGATTCGTAGAGGAATTAAAAAAATTCTAAGTTTACTAAGGGTGTAAGGCTATTACACCTACGAAGCAACACTTAGAAAATTTGAAGATGGAGCAATCAAGCAAGCTTGTGTTAAGATTCAACGACAAGTCTACGACGGAAAACCAACTTGAAATTGGTTATTATTATTATTTAAAAAATAAAAAGGTATAAAGTAGTTTGACTTTGTATAAGGGAAGAGAGAAAAGAAGAAAAGAAAGAAAAAGAAGAAAAAAAAAAAAAGGAGCAAAAAGCTGCTACAGCAGCTTTAAAAAAAAAAAAAAAAAATTATTAAAGGGGCGCGGGTCAAAGCCTGACCAGCGGGCAAACCACTATCAGTGGTTATAAAAAAAAAAAAAAATATTAAGAGGGTCGCGGGTCAAAACCTGACCCGCGACCCTCCCCGCGGGTCTGTGAACCCCTCCCCATCATTTTTTTTCCCCTTTTTCTTACTCCTTCCTTTCTACACTTGTGATTAATTCAATTTTCTTTCAAATTTTGTAATCTTTTCTTCATTAAAAGATAGAAAATTTTAATATATTTGATTTCAAGAGAATTTTTACTCTTAAAATCAAAAGAGGCGAAGTATGTGATGATTAAACGTGATGACTTGGACATACAACCCAACTCCAAAACGACCAGAGACTGAAAATTCAACCTACCAAGCTTCAACACTTAGTATTTTCTCAGAAAAAAATTTATGACAGAAAATTCAATTACAAAGGAGAAATACAAGCTACAAACTATCAAAATTTTGACGAGTGCAACGGTGAAAAATTCAAGCTACAGACCTCAACACTTTGAATATTTTCAAGAAATTGACTAAGGTAAAATTCCGCTTTGAAAGAATACTCCCAAGTAGCTTGAACTAGCATCTCAACTCAACTCGGGAGTAGGGGGCCTCTGTTGGGGGGTGAAATTGGATGACACGTGGAATTTTACAACTTGACAAAATTGGTCCGAAGCACCTGGTGTAAAGCACCTGGTCCGAAGCACCTGGTGTAAAGCACCTGGTCCGAAGCACCTGGTGTAAAGCACCTGGTCCGAAGCACCTGGTCCGAAGCACCTGGTGTAAAGCACCTGGTCCGAAGCACCTGGTCCGAAGCACCTGGTGTAAAGCACCTGGGCCACATGGCACGATGATGTCATCAACCTAATCTCTTATAAATAGGAGAAAAAATTCATTCATTAGGTAACTAATCTCTACTACTACTCTCTGGCACACTAGCTCTGCTTGCTCTGACTTAAGCATCGGAGGGTGTTAGGCCGGCACCACACCGGTGCTCTTTTCCTTTCCTGTGCAGGTACCTACGTAGCACGCCGTCGAAGCAGCGCACTACCTCCGACTCGTCCCATAAATTAAGTTCGTTGCCTACGTGGAAGCTATCCATTTTTAGGTAACAACAAAACTCATTAAAAATTAAAAACGAATCATAGTAAAATCAATAAACGCCGAAGCTTTTTTATTAACTAATCAATAAAATAATCAAAACAAAACATTTATTTATGGCACCATTGTAAGGAATAAATTCTAAAAATATCTAAAATGAATGAGTTTAATAATGAAATTAAAATTCCCAAATAAAAGAAAGAGGACCAAAGATGAAATTCTCGAAATAATAAAGTAAAAGTGAACAAATCCTAAGGGCCTCCATGTATAGCGCCATCCTCGTCACCAGCCTCGATTCCCAGCATTATTATTATTACCTGTAAAATTTAAATTTGCAGGGCATTCGAATACCGTGAGTTTTTAACTCAGTAGACTAATTTCAACTCAAATAAGTAAATTAAATTGAAAATCTTCTTATAAATACTAGTCCATTCACTCAATTTATCATTAATTAGTAGGTACTTAGCCTACAACAACTCTTTAATTTCTATCAAATTTGCATATATTTATCACCGCAAAATATGTGATCACATGTGATACAAGCCATACTATACGCTTGAAAATATGTATCATAGTGGGGTATAAGGTCACCCATGATACGTTGCCATAGTATGCAACTCTAGAAATTTAATATGTGTTAATTATTAGGTTCAACCAAGTTGTAATACCTATAAGCTCTAACTAAACCACTTATCGAATTATCAAACATATTTAATAAATAAACAATACTCGTAAGTCATAACAATCATATAAATAATTCCTAAAAATAATAAATCATCTCCCAAATCATACTATTAATCATAGAATAATTAATCAAACAAACGTAATTTAATTTAAACTTCTAAGTAGGAATTAACCTACCTTAATTGCAAATCGAGCAAGCAAACGCTCTCAAAAGAACTCCAAAAAGACTCCTAACGGTTCCCAAAACCTTTATTGACATGAATTTAAAGTCAATTTCATTAGAACCGAACTAACGGGGCGAAAACCGATTCAAATTAAGCTAGAATTGCCCCTGAACCAGTTGGACCAACTCAGCCGGTTTAGCTAGACCATTTCCCAAAGCAGCGCTGCTGCCCAGAAAATGCTGACATTCGTTTTAAATTAATTTTTTTTTCTTTTTCTCTTTTTCTTACCTTTCACTCTAACGATGCAAAGCAAGCCGAAAAAGATGTGGAAACGAATGGGCTGTGAACGAACAAATGCTAGGACTCAAAATAAGACGAACAAAACAACCCAAAAAGCCTTGAAACTCAAAGCTACGGTGGTGGAAAAACGTCCATTTTTTTAGCGAGATGAAATCCAAAATCTGGCGAGGTTCTAACTAGACGAAAACAACATTCAATTAGTATGAATATAATTTGAAAATATCAAAGGACCAATCCTATGGCAAACAAAATCAATTTACCTAAGAAACAAAGAAATTGAGAATGTTTTTCTTTGCTTTTCCGATGAGACGAACCCTAACTTCGACGAGGTTACTCCTTGTGAAAACAGTAATGATAAGCCACATATTCAACTTGAATTTTAATCCAAAACATAAGGGAAAGATTTTTCGATCAACTATCTGAAGAAATTCGCAACGAAAACGAGAAGAATTGTTGGTTCTTGGTGACGAACAAAACTTTGATGCCTGCTTCCCAAACGGCAAGAAAAACATGAAATCAGAGGTGAATGGGCAGCGTAATGACATGAAGAATAGGATTGATAGACAAGAAATGATAACGAAGAATTACCTTGAAGAATTGAACGTGAAAGAAATGATGAACGAGTGACGGCTGAGAGAGACGAAAGTGATCAAATGCCTTTGACCTGGGTCTGTGTTCCATTTAATGTATCAGACTGCTCGTGAAAAGACCAAAATAATCTTAGTTGAACTCGCAACAACACGACGATTAATAATAACTCAAAATAAAATTATTTAGATTGAAATTGAAGATCCAATTTATTTGGAGTGAGACGGGCTAGATCCGCTATTCACGGCATGCATCTTGTCATTTTGCAGCTGGTTTTTTTCGTGGCGAAAGGATTGTTAGGTAAAGACGTGTAACGTCCCGTTATTTTGAGATGAATTATTTATTTATTTACTTAAAGTATTAAAGTTAATTTTAGAATTAGTTATTTAGAATTTAGTAGTTAAATTCGTGCGGAGACCTTTTTAATTGCTTTATTAGCCTAAATTAGTTTCGGTTGTAATAATAATTATTAACGGGCCAATTAATGATTATTAATCACTAATTGGCTAGTTTAAGTACTTCGGGTTTCGTTTTAAAGGGTAAAAACAAACAAAGAACGTATGCGTGATTTCCGATTTCTTAAAAATATCAAAACACTATTCATTATCTCTTTAAATAAGACAAATTAGACCAAAGTCATCATCTTTCCTTCTTGTAGATACCGTATTTTGCCCGGTTCAATTTCATTAAGAAATCTTAATACATTTTTTTTTTAATTAAAGACAAATTATTTATTTATTTTTATTATTTATTATCATTTTAAATTTTAATTAAATTTTTTGTGTTACTGTAACATCCCATATTTTTCGGTAAGTTTTAAATTAAATAAATATTAGTCTTATTATAACATTTATTGGATTTTCTTTTACAGGAATTTAATATAATCACTTTCATTAAATGGAGATAAAGGGAAAAAAAAAAGTAAGGAAACGTAAAAAAAGAAGAGGAAGGGAAAAGAAAGGAGGGTTTTCTTCTGTAAAGGCAGTACAGAGACTTCAAGGTAGGGTTTTCTCCCTTTTCCATCTTCTTCTTCTTGCCATCAATCCTTGAGATTCCGGGTTTGATCGTGTCATGTATTCCTTGTATTCTTAGGTGTAGATTGTGGTAGTTCTCATTCGGTAAGAGATTAGTAGAGATCGGATTAGTTTCCATCACACATCGGATTCAAGGTAATGATCTTTTCCCTTTTTAATTTTCGAAATTAAGGGTATTTAATTCAAAAGCCCCAAATTTTTATTTCTTGACTCCCAATTCTTGAACCCTAATGTTTATTTCTTGTTCTAAGCCAAACCAATCGACAACCTAATGTAGAATTGATAGATAACGAATGAATCGGAACCCCGAAATTCTTCCCCTGTCATAACCTTCCTACGTTTGTCCTACGTACGTCCTACACCCGTAGCCATCTGTCATAACCGTCCTAACCCGAAGCCAAACCCGTAGCCCTCTGTCATAACCGTCCTAACCCGAAGTCGAACCCGTCACTCTCCGTCCTAATTGTCCTACCATCGTCCTACCCCGTAATTCCTCCGTCCTACGTTCATTTTTATGTTTATCTTAGCATAAATTTAGGTTTAATTTAATTTAGATTGTAACTTATTTTTCAGGTCGTAGTTGTGTTGTGAAAGGAATAAAGAATTTGGAAGAATTCTTACTTTGTACAAGGTGAGTAGAAGGTGTTAAGGCTAGAATTTTTCCCATGTTTGTTTTCGTTTTTCTTTAATAGTATAACCTCTTAATTTTTGGTATTGACCTTGGATGTTTATAATTATGAAATGAGGTTATTTGGGCTGAATTAAGAACTTGGAAAAATTAATGAGAAACATGCTTAAAGATTGAGTTTAAGACAAAAAGTTATATCGATATCGAATTGTGTTGTTTGGAAGTTTTATAATTTTTTCCTTTTCTTTTCTTGGATGATTTTTGGATGTTTAAGATTGTTCTTGGGTAAATCTTAATGATTATTGTTAAGTTATAAAATGTTGTTTTTTCATGATAGTGCGCAACTAGGAGAATTTAGGCTTAGGCGGCTAGTTAGAAACTGATGCTGGATTTATTATTTTTGTGTTGTGATATTTATTTGGATGTGTAGGGCTATTTGGGAGTTGAAAATATAGCCGTTATGCCGCCGGTTTTTCTTTAGAAATTATTAGATTCTAAGTTTTGATTAAGGGACGAAATGATTTAGACCTAGGCTAGTTTCGCCTTTAAATTGGTAACAATGTTGGAAGTGACTGAAAATGACCCAAAGTGTTTAGTTGGATATTTTTGGGCTCTTTTGAGTTGAGATTAAGGTTAAATTCTAAAAGTTGTAATTTAGGGAATTTTAACCTTTCGGTTGGGTTAGTTAAGAAAAGTGAGGTTTTTGGCTTGTTGGAGCGTCATGGTTAACGTTGTGTGAATCTTATTACTTTAAAATACCTTGGGTAATATGGTTGCAGGTTCGCATTAGGCAAGGCCTTGTCTAATGAAGAATAGCTGTTAGGGGAGATTATTTAGTGTGCACAACTTAAATAACACCTAACGGGTCAGGTTCATATTCCATCCGTACAATGGAAAAGAATATCCCTAAAGGATTTAAATTGTAGAAAATCTATGTTTAAATTCCTTATGAGCGTAGTCACTCTTTGTTTGTGAATAAAGAGGAGATTAAAAGTATTAAACGGGAAATGATTCAATTAGTTTTAAATTGTAGAAAAAATTATGTTTAAAACTAATTCGAATAAAGATAACTTTTAATTTGTTGAGGTAGGATTTATGACTTCTTTGGGAGTGAGTGACTCATTGGAAGTCGGTAAGGACGTTTATGGACTTAAAGTTTTAGGAAACATCTCACTGGCATGATTCTTTCTTTAACAATTTTCTATATACTGGGCGTAGCCTCATGATGCTACACTTATTTTTTTTCAGGTAAAGGAAAAAAGAAAGCTGGTAAATGATGGATTCGTGGCGAGGATCGGTTGGCATGGATTTGCATGCCGGCGAGATTTACCTTTCTTTCTATTTATTTTTGGGATTTAATATGGATCATGTTTTGTTTTGTTGAACTAAGTGAAGTAGCTCAATTTTAGTTTGAGCATTTTTCTTTAATAATGCTTTAACGATTGTCTTTGGTTTAAATGACTTTATGTTTTAAATTAAACCGATCAGTTGTAATCGCTTTATTGATTTGTTTTCAATGAGAATAAACCTGATTTGATATTAAAGCGTTTCAGCTATTGTTATTATATGATTTCCATGTTTTGGGAAATTTCGGCCTGTTACAGTTGGTATCAGAGCCCTTATGGTTCTGAAGACCGCAAATCCAAAGCAACCGCCACTCCACGAACTCATCGACGCCAGGTTTCATTTTCTTTAATTTATGCCATTAACGAGAGTACTAAGATATTTAAGTTTTATATAAGATATAACTTCATGTAATGTTTGTTACATCTTATTTGCTTTTATACCATTTTTAGTAAGCCTCCAATTGTTATTCCTAGATGGAGAGACCGAGGTTGAGGCCAAGATCGAGGTAGGGGACGCGGTTGAGGCCGTGGAATTTAACCCCGTTTATGAGAGTGATGCAAAGACATCGAACAGGATCAAATCCTATGACACACCGATTGAGGAGAATAATGTAGAGTTTTAGAATTTTGAGGTACAACCATATTTGGTAGCTACTCAAGTACCACTTGCTACTCAGGTGGTATATACTCCTCAAACAGAGTATGACGATATGTAGAGAGCACTTGGTAAAAAAAACTAGAGGTTTTACTGAAGATACCCAATTTCGTAAAGAGTATAAGAAATACGCACTGGGTGAGTTTGATGGAAAATCTGTGTATTCAGATTAGGTTGAGAAGAAGATATCCTAAGTGTAGAGAGCATTGGGATTTGTGAATTTCTTAAATCATTTGAAAGTGCATTGTAGTACGTACTCTTTTAGTGGAATATGTATTGTTGGTGGGAGTCTAGTGTTAGATCCTTGAATCTGACTATGATAGTGACTTGATAAAAGTTGAAGGAATTGTTTTACGAGAAGTACTATTCAAAGAGAATTTAGAGTGGGAAGGAAAGTGAGTTTCTTACCTGAGCTAGAATGATAGATCAGCGATTGAATTTGATTGAATCTCGAGGTTTGTTGAGTATCAAGTGGCTACACCCGTGTCGAAGTTGTAGAGATTCTTGATGGCACTGGATAGATTGTATGTTTGACTATCTTAGAGAAGCTGTAGTTTCCTTGAAGATGATTCCACTATTTGAGAACAAGAAAATGAGATATACCCAAAACAAGTTTTAGGACTCGTTGTGCTCATTTCAAGTTTGTGGTGATGTGGGTGACAAATGTACAAACAATGTTTATGGATTTGATGCATACTTTGTTTTAAAAGTACCTAGATATGTTTGTGATATTGTTCATAGACAATATCTTGGTGTATTCGAAGTCTAGGGAATTACATGTTGAACATTTGAGGATTATGTTAACTACATTGGGGAATTAGAAACTTTATGCCAAGTTTAGCAAGTGTGAGTTTTGGTTAAAGCAAGTTGCATTTTTGGGACACATGGTGTCAAATGAAGGAATTTTATTTGATCTCTCCAAGATAGAAGCAGTAAATAGTTGGCCCCGAACCACACTTCCCATAAAAGGAAAGAAGTATGATTGGGAAGCAGATTGTGAAAAGAGTTTTGAGGAACTCAAGAAAAGGCTTGTATCATGCACAAGTTCTTGTTACACCAGATGATTCTAGGGGTTTGACTATGTAAAGTGATGTGACTAAGAAAGGATTAGGTTGTGTTAATGCAACATTGAAATGTGCTCATCTATGCTTTGATACAATTAATGTAGCATGAAAAGAAATATCCATCGCATGATATAGAATTGGCAGTTATGGTTCATACTTGAAAGATTTGAAAGCACTACTTATGAAGAAATTATTTTAATTTTTACGGATCACAAGTCTCAATTATTTCTTCTTTTAGAATGAATTGAGTAACGGACATCGTGGGTGATTTGAGCTTTTAAAAGATTATGATTGTGACATATTGTACCATCCGGATAAAACTAATATGGTGGCAAATGTTCATTCTTCTGCTATTAGGGCCTATCCGCGTAGACTATAATTGGAAAAGGAACGAGGTGAGATTTCATCAATGATTTTTTAGATGATTGATAGTTTGTCTTGATCAATGGTGGAACATATTTAAAGACAATAGATCAATGATGCACAGAGGGCAGATAATAGTTTAGTAGATTATTTTCCAGATGCTGAGTGATAGTTATCTTGGTACTATAACTTCTCCACAAATAATTTCTTAGTGTATCGTGGACGATTGTGTGTACTTAAGAAATTTACTTTGAGGATGGAGTTGTTAGAAGAGGAACATAGTTCTATATTTTTAGTGCATCTAGGTTGTAATAAAATGTCTTGGGACTTGAAGATAGCATTATTGGTGGCTTGGTATGAAAAAGAAGGTTGTGTTTGAATTCGTTTGTTTGAATTGTCACCAAGTCAAAACTTTGAGAAGAAGTTCTCTTGGATATTGGACGCCTTTGCATGTTCTAGCATAGAAATGGAAAGAGATCTCGATGAATTTTTTTTAGGACTTTGAGGGGGGTAATAATGTGTATTATGAGATTATGGATAGATGACCCAATCATATCGTTTCCTTCCCGGGAAGTCGAGTTATCTTATTGAGACTTGGGCTCAAATGTGTCTTATGGAGATAGTAAACTTGCACGAAGTGCCAGTGACTATTGTGCCAGATCGGGACAATAGATTTGTATCCAAGTTTTGGAATGGTTAGCATAGTGCCATGGGTACAAAGTTACAGTTTAGTACAGTTTTTCATCCTTAGACCGATGGGCAGACTGAGAGGGTGAACCAGATATTGGAAGACATGCTTAGAGTATGTGTGTTAGATTTTGGAGGCAGTTGGGATGAAAAATTGTACTTGATAGAATTTGCATATAATAATAGTTCCAAGCTACTATTGAGATGACACCTTTTGAAGTTTTGTATGGAAGAAAATGTCGATCTCCAATTCATTGGGACAAAGTTGGGGAAAGGAAACTATTGGGACCTGAACTGGTTCAGATGACAAATGAGCCGGTTGAATTGATCAGAGAAAGAATGAAAACTACTCAAAGTAGGCAGAAGAGTTATGCTAATGTCAGAAGAACTGATCTTAAGTTCTCTGTTAGTGAGCATGTGTTTCTGAAGATAGCTCCGATGAAGGGAGTTATGAGGTTTGGGAAGAAAGGGAAACTGAGCCGAGGTTCATATGACCATTTGAGATTTTGGAGAGGATTGGTACTTTGACTTACAAATTGGCGTTGCCATCAGCTTTATCTGGGGTTCATAATGTCTTCCATGTCTCCATGCTCCGAAAATATATTGCTGACCCTTCCCATGTAATAGACTACGAACCAGTTCAGTTGAATGCAGATTTGTCTTGTGAAGAACAACCGGTGGAGATTTTGGCTAAGGAGCAAAAGATTCTGAGGAACAAAACCATTGGTTTGGTTAAGGTTCTATGGAAGAATCAAACACACGAGGAGGCTACTTGGGAATGAGATGAAGAGATGCGTGAGGTTTATCCCCATCTTTTTCTTGAGCAGTAACACTTTTCGAGGACGAAAATCTTTTTAGGTGGGAGGATTGTAACATCCCGTGTTTTTTGGAAAGTTTTAAATAAAATAAATATTATTCTTATTATAATATTTATTGGATTTAAGGTAAATGATGGTAATTGACATTTAAATTTCTTTTACAGGAATTTAATATAATTACTTTCATTAAATGGAGATAAAGGAAAAAAAGAGAGTAAGGAAACGTAAAAAAAGAAGAGGAAGGGAAAAGAAAGGAGGGTTTTCTTCTATAAAGGCAGTACAGAGACTTCAAGGTAGGGTTTTCTCCCTTTTCCATCTTCTTCTTCTTCTTACCATCAATCCTTGAGATTCCGGGTTTGATCGCGTCATGTATTCCTTGTATTCTTAGGTGTAGATTGTGGTAGTTCTCATTCAGTAAGAGATTGGTAGAGATCGGATTAGTTTCCGTCACACATCGGATTCAAGGTAATGATCTTTTCTCTTTTTTAGTTTATGAAATTAAGGGTATTTAATTCAAAAACCCCAAATTTTTATTTCTTGAACCCTAACGTTTAATTTTTATTATAAGCCAAACCAATCGACAACCTAATGTAGAATTGATAGATAATGAACGAATCGGAACCCCGAAACTCTTCCCCTGTCATAATCGTCCTACGTTTGTCCTACATCCGTCCTACACCTGTAGCCATCTGTCATAACCGTCCTAACCCAAAGCCAAACCCGTAGCCCTCAATCATAACCGTCCTAACCCGAAGTCGAACCCGTCACTCTCTGTCCTAATAGTGTCCTAATTGTCCTACCATCGTCCTACTCCGTAACCCCTCCGTCTTACGTTCATTTTTATGTTTATCTTAGCATAAAGTTAGGTTTAATTTAATTTAGATTGTAACTTATTTTTCAGGTCGTAGTTGTGTTGTGAAAGGAATAAAGAATTTAGAAGAATTCTTACTTTGTACAAGGTGAGTAGACGTTGTTAAGGCTAGAACTTTTCCCATGTTTGTTTTCCTTTTTCTTTAATAGTATAGCCTCTTAATTTTTGGTATTAACCTTGGATGTTTATAAGTATGAAATGAGGTTATTTGGGCTAAATTAAGAAATTGGAAAAATTAATGAGAAACATGCTTAAAAGATTCGGTTTAAGACGAAAAATTATATCGATATCGAATAGTGTTATTTGGCAGTTTTATAATTTTTTCCTTTTCTTTTCTTGGATGATTTTTGGATGTTTAAGATTGTTCTTGGGTAAATCTTAATGATTATTGTTATGTTATAAAATGCCGTTTTTGCATGATAGTGCCCAACTAGGAGAATTTAGGCTTAGGCGGCTAGTTAGAAACTGATGCTGGATTTATTATTTTTGTGTTGCGATATTTATTTGGATGTGTAGGGCTATTTGGGAGTTGAAAATATAGCCGTTATGCTGCCGGTTTTTCTTTAGAAATTATTAGATTCTAAGTTTTGATTAAGGGACGAAATGAGTATACCTAGGCTAGTTTCGCCTCTAAATTGGTAACAATGTTGGAAGTGACTGAAAATGACCCAAAATGTTTAGTTGGATATTTTTGGGCTGTTTTGAGTTGAGATTAAGGTTAAATTCTAAAAGTTGTAATTTAGGGAATTTTAACCTTTCGGTTGGGTTAGTTGAGGAAAGTGAGGTTTTTGGCTTGTTGGAGTGTCATGGTTGACGTTGTGTGAATCGTATTACTTTAAAATACCTTGGGTAATATGGTTGTAGGTTCGCATTAGGCAAGGCCTTGTCTAATGAAGAATAGCTGTTAGGGGATATTATTTAGTGTGCACAACTTAAATAACACCTAACGGGGCAAGTTCATATTCCATCCGTACAATGGAAAAGAATATCCCTAAAGGATTTAAATTGTAGAAAAATTATGTTTAAATTCCTTATGGGCGTAGTCTCTCTTTGTTTGTGAATAAAGAGGAGATTAAAGGTATTAAACGGGAAAGAATTCGATTAGTTTTAAATTGTAGAAAAAATTATGTTTAAAACTAATTCGAATAGAGATAACTTTTAATTTGTTGAGGTAGGATTTATGACTTCATTGGGAGTGAGTGACTCATTGGAAGTCGGTAAGGACGTTTATGGACTTAAAGTTTTAGGAAACCTCTCATTGGCATGATTTTTTCTTTAACAATTTTCTATTCACTGGGCGTAGCCTCATGATGCTACACTTATTTTTTTTAGGTAAAGGAAAAAAGAAAGCTGGTACATGATGGATTCGTGGCGAGGATCGGTTGGCATGGATTTGCATGCCGGCGAGATTTAGCTTTCTTTCTTTTTATTTTTGGGATTTAATATGGATCATGTTTTGTTTTGTTGAACTAAGTGAAGTAGCTCAATTTTAGTTTGAGCATTTTTCTTTAATAACGCTTTAAAGATTGTCTTTGGTTTAAATGACTTTATGTTTTAAATTAAACCGATCGGTTGTAATCGTTTTATTCATTTGTTTTTAATGAGAATAACTCTGATTTGATATTAAAACGTTTCTGCTATTGTTATTATATGATTTCCATGTTTTGGGAAATTTCGAGCTGTTACAGTTACGCTCAAGAAAAATTAAAAAATTGGTTAAATAATTGATTTCTCATAAAAAGAAAATTTATTTTTACAGATAACTAAGAATATTAGAAAAATCAAGGATTTGAATTGTTTGAGATATTTTTGGAAGGAATCATTTGAAAACGTAAATTTTGGCACAAAATAAATCAAGCATGTTGTAAATGGTGATTGAATTAATTTTGGAAAGCAAAAGGGCTGATTGAAGGAAATTGATTTCAATCTCAAATCTTCTTCTAATTAGCCAGAAATCAAGCAAATTTTTCAATTTGAGAGTCGTGGAATTTGCCCTAAAAGCCAGACAAGACTCTATGAAAAAGAGGTTTTCTTTTGAATAGGGGACGCAACGGTAGCTTGAATTGTCCTCTGGGATTCTCAATTTTTAGCCAAAAACACCGCTTCCCTCATCCTTCCCATTTAGCACATTCTACCATTATTTTTTTTTGATCAATCACCCATTAGAGATTTGATAAAATAAGAAGATAAGGGGACAAGGAATCCGTTTGGCGGCTTCATTTAGTATTACGACTTTTACGGAGTTTTACAATCCTTCTCTTTTTCAAACACTCCTCGGTAAGTTTGCAATGTCAGAAATATTATATTTTTTTTCTCTTTTGTTTTATCTCATATGTTTATGTTTTAGTATGATATCTGCATAATGAAAAAATAAAAAAATGTCATGCTGTTTTCGTTTCTACCCAAAAAGACAAAGTTTACATTATTATTTTTTAATATAATACATAAGAAAGAGGATTAAAAAAATTGCATCTTGTGCTTTGAATCATTATGGATAAATATGACCATTTTATATAAAATGTATTTTTCATTCATTTGTCTATTTTATCTTATTATATGTAGGATCAGTTCAATTATATGGATAAAAATGATTAAAATAAGAAGAATTCAACAGTTTTTATAAACATCACGTATATGTATCTATATATTTTTATACTAATCTGTAGGTTGGAATGCAAATTAAACGTTTACTAAAAAAAAATCTCCAATTATTATTCTTTATTTAAAACAATTGTATTCATCAAATTAAATATTAATCTGGAGTAAAATATTACGTTTGTTAGAATCACGATAAGTGCGTGGAAATCATCACGTGAAGACTGCATAATGCGCTTATCGTAATTCTCATAAATGTACAAAAATGTTAAAAAACGAAAGTATTTTAAATAAATTTAAATATTATTTCAAAAATAAAAGGAGAGTATTTTAAATATTATATCAAAAATAAAGAAGATAGCTATTTTAAATAAATTTAAATGTTTATTTCAAAATTTAAAATAAGGGTATTTTAAATAAGTTTAAATATTATTTTAAAAGTAAAATAAAAGGAAAGTATTTTAAATAAAAATAAAGCGTTTTAAAATATAAATAAAATTCCTATGATGGATTTTGAGAACTAAAAAAACTCAATTTCTTAAGGTGAAATTTTATAAATTTCAATATTGTTCAATTAACGGCAGTAACCCCGTTCATTTCAATCTTTATTGCCTACTTCATTTTTGAAGTTAAGAAATGATTAAATGAGATATTTTTTTTATAAATTAAAATTTATTTATTTTCATTTATCAAGGACCATGATTTTAAAAATAAAATAATATAAGATAAAAATATGGTAATCATTTTAAATGGGTGTTGTAGGGTGCTAACACCTTCCCTACACACAAACGATTCTTGAACCCTACCTATTTTTCATAGACCATTCTATTTTCAATTAATTTGGTGATCAATCACACTCAAATATGGTTGATGGCGACTTCCACTTTATTTTCATATAAGAGACCTAATTTTAAGGATGTCGGCCGCTCTGCATCGCAATCACGTTGTGACACTTCTCCTTTCTTTGCTCAAAGCCTTGAGCCTCACTTGGGTTTTTCCATTTTTTGTTTTTCTTCGATTCTTGACAAATCATCATAATTTTGGTGGCGTTGGATAGCCCTCGATCCAAGCATCATTTCCAACCTATCATTCGAGTTTTTCCTCTGATATCTAAAAGCCTCAAGGTATGACAAAGTTTCTAATTTAAGCTTCAAATAGTGTTTTAATGAAATTTTTGGTTGAAACCTTCGATTTCTTGCTGAGAAACTCGAAGATTTCAATCGTGGAAGTCGTTTAAGTGATTTTAGAAACTTACCCTAACCCTAGAATCAAGTTTGAGCCGGAAACCCGTTCAGTTTGATTTTTCGTTACTTCGTGATAGCTAGGGTATTTCAAATGCTATTGTTTATTGTTTTACTTAATTTTTCGGGATTGAACTATTTTCCAAAACCCTAATTTACGATTACCCATTTTTGGTATGAACCTCCAAAGTACTCAAAACTAACCCGAAACGCCTCTAAAATGCATAAAACCCAGAAATTCATTTTCATTCTCTTCCTTCCTTAGGGCCATGGGCCTCTTGAGCAAAATCCCGGGCTATTTTGTCCTTTGTTTTAGTCACGTGACGATTGTTGTTCAATTCGTTAAATTAATGAACTTTAGGTGTATTTGAATTGTAGGTTTTGAACTTTGTTCGTGAAATTGATCAATCGGCGATTTAGAGTTGACTTCAATTCTAAGGTGAGTTTAAAGTGGTTGTTGAGTACTTTTATGTTTCATAATTGCATGACGATCATGTTTGATCGGGGTTAAGAGATTTACTTGATTTTTAGAGTTTATCCAAGATGGGATGTAATTGGGAGATAAGGAAAGTGCATAAGAAGAATTATTTAACTTTTAGTATTGTTGAATTGAGTTGTTCATTATGGATTAGGTTGCATTCTCAATGAGAATCTTGTTTCGAGAATTTGGAGTAAGTGTTAGATTGTTTCCCTTTTGATTCATGGTTATAAGGGAGTTAAAGGAAACTTTGAAAAGAAAGTATTGTGACTAGTTTGGACTATAATATACTTGGAGAAGAGGAGTTGTGGTGATTAGCTCAATCTAGGTTTTTCCTTATATTTAGTCCTAGTACTTATCGGTTTCACTTACCTATTCAATGTTCAGATTTATCGAGCGTGGTAGTGTGATACGATTCATCATGTGGTATGTGTGGTAATGTGAACGATTCATCATGTGGTATGTGTGGTAATGTGAATAATTTATCATGTGGTATGCGTGGTAATGTGAGCGATTCATCATGTGGTATGTGTGGTAATATGAACGATTCATCATGTGGTAATGTGAACGATTCATCTTGTGGTATGTGTGGAAAATGTGACAATGTGGTCACGATGTGAAATGTGTCGTGATGTGGTAAGTGTGAAATGAAATATCATGTGGAACATAGTAACATACGTGGTATGATTACTTATGGTGTGAAAACAACTTGTGGTATGATGTGTGTGACGAGAAATCACATTTGTACTTGTTTCGTTATGCTTTAGTACTATATAGTTGTCTTAGTACTTTACTTATGAGTTTAAATGTTTAATTTCGAAGTTACGATATCGTGGAATGAGATTGTTTCTTATGCATAGTACTTGGGAGTATAGAATGGGTATTAAAGAGCACGATAGGATTTTTGGACACATTTTCCGATATGGAACTCAGTCCATAGAAGTCCTTGCTTCAATTTTACTCTCACTAGCATTTTTATGCTAATGTTGCTACACTTAAACTTTTTCAGGTAAAACTCGTGGGAGATGACGAGGTCGAGGATGTGGTGTTGCTTGATCACGAGTAGATGGCTTTTGGGACTTGGACTATACACTCATATTTTAGAGCATTCTACGAATGCTAGATAAAACTATATATGTCGTTACCCTTAAACTTGTGTTTTGTGGCTCATGAGAGCCTAAGATTTGATGTATATATTTTCGAGTCTACTTTTCTTGATTTGGTTATAAACTGAAGTACGTATTTCTTTTGGTTTTATTTTTGGGCCCATGTAAACAAGTTTTGGTAGTCCATATTTTAAACGGTTCCATGCCGAATTTTTATGAAATCTTTCTGTTGTTTGTTTCTGATTTAAAGATTTGAGAAAATTCAAGTCTTTACAAGACGTGTGCAGCTAGTATTTTGGAGATGAGATCCGGATTTTCCTCTGTTTTCTCTGTCATGTTTTTGATTTCGGGAGCAAGATCCTCTCTTCACGGGGTGATTGGATGAGACGTTTTGAAGGTGGTTTTTCTCGCGGCGTTGGGTTTCATGTAAAGAAGACGACCATTGCTAGAGTTTTGGGATGAGTGGGCCTGGTTTTAGGCCGAGATTCTCTCATGGACTGGGTCTTCTCCTTCGCTTGGGTCGGATCGTGGACTTGGAGAAGTTCGCTGGCCGTGGTTTTGTGTGGGATACTAATTTCGCTCGGGTCGGGTTGGCAAAGTCAGGCGTTGCATGCGGATCCTTTTCCTTTATTTAGGTGGGTTGTGTGGGCCTGGGCTGCTGGGCCTCTTCCATCTTGGGTTGTTCTCCCTCTTAGGTCGGTTCAAGCTGGTTTGCTTGTTCCTGGGCAGATTCAGTTTATTTCTGGACCCGTTTAGCCTTTTCTGGACCGATTAGTATTTATTTTAGCCGGTATAGCACTTAGTTGGGCCAGTTCAATTAATTTTAGTTTGGTTAATCTTTTTTTGGTTCGGTTCAGTTTGTTTAGTGCTGTTTTGGTGCTTTTCTGACTTGGTTCAGAGTGTTTTGGGCCTTTTCTGATTTCTTCTAGTCTGGTTCAAGGGTGTTCAACACGGTGTTTGATAACTCTCTAAAAAGGATCTCTTTAGCATACTAAAAAGTGGATAAGTCCAAGATTAGCATGAGTAATTTAGCTTTAGTAGTACGTATTTACCTAAAATTAAGGAAATATCATTTTGGCTCTCTCTTTTTAGTAAATTTTGGAAATTCTGTAAATTAGTGCCTGAAAGTAGCTATTTACCTTTCATTTAGATGTTGCATAACCTTTTTATTTGAGAGGTCTAGGTGCTGTTGCTCGAGCTAGCTCTGTTCTCAAGTCAGCCCAACCCTAGCGTAAGAAGAGTTGATGTTGAGACATGCGAGTTAATAAGATGCCAGATATTTTTGTGCAGACAGTTGTATTTGACAAGACTGGTGCCCACCGCTGTCTGCTACAATGATGCGTTTGTGCAGAAGCAGATTGACAGCTTTGTGTGTTGCTTGTTTTTTGGCGGGAAAAAGCCTAAAAAAGAGAGAAGAATATATATTGATTTCAAGAAGGTGAAAACCAGAGACGACAACTAGGAGGAGAAGAAAGCATGGAGGCGATTGCGAAGAGGATCCTAGTTTTTGATTTCTTATTAGTTTTACATTTAGTTTATTTTCATTCAATGGTATAAGGGTAGGGATGGATGAATATAGATGTGTAAATGAATATTTAAATGCATGATGTTTCATGAAGTTGTCGTTCTTATCTTGATCTTCTGTAAAACTACGTGAAAACTTAGTTAGAGGAGTCTAACCTTGTGTTGAGAAATATTAGGGTTAACATCTTAAAAGAACTTCAACAAGCTTATGAATTCATTTAGAGATAAGGCAATTCATAAGTGAACCAAGTTTCATAATGTGTTAGAAGAAGTAGGAGCATTAATTGAATGGAAGTATTTAGAGATAAAACTCCATTGAAGTCGTGCATTGATAGATATTCGAGAGAATAGTATCACTACTACTTATAGCTTGTTGTGAAGATTGCATGAAATTGTTGTGTATTTACATCATCTTAATAGCTTCAAGAGTTAGAATATTCCGTCTTTGCCCCGTTGCATAATATCCATACCCACTCTTGATCTACATCTTGTGATAGATATCTTTAATTATTTTCTTAGTATTATGTTTTCTTGATTAAATTCACTAATCCTTTGTCGCTACAGAATTGCACCTTGTTACACAACTATCCTCGTGGGACACGATACTCACTTACCACTACTATTACTTGTTGACCATGTGCACTTGCATGCCATCCACCACACACCATTTAGTTTAACCACCATCTCATCCAACAGTGTTGCTTTTGGTCAACTGAGGTACTCATTCTTAAGCATCCATTCTGGTCAAGTAGGGTACTTGTTCTTAAGAATGCATTTTGATCAAGTGGAGTACTCGTTCTTAAGGATCCATTTGGTCAGGTGGGGTTCTTGTTGTGAAGAACTTTAGATTTGGTGGAGACTTTTCATTTTGGTTTGGTGTGGGCTATGTCTTCTGATTCCTTCAATCTTCGTGACGGCGCGATCCTTGAAGCGAGATGTAGGTTACTTTTGAACCAGTAAGAGAAGGATTTTCGGCTTGTTCGTGGTACTTTGTTGACTTTGTAGGGAGTTTTTTCCTTGTTATGGCTTGTTTCCTTAATTTACTTTTTGTGTGGCTTGTTGCCTTGCTTATCTTAGTTTTTTTTTGTGGCTTCTTGCCGCATTTGATATCTTTTCTAGCTTTGTTAGGAGGATGTGTGTGAGCCTTGGTCTTCGGCAGTGAGACTATTTTTACTTGCAATACATATACATTATGCAAAAAAAAAAAAATATCAGGTTGTTACAATTTCGCAAGTCCGTCCAAAGAAAACAGGGGTCCAATATAAAAATACAGTTTTGTGCCTTCAATCATATAAATTTTACTAGAAAAAATCACAAAAATATTGAAAAAAAACCAATTAATTTTTTAATGTATTAGTTTGATTATTCAAAAAATAGAGTTAATTTTTAGAATAAAAAATCAATTTAAATCCTAAACTTTTAATTGAATCAATGTACACCCTGAACTTTAATAAATTGATCAATTTATACTCTTTGTTAGTAAAATTACTATTATTTTTGGAAATTTTTAGTTAGACGTAAGCGTTTTTATATCTAAATAAAGTTAATTATTTGAAATTTAATTTTACATTTATGTCAAATATTTTTTATGGCTAAATTTGAACATTTTGGTGTCGGTTTTATTTGATAAAAAAAAAGAATTAAAATTGATAGATTATTATATTTGAAATAATGAACAAGAAAAAAAAACAAGAGTAAATAAAATTGATAATTTTTTTAATTACAATAAATAAAAGAAAAGGCATAATTGAAATAAATAAAGGAAAGTCAGACAAAAATCGCTTAGAGTGAAACAAGGGTAAATTAAATTGATAATTTTTTTAATTAAAATAAATATAAATAAAAGAAAATGCATAATTGTGAAATAAATAAAGAAAAGGCAAACAAAAATAGCTTCAGTGAGGATTCAAACCACGGATAGCGTCCTCGATAACATAAACTATTACATTATGTTTGCCAATGAACCAACTTCATATCTTTTTCTAATTTTCGCAGTCTGATATACATAATCGTATCAAACATTATCTTTAAAAATCCGGGCCCCCAATAATTCCGGGGCCCTGTGAGATCGCCCACCTCGCACACCCCTTAGCCCGGCCCTACTCTTTCGAGGGCCAATTGCATCATATGAAAAAAAATTAATAATCACCTTTTACAAAACCCTCTTTACATAACCAATTACATCATATAAAAAATAAGAGCTATGAAGAGAAATGATTATTGACGATTTAAAAACTAGTCAAATGCATAACAAAATTTAAAAAATTTATCATAAAACAAGAACAAGGGAAATTCATCCTCAAATTTGAGAAAACTCTCTATGAGTCTAATTTTCAAATGTTAAAAAAACTAATATGAAACTAAAGGCAGTTGGCATGGAAGTTTTTAGAATGCCAAGATATCGAAAAATTTCTCATATCGTTCTAAGAAAGATAAGAGAGTTACCAGTAATAACTCTCTCTCAAAAGAAAACTCTTTGTCTCAATCCTCTGTTCATCATGCATTCTCAAGGGAAAGGACTTTGGTTGTTAATAAAGCGAGTCTGTTCGGTGATTGACTTTCGACGATTGATACTTTATATATTCGGGTTTTTTATGATTTACGATGCATTACTACAAGAGGTTAGTCTTCATATTTGTGAAACCCTTCATTCAAAGCATAGGTTTAAAAGTATCAAAAGTTTTTTTTCTTTAAAATGTTAAAGAATGTCAAAAAGCTTAGGTCTCTAATGGTAACTTTGTTTATAGTTTATCTTTTCTTATGAATTTTTGCAAATATGTTATGCATAATATTTCGAATGGATCTACAATTTTTTATAACAATTGGATGCATAAATCGTAAGTTATGATGATTTAAAGTCATTGTTTTTTTTTAAAAACTATAAACAAAAGTTTAAAACAGTAACTTTGACCTCTGATAATGTTTTGTACAATTGTCCATTGGTTTTGATTCTTATATATTTAAAAGAGGTTTCTAACTATATATTCCATAATCTTTTTGGTTGAAAGATAAGAAAGTTATGATAGTTTTAAAATTGATTTAAAAAAAAATTGGGCTGCTTATTGTTGTGATGTGCATCTCTCGAAACCAAGATCCTTGAAATAACAATTAAAGGATACATGCACACCCACTGGGCCATGAGCCCAACTTCAAAACATGTTGTTTTATATAGTATATGTATAATGAACAATAAATCAAATTGTTTTTTAGATTAATTAGAATATTTTTTTTTAAACCCTCAGAATTTCTAAATTAATGTTTAGTTATTAATAAATTCTCAACGTAGACACAAATATGCTTAAATTTGTTTTAATCATATATGTTACGTAATATCATAATCATTTATTGATTATTTTTCTGTATATGTTACAGAAAATATGTCGAGACATATAAGAATTAGGATGGTCTCACGAATGGAGACTCATAAAAAGACAATTAAGAGAGAATTAGATTAAATGTATTGTTTTTTTTCCTATTTTTTTATCATGGGAATTGAAATAATGAATTTGTAGCATTATTTTCTTGTTAATATTAATGAATGCGTTTCAATGTTATTTTTTTTTGTTTTAATAATGATTGTGTTTCATTATTATTATTTATGTGCAATGTGATAAATTAATAATAATTAGTTCATATATGCATAGATGATGATTTTGAAACTTAGTGATATTTCGATTCTATGCCATATAAATAGTTATTAATAATTTATTGTTTGTAATTGCAACAAAATAGTGTGAAGCAAATAGTTAAACATGTACAAATATATGTCTTGTAGAATTTTGTGAGTAGAATGGTTTATGTTTCTAAGAAGATAGTAGCTAATTTGAATAAGGGTGAAAAGCTTAATAGGGATAATTATGAAATTTGGGCGATGAAAATTCAGTATGTCCTAAAAGAATAAGAGGCTCTAGAAGTACTGAATTATGCGTTGACTGAGCTTGAGGAATACTGCTCAACAAAAAAGGGGCCGTGAGGTTTATGAGGTTTGGAAAATAAAGAATTCACTTATTTGCATTACGTTGTTTAATAGCATGGAAAATGATATTATACGTGAGTTTAAAAACTATGACCTTCCTATGGAGATGTGGGCAACTTTGAAGTCAGTTTGGTAGAAATTCTGTTTCAAAGCTGAGACAACTTACTTAAGTTTGACACTAATAAAAATTGTTCTAATCATAATAGGAGACAACACATGAGGGGAATGTCTAATATGATTAGTGAGCTGAAAGAAGTTGGCCACGTTCTAACTGGTGAGCAACAAGTTCAAGCTGCCATTCGATCCCTTCCCCATAATTGGAAGCACATGAAGGTGCATCTTACTCATAATAAGGGTATTAAGATCCTTAATTATGTTGCATGTCACATGGAACTAGAGGAAGATCGCATTGAGGCAACAAGGCCTAAAAATGTTAATGGTGATATGTATATGGTTGGTTCTAGCTCCCAAGAGAATGGGGGCTA
This sequence comes from Gynostemma pentaphyllum, assembly GCA_028015215.1. Classification (NCBI taxonomy): domain Eukaryota; kingdom Viridiplantae; phylum Streptophyta; class Magnoliopsida; order Cucurbitales; family Cucurbitaceae; genus Gynostemma; species Gynostemma pentaphyllum. The sequence continues at coordinate 40,888,799 of CM051352.1, read as the reverse complement.
CAAGCGTAAACATCAAGAGGGTCGTAAAGGGAAAGATGTCAGTAAGAAAAAGAAATACAACCACGGTCATAATGACAACGGAAAAGGTCCCCAATTTCGCCCAAATAAGAACAATGCGAAGGTTAAATGCTATAACTGTGAGAAAAAGCTAAACCCAAGAAGGTAAAAAGTTTTTATTCACATAAGATTCATTCTTTTCGTTAAAGTTGTTCATATGTTTCCAACTCTATTTTAAATAATTAATTCTCAACCTTTGTGGATTGTAGACTCAGGAGCCACATACCACGTAGTCAAATTATATGGGCTATACGTGGAATTCTTCGAATTTTACAAGGTGCAAGATGGCTATATGTTGAAAACAATACAAAAGTACATAAAAGAGGGATTGGTTCTTGTAAGCTGAACATGCAGAATGAGTTCATGATGTATTATATGCACTTGATATTCGATAGAATTTAGTTTCTGTAACTGTAACGTCCCGTTATTTTGTGATAAAAAAAAACTTTTTATTTATTTTATTTAATTTAAGTAATTAAAGTTTATTTATTAATTGTTAATTTAGAATTTGTAGTTTATTTCGGTTTTAATCTTTTAATTGATCTTTTTAGTTTATTTTCGTTTTAATGGTATTAATAATTATTAACGGGCCAATTAATAATTATTAATCACCATCGGGATAGTTCAAGATCATCGAGTTTCGTTTTTAAGCTAAAAGTCATCAAAAAGGGCATTTTCGTAATTTCCAACTACCCTAAATATCTAGATATTTTTCTCTTCATCTTCTTAAACTATCATTGACCAAAAGTTGACCAAAAAGCTCTCCATTTCTTCTCCCCAACCCGTGAGCATCAAGAGAGAAAAGGGAAATTTTGGTTTTTGTTCGTTTCTTGCCCGATCGACTTGATTCCGAGTCCAGTGGAAAGGTATCGATCCTATGATCATTTCCCTTCTACCCTTTGTACTTGCCGCTCATGTTTCACGGAGTTCTCGGTAAGTAAAGCTTGAAACCCTAAACTCCAAATAGTGTTTTAATGGAGTTTTCTTTTATTTCTTTCGATTTCGTGTTATGAAACTCGGTGTATGTAATTATGAGAGTCATTTTACGTGTATTTGAAACTTTCTCCTAAACCCTAAAACCGAGTTTCAGTCGAAACCCTTCCCGTTTGAAATTTTCTTTTTAGGGTTTGAATTTGGGTTAGAGATTCATGTATAATTGCATATTTGAATTCAATTCGGGAAAGGGATTAATGTTCAAAAACCCTAATTATCGATACCCATTGAAATCAGGATTTTCGAATTTGCTTAAAACCAACTCAAAACGTATTTAAATTGCCAAAAAGCCGAAAAACCAAACCCGAACCCCTTTGTTTAGGGAGGGCCGAGAGCCTCCAAGGGGAAGGATTGGTGGATTTTCGTCTTTTTGCTTGTTTAATCGTTGTTTAATCATTAGTTGGTAATTTATTAATTTTCGGGATATTAATCCTTTTGTAGGTGTTTTTGAACCGCGCGTGTGATCGCTCTTTTCGGACTTAGGAGCGAAGTCTTCACTTTGTTTAAGGTGAGAATAGTTAGAATTTAAAGTAATTATAGAAATCGAATAAGTGTAATGGTTTGTAGAATCAGAAACTAAGATTAGAATCCAATCTAAGGTTAGAGGAAGTGAGTTAGTGCCTTAGGATTTTGAAGTAATCCTTTAAGTGAGAAACTTAGGATTTCTCGAGGAAAGCCTTGAATCTTAGAAGATTCTAAGTTAGATTAAGTTTTGGATTTTAGAATGAATTATTGGAAGTTAAAGGATCTAAGACTTGGATAAGAACGATTGATAGAACCTCGGATTATTGGAAGTTAAAATCCTTGAAGGTTTAGAATAATCGTGAAGTTAAGATTCTTTACTTTATTAGCGGAGTTCGATCGATATATCGTTCGTCTGGAATCCTATCTATTTTTACCTATGTCATTACTTTATGTCTTTACTTTTGCTCATTTACTTTATGCATATTTCGGTTGCTTTATCATTTACATTTACTTTATTACTTTTGCAAGCATATGCATAACATCTCATATTATTGAAAAGAGAAAAATGAGAAAGAAAGGTGGATGACATGAGACCCCCACACTATTTCCATGCATAAGTATTGGTGGATGACATGAGACCCCCACACTACTTCATGCATAAGTTTTGGTGGATGACATGAGACCCCCACACTACTTCATACATAAGGATAAGGGTGGATAGTATGTAAAACTCCACATTATCTTCACTTCATGCATAAATGGCGAATGCATATCCTACGGGATGTACTCATTACTTTTATGCATATGATAGATGCGAAAGAGAATCGAGATGTTATAATTATACAAAGTTTATTTATTTTTCTCACTTATGTTATAACAAGTTAATGGATGAACAATTAGACTAAGTGTGCTAATTAGTATCATCAATTGGAAAATATGAAATAAAATGACCTAGACTTTGGAGAATTCTAGGAAAGTTTGTGTCGGATTATTGGACACAAATCGAAATGAGAGTTTGAGGTCTATCTTTACTTTTTATGCTTATTATTCTCACTGGGCTTAGTTTGTTAGCTCATAATATTACAAAATTTCAGGTAATGCCCTGGCTAGAGGTCGAGGGAGAGGAGATGGTGTTGTGTGATCAGGGATGCTGACTATTGAGATGGACTCGGTTATAGTAAAGTTTATGTCTTTACTTTTGTGAAGTTTTGATGGTTTTGTATGATATTTAGCTCATAAGAGCTTAATGTTGATGTTTTTATGATATATATCTTTGAACTCCTGAAATGGGACTTGATGTTCCTTGTGAATTTATTATATTTGAAAATTAGGATGTAAACAGGTTTTTGGCATGCCAATTTTCAAACATAACCACGCCAATTTTTCGTAAATTAAAAGACTTCCGCTGTGTTTTCTGAAATAAATCTATTTAAAAGTGTCGGGTCGTCACAGTAACTGTTCGTTTAAGACTTGATTTTACTTTAATTATGTTTGGTCCTAAACTATATCTTAGTTTGAAAAACGTACACTATGGTTGTGGTTATTTAATCAATGCTTTTATTATATTGGATGTTATTGATATGATATCTAACAATAATACAAGTTTTTCCCTTCTTACATCATTTGTTGATGTGAATGCTGATATTATTATGTGGCATGCTATATTAGGTCATATAGGTCAATATAGAAAAGCTAAACTAACCTAAAGAGGATTTTTTAGGCCAAATTGAAAGGGTCGAACTACCAACGTGTGAGAGTTGTCTAGCAGGGGAAACAAAAAGGAAAGAAAACCATTTGGAAAAGGATTCAAGGCTGAAATTCTATTACAATTAATTCATTTTGATATTTGTGGGTCTATGAATGTAAAGGCACTGTTAGTAATGATGTCCTAGAGCTTGTAGTTATTTAATAAAGATAATTTATTTCGAATAAATTAAATAAATAAACATAAGTTCTTTCTTTTATCTATATGGATTCAATGAAGATATTGGGAATATATGTGAATATATTAATATCAAACATTCAAATATTAAAACCTTAAGTTACCTTTATGAAATCACGACTAAGTATGTGAGTCATATGAGACAATTAAAGTCGAGATGAGTAACTTAAAGTGTGTGCAGCAAATAGATAATGTTTGGAAACCTTATCCTGGTAACGTAACTGTCCATTTTGTATAATTGACAAATGATCTAATCCTGATCATTCATGTGGGCGACATGAAATGAAAGTATCATATGCAATGTTGATAGTATAAGACAGGACCACGATATTTGATCAAATTTCTCAATTGTACTGTTTACGAGAAATGATTGAATATCAAACTAAGTTTAAAAACAGTGATAAATCTCAATCCTGAGTGAAATGTGAACTCTTATTCATGGAGTTATGTTTTTTGATTCACATCGTTGAGAGTGATCTAATATGAACGCTCAATACACTCCTGTTTTGGGAACATAACGAGATAGTAGCTGAGAACACATTTACACGAGATGGAATTCATAACTTTCTTATAAATTAATTGTATCAGTGCGATACCTAAACATTTTAGGAACTTTAGGAAACTCCCTTGATGTACTGATTCAAGACATGAACAAGCGGCGCCACAACTTCTATTGATCACAAAAGTACTTTATTTCGAATTCGAGTATAGGCAATGTTCAATGGAAATTAGTGGAAACACAAGGATAAAACGGTAATTACAGGAGCAAAATAGTAAATGTAATCCGCTTATAATTATGAGGGTTCCACGTGAAGGATATATCACATATATAAATAAAAGATAAACTAAATGGACATAAGTCATCTATAGTGAGAGGAGTTCAGCTATGAATCTATAGTGGATTTGTTTATAGTTAGATAATAAGTAATTAAATGATTATGAGTTAATCACTTAATTGACTAATTATTAAGCTCATGATCTCTAGGTCCATCAGATCCCAATGCTAGCCCAAATATCGTTGTAGTAAAACTAAGTTATTAATTTTATTTGGAAGAACAAATAATTTAAGTAATTGAATTTACTTAAAATTAGGCAAAATATTAATTATTTGAATAATGAAATTATTTGAATGGAAATAAATATTAATATTAATATTATTAATTTTTTAAATAAAGAGTTTATTTAAATAGAACTTAATATAATTAATTATAATATTTCAAGGCAAAAAAATAATTGTTTAAATAAATAGTTCATTTAAACGGGAATTAATGTTAATATTATTAATTACTTAATTATTTAAGTAATGAGTTTATTTAAATGAAATTAATAATTAATATTATTAATTAAATAATGAGTTTATTTAGTTTAATAATAAATATTAGAGAGAACAAAATACAAATTGGTTTAAGAAACAAATTAGTTTTGGCCCAAAATAATTAATTGGATAGGATCCAATGGTAATTAATATATTAATTTCCGACTAAATGTGTTTAATTAGAAATTATTATTTCATTATTTTTCTAATTTTAAACACATAAATATATAATTATGAAATATAGAAAAGTAAATAAATAATAAAAAATTGAAAATAAAAGTGTATATCTCTGTTTGCTTTTGCGCGTTTGTCTGAGCATTTGTAGAGATATGGTTTTATTTATTTTTATTTATTTATTCTTATATTTTCTATTATTTTATATATAGGAAATAAGGAATTCTAATTAGATTAGGATACCATATATTTCTGTAAATATGGTCATTGGTATTCATATTTTATACTCTTCTCACTTTAATTAGAAAATTGAAAATTCTCTCTTCAATTTTTACCCAATTGTCGATTTTGCTAAGATAAAGAATAAATTTTTTCTTCTTTTGTTCTTCTGGATCGATTCCCACAAGTCGGTTTTGCTTTCGATCATGATATAGCATAGAATATTCGGTGTTGAAGAGTTTGATGGTGTAAAAAAACCTCCAACCAATTCTCCTTATTTTACTCAATGTAAGTAAAGAGTTTTAATTTTCGAAAAACTAGCATGAATCTACATGTTGTTATCACAATTGCATGATGATTAATAGATCTTTAATTAATTATTAATTAGTTTACTAAATAAAATTCTGCTAATTTAGTAAAGTAGTCCCTTCAAGTACGACATAGAGGTGAATACTTTATCACCTTTTATAGATGATTGTATTTGTTTTGGTCATGTCTATTTAATTTCCCACAAGTCTAAAGCATTAGAGTATTTTAGAAAATTTGTTACCTTAGTGGAAAATCAATTAGATAAAAAGGTTACACTACAAGAAAAAGACCTACAATAGCTCTGAAAAAACGATATCGTAGGTATACGATAGCCTTTTACGAAACGCCGTGACAGCCCCTGCAATTAAAAGTCCTTTACTTGTCATGGCCTTTTTTCAATACTATGATGAACGCTATTATAAAAACGTATTATAGGATTTAAAAAAGGCTATGGAAGGACCATTTATAGCGTTTTAAAAATGCTATGACGAACACTATTATAAAACATAATATAGGATTTTAAAAAGGCTATGAAAGGATTTTATTGGACAAAAAATATGTTATAAAGTAATTTCTTATCTTTATAAATATAACATATATTTTTAAAGACAAGAAATTACTTTATAACATATTTTTCGTCTTATAAAATCCTTCCATAGCCTTTTTATCTTATTATATACTCCTTCACCTTTTTATCAATAGAATAGAAACAAAAATAATCTAAGACAAAAATACTTGAATTTGAATGTTTCTAATAATAACGTAATTGATAAAAAAAAAACATCATTCTTCAACATATATTGAAATTTATTATCTACACACCTCAAATAAATTTAAGAACATTCAGTTGAACAATAATAATAAAATATTAAAATCATCAAATCATAATTTGTTACATATTAATAAGTACTAACTTCTAAAACAAAAGTCATTTAACTGCACCCCTGTAATCCATGTTAGTGAAGTAGTCTCTTCTTCATTTACCTATAAAAAAATTGCAAGAATCTAAATTATTTTGAGCCTTGAAAGTATTAGACTTTTTCAAGAACACTGAAAACCTAGATATAAATTTCTAAATATTTAAAAGCATAAATATCACGAATTAGATCATAAATAATTATGTTGTTACAAGCAATGTACATCATGAGCAAATTTTATAACCGTACAAGGAAGCAAACTTCATAGGAATTATGTTCCATGAAGTTTTTCAACAGTCATATACTGTATCTCAACATGATTAACACTGCCAATTGATTAGATATTTATTCAGTATTATCGAAAAGAAACCACAGAAACCAAGAAAGAGAAATTATAAATTGCATTAGACATAGACAAAATAAATATACTTTCAAATACAGACAAACTCACCACCAAATGTCAAAGATCTACCAAACCATGATGGAGTCCTCCCCCTACCAAAGCTCAACATTTAGAAAACTCCTCATTCCTGCATTATATTACAAAAACATTAATTTGATGAGTTAACTCACTTGATGAACTTGTATAATATTCTTATAAAAAAAGTTCAAACTAAAAGAACAAAATCTACAATCCATTATCAACCTTTTGCTCTATATAATCTCACTCTCTTGAAGCAAGATTTCAAAGGACATGGTGAATCTTAGATGTCATGCTAGGTTTTTCATATGGAGAATTTTTTCCCCTTCTTGGAGCTACTGCTGCCTACATTAAGCCAAATGACCTCCCATTGATATCAAGAACGGTAAGGAGGTTAGTTGGAAGGGAAATTGGATATGTTCAATTAGCTCGTGGTCAGTTCGACAATAGCAAACTCAAGCTCCAATGGTTCACAAGGAATTGCAAGACACTATGGCCCAACTTAAAGCTATTTGTTATGAAATTCAAAGCATATCAATTTTTAACCCTCTGTCTTTGACTCGGAGGCTCATGGATGAACCTGAGCTTGTAGCTACGAATAATGATCATACAACAAAAGAAAAACTAGTTGTGGAGTTAGAGACTACATCTAAAGCTAGTAGTCATTAGGAGCCAACTCCACAATTATCAAATGAACTAGATACATCGATTTGAATGTCAGCTGCACCAGCAAAATCCCTGAGTTTCACATTACAAGGCAGTTATATAAATGAAAAGAGAATTGTAGACAAAACAACTTGGGTGCACATAAGGAACATACAAATCCTCAAGGCTACAATGAAGATATCAGCATCATTTAAGCAATCAAGCCAATCGTCAGGTGAATGATCCATAGCCTCATATCATATAGAGAATAAGTAACAATTGAAAAAAATACAAAATCTCTGACTATGGTAAAGTTTCAAGTCCTATAAAAAGAAGACGTTAGAAGAATGGACCAAATTCGATAATCATAATGCATAGCTTATTTTCTAAGAATGTAGGAATTCAGTCATTTTACCAACTTCACTGGATAAATATATATAAAATATTCCAACTTCACAAGTTAATAGAAAAGGAGGAATAATTATTTCAAGATATACTAAGCAAGAAAATATAGATAAGGAATTTGATTAGGAACAAACCAATAATATCGTTATTCTTATATTTTTCAAGAGAAATTACCAAAATCGAGCAAAAAAAAAATATTGGAAAATTGGAAAAATGAAATATACCTTATATAAAAAGTATTTGTCCTTTATTGCTCGTTGCTGATGATAACTACAAAGTAAAGCAGCAATAGATTGTACGATCACATTTTGTATTGCAGCTTGAAACAACGAGCAAAATGAGTTTGAAATATCTATTAGTAAGAGTTGTATGTTAGAGAAAACTAGGAAAAAATTTAGACGCAAAGAAACAAAATATAAATATAAGGAAAAAATACACTTATGGTCTTTAAAGTTTGAGATGAGTTTCAATTTGGTCACTAAGTATTAAAATGTGACCTTTAAATCCTAAGGTTTGATAAATGTTACAACTTTATCAACGTCGTCAATTTGTCGTTAACGTTACCAATAGAACGTAGCCTCCTGGTTCATTTTTTCAAGAGAGAGTAAGAGGAACAGGAGATAGAGATACAACTTACTTCATGGGTTCCTCAAGAGCTCCATGAAGCCTGAACTCTTCATTAAAAGCAGGAATGATCAAGGACAAATACGTCTCATCTAGATTCAAAACTGAAGGGCAAGGAACCTGAAAAAGGTTCCACAAAATAACTATCATGCAAATCTACAAGACACTTAAAATAAATTTTGATCCCATATTACAAACAAAACATAAACACAGTATATAATTTCCATCAATTTATTCCAGAAGAAAGACTATCAGTTACTTAACCTAAAATAATTTTTTCTCCTTATTTGTGGACTATATCAAAATTCAATTAAATTAAAGCTTTTTCTAACTATGGGTTGCCCCAGTGGTCAAATGGCTTTCTTGAAAAGACTATCAAGGATATCTTCCTACGAGTAACCCGATGCACACGAGTTACCCAGATACTCATGGATATTAAAAAATAGGTTTTTCAATCTTGATATTCCATTTTAAAGAAAAATCACATTGTCATTTCAAAACAATAGAATGTGATTGCAGTTCATAGGATAATCTAGAGATAAGGAAGCTAATTTCCATATCAAACCTTTTTAAAGTTAATAACAGTTTAAACAAGTCTAATCAATAACCCTTCTTCCATTCTGTGAGTTACAATTTCCTAAATCCAATTAAACATTTTGAATTACTGACCTAGTAACCAAATTAACAATTTTTAGTAAATTGATCAACCTTTTTGAAAATTAAACAAGACCCACATAAATAAAAATCTCTATGATGACCCGACTATTTTAAATAATTTAAAAACTAAAACACAGCGGAAGTCTTTATATTTGAAAAAAACGCGTGGTTATGTTTGAAACTTAGGCTAGCCAAAACCTGTTTACATTTTCATATCAGAAAGTTTAAACACAAGGAATTTTAAATTCCTATTTTAGGAGTTTAAAAGGGTTAACATCCATAAAAGTAAAACCAGAAGCTCTTAAGAGCTATATACAAATTTACATAACAAAAAATACAATTAAACAAAAGGAGTCCATGGACTTTTAAAAGTATCTAGTCCATCCCTGATCCATCATCCTCTCGATCATGCTGCACCAGCTCCTCTCCCACCACTACGGGCAAAAGCATTACCTGAAATTTGTTTGTAATATCATGAGCTAACAACAAGCCCTGTGAAAATAAAAAGAATAAAAAGTAACAATAGACCTCAAACCCGTATTATGATTTGTGTCCAAAATAATCTTACATAATCTTTCCTAAAGTTCTCTAAACTCTAGAAAACTAACTTTCAACCATTTAGAAATGTACTTCCATAATCCATAATCTCTAGAGGATGATATTACTAGTCCATGTAGTCAAATCCTCATCCATTAACTCATAAAAACTAGTATAAAAGGAGTAAATAAACTTTACATAAGCATAACATCTCAAATCAATAAGGTTAGGAAATGGTAGCTCCCGTAGGACTAACATTCACCTTGTTGTCTTAATTTCCATAATGCAATATACAATTCCTTCTCCTTGATATAATTCTACTGATAATATGCATGAAGGTAATAAAAACCCCCGTATGCATAAAGGTAATGAGAACTCCCGTCGGATTCACATTCACCTTTTTTGTTTCTCACTTCCCTTTCAATTCAATGATGCAAGATGTTATGCATATGCTTTCAAAAGTAAATAAACATAAATATGAATGTTAAAGTAACTGAAGGGCATAAAGTAAATGGATCATAGATGTCCTTATGCATAAAGTAAATAAATAGGAACTTCGAAAAAACAATAAGTAAATCGAATCAACGATACTTTAATAAAAGTAAGATCTTAACTTAACGAATAAGTCTCCACTTCCAAGGATTCTAAACTTTTCAAATAAAATCCAAAGTTCTACATTCAAGTTCCTTAACCATTCTATGTAAAATTTGGATCATTTAACTTCCAATGATCCATCCTAATCTCCGAAACGATTCTAACTTAGAACTTCCAAAAGTTCAACGTTCCCCTCGAGAAAATCCAAAAGTTCTCACTCAAAAGAACTAGCTCTTAACATAAGAACACTAGCTCACTTTCCTTTAATCTTTGATTCGAATCTTAATCTCAACTTCCAATCTTACAAATCATTATACTTATTCATTTTCTAAAGCTACGTTAAATCCTAATTATTCTCACCTTGGCAAACGTAGACTGGCTTCCGTTGACCGAAAAAGTGATCAAGCAACGATTCAACAACCACCTACAAATACTTACTTCTAACAATCAATTATTAAATAAACATCGATCGATTGACAACTAAAAGCATAAAATGACAAAAAAAACCCAATAAAGGGACCATAGGTGCTCTCGACCCTAGAGGAAAAATAGGCCTCGGGTTTGGTTCTCCGGCTTTTAGGCAATTTAGAGGTGTTTCGAGTTGGTTTCAAGTAGTTTTGAAGTTCCCGATTCAATGGGTATCAATGATTTGGGTTTTTGGACAATAATTAATTTCCCGAATTTAATTACAGTAAACAATATATCAATAAAAAGACAGCCCAAAACAACCCTCCAATTGTAAATTTCAAACGGGACGGGTTTCGGCTCAAACTCGGGTTTAGGGTTAAGGGAAAGTTTCCAAAAACACTTAAAACAACTCCCGTAGTTAAAGTCATCGAGTTTAATGGCAAGAAAATGAAGATTCAAAATGAAAACTCCAGTAAAACACTATTTGGAACTTAGGGTTTGAAACTTTGACATACCATAAGGCCCTTATAACACGGATGGAAAGTACGATTGCTAGGTTGAGAAGAATCCTAGGACCGAAGTCTTTCCGATGCAACCGAAAATGCAATGATCCGTCGAGAAACGAGCAAAACCCGAAAATTTCTCCCCCCCACTTGAGACCCACGGCTTTGAGAAGAAAAAGATGAGGAAATTGTGGTCAAATGGCTATTTAAGAAGAAAGTGAATAGTAACTTGATATTTTACGAATTTTGGAAATTACGGTTACGTCCTTTTAATGACTTTTGACTTCTAATTCGAAACCCAAAGTTCTTAAACCATACAAATGGTGATTAATAATTATTAATTGGCCCGTTAATAATTATTAAAACGACCAAAACTTAATTAAGCTATTTAAGCAATTAAAAAGGTTTAAACCGAAATAAACTACTAAATTCTAAATTACTGAATCTAAATAACTTTATTTACTTAAATTAAAATAAAATAAATAATAAATTTTTTTTACCTCAAAAGTAATGGGACGTTAGAGTCTAAAATTGAGTCTTAATAACAGTGGATAAAAAGAGGGAAAAAACACCCGCTTCAAAGAATTTAGGTCCTCAAAAATTGTGGGAGCTTCAATGTGCATGAAACAAAACCAAATCAACAAAAATACAGAAAAGCTTATCTATCAAAATAGTGGTGTGTTCGTGATTGAACCTCTTTCTATAAGCTTCAAGGATGATAGCAAAGATTAAACCAACTCTAGTAATTAAAATGGGAGAAATTAAAATAGAAAATATAATCACTACAAACTCCATTTTTCCTGGAATTCAATTTGTTGAATTTACGATAATCCTCCTCCCTAGGACTCTGCAAACAAATAAACCCTTAAAAGGAAAGAACACTAATATTATGGATGAACTACTGCTATTGCCCATTGTACGATTCAATATCAACATAGTGTAATAAAATCCAAGAGAAAAAACACATGTTTAAGTACCTGAACATCTAAACATATATGAAAAAATTAAAGAAAATCCAATGCTTAAATTAAAAGAAAAATTAAAATTTATTACAGCCCATAAATTCAACAATTATTTTTTAGAGAGAGTAGAAATTTCTAAAAGAAGATGCCCAAATATTTAAAATAAATAACCAATCAAATACAGATCCCTCTCAACATTATCTTCCATGTCTGGTAAAGGGCACGAGTTTCAAAGTGATTAAGGCTTCAAGAATTTTAGGATTGATAGAGATAAAGAAAATTGGGAGGAGAAAATGCATACCTTAAGAGAAATTTTGTTCGATGTGGAAAAAAGATTTGGTTTGGTGAGGGAGACAAAATGAAAAATAAGAAAAATCCCAAATTTGCTGATATGTGTTTTCTTATTCGAGTTTTCTTGACGAGAGGAAAGAGAACAGAAAAATGAATTAGGCTTTCACCAGAGTGGGCGCATGATTTTTTTTTATGCCCGCCTATTTTAATAATTGGATTTGTAATCTGTTATGAATTAAACCTATAGTATCCATCATTTGTTGTAGTGTTAAGTCTTTAAGGACAAACCGTGGACGTGAATAATTGTCTAATGAGTTTAAACAAATGTGTGAAGAAAAGGGAATACATAGGCAACTAGCCATTCCACGAACCCCACAACAGGATGGGGAAGGAGAAATTTAACACTTTTGGAAATGGTTAGGTCAATGATGGGGCAAACAAAATTGCCAATTAGTTTTTTAGGTGATGCCTTATTGACTGCTACTTATATTCTTAATCGTGTACCTTCAAAGTATGTTGTTTCTACACCCTATGAGTTATGTACTGGCAGAAATGAAACCTTAGTGATTTTTGACTACTCTTGATCAGTTATCAATAATATCTAATCCAAGTGGGACAAATGTGAATACTCTATGTGGTTCAGAAGAACCATAAATAACTTGTGATTCAATAGAACGATTGACACATAGACTAGAATCGTTAGAACCACAAATAAGGTGTAGTAATCATGGTTGAATTCCAAAACATCATTACAATGATGAAATATTCATGACTACGTCTCAAAACAATGAAGAGGTGAATAATGTTCAAGAAATTCTTCAAAATTCTAATAAAGATAAATGGATAAATGCAATGGTAGAAGAAATGGAGTCCATGAAGTCAAATAATGTTTGGTAACTAGTTGATCTTCCTAAAGGACACAAAACAATTGGGAACAAGTGGATTCTTAAAATCAAATGTAAAGTTGATGGCTCTATCGAAAGATATAAGGTTAGACTTATAGCCAAAGGTTACACACAACAAGAAGGAATTGACTATGAAGAGACGTTTTCTCATGTTGTGAGGTTTGCCACTATTTATCTCATCTTAGCAATAATTGTTTGTTTAGATTTGGAATTACATCAAATGGATGTTAAAACGACATTTATAAATCGTGAATTGGAAGAAGAAGTATACATGCAACAACCCATTGGTTTTGTTACCGAAGGGCAAAAACAAAAAGTGTGTAGATTAATGAGGCCAATTTATGGCCTCAAACAGTCTTCTAGACAATGGTACATAAAATTTCATCAAGTTATCATTTCATATGATTTTTATATGATTGATAAGGACCACTGTGTGTATGTCAAAACACATAAAGATAAGTTTGTGTTTCTTTCATTGTATGTGAATGACATACTGTTGGCTTGGAAAGACAAAGAGTATGTATTTTCCATTAAGGAATGACTATTATCAAGCTTTCAATTGAAAGATATGGGTGAAGTAGCTTATATATTGTAACGTCCCGCTTTTCCTGTAAGTAAATAAATAAATATTATTCTTTTCCCTTTTAATATTTATTTGAAATTTTCGATAAGCTTTAGTAATTATATTTAAATATTCTTTTTCAGGAATAAATATAATTACTAATTATCAATTATTGGAGATAAAGGAAAAAGAAAAAAAAGAGGCCAAAACGTGGAAGGGAAGGAGAAAAAGAAATAAAAAGGGAAATTGGTCATTCATCACCTTCACGTGAAAACAAAGGCAGAGACAAAGGTAGGGAAATTTCTTCTTCTTCTTCTTCTTCTCTTTCTCAATGTTGTTAATGGAGATCTCGAGGTTTGATTTCTAAACAACTATACTTTTTCCTCCTAATTGGTAATAGGTGAATTTGTGGTGGGTGAAGAATTGGAAGGGAATTGAGGGTTTTCCTATCAAGAACGATTTAAGGTATTGTGATTTCTTCTTTCGATTTCGGAAAATTTCTCTTAGTTTATTAGAATGGAGACTCACCTAATTTAAATCTCCTTCATCTATTCTTAAATTTTTCATCCTTTGTTCCTAAAACTTGAAACCCTAGAAATCCTAGAAACCCTAATTTCTTTTTCTCTTGAAAACCCATCACCCTTTCTTTACAAAACCAAATTGGGTATTAAAAAGAACCCGTCATAACCGTCCTACGCCTGTCCTACATCTGTCCTACACCCGTAGCCCTCTGTCATAACCGTCCTAACTCAAAGTCGAACCCATCACTCTCCGTCCTAATACTGTCCTAATTGTCCTACCCCGTAATCCCCTCCGTGTCGGGTTGTCGTGCGTGTTCGATGATGTTTCCTCTTATTTGCATGGTATTTTTTTTAGAGTAGATTCTAAGTCGTGTAAGTGCCTTTTTAGGTTCTTGAAATAATTTGGGAAAGAGTTCAAGTTTTAGAAAGAAAATAAGCTTGAAAAGGTGAGTAGAATTATGTTAAGTTTTAAATTATGAGTGATTAAATTTTCCTTTTTCTTTAAAAGTTAAATCTTGATTTTCTAAGTGTGAAATTGGATGTTTATATGCATAATAAGAACATATTGGGGCTGTTTTACAATGGAAATAAAGCATGAAATATAGGAAGCAAAAATGAGAGATTTTGTATGTTTAAAGTGACTTTCGGTATCGGATATTGCCTATTTTATTTCCTTTTGCTTCTTGCCCTTGAAATTGGATTTTTATGCATGTTTGGATGTTTAAAGATGTTCTTATGTTGCTGGCCATGATTTACCTTATTTGGAGATTAGTGCCCATAAGTCGAAAGTTTAGCCTAGGTGGTTAATTACTTTCTTATACAAAGTGATCTGGAACTTTGTATCGATTTCTTTATGATTAGGTGCTGTTTTGGGAGGCATATTATAAGCGTTATGCCGCTGAAATTTAGTTAGATTATTAGAAGTTCTAAATTGTCCGAAAAAGGAGCGAAACTACACTAGTTTAGGCTAGTTTCTCTTCTAGACTTGTAAACCGTTGGGAGTTGATGGAAGTGACCCAAGAGTGTTATGTTAGGTGATTTTGGGACGTTGTAGAGTGGTTTAAAGGGGAATTTTCCAGAATTTAATTTTAAGGAATTTTCGGCCTATAACGAGGGTATTTCGAGAAGTTTGAGTTTAGACTTGTTTGAACATCATAGTAGTGATGTATAGGATCATATTACTTAAATACCTCAAGTAATATGGTAGTAGGTTCGCTTTAAGAAAAGGCCTTGCTTAAAGAAGAATATTTACCGTTAAGGGAGATTATAAGGTTGTGCACAACTCTATAGCACTTAACGGGGTAGGTTCATTCCATATGTACAATGGAAAAGAATATTTTAAAACTCTTAAGGATTAAAATGTGAAAACAGTTTTTAAATGCCTTGTTGAGTATAGTCTCTTTTTTGTTTGCAGACAAAGAGGAGATTAGAGGTATTAGGAAAGTTGATGATCGAAAAGTTTTAAATAAGTACGAGAGTTTAAAAGTGTTTCGAAAGTTTTTATTCTTTTAATTTGAGGATTAAAAGATAACGTGGAGGAATGTATTAGCTAAGAGAGCTTTGGGTGAAAAAGTATTTCGGAAGTCGGTGAGGCTGATTAAGGACTTAAAGTCTTAGAAAAATCTCTCATGGCGTGATTTTTAGTTTAACATTTTTCTACTCATTGGGCGTAGCCTCATGATGCTACAATTAATTTTTTTCAGGTAAAAGGAAGAAGAAGCTCGGTGGCTGATGCGGTTCGATGTGGTGACCGGTTGGTGTGGATTTGCTCGCTAGCGAATCTTTTTATCTTTTATTATGATGGGGGTGAAAACTTGTGTTGTTTCATGTTTTGTTTTGATTTTAATAATAACAACTGTTAATTTTTTATTTGAGAACTTTTGGGCAATGGTTTGAGATTGCCTTTTTCTTAAATTGTTTATTTGTTTTTAAGTAAACCGATCGGTTGAGAACTATTTATGAATTTCAGTTTGATAAAAATGACTTGATGTCGTTATTTAAATGCTTCCGCTGTTGAATCTTTGTTATAAGTATTTTTGGGATTTTCGGGTTGTTACATATACTTGGAGTTAAGATTGAAAGAGATCGCTGTAAAAGGATGTTAGTCTTGTCACAAGGCCAGCACATCAAGAAAATCCTTGAGAGATTTAAAATGCAAGACTGCAAACTCATTGATACTCTCATCGCAAAAGGCGAAAGCTTCAGTCAAAGATTGTGTCCAAAGACTTCAGAGAAAATAGAGCAAATGAGAAAAGTTGCTTATTCAAGTGCTATTGGAAGCTTCATGAACATCATAATGTGTACAAAACCAAACATATGAGTTTGGTAAGAAAATATCAATCAAACCCAAAATGTAAAGACCTGAATTTTCTCAAAATTATAAATCAGAAATAAACAACGTAAGACTTGATTTTATAAAAAAATGGGCATAGTGTCATTTGTATTTTGAACAAACCAAAATCTGAATACATTGTTCACAACCAGATAAAGCAATAAAATCAGGGAAATGCGCATTTTCGACAAGTTTAAGTTCTCAAAACGATATCAAATCATAAAAACAGACAAATGCTCTTTCGAGCTTAAAATATCACAAACGTCAAAATAATGCAAATAATGTATTTCAAAGTTCGATTATAGTCCATGCATTCATAGAATGCCCAAAACGTCATGTCCAAGTCAAGTCCAAGTCCATCATTCGATGATCACGCGGCACCACTACCTTTACCAGAACCTCTACCTCGGGGAGTACCTAAAAAAATTAAAGCGCATCAACAATAGCATAAAAATACTAGTGAGAGTAAAATGGAGGCATGTAATCGTATGGCCGAATTTCACATCGGAAATTGTGTCCAAAGTGCTAGCATGCTCTTTACTACCCATTCTATACTCCCAAACAACTTATACCCAATTTCAATCCATTTCCCAAATTCACATTCCACATGTTACCAAAAGAACCATTCTTACCATCGATTACCATTCACAATCAACACACATTTCATTTCCAAGATCATTAGAGTAAAATACAACTATCAACAACTTTCATAATCAAACAATGCAAAAATCATTAGCAATAGCCCTTACTCATAACACTCATGTACTTTATCTAAAGTATCCGAGCACATTCATAATTTCCCATTTAAGTGTCTCGAGTACTCCATCTAAATAATCTGAGTACAATTTATATTTGACCAATTAGGTAACACGTGTACTCCATCTAAAGAATCCGAGTACGTTTTACAATTTCCCATTTAAATGATACATATACTCACATCTAAAGAATCCGAGTATATTTCATAATTCCACATTTATGTAACACACATACTCCATTTAGAGAATCTGAGTATTGTTTACAAATTCACAAATCAAGTGTTACCACTAATGTTTCCCAACTAAAAACATTTCAAAAGTAAAGTGCACGCATAAGAACAAATGCATCACTAAGTTAACAATTCTACGAAAGATAGTGTAAATTCTTAAATCAACATAAAGTAATAAATGAAAAGGGAAATACTTTATCCATTAATGGTATAGCCCAACTCTTAGTCCCCATAACCAAACTAAAAGTCTCACCCTTATACTTTACTTTTCTCAAAACTTCTTATGAAACTTTCCTTTCCCAATAACTATTACGATCACTCCAATTCACCTCGAACCCGCCAATTACAACTGTAAACTTAAATTACCATTCCAGATTTCTATCTAAGACTCTGAAACATTATTATAAAACACACACACTCACACCCAAAACCATCTAAACAACCAAATCCTCTTAGGATCCTAAAATCTACATTCCCTCTTAAACTCGATCCAACCTGTACATAAAACTACACACAACCACTTTAAACTCACCTTGAAAGTGTAGATGATCCTTACAAGCCAAAGGATTGATCTCGCGAATGGTTATCGAAACCTATAGTTTAATTACACCTAACATATATTAATTTCACAAATCAAACAACGATCGACTCGAAATTAAATAAAAGACAAAAATAGCCCGGTAATGCCACTTGGTGCTCTCGGCCATGATGGTATTGTTGAAGAATAATGAATTTCCTGGTTTTAGGTAATTTATGAGCTATCTGGGTTTGAGTTTAGCACCTGTTAGGTTAAATCAATCAATGGGTACTAACAATTTAGAGGTTAGGGTTTGAATCATGCACCCATTATGAAATGAAAACAAAATTAAGCATGGTAACATCAAATTGACACCCACGGCCAAGGAGGAGAAATATTAGGGATGGGTTTTAGCTCACTTTGTTCTAAGGTTTAAGGGAAATCAAACAAAACACTTCCAATTGAAGTTCCAACCACGAACTCTTCAAATTTCCCAAAAGGAAATGAAGATTTCGTTTTTAATCTTCATTTAGAATTAAAAACTAAGAAAAACTTCAAAACTTACTTTTCTAGGGTTTCCATTGGAGAAAGAGATGATCTCTAAGAGTGGGATAGATAGAAAGCCCTTGCCAATACCTTTCCAATGCACTAAGAATCATCACGATCCGTCGAGAAATAAAGAAAACCCGAGCCCTAGAATCACTACAAAAAAACTGTTAAATTGCTACTAGAAATTTACAACCCTAGTATTGGGTAGTTTTTTTGGTGACCACTCTGGTAGTAAATATGAAGTTTGACTTAAAACGAACATATGGTCACTTTTTTGCGACCAAATTGCAACCAAGTAAAGAATTAGTCATAAAAAATGACGCAAATTTTTGGCGCGAAGAAAGTGACCATATGGTCACTACAAAATTACTACCATATGGTCGCAATTTTGTGACACGAGTTATCATTTAGTAGCAAAAGAAGGCACGTAAATTTGGCGGGAAAAAAGGCTACCAAGTGGTCACAATTCAAAATGACTTTATGGTCGCAATTTTGGTGACCTTTAGTGACTAGTGGTAGCTTAAACATTTGGCGGGAAATAAGCTACCATGTGGTCACATTTTGAAGTGGCCAGATTAGGGGTGAACACCGACCCCGATACCCCGTGAACCCGCCCCGCCCCACCCCATTTAAATGATTAATCGGGGTCACAAATATAACCCCGTTTAGTAAACGGGGAGGGGTCGGGGTATGGGGATTGAACCCCGTCGAGGTATGGGGTACCCCGATTAGTGACTCTTTTTTTTTTTTTTTAAATCCCCCCAACCCAGCCCACCCCAACCCACCCCCAAAACCCCACCCCCACTGGACTTAGTCCATTTAGTTTTTTTTTATATATTTTTTTTCCTTTCTTTTTTCTTTTCTTTTCCTTTTCTTTTACTTAATTTTTTTAAACGGGGTGTAATCGGGGTACCCCGAGCTCGACAATTAAATGGGGTGGGGTCGGGGTCGGGGTAAAACTTAATTGAGGCGGGGTCGGGGTGCCAATTTTTGGCTTAAATGGGGTCGGGGTGTAATCGGGGTACCCCGCCCCCGCCCCACCCCGCCCCATGTTCACCCCTAGGCCAGATGGTCGCACTTTTGGTGACCTTTAGTGACCAGTGGTAGCTTAAAAATTTGGCGGGAAATAAGCTATCAGGTGGTCACATTGTTAAGTGACCAGATGGTCGCAAATGTTGTGATTTTAAGTGACCAGTGGTAGATAAACAATTTGGTGGGAGAAAAGCTACCAAGTGGTCACCAAAATAAATGAACATGTGGTCGTAAATGCTGTGACTTGATGTGACTCAAGTAGTGAGGAAAATGGCGGGAACATGCGACCGGTTAGTAGCAAAAATACTACCATCTGGTCACAAATGAGCAGAGCAGTCTATTATAAAATCCCCTCCTCCCATTGTTTGTTAGCATTAAGAAAAAAGAAAATGAGAGAGTGGATGTATGTTCGTTTGATAGACGGGTATTTGAACGATAAGTTCGTGGCCAGGGTTGAACAGTTTGTTAAGTTTTTCATGACAACTGTCTATTATGAAAAGTATGGTAGAAAGCTATGTTGCCCGTGCAGGAAATGCGACAATAGGAGAATCATAACGGTTACATATTTGAAGGTTCATCTTTATAGTTCGGGATTTGTGCAGAATTATTATCACTGGGTGTTTCAGGGGAAACAAAGGAAATGTTCGACGTTGCATTACATGAATCGAGACGATACGAAGGTAGCAACTCGAATGTAGAGGTTGTTGCTGAAGAACGGAATGATGAACAACAGTATAGTCAGATGCAGCAAATGATACTTGATGGTGTGGGGTATGGGGGCAATGAAAATTTCTGTGAAAGTTTAAATGTAGACGAAGATGAATGGGTTGTTGAAGAGGAAATGAATTCGAAAGCACGTAAGATGCACGAGATGCTAAAGACAGCTAGACAACCATTGTACAATGGGTGTTAGGTAAGTCAACTTGTTGCTGCTACAGAACTTTTAAATATAAAAGCGCAATACAACATATCTGGTAGAGGATTTGATTTGATTGCATTATGGTTTCATCAATGCGCTCCAGAAGAAAATATTATGCCCAACAGTTTGTACGACACGAAAAAGCTAGTGGAGGGACTTGGATTACCCGTGGAGAAAATAGATTTGTGTCGGAACGGATGCATGCTTTACTAGGATGTGGATGAGGACCTACATCACTGAAAATTCTGTTTTCTTCCAAGATATAAACAAGGAAAACGCAACCTTATTTCGTACGCCCGCATGTTCTATTTACCGCTGACCCCACGTCTGCAACGGTTGTATGCATCGGATGTGATAGCTTCGCACATGAGATGGCATCACGAGCATTCACAGGATGAAGGTGAGACATCCCTCACATGCTGCGGCATGGAAGCATTTAAATAATTGTCATCCGGATTTTGCACAAAATCCGAGAAACATCATATTAGGCTTATGCACAGATGGCTTAAACCCGTTCGGGGAATCCGGGGCACAATATTCAGTTTGGCCAGTCATGGTAACCCTGTATAGCTTGCATCCCTCGATGTGCATACGAGACCCAGTGATTTTTCTAACAGTGATCGTACCTGGGCCGAAAAGTCCAAAACAGAAACTGGATGTGTATTTGCAACCACTTATTGCAGAGTTGAAAAGGTTGTGGACTGACAGTGTTATGACGTACGACATTTCGAAGAAACAAAATTTCTTGATGCGCGCCGCGTTAATCTGGACGATCAATGATTTCCCTGCATATTCAATGTTGTCAGGTATGTTTATCTTTAATTGCTTTCATATACATTTTTGAGTATGTGTTTAGTTTTTGTTATTGCTTTGCTTAGTCAATGTAGTTAATTGTGTGAACCTCAATCTCCTGCTCTTAAATGATGGATTACGGCAGGGAAATACGCATGTCCACATTGCATGCTAGACACAGATACATTTTTTCTCAGAAAAAGTCGGAAAACTTGTTGGTTTGATTGTCACCGTCGATTTACCGTTGAATCATACTTTCCGTTCAAACGGCAGTGACTGGAAGAAAGGTCGACGAGTAAGAAAAGAAACCCCCAGACAATGTATAGTGGAAGGCAGATTCATCACGGTATAGATGCTATAGGGATGCAGAAGATTACAGTGGACGGTGTAGAGAGTGCAAACAATGCGGCTGGGAAAAACACGGGTTGGAAGAACGGAGTATTTTTCGGAATCTACCGTATTGGGAAGATCTACTGATTAGACACAATATGGATGTAATGCATATCGAGAAGAATTTCTTCGACGACATTTTCAATACGATTTTGAACGTTCCGGGAAAAACAAAGGACAATCTGAAGGCACGTTATGATATACGGGAGTTATGTCACCGTCCTGAGTTGGAACTTGACGACTATGATAATTACGCAAAAGCAAAGTACATGTTGACGATGGATAAAAAGAAAACATTATTTGAGTGGATCAAATCCATCAAATTCCTGGACGGATACGTTTCGAATTTGAGTTGGTGTATAGACAGTCAAAAACATATCATGTTCAGGATGAAAAGCCACGACTGTCATGTATTCATGCAACGATTGATGCCTTCGCGTTCAGAACGTTCCTAGAGAATAGACATTGGGAGCCGCTTTGTAACGACCTGATTTTCCATTAAATTCTTTAAATTCAATTGCACAGCGGAAGACTTAGTTTTTAAAGAAAAACGGCATGAGTTCGTTTAAAAATCGGATAACCAAAACTTGTTTACAATAACCCGTATTCAGAGAAAGTGATAAATCGGGAATGTGCATTCCAGCATATAATTTAAACTTCCAAAAGAGATTCAAATCATAAAACATATGCAAAATTTAAACAAATACTCTTTCGAACTCAAAAAGACACAGATACGAAAGTTGGAAATAATTTACAAGCATTTCAAAGAATGTTAAACCAAAAGCATGTTTATCATTGTCCGTACACCAACTCGGCAAGTCACACAGCACCACCTCCTCGACCAAGCTTCTTAGGACTAGGTTTACCTGAAAATTTTTAAGTGTAGCAACATTAGCATAAAAATGCTAGTGAGAGTAAAACGAAAGCAAGTAATACTATGAACCAAATTTCATACCAGAAATTGTGTCCAAAGGCCTAAATTGCTCTTTACTATCCATTCCACACTTCCAATTTCTATACAATCATACGATAGTAATATACTACCTGTAATGGTCTTTGAATGCCAAGTAATAGAAATAAAGACTTAAAGTAAAAGTAACAACCATTGCTAAGTCTTACTACACAATTCTAAAGAATATGTAATTGTAATACTAGCTATCTTTGTTACCAAACAAGTTTCATCGTAACGTGCTATTGTATGGATTAAAATCAACATACCATGTACGGTCGTACCATATCACAAGTCATCATACCATAATACCCTATGGACCGAAGTCAACATACCACGTACCGTATCACAAATCATCACACCATGATACCGTATGGATCCGAATCAACATACTATCATGTGCCGTATCACAAATCATAGTACCATGGTATCGTATGGATCCGAATCAACATACTACCATGTACCGTACCATAATACCGTATGGACCAAAGTCAACATACCACGTACCGTATCACAAACCATCGCACCATGATACCGTATGGATCCGAATCAACATACTATCATGTGCCGTATCACAAATCATCGTACCATGGTATCGTATGGATCCGAATCAACATTACTACCATGTACCATACCATAATACCACATGGACCAAAGTCAACATACCACGCACCGTATCACAAACCATAGCACCATGATACCGTATGGATCCGAATCAACATACTACCATGTACCGTACCATAATACTGTATGGACCGAAGTCAACATACCACATACCGTATCACAACCATCAAGTTCTCTAATAAGTTAGATAATCCTAACCGAATTCTACTAAGTTACTAAAGAACCTAATCAACTTGACTTACACGAGTTATCACTCAAGTGTATTTTCTAAGCCACTTTGACTCCCAAACCACTCAAAGTGCTTTAAACTTTCACTTTCACTTAGAATCTCCAATTCACTTTACAATACTTCCCAACCACTTCGATGTTTCCTTTTCACCGAACTCACTATAATTCCAAATTCTCTCCACTCACTTCTGAATTAAAGTCTCCAACCAAACATTAATTCTAAGAAGTTAGTTCTCTCTTAACCTCGATAAACAAAATCGTAATGAAACTTAATTCATAAAATTACTAACTTCCCTTTTAAACTCACCTTGGATTTGTAGTCAAGTATCCAAGGAATCGAAGTCGAATCCACGCGACAATTACAAACCTACAATTCACCAATTGAACTACAATTTACAAATCATAACTAATAAGAGAACAAGTGTGATTTTTGGGTAAATAGTGTTTTCAGATGAATAATGTTTTCGAGTGAATAGTGTTTTTTGAAAATCCGGGCTCAAAATCGTCAAATTCCTTGATGGAAATATGTGATTTCAACTTCAAAACTCATTTATAATAAAAAACGAACAAAACCATATAAAAAGTTTTGAAAACTCACTTTTTAGGGCTTCCCTTAGAGAACGAGAAACGACACAAGGGTAGGTGGGATAGATAGCCCTCGTCCGTAGCAATCCAACGCAACTGACCTCATCGAAAACGGTCAAGAATTGATGAAAACCCAAGAGATTTTTCTTCTCATCAATGGAAACTCACGTGAGGAAGAAAAGAAGGAGAAGAGAAAATGAATGTTTTGTCTAATTTTTGATATTTAAGATGAAGATGAATATTAAAAAGTAGATATTTAAGAATTTGGAAAATGACGCCTACGTCCCTCTTTTGTTTTTACTTTAAAAACGAAACCCGAAGCTCTTAAATTAATCTAAAGGTGATTAATAATTATTAATGTCACCGAAACGAATTTAAAGTATTAAAACGACTAAAAAAGAATTTCAGACGAAAATGACTACTAAAATCGAAATTACTAAATTTAAACTAATCTTAAAAGCTTTAATTAAAATAAATAAATAAAATTAAAAAAAAATTCACCCCCAAAAGTAACAGGACGTTACACGCTTGCACAGTTGAGTGTTTTTTTCAGGGACTTGACATGTACAAAGCTGACTGAAGCTACTATCGCTTCAATGAGTTCAAAGATCGCTGTTATTATTTGTAAGTTGGAACGAATGTTCCCACCTGGCTTCTTTGTTCTAGTGCATATTCCATACGAGGCATTCTTAGGGGGTCCAGTACATTACCGCTGGATGTACCCATTTGAAAGGTAAGCACAGTTAATTTGTTATGTACACGTATAAAGTACAGTGATCGAATGTAAATGTTTTCTACACATTCTACATACCCACAGGTACTTACGTCGGTTGAAAAAGACGGTCGGAAATAAAGCAAGAGTAGAAGGATCTATCTGTAACGTACCTAACGCAAGAGACTACAACATTTTGTTCATACTACTTTGATAAACACATTGTAGAGCAGTTTCGATCAGCAAAACGAAACATAGTCGAAAATTTACTTGAAGGTGTTGACATAAACAACTTGCCGATTTTTACGGAACCTGGCATGACAATTGGAAGATCAGTACGTAGGTCGTTGACTGATTCTGAGTATCACGTAATGCAGACATACATGTTATGCAACTGCGCAGAGATCGAGCCTTACATAGAGTGAGTTTGTAACTTAACATTATTTCATCGCATAAACAATTACAAAAAATTTGCTAACTATTTTTGTAACATACAGATTATTTCAAAACTTATACGTTCAAATGACACGAGTTGGTCTTACAGCCGCTAAGGAGGGGTTAATAATCGACAAAGAGTTTCGTTCTTGGTTAAGTGCATACGTGAGTTATTTTAAATTGTCAAAAAAAAAACCGTGGCAATTTGTTGAAAAAATAAATATATTCCTAACATTACTGTATGTGAACAATGACAGGTTGACTCCCTTACATTACTGGTAGATGATCCTCGCATTATTTCTTTGGCAAAGGGACCTGAACGGATTGCAAGGTCGTATACTGGATACGTCGGTAACGGTTACAGATTTCAAACTAAGGCATATTTAGTTAACAGGGCAACAAACAATAGTGGTATTTGCATAAAAGGTAATGTGTTCCGCACAAACAAAGACAATTACTTCGGAGTAATCGATGAGATTCTTGAGATTCAATACGCAAGTCCTTCGCTAAAATGCATTGTTCTGTTCAACTGCACTTGGTTCAAGACAACCAAATGAGGTGGAGTCCGTAAGATTGATCATTTACAAATCGTTGAGGTAAACAAGTCTAAGCATATGCGCATCGCTTATAGGTTTGTCCTGGTTTCATAGGCAATTCAAGTTTATTACCTGAACTATCTGATTAATAGACGATGAATCCGATGAAGAAATAGAAGAAGAAGAAGAAGAAGAAGAAGAAGACTTTATGTGAGGGACTTCTTTAAGACGATGAATCCGACGAAGAAATAGAAGAAGAAGAAAAAGAAGAAGCGACGACCGAAGAAACTGAGGATGATGAATGAGATATTTTGTAACTTTATGATTCACTGTGTATGTTTTATTAAAACTATTTCTTTAATGGATGATAAAATATATATATATATATATATATGTATGTATATATATATATATATATATATATATATATATATATATATATATATATATATTAATATTTGCGACCATATGGTCGCAATTTAACACAAAAGGTGACCACATGATAGTAATTTAGAAGTAAAATGTGACCAGTTGGTCGCATTTGTGGAAAAGTAGAATTATGTTTTTTCAAAAATATAAGTTAAATTACGACCAGTTGGTCGCAAAACTCAAAGGGAATTCTAAAATGTTCATGAAATTTTTGGCGGTTAATTTCATAAATGCGACCATTTGGTCGCAAATCTGAGCCGTAAATTTAAATTTTCATGAAATTTATGGCGGTGAATTTAAAGATTACGACCATCTGGTCGCAATCCTTGGCGGTGAATTTCATTATTGCGACCAGGTGGTCGCAATTTTTGATGGGACGGGTGATATGACAACTGTTGTGGATAATTGCAAATTGGCGACCAGATGGTCACTTTTTCAATAAATGCTACCAGGTGGTTGTAACTATGTGTAAAAATGTGACCAACTGATCGTAATTTCCCCAGCACGCGCGACTTTTCGTTTCTAGTCATGATTACATATTTGCGACCAACTGGTCGCAAATTCTAATTTAAAAACAGATCTGTTTTCCTTTCACCCCGTTTCTTCTTGTTTCTTTCTCTTTTTCTTTCTCTCTTTTCTTTCTTTTATCTCTTTCCCCCGTTCCGTTCCCCGTTATTTTTTCCCCGTTCCCATTCCCTGTTCCTACTCTAAACCTAAACACCCTAAACCTGCAATCCCGGTTTCAATTACGAGGTTAGTTTTCGTATAGATTTTAAGTTTTAATTAAGTTAGTTTTAGTTTTAGTTTAAATTTAGTTTACTTAGTTTTAGTTTTTAGTTTTAATTAATTAGTTTAGTTTAATTTTGTTAATTTAATTAATTTTATTTTAATGAATCTAATTTAGTGTAATTAATTACTTAGTTTACTTTAGTTTAATTAATCTAATTTTAGTTTACATTAATTAATTAATTAGTTTAGTTTAATTTTGTTAATTTAATTAATTTTAGTTTAATTAATGTAATTTAGTTTAATTAAAGTACTTAGTTTACTTAAGGTTAATTAATCTAATTTTCGTCTACTTTAATTAATTAATAAATTTTAATTCAATTAATCTAATTTTAATTTAGTTTAATTTAATTTTTTAGTTTAGTTTAGTTTAGTTTTAATTAATTAATGTTAGTTAAATTTAATTAATTTTAGTTTAAATTAATCTAATAGTTGAAATCTTCATTACTTAGTTTACTTTAATATAATTAATTACTTTAGTTTTAATTAATTAATGTTAGTTTAATTTAATTAATTTTAGTTCAATTAATCTAATTTAGTTTAATTCTTCATTACTTAATTTACTTTAATTAATTAATTAATAAATTGTAGTTCAATTAATCTAATTTTAATTTACTTTAATTTAATTAATTAGTTTAGTTTAATTTAATTTTAATTAATTAATGTTGTTTTAATTTAATTAATTTTAGTTCAATTAATCTAATTTTAGTTTAATTCTTCATTACTTAATTTACTTTAATTAATTAATTAATAAATTGTAGTTCAATTAATCTAATTTTAATTTTTTAATTTAATTTACTTTACTTTAATTAATTAGTTTAGTTTATTTTAGTTTTCATTAATTAATGTTAGTTTAATTTAATTAATTTTAGTTCAATTAATCTAATTTAGTTTAATTTTTCATTACTTAATTAATTTTAGTTTAATTAATCTAATAGTTTAATTCTTTAGTACTTAGTTTACTTTAATTAATTCATTTTAGTTCAATTAATCTAATTTTAATTTACTTTAATTTAATTTAATTAATTAGTTTTGTTTAACTTAGTTAATTAATTTATGTTAGTTTAATTTACATTATTTAATCAATTTAATTTAGATTATTTCATTAATTAATTTAATTCAGATTATTTCATTAATTAATTAATTTAATTTATTTCATTATCTTAGTATTAAATTAGTTTAGTTTAGTTGTAGGATTATGACGGGCAGACGACGTCCTCCCCAGTCAGACGAGCCTGACGAGGAGATTGACGAGGCGACTTCATTGTCGCTTACTGCCGCTGCCCCTGATGCGGACCTGACTACAGAGGAGTTGGACAGCCTCCTCTTTGGTTACAAGCCGGGAGTTGCTGCCACTCTCGATGATGGAGTCCCTGAGACCCAGCCTGCGACACCACGATTGGCGCAGAACTCCCAGGCCACGACTTCCGCGGGAGCATCAGGGTCTGCATCACAGCCCGATCCAGCGGGAGCATCCACTTCAGGCACGCATCCTCCTCGGGCCGTAGACTCTACCCTTCGGATTGGAGGGAATACGTAAGTAATTTTGTTTATTGTTTTAATTACTTAACTTTTAAATCTTTAAACATTTTTAAAAGTGTTTTTTTTTTGTTTTAACAAATAGTTTCTAATATCATAATATTTTTTATGTTTTTGCAGAGTACAGCCGCATACAACCATTTCAAAACGGTTTCGCGAGGTCCTCCAGAGCATGCCTTTACCCAGCGAGCTACGCTGGCAGAAGATTCCGACGACGTAGAAACGTCGGATGTATGACAATTGGAAGGTAAAAAACATCATTTATTTTTATAATTAATTAATTTTGAAATTTTTAAAAATAAATTTATTACTTTAATAATTTTTTATTTCAATTTTTCAGGGCAAGTTTCCTGTTATCGATCCCGATATCACGGACGGTAGATTGTTCCCCCTATGGGAAAATCACGTCCAGGATCGATTCAAAGACCTCATTTACCGGGCGCGTAGAAAGCAAGCACCAAACCGACCCATGTGGATGAGCAAGGAGGACCACGCGCGGCTTATCGCAAGCTTGAACACTCTCGAGGGCAAGAAAGTGTCAAGGAAGAATAAGGCCAACCGCGAAAAGAATCCCACTAAACACACAGGCGGGGCCTGGACCCACGACGAGCACCATCGTCGATTGGTAAGTTTTTTTTTTGTTTTTTTACGTATTTTTTTCTTGTTTTCTTTTTTGAATTAGTTATTAATTTATTATTTTTTCTTCTTCAATCTCTAATATTTTTAGGAAGCGGAGCACGGTCGCCCTGTCCCGCCCGATGAGCTGCACCTCGTTCTTCACAGGAAGAAGGACGGGACGATCGTCGACGGGAAGGCGAAAGAAGTTCAGGTATTTAATAATTTTTTCAATTATTATTTTTTCTTTACAATTTTTTCTAACTTATATATTAACTATTTTATTTTCTGAATTTTAAATGTTTAGGAACGTTTCAAATTGTCTTTGAGTCAGCGTTTGCCCACACCAGACTCACAACTGACTCAGGACGACCATAGAGAGGCGTTCTTAGAGGCTGCTGGACGGGTTCGGCCTGATAGATCAGTTCCTGGGCTCGGCTCGTACTGGCGACGACTATACGCCGACGTGCCTCGACCTCAGCGTAGCAGAGCGAGCATGAGTTCGGGTCCTTCTTCGACTGAGCAGCAGCTGCGAGATGAGCTTCAATAGCTGCACACCGAGCTAGAAGATATGCGTAGCAACTTCGGTGCTCGAGTCGCTGCGACAACTTCGGTGCTCGAGTCGCTGCGATTCAGTATGATGTTCATGCTTAGGTGCAGGCCCAGGTCGCAGCTGCATTGGCCACGTTCTTCGGATCCTGAGATCCCGGTTCATCATCTTCGGTGCCGCCTCCACCACCCCCTGCTCCTTCCCAGTAGTTTAGATTTCTTTTCTTGTATAGTACATTCTTTTGGAAATTTATTTATATATATTTTTATTTCAATTCCATTTTATTATCTAATTAAAATAAATAATTATTTAATTAAAATAAATAAATAAATTTAAATAAAATATAAATAATATTAACAAATTAAATAATTTAATTTAAACAATTAAATAAAAATAATAATATTTACAAATTAAATAATTTAATTTAAACAATTAATTAAATTGGCGACCACATGGTCGCATTTTTCAAAATATAAAATGACCATCTGGTCGCAATTTATACGACCAGATGGTCGCCTTGGGCTGATGCTCAAACTACCAAATGGTCACTTAAGAAGGTGACCATTTTGACACCAATATAAACTACCATGTGGCCATAGTTTTTATGGACCAACTGGTCACTTGTTTACAACTTAAATTACGACCATCTGGTCACTATTTTAAGCGACTGTCTGGTCGTTTTTTCAAATGTTGACTTTTTTGCAACCAAATACGTTTGGTCGTATTTTGATGACCACTTGGACGCACAAATGTCCTGGACGATCAGCTTTTTTGCCACGTCAGGTTTGGTCACTTTTTTTGTCGCATTTACATTAAAAACGACTGTCTGGTCGCAATTTCCTGGTCGCAATTAGACTTTTTTTTTTGTAGTGAATGGATACATGCTTGCGTCAGCCATGGAGGAAGGAGAGGAAGGTTTTTGTGTTTTGTGGTTTAATGAAGAAGATGAATAGTAAAAGGTTTTTAAGGGTTTTGCCCTTTTGACCAAAATGCCCCTTCTTTCTCATTTCTTCTTAACTAAGACTTGTTTTTGGGTCATAATTAATTCTAATCAACATCTATTGTAATTAAATAACTAAAGAAGATTAATGATTATTAATTGACCTGTTAATAATCATTAATGACCCAAACCGTTAAATTATAAACAAACGCATATAAAATCTAATAACAAGTAAAGCTCCTATTTATAAATATTATTCTAAAACTAAATTAATTACTTTAAATTAAATACTTTAAAATAAATAAATTAATTAAAAATAAATTCACCTCAAAGTAATGGGACGTTACACAAAACAACCCCATTGGAATGTTGTAAAAGAAATATCTAGATACATTGTGGGAACCATGGATCATTTTGTTGAGATTGAGGCATCTATAAAAGAGTTCTCGAGCGGAAATCCCAAGAATATTTCCTTGCAATATAATATAATCAAAACTAAATGCATAAAACAAATTACTAACCATTGTAGAGAAGTGTCTGACTCTTCCTCCTCGTTCTTGGGACCACCAAAAAGATCTTCCTCACTAAGCACAAAAGAGAATCGGTGTGTGTGCACTATCCTCTTTGGTAAAAGGAAGAGAAAGAAAAAACTTTTTCTTCCCTTACCCTATAGGCGGCGGCAGCAGAGAGAGAGGGAGGATAAGAATTTTTGTGAGCCTTTTCTTTTGCTCTCTTAGTTGTGTGTTTTGGAGTCACCCCAAGGTTCCTATTTATAGGAAAACTAAGGCATCAGAAAATCTTTGAGTATATTTTTAATTACCAAATAATTAATAAAGATATTATAAAATATATTTTGAATAATTAAGATATAATATCTTATTCCATAATAAGATATTCTCATATCATTATTTATATTAATCATTATTAATTTAAAATAATTATTCCATATCTTACTCATTTAAATTAATCATATTAATTTAAATTAAGATATTCCATATATTTTAAATAAAATGTAATTAATTGGTTAAAATTAAAACAAAGTCGCGTGTGACCCTACCCATTGGTCACACGCCCACATCATAATCTCATTGACAATATTGGGCATTTTATTTTCCTTTTTATTTAATAGAACAATTCCATTAAATATATAAATAAAACTCCTTTTATTTATTTCCTCTTTAATTTGACTTCCTCAAATTAAATATTTAAATAGACTCCTGTATTAAAATCCCCATTAATTTTGGACAACTGCAAAATTAATTTAATTAAATAGACTCTTCTATTTAATTTCACCATTAATTAAATAATCAAAGAGACTCATCTATTTGTATTTACGTTAATTGATTTGACAATTTCAAATCAAATGCTGAAATCATTTTTCCAAAGAAATTAATCCATATTAGTTTATGTTCTCAATTACATGCATTAGCTTGGAGGACTTATTGGACCAACAGGATTAAGCTCCAATGATCTAGAATTACATTGATTACACACTTTCAATCAATTAATTCTTATTCATTAACTCCTAGATAACTCCACTAAATATCTAGAGTTGCACTCTTAGTACTATAGACATAGTTATGTCCATTGGCTAATATCATTAACTACACTTTGATCCTTCACAAGTAGTTCGTATCCATGGCATGGTAATTTTAACGTATTAACCTCCATGATACATCTTGTTCCTTAAACCCAACTGATTCTCTAATGAACAACCTTACATAATCTCCATTATGCGTCTTTACATTTTCCTTGATCAGAGGATTATGGGGCCCCGCTGTTCAAGCAACGAATCAAACCATAAGGAAACTACTTATATATTTTCCTATATGGAAAAAAGTGAATTCTATTCTTGTGTAATTATGTTCCCAACTATAAGCAAGATGCAATCCCTAAAGTAGGAGGCATATTGGTCGAAGTATATCGAGTCACTTTTACCTCTGCAAATCAAAGGTTTATCTCTTGCGAATAGGAGTTCGTAATCCAATCAGAATTAAGATCAATTGTACATAACCAACCGATTGATATACAAAGTGTCTTTCTATAATGGCTTTCCTAGAAGACAGTAAGTATATCTTAGTCCAGTCTACTACAATCTCTATTGCAGCAACACCCCCACTCACATGTTTCTACATGAGCGATCCATATGAGATCACTTTGTGCGGATTCACAAGTGGGCCGTGTTAGTGGTGTTTCCAGAAATAAGGCACACAACCTTTATTCATATACCACAAACTATTTGAGTTACAACTTAAGTGAATCTTCCCGCATCATATGCTCACTTTAAGTTATCACAAGTAACTCTGGATCTTATGATGAATTACTTTTATTAAACAATAATAAATGACAGTGTAATTATTACTAATTGCTAATTTCTTTATTTATTTATAGTTTAATTGGATTATATAAGATTTAGGGCAGAAACCCCAGCAATATCCCACTTGCACTAAAGCTTTACAGAGATTTATCTAGTAATCCTAAAGTACCTATATGACGTTCAAACACCATAGCTGTAAGCGTCTTTGTAAATGGATCAGTAATATTATCATTAGAGGTTATCTTTGTCACTACAACATCTCCTCTTTGGACTATCTCCCTTATCAAGTGATACTTTCTCTCTAGTGTTTTCCCTGTGACTTTTAGGCTCTTTGGTGTTGGCTACAGCACCAGTGTTATCACAGAACAGTGTCATGGGTTTGTCTATGTCTGGTACTAACTCCAGATCAGTTAGGAACCTCCTCAGCCAGACACGTTCTTTAGAAGTTTCGTAAGCAGCTACGTACTCGACCTCCATTGTGGAGTCAGCAATATAACTTTGCTTTATACTCCTCCAAACAATGGCTCCACCACAAAGTGTGAAAACTAATCCAGATGTGGATTTCCTAGAATCTTTATCTGCCTGGAAGTCAGAATCTGTGTACCCCTTGAGAATCAAATCCTCTTTACCGTATACTAGCACATGTTCTCTCGTTCTCCGAAGATACTTGAGAATATTCTTGAGTGCAACCCAATGTTCATAACCAGGGTTTGATTGGTAATGGCTTATTATCCCTACTTCATACTAGATGTCCGGTCTAGTACACAACATTGCATACATTAGACTTCCAAATGCTGATGCATAAGGATACTGTCTCATAGTCTCAACTTCGTGAGGAGTTTTAGGAAATTAGTCCTTTGTGAAGTAAATCTCATGCCTGAAAGGTAACGCTCCTTTTTTGTCAGTGTAGGATGTCTGAGACAACGCCAACGTTTTGTTCTTACGATCCCTTATAATTTGGATACTAAGAACATATTGAGCCTTTCCCAAATCCTTCATTTGGAATTCGTTACCTAGCCATTTCTTAACGTCCGATAATACCCTTACATTATTCCCAATAAGTAAGATATTGTCAACGTATAGAATGAGAAAAACCACATCTTTGTTGAGTATCTTTTTGTAGACATAAGACTCATCAATATTTTATTCAAAACCATACGATTTGACCGTAGTGTCAAATCTTTTGTTCCAAGATCGTGAACCTTGCTTTAATCCATAAATGGACTTTAGCAACTTACAAACCTTTTTTCCTTCACCTTGAACAATGAATCCTTCTGGTTGAAGCATATAGATACTCTCGTCAAGATACCCATTCAGAAATGCTGTCTTGACATCCCTCTGCAAAATTTCATAAATGAAATAGGCAACGATGGACAAAAGAGTTCTAATAGACTTTAACATAGCAACAGGGGAGAAGGTTTCTTCATAGTCAACCCCTTCCTTTTGGGAATACCCCTTTGTTACAATTCTAGCCTTGAAAATCTCCACTTTCCCATCAGCTCCTCGTTTTCTCTTATAGATGCACTTGCACCCAATGGGTTTTACCCCAACTGGTTGATCTATAAGTTCCCAGACTGAGTTGGAGTACATGGACTCCATCTCAAGATCCATGGCTTTTAGCCATTTTTCTTTGTCAACATCCATCATTGTTTCTTTATAAGACAATGGATCCTCCAGGTCAATACCGCCATCACTAACCTGAGTTAATCCCAAATATCGTTCAGGCAACTTGGGTGCCCTTCCAGTACGACGGGGACTTAACTGGATTTGACTAGAATTTCTCTTCCTACATTATGAGCTAGTCAAGTCAACAATAATTGTTGGCTCATTAGTGGTTTCACTTGGAACCATCTCCTCTAGTACTAATTTACTAGGAGATTTGTGGTTTCCTATATAGTCATCTTCCAAGAATATAGCATTTATTGACACAAACAATTTATTATCTTCAGCACTATAAAACAGCCCACCACGAGTCTGTTTAGGGTAGCCTACGAAGAAGGATACCTTAGACCATGATTCTAATTTGTTAGGGTTCGATTTCAGCACGTGTGTTGGACATCCCCATACTCGGAAGTGACGCAAGCTAACTTTACTTCCCGACCGTAACTCAATAGGTGTTTCTAAAATATTTTTAGAAGGTATCCTATTTAGGATGTATAACGCAGTCTCCAATGCGTAACCCCAGAGAGATTCTAGTAATGATGAATAGCTCATCATTGATTATGTCATTTCAAGTAAGGTTCTATTTCTCCTTTTAGCTACACCATTTTGCTAAGGTGTACCAGGTGCTGAAAGTTGGGATGTAATCCCATTTTCTACCAAGTAGTCTCTGAACTCATAGTCCATATACTTTCCACCACGATCAGATCGAAGTGTCTTGATAGATTTACCACGTTGCTTTTCAACTTCAGCTTTAAACTCCTTGAATTTCTCAAGAGTTTTAGACTTGAATTGCAACTGGTAAATGTACCCATATCTTAAGGAGTCGTCTATAAAAGACACATAGTACTCATATCCACCTCTAGCTTTTACATTCATTGGACCACAAAGGTCTGAATGGATAAACTCTAGTGGTTCTGTGGCTTTATTTCCTTTAGCTGAAAAAGGATGCTTGGTCATCTTACCCTCTATACAGGATTCACATACTGAGAGAGTACCAAGCTCTAAGTCACTTAGAGGTTCATTTTTAACCAGTCATTGAATTCTGTTAAGGTTAATATGGCCAAGCCTTAGATGCCATAGAAGAGTCTCATCTTTAGAAATTCTACTCTTACTTGTTCTAGACTCGGCAGTGTAAAACAACTCAGTATTATAAAGTGTTGCGCATACTAACGGTTTTTGTATATATAAATTGTTATCTTCTAATCCTGAAAAAATAAAGTCTCCATCTTTGAAAATATCAACTTTATTAATATCGAAATCTATGGTATAAGATTGTTTCCGAATACAACCCAAAGAAACTATGTTCCGATTTAAACCACGAATATAATTAATCATTGTTCAGTAAAATAAACATTTTATTTAAACATAATCAACAACTTTATAAATGAACCAATACTTATTTTATTCATAATAAAATAATCAATTGTTTCCAAAAAAACATAATAAAAGTAACAATAGTTACTAAATAATTTTTATAACATAGATATTACTAATGGTTCATAAATGACTAGAAAAGCTTCTTCAAGCTCCAGAGCGCAGACTTCACGAAATCTCTATTTCCTTTCCATTCTTCCACTATCAAAAGAAAAGATAATGATTTAGAATTATCATAATTCATCAATGAAAACAATGAATAGTAAATCATATTTACCATTATTGATTTCTATCTTTCTCCTTTTGAAATCATCCTCTAAGCTGAATTCACGAACTTTCGAAAATTCGTCTGTCTACAAAAAAGAAGTTAAGTTAGTGAATTGAATTGAATTTCATAAATTCAATAGGATAAATCCTCACTATCTCATAATGTCACTAAGTAAATCATATTTACCAGTACATATGCTCTTCTTTTCCTTGCATACTTCAGCCCATTCATCTTATATTGAGGGTTAGTTCGAGTGTCTTTGATGATATATATCATCTCCCATGCAGTGGCAGCCAATTCTACCAACCTGTACATGTGGAAAGAAAGTCTTTCTAGTATGTACATCTGAGCTATCTCATCGCTCTAGATCCATCTCTCATATGGACCCCACACGCCTTGAAGATAAGGACTTAAACCCTCAGGACAATGAGTGTAAAGAACAAAATGAATGTTCTCATCAACCAAAATGCTAAATAGTTCTGATTCCCAAGTGTCATAGTTCTCATCATTCATTGTGGGTTTGTTTTTCCAAGTCAATAAATTCTTATTCAACATATTGTTGATAAATAAATAAACACATGCTTTAGTAATATATTTTTACATATTCATTCATTCATACTTTTGGCATCTATTAAACGTGCTGCATGAATGCACATTTAATGAAAGTCTAAAACCTTAAAACACAATTTCAATTTCATGGTAAATTAGTGTGCATGAACGATGCCTATGTAGGCAGGTCAAGGTTCCCTCCCACTAAAATGAAACTCCTCTCAACTAATGAACATCCACAGGCTATCTCATATCTTACAGTTATTTAGTTACCATGTTTTGGTCAGGCGAAATATTCAGATCTTAAATATTAATTTTGATGAGTGTCACCGAAGGAAGAGTCAAACATCAAAACTCTTAAGAGTCTTTCTAAATGATTCCCTTTGAGTGTTGTCCAAGTTTTAGATCACTTAAATTTATTTTGATGAGTGTCATCGAAGGGAGAGTCAAATATCAAAAGCTTTAAAAAAAATCCTATCTTGAAAAGAATCACCCGGGTATTGATTCATAATGTTACTTTCTGGAGGGAATGAGCGAAGAGTTACCAACACCATAGAAACCCTATATGTATCACACTCATTGATTCCAACTTGGAGACCGTAGGAGAAGTTGTCACTTGTCCTTCTCCCACTCAATAGAGGTAGCAAAGGCTTTTAACTTAGATATACTCAGGCTACCTCTAATATCTAAGTTTAATCTAACTAATAATAGCTCTTATAGATTGGTTAGATTGATTTTAATGTGAAAGCCTAGTGATTAATCTCTATTAATCCTAACACATTATGCACTGTCTCAATGAAGAGAATTATTAATAAAATATGACTCCCAAATCGCTCCCAGTTAAAGGGGTCCCGTGTTAATGGAACGATTAAATAACCTCTTATCTAAGGCAGAGCTTTCTCGCCAGTGTTATATTAAATTAATAAATTCAACTTCATTAATTTTTAATTAACTCTTTTATTAATAATAATGACACCTCATCTTTTAGGTTTTAGTTTCAAATCCTATTTAAAACTAAACAATTAATTAAAATATTGATTACTAAACTCTTTTAGACCAATTTAATTAAAACCTAAATCATGCTGCTAGTAATTACTAATTAACCCCTTAATTAAAATTCTAGCACAATAAATATAACATTTATAATCATACAAGGCATGAGCATAATATCAATAATCTCTATTAATGATGCATGATCATGGCATTTATGATGAGAATAATTATTTATGACATATTTTATGTATGAATAATTACTATTTAATCATATCTAATATATAATAAGTAATTTTGGTTGGGATAATATTGGCCAATTATATGAAAATTAAAATCTATATCTAAATATAAATTAATTTTCATCTTGAATTTCTCAAGGATCTCCAGAAAACGAAAACAAAAAAAAACGAGGGGAGGCACCTAGGGTTTTAACCCTAGGCGCCACCGCCCCTATAAAAACACTTTTTTTCCATGTGCAGCAGCCTTGGCTACTATTGCCGCTACGCTGCTGTTGTAGCTAAGCCGCTGTGGTGGTGCTCTCCACCTGCAGCTCGTGGTACCGACTCCTTCGTTACCAGTCGGGATCCAGTTCACTTTTCTTTCCCTGTCGCTTCGATCGATATCTCGATATGATTACAAATTTTTACTATACCCAAGTCATGGGTTTACAAAATTTCTAGGAAAGAAAACCTAAGCCAATAAATCCTAATTCAACCAAAACGTAAAATCCACAATTTTAAAACTCCTTTTAAAATCAATTTCAATTCCCATCATAAAACTTTGAAAATATTATATATAGAAGACTACTCTAATACCAGTTGTTGGGATTGAGGCCTCTATAAAAGAGTTTTCAAACGAAAGTCCCAAGGATCTTTCCTTGCAGTATAATATAGTCAAAACTAAATGCATAAACGAATTACTAACCCTTGTAGAGAAGTGTGTGACTCTCCCTTCTTGTTCTTGGTTACGATCCTGTGACCACCAAAAAGATCTTCCTCACTAAACACAAAAGAGAATTGGTGTGTGGGCACTATCCTCTTTGGAAAAAGGAAGAGGGAATTCTCTTACCCTATGGGCAGCGGCGACAGAGAGAGAGGGAGGAGAGGAATTTCCTAAGCCATTTCTTTTGCTCTCTTAGTTGTGTGTTTTGGGGTCACCCCAAGGTTTCTATTTATAGGAAAACTAAAGCCTCAGAAAATCTTTGAATATCTTTTAAATTATCAAATAATTAATAAAGATATTATAAAATATATTTTGAATAATTAAGAAATAATATCTTATTCCATAATAAGATATTCCCATATCATTATTTAAATTAATCATTATTAATTTAAAATAATTATTTCATATCTTACTCATTTAAATTAATCATATTAATTTAAATTAAGATATTTCATATATTTTAAATAAAATAAAACGCAATTAATTGGTTAAAATTAAACCAAAGTGGCGTGTGACTCCTACCCATGGGTCACACGCCCACATCATCATCTCCATGACAATATTGGACATTTTATTTTCATTTTTATTTAATAGAAAAATTCAATTAAATATATAAATAAAACTCATTTTATTTATTTTCTCTTTAATTTGACTTCCTCAAATTAAATATTTAAATAGACTCCTGTATTTAAATCCCTATTAATTTTAGACAACTGTAAAATTAATTTAATTAAATAGACTCTTCTATTTAATCTCTCTATTATATAATTAAATAGACCCTTCTATTTAATAAATAATTAAATAGACTCTTCTATTTAATTTCACCATTAATTAAATATACTCTTCTCTTTAACTTCACCATTAATTAAATAATCAAATAGACTCCTCTATTTAATTTCATTTAATTAATCAAATAGACTTCTCTATTTGTATTTGCCTTAATTGATTTGACAACTTCAAATCAAATGCAAAAATCATTTTTCCAAAGAAATTAATCTATATTAATTTATGTTCTCAATTACATGCGTTGGCTCAGACGACTTAATGGACCTATAAGATTAAGCTCCAATGATCTAGAATTACATTGATCAAACGCCTTCAATCAATTAATTCTTATTCATTAACTCCTAGATAACTCCACTAAGTATCTAAAGTTGCAGTCTTAGTACTATAGACATAGTTATGTCCATTGGGTAATATCATTAACTACACTTTGATCCTTCACAAGTAGTTCATATCCATGGCTAGGTAATTTTACCGTGTTAACCACCATGATACATCTTGTTTCTTAGGCCCAACTGATTCTCTAATGTAAAACCTTACGTAATCTCCATTATGCATCTTTGCTTTTTCCTTGGTAAGAGGAATATGGGGGCCCGCTATTCAAGGACCGAATCAGTCCATAAGGGAACCACTTATCTATTTTACTATATGTTAAAGAGTGAATTCCATTCTTGTGTAATTACGTTCCCAGCTATAAGCAAGATGCAATCCTCAAAGTGGGAGGCATATTGAGCAAACTATATCGAATCACTCTCACCTATGCAAATCAAAGGTTTGTCCCTTGCAAACAGGAGTTCGTAATCCACTCAAGATTAAGATCAATTGTATATGATCAACTGATTGATATACAAAGTGTATTTCTGTAATGGATTTCTTAGAAGACAGTAAGTGTATCTTAGTCTAGTCTACAACAATCCTTATTGCAGCAACACCCCCACTCACATGTCTCAACATGAGCGATCTAGATATGATCACTTGTGCCAATTCACAAGTGGGTCGTGTTAGTGGTGTTACCAGAAATAAGGTACGCAACCTTTATTCATAACCACAGACTATTTGAGTTACGACTTAAGTGAATCTTCCCGCATCACATGCTCACTTTAAGTTATCATAAGTAACTTTGGATCTTATGATGGATTACATTTATTTAACAATAATAATGAAAATGTATATATTACTA
Organism: Gynostemma pentaphyllum; assembly: GCA_028015215.1. Taxonomy (NCBI): domain Eukaryota; kingdom Viridiplantae; phylum Streptophyta; class Magnoliopsida; order Cucurbitales; family Cucurbitaceae; genus Gynostemma; species Gynostemma pentaphyllum. The sequence continues at coordinate 40,847,861 of CM051352.1, read as the reverse complement.
ATTAATCATTTCTTTATTTATTTTTACTTTAATTGGATTACATAAGATTTAGGGCAAAAACTCCAGCACATTCATTGTGCCCTCCAAGAGAAAAGGATTAAAGTGAATCTATCTCAATCAGTGTGGCTTAAGAGGTTCTTAAGCACTTGGGATTCAATGAAAATAAGTCTAACTCTGTGTTAGTTAACTGTGATAGTCATGCTGTTATTACATTTACAAATGATTCCAAATATCACTCTAAGATAAACCGTATTGATACTACATACAATTTTATGATAGATATGGTTGCACATATATATCTATGCGGGATATGGTTGTAGATTTTTTTTACAAAGTTCATACCCTAGAAATATTTTTAATGGTCATGTTAAATCTCTAGGCCAGCGTAGATTTTGATTTCACATAAAATGGAAATTGTATTTCTATTTTTGTTATGAAATAAATTTTTGTACTTTTAAATTGCATACACACAATAATGTTCAGTACATTAAATTAAAAGTATATCAAAAAGTAGATTGACGTTCTCACATAGGTGTCAGAAAGTAGATTGACATTCTCACATAGGTTATCACTTCTATGACTTAGTGTTGAATAGACATGAGATATTTTAATCAATATTGTTGTTAAATGATAACAATACTATGAGAGCATATGCTTAATCTAAATATCGCCTTAAAAAAGAATCAAGATGAGGTTAAAATTATAGTCGAAGGTGAATAGATCCAACTATCCAACTATTCACCTAACTGTATATGAGCTAGATGGAAGTCTTGCAGTCATAAGTTGATAGAGTAGAGTTGTGGACTCAAGTTAGATATTGAGTATATCTGAACTATCATCTATGCAATATAGATTGAGACATACACTCCAATGAAATAGGAGAATAATATTGTAACATGTGTTTCATATCACATATGCTATAACCAACGTAAATGGGTAACAGAAGTTAGATCTTTACTTCTTGATAATGTGAGGAGACCAAGAAGTCTTTAAGTACCCTTAAGATCTTTGACAAAAATCTTGAAGTTTCACTGCGATTTAGCTATCTTGGATAGTTACCAATGGTCATGAAAGATTCGATCTAAAGAGATTTATCTAGAGAGCAGTGGTTCTGGGATAAAAAGTTTTGAGAAAAAGAGAAGATTATTTTAAGTGTCACATCACATTGTATTCACTAGTTGACCAATTGTATTATTGTAATATAATTGTGAATATAAAGATAATATTTTAAAAGAGATTTGGAATTAAAAATGTGACTAAATGATATAGGGAACTACATCATACACTCTATTTGAACACACAATTGAGTAACCTTACATACATAACACTTGTAAAGCAACAATCTCTCGAATTGAAAGTATGATGATCGCACGACCTATTTTCTTGTATGAATTATATGCTGATGAAAGAGAACATGTTTCTCCTTGATTGATAAGTGAGAGAATTTCAAGTTCAAATGATAACAATGTAAAAGGTACGTCCATGATGGGTAACCCATTATGTGCCAGTGGGAGATGCAACTGCCTGATGGTAGTTCCATATCTGCTAAGATATGGGAAAGTTTCCTGTATCATTTATAGAACATAAGAAAAAGAAAGATAAGAGAATTAACAATAATAACTCTCTCTCAAAAGAAAGCTCTTTGTCTCAATCCTCTGTACATCATACATTCTCAAGGGAAAGGACTTAGGTTGTAAACAATAAAGTGAGTCCATTCGGTGATTGACTTTTGACGATCGATACTTTATATATTCGGGTTTTCGTGATTTACGCTGCGTTGCTACAAGAGGTTAGTCTTCGTATTTTTGAAATCCATCATCCTAAAATTTATATAGCCTAATAGAAAAATAAAAAAAAACTAAAATCAACAAATTAAAAAAAAAACATTTTTTCCTAATAATGTCCAAAATGAATTCTTATCCCTTTCAAATCTGATTGGAGTAATTATAATATATAATTTAATATCCCTAGATACTTTATATCTATTGGTGAAATCTGATGATCTTAGCTTGGATGGGAGGTCAAAATGAAACCTTTTCGAATTAATTTTGAAAGGTGTCCTATCCCACCTTTTAAAATATCTCTGATTGAAAACTTAACCTTATTTATCTGCTTTAGATTAAATATATATATATATATATATATATATATCTTTGTTGTTAATTTTTCTAAAACTAGATCAAGAAATCTTGTATTTGGTTGTACAAATATAGCAATTTTTTTTTTCTAACTGTGTATATATTTTTTCATACCATATCTGAAGGCTGAAATCTTGATTCGATATTAGATTTTTTTTACTCGATTCATTATTTTTTGACCTAATCTCAAAAGAATGGTTGTAATGTGGGTTAAAATTTTATTTTGAGGCATTTTTGTTCAAAACCGCGTAACTTGATTGACTTTTCAACTCAATGTATTTTTAAAACTTCACGTAGGAGGGGGTATTTTTGTAAAAAACCTCCTTTTCCATACTAAGAAGTTTTTAATGGCTATAATATTTTTTTCTCATTGGAGGAGAACTTTTACTATTGAGATAATTTTTGGAATTGTTTAAAATTATTTTTTTGACTAAATAAAGTGTTTTTATAACCATTAAAAAATACTTTTAAAAATTATCTCAAACGGTTCCTTAGTAGATAAGAAGCTTCTATTAGAGTCTTGATCAAAATAATTGGACAAAAATAGAGTTGCCAAGCGGATTATTTTATTTTGACATATTACATTAAAGTGGGTGAGAAGAGATTCGAATGAGAAAATGCCTAAATCAATTAAGCTATGTTCAGGTTGGTTCCAAATGAATTATTAGATATATATATAAAAAAAAAAGGATTATTATTGAGGTATAATTCTAGTAAAGTAGAAGTCTTGGAAGTATATTAGGAGTAAAAATCTAGTTATGAAGTGTTTTTTTTTTTAGATAAATAAGAGGTTATTTAATTTCTTTTTAATGTAAAGCAAAAAGAGGAAGAGAGATAAAGCTGCGTGTAAACTTGTTCATCTGTAATAATGTTTCAAGTTCATGGGCTAATTATCATATGAACATCATATTCTGGGCCTCACTAAAGGTAAAGTGTTAGACATTTTTCTCAGTTTAATTCCGATTAAGAGGCAGATTAATAGTGTTATGGAAAAACCATTTATATCTCACTTAAGTCATGGTTTGACTATTGTAACGTTTGATGCCATAACAGAAACAAAAAAGACATAATGTAAAAAAAAGGAAAAACATAACGAAGTGATTAACATGAGAAACCTCCAACTGGTAAAAACTCACGAGGCCCTGGCCCAGAAAAAATCCACTTGTTAGTCACTTTTCAACAAGAAATTTAAAGCACAAGACAGAAAATTATGAAAACTCCCTTTTTTAATTTGTTTGTGATGCTCCTTGCAAGAGTACGTTCCGGTGGATTCGATCACAAGCTCCTTTTGCGATGTATGTTACCACATGCTCCTTTTGTGGATTTGGATAAAAAACTTCTTGTTGAAAGAGTTCTTTCAAAGACCCAATAAAAGTGCATAAATGATATTAAGAGAATACAAAAACTCTCTTTTACACAAAGACTCTTTTATTCTCAATTTTACAAAATACAATAATATAGTCTAAAATTAGAATGCTCAGATTGTGTGCCAAAAACGCTAAGCCTTACTTCCTTTAAATAGGAGAAGAAATACCTTTAATCAAGGAGAAGGATTTCTGCAAATTCAAAAAGTAACATTTCACTATTATAGGAGTTGTTTCATCAAATCAGAAATTTCAAACAAAGCATACCTAAAATTAAGGAGAAGGATTTCTGCCAATTCAAAAACTAACAGCTCACTATTATACGAGTTATTTAATCAAATAAGAAATTCCAAACCAGCATACCTTAATACGAGAATGGAGAATAAATGTTGAGAGGAAACTTCCATAAAAACATTTATGGCTGGCAAAAAGAATCAATATACCAACAAACCACCATACGTGAAGGAATTTGGAGAATCATAAAAATGAATGAGAAAATCTCCATTTAATGCTATATGAAAGGAAGAATCATAATTTGAATAAGCAAATCAAAAAAAATATCATTCCATAATAAAGAAAACAAGAAAGTGTTTTTAACACAAATAATGTTTAATGAAAAAAGTAAATGCCAAATTATTAACAAATAGTGATAGCTTATTTTTCCCAGACACAATGACCCACTCCAAGCCTCTAAAATACTTGGGTGATTTAAGCATATAACCACTAAATTGACTCATTTTCATTTCTTAACGAGTTAAATAGTTTTTTTTTAGTAAATGGCCACTAGAAGAGGGATATTTATAGTAAAAATACTAAAAAAAACCTCAATTGTTAAGGAAAAAAAGAATACAAATAAATATGACCAAATCATGAATATCACACGGTGTCGACAACTTTTACTTCCTTGATTACACCTAATATGAAACAAATACAAATACAAATACAAATACAAATACAAAAAAAGCTTAAAAGATATGCATAAAATCACCCAAAAATAATAAAACATACCCTTTCTTCTCAAATCCAGTTGATGCTTCCATCATTTTTGGAAAAACAGCAACATTACTCGTACATTTTGTACCGTCGTTCATCAACATATTGTACTGCACAAACTAGATCAGCAAAAACCTCTCCATCGTATTGTTTTGTACAAAACAAAATAAATGTATCGACAAATATGTAAACTAAAATCCTTTTATTCTTCATTCTGAAGACTCATCAACGCATTGTACGTACCTATGATATTGTATTATACTATACAGTACAATACCTCTTTTTCTTTATTCTCTAGTCTCATCAACGTATTGTACTGTATAGACAAATGTATTGTACAAACCACGTCCTGAAGTTTTTGAAGAGATCACCAGCATTGAATCAGATAACATTCGTCTCTATCCATAAATAACGAGCACCGACTTAGATCACACCTGTGTCTGTAGAAATATCTTTTCATATTCGATTCATTGCCATTCGCAAAGCTTCATCTTACAATCCTTTCACGACAATGATAGAAGCTTCAAATATCAAGTTTCACGATTAGAACGACATTGGAGTTGGCTTTGTTGAAGCATGGCGACTTACTACAAGTGGTGAAGAGGGGAAGAAGAAGGTGAGAGGAAGAAAAAGATGATTAAGGTGGGGATGGTGGCTACTGGTAAGAATAGATGAGAAGAAGTTGATGAAGGCAAGTTAGGGTTTTGAAGTTTCTATTATAACATTCTATTAAAAATATATTTTGCATAATTGAATAAAAAAATCAAAATAAAATCTATAATAAAGTGAAAGCAAATACTTAAATGAAATATTGAATACAATTAAATGGTTGGTATATTGATAAATAGAGAATCTTGAAATTGTTAAAAAACGAAATTATAGATTAAGTGGTTAAATATTAAAAAGACTCTTAAAAACTTATTGTTTACTTAATTAATTCAAAATACTTTATGGATCTTTTGGTATGCGAGATTGAACTCAAATGTCGGAGAATCATAAATTCATATTACTATTTGACATTGAATACTTAAATTCACCAAATAAAAAAATTAAACATTAATATAGTTTCTTTAATTGTAATTAAAAATTAGAATTAAAAAATTAATTATGAAATAATATTGTAAACAAAATATTATTCACAATTGTTATTTAATTTATGCAAGTATTATAATATTTTACTTGATAATTTAATAAAGAATCTAAACTATATTTTACCATATCATTTCTGAATAATAAATACATGCATCATATTTTCACACATCTAAACCATATTTTATAATATCATTCCTCCAAACCCAACGGCCATTATTTATTTTTGATATTCATCATTCTTTTTTATTAAAAAAATGATAATACGTGTTTAATAATTATTTATTGTTTCCTAAAACTTCTTAAAAATAAAATATTTCAAATTATATATATATATATTACATTTATTATCTATTTTATACATTAAAAAGTTATAAAGATAATATTTTTATTAACATTTTTTACTACAATTTTAATTAATATTTTAAAAATGATGAAATATGAAACGTAATATTTATTTTTGGATACAAAGTGTTGGGGTGGGGATTGAACCACTCTTTTGAGGGAGGAACTACATGCCCTAACCAATAGGCAGTTGGTTATGAAACATTGTAACATCCCTAAATTTCCAAAACATGGAAATACAATAATAAATAGTGGAAGCATAAATAACGTTTAAATCCTTTTCTCATTTAAATTAAAACTCAAATCATCATTTTAAACATCGATCGATCTTATTTAAAAATAAAACTTATAAATTCTCAAAGAAAATTCCCAATAAAAAGAAAAGTTTAAATAACGATAAAAACTCAAAATAGCATGTATCAACATAATTATTATAGTTCCAACCCAACTAGATGACTAAGAAAAGAAGAAAAATAAAATGCCAGCGTGTAAAACCATGCCAACCATCCATCGCTCACAAACCACATCAGTGCTCGATTTTCTTCTTCTTTTTACCTGAAAAAAAAAGGGTAGCATTAAGAGGCTACGCCCAATGAGTAGAAAAAGTTAAAAGAAAAGTAATGCCATGAGAAGATTCCTAAGATCATTAAGTCCATAATCGACCTCACAGCTTCCAACAATTTCTCTCAACTCTACAAGAGCCCAATTTTTTACACAACGCCTTAACTCAACTAATGTCCACAAACAAAAGTGAGTTTCTGGCTCAAAAGCATCAAACACATGTTTCCATTGATCAAATGAAATGAACCAGCCCCGTTAAGTGATATTATGTTGTGCACAATTATAATTATCCCCTTAACGACATATTCTTCACTAAGTAAGGCCCTACTTAGTGCGAACCTCCAACCATGTTGTTTAAGGCACCAAAAAAAATATGATTTACCTAAAAACATCACTACCAGAATGTTGTAATAAGCCTAGGTCCATTTTTTATAGTCTAGAAAACTCGTTTCCGATAAAAACTGACTTTTATGGGATTAAACTCGCGAATTCAAAATTCTAAAAAAATAACATTTTCCCAACCTTATCATGAGCTAAAATCACCCAAGATTACAAACCCAACTCAAAAAGAGAACTCCCAACAAATTTTCTACCAAAAGAGCAAAACTAGCCTAAACTAGTATAGTTTTACTATATTTTCAGACATTAGGGGATGATCTTATTCTGTTATGAAAACCAGCAGCAATTATATACTAATTCCACTTACATATACATTCTAATATATTTAGAAGTCTCCCAAAAATACCTCATAAATAAACTCGCTCAATTGAGCATTATTCTAAGCTAGTTTCGATTCCTAGTGGGCACTAATCCTCCAAAACATAACACAATTCCAGTAGCTTGATATGACTTAAAATAATATAATATCATACTAGAACATCCTATAAAAGTCTACAAATAATATCTTGTTTTTGCCATTTTTAATATTTTTTGAATCTCATACTTCAACATCTTTAAGTTCAGCCCAAAATCATAAATTTATTGCTTAAAAGTATCCTAAATATTCCCAAATCAGAATCACATAATTCTTTTTAATGAAAAAGAAAAGCAATGCATGATATTAATTAACGTTTAACTAGTTCTACTCACCTTAGATGCTTGAATTTTTCAAGAATTCAAACTCTTTTGAAAGTTGAATAAACTTTCTCAAATTTCATCAAACAATTACCCAATGCAAGGAAGAGCCTTTCTACATCTAAACCAAAAATATACGAAGTAAATCGATCAAGAATCGGAGAAAAATATAATAGATCCGAACTTTTTTTGGCTCATAACATTTTCTACATAAGTTAGATTACTACGAAATTATGCTCAATAGAAAGATAACAAAAAACTGATAGAAATAGACAGCTTACTTGTGTAAATCGGAGTTCGGATGAGAGTATTATGACAAAAATTCATTTAGGCAAAAATTGAAGAACATTTGATAAATGGTGGCTGATTTTCGGAATAAAGCAAGAAGGAAGGAGATAGTTTTAGGGTTAAATTCTGAGTTCAATTAATTACGAAAAAGGCCACTGCATTAAAACGATCATAACTCATTCACTTGGACTCCGAATGATGATCCGTCAGTTGCATTGGAATTGTAATAATGAGACGATCAACATCATATAAAAATATTAAATTAAACTTGTGGTTTTAATTTTGAAGTTTGAGAAATTACCAAAATACCCTTACGAGATAACGAGTTATTTCTCATTTAATTTATGAATCCAACTTCCTTGATATCATTTGAGAAAATAATATAAATTTTCAATTTATTTTATTTATAGTTTTACTTGGAAACGGGTCGTTACAAACATATTCAAACATACCGATTTCTACATATTTTAAAAATTTTGTATTTTGAAGACGTGAAATGAAAAATACCATATGACCCTAAATACATTAGTCTAATGATAAAATCATTAGTTTATAAAATTTTTCCCTAAAAGAGATTTATCAGGAAAAAAAAGAAAAGAAAAATTTGAGGCATTGTCAAAACATCTATATTTATAGGGAAAAAGACACTTTTGGTCCCTGAGTTTTTATTTTATTTACCATTTGGTCCCTATGTTTTAAAAAGTGACATTTTAGCCCCTGATTTTTCATTTTGTTTTCTATTTGATCCCTGCCATCAAATCTCTTTTAATTATTTAATAGAATGCTTACATGTCATTATTTTATCAATATTATATGTATTATATTTGTTGGATATGGAGTACATAGAAAAGAGATGAAGAAGAAAAAATGTTGTACATATCCGAAACTGATTACACGAATAGAAAAACAGATTAGTAAAATAAGAAATTAACTAAAAGGACAGTAAGCAAACTTCCCGAAGAACGTCAAATCGCACAGTTGTACTGTCCTTAAGATGATAGTTGCCTACACCTGATTGCTTGCAATCAGTGGCGATATGTCTCATAGGATAAGACAATGTGATGAATGAATAACAACAAGAATCGTTCACCCTGACTGAACACTCGAGAACGCACTCTCCAACAGACTCAAAAATTAAAACAAAAAGCAGAAGCCGAATTCTAAATTTTCGGTTCGATTTTTGTTTTTTAGTCATTCAAATATGAGAGATGGAGATTTGAGAACGAAATTTAAGAGTGAAGATTAGGATTAAGATTTGAAAGTGATATGGAGAAATCTGGGAGAAAGAGGACGAAGATCGAGAGATCTGAGTGAGAGAAGAGAGATGGAACGATACCGGAAGAAGCTTGTAATGGTCGTGCATCGCGTGATCAGCGACCGGCGTCTAAGCTTGTCTGGTTGGATAGCAATTCAAGCAAGCTGATTTGAATGTGAGAAATTGATAAGAGAGTGCATGTGAATGAAGAAGAAAGAAAATGAAATGAAAGAAAACAACATATAAGAATAGTGAGAGAAGAAGAAAAAATGAAAACAAAATTGAAAAAATACAAACCTGGGTTGGATTGTGTCATACTATGGCGTGTAAAATAAAGAAAGAAAGAAAAAGATAGTTGGGAATGCGTGTCTGAAAAGAGAGAAAAGAAGTTGATGGCGTGGCGTGGGGCTCGAGGTTCAGACTTGTTTCAGATTTTAATATTTTAAAATTTATTTTTTGTCTGAGGATGGTTCGGTTCAGTTACACAAGTTTGTGACCAGCTGGAAACCAAAAACATGTCGGTTCTTCATATATTAAACCGACTGAACCGTGGACAGAGAATGAACAGGACGGTTTAGTTCGATTTGGTTGGTTTTTCGGTTTACCGGTTATTTTGCCCATCCCTAGACAAGATGCTTTTTCTTTTTTCCCACAAGTTTTAAACACTTCTCATTTTCTCATTTCTTTACCATTTTCCTTACTTTCACCACTCAAAATTTACTTTATAAAAGAAGTAAAATCCAACAATCCCCCACATGAAAGTAAGTTACCCAGAAAACATGAAATGGGAAAAGGTGAATTTGTTGGAGAGCACACAGCTAAGCTATGCATCAAGAAAAGGTGTCTTTTGAACTTGAACCTCCTTTTATGAATGAGTATCGAACATACTGAAGAAATAATGAAATGTATTTCTTGAACTTTTCTTCTTGTTGGTAAATTGAGACAACGGCCTTCACACATAACTTAACTTATTCTATTGAGTTCTATACGTTTTAGTCCGTTTTGGTCTTGGACTACATCCCATTTTCGTGAGAGTTTTAAGAGAACACAAGCCTTTATTATTCTCAGTGAACCGACCCAATTCAACTCTCATATAGATAACTCATTGAAAAAGTATTCTAAAATACTTCGTTATCAATACAATCTTAATATTTACACATTTACACACTATTTATGGAAACGAGCTAGGACTAAATGTCCTTTTGTGTTAGTATGAACTATTTCGATTTAGTTTGCTTATTTAACCTAGATCTTGGGATCTCCAGTCAACAAGGTTAGGTTACCATCAGACAATTCATTTAATAGGCTTTAAACCCATTTTCCACGAAGTATACATCAGTTGCTCTTTTGTCACTCCTTTAGTTAAAGGATCAGCTATATTTTCTTTTGACCTTACTGAATTACTGAGCAATTGTCTAATAGAATTATGTCTGCGCTTAATATGTCTTGATTTTCCATAGTAGACAGTATTTTTATCTCTCATAGAAGAAGCTAAATTGTCATAATGAATACATATGACATTTACAGGCTTTGGCCACAAAGGAATATATTCTAGGAAATTTCTAAGTCATTCCACTTCTTCACTAGCCTTATCTAGTGCAATGAACTCAGATTCCATCGTGGAACGTTCTATACGTGTATGTTTCGAGGATTTCCAAGAAACAACTGCTCTACTTAAAGTAAAGACGTATCCACTTGTTAATTTAGTTTATGTGCTATCTGTTATCCAGCTAGCATCACTATACCCTTTCCAACACTGATGAATATTGAGTATAATGTAATCCATCGTTCAAAGTATATTTAAGATACTTTAGAACTCTAATAAGTTCATTCCAATGATTGCTTCCAGAATTACCGGTGTATCTAGCCAATCTACTTACTGAGTAGGCTATATCAGGTCTAGTATGGTTCATTATGTACATGAGACTCCCTATCACTCTAGAGTATTCCAGAGTTGATACACCATCATCTTTATTTTTACTTAATTTAATATTTGAATCATAAGGAGTAAAAGGAAGTTTAATATCATAGTGTCCGAATTTGCTCAATATTTTTTCTATGTAATGTGATTGAGAAAGAATATATCCACTTGGATTTCTTGTTATTCGTGTTCTCAGACTAACATCAGCAGACCCAAGTCTTTCATATCAAAATTAGAATTCAACATATTTTTAGTTGATTCTATTATCTCTTTTGTGGTGCCATGATTAACATGCCATCCACATATAAGTAAATAATAACACATTCATTATTTACACTTTTGTAGTACACACAATTGTCACACTCATTGATTTTATACCCATTTGACATCAATGTGTGATAAAAAATTTCATGCCATTGTTTAGGTGCTTGCTTTAAGCCATATAAGGATTTAACAAGTTTACAAACTTTGTTTTCATGTCTTTTTATAACAAACCCTTCTGATTGTTCCAGTAGACTTCTTCATCTAAGTCTCCATTTAATAATACAGTTTTTACATCCATTTGGTGAATTTCCAAATTATGTATAGCTGCTATAGCAATTAACATCCTAATAGATGTAATTCTAGTCTTAGGTGAATATGTATCAAAGAAATATATTCCCTCCTTTTGTCTATAGCCTTTAGCTACTAAACGAGCTTTATACTTATCTATAGAGCCATCAGCTTTGAGCTTTCTCTTAGATCCATTTGCAACCAACTAGTTTACTCTCAAGTGGTAAATCAACTAATACCCAAGTATTGTTTTGCATAATGGAACATATTTCACTATCAATGGCTTCCTTCCAATTCAAAGAATCTGGAGTAGATATTGCCGTTTTATAAGTTTGAGGTTCACTTTCTACCATATAGGTAAGAAAATTTGGACCAAATGAAGTAGTTGTTTTAGATCTTTTACTTCTTCTGGGTTCAGATTGATCATGATCAGTTTTCTGTTCATGTTCAGTTTCTGGATCATTCTGATTTCTTGAAGTACTTGCTTCATAATTTCTCTTGGTTCCAATATCATTGTGTTTCTTATAAGGAAACACATTCTCAAAAAATTCTACTTTAATAGATTCCATTATTGTGTTATTGTCAATTCAGGTACTTGTGAATTAACAACTAGAAATCTATAAGTTGCATTGTGTAAGGCATAGCCTATAAACACACAGTCTACTAATTTTGGTCCAAGTTTAGTCTTTTTAGGTAAATGAACTTGTACCTTCCCCCACACTTTCAACATTTTATAAGAAGGGAGTTTTCTATTCCATAATTCATAAGGTAACTTTTGAGTCTTCTTATGTGGAATTCAGTTTAGCATTAAGTTTACTGAAAGCAAAGCTTCCCCCCACAAGTTCTATGGTAAACCTGAACTATTTAACATGCAATCAATCATGTCTTTAAGAGTTCGGTTTTTTCTCTCAGCTACACCATTTTGTTGTGGTGTATAAGGTGTTATTGTTTGATGAATAATACCACCTTCTGCACAAAAATCAGATAAATAAGTAGACTCATATTCACCACATCTATCTGATCTAAGAACTTTAATTTTCTTTCCAAGTTGATTCTCAACCTATGCTTTATAAATCTTAAAGAATTCTTAAGCCTCATCTTTACTGTTCAATAAATACACTTGACAGTATTTACAATAGTCATCTATAAATGTGATGAAATATTCCTTTCCTCCTCGTGAAAGATTATTTCTGGAATCGAAAATATCACTGTGAATTAAACTAAGTAATCACTATTTCGTTCAACAGAAGGAATAACTCTCTGAATTTTGATTCAGCACAAACTTCGCATTTATGTCTATTATCAATTTTGAATTTAGGTATTAATCCTAAATTTATCATTCTTTGTATAGAGTGATAATTAACATGCCCTAATCTTGAATGCCAAATGTTACACAACTCAACAATATAAGTAAAAGATTCAAATTTATTGATAGTTTTTGGGTTTTGGGCCAATATATTCAGTTTGAACATATTATCAGTAAAATACCCACGCCCCACATACATTTTTCCTTTTGATAGAACAAACTTGTTCGACTCAAAGACTTGCTTAAAACCATTCCTATTCAGAAGTGGCCAGGATACAAGATTCCTCCTAATATCAAGAACATAGTAGACATCATTAAGAGTGAGTATTTTCTCAAAAGGTCATTTGAGCTAAATGGTCCCTTTGCCTAACACACTAGAAGTGTCGGAATTTCCCATGTACAACTTCTCATTGTTGTCAGCTTGTTTAAAGTTGGAGAATAGAGATTTATCTCCACTTACATGCCTAATAGCACCAAAGTCAATCCACCATCCTTTAACACTAGTGGTCATGCATATTTCAGAGACCATTGCAACAAGCGGAATGTCATCATTATCACTGGTCAAGTAGACTTGATTATTATACCTATTATTGGGTCTATTATGTCATGGATTCTTATGATGCCTGTAGTCTGCAGCTCTATGTCTCGGTTTTCCACAAGTGTAGCAGTTCCCAGTGATGCGCTTGTTATTAGCATGCTTAGGGCCAAGATCATACTTTTTCTTAGCTTGTCTATTCTTGCCTTTTCCAGCCTTTACTATATTTTCTTTAGCTTCTACACTTTTAAGGTTTGGGGCTCTTCCAATACCCATTCCTTTTTTATTGTCTTCCTTAATTCAGAGTTTTAGTATTAAGTGTACCAACGTGCACTCCTTACTTTTATATTTAAGATAGTTCTTAAACTCACTCCAAGAAGGTGGCAATTTCTCAATCATAATTTCCACTTGGAAGGGTTTATTGATCCCCATTCCTTCGCTATCACTTATGATGACTTGTAGCTCCTTAGCTTGGTTTACTACAGAATTGCCTTCAACCATTTTAAAATCATTAAACTTCCCCGCAATAAATCTTTTAGCCCCAACACCAACTGATCTATACTTCAGTTCAAGTGCATCCCACAATTCTTTTGCGCTCTTACAATTTTCATACACAGAATATTAATTAAACCATTTAAAATATAATTTTTACAAAGACAAACTGAGTTCACCCATTGGTCTTTTTCCATCAACCCATCGAAAGTGAAATAGTCCTTATGAACCTCAGGCTTCGGTTCTTTTAGCACATAAGAAAGCCCCAGCGCGGTAAGAAAGAACATTATCTTCTGAGGCCACCTTTTGTAATCTTGATCGTTGAATTGAGACAGATACTTTTCATGGATTGGCTTAGGAGGATAATTGGGAGGATACTTACTAGCTTGAAAAGGACCAGAGTTGTAAGCATCCCCCTGATTTGTCACAATAATAGGGTTCACAGGGGCAGCAGTGGTGGATCTGCTGTAGTAAAGTGTGCAGTAGTAGTGGTAGCATTGGCAACGGCAAGATTCGCAGCTACTTCTTTGGCAGCGGCATTGGCAGCAGGGAGAGTGTCATTGACTGCAGCAATGCTGGTAACGGTGGACGCGGGTGTGATGACAATTTCATCGAGCTGTGAATCGTGTGTATTGTAATTATTCTCAAACTCCATTGCAGTATATCATCTTTAAGATGGTTGGATATGGAGTACACAGAAAAGAGATGAAGAAGGATAAATGTTGTATATATTCGGTACTAGATTACACGAATAGAAAAATGGATTAGTAAAATAAGAAATTAACTGAAAGGACAGTAAGTAAACTTCTCGAAGAACGTCGAATCGCACATTTGTATTGTCCTTAAGATGATAGTCGCTTGCACCAAGTTGTTTGGAATCAGTGGCTATATGTTTCGCAGGATAAGACGACATGATGAACGAACAACAACAAGAATCATTCATCCTGGTAGAACACTTAAGAATGCACTCTCCAACAGACTCGGAAATTGAAAACGAAAAGCGGAAATGGAAGAGAAATTTGAGAGAAGATCGTATCTAGATTGTTGAAGAATGAGGCAGAATGAGTTCCTATTTATAGGAATCTGATTCTATAACTCATTTACAGTTTTAATTCTCACAATTAATTCTGTAATAAACTCTGAAATAATGGCAGAAAAGAATTTGTTGCCAGAAACATCTAGTTACAATAGTAACGTCACAGGAAAAATAAAGTCACGCCGGAAACCACTCATCATCGCCTAAAACGTTTATCTCTACATTAACGACGACCGTTACTGTCTATTTTAAAAATAGTAACTGGAAATAGAAAATTATTCTTTTTAATAAAAGAATATACTTTATTATTAAAGAAACCGAACAGAATCAGGACAAGCAGTGGAGCTCACGTGTCGATTGAGCCCCAAACCCATGAATGGGTAAGTGCTCGATCCTCACAAAATCATTGGTACCCCAAAAGGTCCAACCCTTTACACCATGTTTTTGGTATATATAGTGTTGGAAGAAATGAGTTATTTCCAATGCGGGACAAGCTGCTTTTTCTTTTCTCCCACAAGTTTTAAACACCAACTTTTAAGTTTGGGGGTGCTTGTCCATTTTATGAGCATTAATGTACATTTTTCATGTCCTTAAATGACAAATGCTTGTGCTATTGAACTTCAAATTAAATGTTTTCATTGCTTCTTTGGTTAGAATGGTCCAAATGATATAGTTGGCTTTTGCATGATCTTTAGGATAGTTCTAATTTTGGTTAAGTGCGTTTTGGGCTTTAGATTCTTCTACACTTCCCCGTTCTTGTCAATTCATGGTAAACCCGTTTAGACAGTTAAAATTCTTGAGGACTACTTCCCTTAGTGAGGAGGAAACATTGAATGACCAATCTTTGAGAACCAAAGTCGAATACTCTTGCATTCCTTCTTAGTGAGCTTCCAAATAAGTGTCTTCATAAGTTTGGGGGTGACATAGTTACCCACCAATCAAAAAAAAAAAAAAAGAGAGAGAGAGTACTCCAATGTCTTGAGGTAAGCCAGGATAAGAGTATGCTTCGGCGGTTCGAGTTATCTAGTGGCTAAGTAAAAAAAAGGCACTAGGGACACAAGAACTTTCCTGATAAAAAAAAAAATGAAAAAGAAAAGAAAAGAGAAGTGTTCCAATGTCTCGAGGTAAGTCGGGATAAGAGCATGCTTTTGCGGTTTGAGTTAACTAATGTCTAAGAAATAAAAGGCATTAGGGAAACAATAACTTTCTTGCACATAGTGCCTTTTCACAAAAAAAAAAAGAAAAAAAAAGTGAAGTCAATTAGTTTGCTAACCCCATGAAAGAAGCAGTCAAGAGTTCAAATGGAGGGAATTTAGGTGAGGTTGTGATTTGTTGAGTCTAAGCTTAGGAAAAAGAGTCTTAGGATAGCTATCTTTGCTTGCTAGATGGAATTTACCATAAATTGTTTGATTCGGGATGCACACACTTTCACTTGAGAATCTATTGCCCTTTATGTACTTGGCTAGTTTTAGGATTGTCTTGAAGAGAATTGCAGAAGTCTATGATGGAAAAAGTTCTAACCAAAAGCATAAAAAAGTGTTTGTTGAAGGCTTGTGTTTTAACTTCTTAAATCCTTAAACAAGTCAAGATCTTATTTTGCATCACTCGAGGACGAGCAATGAGTCAAGTTTGGGGGTTTGATAACTCTATAAAATAGAGTTATTTGGTCCTATTTTAATGCTTATGTGATGATTATTTGATTGAACTTTGCTCATATTATGCATGCTTTGAACTCATTTTGCATAATTCTTTAATAAAGCTTATTTTTGGGAAAAACTCGGATTTTTAGCACTTTAATGTATTATTTGGATTGTTCTTGGCTTTTGGTATGTAATAATGTCAATTTGAATGAGAGAAAGTCCTAAAAGAATTGAAAATTTCATGCAGGAACATAGAAAAATTGCAAATTTTACAATAGTGCTGTAGCAGTGCTGCAGCTTACTAAAGCAGAATTGGGCAGCAGCAGATTTCGATCAGCAGCCTTTATAAATCAATGTTTTGGACCTGTTTCAGCACACCCACGCATGGTAAAAGAAGCCCACTACTTTGGGCCCTATTTGGAGGAGATTAAGTCCAAGCCCAAGCCCAAAAAGCAAGAAAGAAAAGAAAAAATTAACCTAAAACAAATGGGCTGGAATGTGAGGTAGAGGAGAAAAGGCAGAACGTGAGAACAGAAAGAGAGAGGCAGCAAGTACGTGAAGGGCAGAGACGAACGTGGGAGACGGAGCAACATCAAATACGTGAAGGATCTTTCCTCACCATTAGAGAAATTCGTTTACTCTTCCTTCCATTCTTTATTCTTCATTCTTTTAGAATTTCTTTATTGAATTGAAGTAATGTTAGGTTTAGTTTTTATTTTGTTAAACTCTTTTGTTAATTTAGGTTTTGTTATGAACTAAATTTTATTTGGTTGGAATTGATAGATGAACCCTAAAAGGGATTAGTTTTCATAGCTTTTAATGAATTCAATTTTTATGCTCTTTGCTTATGCTTGATCAACCTAAGTAAATTGCTTAGTTTAATTTTAATTCTGAAAAGGTTAAAATTGAATGGAAAAGTATTGATTGATAGGGGTTAACGGTTCTTGAAATTGTTTTTAGTAATGCATAGACATATGTAATTACACCCTAAAGCCTAAACCGGTGCATCAAAGCTTATTTTTAATCTAATTTAACCTAGACATAGGAATTAAGTTGGATTAAGAATTAGAATCATG
Source organism: Gynostemma pentaphyllum (assembly GCA_028015215.1). Taxonomy (NCBI): domain Eukaryota; kingdom Viridiplantae; phylum Streptophyta; class Magnoliopsida; order Cucurbitales; family Cucurbitaceae; genus Gynostemma; species Gynostemma pentaphyllum. The sequence continues at coordinate 40,830,196 of CM051352.1, read as the reverse complement.
CTAGGCTTGACAAAGTCACGTGAACAATTGAGTTTGCTTGCATAAAAATTGTATTTGTTATTGCAGATTGCTGCAGCACAGCCACAGCACTGCTGCAGCATTTGTGAATTCTAAGACTTTTTAGGGGGATTCTTGATTTTCCAACCATTCATCTCTACATAGTTTAATCACTTAAATATTCTTGCATATTTTAGGAGTAATTTAAGCCACTTTAAACCATCTTATTTATTTCCCATACTTAATTTTAGAATTTCATCATTTAGTTTTGCATAATTTAACACTTTTAGTTGTTTAGTTTCATACATCATATCACCCCATATTATCATTGTTTTTATTTTCTTTAAATTAATTGTTAAACACCACTTTAAGTCACTAATCCTCGTGGGAACGATCTTTCTTATCACTTTATTACTTGTTAGACTGCGTGCACTTGCGTATCTCGATTTCACACAACAATTACAAAGGGTGAGGCGCAAGGATCTCAATGCGCATAAAAATGCTACATTTCATTCAATCTTTTAAATCTGTCAAGTCTTACAAATCTTTTTTTACAATGGCTGATAAGTGGCCTATTTATAGGCTTAAAATACAATGAAATTTCGTTCATAATGCTCCCATAACAGCCCCATGATGTCTCTAGCTTGTAACCCCAAAATTAAAGCAAAACCATAAGTTACAATCAGCTACTATCACTTTGTAACCTACAAGGAAAGTAAAACATTTGTAACTGATATTTAACTCTAATTGAAGCTTGCAAATGGTCATTAATGCTTGTCTTGGAGTTGCTTTAAGTTCCCTTGAATGAAGCTTGAGTTGTCATAAATGCATCTAGAGTTGTCATCAATGCTACTACACTTGAAGCTTGAGTTGTCATAAATACATCTTGAGTGCATTAAATGCAACTTGAGTTGTCATCAATGCATGTACTCTTTAAGCTTGAATTCCTTAAATGCATGGCTACATAATAGGCTTTGTTTTAGCTATTGTAAATCAGATTTGAATGATGAATGAAATGAAATGATACGAAAACCCTTTGGAAATCCTTTAATAACCCTTAAAATTAACCAAGGACCCAAAAAGATCACAACCAAAGAACCCACATATGCCATTGGAAACAACCCCAAGGAAAGGATAGAAAACAGATTGCCTTATGTGATCTAAAAATCATGAAATGGACCCAAACAATTACGTTCCATCATCTCATGACTCGAAACACTCCACAAGTTGGTTGATCACTCCCCTCTTGAATGTTTCTAAACATGTAATCTAAAGCAAGATTACAAAGGGTGAGGCGCAAGGCTCTCAATGTGCATAAAAATGCTACATTTCATTCAATCTTTTGAATCTGTCAAGTCTTACAAATCTTTTTTTACAATGGCTGATAAGTGGCCTATTTATAGGCTTAAAATACAATGAAATTTCGTTCATAATGCTCCCATAACAGCCCCATGATGTCCCTAGCTTGTGACCCCAAAACTAAAGCAAAACCATAAGTTACAATCAGCTACTATCACTTTGTAACCTACAAGGAAAGTAAAACATTTGTAACTGATATTTAACTCTAATTGAAGCTTGCAAATGGTCATTAATGCTTGTCTTAGAGTTGCTTTAAGTTCCCTTGAATGAAGCTTGAGTTGTCATAAATGCATCTAGAGTTGTCATCAATGCTACTACACTTGAAGCTTGAGTTGTCATAAATACATCTTGAGTGCATTAAATGCAACTTGAGTTGTCATCAATGCATGTACTCTTTAAGCTTGAATTCCTTAAATGCATGGCTACATAATTCATATCAACTAATATTTATATTTAATAAGTTAGTAATTAGTAATTAATATGAATATTAATGTATAATAGTCATTCTAGATAATTAATAGGGGTTTAAAGGGAAATCAAAAGTTTTTCCTTCAAGTAACTTTTTAATATAGTATAGATATAAATTAAAGCTTGTTTTTGTGTAAAAATGGAGAGCTTCCACGTAGGCAACGAACTTAATATATGGGACGAGTCGAAGGTAGTGCGCTGCTTCGACGGCGTGCTATGTAGGTACCTGCACAGGAAAGGAAAAGAGCACCGGTGTGATGCCGGCCTAACACCCTCCGATGCTAAAGTCAGAGAAAGCAGAGCTAGTGTGCAAGAGAGAATTGTACTCGAAATTAGTTACCAAATGAATGAATTTAATCTCCTATTTATAGGAGATTAGGTTAATGACATCATCGAGCCACGTGTCGCGTCGGGATTGGGCCATGTGTTGCTTCTCAATTACTTGTCGCTTGCGGGTTGCGCCACGTGTCGTTTCCCAAGTGGATACTTGTTTTCAATGTTAAGTATGTAGGTCTATGTCAGAGACTGCGTAGCTAGGTCTTTTCAGGTGCGTAGACTTTATGGCTAGGTACCATGGTCAGACCAGGTGCCCAGGTACCGCAGTCAGACCAGGTGCCATGGACCAGGTGCCTAAGTACCGCGGTCAAACCAGGTGCTCAAGTACCGCGGTTAGACCAGGTGCCCTGGTACTGCGGTCAGACGCGGTGCGTAGACAAATCTTGTCAAGTTGTAAAATTCCACGAGTAATCCAATTTCACCCCACAACAAAGCCCCCTACTCCCGAGTTAAGTTGAGATGCAAGTTCAATGCTACTAGGGAGTATTTTTTCAAAGCGGAATTTTACCTTAGTCAATTTCTTGAAAATATTCAAAGTGTTGAGGTCTGTAGCTTGAATTTTCCGTTGCAATCATCAAAATTTTGAGAGGTTGTAGCTTGAATTTTCCGTCATTTCACTTGTCAAAATTTTGAGAAAATACTAAGTGTTGGAGTTTGGTAGGTTGATTTTTCTGTCCTTTGTCGTTTTCAAGTTGGGTTGTATGTCCAAGGTGTCACACTTAATCATCGCATACTTCGCCCCCTTTGATTTTAAGAGTAAGAATTCTCTTGAAATCAAATATATTAAATTCTTCCATCGATTATTGGAAAAATCACAACAAATTTGAAAAAAATAAAAAAATTGAATTGATAATGAGTGTAGGGAGGAAGGAGTGATAAAAAAATTTTAAAAAAAAAAACAAGGGGAGGTGGTTCCCAGACTCACGGGTCAGGAATTGACCCGCGAGCGTGCACGCGGTTTAGGCAATGACCCGCGCTCCAATTCAAATTTTTTTTTTTAATAATTATAACATGCTGGTTCTTTTGACCGGGGGTCAGGTTTTGACCCGCGCCCCACTTACTTTTTTATTTTTGCTTTTTCCTTTCTTCCTTCCTTCTCTTTCTACTCATTTTTTTCTTCAAGAGTAAAAACCCATGGATTTTATGCCGACCCTCATATTAACCTGCGAGTCAGTTTTTGACTGACCCGTATTGAAGGTCAACTAGTTGACTTTTTTTTTAACCAAATTGAATTTGGTTTTTAGGAGTTGATTTCTTGTTGAGTCTTGACACGAGCATGATCCTTCTACAAGCCATGCATTCTCTAGTAGACTTAGAAAATTTTAGTCATTTTAAATTCTCCTACCATGTGCGGCTCGTGCGAGCCCTGCACTCCCTGGTAGACTTAGAAAATTTTTAGTCGTTTTAAATTCTTATACTAGGTGCGGTTCGTGCAAGCCCTACACTCCCTGGTAGACTTAGAATTTTTTAGTTTAGCTCTTCCACTGTGGCGGACTTAGAATTTTTTGTAGTAGGTTCACGTAGTTGGCCTCCACTCGAGTAGACTTTTACGTCTTGAAATCTAGCTCGAGTGTAAGAGTTCTCTGAATGATTTAACTTTCATAAATGCAATAAGTAGAAAAAGTACGGTCTTATTCATTTTATTTTCGAATTTCTTACAATAAAAAACTTTATTGGAAATGAAAACTACAATAAATAAAATTTATGAAAAGAAAACTAAGTTGCTTGACATCATCATCGGTAGAGCAGAGCCTTTTAGATGAGCTTAATCAATGTTCTGACGCCTTGGCCAATACGTCAGTGACCTAGCATGGTCATTTCTAGGGCTTGGGCTCTTTCTCAATAGTCGGACCTCCAAAGATGGTTCTTATGTCTCCATTTGGAAAATCATGATTATCACAATCATCGTCTTTCTTATCTTCTTTACTTCTCACGAATTCTTTCAAGTACCCTCTTTGAATAAGGGTCTCAATTTCTTCCTTGAGATCAAAGCAATCAGAGGTGGTATGACTGTGGTCTTTGTGGAAAAGGCAATACTTGTCTTTGTTCCTCTTGTTTGACCCTGCTTTCATCCTAGGTGGCCACCTAACCAAGTCTTTATCTTTGATCTCCAAGAGTAGTTGTTTAATCGGGATCGTGGTGGGAGTGTATTTTTAAAACTTACTTTGAGGAAGACTCAGCTTCTCAAGTTGATCCCCCGACTTATGTCTTTTGTCATCCTCGTGACAGTCAATCCCTTAGACAAACTCTTCTATTCGATCTCTCTTCTTGTGTTCTGATCGTTTACTACTACCTTCTTCATCTGAACTCCTTCTTACATTAAGCAACTCTCCGGCGCTTATATATTTTTGCGCTCTAGCGAGGAGCTCAGTGTATGTAGCAAGCGTCTTCTTTCCTAGTGACCACAAGAACTTTTCATTTTTCAAGCAATCCATCATAGCAGTCAGAGCTATGTCGTCACTATAACCTTCCACTTTCAATGCCTCACTATTAAATCTCACTACATAGTTTCGGAGGCTCTCATATGACTTCTGACACAATCAACAGATTCGTAGCTGGTTTCTTGTGATCTCTTCCACCAAGAAACTGAGTTACAAAAGATCTAGTAAGATCTTTGAATGAAGAAATGGACCTCGGCTTGAGCTGCCTGTACCACCCGCGCACAGGCCTCCTAATGTAAGAGGGAACACCCTACACTTGATAGTATCTCCGACTCCCTGGAGCTCTATCCTGGTCCGAAACGTATCAACATGCTCGAGTGGATCTTTTGAACCATCATACGTAGTCATAGTTGGCATTTTGAATTTTGTGGGAATCTCCACCTCTATTATATCATCGGTGAATGGCGGCTCAGTTTGCTCAAGTAGATCTTCTAATGCAAGAGGGGGTTTTCCTCTATACTCTTTCTTCATATGACAACGTTGATCTTGGAGTTTTTTCAACTCTGGTGCCCAAGGCTGGGCACTTTCTGCAGTAGACTTCATACCATATGCATGTTCTTTTCTCTTTTGAGTGAGAACTTCTCTGAGGTCGGATTTTCGTTTCTGAACAGGATGTTTGTTGTGAGGAGAGTTATGAGAGGAAGAGGAATTGTCCTGGATACTTAGTCTTGACTTCCCTTTTGAACCACCCTTCTCATGATTTCGCAATTCACCTTTGCGCTCTTTAGGTTCTTTGTCTTTTTTAGATTGTACTTCCTGGTTGTCAACGGGGGTTTGATGATCGGTTTTCTGTGTAAGAATTTCGAGTACTTTAGCATGATCTCGATTCACACCTCGAACTTGCTCTTCTAGAGCATCAACCCTTCCGTTTGGCATTGGCACAACTCTTACTACTTCTTAATTTTCATCAGCTTGTTGTAACTCTCTGGTGCTACGAGTTTGATATCTTTTATTACGGGGATTACGATTTTCACTGTCATCTATATCATCACCATGTTGACTTCTTTGACTCATCCTTGTTGGTAGAGCACTTAGTTATATACTCTTCCCACAGATGGCGCCAAATGTTGTTCGTAAAAATGGAAAGCTTCCACGTAGGCAACGAACTTAATGTATGAGACAAGTCGGAGGTAGTGCGCTGATTCGACGACGTGCTACGTAGGTGAAGGGATGATTTACTAAATTAGCGGAATTTTATTTAGTAAACTAATTAACTTTTAATTACGGATCTATTAATATCATGCAATTTGTGATAAAAAATGTAGATTCATGCTTAATTTTGAAAAATAAAACCGGTTTACTTACATTGAGTAATTGATGGAGAATCAGTTGGAGGTTTCTTTACAACATTAAATCCTCAGCAACACCAGATCTTCTATGTTATATCCCGATCGATCAAACGAAACACGATTGTGGGATTGAACTTAAGAAGAAATTGGGAAGGAGAAAAAATATTTTCTTCCTAATAATACTAAGGGAATTTCGGCCAAGGAGGGACAAGGGAGGAAAGAGAGAATTCCGAATTTCTAAGGAATTTAATTGTATATTTATGAATGACCCAAGCCTCCTATTTATAGGAAAATAGGAATCCTAATCACATTAGGATTAATCTATAGAGATAAATACAAAAAGAAAAAAGATTATCTCTTTCTTTTATCTTGCAATTTCGAAAATGCCATAGATAAATAAGAGAATATATTCTTTTCTTTATTTTATTTATCTTGGGTAAATAAATCTATGTAATTATTTTAGGATATAATTCAAATAATTATCTCTTCTTAAAATAATATGTATGGCCGATTTTATCATCATAAAATAATAAATAAATACAATTTATTTAATTAATTATTTTGGGCAATCTCAATTGGGTTCATTAATCCAATTGGGCTTGAAAGTCTCTCTTAAATTAATAAGTCCAACTTAATTAATTACCATTTAAATAAAATATTTTATTTAAATAATTAATAATATTAATATTTTCTCCTGACTAAATATTATCAAATTTATATTTAATTATTAATTTCCATTTCAATAATTTTCATTATTTAAATAATTAATAATAAATAATTTAACTATTAATTTCCATTTAAATAATTTTCATTATTTAAATAAAATAATATTGATAATATTTTATTATTAATTAATTAATTTTAATTATTAATTTCCGTTAAAATAAAATTAATTATTTAAACAATTAATAATTGTTGATTAATATCAAATTATTAATTACCATTTAAATATACTCAATATTTAAATAATTAATAATTAATAATATTTCATTATTAATTTCATGTTTAAATAAACTCATTATTTAAACAATTAATAATGTTTATATCAATTATCGTTTAAATGTTTAAACAATTAATATTGTCTATTTAAGTAATTCGCTTTACTTAAACTTTCCATTTCTTCTACTTGATTTCGCGACTACGATATTTGGGCTAGCATATGGACCCGATGGACCTATAGATCATGGGCTTGATAATTAGTCAATTAAATGATTAACACTTAATCAGTTAATTACTTATTATCTAACTATGAATAATTCCACTATAGATTCATAGCTGAACTCCCCTCACTATAGATGAGTTATTGTCCCTTTAGTTTATCTTTATTTATATCTGTGATATTATCCTTCACGTGGAACCCTCATAATTACATGAGGATAAATTTACCATTTTGCCCCTGTAATTACCGCTTTATCCTTGTGTTCCCGCTGATTCTCCAATGAACTTTATCTTTAGTCGAACTAGAGATAAGATACTTCTGTTATCAATAGAAGTCGTGACGTCACTTGTTCATGTCTCGAATCAGTACATCAAGGGAGTTTCCTAAAGTTCCTAAAATGTTTAGGTGTCGCACTGATATCATTAATTTATAGGAAAGCTATGAATTCTATCTCGTGAAAATGAGTTTCCAGCTACTTATCTAGTCATGTTTCCAAAACAGGAGTATATTGAGCGTTCTTACAGATCGCTCTCAACTATGTGAATCAAAGAATATAACTCCACAAATAGGAGTCCGCATTTCACTCAGGATTGAGATCTATCACGGTTGATAAACTTAGTTTGATATTCGATTATTTCTCGTAAACGGTACTAATGAGAAATTTGATCGAACATCGTGGTCCTGTCTTATAGAATCAACATTGCATATGATACTTCCATTTCATGTCTCCCACATGAATGATCAGGATTCGATCATTTGTCTATAAAAAAAATGCGAAGCTATCAACAGTGTTACCAGGGATAAGGTTTCCAAACGTTATTCGTTTACTGTAGACACGTTTAAGTTACTCATCTTGACTTTAATCCTCTTGTATGACTCACATACTAAGTCGTGATTTCATAAGAGTAACTTAGGGTTTACTATTTGAATGTTTGATATTTATATATTTCCATATATTCCTAATATCGTTAATTGAATCAATCTAGATAATATAAAGAACTTATGTTTATTTATTTAATTTATTCTTAATATATTATTATTATTAAATAATTACAAGTTCTAGGACACCATTCCTAACAGTAGGTACCTGCACAGGAAAGGAAAAGAGAATCAGTGTGGTGCCGGCCTAACACCCTCCGATGCAAAAGTCAGAGCAAGCAGAGCTAGTGTGCCAAGAATAGTACTCGAAATTAGTTACCTAATGAATGAATTTAATTTCCTATTTATAGGAGATTAGGTTGATGACATCATTATGCCACGTGTCGCGTCGGGATTGGGCCATGTGTTGCTTCTCAATTACGTGTCGCTTGCGGGTTGCGCCAAGTGTCGTTTCCCAAGTGGATACTTCTTTTCAATCTTAAGTATGTAGGTCTGTGTCAGAGACTGCGTAGCCAGGTCTTTTCAGGTGCGTAGACTTTATGGCTAGGTATCGTGGTCAGACCAGGTGCCCAAGTACAGCGGTCAGACCAGGTGCCTTGGACTAGGTTCCTAAGTACCGCGGTCAGACCAGGTAAATTATAAAATTTCACGTGTAATCCAATTTCACCCCACAACAGAGCTGATTCTATCGTAGAAGTAAGATTTAAAAAAAAAAAAAAATTAACATTATGATTTACCAAACGGCCCATTTATTTTATTTATTTATTATTATTTTTTCGATATGACCAAACGGCCCATTAATGCTCTCATCTCATTTTCCTTCAATATTGAGTCCAACTGGCATGCTCGGCACGTGCCATCTCTCACTTTATCAGACTGACTTCCACTTGGTTTCCCATATTGGGAATGCAATGAATCATAGAGACATCTCAATATGCATTAAAGCTCATAAATTAATTTCTCCTTTTTTCAAAACTTTAATAAAGAAATTATTATTCCCATGGTTTCTTCATACACATTTCACATCCCACAAGCTGACGTGGAAAGATTCTATTGGTCCACCTCACCTTTTACTTTGTTATATCTACCCAACGACAAATCTCTTCGGCTCACGGAAGTGAGGAACACGATATTACTACGGCCTCAGTACACTTGATTATTCATCCATATGTGAGTGGAGCCTATCAAATCCTTCCACGTGTCCAACTCTTTTGTGGGCAGATCATAGAGCTGCAATTGAATACATTACCATATATAGAGGTTTCACATATGGTATAATTTCAACGGTTTGATTTTCCCAATTAAATCCACCTATACCTTTTCTTGATAAGCGTGGCTCTCTAGCTAATCGGAATTTAACCTAATAGTAAAATAAGGAAAGGCTTCTACATTATTTCATAACGCAAATTGATGGGTCCACAATTTCAATCCCCTCACATTTTTTCCCATATATTATAGGTGTGAGAGATCGAATCATTCATCTTGACGTTACAATTGATACTTTCTATCAATATATTACGATTCGATTAGTACTTCACATGTTTTGTTATTATTAAAAGAGTATATACAACATGAGTATTAAAAAAATTTCCGTTGCAAAAAAATGGAGTCCATCTACTGTCATGTCATGTGATGAGTATTTTTTTATTATTATTTTTGAGATATTACATCAAATTGACTAATTAATGGAATGAAGATTCAACAACCTTCAACTTCATGAAAAAAAATGCATATCTAACCATTTGATTTAGAAAAATTTCACTGGATATAAATTTTTTATATGATATTTATAAATATGTTAGTGTTTAAAATTATTTACAAATATATCAATTTTTACAGTGATTAATATAGATTACTTTATGAATCATTAATTAACTTATTATAAAAATATGTAATTAAATATTAATCACTAATCAACCCAATCGAAATTTATTATATTTACAAACATTTATAAGAGTTACTACATTTACAAACGCCCCTTTGATGATTTATACGAGAGAATTAGAGATTTGTGGGTTGCATAAAAGCGGGGCCAATCAACATGAATGTGACACGTGTATGGTGAGATTGCGAGGTCGTAAATGGTAATGGGTATATCGGTTAGTAGGAGATCATAAGCTATAGTAAAAATACATACCCAAGCTCAGTTTCTGTCGCTATCCAGTAATCCCAGAAGTCCCTTTCTCTTTCTTCTTCCTTCCTTCATCTCACTGAGAGAAAGATCGTATTTTTCTCACCGTCACCGGTAAACCTCACCGGCTTTTCTCCGGCGCAGGTACTTCTCTATCAGTTATTAAATTTGGGAGTTTGTCTCTCCCATTATTGTTTATCTAATTTCAATCACAATTGAATTGCTTGTGCATTTTCCAATTCGTGTGAATTTTCGAATTTTGGTTTGCTCATATTGAGCTATGATCGGGGTTCAATTTCTGCTGTACAAGTTTAAATTTTGGATTTTCCCCCCATGTCTATGCAGATTGATTTGGAAAACCTTTGAGATTTGGGCCTTTGCATGCTATCATCGTTAGCTCCATTCAGTGTGGAAGGAGGCGTAGAGGTTGAGTTCGAGAGCTTGGAAAAGTGATTGAAAAGTTTGTTTGTTTTTCTATCTTGAGGTTATCAACGGAAAGAATGGTAGGCATGGAACTCTGAGCTGAAGTTTTTGAATTCAAATTTTATTTTCAATTTAGGAATTTGCTTTATTTATTTTTTCTTCTGTGCATGTTGATTTGTTTTATCTGCTCATTGTAAAAGACTAATTCGATGTGTTTTTATATCCTCTGGTACTGAAATTTATTGCTAAGAGTAAATTATTTACTTAATTAGAGATATGTTATATTTGTATCTCAAACGAATTATTGCTTATTTAATCTGTACATTTACATTCAATCTAAATTTTAAATTAGGATTTGTTTTACCTAAGGAATGGTTATTATTGATGTATTTTCCTAGTCATGTATTGGATATGGGTGATCATATTATTTTGTAACATCATATGTGAGTTTGGCATGTTGTCCATTTAATCTGGTACTTGCCTATTAGCTAATAGGTAATAATTTGTAATCAGATATTTTCCATTCAGAGTTTTTCTTGAATCTCAATAGACTAATTTACACTATTCTGTTCCATACCTTATTTTCTGAATTAGTTACAAACTCCTAATGACTGCTAGCAAAGAACTATGATTGCATTATTAGATGAGTAAATGCATTTTGAGATTTATTGTGAATTAGCATTTAAATTTCAGTATATGGGTTAATGATATGACAATACTACACCTCCAGATATTGATTGGGCCTTGACTAATTGGAACCCTCCATATTGTTCCAATCACTCTTGTTGGACTCAATATATAGAGTTCACAAATTGAACTTAGCACCTGGTAACCGAATTACTAAGTTGCATGTCATGAATGAATCTTACTGTAAAAGATAAACTATACACTTCTACTGATTAGAGGTTTGGTGTCCTGTTGAACATCAAGTAGCTTGAATTAGAAGACAATTTTAGGGGTTACAGTTTTCACATTCAAAAGGGTATTAAATATTAATCTTCAATAGCAGAGAATATATTATGTTTCTGTTTTTTGTTTGATCTAATTAAAACTTTTGGCTGGACCAAACTTTTCACAGCTGTTAAATACCAATTAACACAAAAATATATTCCTTTTCGGGAAAGGTTGTAAATAAAATATTGACCTGATTTTCTTTCAGTAAATTACAATTTTTATACTCAATTTCTTTGGTTTCAATTTCAAGTGCTTACTGCTTACTTATTCTGGCAGTCACATTTACTCACGCCAAGTCTTTCCTTGTAATCTTTTTAACTCATGCCTCGCCTGCTTCATCGCAGTAGATCAACACAATTCCTAACACTATTCATTTTTTCAATTAGTTGGCTTGAGAATTTATGGAAGAAACCCAGTCATTTGTGTCAGATGTTTCAATTGTCACAACGTGTAGTAAGGAGAAAAGTTCATTGATACTTCAATGAAAAGCTCTTGTTGGCTTAAAATGCAATTGATGGTTAAATTTTTAGTTGTTTGGAGCCTAAGGCAAAATATAATCCCATCCTTCGTATGGAACAATGCCTTAGGCATCCAAGTGTATACAATGATGCAAGTCACTTAAAGTCAGAAAATTCTAAGAATGATTAGAGAGAAAAAGCTCGAGAGTGAAAAGGTTAGAAGATGACAGTAAGGGTGTAACTGGTTGGGAAATTTAAAACATCTTATCTGAAAATATATTCCACAGTTAATGATATATACCCTAGTTTCACTATTAAACCTTTTCCTAATTATGCTCAAGATGAAATAGGGATCTGTTTGGTAGTCTCCTTTAGGTTTCCGACCATATTCTTTAGTAGGTTATACTCAATACAGTCACAAGGGAAAAAAAGGTTATTTAGGAATTATGATAAAAAAAATTCTAGAGAAAAATATAAAATGAAATCCAGAATGTTAGCGGCGTTAGCCAATGATAATAAAGAGTTGTTTGATTGATTATGGGATACAATGATGGATTGTGAATTTTTGCACTTTAATAGTAGTTTGAAAGACATACTATGTTAGTATCAATTATTAAAGTTAGGTGACTAGATTTGACGCTTGTTGATGCGTAATTGATAACGACAACGTTCAATACGTTATCTTGTCTGGTGGTATAATTGAATTAATTTTTAGGAGAGATATAAGATCAAGGAATCTTGCACAAGGATGGATAGTAGTTACAATGTGGTACTTGGAGAAATTGAACCGATACGTAAAGAGAAGTGGAAAGGAGGGGGAGAGAGGGGGGGGAGCTTAGGCTTCTGGAATGCTTAAGCAATAATGTTATGCTAAAATACTATGTTAGTTTGTTAGAAGGCCTATTTATAGATAGCATAAAGTAATCCTAAACTTAAAAGGCAAGAACAATCAAAGTGGAAAAAAGTATTCAATGTCAAATACATGTAATACCCATAACTCAGAATCTAAACTTATAAAGCACAAATAACGGTTACACCAGTTTAAAAGCCTTATTAGCTATTATAATCTCTGTCAAATCCATTGTATAATGAAGCGTTACGTGAAAAGTGTTGGAATTGGAAAACTATTTTCAACTGGAGCCAAATGAATTCAAGGAAAATAAACAATTACATGCTTTATTGATTATAGATATTTAAGCATGATATTGGATTTTATTATTCAGTACAATCAACTTGAGAAGTTTGTAGGGTACCTATAATTTATATTCATTCATAAGATTATTTAGGGGTTGTTCTGGAATCGCATTTAAAAACAGTTTTGCATTTTTAAAAACTCAGCGGAGTTTTTGATGCATAAGTTTTCTTTAATAGGATTTCTCTTGAATATAGTTTTCAGGAAAAAAAAGCAGCAGCAGAAAATAGAAATAGTATTTAGCTGTTTTCATGTTTTTTGTTTGTTTGCTATTATTGTGTTAAGTATGACTTTATTTGGATTTCTTATCTTTTTAATTAATATATTATAAAGTAAATGTAAACGTAAGATATCTGCCAAAACAGTTTTTTAAGTCAAGGAGAATAGAAAACAATTTTACAACACTATTCTACAAAACAATTTTTAAAAAAATTACCAAACAATCCTTAAATTTTCTTTACTATTTTGCTTTTTCAATAATGTTGACATATTTTATGTAGTTTTTATTCGAAAGACGCAATATTTATATTTTTTTCTGTGTGTAATACATAATTGAGGCCATATTAGTCACATAAGTAATTTTTTTGGTTAGGAAGTGTATAATGAGGCTTATAAATATTTTGTTGACTGTGGGGGTAACAATTACATGGGTCCGAAGAAAATATATCATGCAATAAATGCCTTCTCTTTCAGTTATTCATGAGAGTTTACATTCATATCATCATGTCTTGGGATATGATTTGGCTAATGCTGGTGTTATTTTTAAACGCATGAATTGTTTAAGTAATGTGGAACTACAAAGCCTGTCTGTACAAGTTAGCCCAGTTTCTTTTGCCTGAGGGAAAAAGGCTACACATTTTGTTGAACTTAATATATTGAGATGAGATGATTATATGGTTGTAATTGGGGTGCTCTTCACAACTTTTTGTAATTATAAAGACTTTCTTATTTGAATTGGGGGCGTTTTTGGTAGCTCTCTCTTCCTTTGGCATGCTTTTATCACACCTGACCTTAGCCTTCCCGTCTCCTGGCTGTTTTTTTAGCCTTTTCCCTTGATAAATTTTTTAGTCTCTTATCAGAAAGCAAAAAAAGGAGATAGGTTTAAGCTTTTATTAAACTTAATATGGAGATAATTATGGTTGTATGTTGCTGTGGAGGAGAATATTATGTGCAAAAAAGGAAAGGGGAAAAAAACTGCAACAGTCGCTGATCCTAGATGTTTATGGTAATCAATTTGGATGTTTTGTTCTTTCTTCTAATTTTTTTTTTGTTCTTTTCCATCTTTGTAAATGCCAACTACAAACTGAGATACCCTCTTAACCAAATTACCTTGTTATCAATGTTATTCTTCTGCATTTGGATGTTTTGTTCTTTCTTCTATTTTGTTTCTTATTTTCCATCTTTGTAAATGCCAACTACAAACTTAGGTACCCCTCAACCGCATTGCCTCATTATCAATATTATTCTTCTGCATTCATCTTCTTAAAATTGTTTTGTTTTATTTTTTTATTTACTTTTTCAGTGTTAATTCTTGTACTTTGAAATAGAAGCTGTGCGATCACACTATGTTTCTCTCTCTTAATCTTTCTCATGTTCGAAGTTGGTAACTTCTGTTACATTACCTGAAATCCTCTCAAAGTATATGTGTTTTTGGTAGTCTTTCCAGCATAAAAGCTTTTGGATGCCTAGGGAGGCTGGATGTTTAACTGATGGAGAGATGAATTATGATAGCTCCTCCAGAATTGAAACAAAACGTGGCCATCAATGGTTTATGGATGGAAATGCACCAGAACCATTTGGCAGCAAGAAACAAGCAATTGAAGGTGTGAACAGTAGACCTGTTCCAGGAGTACCACATATGAATGTTTCTCCTTGGGAAAACAATTCAAGTTTTCAGTCTGTTCCTGGGCCTTTCATTGATCGCCTCTTTGGCTCAGAGCCTGTACGAACTGTCAACTTAGTTGATAGAGGCATGACTGTTGGAAATGCAAATTTGAACATGGGGAGAAAGGATTTTGAGGACCATTATGCAAGCAATCCATCAGTTGGCCTGTCCATGTCCCATTCCATTGAAGATCCCTCATCATGTCTCAATTTTGGTGGAATCAGAAAAGTTAAAGTCAATCAAGTCAGGGACCCTGACATTGGAATGTCTGCCTCGCTCGGACATGCTTATAGCAGGGGTGATAGTGGTACAATTTCGATGGGTGCAACATTTGGCAAAAATCATGAGAATGCGATATCATTGGGCCAAACTTATAATAGTAGAGATGAGAGTAATATCTCAATTACTCCTGCATATCATAAAACAGATGAAAATTTTATTTCAATGGGTCACACCTTCAACAAGGGTGATGGAAATTTTATTACTATTGGTCATAACTATAGCAAAGGAGACAATAGCAGTATCTTGTCAATGAAGGGGGATGACACTTTTATATCAATGGGTCAGTCTTTTGAGAAGACAGAAGGCAATGTCATTTCTTTGGGTGCCTCCTACAACAAGGGGCATGAAACTTTTATCTCAATGGGACCAACCTACAGTAAAGCAAATGACAGTTTCATTTCAATGGCTTCCTCCTTTAACAAGGGAAATAATGATACTTTATCAATGGGTCCAAGCTATGACAAGGTAGATTCTGACATTGTATCTGCGGGTTCAAAATATGACAAATTGGATTCTGGGGCTCAGTCTATGGTTCACAACTATCTCAAGGGTGAGAGTAATACCATATCTTTTGTAAGTTTTGATGATGAAACTGAGACTGGTAATCCTTCTGGTGGGATCATTAGCAGTTATGACTTGTTGATGGCAAATCAGGCTTCTGCACAAGCATCAGAAGTATCAACACTGAAAGATTCTATTGATCCCAGTGTGGAAGTAAATGTTAACACAGCTTCAAAAGTTAATGCGAAAACTGACAGCAGTGCCAAGAATAAAGAACCGAGGACATCTAAGAAGGTGCCCCCAAATAGCTTCCCTTCAAATGTTAAAAGTTTGCTCTCAACTGGTATGCTTGATGGGGTTCCTGTCAAGTATGTTTCTTGGTCACGGGAGGTAAGATATATTTTCTTCTATATATCCTTGTTCTTTTTATTTTGAAAATGTGATAGAATACTTTGAAATGGAAACTAATTACTTCATTTTTTTCTTGTGTTTTAAATATTTATGATGGAAAGAAAAATCTTAAGGGAATCATAAAAGGGACTGGATATTTGTGCAGCTGTGACAACTGCCAGCACTCTAAGGTAACTTGTAAAATTGAAGCTTCTATTTCCTTATAAAAATCAACCAAGGAATGTTCAGCTTTAATTTTTTGATTAAGTTTACCAACTGAGTTGTACTGCACAGGCTCTCAATGCTTATGAATTTGAAAGGCATGCTGGCTGCAAAACCAAGCATCCAAATAACCACATTTATTTTGAGAATGGTAAGACTATCTATGCGGTGGTTCAAGAGCTAAAGAACACTCCTCAGGAGATGCTATTTGATACAATTCAGAATGTGACTGGCTCTCCCATCAATCAGAAGAATTTTCGTATTTGGAAAGGTAATTTCTGAATTTTCATACAATCTTTATTTGACCATATCAAGTAAAAACTGGAAGGACTAATGATTTCTAGTGAGATAAGCAGTGTAAATTTGTACAGGATAACTAAAATCAATCAAGCGTCAAAATTTTCATTGAAACTTAAAAATACTTTTACAAATAAGTTATGGGAGGGGGAAAAATAGGTTTTGGGTGTTTGACTTCTTGGCTGGTCAAACAAGGGCTAATTTATGATTTTTTGGGTTGTAACTGCCAAGGAATGTAAGACAAAACGGTTTTTCTTAAGACCACAGCATCATAATAGCACAAAAAACCAGCACCTTTTGCAGGTTACTCCTGAATTTTCCTGTTAATTGGAGAGAAGGTTTGAACCAAACTTTTGAGGTTTTGTTCCCTTCACACTGTGATAAACTGCGTGATTTTTCCATGAAGAAAATATATTTTGGCATCTTGTGGATTTCACATAAGTACATATTTTGTTTTACATTTATTCTGATTTTTTACAGTTTTTATAAGCATTATATGATAAATTCTCACTTATTCTTGCGCTATGCTGCTGCGCAGCATCTTATCAAGCTGCCACCCGTGAACTTCAACGTATTTATGGGAAGGATGAAGTAATTATGCCTTCTTGAGATTTACTTTTCAAATTTTCAGGTAGGTTATATGTGGCCTGTGCTTTGCAGTGTTCAGAATTCAATTTGACTTTTATAATTAGAGGAGGCCGATGTTTATAAACATATGAGGTTTTTACTCTCCAAATTAAGTTGATATAATGTTTGAAGATTTGGATAATCATATATGCTTACCTGTGAGGGTAATGACTTTGGATTGTGCAATTGAAGCACAGTGCTTTTTTTACTCACTTATAATGACTAAATATTCCCGTGAAAATTTTGAGCTGTAGAAAACCATGAGGACTGTAGAATTATCATACATGTTTTAACATTAAGATATTATATGGGAAAATGACAATCAAAATATTTTGGAAGTATTGAATAATTGTACTACTATTTTTAATTAAGGTAGTAAGTAATTGTGGTGGTGGATTCTAACTTAAGATGAGTACTTTCAAACAATCAAATTTTTGCAGGTTGATCTTACTTCAGCTTTTCACTAGCCTTAATCCTTTAAATTCATTCAATTTAGCTTTCTACATTTCATGCTGTGTTTCTTGTACTCTAATATCAAAAACTCAAAACCAACCATGGTGGTCAAAGGACTTTTTTTTTAAAGCTTTGAGGTCATGGATTCAAATCCATGTGTGGCCACCTACCTAGGCTAATATCCTATGAGTTTTCCATCACCAAGTGTTGTAGAGTCGTGTGATTGTCCCGTGAGAATAGTCGAGGCACGCGCAAGCTATCTCAGTCCCTCACGGATATCTAAAGAAAAGTCCTAAACTCATGATGAGGAAAATGCTTATTATTCTCTCCCCTAGAACAATTGAGAAAGCAACCCATAAGTTGGAGACTTGAGGCTCAAAAGTTATAGTTTGTATGCTAATGGTGATCCCATCTATGCATGAAATGAATTTCTTTCTTTCTTTCTTTATATTTATTTTCATTCATTTTTGCTGATGTTTATATATATATACCATTTGTAGACCTCAAAGATATCTATTATGGTATCAAGTCAAAAGGATGGGTTTGTAATCAAAACATGGCTAAAGCGTGTAAATTATAAATACTACTCAGACAGTTGCCTCAACAGTATGAGATGGATTGAAAGAACTATGAAGGATGTTTAGTGAAGGGGGAAGACATCCATTTTGGCCAAAGTATGCATTTCACAGAATACCCTCAGTTTTCCCTTTCACATTGCATCTTTTTTCTTGATTTTATTCTCTCATATCTGAGTTGTATTGAAACATATAACGTAAAATATTAGTCCGTAAGCCAGCTTTTGCTTGGAGCTCAAAACCGGGATGTAAGCTTTAGCATGAATGCTTGCAATCATTTTGTTCGAATGAAAACATACATCTTTTCTAGTCTTTTCTGAAATGGAAAAAAAAAAAAAATATATAAAACACATTTTTGTCGGAAAATAATGCAAGGTTATTCTAGTCGCTCTCGACTAACAGGAAATTAGCAGGTTACTTGGTTCATGTACTTGTTCCCTCTTTATTTGCAATGTCAAGAACCGGAAAATCTTGACTTGATTGAGTCTTTGAAATCTCATCCTTCGCAGTCATTTGGAAGTTTCCATTTTATCATTGATTGATTTAGTTACAATCTGTTATAAAACCAGGTACAAGCCAACGATAATAATTCCTCCTCCAATAACCCTGCAGAAATTTTCTAAGTGTTACCAAATTCTTTATTATTCCCTGCAATTAGAATAATCATTTTAACATTAAATTTTTTTAATAGAAAAATGATTAAAATTTTAATTCAAACAGCGAAAAGGTCACCATAAACTACCGTTAGGAGTTGGCGCTCAAAATGCAATGACTTAGCTTTAGGGTTTCCATTATCAAAGCCAGCATTGTGCCTCCTATTGTACCCTCTAAGCATATTAAATTGCCTCGACATCAACACATTAATTTTAGATTATTATGCGGTAAGTATAATTGAACTGCACTGTTCGTGATGTACAAGTAACTCATGATATAAAAGAATCCTGAACATAAGCTTTAAATTATAAAATAAAAAATGGTAACATATTAAAAATAAAATGGAAATGTAATAAAATCTGAATGCCTTAATCTTAAAAATCAAAACCAAATGGAAAACATAGCACGAGTACAATTATAAAAATAATGTTAAATACAAAATACACCTAGGGCCGGTCCTAAGAAAATAAGGGTCCGGTGCGAAAGTATAGTTTTGGGGCCTCTATCATCTAATACTTAATATAAAAAAAAATAACAAAAACATAAAAACAAAAAGTTATATATATATATTTATGAAAACACTATTGGCAAAACAATCTAATAAAAGATTTTAGAAAATTGGATTTTAGAAATGTTTTTTCCCAATCCACGTAATAAAGAGTTTTCTTTTAAAAATAATATTTCATTAATTTATTGAATAAAACTCAATTTTGGGGATTGACAAGATCTAGGATTTAGCTTTGAGGGGGGCAAAATGATGGACACATGATCTAGATACATATATAACTAATTTTAACTATAACACATACATTTTAAAAATAGTACGCTTTTAATGGTATATTTCAAAAAAATACAAGAGTTTTTTAGAATGTTATAATATATGAGGGAAAAAATATTTTAAAGATAAATCAAACTTATGCTATATTAGAAATTATAAGGGTAAAATGAAAATAAGACCACTGTGGTTTTTTCTAAATGCATGAACACCCCCTGTGGTTTGAAAATGGCAAATCACACCCCCTTTCAATTTCAATAGTTTTCTTTTAGCCATAACTTCTTCGTTTGGACTCCGATTTGGATGAATCAAGATGTTTTAGAATCCTCATTTCGGTCTCTACGCTATGGTAACTTCAAACTTCTAAATCATCAATAACCAAAAGAGCTAACAATGTCAATCATACAGGGTATTTTGATGTTAATAAACTCTTTTATTTATTAATCATTTAAAAGATTCGAAGTGACCATTATGTAGAACCCGAAATGAGGATTCTAAAACATCTTGACTCATTCAAATCGAAGTTTAAACGAAAAAGTTATGGCTAAAAGAAAATTATTAACATTGAAGGGGAGGAGTCTGATTGAAAAAAATTGGAACCAGAGGGGTGTGATTTGCCATTTTCAAACCACAGGGGGTGTTCATGCATTTGGAAGAAATCACAGGGGTCTCATTTGCATTTTACCCAAATTATAAAAAACAAGACTCTGCCGATCTAAGGATTCGAACTAAGGGAAAGCCAAGCCAAGAAGCATGTTTTATAGATGATTTCTCATTAAAATATAAATTAAACTTAAAAGGTCTATCACTGGTTTGGGCCCCAGTTTTTGAGCCCTTGTGCTGGCGCACTTATTGCACAACATGGCTTGAATACATCCCGACACTTTAGATTGTTGTTAAATCATATCTTTACACTTTTAAAAATGTTAAATACCATGCATTGTAGTAGAATTATAAATCACACCATTCTATTAACCAGTTTTAACAAATTTGAGCCCTATACATATTTTATACATGTCACGTGTTCTAATAATGTTAAAAATAACAACTTGTGTCGACATTTGTTGTGTTGGTGAAGATGTTTTTTCTTGTAGTGAAAACTCGCAGACTGGGCTTAGACCTAGACCCAATTCGTTCATCAATCTGACCCAACATACTCGACTCCGAGGCTTAATAAAAACCTGTTCAAAGTTTCAATAATATATTGCTTTGGTTTTAATAAGTTACTGAACAATGAATCTTCTATTTAAGTAACAAAATTAAAAATAAGGTTAAATTATACAAAATACCCCAAACCTATGAGGTTTGTTTCAATTTTTCCCCTAACGTTTTAAAAGATTCAATTATACCCTCAATCTTTTAATTTGTTTAAAAAATACCCTTTGTTAGCAATTTTTGTGAAGATTTATGGAAATTTAAATGTGAGAAGGAAAATATATTAAATGTAATAAGTTTCAATTTTGTCCCTGAATGTTTTAAAAGTTTCAATTTTTCTCATAACACTTAAATTTCTGTAAAACTTAACGAAAATTATTACAAAGGGGTATTTTTTAAACAAAATAAAACATTGAGGGTAGACTTGAGAAACTTTTGAAACGTTAGGGGAAAAATTGAAACAAACTCTTGAGGTAATTTTTGTATTATTTTTAATAATTATTTTAACATTAATCACCCATATTATATTAAGTTTTATTAATTAATTAAATACTCAATATTAATAATTTTATTAGGTAAGAGCTACTTTTTATTTATCAATAATGAAATTTTACTATTAATATCACTTCTAATTAATACTTTTATTGCTTTGTATTAATTTTCATTAATTAATCATTTCATGATATCTTCTCATATCTAATTAATTAATATTAATTTTCATTAATAGATAACATTAAATTATTCATTATCACTAGTGTTTTTTTTTATTATTATTTAAATCTTTTCTGGCAAAACCTACCAAAAAAAAATAAAAATAAAAATTCAATTCTCAAACATTTATTATCCTGCATATAAACATTAAATATACATTTAAACCTCATGTATTTAACTCTCAAATATTTATTATCAGAGAAATTTCAACATTTTTTAATAACTGTTTTAAAAAATATCAAACGTTATTAAAATTTTCAAAAATAACAATTTTTTTTAAATGTACGTGTGAGTTGGGTTTCATGTTTTGCTGCAAGCCAAGAAGGAAAACAAACAACTCTTGAAATTTTAAAAAACTTTTGCTATTTTTGTAAATATCAATTCATAACATGTTTTTTTTTTTTCTAAAAAAATAAAGCCCTTTTTATTTCCAAAATCATGAAACAAAACTTACGA
The DNA here is from genome assembly GCA_028015215.1 of Gynostemma pentaphyllum. NCBI lineage: Eukaryota > Viridiplantae > Streptophyta > Magnoliopsida > Cucurbitales > Cucurbitaceae > Gynostemma > Gynostemma pentaphyllum. The sequence continues at coordinate 40,808,127 of CM051352.1, read as the reverse complement.
TCTAAATTGGCTATTATGGATACTTTAAATTAATAGTTCTCACTGTTGGTTTTTTTTTTGCTCTAATTTGATGTAATCCATTGAGACTATAAATAACTAAAAGATTATTTTTAATAGTAATATTTACATTAGTCATTTATTAAGTTATGATAAATGTTATCCATCATTAAGATCCATAGTTATTTATGATAACTTGAAGTGATAGAAAATTCACTCAAGTTGTAACTCAAAAAGTTTGTGGGGGTGTTACTGCAATAAAGATTGTAGTAGACTTGGGGTCAGATATACTTACTATCTCCTTAGTAAATCGGTACAAGTGATCTCATATGGATCACTGAGGTAGAGACATGTGAGTGGGGGTGTTACTCCAATAAAGATTGTAGTAGGCTTGGGGTCAGATATACTTACTATTTCCTAGTAAAATCGTTCAAAGAGATACTTCATATATCTATAGTTTGGTCATATACAATTGATGGTGTCAAAACCACAAAAAATAAATATTTACTCTTGGAATTTAGAAATTTGTAGTAGCGGTGAATAAAGTTGACATGCACGGAGAATGGGTAATATTAAATTAAAGTTATAAAAATGGGGGGTTCTGAGTTTTGAAAATAAAAAGAAAACAAATTAAAAAGAGAGAAATTAAGATGAGAAGGTTTAATCTCGGTTATGGTTCATTAATTTGATCATCGATTCATAAATATGTATTCCTAAATTCTTCTCTAAATTGGTTGAGAGTCATCAAACCCAATCAACAACTTATAAGTGCTCTTCCTTAACTATTCGATAGCCAATATACGATCGTTGACTATTTCCCTAATTAACAGATAACCTTAGAATACGATAATAAGATTTAACCCATTAACAACATTAATAAAAGAAGAATCCAATTCTAAGTAACAAACACGATACGATCGATCTGTTTAAGTTAGATAATAAATTCTCATAACATGACAGAGAAATATTCATTTAAGTTAATTTGCTACTTATATTAGAACAATTAAACAATTATGGATTTAACGTTCTAATTAGCGATATGATGAACAATAATGGCCAATTTGCACAACAATTAAATATTCAAAGAGAAGACATGAATAAAGAAAAAATAGGAAATAAAATTAAGGACAAAACCTCATAAGTTCATGAATAAAACCTCGATGAATCTCTAGTTGGAATAAAAAATTAGCTAGAAAACATCTAAAAACTATCTAAAAGTCCTAAGAAAAATAGGGGAAGAATGGATTAAGAATTTGAGAGCAAATGAGGCTTTAAATAGGTCAAAAAGAGATAAAATCATCTAAAAATATGCTCCTTATCTTATCCAGCCAACAAACAGAGCCAATTAACTAAGCCAAGCTGCCGCTAGATGCCGTTTCTATGAAGAAAGCCCATCGCGCGCCAATTGTTAAGCAGTGAACCGAGCATGTTGAAGCGCCAGGCGCTTCCCTTCATAAGTGGTCAGCGACGTGTCACTCTGAGTGAGTGATACATCGCTTATAGCCTAAAGTTGTGCGCTAACATCAGTGTGATGCTTTTCCTTTTATTTGATGACGTCACCACGCCCAACCATTGTCTTTCATCGCTGTAGCAACGAGTTTGAAGGATTTTTCCTTGGCTTTTTGGTCACCGTGCCGCGACGACCATGAACCGTTTGAATACTAAAATGGGCTTAATTTCTTCGTTTTAAGTCTGATTTGAGCGCCATTTTCACCTACGTTCATAAAATTCAATTATTAACATTATTATGGACATTTGAATCACATTAATAATATATTTTAATGATTTTGGAGATATTAAAACTAGTAAATACGTATAATTTACAAGTTATCAAATACCCCCAAACTTAGACAATTGCTAGTCCCTTAGCAATTCTAGCATTAAGCACGATTAATAATTGATCATGAAAACCTATGGAGTTATGCAACCATCATGCTTGCAAACAATTAATACTTTAGCAATCAAACGTTCATACAAAACCACAAGTATGTGTGATCATTCTTGTTCAATTTGAATTTTTTTTTATAAAACTATGAAGCACAAATGCTACCTCAATTTCACAAGCCATATCAAGAATAGAAACTTAAACAATCTTCTCAAAATCAAAACATAAAGGAATAGATACCCTCACTGGATATTCACTCAAATTTCTCAAAGTGATTAAGGTAGTCAAAGAATATCACTCAAGTCAAACACATGAAATATATTTACCAAAGGCTTGCAAATATATCAAATCAAGACCGGTTAATGCAAGAAATCGAAAAACTAGAATCCAAAGGTCTTTAAAGGTTGTAATGAGGCTACGAGAATGGGTAGATGGAAGACATTTAGGCTAAAATAATTGAGAGATTACTATGAGAATGTTGAATAAAATTGAGACAACTCAAAATTTACATTTGAAGCACAAGCTCACAATTAAACATACAACTTCTTCTCATCTTTTTTTTCACAAATTTCTTCTTTCTTTTTAAATTTTCAACAACAAACGTTTTCTTTGCACTTTTCTTTTCTTTCTTCACAATTTTTTTCTTTTTTAATCAACTCATAACACAATTTCATCCCTTTTATCGACTTTTTTTTCCTTTCAAATGAGACATATATCTTTTACATTCATAGAAACCTCTCAATTGGGTGAAAAAGAAGACAAAAAGAATATGAAAGTATTATGTATTACATGGCAAAATATCAAAGAAAAGGCTAAGGCTAAAAAATTTGCTTCTAAGAAATTAATTTCAGGTAGGCCTTTTTTAGAAAGGTAAGAATTAGTTCCCCTAATTTCCCCTTATTGATTTCAAGTATTCAATATCAAGCAAAAATAGTCTTAACATGCATAGAAGAGCAAGTTCTAGAAATAAAAAACCATGCATGACATACTCTCAGCAAAGAATAATAGAGCATATGTTATTATAATTGCTCAAAAGGCTCAAAATCTCACAAAATGAGGCTAAATGTATCGCAACCTATGTACTTCTCAATCAATTAGAAAGCAAGAAAATCATTCCAGATATGACTGGTGAAAAAGGAAGCATGCTTTAAAAAAATTAAGCAAAAAGTGCGATTTATAGTGCACAAAAAGTATGGGATTAAGCATGAAATAAAGATTGCAGAAGCATCAAAAGCAAACAAGCCTAACAATTATATAATTTCCAATTTCTATGATTTTCATGTAGCATGTAAGAACATCAAAAATATGAAATACTACCCCAAACTTAAACTAAACATTGTCCTCAATGATTTAAAAATAAAAACAAGGTGGTAGTAAAACTTCCCTAAATGAGCAATCCTCAGCAGTTCGACACTATCTGCTTGGGAATGTGAGAAAATATGGCAAAAAACTTCATGCTTCTCCATGTATAGCCTTTGTTTGACCCTAATTTTCGTTTTCCTAAAATAAAAACAAAGCAAGAAAACAAGTAAAATAAAATAAAATAAAAACACAAAGCGTAAAAATTTGGGTTGCCTTCCAAAAAGCGCTTTTTAATGTCTATGGCTAGATGATGTTGCTTTTTCTGGTCAAAACACATCCCATATTAATTTGACAAACTTCCTAATCATTATTCGTAATCCTGAAACAATGTAATTTTCGTTTAAAGCATTATTTGATTCATGATTATAAATAAAATAAAAAATTTCATAAGTTAGAGTATCAACTATGTTAGTCATAACAAAATAGGAAAATTTGTCAATAAAATTTTTCATGGAGTCATTTATATTTAATTTGCTGATTTCTCCATCAAACTCTATTGTGTATGTGCCATCATCTCTTTTTTCTTCTTCATTTTGAAAAGATTTGTTAATGTTAGAAGGAAAATCAGTAATTCTATTACCGCCACTTTCAACCACTTTTAAGATGATGATAAGGTAAAGTTGGAGAGACATCTTCCTTTTCATCCTCTTTCTAAGGTGCATCCACGCTCTGTCTCATTGAAATCTTGTTCCTTTCCACCTGTCAAAGTTATTGCACTAACATTTTTGAATTGATTAAACTATAGTTTGAGATTGCAAATTATCTTGAGATTCCATTCCATTTAAAGAATTTGTCTCAAATAGCATAATTTTGCATACTAATTACTAAAATGTCTGAACTTTTTAAAAATTACTCAAATAGCATAATTATAGTTCAATAAATTATTGAACTATAATTCAATTAATTATTGAACTGTTTTTCATAGGTATTTTTAACGAATTTGTTTGTTTTTTTGGTTTTTTAAGTTCAAGGTCAATAATTTATTGAACTATTTGATCATTTTTTATTATTATTTTCAATGAATTCATTAAGTTTTTTTATTTATTTTAGTTCAATAATTTATTGAACTAAAATTATGCTATTTGAGTAATTTTTAAAAAGTTATGACATTTCAGTAATTAGTATGCAAAAATATGCTATTTTAGTAATTGCCCCTTCTATTTACTATAGCTCTCTAGTTCATCCAATTGAGCTTGCAATTTTTGGCCGCTATCCCCCCTTTCCTATTAATATTCCATCTTGCTCACAGAAGATGCACATTAATTCATTTGAACCTCCAGATTCTTGATGCTTGTGTCCATATTTTTGGTGTTTGTGTTCATTTGGATCCAACATCTTAGTATTTACCTGTGTGTCCTGGTGAAACTGTTAAGTGTTAGTAGTAAAAGATTGAAAAGTTTTGTCTATAGACAAACCTGATTTGGTAATGTATTGTTGATATTCAGTAGCTCCTGGCGCATAATTCTAATTAGAATGATCACACTGAAGGGACTATTTTCCTAAATTAGTGGAATTTATTTCGTATTTTAATTAAAATTTAATTTAGGATCTGTTAATATCATGCAATTGTGATCAAACCTTAGACTTAAAATTCAAGGTTTTCAAAAAAACTAAAACTTTAACTTACACTGAGTAAATTATGGAGAATTGGTTGGAGGTTTTTTTAGTTACTCTTAGAATTGAGAAATTTTAGTAGTAATGAATAAGGTTGATCTCCACAGGGAATGAGTAATTAAATTAAAGTTATAAAAACGAGGGGTTTTGAGTTTTGAAAATAAAAAGAAAACAAATTAAAAATAGAGAAATTAAGATGAGAAAGTGTGACGGCCCGGGATTTGGAAAATATTTAAGGAATGAAAATTAAACTAATTTAAATTAAGGAATCTGAACACTTCATTTTTGATAAGAAATTGTGTTTTAAATATAGTTCAAAAATAAAATAATAATAAAATAAAATATTTTGATGTGAGTTAACCATAGTTTGTTAGGTAGCCGAGTTTTTTTGGAAATAATAATAAAGTGGTATTTTGATTTAATGTTTGGTAAATTGAAATTAAAATAATATTCCATGGCTTATTTGAATTTGGTTATTTATTTTAAGTTAAATTAATTAAGTTTAAAAGAGTTAACTAAGGTTGGGTAAGAAACTAACGGTGGTTAGTTTCAAAAGTAAACATTTAACTATGGTTAAATAAAATATAAATAGGAGTTAAATTTGAAAGTTAATATGGTTAGTTATGAGTTTTTAAAAGAAAAGGGGTTAGAAAACAAGGCACTTAATGAGGTGTCACTCATTCCTCTTATTTAGACAAAAGGAAATAAAAAAAAAAAGTTAAAAACCATTATTTGCTTATTCTCCTTCAACGCACATGAGCAAGCAGCCATGGGGGGAAGCTCAAATTTCTTCTTCTTCTTCTCTTTGCTTGAGTTCAACCTGAAATTGATAGATTAGGTTGAGGGATTCGGAATTAACACAAAGGGAAATTGAAAACTACTCGAAATCTTCCTCTTTTTCCTTATTGGGCCGACGCTGCAGTAGCTAGGGGGGAAGCTCGATTTTATCTTGAAATCATCTTGGGTTTTCTTCAATTCTATGAAGAACTCTTGGGTTTATGATGGGTTTTCAATTCTATAAGGGTTGGAGCAAGAATTCATGAGTTTTCAAGAGTTTTGGTAAGTTTCTTTAAGCCCTAGATTTTACAAATTGGGGGAAAATAGGGAATTCATGAATCTAGGTTATGGGTTTCCTTAATTATTATGAAAATTGAAAAGAACCTACTTTGATTTCTGGAAATTTACTTTTAAAATTTCATAACTCTTAGGGATTTCATTTAGATTGAAGATATAAATTGTTTACAAGAGAATTTGTAAAGAACCTCCATTGTTAATACATTTGGTAACTTTTATGTTGGGGAATTTAAAAGAATTTGTCGTTCTTTTGATTTTAAACTTAGTTAATTAATGAATTGATAATAGGAAGTAAAAGTAGGGACCAAAGGTGAACTAAACTACCTAAATGAGAAATGTAAAGACTGCGTGTACTTTGCATATTAAAGGAAGGAATAATGAGATAATATTGAGAGCATGTGTACTTGCATCATTGGTATTATTCACGTGTTTTGTGTGTGTATATATATATATAAGAAATGAAAAAACGTGTGTACTTTGCATGTTAAATGAAGGAATAATGAGATAATGTTAAGACTACATGTACTTGCATTATCTGGTATTATTCATGTATTTTATTATGATATATATATATATATAAGACTGCATGTACTTTGAATGTTAATGGGAGGAATGATGAGATAATGTTGAGAATGCGTGTGTACTTGCATTATTTGGTGATATGAAACCCTAGAAAATTGAAATAAGACCCTTTTGAATGCACAAAGAACCCCTAGATACAAATCCTAAAATCCCAAAGACAATAAGGTAACATTCTTGGAAAACAAGAAGAGAAGGATTATTCCAGTGATCTATTATCTTGAAATAAGTTAACTTGTTCTTATATCAAGATCGAAACAATCCACAAACACAGAGATCAAATTATACTTGAATGTTTCAAAAAGGTACAAACTAGAAAAAGACTACAAAAGCTAGATAAATTCAACCAAGCAATAAAGCAAACAAAGACATTTTATATCATAAGAATTCTTAGTTGTAAACCTTACAAATGAGGCCTTAAATAGCCAAAGATAACCCTAAAAATAATCTATGAAATTTGGATTAAAGGGAGCACAAAATATGCCAAATACTTTCCTTAACTGCATTTGGTGCATTTTAAGAAAGTTTTGACTTAGAAGATATTATATAATAAACAATCTAAATACATTGTAAATTTATAGGAATCATAAATGGAAAGTTTACAAACAAATATGGAAAGTGGTCAAAATAACGAAAGTTGCATCACTTTTGGAAACTTACAATGTATTTAGACTTTGCAAAAGTGATGCAACTTTCCTAATTAGCTCTCATCTTCATTTCTGATTGCAAAAGTCTTTAATTCTCTTCTTCCAAATATATTTTCCATCTATTCCTCTTCCTTAGCCTCCATGCTCAATCTTCAAAGCTTGTCTTTACTTTACTCATGTAGGCTTGTTAATGGATATTCAATGCTTGTCTTTAACTTTGATTTGGTGATTGGTCCTTGACTTATTTGTGAGGCTCCATGATTCATATCATCTGGTATTATTCGTGTGTGTTTTTTTATTATTTATATATATATGAGAAATGTAAAGACTATGTGTATTTTGTATGTTAATGGGAGGAATAATGTAGATAATGTTGAGACTGCGTATATGTAAGGACCCGAGGTTTGATGTCGGGTAATTAGAAATTTTCCATATATTGGATTTATTTGGGATATTTTATTAATTAGGAAAAATTTATATGCTTTGTGTTATTGGTTAATTAGCAAGTACCATAATTGGTTTCTTAAGAAATTTTAGAATAGTGAATTAATTTATAAAAAAAACTTATAATAATTAACTATAGTTAGTTTGGAAGGGGGGGTGAGTTAGTAAATGGTTAGAGTTCAAGGGTATTTTGGCAAAGGAAAATTGGGAGGGGTTTGGTATTTATATTATGAGGTGGAGGGATTAATGGGTAAATACATTTTAGTTACTTTATTAATTTAGGAAAATGGGATGTAATTAAGACATAAGGGAAGAAAAAAAATTAAAAACAAAAAAACAAAAATTGCTTCTTCTTTTCCCCTCCAACCCGTCGCCCCCCCCTTCTTCTCTCTTGATTTTTCTTCTCCAATCCTCTCAGAGCTTGTGATCCTAAGCTTGATTAAGTGGGAATTGGTGGATTGATGTTAGTTTCTTCATCCTAGGAAGCTTGAAGTAAGGTTCAACAAAAATTATTAACCACAAGATGAGATTTTATATGATGGCAATTTTAGGTTTTATGGGTTGATTATAAGTTTGGGGTATTAATTCCTTTCATTTTAATTTCTGGAAATCTATTTTGAAGTGGGGGGTTATAAGTCTTAAGTTTCATTGTTCAAGTCTTGGGAGGATGTAAGCCATGGTTGCTTGTAAGCTTTTTTTTTAAAAAAAACTCCATTAATGGTGGATTTCCAAGCTTCTAGCTTTTACAAAATTTGAGTTTTCTTGACTTTTATTGAGAGGTTTCCAATTCTGGAATTTTTGAGTGTTTACATATATATTTTACACATAAAAAATGTCTTAGGGAAGCAACCCAATGAATTTATGATAGTTCTCTTTTTGGCCAAAAAGTTCATACTAAAATTGCTTGATTTTGGGTGTTTTCTTAGTAATTTTAGGAAGTTGCTAAATCTAGAAATTTTGGGTGTTTATAAGTATATTTTCTACAAGGAAAACACTTTGAAAGGGTAAGATATCAAAACTATGATAAACACCCTTTTTGGGTAGAAAATTATACCCATTTTGACTAGTTTTGGACTTTTCACCACTAACTGGATTTGAGTAGCATTTTTGTTGCTTTGGGCTGAGTTAAATGTGATATCTTAATTCTAAATATGTGTGGAATATTTCATGTAGGATAAGAGGCAAGAACGAGCTACCGAGAGCCTTTCGAAAAGGTGAGAACACAAGAGTTGAACCGAAGTGGTGGTTTGGTGAGACCATTGGTGTTATGGTTGTGGTTGCTTACGAATGGTGTGAGGTGATTTTAGATGTAACATGGCTGGTAGATGGGACTTTGATGTTGGAACACAATGAAGGAAATGAGAAAAAAGAGTTAGACTTGACGAGTGGTCGAGATTTCGGGGAAAAATGGAAACAAACTTTGCTTTTACTAGCGTATTGAGTTTTCTTACATGTCTCATTGCTTTATTGCATGTGTTGTGTTCAAGATCGAGTCATATACTGAATTGGGTTTATATTCATCTTTACTCAATATGTTTTCAATATTGTTGTTAAGGTATGCATTGTGGAACGGGGACATAGCAATTAACATGTGCTTTCATATGTTTAATGTATTCTCTGGTATGGAAGGTTGTTCTGTTTCACCACGTTATGCTAAGTTTACTTTTCGAAGTGAATTGCAAGAAAGCATGATTAGTGCATTCCATATCATCTCACTTCATTCATGCATTCCTTGTGTTTGTTGATTGGCCACGGGGTTGTAACCCGTGTAACGGTGTGTTGGTTGTGGGACGTTACACGTTGTTACCGTGGCAGATGTGGTGTAGCTCCGAGGCACTGTGTGGTGGATGGCTCAAATGCTAGAGTGGTTATTACGATAACCTGGAAGAATATGTGGAGCTACGGCTAAAGTGGTGAATGTGTTAAAATGTGAAAAATGTGTAGTGAGACGCGGAAGTATTAATTGAAAGGGTGAGTTGTTAGAAAGATGGTGTAGAAAAGAAACATGAAATGGTTATGCTTTCTTGTTATGGCTATGGTTATGGTACATTCACGAGTTGTTTAGCATACATGTTAAGTTTTCAATGCACATTTTATTCATTCATCGATGACTGATTTCTTGCGCATAACATCCCGAACATCACATCTCATCGATTCAATTCTTTGTTTTCACTGAGCGTCATGCTCAAAGGTGCTCTATATCACCTTTCAAGTACTCTGAGAGGACGTGGTCGAGGCACTACAGATGGTGCTCGTTGACGCTCGAGACATGGACTTTTGGATAGGCCTCCGGTCACGTGAGCCACGATTTCTGGGAGCGTTATTATTTTCTTTTGGATTGTTGTGTTGTTGTCTAGGATTGGGTCTTAAACTTTTATGTACATTATATGTTTGTATAACGATTTTACCCTGGTGCACCATATATTTTGAATTGAAACCTATATGTTATTTTGATACGGCCGACGAGTCAAGTTTGCCAATAAACAGGTTTTATGTTGTATGTGTGTTTATGAAATTTACGTATACATCATGCTGAAATTTCAAATATTTTATAAATCAACTAATTTAAGTTTTAAATTCTCAGCTTCCAATTTGCGTATTCGCGTCTCAGGCTTTTAGAATAAGTCGGGTCGTCATAGTATACTTGTATTATCTGGCATTATTCATGTGTTTTGTTATGATATATATATATATATATATATATATATATATATATATATATATATATATATATAAGGAATGTAAGGACTGCATGTCATTTGCATGTATTAGTAAGAGGAATAATGAGATGATATTGAGATTGCGTGTACTTGTATTATTTTTCATTATTCATGTGTTGTTAGGATATAAATGAGATATGTAAGGATTGTGTGTACTTTTCATGATCTTAGTTTATACATATGGTGAAGGTATTAATAGAGAAGATATTAGGATAATATTGAAATCGTGTGTACTTACATTGTCTATTAATATTTATGTATTATGTTATGATAAACAAGAAATGTAAGGACTTGTGTACTTTGCATGCTCTTAGTTTATAATTAATGGGTGATGTTTTGTAAATCATGAGCTTGTAGCCTAGACTTGGCTAGTTGTGAGTTTGGAGGATTTTACTGTATATGAGAGATAACATGTTATTTTTTTTAGAATTGTGGACCTTGAGGATTATTGGAAGTCTAAAGCTTGAGTGAGAGTACCTTATATGTTAAGATTTGGGTAGTAAAGAGTTAGTAGAAACTTTGGACTTAAATCCGGATTTGGATTTGGATCCTAAAGTTATCTTCTTTTACGTTAATCTTCACTAGGTATTTTTGCTCATGATATTACACTTTTTGGTGCAAGACGTGATAGAGGTCGTGGACATGGAGCTGATGCCGTGTGATGCAGAGATGATTACCTCTTGAGAGTTGGACTAGAGTATTTCTTTAAATCTGAACTTGGTCTGTTTAAACCCCTTTATGGGTATTTCCATATTTGGCTATTTGAATGTTTAAAACCTTGGATTTGTACACTTTTGATTATTGTTTTAACTATGTATCCATTTTAATTAAAAATGTTTAAAAACTTGTTTATCAGGTGTTAGTTTGATTTTAAAAGCCTTCCGTTGCGTAATTTTAATGTTTTAAGTTGGAAGAAAGGGTCGGGTCTTTACATATTTGTTATAGTTACAATTATAAATGTAGGTAATTTATCTCTTATTGTAGAGTAAATTGAAAGATATATACATTTTGTAATAAAATCACTTCAATAGTGCTATAAATCTATCGATAGTTACCTGAAAATTTTCAAATAATCTTTGCTAACTTTAATAAAACCTCAACTAAAGAATAGAAAGAAAAGTAGTGATATTAAAATATGGTCAAAAGTAGAGTAATATTTTTCCAATAATCCTTTTGGAAACTTCCACTGACAACAAGTAGACATCAACAAAAGCATTCACACAAAGAGGTAAATATTGTTGGAAAGTTAGGTTGGGGACAGACTCCTACAAAAAGAAAAGCAATGCCTTAAATCAATTCCACATTCAATACATATAAAAAAAAAAAAAAAAAAATCTCTTAACCTAGTTTCCCTCCCCATCCCTTATACTTCTTCTAGTCCTCAAATTTCAAGATCTAGATAGTTGAGAGGATGTTATAGACTCTAAATTTCCAGTTTGAAAAGTTCCTGTCTGAGATGTTCTAGCCTAGGAAGTCCCTGCCTAAGATGTTCCGGTGTAAGAAGTTCCTAGAAGAGCCAGCCTCATAAAGTCGTCCAACTTCATTCTGTAAATAAAAGAGAGAGCATACATGATTTTGATTGCAAAAAGGATTAAAACTACAAAATTAGTTGGTAGAAACTCACAACATATGGGATGATGAAGCCTATAAACGTAGTTTTACTTTTATTTTATTTCTTTGCATTTACTGGACCTTTAGATGAGCGTGCATTGTGACCCAGGGTGTGATACCTGCTACAAGTTTTTTGAGTAGCTTGGTGACGTAAAGGTTGGAAGGAACCTACTTCAGCTTAGTCTCTCTTACGCTGGCTTGTCAGTTTACCTAGTGGTCTAACAAGTGAATAATTGGATTATCTTTAGCTTGTCTAATGTAGGCATTAAACTATTTAGACATATTACTTAGGAGAAGATTTCACTTACATTGAGATGGAAATGCATGTTTTGCCCAATACCTAACAGGTATGTTGTTCAAATATTGGTGGGCATTAACATTTCTTGCAATCATCCTCGCCATAAACTACTCAAACTCATTACCTGTTGTAGCCTTTGCTGCATTTCAAAACAGGTTTTGTAGCACTAGTCCCTTGAACCGCTTTTAAAAATTTACATAAAGATGTCTTACACAGAAACGATGGTCAACAATAGAAAACACATTGTCAAAGGTAGATAACTTGAAGCTCAGTTGTTCTTTATGAATTACCTTTTGTTGGTCAGATATGTAGGTGTATCCTCTAGCGCTATATGATCCAATATATTGCAGCAAACTACAGAACCATCTCCATGAATCTCTCATTTCTTCTTTGGCTACAACCCAAGCTAAAGGATACAACGTTCTTATCAATACCTACTGCAACCATTACTTGCTGTAACATTCTGAGTATTTTTACAGGTAGATTTTTTTTATTTAATTTATAGAATTTATTTATTTTAAGTTAATTAATTTAATTATTAGATTTGTTGGTTAGTTGCTACTTAATAGTTGCTTATTTTTAAAAGAATATTATTATTTGAAAAACTAGGTGTATTAAATACTATTAATAGGCCAGTTAATAATATTTTGTCACCCTCTAGCTTAAATAAATTGTGCTTGTAGATTTAATTTACTAAGTGATAGTTTGAATGATATAGGGTTTACTTTAAAACTAGAGGGAAAGTTTAAGGGCCTTTTTGCAAAAAATTGTATCCTCTTCAAGTTTCTTAGGTTCTTTTTCATTTTGAAAATCAAAAGAAAACACCCCCTCACCTCTACCCTCTCCCTTGGCCGAAACCTCAAGATAGAGGAAGAAAGTTTTGGGTTTTCTTGGTTTCTCAACCAAATCGATCAATTTTTGTTGCGTTGGAAAAATTCCGATGTGTAGATTCTTTTCCCTAATGTTTGAAGAGCTCTCTCCCACTTCTAAGAGGCCTTAAGGGTAAAGATTCCCCTTACTTTTCATGGTTTTTCTTTCCTCTTGTTCTTAGATGAAGATTTGATTTGTAAAATTCAAGTTCCATCTCATGGAACTTGGGAACTTAAAAGTTTCAAATCAAAGAGGCATTTAATCTTGGTTCAAGTCACTTTCTCTAGTCATAGACTTCAAATTTCAAAATACCAGAGACTCCAAAAACCCCATAAAAACCGTGGGCACCTTGTGATGTTTTCCCTTGATTTTTTGTGTTTTTCCTTTATTTTGGGTGACTAAATCATGTTCAAATACCCTAATTTCATTTACCCATTGATCAAAACACCCAAGAAACTAACCCAAACGAACCCGGATCATCCCAAATATTGTTTAAGGTCAAGGATACCCCCATATTTTAGACCAATACAAGGCTGTTTTGTGTGTTTGTTTGATTTAGTAGTTAATCCTTATATGTATGGTTAAATTTATATATTTTCGGTGTAATTATTTTTAGGTGGTGCGTGATTACTCTCTCGATGCTCGTTTCGGGAATTTTGTTTTGAGTTATTATCAAAGGTAATGATAAATAGAATTTATGGTAAATTTAGAAGCTAAATTCATGAACGACTTGTATGACTCGAGAAATAAGTAAAACTTTAGAATTAAGAGAAATTGAGCATGCTTAGGTAAAAGGAATTTAATTTGGGAGTATAAAAGTGATTTCTTGACTTAAGTGTATATTTGAAGTTAAAGTTTAGTTATGGTATGTTTAGTTATTGAGATTTATGTTTATAGTCTACCAGATTTTATGAGTTTTTATACTTTTAAGAGGATATTGGGATGTATGGGTATGAATCATCAATAAATATTATGTATTTGCAGGTTTATGGATTATATGGAAACTATGAGAATAATAAGACTCTGTTTATGTTTCTTGCTTTGTTGAGACTCTGTTGATATTCCAGCATTATTAGGACTCTTTTTCTGATTTCTTCCATCACAAAGTTCTGTTATGTTCTTTTGATTCTAATGAGTAGATAAGATATGTAAGGACTGCTGACACTTAACATGATCTTAGTTTACTTATGGCAGACGTATGAATGGGTGAGATAACGAGATAACATATATGCTGTGTATTCTTTACATTATCTGGTATTATCCATGTTTTTATGTTTTAAAGTAAATGAGTTATGTGAGGATTGTTGCACCTATCATGAACTTAGTTAACTTATGGCTAACGTATGAATAGGTGGGATAATGAGATAATGTATATGTTGTGTGTTCTTTGCATTGTAAGGTATTATCCATGTTTTGCTGATTTAATGTAATTAAGATATGTAAGGACTGTTGGCACCTGAAATGATCTTAGATTACTTTTCAAAATGTTTGAATGATAAGAGATGATGAGAGGTTGTTGATGCATGTAACCTAGTTATGTTAATGACAGATTTGGGAGGTTAGAAGTGAAAAAAAGTAATATTGGGTTATGAGTTAATATGACATGAAATTGTATTGTTTGGGTTGGGTAGTAGAGAGTTAATAGAATCTTTGGACACAAATCTGAATGGGATTTTAGACCTAAAGTTACTTTACTTTTCGTTTATCTTCACTGGATGTTTTTCACTCATGACACTACCTTTTCAGGTGCGAGATGAGGCCGTGATCGTAGCCGTGGAGCTGGTGCTGCATGATCGAGATGACAGCGTTAGAGATGGACTAGAGAGTCATTTGCTAAGTCCATGGACTAAACTTGTTATGTTTTTTTCAAAACTTGGTTTGTTAAGCTTTTTAAAGCATTTTTTATATTTAACCATTTCTTGACTTAAACTTTGAATTTGATGACTTTATGGATGTTTGAACTTCTTATTTATGGGAAAAGGGATGCGCATCCTCGATTTAGAAATTATGGGTTTTACCAAAAACCGATTATCAGGTGTTTAATACTTTAAAAGTCTCCCACTTGCGTTATTTATAATTTATTTCTAAAATAAAGAGTCGAGTGTTTATAGTTGGTATCATAGCCTAACAGTTCTGTAGATTTGATGTGTCGCATGTTTTGTTTTAAGTCCATACTCTAAGTCATAATCTGAGATCAATGGCACCAAGTATCCCTAGAACTCTTAATCTTAAGTTTTATTTCTTTTGTTGTGGGAAAGTTTGTTAGAATAAAAAAGTTCTTGTCAAATATCTCATTTTTGCATTGTGTTTATTATACCGACTCGTAAAGCCACTATGAGGTGATGTTGAACTTACCTCTAGGTTGAGACTTTGGTTGAGGTGTACGACCCGTCACTTTTAAATAAATTAAATCAAAGAAAAACAGCGGAAGTCTTTTATTTTAAGAAAATTTGGCGTGGTTATGTTTAAAAATTTGCTGGCCAAAACCTGTTTACATCTTAATTTCAAAATCTAAAATACACAAGGAACATTAAGTTCCTATCAGGAGTTCAAAATGATTTATAAACATAAAAAAGTAAAGACAAAAGCTCTTAAGAGCCATTTACAAATATACAACTCCAAAATTATATAAAATTCACGAAAACCATGTACATGGATTTTTACAACCACCTAGTCCATCTCAAAGTCTTTATCCCTCGATCATGCAACACCATCTCCTCTCCCTCGACCTCTAGCCAAGGCTTTACCTGAAATTTTTGTAATATCATGAGCTAACAACTTAAGCCCAGTGAGAATAATAAGAATAAAAAGTAAAGATAGACCTCAAACTCGCATTCCAATTTGTGTCCAATTAATCTGACACAATCAATCCTAAAGTTCTCCAAACTTTAGGTAATTCCATTTTAGACTTTCCAAAGGATTATATTACTAACACTCGTAGTCAATCCTCATCCAATTACTTGTTATGACATAAATAAGAATAATAAATAAAACTTTGCTTAAATATAACATCTCGATTCTCTATTTCATCTATCATAAACATGAATGCATGAAAGCATCTCGTAAGATTTCGCATTTGCCCTTTTGTGCGTGAATGAAGGTAATGCGGACATCCCGTAGGCTCCCATTCAACCTTATGCATGAGGAAGTAATGCGTACATCCCGTAGGCTACCATTCAACTCCCTATGCATGAAGAAGTAATGCGTACATCCCGTAGGCTACCATTCAACTTCTTTTCTTTCACATTCTTTCTTTTCTCTGAAGGTGATGTGAACTCCACATAGGGTTCATCAATCTTGCTTCTTTTCTCATTCACTTTCTTTTCTTTTCACTTTCATTTCTTTTTCACTTTCGTTTCTTTTTCACTTTCATTTCTTTTTCACTGAATGATGCGAGAATGTTATGGTGCAATATGATATGCATATGCTTGCATATCCTTATAAAAGTAAATAAGTAAAGTGCGGAATTAAAGTAGTCGATGCAAACATAAATAAAGGGGCATAAAGTAAAGGATGTAAGGTAAATGACATAAAGTAAAATAGATAGTACTCTCGGACGAACGATATGTCGATCGAACTCCGGTATCAATAATAAGAGTAGAATCATAACTTAAACGATTAACCTATACCTTCAAGGATTCTAAACTTCCAACATAATCCGAGGTTCTATTAACCGTTTTATAAAACAGTTGGACCTTTTAACCTCCAATGATCCAACCTAAGCTACGAAACGAATCTAACTTAGAATCTTCTAAGATTCAATACTTTCCTCGAGAACTCCTAAGTTCTCACTTAAAGGATTAACTCCTAATCCTAAGGGCACTAACTCACCTCCCTCTAATCTTAGATTCGAATTCTAGTCTTAGTTTCTAATTCTACAAACCTTCATACTTATTTGCTTTCTAAAATTACTTTAAATCCTAACTATTCTCACCTTAGCCAAATAACTCCAAATCTCCACTTTCCACGAAACAACAACCGAGAAACCGCACCTACAATTCACCAATTGCACAACATATTACAACTCATAACTAATATGCGAACAAGTGTGCATTTTTGGGTGAATAGTGATTTCAGATGGATAGTGTTTTCGGGTGAATAGTGTTTTTTCGAAAATCCGGGCTCAAAATCGTCAAATTCCATGATAGAAATTCATGATTTCAACTTCAAAACTCATTTATAATAAAAAACGAACAAAACCATCTAAAAAGTTTTGAAAACTTACTTTTTGGGACTTCCCTTAGAGAACGGGAAACTCCAAAAAGCTAGGTTGGATAGGTAGCCCTCGTCCCTACCAATCCAACGCAACTGAAAACACGATGATCCGCCGAGAAACGAAGAAAAGCCAAGAAAAAGTCTTCTCATCCATGGAGAAGAGAAAGCTCACGGCAAAGAGAAAGGAGAAGGAAGAAGATGAAATGATTTTTGTCAACTTTGGTGATATTTAAAGATAAATGAATAGTAATTTTAGATATTTTAAGAAATTGGAAATGACGGTTGCGTTCTTTTATGACTTTTGACTTATACATCTAAACCCGATGCTCTTAAATAAATCTAAAGGTGATTAATAATTATTAATTGGCCTATTAATAATTATTAATGTCACCGAAACGAATTTAAAGTATTAAAACGATTAAAAAGGATTTCGGGCGAAATTAACTACTAAAATCGAAATTACAAAATAATAATTAATCTAAATACTTAAATTGAAATAAATAAATAACATTAAATAAATAATAGAATAAAATAAATAAATAAAAAATCACTTCAAAATAACGGGACGTTACATGAGGTGTTGAGAATGGGGTTGACCCCATGTAGTTTTGAAACTTGTGTACCAAGTTTGGTGTATTAATGTAGTGTCAATGTAAAGGAGTCGAGATACTCCGAGTGTAACGTCTCGTTATTTTGAGGTGATTTTTTTCATTTGATTTATTTGATTTAATATTTATTTGTTTATTTAAAGTATTAGAGATAATTCTAGAATTAGTTATTTAGAGTTAAATAGTTAATTTCGTTCGGAAACCTTTTTAATCGCTTAATTAGCTTAAATGAGTTTCGATGGTATTAATAATTATTAATAGGCTAATTAATAATTATTAATCACCATTGGGCTAGTTTAAGTGCTTCGGGTTTCGTTTTAAAAGCTTAAGGCAAATAAAGGACGTATGCGTCATTTCCGGAATTCTTAAATATCTAAATCACTATTCATTCTCTCCTTAAATATCCAAAATTAGACAAAACTTGGCATTTTTCTCTTCATCTTGCCGTGAGCATCAAAGGAGAAATTCCAATTTTTTTTGTTTTTCTTCGATTCTTGCTGGATCGTCATAATTCCAGTTGCGTTGGATAGCCACGGGCCCGAGCATCATTTCCAACCTATCAATCGAGCTTTCCATCCGTTATCTAAGGGCCTTAAGGTATTTCAAAGTTTAAAACATAAGCTTCAAATAGTGTTTTAATGGAGTTTTTGATTGAAATTTTCCATTTCTTGCCCGGGAACTCGAAGATTTAGATCGAGGGAGTTGTTTTATGTATATTTAGGAACTTTCCCTAAACCCTAGAATCGGGTTTGAGCCAAAAGTCATTTCTTTTAGTTTTTCTCATATTTGATGATGCTTAGGGTTTTTCAAATGTTATGTTTTTATGTTTTACTTAATTTTTTGGGATTGAACTAACCCTAATTTAAGATTACCCATTGATGATGCCAATCTCCAAAGTACCCGAAACCAACTCGAAACACCTTTAAAGTGCTTAAAATCCGGAAAACCAACTCCACCTTTCACTCCCTTCACTACAAAAAAACTGTCAATTTGCGACCAGAAAATTGCGACCAAATGGTCGTTTTTAGTGTATAATGCGACCAAAATGGTGGTGGCCAAGAAGCTGGTCGGTCCAGAATTTGTGCGACTGGATAGTCACAAATATACGACCAGAAAAGTTTGGTCGCAAAAAAGTCAACCTTTTGAAAGATGTGACCAGATGGTCACTTAAAAAGTGACCAGTTGGTCACATAAAAAAGTGACCAAATGGTCGTATTTTATGTGACCAAATGGTCACTTTTGGACTCAGTCAAAATACGACCAGATGGTCGCTTAAATAGTGACCATCTGGTCGCAATTTATGTTGAAGATAAGTGCCAGTTGGTCACATAAAATGCGACCATATGGTCGCATTTAAGAATTTTTTTTTAATTTAAATTTCAATAATTAGTTAATTAATTATTAATTATTTATTTAATTAATATTAAAATTTAATAACAAAAAATTGGAATTAGAATAAAAAATATATATATCAAATATTCAAAAAACGCTTTATACAGACGAAAGCATCCTAGAACTACTGCGGGGGTGGCGGAGGAGGCGTCGATGATGAATGGCCGCCGCCTAGGGATCTGAAGTACGCAGCAAGTCCCGGCCAGAATCGAGGAGGAGGCCGTCCCAACTCCTCTGTAGTCGGTCCGCATCGGGCGGGCGCGTGGGCGGGCGCGGAGACGCCTCGTCACTCGCGTCGTCGGGGTCGTCGACCTGGGGAGGGACGTCGTCGCCCATCATAATCCTACAACCAAACTAAACTAATATAATACTAATTACGTAATTAAAATATTGAAATAAATTAAATTAATAAATTAATGAAATAATCTAAATTAAATTGATTAAATAATGTAAATGAAACTAACATAAATTAAGTAAATAATTTAAAATAAACTAACTAATTAATTTGAATTATAGTAAATTAAAATTAGATTACTTGAACTAAAATGAAGTAATTAAAGTAAACTAAGTATTGAACAATTAAACTAAAATTAATTAAATTAAAGTAAATTAAGTAATGAAGAATTAAACTAAATTAGATTAATTGAACTAAAATTAATTAAATTAAACTAACATTAATTAATTAATTAAAACTAAAATAAACTAAACTAATTAATTAAATTAAAATAAACTAAAATTAGCTTAAGTGAACTAAGTAATTAATTAAAGTAAACTAACATTAATTAATAAAAACTAAACTTAACTAAACTAATTAATTAAATTAAACTAAATTAAAATTAGATTAATTGAACTAAAATTTATTAATTAATTAAAGTAAACGAAATTAGATTAATTAACCTTAAGTAAACTAAGTACTTGATTAAACTAAATTACATTAATTAAACTAAAATTAATGAAATTAACAACATTAAACTAAACTAATTAATTAATTAAAGTAAACTAAAATTAGATGAATTAAACTAAAGTAAACTAAGTAATTAATTACACTAAATTAGATTCATTATACTACAATTAATGAAATTAACAAAATTAAACTAAACTAATTAATTAAAACTAAGTAAAACTAAATTTAAACATAAACTAAAACTAACTTAAAACTTAAAATGTATACGAAAACTTAACCTCGTAATAGAAACCGGGATTGGAGGTTTAGGATTTTTAGGTTTAGAGTAGGAACGGGGAATGGGAACGGGGAAAAAACAACGGGGAACGGAACGGGAGAAAGAGAGAAAAGAAAGAAAAAGAGAAAGAAAAAGAGAAAGGAAAGGAAAAGGAAACGGGGGGAAGGAAGCTGATCTGAATTTAAATCAGATTTTGCTACCAAATGGTCGCAAATATGTAATCATAACCAGAAACGAAAACTCGCGCGTCTTTGGGGAAATTACGACCACATGGTTGCATTTTTAGAGATATTTGCGACCATCCTGGTAGCATTTATTGAAAAAGCGACCATTTGGTCGCCCATTTACCATTACCCAAGCATTTGTCATATCACGAGTCCCATCAACAATTGCGACCAGGCGGTCGTAATTTTTAAATTCACCGCCATAAATTTCATGAAAATTTAAATTTATCACTCAGTTGCGACCATATGGTCGTAATTTTCAAATTCACCGCCATAAATTTCATGAAAATTTAAATTTACCGCTCGATTTGCCACCATATGGTCGTAATTTCACTTATATTTTTTGAAAAATATAATTATACTTTTCAAAAATGCGACCAAACCGGTCGCCTTTCCCTTCTAAATTACTACCATGTGGTCACCTTTTGTGTTAAATTGCGACCAAATGGTCACAAATATTAATATTTTTTTTAATCATTCATTAAAGAAATACTTTTAATAAACACATACACAGTGAATAATCAAGTTACGAAATGTCTCATTCATCATCGTCTCCAAGAAGTCCGTCACATAAAGTCTTCTTCTTCTGCTTCTTCATCGGATTCATCGTCTCGAATAAATTCAGCATCAATGTCACGTGCGTGAGAAGTGGAAGCATTTGTATCATCATCATCATGCAATGTTATCGTTCCATCGTTCAAAGGACAAACAGTACTTTCATTCTGACCATCGTCGATTGCACGAGATCTTATCTCATCTTCTTGAAAAGCAACAGCTTCCTCTGCATGGTCGTCTTTCTCGGACAAGTTTTCTTCTACCTGGCGTGGTTTAACTTTACAAACAACTAACCAATCTGTCAGATCTCGTCTATTAATCGGATAGTTCAGGTAATAAACTTGAATCGCCTGTGAAGCCAGGACAAACCTATCAGCGGTGCACATATGCTTAGATTTGTTTACCTCAACGATTTGTAAATGATCAATCTTACGGACTCGCCTGCCTGGTTGTCTCGAACCAAGTGCGATTGAACAGAAAAATGCGTTTTAGCGTGGAACTTGCGTATTGAATCTCAAGAATCTCATCGATTACTCAAGTAATTGTCTTCGTTTGTCTGAACACGTGACCTTTGATGCAAACACCATTGTTGTTTGTTGCCCTATTCACCGAATGGGCCTTCGTTTGAAATCAGAATCATTACCGACGTATCCACCATACGACCTTGCTATCCGTCCAGGTCCCTTTGCCAAAGAAATGATGCGAGGATCATCCACCGGTAATGTAGGGGAGTCAACCTGTGTCACTGCCCAAGGTCACATCAAGTCAGAATTTACGACCACATGCTCACTTTTTTTGGTGACCACTTGGTAGCTTTTATCCCACCAAATTATTTATATATTACTGGCTACATAAAATCACAGCATTTGCGACCATCTGGTCACTTCTTAATGTGACCACTTGGTAGCTTAATTCCCGCCAAATTTTTAAGCTACCACTGCTCAATAAAGGTCACAAAAATTGCGACCATTTGGTCACTTATAATTGTGACCACTTGGTAGCTTAATTCCAGCCAAATTTTTAAGCTACCACTGCCCAATAAAGGTCACAAAAATTGCGACCATTTGGTCACTTATAATTGTGACCACTTGGTAGCTTTCTTCCCTCCAATTTTAAGCTACCATTGCTCAATAAAGGTCACAAAAATTGCGACCATTTGGTCACTTATAATTGTGACCACTTGGTAGCTTTCTTCCCTCCAAAATTATGCGCCATTTTTTGCTACCAAGTCATATTTTAGTCACAAAAATGCGACCAGATGGTTGTTTTTTAGGTGACCAATTAGTCGCTTCTTTCGCGTCATAATTTCGCGCCATTTTTTATGACTACTTCTGCTTTTGGTCGCGATCCGGTCGTAAAAAAAGTGACCAGATGGTCACTTAGAGTCAACCTTCAAAAAAAGTGACCAGGTGGTCACCAAAAAACTACCAGTTTTGTTTGGTCGCAAATTTCTGTTCGCATTTTGACAGTTTTTTTGTAGTGCTTTGGGCTGTGGGCTTCATGGAGGATTTTCTGGGCTGTTTTGTCTTTTATTTTAATAACGTGACGATCGTTGTTCATTTCGGTTAATTAATATACTTTAGGTGTATTTTAATTATAGGTTTTGTGCATCGTTCGTGATTTCGGTCAACCTGTGATTCAGAGTTGACTTCTTATTATAAGGTGAGTGTAAAATGGTTGTGATTACTTTTATGTTTCCGGGTTGCATGACGATCATGTTTGATCGATGTTAAGACTTGATTTGAGAGTTAAGGAAAGTGCATAAGAAAAGAATTAGTTAAGTTTTGGTGTGGTTTAAAGTGAGATGCTTATTGTGGGTTAAGTTGTATTCTCGAGGAGAATTAGGTTTCCGGAATTTGGAGAAGAGTATTAGATTACTCCGTTTAATGAATGGTTATAAGGTAGTTAAAGGAACTTTAGAGAGAAAGTATAATGTGGGTTTGAGTTAGTGTAACGATATTAGTGATGGGATTTGCTATTTATTACTACCAAAGGGGAGTAGTACGTGTGGTGACAATGAGGTCACAGTGTGGTTGAGATTGGTGACAATGTAGTCACAGTGTGGTTGTGATTAGTGACAATGAGGTCACAGTGTGGTTAATGATTGGTGACAATGAGGTCACAGTGTGGTTTGTTATTGGTGACAATGAGGTCACAGTGTGGTTTGTTATTGGTGACAATGTGGTCACGGTGCGTGGTAATGTTGTTGGTGACAATGTGGTCACGGTGCGTGGTAATGTTGTTGGTGACAATGTGGTCACGGTGCGTGGTAATGTTATTGGTGACAATGAGGTCACAGTGTGATTTGTTATTGGTGACAATGTGGTCACAGTGCATGGTAATGTTATTGGTGACAATGTGGTCACGGTGCGTGGTAATGTGATAGGTGACAATGTGGTCACTGTGTGGTTTATGATTAGTGATAAGTGGTCACGGTTTGAATTGTGAAATGTGATAATGAGGTCACAATGTGAAATAACGTGTGGAATGATGTAAATGATAGAAATTTACTTTGTTATGCTTTAGTACTTTATTTTACAAGCTTGAATGTTTACTATTCAAAATTACGATATAGTAGAATGAGATTGATTTTCTTATGCAAAGTACTTGGGAATATCAAATGGGCAGTAAAAAGCACGATAGGATTTTGGACACATTTTCCGATATGGAATTCGGTTCATAGAAGTGCTTGCATCCATCTTATTCTCACTTGCATTTTTATGCTAATGTTGCTACACTTAAACTTTTTCAGGTAATACTCGTGGGAGAGGGCGAGGTCGTGGAGGTGGTGTTGTTTGATCACGAGCAGATGGCTTTGTGGACATGGACTTACATGTATATTTTGGGGCATTCCTTGAATGCTAGTTGAAACATTATATGATATTGTCTTTAAACTTATATTTTGTAGCTCATGAGAGCCTAAGACTTGTTGTACATATTATCAAGTTTATTTCCTTTGATTTTGTCATGAAATGAAGTATGTACTTCTTGGTTTTTACTATCTCTGAAATGGGCCAATGTAACCAGGTTTTGGTAGTCCATATTTTAAACGGATCCACGCCAAATTTTTATAAAAATAAAGTCTTCTGCTGTTTATTCTGATTTAAAGATTTGAGAAAATTCGAGTCTTTACACCGAGAGTTTTGCTTACATGATCCTCGACTTTTGATTAAAGTTTGATTGTCGCATAGTTCCTAAGGTAGTAGTATCAATTGAATGTTTGGTTGATGTTTTATGTGTTAAAAAAGGCATGATTGCTTGGAGCGGGGAAGGGACACCTGATTTAGTTGAGTATTTGTTGAAGAAGTAATCGGTTTGGCTCGAGTCCAACGACCTAGGTTCAAATTAAGGGACAAGTCACTGGTTTGAGTTAAGAAGTTAGTTTTTCGTGGTTAATGATTGAGTTAGTATTGTGCTACATAGAAAATGTGTGGTCACTCAAAAGAGAAAATTTAGAACGTTTTGTGACAGGTCTCGATAGGGACCATTAGCTGCTGCATTATTTAGTTAATAACCTAATTTTGTAGCTAATACGCTTTGGATGTGTCAATTTGGAATTGAAATACTTGAGACCGAGCTATCGAGGCCCACACTAGGTAGAATATCAAGGTTAGATAACACTAAAGTTAAGTGTTGGTATCTAATTGGGATCGAGAGGGAAACAATGTCTGTCCGTAGTACCCATTACTTTTATGAGACTTTTGAGCTAGTTTGGTGAACTACAAATCATTTTGTATTTGACCATCGAATTGGGACAGTGAACTATGAGAAACCATATCAAGGTTGTAGATTGAACCTATTCTTTCTAAGATCAAGCCCTAAGGTGAATCCACTATTGGGAGTATAGAACTTCACTAGGTTGAGGTGCTTGGGAAACACCTGTGTTGCTTTGTAGGAAGGGAAATTATATGTGAAATTTGAAGGGATGATATACTAAATTAGCGGAAATTTATTTAGTAAATTTATTAACATTTAATAACGGATCTATTAACATCATGCAAAACATGAAGAACATGTAGATTCATGCTTAATTTTCGAAAATTAACCGAAACTTACATTGAGTAAAATTGGAGAATTGGTTGGAGGTTTCTTTACAGCATCAATCCTCAGCAACACCGGATCTTCTATGCTATATCCTGATCGATCAAACGAAACCTGATTATGGGATCGAACTTTAGAAGAAATTGGGAAGAAGAAAAAATATTTTCTTCCCAATAAGACTATAGGGAAATCGGCCAAAGGGGGAGAAGGGAAGAAGAGAGAGTTCCAATTTTCTATGGAATTGTATTGTATGATTTATGAATGACCCAACCCTCCTATTTATAGGAAAATAGGAATCCTAATCACATTAGGAATAATCTATAGAGATAAATACAAAAAGAAAAAAGATTATCTCTTTCCTTTATCTTGCAATTTCGAAAATGCCATAGATAAATAGGAGAATAATTTATTTTCTTTATTTTATTTATCTTGGGTAAATAAATCTATGTAATTATTTTAGGACATAATTCAAACAATTATCCCTCCCCTAAAATAATGATATGGCCAAAATTCATAAAATAATTAATTAAAAAATCAAATTTATTTATTTAATTATTTTGGGCCAATTTCAATTGGGTTCATTAATCCAATTGGGCTTGAAACTCTCTTTTAAATTAATAAGTCCAACTTAATTTATTTATTTATTAATTACCATTTAAATAAAATATTTTATTTAAACAATTAATAATATTAATATTTTCTCCCGACTAAATATTATCAAATTTATATTTAATTATTAATTTCCATTTAAATAATTTTCATTATTTAAATAATTAATAATAAATATTATAATTATTAATTTCCATAAAATAAACTCATTATTTAATTAATAATTTTATTGACAATATTTTATTATTAATTAATTAATTTTAATTATTAATTATTAATTTCCGTTCAAATAAAATTAATTATTTAAACAATTAATAATTGTTAATTAATTTCAAATTATTAATTATCATTTAAATATACTCAATATTCAAATAATTAATAATATCTAATTAATAATATTTCATTATTAATTTCATGTTTAAATAAACTCATTATTTAAACTATTAACAATGTTTATATTAATTACCGTTTAAATATATTAAATATTTAAACAATTAATATTGTCTATTTTAAGTAATTCGCTTTACTTAAACTTTCCATTTCTTCTACTTGATTTCGCGACTACGATATTTGGGCTAGCATAGGGACCCGATGGACCTATAGATCATGAGCTTAATAATTAGTCAATTAAGTGATTAACACTTAATCAGTTAATTACTTATTATCTAACTATGAATAATTCCACTATAGATTCATAGCTGAACTCCCCTCACTATAAATGAGTTATTGTCCATTTAGTTTATCATTATTTATATCTGTGATATTATCCTTCACGTGGAACCCTCATAATTACAAGAAGATAAATTTACCGTTTTGCCCCTGTAATTACCGCTTTATCCTTGTGTTCCCGCTGATTCTCCAATGAACTTTATCCTTAGTCGAACTAGAGATAAGATACTTCTGTGATCAATAAAAGTCGTGACGTCACTTGTTCATGTCTTGAATCAGTACATCAAGGGAGTTTCTTAAAGTTCCTAAAATGTTCAGGTATCGCACTGATACCGTTAATTTATAGGAAAGTTATGAATTACATCTCGTGAAAATGTGCTCCCACCTACTTATCTAGTCATGTTCTCAAAACAGGAGTGTATTGAGCGTTCTTACAGATCGCTCTCAACTATGTGAATCAAATAACATAACTCCACAAATAAAAGTCCGCATTTCACTCAGGATTGAGATCTATCATGGTTGATAAACTTAGTTTGATATTCGATTATTTCTCGTAAACGGCACTAAATAAAAATTTGATCAAACATCATGGTCCTGTCTTATACAATCAACATTGCATATGATACTTCCATTTCATGTCTCCCACATGAATAATCAGGATTCGATCATTTGTCTATAAACAAAATGTGAAGCTATAATAGTGTTACCAGGATAAGGTTTCCAAACGTTATCCGTTTACTGTAGACATGTTTAAGTTACTCATCTCGACTTTAATCCTCTTGTATGACTCACATACTAAGTCGTGATTTCATAAGAGTAACTTAGGGTTTACTATTTGAATGTTTGATATTTATATATTTCCATATATTCCTAATATCAATAATTGAATCAATCTAGATAATATAAAGAACTTATGTTTATTTATTTAATTTATTCTTAATAAATTATTATTATTAAATAATTACAAGTTCTAGGTCACCATTCCTAACAAAATTACGTTCGATTTGTGAGTTAAATGAGGTGACCTATAAGAATGAGTACATATTATATAGTGTCGATTATTGTCTGACCAATTTAAGGGTGAATGGTATTATGCAGTTAAGTTCATGTTTGGGTTATCAACTAAGTATTAGGAGGATGATGTTCCAAGGACAACTTCTAGGATCTGTTTCAAACAATATGAGGGAATATTTTAAAACTTGAGATAATGTTTGACACTGTATCTATTCCCTCTTTATTAGATGGGTTGGAAGATCTAATAGCTTAAAGTGAAACACCATGATAGGGATCATAGTCGTATTGGATTTAGCAAGAGAAGTGATAGCTTACTCTTTTCATTAGTGAAAAATCAAAGGAGGATCACCCATCGATAACTCAGGATTGAAAATAGTGGTTTAGACACTTGGATTTGCAGGCATCACCTGAACAAGGAGGGGATTCTGGCTCGAATTTCTAATAAAGATTTAAAGTGCTTCTTCACCTAAAAAGAGTTGAATATGAGTAAACGTAAATGGTCAGAGTTAGTGAAGTACTATGATTATGATATTCAACACTACTATGGTAAAGCCATTATGGTGGACAATGCTTTAGTAGGAGGTCTTCTCACTCTTCAAATTTTGGTCAAGTGCTTAGTGTAAGTTATTAGGAGACCTAGAACGGGGCTAGAATTCTAAGGTTATAATACAATCAGTTTAGTTGATAGAAGGACCCACTTCGAAGGTAAGGACTTATCAAACCATGACAAACGGGTAAGGATTAGGAGAGAATTTGTCTAGATTCATAACGTAAGTCGAGAAGGATATTATGTTGCCCCATATTATACCTTGTTACTTTAAAAAGATTATATGAACCCATGGAATTGACCCTTAAAAAGGAACAGTGGGAGGAGGCTCTCAGATCTATATTTTATGTAATTTCATATAGCACTTAGATGTATAAGGACTTGAACCAATTGTTGGTTTGGAATGTGAACGATGTTATCGGATTGTTTGTAAATACTGGAAATGTCAACAAGTGAGAAACATTGGAAAAGAGTCCACCAAGATACTTACACCATTTGAGCATTTCCGAGAGAGAATGGAAGGATATATCAATGGGTTTTATCAACGGTTTACAAAGGACGGTAAGGGTTAAAGATGTAATTTGGGTAGTGGTTGATAGATTGACCAAGTTGACTCACTTTTGTTGGAAAAGTAGAATTTTGAGTGAATACTTGGGCTTATATGTATTTTAATATGCTTTTAAGAGTTGAATGGGTAACAGTTACTTTAAAGTCAGATCAGAACATCTGATCTGTTTGAAAATTTTGACCAAGTTCAAAAAATATAAGTTAAATTACGACCATCTGGTCGCAAATATGAGCGGTAAATTTAAATTTTCATGAAATTTATGGCGGTGAATTTAAATATTACGACCTTCTGGTCGTAATTTTTTGCGGTGAATTTCATTATTGCGACCAGATGGTCGCAATATTTGATGGGACGCGTGATATGACAACTGTTCTGGATAATGGCAAAGTGGCGACCAGATGGTTGCTTTTTCAATAAATGCTACCAGGTTGTCGCAAATATCTGTACAAATGCGACCAGGTGTTCGTAATTTCCCCAGCACACGCGACCTTTCATTTCTGGTCATGATTACATATTTGCGCCCATTTGGTCGCAAAATCTGATTTAAAATTAGCAACGTTTTCCTTTCCCCCGTTTCCCTTTTCCCTTTCTTTCTTTCTTTCTCTCTTTTCTTTCTTTTCTCTCTTTCCCCCGTTCCGTTCCTCGTTATTTTCTCCCCGTTCCCATTCCCGTTCCTACTCTAAACCTAAAAACCCTAAACCTCCAATCCCGGTTTCTATTAAGAGGTTAGTTTCCATATAGATTTTAAGTTTTAAGTTAGTTTTAGTTTTAGTTTTTAGTTTTTAGTTAGTTTTAGTTTAAGTTTAAATTTAGTTTAGTTAGTTTTAATTAATTAGTTTAGTTTAATTTTGTTAATTTAATTAATTGTAGTTTAATGAATCTAGCTAATTTAGTGTAATTAATTACTTAGTTTACTTTAGTTTAATTTATCTAATTTTAGTTTACTTTAATTAATTAATTAATTAGTTTAGTTTAATGTTGTTAATTTAATTAATTTTAGTTTAATTAATGTAATTTAGTTTAATTAAGTACTTAGTTTACTTAAGGTTAATTAATCTAATTTCGTTTACTTTAATTAATTAATAAATTTTAGTTCAATTAATATAATTTTAATTTAGTTTAATTTAATTAATTAGTTTAGTTTTTATTAATTAATGTTAGTTAAATTTAATTAATTTTAGTTTAATTTAATTTAATAGTTGAAATCTTCATTACTTAGTTTACTTTAATTAATTACTTAGTTCACTTAAGCTAATTTTAGTTTACTTTAATTTAATTAATTAGTTTAGTTTATTTTAGTTTTAATTAATTAATGTTAGTGTAATTTAATTAATTTTAGTTCAATTAATCTAATTTAGTTTAATTCTTCATTACTTAATTTACTTTAATTTTATTAATTTTAGTTTAATTCTTCAGTACTTAGTTTACTTTAATTACTTCATTTTAGTTCAATTAATATAATTTTAATTTACTTTAATTCAAATTAATTAATTAGTTTATTTTAAATTAGTTAATTAATTTATGTTAGTTTAATTTAAATTATTTAATCAATTTAATTTAGATTATTCCATTAATTAATGTAATTCAGATTATTTCATTAATTAATTTAATTTATTTCATTATTTTAATTACTTAATTAGTATTAAATTAGTTTAGTTTAGTTGTAGGATTATGACGGGCAGACGACGCGATTGATGAGGCGACTCCGTAGCCGCCTACTGCCGCTGCCCCTGATGCGGACCTGACTACAGAGGAGTTGGACAACCTCCTCTTCGTTTACGAGCCGAGACTTGTTCCCACCCTCGATGATGCAGTCCCTGAGACCCAGCCTGCGACACCACGCTCGGCGCAGGACTCCCAGGCCACGACTTCCGTGGGAGCATTAGAGTCTGCATCATAGTCCGATCGAGCGGGACCCTCCACTTCAGTCACACAGCCTCCTCGGGCTGCAGACCCTACCCTTCGGATTGAAGGGAATACGTAAGTAATTTTGTTTATTGTTTTACTTACTTAATTTTTAAATCTTTAAACATTTTTAAAAGTGTTTTTTTTTTCTGTTAACTAATAGTTTCTAATATCACAATATTTTTATGTTTTTGCAGAGTACAGCCGCATACAACCGTTTCAAAACGGTTTCGCGAGGTCCTCCAGAGCATGCGTCTACCCAGCGACCTTCGCTGGCAGAAGATTCCGACGACGGAGAAACGTCGGATGTACGATTGGAAGGTAAAAAACATCATTTATTTTTATAATTAATTAATTTTGAAATTTATAGAAATAAATTTATTACTTTATTACTTTAACAATTTTTTATTTCAATTTTTTCAGGGCAACTTTACTATTATCGATCCCGATATCACGGACGGTAGATTGTTCCCCTTATGGGACACTCACGTCCGGGATCAATTCAAGGACCTCATTTACCGGGTGCGCAGAAAGCAAGCAGCAAACCGCCCCTTGTGGATGAGCCCGGGGACCACGCGCGGCTTATCGCAAGCTTGAGCACTCCCGAGGGCATGGCAGTGTCAAGGAGGAATAAGGCTAACCGCGCGAAGAATCCCACCAAACACATAGCCGGGGCCCGGACCCACGACGAGCACCATCGTTGATTGGTAAGTTTTTTTTTTTTTTTTACGTACTTTTTTCTTGTTTTCTTTTTTCAATTAGTTATTAATTTATTATTTTTTTCTTTTTCAATCTCTAATATTTTTAGGAAGCGAAGCACGGTCGCCCTGTCCCGCCCGATAAGCTGCACCGCGTTCTTCACACGAAGAAGGACGGGACGTTCATCGACAATAAGGCGAAAGAAGTTCAGGTATTTAATAATTTTCAATTATTATTTTTTCTTTAAAACTTTTCCTAACTTATATATTAACTATTTTATTTTCTGAATTTTAAATGTTTAGGAACGTTTCATGGAGTCGTTGAGTCAGCGGTTGCCCACATCAGACTCGCAACCGACTCAGGAAGACAGTAGAGAGGCGTTCTTGGAGGCTGTTGGAGGGGTTCGGCCTGATGGATCAGTTCTTGGGCTCGACTCGTACGGGCGACGTCTTTACGCGGATATGCCTTGCTCTCAGCGGAGCCGAGCGAGCACTAGCTCCGGCCTTTCTTCGGTTGAGCAGCTGCTGCGCTCGGAGGTTCAACAGCTTCACACCGACATGGACGCTATACGCGACGACTTCGTTTCTCGAGTCGCTGCGATTGAGGCAGATATGCACGGGTCGAGGCCCAGGTTGCAGCATCTTTAGCCGCGTAATTCAGATTCCTAGACGGCGGCCATTCATCATCGACGCCGCCTCCGCCACCCCCCGCCCCTCCGCAGTAGTTCTAGGATGCTTTCTTCTTTATAAAACATTTTTTGAATATTTGATTTATATATATTTTATTTTAATTCCAATTTTTTGTTATTAAATTTTAATATTAATTAAATAAATAAATGATAATTAATTAACTAATTATTGTAATTTAAATAAATAAATAAAATATTTATTAAATATGACCAGATGGTCGCATTTATCCTAAGATAAACGACCATCTGGTCACATTTTGTCGGAGTACAAAAGTGACCACTTGGTCGCTTATAAAAGACCACGTGGTCACTGTTGCATGTGACCAACTGGTCACTTTTTTCAACTTAAATTACGACCAGATGGTCGTATTTTATCCCTAAACAAACGACCATCTGGTCGCATTTTGTCTGAGTACATTTGGTCGCTTATAAAATGACCACGTGGTCACTGCTTCATGTGACCAATTGGTCACTTATCTTCAACTTAAATTACGACCAGATGGTCACTTTTTTAAGCGACTATCTGGTCGTTTTTTAAAATGTTGACTTTTTTGCGACCAACCATGCTTGGTCGTATATTTGTGACTATACAGTCGCACAAATTCTGGACCGACCAGCTTTTTGCCTCCACCATATTGGTCGCTTTTTTGGCCGCATTCTAATATCGAAACGACCAATTGGTCGCAAATTGACTTTTTTTTGTAGTGAACAAGTCCCTCCACCCCTTCAAATGAATTCCAAACCCTTCCACCTCCTAATTTTAATTTCATACCCCTCGTCTTCTTTCCTTTGCTAACTAGCCCTCAAACAATAATTAACCATTGTTAATTACAATTTTTTTTAAAAAAGAACTATTTATGGTTAATTATTAATTAACCAAAATGCACTTAGCAATAGTTAGCAAACAATTTTCCGTAATTAAAATACTAAATAAACAAATCAATATAAGGAAAATTTTAAATTCTCGACATCAAAACTCGGGTCCTTACAGTCTCCCCACCTTAAAATGTTGCGTCCTCACAAAATCAAGCCTCGAAGAAGAGGAACGGATAATGCTCCCTCATCTTGTCTTCGAGTTCCCATGTAGCCTTCTCCGTTAATTGATTCCACCACAAAACTTTCACCAGTTTGATTCTCTTATTTCTCATCACCTTTTGTTCACTTGCCAAAATCTCCACAGGGGTTTCCTCGTACGATAAATTCTCATCAAACACTACAAGTTGGAAATCAATGACATGAGACGGGTCGGCTACATATTTCTGAAGCATCGATAAGCTAATTTCCCAACTCGGTCCGATAAACCTCGGGCTGAGCTTTCCTCTCTTCCTAAAGCGCATTACACCTTTCATAGGTGCAACTTTGAGGAATACATGATCCCCCACCGCGAACTCCAGTGCATTACACCGGCCATCCGCATAACTCTTCTATAGGCTTTGAGCAACTCGCATTCTCTCACGAATCAAACTAATCTTTTCACAAGTCATTTGCACCAATTCAGGTCCCAGCAATTTACATTCTCCCATTTCGTCCCAGTGAACTGGTGAACAACACTTCCTTCCATACAACGCCTCGAATGGAGCCATCTCAATCGAAGACTGGTAGCTGTTATTATACGCAAATTCCACGAGATACAAATGAGTATCCCAGCTACCCCCGAAATCCATAATACAGGCCCTCAACATATCCTCCAGAATCTGATTAATCTGCTTGGTTTGACCATCAGTCTTAGGATGGAAAGCTGTGCTGAACTCGAGTCGAGTTCCCATTGCCTCATGCAATGCCTGCCAAAACTTGGAAACAAAACGCGTATCCTGATCAGACACAATCTTGACAGGCACACCATGGAGACATATAATCTCCCTCAAATATAACTGAGTCTAAGCCTCTACTGAATATGTAATCTTCCCTAGAATAATATGAGCGGTCTTGGTCAATCGATCAACTATCACCCAAATCGTATCATAACCCTTGAGTGTCCTTGGCAATCCGGTAATGAAATCCATCGATCTATTTCCACTCCGGAACACTCAATGGCTGAAGCAACCCTAGTGGACATCGCTTAAGAGCTTTGACTTGTTGGCAAACAAGACACTTATTAACATACTCTGCTGCTTCTTGATTCATTCCTGGCTACCAATAATGTTACCGCAAGTCCTGATACATCTTGTTCCCACCTGGATGTACCGAGAAAATAGAGTTATCAGCTTCATCCAACAACTCCTATCGGAAAGTAGAGCTCAGGGGCACACACAAAAGTGAAATGACCAGGGAAACTAGACTCCGCCTCTGCAAAACCTGAAGTCAAATGAGGTTCACAACGTTGAGCCTCAATCATCCGCTATCTAAGGGTAGGTCCCACCGTGAGACTAGCTAAACTCGCTGCGACTTCATTAGTGAGATAGGCAATCTCTGCCCTATCCATCTCCCACTGAAGAAGTACTTGATATGAAAAAAGTGCCGCGGTATGAGACTTCTTTCTGCTAAGAGCGTCAACAACCACATTAGCCCTACCTGGGTGGTACTGGATGTCACAATCATAGTCATTCACCAATTCCAGCCACCGTCGTTATCTCATGTTCAACTCCTTCTGAGTGAAGAAGTATTTCAAACTTTTATGATCACTATAGATCGTTACTTTCTCCCACATACAGGTAGTGGCACCAAATTTTCAGAGCATGAACCACCACTGCTAATTCAAAATCGTGGGCCGGATATCTCTTCTCATGCTCTTTCAGTTGATAGGATGTGTATGCAATCACCTTACCATGTTGCATAAGTACGCACCCGATACCTTGTAAAGACGCATCACTATACACTGTGAGACCACCTGAATGGTTAGGCAAAGTCTAAACTGGAGCTGTAATGAGCCTATGCTTCAACTCATCGAAACTACGTTCACACTCCTCTGTCCACACATACTTCACATCCTTCTTGATCAACCGAGTTAATGGGGCGGCAATTTTGGAGAAGTATTGAACGAACCTCCGATAATATCCTGCTAATCCCAAAAAACTCCGAATCTCTGGTACACTGGTTGGTCGAGGCCAATCGCTAACTGCTTCTACCTTTAAGGGATCCACCAATATGCCTTCGCTTGAAACTACATGGCCCAAAAAGGCAATCCGCTTTACCCAAAATTCGCATTTTGAAAATTTTGCGTAAAGCTTTTCGGCCCTCAGTGTCGATAACACCTTCTAAAGGTGGATTGCATGCATCTCCTCATCCTTAGAATAGACCAGGATGTCATCTATAAAGACAATTACAAAAAGGTCTAAAAATTGCCAGAACACCGTATGCATAAGATCCATGAATGCAGCAGGCACATTCGTCAACCCAAACGACATGACCACGAACTCATAGTGGCCGTATCGAGTACGGAAAGCCATCTTCGAAATATCCTCATCGGAAATCCTCAACTGATGGTACCCAGACCGAAGGTCAATTTTAGAAAATATCGTAGCCCCTCTCGACTGGTCAAATAAATCTTCTATGCGAGGTAAAGGGTATTTATTTTTCACTGTTACTCGATTCAACTCACGATAGTCTATACATAACCGCAAAGTCCCATATATCTTCTTGACGATATATTTGACCAAGTCAAGTAATCCTTGGAGTTGCACCTTGAGTTCTTTCAACTCTGTAGGTGCCATTCGGTAAGGTGCCTTAGATAGCGGCGCCGTTCCTGGAACCAATTCAATTCGAAAATCCATCTCCCGTACCGGAGGAAGACCAGGTAATTGATAAGGAAATACATCTGGAAAATCAAGCACAATGGTCACCGTGATCACTCCTATTTCCTCAATCGAGTTATCCACCACACTTGCCAAATAGCCCCAAGTGCCTTCTTGAATTAAGGCATTTGCTCGCAAGGCCGATATCACCACAGGTGCCACTTTACCCTCGGAGCCCTGAAAATGAGCTCGGTCTCTACTTGGGACCACAAATTCCACTTTCTTCTTTTAACAATAAATTGTGGCACGGTTGAACGACAACCAATCCATTCCCTAAATCACATCATAATTCGATAAAGGCATCATAATCAGCATAGCTCGAGTATCAAAACCTGATATACTGAGCTCCTCAGTATACACCACCCGATTAACAGTTAGAGACCGTCCTATTGGAGTTGACACGCACAGGTCATACCCCAATGGTTCCGTCTCTAAGGCAGCTTGCTTCACAAAATTCTCAGAAATGAAAGAATGACTGGCCCCCGAGTCAAATAATACATATATAGAGTGCCCAAACACAAATAAAGTACCTGTAACCATAGTACCTGCATATGAGTTGTGGAAAAGACGTGTCCCTGCTGTTGCTGAGCATACTTTGGTTGAGGAGCGGGTGGAGGTCTCTATTGCTATTGCTGAGCAGGCCTTGCCTGGCCTCGACCTCAATCCTGTCCCCGACCCTGAACTTACTTCCCTCGTTGAGGTTGTATTTGCGTGGCCGGACACAGGTTTGCAATATGTCCCGGATGACCGGACTTAAAACACTCTATAAGCTTGAAACATTTTCCCGAATGATACACAGCACAAAGCTGACAGAAAGGTAAAGTATTCGCCGGATTTTTCGGTTGGACCGTTTGGCCCCCACCTCTGCTAGAAGTGGTATGGGTTTGTTGTGGGTAATCACGTCCCTGAACAAACTCGTCCACTTTCCTCCTTCCAGAAGAAGACTGTCCCACTGTCACCTGTTTCGCCTTCTTATCAGCCGAGTCGATGTCTAGTGTCAAAGCAAAATCCAGGGCATCCACATAGGTAGCTGGCCGCAAACTTCGAACTTGCCCTCGTATCTCAGCCCTCAAGCCAACTATAAACCGCTTTTTTTTACTCTCAGGAGTGGCTATATGCCCAGTAGTAAACCGGGAAAATCTGTCAAATTCCCGCTCATACTCTACCACTGACCGATCCCCTGTTTAAGCGAGAAAAACTCTACCTCTAACTGGTCTCGGGTATCCTCAGGATAGTATTTCTCAAAGAACTTCTCGTAGAATTTTTCCAACGTCACATGCTCAGTCGGGGCCAAGGACTATGAGGTAGAATCCCACCAGTTCATTGCATCATCAGTCAACAAATAGGTCCCACAGTGGACCTTCAGCTCCTCTAGGCAAGCAATATAGTCGAAAGCCTTCTCTACTTTCTCTATCCATCTCTCCGCTACTCCCGGGTCGGTCGATGTACCATCAAACTCTTTCAGACAATGTTTCCTGAACTCCTTCAGCATATTTGCCGCAATAGTGGTACCACTTCCATCTTGCATAGCCGGAGGTATCATCCTTCCTCCGGGTGGTACATTTTCCTGAGGGTTTATTTGATTTCCAGCATTCATAAAATTTGCCCCATAAACTACCTCTGCGGTTGGTGGTGGTGGCTCTGGAACTCCAGCATAGTTCCTCCTGTGGCATCTCCCACGACTCTGCAGAGGGTTTACACCTCTTCCACTACCGGGTACCACACCTCGAGACATCCTGAATATCAAAACCACCACTCAACCCGTGAGTATGCTAAGAAAATTTATGTAATTAAATAACGCTAATGTAATTATGCTTAACAAAATATCATAAATAAAGAACAAAATATTCTTAACTAATGAGGTTTACCACCATACCTGGTACCGTTGACTTGCGAGATGACTTTTGGATTAGGCTCAACCAACTGACTCATACACTATACATGACTTAGAGCCAAGTGGCTCTGATACCAACTGTGACGACCCGACATATTTAAAAAGCCGGTCGCGGTTACGCAAGCGGAAGCAAGGAACTTGAACCCAAAAGATTACTTTAATTAAAATAGTGAAAATTTCGGCATGTAGTATTCGTAAAGTCCATGCCTCACATACAAAATAAAGTCAACCTGTTTTCCAGAAATCATCAGCTCGTCGGCCGGTTCAGAGTTTCACAAAACCATAATCAAAATAAAGTTCGGTGCACCGGTTTAAAAGTCTTACACAAACATAATATACATAAGATGACTTTGAAGTTTGACTCTAAATCAAAGGAAAACATAACCCAAAACAAAACTCCTATATTCCCAAAATGTACTGCTCGCGTGACTGGAGACCAATCCAAAAGCTCCATCTCGGCATAGTCAACGAGCACCACCTGCCGCTCCACGTCCTCGTCCCCGAGCATTACCTGCAAGGTGATATAGAGCATCTTTGAGCATGACACTCAGTGAAAACAAAAGAATATGAGAAGTGATGCGGAATGACCGTGATATAATGCGAAAATACCTAACAATGTGCTTAAAATGCGTATGAAGTACAAATGCTTTATGTTTGGATGATAACAACTAGTCATAACATCTTAAAGTACATAATTCCTTTCTCTTTGATACCACAACATTGCCAACACAAACCCGGCGTCTCGCTACTCCCACATTACAAAATCAATCAACCTTCGAGCCGTAGCTCATCTCAATTTCAAACTATCACAATTCACTAGCACCTGAGCCATTCTAACATAGCACACCGGAGCTCCATCACTTCTCTGCCACAGTAACCACGTGTAACATCCAACATCCATACACCGTTACACGGGTTACGACCTCATGACCACATAACGATCACATGATATGCATGAGTCGCACGTGTGACATGAAATGGATTAAACATGCTTCTTCACAACAAGGTTATATAACAGGACTTAAAATCAACAAGTGTAAATAGATCTACTTTTCCAAAAACCGGCATATGATTCAATCTTTGCTCATATAATGTTCAAGTTTCACATATTCAAATGGTTCGTGATCACAACTATTTATCGAGCATAAACAAAGTGTATCAAGTATGCATAATCATAGCCCCAAATCCAATATATGACTCGTTCATGGACTATGAACATAATAATAAAGCAAATAGGCATGCTTAAATGAACAACTACCCAAAACAATAAATCCTAGTTTAGGCTATCAAGCATTTCGGCTCTTTAACCAAATTCCTGAATCATTATTTCTTCTCGTTATTTCGCTTTCTTCCAAACTTTACCACTCATACGACAATTCACTATTATGCATAACCTCAACTCCATTTCCGACATAATTTGAAGAGAAATAGAAACGCCACACCAATCACCCTTCTGATTCTTTTTGTTCTCACCTTCAAAGTCGGCTCCGCTTGTATTCACTCACCTTTTGTGACGACCCGACTTGACCAAGTAAAGCCGGTCGCGGTTACGCAAGCGGAAGTAAGTAGTTTAAGCCCAAAATAACTCTTTTATAAAAGATTAAAAATTTCAGCATGAAGTATTTGTAAAGTGCATGCCTTAAATACAATACAAAATAAACCTGTTATCAGAGTTCATTAGCTCGTCGGCCGGTTCAGAGTTTTCATAAAAGCATGCTAAAAAGAAAGTTCGGTGCACCGGTTTTAAAATATCATACAAACATAATATACATAAAGTTTATCCCAAAATAAAACAAACTCAAGCTAAACTTGACATCTAAACTTCCAAAAACAAAAGCTCGCGTGCCAGAGATCCAATCCAAAAGCTCCACCTCGTCATAGTCAATGCGCACCACCTGTCACTCCAAGCCCTTGTCCCCGAGCGTTACCTGAAAGGTGATATAGAGCACCTTTGAGCATGACACTCAGTGAAAAGAAGAAGAATTTGAATAGTGAAGCGAGATGACCATGTTACAAAGCAAAAATACATAATGACATGCTCAAGTATGAATGAAGTACACATGCTTTAAGTTCGGGTAATAGCCACTGGTCATATCATTCTAAACCATCACTTCCTTTCTCTTTGATACCACAAACATTGTCAATATAATCTCGGCGTCTCACTACGCAATAATTCATTTCAATCCTTTCTTGAGCCGTAGCTCATATCGGTTTTTTTTAAACCATCTCCATTTACTAGCACCCAGGTCATTCTCACATAGCGCACCATCACCTTTCCGCCACGGTAACCACGTGTAACGTCCAACACCCATACACCGTTACACGGGTTACAACCCCATGGCCACATAATGATCACATGATATGCATGACTGGCATGTATGAAATGATATGGATTAAACATGCTTCTCACAACAATGTTATAATACGAGACTTAGGATCAACAAGGCCAAATAGCTCTACTTTTCACAATCGACATATGACATCAATCTTTATTCATGCATTGTTCAAGTTTCGCATATTCATATAATTCATAGTCACAGCTAGATTCCGAACAATCAAGAAAAGTATCACGTATGCATAGGTAATGTCCCAAAGCCAATCAGGAAAAGTATCACATATGCATAATTATCGTCCCAACTCTAGCATGTGACTCGTTCATGGACTATGATCATAATAACAAATCAATTTAAAGCATGCTTCAATGAT
Source organism: Gynostemma pentaphyllum (assembly GCA_028015215.1). NCBI lineage: Eukaryota > Viridiplantae > Streptophyta > Magnoliopsida > Cucurbitales > Cucurbitaceae > Gynostemma > Gynostemma pentaphyllum. The sequence goes on along the minus strand of CM051352.1, from coordinate 40,767,780 downwards.
TAACTAGTAAAGGAAAGCAATAATTCTAGTTTAGGCTATCAAGCATTCCATCTCCTAAACCCAATGTCGTAAACGCTATCCTTTCCCGTAAACTTCACTTGCTTCTAACTCCACCACCCACATCACAATTCATGTGTCTCATTACCACACGTTCAATTTATGATTTAGTTCCAAGAGGAACGGAGATGCCTCTCCAATCACCCTTCCGATTCTTGTTGATCTCACCTTCAAACTGGTTTCGACGTATCTCCACTCGTCTTTGGCCTACAACAAGTTAATCCATAAATGTTTAAGCTATTATTAACATTACAAAACAGCCCTAACAACCACAAACAGCCCCGAACCCGGTTAGTGACACAAACACCAAAACTAGTTGATTCGGGATGCAATTTTTGGCCAAACAAAGTGTACGTATGAAATATTCATTAGATTGATGCTCTAAGGTGGTTCCCTTGTTAAATACAAATATTTAAACACTCAAATTCTCCAGAAATGGTAATCTTTCAATCAAAGTCAAGGAATACCCAAAAACAAGGAAACTAGTTCAACAAAAGTGCAATTTTTGTCAACTTGGGAATTTGCCCAAAAATCCATTACTTTGATCTTCTAAAGTATTTTCCATGTATAAAATATTCATATAAACATCAAAACCTTCCAGAATTAACAACCTTGAAGATGCAACAAAGAAACACCCAAATCTAGCTAAGTATAAAAACTAGTTTTAGGCCAAATTTGTCAATTTCTCAAAAATCACCCTCTTACCTTCCCAAGTTGTTTTTCATGTTACATATATCCAAATAAACACACATACTTTCCAGAATTCATAATCTCAAAGTAAAACCATGGAAAACCTTACTTTAAAGAAGCTAGAAATTTCAAAACATTGCCATTTTAAGGTGTATTTCAACATGAGTCTATCCATGGCCTTTGGTTCTTCCTAACTTTGATAAACATGCATCTTACAATCTTATATAAACTTAGGTTCCAGAATTGAGAAGTTCAAAGTGTTGGTCAAAGAATTTCCAAAAGTCAAAAGTCACCAAAAAGCTTCAAAACCTCCATTAATGGAGTTTTGTAAAAGCTTGAATCCTCCCATGTCTTTGATTCTCTAAAGAACACTTAGGAGGTGATACTTGGGATTCAATATGTCATTTAAAACATCATTTTCAGAATTTAAAACTAGCTAGAACCCTCATGCAAACACCCTCAAGAACACCCAAACATTACCATGGAAACTAACCAAAAATGGAATTCTAGGTTAGTTAATACCTTGAGTTCTTGATCAATTCCACTTCTAATTCTTGCTTGAATCCTCCTAGGTTGATGATTCCTCCACAATCCAACAAAAACCCAAAGAGAAAGACAAGGATTCTTGGAATTGGATGAGAATTGAGAAGAGAAAAAAGTTGGGAGAGAGGGGGGGGTCACGGCTAGGAGAGAAGAAGAAGATGAAGGAATTTTCTCATTTTTGTCTTTTTTCCTTATTTTTTTTCCTTTTAGACTCAAGCTTTTCTTAATTAACTAAAATAACTTAAATCAAATTAGTTTCAAGTCCCTCCTCTTCTTTCTTTTGCTAACTAGTCCTTACTAAAAAATAACTATGGTTAATTTTTATCTTTCACATCAACTTCCACCCATAGTTAATATAACCATGGTTAAATACTCATTCACCAAAAGTACTTATAAAAATCAATTTAAAACAAGCCAAAATGTAACGACCCGTTACCAAGGGTATTTTAGTAATTTCCCAAACCTCAAAATTAAAAAAAAAACACAAGTTTACTTTAATATTTTTACATGATTTTGATCGTATTGTTATTAAAATTCCAACGCAACTGACGGATCATCATTCGGAGTCCCGGTGAATGAGTTATGATCATTTTAGTGTAGTGGCATTTTTGTAATTATTTGTAACCGAGATTAAACCCTAAAACCATCATCTTCCTCATTTTTTCCGAAAATCAGCCTCCCTTTTAGGGGTGTTCATTTTCCCCGCGGGGACGGGGCCGCGGGGACCCGCCCCGAAAGTGACGGGGAATCCCCGTTCCTAATGGGGCGGGGACGGGGATGGGGACGAAAAATTCCCCGTTCGAGTTTCGGGGACGGGGACGGGGAATGTGGTCCCCGTCCCCGACCCCGACCCAGGCCCCGATCCCCGATAAAATCCCCGAAAATAAATATACATAATTTATTCTAAAATATTTTTATATAAACCTAATCTTTATTATAGTCTACCTCTTTTATTATTTTTAAAATATTTTTACATGTGTTTGAAAAGGTATTTTAATTTTAATTTTTAAAACAATTTAAAATTAAGTTTTTAAAAAGTTTTTCAAATCTGTATAATACAAATTTTTTTTATAAAACTTTTTTTAACTGTTTTTTTTCAAAACTGTTTTAAAACTGTTTTTTTTTCAAACTGTTTTAAAACTGTTTTATAAAAAGTTTTTTCTTTAAAACAGTTTTATAAAAAAAAAAGTTTAAAACTGTTTTATAAAAAGTTTTTTTAAAAACTGTTTTAAATATTTTTATAAAATCTATTTTGAATACTTTTTTTCTTGCTTCTTTTTATTCCTACTGATTTGTTTTTTTTTTTTTTTTCAATTTTGTTATTGTAATTTGTTATATTTTTATTTAGTCTTAAGTGAAAACTATAAAATGTCTTGCATCAAAATTTTATCAATTGAATAAGTATTTTATTAAAAATTTAAACGGGGAAAATTCCCTGTTAAAATCCCTGTTCCCCGTGATTTCCCCGCGGGGAATCCCCGTCCCCGTCCCCGACCTCTTTGAACGGGGAATTTACCGAGGACGGAGAAGGGGAATGGGAGCGGGGACGGGGACGGGGAATGCATTCCCCGTCCCCGCCCCTCCCCGTGAACACTCCTACTCCCTTTCTCAAATTTTCTTCAATTTTCGCCAAAAGACAACCTCAAGAAGTATTTTGGCCATAACTTCCTCATCTGGACTCCGATTTATGCAAGTAAGCTGTCTATTTCGATTGATTTTTCGTTCTCTTTCCATTGAGCTTAGTTTCGTAGTAATCAGGCTTATGTAGAAAATATTATGAGCCAAAACCAGTTCGGATCTATTAAGTTTTTATCCGATTTTGATCGATTTACTTTGTAAATTTTTCGTATAGATGTAGAAAGGATTTTCCTTGCAGTGAGGATGAGATTTGAGAAAGGATTATTCAACTTACAAGAGAGGTTGTAAGATTTCTTGGAAAGAAGATTTTTAATTCTTTAAAAAAATTCAAGAATCTAAGGTGAGAATTTAGTTAATCTTTGATCAAGGTCAAGTTTAATTTTCTTTTTCTTTATAAGCATGAATTGTTTCTGGTTTGTGTGTTTGGAGTAATTTGGGTGTTGATTGTAAGCATGAATTGAATAATCGTATGTTTGTGAATTGGAGTTAATTAAGGATATGAGAATTAAATGGCATGCATGCTTTTGGATGATATTATTTGTTGATACAATGGGACTTTCTTGTTGAATGATTTTAAGGTGATAATTATATGATTTTCTAGTCACTTTTTGGATGTTTTAAGACTTAGAAAAGCTGCTGGAATTTGATGATATTGTAGAAGGATCAATAGAGCCTTAGGTGGAAATTTGTCCAGTCGAAGACCTTTTCTTGGGAGTTTAGGTGGGGGATTATTTTTGGATGATTCTTGAGTGTGTCTAGGTGATTTAGGGGCTGTTTAGAGGCCTTAAAAGCTGCTGGAAAATTTTATTAAATTTCCTTATCGGTTGTCGCCGAAAAAGAAGCAAAACCGCACTAGTTAAGCTAGTTTAGCTTTTTAGGGTGGGTTTTCTTCGGGGGATTATCTTGTGAGTTAGAGATCTGATTTTAGGCATTTTTAGACCCTTTAAATGCTGTAATTACATTGATTTTCCAGAATTTGGAATTTTTGAGATTTAGCCTATTTAAGGTCAGTTTTAGGAGGAAACGAGTTTTCTGAGCTAGAAACTGGGCCTAGGCTTTGTCAAGCATTCTGGTAGTGATGCTTTCTTATGAATCACATTATTCGATGCCTTAGATAATGTGGTTGGAGGTTCGCATTAAGTAGGGTCATACTTAATGAAGAATAAACCGTTAAGGGGTGAATTAGAGTTGTGCACAACTTAATTACACTTAGCGGGGTAGGTTCATTCCATTTGATCAATGGGAGAGAATAAACTTGTAGGTTCGCTTGTGAGTCTTGCAAACTCATAAGAAGAATAACTCAAAGGTCGAATCGTGGTGCCACGGGTTCAGTACTTTGAGTGTGCGGCTCACTTTAATTGCGAATAAAGTGGAGCTAAGGCATTGGGTAACAAAAATAAAAGAATGGGATTTTCTCTAGAGTTGAGATTATGCCTTGGAAGATGAGAGTTATTTGGAAGTTGTGAGGCCGATTATGGACTTAAGGAATTTAGAAAATTTCTCATGGCATTGCTCTTAAATTAACTTTATTCTCACTAGGCGTGGCCTCATGATGCTACAATGTTTTTTTTTCAGGTAATAAAAAGAAGAAATCTGGCAAGTGATGGGATCGTGGATGGTGACTGGTTGGGCTTGGATTTACAAGCCGGCAATATCGTTTTCTTTCTTATTCTAGTTGGATATTGGGATTTAACGATTCTTAGTTCTTATTTCATGTTTTACTTGCATTTGGACTTTTCTTTGATTTGGTTCAAGTTGTTACAACAAGTTTTCGTTTTAAAACGAGCTCACTCAAACTGTGTTGAAATGTTTGTTTATTTTGAGAATTTTAAGTTTGAATAGAAGTGAAGAACTGTTTCATTTTGTTTAAATAAGAAAGGTTTGTTTTTGTATTGATGTTTATATTTATTTCCGCTGCGTAATTGTTTATTTCCATGTTTTGGAAAGTTGGGTTGTTACACAAAATAAGGAAAATTCTTAAATATACTATAAATAGTTTCCGGGTCCTTACACCTTTGGCCTACAACAAGTTAATCCATATATGTTTAGGCTAATATAAACATTACAAATCAGCCCATAACAACCACATATAACCCTGAACCCGGTTAGTGATATAAGTTCCAAAACTAGTTGATTCAGGATGCATATTTCGGCCAAACAAGGAAAACTTATGAAATATTCATTAAATCGATGCTCTAAGGTGGTTTTCTTGTTTAAATATATATATTTAAACACAAAATGCTCCAGAATTGATAATCTTTCACTAAAAGTCAAGGAACACCCAAAAACAAGAAAACTAGTCCAATAAAAGTGTAATTTTTTGGTCAACTTGGAAATTTACCAAGAATTCACTAAATTGATCTTCCAAAGTGTTTTCCATACATCTTATAATCATATAGTTACCCTTAAATTCCAGAACTAAGAAACTCAAAATGATGATCAAGAAATCACAAAAATCAAACACCAAAAGCTTCAAAAACCTCCATTAATGGAGTTTTGTAAAAAGCTTGAATCCACCTATATCCTTTATCCTTTAAAGAAACTTAAGATGTGAAACTTAAGGTTCATAAACATCAATTGAAACACTATTTTCAGAATTTAAAATCAAAGAGAACCTTCATATAACCATCCTTGAAGAAACTCCAATCAAAACCATGGAAAATGTTGCCAAAATTGAAATTCTAGGATAGTAATTACCTTCAGCTTTTGATCAAACTCCTCCCAAGACTTGTTTGAATCTTCCTACCCTTCACAAATCAACCAAATCCCAACAAAATTTGACAAAGTTTCAAGGGGGGGGGAGGAATGGTTTTGTTTTTGTTGTTTTTTTTTCATTTTCTAATTCCCTTTTAATACTTTTAGTTTTTCCTAATTAAAAACATAACTAAATTCAATTTAACAACAAGTCCCTCCACCCCTTCAAATGAATTCCAAACCCTTCCACCTCCTAATTTTAGTTTCATACCCCTCCTCTTCTTTCCTTTGCTAACTAGCCCTCAAACAATAATTAACCATGGTTAATTACAATTTTTTTTTTAAAAAAAGAACTATTTATGGTTAATTACTAATTAACAAAAATGCACTTAGCAATAGTTAGCAAACAATTTTCCGTAATTAAAAATACTAAATAAACAAATCAATATAAGGAAAATTCTAAATTCCCGACATCAAAACTCGGGTCCTTACAACCACACGTTCATATAATACTTGGCGTCGAGACACTCATATATGGGAAATTTCATTGGGTGGCAGATTTTTATGTAATATTTGTAAAAATATCAATTCAAAAAAATATTTGCAAATATAGCAATTTTTTGTCATGTTTATCAGTGATTAATAGTGATTTATGTGTTTATCAGTGATAAACGTAGTGTAAAAATATGTAATTTAATGTTTATCACTGATAAACCCAATTAAAATTTGCTATATTTGTATATACTTTTTTGAGCTTTTTTTTTTTATAAATATTGCTAAAAAAATTACTAGATTTGCAAATGCCCCATATATAGGATAATATCCTTGACATGTCACATAAATTTTAATTCATGACCCTTGAGGCTTAAAAAAATTCTTTCAAATACAAGGTCAAACCGTAGTTGGTATATTTAAATAATTATGTTAAAAAATAAAGTTTCATTCACTTCCTCCATATTTTTATTTAAATTTTTAGCACATTTAATAATGAAAGTATAAAAAAAAATATTTAGTTATTATACAAGAACGAATAAATTTAGAAAAAGTTATATTTGAAAAATAGTAAATAAAATAAGAAATGCAGGGTATTATAATCGTGCTGACTCGTTTCATATATTAATGATGATGCCAGAAAATCGGTAGCTTATTTGGGAGTGGTAATTCATCCATTTGTTCCTTCTTTATTAGCAACACCAAGAACTAGAAATTCTTGACTTGATTTAGGCTTTGAAATCTCATCCATTTCATTCATTTGTTGTTCAGAAGGTGCTATCGTATCACTGATTGCTTTAGTTACAAACTGACCTTTGCTTTGGCCCCACAAAACAAGGTACAACCCAATAATTATGACTACTGCTCCAATAACCCTGAAAAATACTTCAATCTGTTACCTATCAATATTTTGATGTATCACAAATATTTTTTGAGGGTATTTTCAAAAATGACATTTTTTAAATCGTAAATTTTAATGTTAGAAAAAGTTTTCTGAATTTTAAAAAATAGTACTTTTTAAACTTTTAAGATCCTATTGGATATTGTTTTTTAAAAGAGTAGTTTTTATGTTTTTTAGAACGAATATTCATAAAAAAAAAACGTGTTTAGATTATTGCCTATTTTTATAAGTTGTTTTCCTTCTTCTTTTTAGTTTGTTTTCACAAACGACGACATGATTTTTAGAGTAATTGAAGTTATTTTTTCTTTTAAAATCATGGATTTACAAATAGGGAGACACTTTTTTTCTATATTATTTGAGAACCGTGAGGTCTTACCCCCCCAAGCACATTATCTCAGACAAGATGAAAGTGCTCATAAATGCAACTAGAATCATGCTCATAGGGTTGAATGAAGTAAAAAATACTGGTCCCTTTCTCTGCATTATCAATCCTTGAATATAATAGGTAACCCCTGTACATATTCCCTGCAATTTAAATTACCCTTTTAACATTTATTTTTTTATTAGAAAATGACTAAAATTTTAATTTAATATTTGAAAATGTGATATATACTTACACCATAAACTATTGCTACGAGTTGAATATCAAAATGCAATGACCAAGCTGCTGGGTTTCCTCTATCCATAATCAAAGCCACCACCGTGCCTCCCATTGTGCCCACTAAGCATATAAAAGTTGTAAGAGATAGCTTTGCCGGGTATGATTTTAGTGTAATTGCCTGTGACATCAATATTTATTAATTTCTTCGATCACAATCATTTTTAGTATTTAGATTAGTTTATACGTTTCTCGACTAATTTTATTGAGCAATTAAAGATGGACCGCTCTGAGTCTAAGATTGAACATAACCTTCTCATTTATTAAAAATAAATTAGTTGCAACCACAATTATAATGGGTTGTATAGTGGAAAAAAATGCAAAATGCCTGTTGTAATTGATCCAAAATTGGTGGTGTCTATAGTGCGCGCAAAAAAAGAAAAAAAAGATAATATATCTTTGGGTACGGTACCCTTTTAGTTCATGAGTTTTAGACACTATGTCTATTTGTAGGGGTGAAAGCAAAAACCCCGCCCCATAAACGAGGCGGGGGAATGGCGGGGTGGAGTTTTCTTCCATAAATAGGGCAGGGGATAAACGGGGGACCCCGCCCCATTTACACCCCTATCTATTTGGTCCCTGCGTTTTCAATTTGTGTCTAAGTAGTCATTCAGTTTTAGACGTTGTGTCTATTTGATTCTCGCGTTTTTAATTTGTATCTAAATAGTTCTAGAATTTTAGACATTGAGTCTATTTGATCCCTGAGTTTTTATTTTGTTTCTAAATAGTCCATGGAATATTAGAAATAACTTCAATTTATCCTTAATTTGTTAACTCATGATTAACAACATGTTGATTTAATATTGACATAAAATGTTTAATTGCCCAAAATACTGACATGAGATTAATAAGTATTTCAAATCTTAGGTCTTGATTGATGAAAGATTTTAAATAATATTTAATCTCATATCAGCATTTTAATTAATTAGACATGTTATATCAATGTTAAGTCAATATTATGTTAAAGGAATCAACGAATATCTTAAATTAAGAATCAACTAAATTTATTTCTAATAATTCTTGAAAACTCAGAGACCAAATAGCCACAATATCAAAAAGTCAAGGACCACTTAAACACAAATTGAAAACACGGGGACCAAATAGACACGACGTCTAAAATTGAGGAACCACTTATATAAATTGAAAATGTGGGGACCATATAGACATGACGTCTAAAACTTAAGGACTAAAAGGGTACTTTAAATTTGTCTTATTTCAAAGTCAGGGGTACAATTTCCCATAAACTTGTCTTATTTTATATAAATAAACCTTTATAGGGACAAATCTTACCTCCTTCCACATCCATGAGTATGGGTGGAAAAAATTAAAATAAATGGGGTTGGATTTTGCTTGTAGAATGAGGATTACCTCCTCTAAAATGATGTAAATTTTGTCCTTACAAGAATCTATTTCTCATTCATTAATTTTTTTTTCAATAACTTATATAACTTAAAATTAATCATTTCAATACATCCCCCACCCTGTAAGAATTTTATAATTATAAAATTTCGGATGGTGTGTGAGATTTTTTCTTCTTCTTGATTTTATATAAGAGGAAGGATGAATGTGAATGAAAGGGTTAGGTTTGAACCTTAACACTGTTGGTTATTAAGTAGTGACTTAGTTATAGATTCTCATTTTTAACTTTTTTTTTTAAAATAAAGTTTGTTGATTAACAAAGTTTTGCTATATTTTATACGTTCATGAAGAAGAGACTATTTAACTACATTGCATTATATAGGTCCATAGATAGAATTGGGTTCCACCACTGATTTCCCAATTTAGTACTCTTGAGCATATAACAAATGGTGAATTGATAAATTTAGTACTCTTTATTGTTCTTGAATGATGTTTCTTAAATTTATTTGAGGTGTAATGTTCAGAGGTTGAAATTACAATATATATATTAATATGTATTTTTTGGACCCATTGTGTTATTATTAGAAGCCTTTTTAAGTTTTATTTTTATTTTTTTTAATTATTGTCTTTGATTAAGTTCTTTACATGTATTTTGTATTGATAAACAGTTTGAAGGGAAAATATATTTGTATTGATAAAATGATGTATGTATGAAAACTTATGATAGTTATTATTTCACAACTATTTAATATATATGATACCTTTCATTTAAAGTAATGAAAACATTTTTTATAGCTTTGAAATTGATTCTACATTATATTTAATATCATATAAAATCCTTTCATAGACTTTTTAAATCATATAATATGTTTTATAATAGCGTTTTCGGAACTCTATCAAAAGTCCCTTCATAGCCTTTTAAAAAACCTATAATATGTATTTATAATAGCGTTTGTCATAGCCTTGAAAGAAAGCAATAAAAAGTCCAAGACTTTTAATTACAGGGGTTGTCACGACGTTTTGTAGAACGGTATCATATACCTACGATAGCGTTTTGTCTAAGCTATCGTAAGACTTTTTTCTTGTAATGGGGTTAATTTCAATTTTACCCCTAATGTTTTAAAAGTTTGAACTCTACTCTTAATCTTATTTGTGTCAAAAATATCATTAGTTAACTACTTTAGTTAACTTTAACAGAAATTATAATGTAAGAAACAAAATATATTAAATGTAGTAGTTTTAATTTTGCCTATAACAAAAATTTATATAATAAAATGTACTTTTGAAACCAATTAAAAGATTAAGGGTATAATTGAAACTTTTAAAATCTTTGGGTAAAAATGAATCTACCCCATAGATTGGAGGTATATGGTATAATTTTAGCCTATTTCTTTCTCTCTTTTTATATTTTAATTTCTTTATTTAAATCATAATATAAATTAAAAAAATTATTTTAGTCTAATTGATTTATCAACCCATTTAATATTTTTATAATATTGTCAAGAATTTATTCATTATCTCTGTATAGTTATAACTAGTATGAATTGAATGATTTAAAAAGTAATAATAATAGATTCAAATTTATTAATATTACTGCATTTAAATTTCAAAAAATTAAATATCATTTATGAACGAAATTTTTTTTATTAATTAATTATAGTTATTATTATATATCTACTCGTGTCGCGTGTCCTTTCTGACTTTAAATTACGGATTTATTAATTGGAGAAAACTTTCTTACTTTATAATATTTTACCTCAAAAGACTCGTAAGATCTAGATGAACTACTGTAGTCACTAAGAAAAGTCATAATGGTTCATTAATAATATTTTACACGTTAGAATTTCATTAGATAATAACTTAGGGTCAGTTTGAGATAATTTTTAAAAGTGTTAATAAGTGTTTTTAATGATTATAAAAAACACTTTCTTTCATAAAACCATTTATAAACATTTTCAAAAACTATCTCTACTTAATTTACCTGGAGAGTGATGAAAGCTGACCAGCAAATGCAACCAATCGTGATCATCAGTGATCCCTTAACAAGGTCTTGGTGATTTCCAATAACACTTGAAGAATCAGAATGGTGATTATCTTTTGTCCATGGAAGATTCAATGAGGGTCCTTTAATAAAGGTCATAGCCATAGCTCCTCCTACTGTCACTATGGTTCCTAATACTTTTGCTTGACTACCCAATTTCAAAAGATTCACTCTCTCAAGCCTACAACATATTGTTAATTTTATGGCACTATTAAAGAGTTCTTGAAATAGTGGAAAAAAAAGGGAAATTATATAAAAATTACACTTTCATGTTTATTAATTGTGCCATTTAATCTTAAATGATATGAAAGTATAGTAGACTTGAGGTCGACATGGAACAAACTCTTTTTATTATAATATTCATATTTTATTTTAAATTCTAATTTGGATCGTGAAATTTCATACTTATTATGTTTTAGTTTTGAATTTTTAGACGTTTTTGTTTTAATTCTTTAACTCTGCATATTAAATGATACAGATGTTGTGTGATGTATCCATGTATGAGAATGAAAATGAGATGTTCGGGATTCAGATGCCTACGAATAAAATATATATTTTTGGTATGCATGAGCATGAATGAGATTGTAAAATATGGTTTAGTTTTTATTTTATTTAATTAATTTATTATATTTTTATAAATTAAATAAGGGAATTTTCAATGGGTTAGAAAATTTTAAAAATATTATATACAAATATAACATATTTTTTCTCTGAGAATAGTTGATTAACAGTTATCAACGTTAATCACTTTAAACAAATTAGCGTTCACTAACAAAATCTACCATATTTATAAATATTTTGTAAGTCATACTATATTTGTAACTGCCCCATTAAATTATGTTATAAAGTTATAATTTTAACGATAAATAAAGTTCTTTATCCAATATTTACTAACTAAAACAAAAAAAAAAAACATAACATTTGAAAATGAAAATAAATAAACACATTTTTTTAGTGGAGTGTAGCTATCATTTTATAAAAATAATTTTTAAAATTACCTGCAAACCCAAGCCATTAGGAATGAAAAAGCAGGTAGAATATTACACATGGCAGTTGCAATGGTTGCTGTAGTGTATTTCATGCCAGTAAAGTACAAGCCCTGTCCAATTACTGGCCTGCCATTTACATAAAACACATTATTTAAAATATCTATATATTATATATAGTTAAATAAATAAATATGTAATATAATATTTGTAAGAAGACTTAAAAAAAGATTTGTAATGTGTTCTCTTACTGCAACAAACCCAACAACACAATCTGCATGAAAATTGAGAAAGTCATCATTTTTCTTACTTTCCTGAAGGAAAAAAATAAATCATAATTATTATGAAATAAAACATCTGATTAATCATATATTTTGACGATATTCTTAACATAAATAAATATCAAATAGAGAGACCTATCGTAGATGATGGCAAAAGGAGCAATGACAAGAGTAGCAACAATATGACGATAAACTACGAAAACATATTGGCTCATTCCTTTATTTAGAGCAAACTTTGATATAATAATCATTCCAGCATACCCAATCTGCACAAAAATTACACCAAGATATGGCTTTGACTGATCAAACTGTTGCTCAAAATTCCTCATTTTCTAATCTCTCCCTCTCTTTCTTTCTTTTTTTTTTTCAGTGAATTAATGAAACAAAATTTGAGCTTATGAACAAATTGAATGAGGTTTTAGCCTCTATTTATAGAATTTTTTTTTAAAAGGACAAAATAATATTAAACACCTTTTCCTTTCTTAACCATCTATTCTATAGTGTAGACAATATAATAGATGGTTAAGAAATTTTTTAATAATATATTTTCTGATTGATATTTTTTTTTTTTTAAAATTATTTTATCACATTAATTGATTTTCAAATTTTAATTAAAGCCAACTCATCCCTTACCTTGTAGATTTATGTTTTATAGAATGTTGTATTTTAATAAGATGCTTGTATTTTTGATCAAATATATGAACATCCGTGTAGTAAATAAATAAAATGGTTTATTATTATTAAAACATTGTATTGATTGAAGCCATAAACCTTTTTATTATTGATAATTTCAAAGTTTTGGAATGACCAAAAAGTATAGCTCAAAACGAGGATTCTAATACATCTTGAATAATCCAAATCACAATCCAAACGAAAAAGATGTTTGTGTAACTTGCCATTTTTATATAATATATAGGGTTTCATACATTTGACCATAAACACAATGGCCTTATTTGCATTTGACCCTTAATTTTAATGCAACTTCTTACTTTATTGGTAACTAAATTTATGCATATTTTGGGGGAATTACTAGAATAGCAGAAAAATATATATACTACATAAACAATATAACTTTAAATTTTTTATAAAAAATAACATATAAATTCTAGTTCAATAAATTATTGAAAATAAATGTATAGTTTATTTTTAATATTTACTATTATCACTTTTGTTTAGGTGGAATGATTGTCATCTAAATTAGTTTGTTGTAAGAAAAATTATCATTTTGTTATAAATTACTTATTAATTTAATATTGATAATTTATTCCAAATTTTAAATTTATTGCTTTGATTTTAATAAATTATTTAGTAATAAATTTACTATTTAAGTAACAAAATTAAAAGTAATCACATAAATAAGAATATATATATTCAGTTATTTGAGATCATTTTGTATTATTTTAAATAAATATCTTAACATTAATCACCACTATTATATATTTTTTTTTTTTTTTTTGGTTAAATAAAGGGGGGGGGGCCCCCCCCCCCCCCAGGGGATATCTTAACAATTAATCACCACTATCATATTGCTAATATCACCACTATTATATTAAGTTTTATTAATTATTTAACTATTCAATATTAATAATTTTAGTTCAATAGTTGTTATTAATCCATAATGAAATTTTACTGTTTTAATATCACTTCTAACTAATACTTTTATTGCTTTGTATTAATTTTCATTAATTAATCATTTTATGATATCTTTCCATATCTAATTAATTAGTTATTAATTAATATTAATTTTCATTAATAGACAACATTAAATTATTTATTATCACTAGTTTTTATTATCTTCCATTTAGCAAAACCTACAAAACAAATAGAAACTTTCAATTCTCAAACATTTAATATCATGCTATACATATTAAATATACATTTAAACACCAAGTATTTAACTCTTAAAATTTTATTGTATGACACCTTTTGAATAATTATTTAAAAAATATTAAATGTTATAAAAAAATTTAAAAATTACATTTTTTTTTAAAAAGTATTAGTTAGTTGAGTTTCATGTTTACATTGGGTTAAGAGCAAAAAAAATGTTATTTTTGAAAATTTTCAAATAATTTATTATTTTTGATAATATCAATTCATAAAAATGTTATTTTTGAAAAAAAAAATTTAATATCCAAAATTATGAAATAAAATTTGAATTATAATTCCCCTGATTACTTTAAACGTTTGGACAAATTTCAAGATACTTAAAAAAAATTTTAAAGTGTTTCTAAGTATTTTTCAAATTTTCAAATTTTTTTTATGATATAGTCCAACATCATATAAAAATTAGAAAGTGTTTTTAGTGGATGAAAAACACTTCAAAAACCATCCCAAACTCACCCTTAATCATGTAGAGTTGATGAAAATAGTCAAATTATTTTGACGGAAGAAAAAAAGAAACAAACCATTAACAAATTGGTTTTAGTGTCCGTTTGAGATAACTTTTAGAAGTATTTAAAAGTGTTTTTAAATAAAAAAAATGTTTTGATAACTATTAAAAAAAACACTTTTAAGCTATCCAAACAAATCCTCAGTGGGTTATATGGATCTTTTTGTAATTACGGCACAATTTTTTTTTTTTTTATTATTATTTATTTTTTGCTTTTAAACTTCACCGACTCAACTATTAGGAGGGGTGGTAAATGTAATTTTTCATATAAAAGAGGACGTGTTAATTTTTCAAAATAATTTTCTTTCCCCTATGAATATGAAACGGCTTAGGTAAGTTTTTTGATGTCAATTTCCTATATCATTAAATAGGGGATGCACCTTTTTTTTTTTTTTGGATAGGGGATGCATGTAGAATAAATATAAAACACGTATAAATAAAGGTGTTCTCTCCCCCTTGGTAACCAAGTTCTGATTGAACAAGTACATATCTGACTGGTTCCAAAATACATAATATAAAATTGGGAGGAAAATCAATATATAGGTACTTTGGGGATCGTTTTTTTTTAACTAAATGACATGTTTTAAAAAATTGGAGTATCTAACTACTACTTTTTCATAAGAAAATTTCACTAAATAACATATTTTGATATAATATTTAAAATATAATAATTTAAAACTTTTTAAAATATAGTAATTTTATTATATTTTAATTAGTGATTAACATTAATTAATGTGTGTATCAGTGTCAAACTTAGTGTAAAAATATGTAATTCAATGTTTATCATTGATACCCAATCAAAATTTACTATATTTTCAAATATTTTTAGAGCTGCTATTTTTACAAATATTATTTAAAAAAAATGTTAGATTTTGCAAATGTCCCTTTTTACTCTTCAATATACCAAAAGTGCCATTTCTGTATATCAAGTAAAGTCTGACACTTCTAACATTCTGATATTTCCGTATATTACGTATAATCTGACACTTCTAACATTTTTTCTTTCTCAAAGTAAATTTTCTTTCCCAGTGTAGTTTTTCTTTCTCAGTTTTTAATATATTTAGTATAATGTTCCTAGTTCTTTAATGTATTCAGTATATTTTGTACATTTTTATTATTTTTGTGTAAATGTTTTATACTAAATATTTTGATTTTAATTCAATTTTTTAGATTCGTTTTAAAAATGGAGGGAAAAAAACCGAAAATGTAGGGAAAAAGAAAGAGAAAAGGGATGCAAAAAATCTGGAAAAATATATGAAAGAGAGCTTGTAGATGATGAAAATGGTGGATTTTTTAAAGGAAAAAAAAAAGACAAAGAAAGAGAGAGGGAGCCATGGATGAGAATAATGAGAGAGAAAATGGAAAAAAATGGGGGGGGGGGATAGAGAGAATCTGATAGGGGGGGTTATTATTATTATTTTTTAAATATGATTTGATACGGGTGATTTGACATGAGGGCCTTTTAGTATTTTGATTTTTTCATGGCTATCTACTCAACATTATAATTTGGTGGCTATTTGTTAAAAAGTGTAGGAAAAAGTGGCTATATAGAAGATTAACCCTATAAAATTATTGTTCTAAAGAACCCATCTTTCCATAGGTAATTCAAAAGAAAACATAAAATTTCTCTATAATCTGTTCTTCAATGCAAATAATATAAAGTACATTTGGATCGAAAAGAAAGGGAGCATGTTATAATCGTGTTTGACTCGTTTCATATATTAATGTTGATGCCAGGAAATCATCATGTTATTTTGGGGGTGGTAATTCATCAATTTGTTTCTTCTTTATTAGCTGCATAGTTATCCTCATTCAGTTTTTCAACTGATAGTAAATTAATAAGAGAACTAGACATGTTTGCTAAAAATAAGTAAACACATGCTTTAGTAATAACTTTACAAACATCCTGTCACAACCCGACCCAAGACCTCCCTATAGACTTGTGATGAGTCATGTGCCGATGGCAAGTGATAGCCAAAAGCTAACACGTACCATCAAGGCAAACTAAACATAACCGGGCTAAAATTATTTCAAACTAAACTGACTTCATGTACTAGCTTAGCTGATGCACAACACGTGGAAGATAAGCTCATCGTAGGCTCGATAGTCTCTGGAACTCGAATGCTACCTATGGGGAGAAAAATATTTTGAAAAGAATGAGCTAAAAAGGCTCAGTGAGTGAAATTTTTATTAAACTAATATTTTCTTCAAAACTACATAATATATAATAGTTTCCAAATTCAGAAAACTGTTCAAAACTAATATTCGTAAAACTAAATAATCATAATATTCAAAACTAAAACTCGTAAAACTAGTTATAGTCGTAATTTAATAATCATAATATTCAACTGTCGAAACCAGATCAATACTTGCACGTAAATATATATACAATAGAAACTGTTCATATACTATATCATAGTGATAAAAACCACACTAAAAATGTACCATTAACTGGTCATACTGATTGTAGAGCGAAATCATGCATGCATCAGAGTAACTGGATATACTGAAACTGGTCATACACGTGCAGAGCTGCCCCCAAAGGGCTAAACACCCTAACATACAACCCAAAGCCTATGTGTATGCTAAAGTGGGTCCCAAAGATCTGCTGAAAGCTGATAACTGAGGGTACTATTTTTAGCGGTTTAAAAATAAACTACAGAAACTATTAACATAATTCTCAAACATTTCGTAAAACATAGCTGTTTCTAAATCATAACCTGCTGGGGTTTCTGCCGACTTCCATTTGAGATCTCTTTTAGAGGCCTCAATCCCAACATAACCGAGTGTTCATAATATTTGTAAATAATATATATTATATCATAAAATTCAATTTTGTAAAATATGTAGCTAAATATCTAAATATTTATATTTCAAAAATCTAAATCTCGGCAATATCATTAATCTTAAAATAAAAAACCACTCACAAACTTTTGCTGTGAACATTCCAAATCGTAAATCATTTACTCCACGATATCACCTGAAAATATTGATTTAAGAAAATGCATATCAATCATCTACTTAGTAATTTGAAATGTTATGAAATCATATTGAAAATAATATAAAATTGTGGTTAATATAACATGACTAAAGCTTCATTTTTCCTTCAATGACTGCATTTCCAATAAACTTTTTAAGCCAAATAATGTCAATCTTATTGCTCTTCCTTTTCCCACACATAATCCCAACTCAAATTGAAGAAAAACCACACATAAATCCTCTTTCTAATTCATACAATTTCCATAACAACTCCATCAAAATATGGACAATCCTCCATTTCTACACTATTCTTAATTCATCTTTAAACACCAGGCCTCAATTTAGCCCATGGAACTTCAACTATATATTTCATCATTTAACTTAAAATCTATAAACAACAAAACCTATAACACAATCTTGAAGCTTAACAAAAACCACCAAACCTCATCAAATAGAAGAATGAGATTGAGGAAATTACTTACCAACTAGCCTATACACCATAAATTTAAGCTTTGAAACTCCACAAATTGATGTTATTTCCAAGAATTTCCAAGAAATTTTTCCTTTCCTTTCCTTTCTTTATTTTTCCCTATCTATGTCTCACGGGTTGTAGGCCACCAAAATATGAGTTTTTCCTTTCTTTTTTTAAAAGCACCTCCTTGCCACATGTCAAGCCAAGAAACAACCATACAATTTTTTTTAAACCTTATCTTCCTTAGAAATTCAACCTTATCCTCTTTCTTTTATTTTTTCTAAAAGGAGTTTACACATCCATTCAACATACTTTTGGCATCTAATTAAATGTGATGCGTGAATGCACATTTAATAATATTTAAAACTGTAAAACTAAATTTTAATGTCATGGTATATTAGTAAGACAAGTTAAGTATCGCCGTAAGGTAGGTCAAATAACTCTCCCACTAAAATGAGACTCTCCCAACCAATGACCGCTCTAGGTTAACTCTTACCCCTACAGTTTTCAGTTACTATGTTTTGGTCAAGAAAATCACTAACTACCTTAATGATCCCCTTTTTAGTGTAACCCAGGGGTGTGCACGGTTCAGTTCAGTCCGATTTTGAAGAAAACCTCCAATCGAATCGTACACTTCAGTTCATAGTTTTCATGAACCGAACGATTTAGTATTTTTAGCAAAATCAAGCTTCATTGGTTCATTTCAGTTTTAGTTTTCACGGTTCAGTTTTAGTTTGAAACAAATAAAAAGATTGAAAGAAAAGACACTGAATAAAGCAAGGACAATTTACCCATGAAAGGAAGAAAAAAATAAATCACTAAAATGTATAAAGAAGAAATCATATAAATGAAATTAAAAAAGAAACAAGATAAAAGAAATTAAACATTCATAGTACTTTACAAGCATGAAACAAATTAAAGAAAGGGGAGCAAGTGAAATTCAGTTAAAAAAAGAAGTGTGGTTTAAACCAGAGAATTTTGGTTTTTTTTTTAAAAATAGAACATGAAGAGAATGGAAGATGAAATATAGGAAAGAGAACTGCAGTGGAGGAGATGGACTATCGGTGAGTGAAGCCTTAAAATTTGAAAAAGTAGCCACATTTACAGAGGAGAAAGAATACTTCATGATGACATTATTCAGATTAAAAAAAAATGCTTCTGTCATTTCAAATCACGTTTAACAAGGCCAAGCAAAAAGAGGTTCACGTTTTACGAAGATGTGTACTTGTATTTTTAATTTCTAATAGTTCGGTTCGGTTCCATACAGTTTTTTCGAGTATCAAACTGGAAATAAATCGATTTATTAAGCTCTTTAAATATAGATACCGAGGAAACCAAACAAAATATAATAACCGAACCAAACGTATGTTCCGGTCTGGTTCGGCCGGTTCTTCGATTTTTACTATTTAATGCACGCCTAAACCTAAGTTTTTAGATTATTTAAATAAGGTTTGACGACTGTCATCGTAGAAATAATCACCCTGACATTAATTAATATCAACACTCTCCGTTGGGAGGGTGAAGTATTACCTAAAGGGATGATTTACTAAACTAGCGGAATTTTATTTAGTAAACTAATTAACATTTAATTACGGATCTATTAACATCATGTAATTTGTGATAAAAACATGTAGATTCATGCTAGTTTTTCGAAAAATAAAACCCTTTTACTTACATTGAGTAATTTATGGAGAATTGGTTAGAGGTTTCTTTACAGCATCAAATCCTCAAGAAACCTGGATCTCTTATGCTATATCCCGATCGAAAGCAAAACCGACTTGTGGGAATTGAACCGGAAGAACAAAAGAAGAAAAATTTTCTTCTAAATTTTTCCCTAAGGAAAATTGGCAATTGGGCCAAAACTTGAGAGATAATTTTACTTTTCTAATTCAAGTGAGAAGTGTTCAAAATATGAATCCCAATGGTCATATTTATAGGAAAATATGATATCTAATTTATATAGATATGCTTATCTCCTAATTATAAAAATAGAAAAGATAAATAAATAAATTAAATAATATAAATAAACTTATCTCTTGGAAATTCATGCCACGCATGCCGTCGCCAAGATTGACATATGTTTATTTATATATATTTTTTTATTTTACTTTTCTTTTAATTTATGTATTTTAAAATTAGAAAAATTCAAATAATATTTTCTAATTAAACACATTTAGCCTAAAATTAATATATCAATTACCATTGGATCCTATCCAATTAATTAATTTGTTTGGGCCAAAACCAATTTCTTTCTTAAACCAATTGTATTTAATTCTCTCTAATATTTATTATCAAATTAAATAAACTCATTATTTAATTAATAATATTTATTATTAATTTCCATTTAAATAAACTCATTATTTAAATAATTAATAATATTAACATTAATTACCATTTAAATAAGCTATTTCTTTAAACAATTAATTTTACCTTAAAATATGGGGAATTTCATTGGGTGGCAGATTTTTATGCAATATTTGTAAAAATATCAACTCAAAAAAGTATTTGTAAATATAGCAATTTTTACCATGTTTATCAATGATAAACAACGATTTATGTGTTTATCAGTGATAAACTTAATGTAAAAATAAGTAATTCAATGTTTATCATTGATAAACCATATCAAAATTTGCTATTGCAAATATTTTTTTGAGCTTTTACACTACAAAAAAACTGTCAAAATGCGACCAGAAATTTGCGACAAAAAAAAGTGGCAGTTTTTTGGTGACCACTTGGTCACTTTCTTTGAAGGCTGACTCTAAGTGACCATGTGGTCACTTTTGTTGAGACCAGATTGCGACCAAAAGCAGAAGTAGTCATAAAAAATGGCGCATTGCGCGAAAGAAGTGACTAATTAGTCACCTAAAAAAACGACCAGTTGGTCGCATTTATGTGACTAAAATATGCCTTGGTAGCAAAAAATGGCGTGTAATTTTGGAGGGAAAAAAGCTACCAAGTGGTCACAATTAAAAGTGACTACCTGGTCGCAATTTTTGTGACCTTTATTGAGCAGTGGTAGCTTAAAATTGGAGGGAAAAAAGCTACCAAGTGGTCACAATTAAAAGTGACTAACCTGGTCGCAATTTTTGTGACCTTTATTGAGCGATGGTAGCTTAAAATTTTGGCGGGAATTAAGCTACCACATGGTCACATTAAGAAGTGACCGGATGGTCGCATTAAGGAGTGACCGGATGGTCGCAAATTCTGTGATTTTATATGACCAATAATTTATAAATAACTAGTTTTTTAACACGTGCGATGCACGTGGAATTTTTAGTCTTATTTTACAATTCAATTTTATATTTTAAGAGTTTTATGTGTATTAGTTAAATGTTTGTTAATCAATTTTTAAATTATATTTATTTTATGAACAAATAAAATCTTTAATGATTGTTGATTTTTTTCCCACTGTATTTATGGGGTAAAATAGATAAAGTAAAAGGAAAATTACATTATAAACTTACGAAAGAAAAGATAAAAATAAGAATAGATGATTGAAAAAATTACCAATAATTCCAAAATTTCAAGATGTGGTTAATTTTATTGATTACATTTCTAACAATAATAATAATGTCAATTAAATAAAAATTATTCACTTTCAATTAATATAAAACTCTTCAAGATCAAGAAGCTATCTAAACGCCTTTAGATTTTTCTAAAATTTGTGTAGAGTAAATAATAATATTTAACCTCGTCTTGAAATATCTGAATTTCATACAAAGAGAGAACAATAATATTGTACAGAGAAGAATTATATTTTCCTTAAACCTCTAGTTGAATCTAGTCCTTTTGACTCTTTTTTGTTCAAGTAAAGCATTCACAATTATGAATAAAGCAATAGACCAAACTTAAAATCAAAAGATGATGAAATACGATGAAAATGAAATTAACTTTTTTTTTATTATAAGAAAGATTCCTCTTGATTTCAACTTTGACATGTTTATATCGAATTCAAGGTGGAATTGCTTCAAATGAATATGTGGATGCAAATTATATATAAATATGTACATCTTCAATAGTCTATTTGGTTCCCTTCTAGCACTTTCTATCTTGAAAAACAAGAATAAAATTATCTATATCTATTAAAAAAAACTCTTAAATAGAATCAAATAGTTCCAAATCAAGAATTACAAAAATTTATCTCGAAAATCATGAAGAAAAATATCAATAAATATAACAACATGGAAACAAGAGTTCCCTTCATATGTAAATATCGAAAGTAACCCAATATATAAAAAAAAGTATATAAATATTAATATTTGCGACCAGGTGGTCGCAATTTCACACAAAAGGTGACCACATGGTAGTAATTTAGAAGGGAAAGGCGACCAAATGGTCGCATTTTAGGGTTTAGGGTTTAGGGTTTTTTAGGGTTTAGGGTTTAGGGTAGTAATTTTGGAGAGAAAGGCGACCAAATGGTCGCATTTTTGGAAAAGTATAATTATATTTTTTTTAAAAATATAAGTGAAATTGCGACCATATGGTCGCAAATCTGGGCGGTAAGTTTAAATTTTCATGAAATTTATGGCGGTGAATTTAAACAATACGACCATCTGGTCGCAATATTTGGCGGTGAATTTCATTATTGCAACCATATGGTCGCAATTTTTTATGGGACTCGTGATATGACAGCTGTTCTTGATAATGGTAACTGGGCGACCAAATGGTCGCTTTTTCAATAAATGCTACCAGTTGGTCGCAAATATCTCTGAAAATGCGACCATATGGTCGCATTTTCCCCAGCACGCGCGACCTTTCGTTTCTGTTCATTATTACATATTTGCGACCAGTTGGTCGCAAATTATGATTTAAATTCCCATCAGTTTTCCTTTCCCCCGTTTCTTCTTTTCTTCCCCCGTTTCTTCTTTTCTTCCTTTCTCTTTTTATTCCTCTCTTTTTGTTCTTTTCTCTCTTTACCCTCTCCCGTTCCCCGTTATTTCTTCCCGTTCCCGTTCCCGTTCTTACTCTAAACCTAAAACCCTCAACCCCCAATCCCGGTTTCTATTACGAGGTTAGTTTTCGTATAAAATTGAAGTTTAGTTTAAGAATTTAGTTTACTTAGTTTTAGTTTTTAGTTTTCAATTAAGTAGTTTAGTTTAGTTTTGTTAATTTAATTAGTTTTAGTTTAATGAATCTAAATTTGTGTAATCAATTACTTAGTTTACTTTTGTTTAATTCATAGCATTTTAGTTTACTTTAACTAATTAATTAGTTTAGTTTAATTTTGTTACTTTAATTAATCTAATAGTTTAATTAATCTAACTTTGTTTACTTTAATTCAATTTAAGTAGTAATTAATTTAATTACTTAATCTAATTTAGTTTAATTACTTATTTAGTTTATTTAAGATAGTTTACTTTAATTTAATAAAATTAAACTAAATTAATTTATAATTACACTAGTTTAACTTTTAATTTTAGTTTAATTAATGTAATTTAGATTACTTTAATTAAATCAATTAATTTAAAGTAGGGTAATTAATTCAAATAGTTTAACTTCAATTATACTTAAGTAGTTTAAATTAATGAATTACACTAATTTAATTAATTAATTTTAGTTTAATTATTAAATAAAAATTGTTTAATTACTTAATTTTAGTTAAATTTGATTAAAGTAAAGTACAATTAGATTAATTAATTAGAATAATTTTGTTCAAGTATTCTAATCAATTAATTTGAAATAAAGTAAATTAAAATTAGATTAATTGAAACTAAAATTAATTCAATTAAACTTATGATTGATTAATTAAAACTAACATAAACTAATCATTTAATTTGAATTAAAGTAAATTAAAATTAGATTAATTGAAACTAAAATTAATTCAATTAAACTTAAGATTAATTAATTACAACTAAAATAAACTAATCAATTAATTTGAATAAAAGTAAATTAAAATTAGATTAATTGAACTAAAATTAATTCAATTAAACTTAAGATTAATTGTGACCATATTTTTATTTAAAATACAAGGTCAAACCGTAGTTGGTATATTTAAATAATTATGTTAAAAAATAAAGTTTCATTCACTTCCTCCATATTTTTATTTAAATTTTTAGCACATTTAATAATGAAAGTATAACAAAAATCATTAGTTATTATACAAGAACGAATAAATTTAGAAAAAGTTATATTTGAAAAATAGTAAATAAAATAAGAAATGCAGGGTATTATAATTGTGCTGACTCGTTTCATATATTAATGATGATGCCAGAAAATCGGTAGCTTATTTGGGAGTGGTAATTCATCCATTTGTTCCTTCTTTATTAGCAACACCAAGAACTACAAATTCTTGACTTGATTTAGGCTTTGAAATCTCATCCATTTCATTCATTTGTTGTTCAGAAGGTGCTATCGTATCACTGATTGCTTTAGTTACAAACTGATCTTTGCTTTGGCCCCACAAAACAAGGTACAACCCAATAATTATGACAACTGCTCCAATAACCCTGAAAAATACTTCAATCTGTTACCTATCAATATTTTGATATATCACAAATATTTTTAGAGGGTATTTTCAAAAATGACATTTTTTAAATTGTAAATTTTAATGATAGAAAAAGTTTTCTGAATTTAAAAAAATAGTAGTTTTTTAAACTTTTATGATCTTATTGGATATTATTTTTTAAAAGAGCAGTTTTTATGTTTTTTAGAACGAATATTCATAAAAAAAAATGTGTTTAGATTATTGGTTTTATAAGTTGTTTTCCTTCTTCTTTTTAGTTTGTTTTCACAAACGACACGATTTTTAGAATAATTGAAGTTATTTTTTCTTTTAAAATCAAGGATTTACAAATAGGGGACACTTTTTTTCTATATTATTTGAGAACCGTGAGGTCTTACCTCCCCAAGCACATTATCTCAGACAAGATGAAAGTGCTCATAAATGCAACTAGAATCATGCTTATAGGGTTGAATGAAGTAAAAAATACTGGTCCCTTTTTCTGCATTACCAATCCTTGAATATAATAGGTAACCCCTGTACATATTATTCCCTGCAATTTAAATTATCCATTTAACATTTATTTTTTTAATAGAAAATGACTAAATTTTTATTTAATGTTTGAAAAATTGATATATACTTACACCATAAACTATTGCTACGAGTTGAATATCAAAATGCAATGACCAAGCTGCTGGGTTTCCTCTATCCATAATCAAAGCCACCACCGTGCCTCCCATTGTGCCCACTAAGCATATAAAAGTTGTAAGAGATAGCTCTGCCGGGTATGATTTTAGTGTAAATGCCTGTGACATCAATATTTATTAATTTCTTCGATCACAATCATTTTTTAGTATTTAGATTAGTTTATACGTATATCTTGATTAATTTTATTGAACAATTAAAGATGGACCCGCACGTAACCTTCTCATTTATAAAAAATAAACTAGTTGCAACTACAATTATAATGGGTTGTATAGTGGAAAAATGCAAAAATGCTTGTTGTAATTGATCCAAAATCGGTGGTGTGTTAGACACATCCCTATTTAATGATATACTTATATAACTTAAAGTTAATCATTTCAATACATCCCCCCTTTTTGTAAGAATTTTATAATTATAAAATTTAGGATAGTGTGTTAGATTTTTTCTTCTTCTTGATTTTATATAAGAAGAAGGATGAATGTGAATGAAAGGGTTAGGTTCGAACTTTAACACTCCTGATTATTAAGTAGTGACTTAGTTATAGATTCTCATTTTTAACTTACTTTTAAAAAGTTTGTTGATTAACAAAGTTTTGTTATATTTTATACGTTCATGAAGAAGAGACTATTTAACTACAATGCATTATATAGGTCCATAGATAGAATTGGGTTCCACCTCTGGTTTCACAATTTAGTACTGTTGAGCATATAACGAATGATGAATTGATAAATTTAGTACTCTTTGTTGTTCAACTTGATCAATGATGTTCTTAAATTTATTTGAGGTGTAATGTTTAGAGGTTGAAATTATAATATATATATATTAATGTGTACTTTTTGGACCCATTGTGTCATTATTAGAAGATTTTTTAAGTTTTTATTTTTTTTTTTTTTAATTATTCTCTTTGATTAAGTTCTTTACATGTATTTTGTATCGATAAACGGTTGGAAGGGAAAATATATTTGTATTGATAAAATGATGTATGTGTGAAAACTTATGATAGTTATTATTTTACAACTATTTAATATCTATGATAGCTTTCATTTTAAGTAATGATAATATTTTTTAAAGCTTTGAAATTGATTTTATATTATATTTAATATCCTATAAAATCCTTTTATAGACTTTTTAAATCATATAATATGTTTTATAATAGCATTTTTAGAACTCTATCAAAAGTCCCTTCATAGCTTTTAAAAACCTGTAATATGTATTTATAATAGCGTTTGTTATAGCCTTGAAAGAAAGCAATAAAAAATCCAAGACTTTTAATTATAGGGCAGTCACGACGTTTTGTAGAACGGTATCATATACCTACGATAGCATTTTTTCAAAGCTATCGTAAGACTTTTTTCTTGTAGTGGGGTTAATTTCAATTTTACCCCTAATGTTTTAAAAGTTTGAACTCTACTCTTAATCTTATTTGTGTCAATAATATCATTAGTTAACTACTTTAGTTAACTTTAACAGAAATTATAATGTTAGAAACAAAATATATTAAATGTAGTAGGTTTTAGTTTTGCCTATAACAAAAATTTATAATAAAATGTACTTTTGAAACAAATTAAAAGATTAAAAGTATAATTGAAACTTTTAAAATCTTAGGGTAAAAATGAATCTACCCCATAGATTGGAGGTATACGGTATAATTTAGCCTATTTCTTTCTCTCTTTTTATATTTTAATTTCTTTATTTAAATCATAATATAAATTAAAAAAATTATTTTAGTCTAATTTATTTATCAACCCATTTAATATTTTTATAATATTGTCAAGAATTTATTTATTATCTCTGTATAGTTATAATTAGTATGAATGGAATGATTTAAAAAAAAATAGATTCAAATTTATTAATATTACTTAATTTAAATTTCAAAAAGTTAAATATCATTTATGAACGAAATTTTTTTATTAATTAATTATAGTTATTATTATATATGTACTCGTGTCACGTGTCCTTTCTGACTTTAAATTACGGATTTGTTAATTAGAGATAACTTTCTTACTTTATAATATTTTACCTCAAGATCTAGATGAACTACCGTGGTTTAAACATAAATTCAAGATTATAGCGAACATGTTTAGTCATGAAGAAAAGTCATAATGGTTCATTAATAATGTTTAACCCGTAAGAATATAATTAGATAATGACTTAGAGCCTGTTTTTAATACTGTTTATAAGTGTTTTTAATGATTATAAAAAAACACTTTCTTTAATAAAAATATTTTTAAACATTTTTAAAAACTATCTCAAATTGATACTTAATTTACCTGGAGAGTGATGAAAGCTGACCAGCAAATGCAACCAATCGTGATCATCAGTGATCCCTTAACAAGGTCTTGATGATTCCCAATAACACTTGAAGAATCAGAATGGTGATTATCTTTTGTGCATGGAACATTCAGTCCTTTAATAAAGGTCATAGCCATAGCTCCTCCTACTGTCACTATGGTCCCTAATACTTTTGCTTGACTACCCAATTTCAAAATATTCACTCTCTCAAGCCTACAATATATTGTCAATTTTATGGCACTATTAAAGAGTTCTTGAAATAGTGGAAAAAAAGGGAAATTATATAAAAATTACACTTTCATGTTTATTAATTGTGCCATTTAATCTTAAATGATATGAAAGTATAGTAGACTTGAGGTCGACATGGAACAAACTATTTTTATTATAATATTCATATTTTATTTTAGAAGTCGACATGGAACAAACTCTTTTTATTATCATATTCATATTTTATTTTAAATTCTAATTTGGATAGTGAAATTTCATACTTATTATGTTTTAGTTTTGAATTTTTAGATCTTTTTGTTTTAATTCTTTAACTCTGCATATTAAATGATATAGATGTTGTTTGGTGTATGAGAATGAAAATGAGATGTTCGGGATTCAGATGCCTAGGAATAAAATGTATATTTTTAGTATGCATGAGCATGAATGAGATTGTAAAACATGGTTTAGTTTTTATTTTATTTAATTAACTTATTATATTTTTATAAATTAAATAAGGGAAATTTCAATGGATTGGAACATTTTAAAAATATATAAAAATATAACATATCTTTTCTCAATGAATAATGGGGAATTTGTAAATCTAACAATTTTTTTTAGTAATATTTGTAAAAATAAAAGCTCAAAAAAATATTTGCAAATATAGCAAATTTTGATCAAGTTTATCAGTGATAAACATTGAATTACATATTTTTACACTATGTTTATCACTGATAAACACATAAATCTTTGTTAATCACTGATAAACATGATAAAAATTGTTATATGTGCAAATACTTTTTTGAGTTGATATTTTTATAAATATTGCATAAAAATCTGTTACCCAATGAATTTTCCCATGAATTAATTGATTAACAGTTATCAACGTTAATCACTTTAGACAAATTAGCGTTCACGAAGAAAATCTACTATATTTATAAATATTTTGTAAGTCATACTATATTTGTAACTGTCCCATTAATAATGTTATAAAGTTATAATTTTAATTTAAAAAAATTACTTCACAATAAATTTTAAAATAATTTTTTATAATTAAAAAATGATTAATTGAAATTAAAGGAAATTAAATTGAATATTTAAATTTTATATATGAGAAGTTAAGGATGTCAATCCATATGGTAACAATGAGTTTAGGAATACTAGAAATGTGATTTCAATCCCACCAAAGAAACAACTCCTTAAGTCTCTACGATATGTTTTGAAATAAATCACCTAACCATAAACCATTTCATACGTTGCTTCAAATACTTTGTCCATGTAAATATATACTGATTGAGTAAATGAATAAAATATATGACATGGAGTTTCTAGTGGAATGTAGCTATCATTTTATAAAAATAATTTTTAAAATTACCTACAAGCCCAAGCCATGAGGAATGAAAACGCAGGTAGAATATTGCACATGGCAGTTGCAATGGTTGCTGTAGTGTATTTCATGCCAGTAAAGTACAAGCCCTGTCCAATTACTGGCCTGCCATTTACATAAAACACATTCTTTAAAATATCTATATATTATATATATAGTTAAATAAATAAATATGTAATATAATATTTGTAAGAAGACTTAAAAAAAGATTTGTAATGTGTTCTCTTACTCCAAGAAACCCAACAACACAATCTGCATGAAAATTGAGAAAGTCATCTTTTTTCTTACTTTCCTGAAGGAAAAAAATAAATCATAATTATTATGAAATAAAACATCTGATTAATCATATATTTTGACGATATTCTTAACATAAATAAATATCAAATAGAGAGACCTATCGTAGATGATGGCAAAAGGAGCAATGACAAGAGTAGCAACAATATGACGATAAACTACGAAAACATATTGGCTCATTCCTTTATTTAGAGCAAACTTTGATATAATAATCATTCCAGCATACCCAATCTGCACAAAAATTACACCAAGATATGGCTTTGACTGATCAAACTGTTGCTCAAAATTCCTCATTTTCTAATCTCTCCCTCTCTTTCTTTCTTTTTTTTTTTTCAGTGAATTAATGAAACAAAATTTGAGCTTATGAACAAATTGAATGAGGTTTTAGCCTCTATTTATAGAATTTTTTTTTTAAAAGGACAAAATAATATTAAACACCTTTTCCTTTCTTAACCATCTATTCTATAGTGTAGACTATATAATAGATGGTTAAGAAATTTGTTAATAATATATTTTCTGATTGATATTTATTTTTTGGGTAAAATACCATTTTCGTCCTTGAACTTTACACTTGGTTTCGTTTTCGTCCCTAAACTTTCAAAAAAGATCAAAATCGTCCCTGAACTTTCCAAATCGTGTCATTTTCGTCCTTCCGTCCCTTTTTCCGTCTGGGAGAGTAACGGTGGCCTACGTGGACTTCATTAATTGACGTGGCATTTAATTTGTGGGCAAATGTCATAAATGATGTGGAAAACCAAGCTGATGTGGCATTTTCTATTAGATGTGGCATGATCTGGACCTTTAAACACACCTAATAAATCTGAACCATCCATTTTTAGAAACTGAATTAATATCTAACTGCTAAAGTAAAACTTCCATAAACTGGATTCTTAATCCTTCATCCCTAAATTCTTGCCCTAATCTTTCAAACCTGGTAGCGAGAGAAATAGCTTGAAACGAAGACGAAGACGAAGGAGAAGCAAAGGGTAAACGAAGAGAAGCGAAGGAAGAAGGAGGAGAAGCGAAGGTGAACGACTTGAAGGAGAAGCGAAGCCATTTACGAACAAGAGTTGCGATTTTGCGTTGTCTGGTACACGGTTTTGTGAAGGAAAAATCTCGAAAAAAGGTCTGAAACTTGTGTATCATACACTTACAGTGGAAAACCCTAAAGTTGTACAAGCCCTAAGTTGTGCATTTGTCATCCTCGTGTTCTGTCTGAAATTTGGAGGAAAAATGGTAGATTTACAAGATTACTGTCTTCTAGTGATACATTACAGAGGACGGCTAGTATATACACTGAAGTTCGCCTATGTTGGGGGTGTTCAAGAAGTAGTCACTTACGAAGTAGATAGACTCTCTATTATAGAGTTGGGAATGATTATGGTTAGGTTGGAGGTTTACAACCATGTGTGGTTTCATTACGTGAAACCTGGAATGGACATCAGTGACGGACTTTGTTGTATATTAGTTGATGAGGACATTCCTGAAATGGTGAAGTTGATTCCAGAGGATAGGTACATCCACATTTATGTTGAACACAACCCGAATGAAGTATTCTATGTCGTAGCGGAGCCAATCACCACAATTCTTCACATACCTCTTCTGGGATGGCATGATACTGAGTATCAAAATGTAGGTGATGATAAAGTGGAGTTGGATGATGATCAAAATGTAGGTGATGATCAAAATGTAGATGGCAACATAACAGTGTCTCATCCCTGTTTATCCAATGAAGAAATGACGTGGTCCCCTCCCCGTTTTTCCAATGACAACACGCCATGGTCTCCTCCCCGTTACTCCAATGAAGACATTGAACTACCCAATTCACCAACAAATTTCTCTACCAAATTTGCTGAATGCTTTATTAGTTCCCCCCTGATTTCCCCAATGAATGCCCCAATCAATTCCCCTCATATTTCCCTAATCAATTCCCCTCCAATTTCACCAATCAATTCCGCTTCAATTTCCCCAATCAAATCCCCACAAAATTCCCCAATTTCCTCAATCAATTCCCAATTAATTTCCCTAACCAAATCATTAGCAGACTGTGACGATGGTGAAAATAGTGGGCATGTTGAGGCTGGGGCTGTGTCTGAGCATGAAGAAGATGGGGAGGGTGATGAGGGTGAAGAGGCTGTCTGTGAGGACGAAGAGGTTATGTCTGAGGATGAAGAGGTTGAGGGTGAAGAGGCTGTCTGTGAGGATGCAGAGCTGGTGTCTGAGGATGAAGAGGTTGAGATTGAGGGTGAGCATGAAGAGGCCGATGATGAGCATGAAGAGGCCGATGATGAGAATGAAGAGGCTGAGGTTGAGGAGCAATATGAAGATGCTATGGGTGAATTTGGTGAGCCTGACCATGATGAATTTAATGAAGAGGCTGACCATGAAGAGGGTGATGCTGTAGTATCTGATTGCTCAGTGGATTCTAAGATTGACTTGAATGATTGTCTGAATTTTGAAGGTGATGTTGAATCGAATTACGCACCATCAGATGAATTGAACACACCTCCTAATTCGGATGGTGAGAAAGGGCCAAGTTATGAATGGTTTAATCCACGTGCTGACATGGAAAAGGTCGAATTTACCATTGGGAAGAAGTTTCCCACAAGAAAAAATTTGAAGACTGCCATTAAACAATATGCCGTGACAAGGGCATTCAATGTAAAATTGGTGAAGAACGACAAGGAGCGAGTTCGGGCAGTGTGTTCTGGCGAGTGCGCGTGGAAACTTCATGCCTCTCGGGTGAAAACTGAGCGTGAGACTTTCCAAGTTAAATCTTACTATGGAGAACACACTTGCCCCAAAGAATTCACAAATCGAAATTTGACTTCGTCTTGGATTGCGAGGAAGTACATGGATAGGTTTCGTGTTCAGCCAAAATGGCAATTGAAGGACATTCAGGAGACGGTAAAAACAGAATTATTTGTGACAATTTCTAAATCAAAAGCCTATCGTGCACGAACAAAGGCATTGAGAAAAATTAACGGAACACTAGTGGAACAATTTAGGAGGCTGCGAGATTATTGTGAGGAGGTGTTGTGTTCAAATGTTGGATCAACCGTGAAGATTGAGACATATAGGTTGGATGATGAGGGTTCTTTAATCTTCAAGCGAATATACGTGTGTCTGAAGTGTTGTAAGGACAGTTTTAAGTATTGTCGCCCACTTATTGCACTGGATGCTTGTCATTTAATTGGGCCTTCACGAGGTCAATTAATGGCTGCCATGGGAATAGATGGCAACGATGGTATTTGTCCTATTGCGTGGGCAATTGTTGAAGCTGAAACAAAGGATTCCTGGAGTTGGTTTTTGCATTTGTTGGATGAAGACGTGGGTAGTTTCAGAAATAGGGATGTTACATTCATCTCGGACAGACAAAAGGTGTGGCCTTCTTTCTTTGTTTCTGTTTTTTTCTTACAAGTTTCACCTTTGGTCCCTTATGAGGACGGGATGTGAAACTGAAAAGTTTCACATTTCGTTCTTATGAGGGACCAAATGTGAAACTTGTAGGAAACAAACATTTCGTTATTTCTTTCTATCTATTTTCGTTTTGAAGTCTCACATTTAGACATTCGGGACCAAATGAGGAACTTGTCAAGTTTCACATTTGGTCCCTCATAAGGACGAAAGGTGAAAAGTTTTAGTTCACATTTCGTCCTTATTCGGGACCAAAAGTGAAACTTGGCAAGTTCCTCACATCTCTAACATCTTAACACTCATATACAGGGACTTATCCCTACTTTTGAAGAAGAGTTCCCTGGCATTGACCATAGATATTGTGGAAGACATCTATATGCCAACTATCAAAAACAATTCAAGGGTTTGCAGCTCAAGAATTGCTTCTGGGATTCAGCGATGGCAACTACAAGGGCTGAATTTGACCGCTGGATGGAAAAATTAGCAAAGTTGGATGTCAACGCTTTCCAATACCTTAACAATAT
Organism: Gynostemma pentaphyllum; assembly: GCA_028015215.1. Classification (NCBI taxonomy): domain Eukaryota; kingdom Viridiplantae; phylum Streptophyta; class Magnoliopsida; order Cucurbitales; family Cucurbitaceae; genus Gynostemma; species Gynostemma pentaphyllum. The sequence goes on along the minus strand of CM051352.1, from coordinate 40,734,338 downwards.
CCCGGCAAGGTGTTGGTCTAAGCACGCTTTTAGGACAGAGCAACAGTACGATATGCTACTGAATAACCATTCTGAGAGTTTTAATGTCATTATCACGGAGGCCAGAGATAAGCCCATCATTCAATGTTTGGAAATTGTTCGGAAGCTCGTAAACAGTAGGATAACGAGGAAGATTGCACTATATAGTACTATGAGAGGACTTATCGGGCCAAGGATCAAACAAAAATTTGCAGAGATCACGAAGTTGTCTAGGCATTCAGTGGCTACATGGTATGGAGACCAGAGGTTCGAGGTTGAGAAGTTTAGAGAACAATATGCAGTTGATGTGGCAAAAGCAACATGTACATGTAGGTCATGGGACTTGACTGGGATCCCATGTGATCATGCCATACCTTGTATCCAATTTCTGAAACTTGTTCCAGAGGAATTCATTGCTAGCTGCTATCATAAAGAGACATTAATAAACACCTATTCCTGCTTTATGTTTCCTGTAAGTGGCCCAAATGCGTGGCCTAAATCCCCATATGAACCTGTGCTACCCCCAACTATCAGGCGCCCAACTGGTAGACCGAAAAGGTAGAGGAGAAAGGCTGTAGAGGAGGCCCCATCTTCAAGTAATAAGAAGAGTAAAAAGTTTGGCTTAATCTCATGTCGCAGATGCAATGAAACTTGACATAATATAAGAACATGTAAAGGGCCAATTAATACAAGAACAAAAGCATCAAGGCCTCGCACCTTCATGAGGTTCAACATCCCAACTGTAAGTTCATATCAATTGAATATATTACCCTTTAAGTAAAGTTAAATATCTCATATATTTATCTCTGTTATATGTAGGATGTACCTAACAACTCTGCAGCTAGACTCTCGGATCAAGTTGGATCTGCTGAGGCTGAATCTGCTGGGACTACATCTGCTACAGCTGGATCTGGAAGAGGCAGGGGAGCTGGAAGAGGTAGGGGAGCAGGAAGAGGCATGGGAGCTGGAAGAGGATCTGCTGTTAGTGGAAGAGGAAGTGGATCTGCTGCAGCTGGAAGAGGAAGAGGTTCTGCTGCTAGAAGAGGAAGAGGATCTGCTGCTGTTCATGGATCTGATGCGGCTGTTCATGAAGGTTCTACTGTTGTTCATGGGGCTGCAATTGAATCTGATGGGCAAGGATCATCCTGGAGATCTGGAAGAGGAGTTGGCCACACATATTTAACAAGGAGAAGAAGTCATGGAAGAGGAAGAGGACCAAGTCAAGAGGATGACAACTGATTTTCTGTTTCTTTATATTATCTATTTGCTGTTTTAGGGTTTGTAGACTCTATTTTGGTGCACTTATGTGCTTGTGTATTAGGTGTAATTGGTAGGTGAATGAGGATGCTTTTTGTGCACCTATGGTTTGTTTTATTAATGTACATCATGGGACCACATGTCCTTATTTTGTGTAAGAGATTCCTCACAATTTACAATCTCAAAATATTCTCTTTTGTTTCCATTGTCTTGCTCAAGATTTACAATTTCAATAAAAAAAAACTAAAAAATTCCATTCACAGCAAAAGTTGAACACAAACTGATAACTATGAATTCATTTCATTTTATTAATCCAACTAATACAATACAGGGAACGAGGGACTATTGTTCATATGTGCTAAAACACAAACAGTCCTTTTGAGGGACTAAAATTGAAAACTTCCAATTCAGCAGTTCATGGTACCCGTTGAACAGACTTTTCCACTCATTTACAGCTTCCTAAGTACATGTACATAATCAAACCTATAACTACAACCATAGATACGTAACAAGCCCTCTTCCACTTTAGCAGCTTCCTATTCTTCTTCTTCAGCTTCTTAACATCATCTTTCAATCTGTTTATGACCATCATTTCATGATCTGTTAATTCTGAATCATACCAGTGGAAAAACCCACATCCTGACGAACCTCCCTATGAAGATAAATGAGTAGAATAACATATCAGATTAAAATCATAATAGAATTTCCATATCAGAAAAGAACAACTTGTATAAATCTAACCTTGTAATATGCACAACCAACAAATCTACGCCCTGGGTTTGCATTTGTCCACGATGTCTGTAACTTACCACGAACTCCACAGTGGCACAACGCCACAGTCTGATTTTGGTTACTTCTCCTCGATCCATCGTTAATACTCAGATTTGAGTTACCTAAACTGTTTTCCGTCGACATCTGTTACGAGTTTAGATCTTCCTTCTCCTCTTCGTCTTCTCCACTGTGATGTGCGAAACTAGAACCAGACTGCCCTAGTTTTTTAGGGAAGAAGACAACCTTTTAGGGAATAAAACAACCTGCTCGATCTGATAAAGAGAAAACGTAAATTGACTAATTAACCCTCATGATCTCATTTTTAATCTAATAGAAAATGCCACATCAGCTTGGTTTTCCACATCATTTATGACATTTGCCCACAAATTAAATGCCACGTCAATTAATGAAGTCCACATAGGCCACCGTTACTCTCCCAGACGGAAAAAGGGACGGAAGGACGAAAATGACACGATTTGGAAAGTTCAGAGACGATTTTGATCTTTTTTGAAAGTTCAGGGACGAAAACGAAACCAAGTGTAAAGTTCAGGGACGAAAATGGTATTTTACCCTTATTTTTAAAAAAAATTATTTTATCACATTAATTGATTTTCAAATTTTAATTAAAGCCAGCTCATCCCTTACCTTCTAGATTTATATTTTTATAGAATGTTGTATTTTAATAAGACGCTCGTATTTTTGATCAAATATATGAACATCCGTGTAGTAAATAAATAAAATGGTTAATTATTATTAAAACATTGTATTGATTGAAGCCATAAACCTTTTTATTATTGATAATTTCAAAGTTTTGGAATGACCAAAAAGTATAGATCAAAACGAGGATTCTAATACATCTTGAATAATCCAAATCACAATCAGAACGAAAAAGATGTTTGTGTAACTTGCCATTTTTATAATATATAGGGTGTTCATACATTTGACTACAAACACAACGGCTTTATTTGCATTTGACCCTTAATTTTAATGCAACTTCTTACTTTATTGGTAACTAAATATATGCATATTTTGGGGGAATTACTAGAATAGCAGAAAAACAGGGCCGGTCCTGAGGGTGTGCGAGGTGAGCGATCGCACAGGGCCCCGGGAATTATCGGGGCCTGGAATTTTAAAGTCTATATTTATATAGGTTATGTAAAAAATAATGCGTAATATATGAATATAGATGATAGCGGTTCATTGGCAAGTGTAACATGTTTTTAATGTTTTCGAGGACCCCATCTGAAGTTCGAATCCTCATTGAGGCGTTCTTTTGTCTTTTCTATTCCTTTTATTTAGTTATTTCAATGTCTTTTCTTTTATTTATTTCAATTAATCAATTTTACATTTGTTTTTTTTTCTTCCTTTTAATTATTTCAATTAAAATAATCTTATCAATTTTAACTCTGTTTTTTTATCAAATAAACCCGACACCAAAATGATCAAATTTAACAAGAAAAATATTTAACATAAATATAAAATTAATTTTATTTAGATATAAAAACGCTTACGTCTACCTAAAAATTTCTAAAATTAATAGTAATTTTATTAACAAAGAGTATAAATTGATTCAATTGAAAGTTTAGGTTTTAAATTGACACACAATATAAAGTTCAGTGGTGTAATTTGATTTCCCCCCTTAAATTTGAACTCTAATTTGTTTTGATTCAATAATCAAACTAATGCATTAAATATTTAATTAGTTTTTTTTTCAATATTATTGTGAATTTTATAGTAAATTTATCAAATAAAATCTATCAATTTTAACTCTGTTTTTTTTTTATCAAGTAAACCCGACACCAAAATGATCAAATTTAGCCAGAAAAATACTTAACATAAATATAAAATTAATTTTATTTAGATATAAAAACGCTTACGTCTAACTAAAAATTTCTAAAATTAATAGTAATTTTACTAACAAAGAGTATAAATTTATCAATTTAATAATGTTGAGAGTATAAATTGATGTTTAGGTTTTAAATTGACACACAATATAAAGTTCAGTGGTGTAATTTGATTTCCCCCCTTAATTTTAAACTCTAATTTGTTTTGATTTAATAATCAAACTAATACATTGAATATTTAATTAGTTTTTTTTTTCAATATTATTGTGATTTTTTATAGTAAATTTTATATATGATAAATTTTTCAAAACTATATTTTTGAACTGGGCCCCGGTTTTCTTAGGACCGGCCCTGCAGAAAAATATATATACTACATAAACAATATAACTTTAAATTTTTTATAAAAAATAACATATAAATTCTAGTTCAATAAATTATTGAAAATAAATGTATAGTTTATTTTTAATATTTACTATTATCACTTTTGTTTAGGTGGAATGATTGTTATCTAAATTAGTTTGTTGGAAGAAAAATTATCATTTTGTAAAAATTACTTATTAATTTAATATTGATAATTTATTCCAAATTTTAATTATTTATTGCTTTGATTTAATAAATTATTTAGTAATAAATTTACTATTTAAGTAACAAAATTAAAAGTAACCACATAAATAAGAATATATATATATTCAGTTATTTGAGATCATTTTGTATTATTTTAAATAAATATCTTAATATTAATCTCCACTATTATATTAAGTTTTATTAATTATTTAACTATTCAATATTAATAATTTTAGTTCAATAGTTGTTATTAATCAATAATGAAATTTTACTGTTTTAATATCACTTCTAACTAATACTTTTATTGCTTTGTATTAATTTTCATTAATTAATCATTTTATGATATCTTTCCATATCTAATTAATTAGTTATTAATTAATATTAATTTTCATTAATAGACAACATTAAATTATTTATTATCACTAGTTTTTATTATCTTCCATTTAGCAAAACCTACAAAACAAATAGAAACCTTCAATTCTCAAACATTTATTATCATGCTATACATATTAAATATACATTTAAACACCAAGTATTTAACTCTTAAAATTTTATTGTATGATACCTTTTGAATAATTATTTAAAAAAATATTAAATGTTATAAAAAAATTTAAAATTTTCATTTTTTTTAAAAGTATTAGTTAGTTGAGTTTCATGTTTACATTGGGTTAAGAGGAAAAAAATGTTATTTTTGAAAATTTTCGAATAATTTATTATTTTTGATAATATCAATTCATAAAAATGTTATTTTTGAAAAAAAAAATTTAATATCCAAAATTATGAAATAAAATTTGAATTATAATTCCCCTGATTACTTTAAACATTTGGACAAATTTCAAGATACTTAAAAAAAAAATTTTAAGTGTTTCTAAGTATTTTTCAAATTTTCAATTTTTTTTTATGATATAGTCCAACATCATATAAAAATTAGAAAGTGTTTTTAGTGGATGAAAAACACTTCAAAAACCATCCCAAACTCACCCTTAATCATGTAGAGTTGATGAAAATAGTCAAATTATTTTTACGGAAGAAAAAAAGAAACAAACCATTAACAAATTGGTTTTAGTGTCCGTTTGAGATAACTTTTGGAAGTATTTAAAAGTGTTTTTAAATAAAAAAAATGTTTTGATAACTATTAAAAATCACTTTTAAGCTATCCAAACAAATCCTTAGTGGGTTATATGGTTCTTTTTGCAATTACGGCACAATTTTATTTTTATTTATTTATTTATTTATTTATTTTTTGCTTTTAAACTTCACCGACTCAACTATTAGGAGGGGTGGTAAATGAATTTTTCATATAAAAGAGGACGTGTTAACTTTTCAAAATAATTTTCTTTATGATCCCCTATGAATATGAAACGGCTTAGGTAAGTTTTAGATGTCAATTTCCTATATCATTAAATAGGGGATGTATCTGTAATAAAAAAAAAAAAAAAAAAAAAAAAAAAAAAAGAATAGGGGATGTATCTAGAATAAATATAAAACACGTATAAATAAAGGTGTTCTCTCCCCTTAGTAACCAACTTCTAATTGAACAAGTACATATCTGACTGGTTCCAAAATATATAATATAAAATTGGGAGGAAAATCAATATATAGGTACTTTGGGGACCTTTTTTTTTAACTAAATGACATGTTTTGAAAAATTGGAGTATCTAACTACTACTTTTTCATAAGAAAATTTCACTAAATAACATATTTTGATATAATATTTAAAATATAATAATTTAAAACTTTTTAAAATATAGTAATTTTTATTATATTAATTAGTGATTAACATTAATTAATGTGTGTATCAGTGTCAAACTTAGTGTAAAAATATATAATTCAATGTTTATCACTGATACCCAATCAAAATTTACTATATTTCCAAATATTTTTAGAGCTACTATTTTTACAAATATTATTAAAAAATGTTAGATTTTGCAAATGTCCCATTTTACTATTCAATATACCAAAAGTGCCATTTTTGTATATCAAGTAAAGTCTGACAGTTCTAACATTCTGATATTTCCGTATATTACGTATAATCTGACACGTCTGACATTTTTTCTTTCTCAAAGTAAATTTTCTTTCTCAGTGCAGTTTTTCTTTCTCAGTTTTTAATATATTTAGTATACTGTTCCTAGTTCTTTAATGTATTCAATATATTTTGTACATTTTTATTATTTTTGTGTAAATGTTTTATACTAAATATTTTGATTTTAATTCAATTTTTTAGATTCGTTTTAAAAAATGGAGGGAAAAAAACTGAAAATGTAGGGAAAAAGAAAGAGAAAAGGGTGGATGCAAAAAATCTAGAAAAATATATGAAAGAGAGCTTGTAGATGATGAAAATGGTGGATTTTTTAAAGGAAAAAAAAAGACAAAGAAAGAGAGAGGGAGCCATGGATGAGAATAATGAGAGAGAAAATGGAAAAAAATGGGGGGGGAGATAGAGAGAATCTGATAGGTGGGGTTATTATATTTTTTTTAAATATGATTTGATACGGGTGATTTGACATGAGGGCCTTTTAGTATTTTGATTTTTTCATGGCTATCTACTCAACATTATAATTTGGTGGTTATTTGTTAAAAAGTGTAGGAAAAAGTGGCTATATAGAAGATTAAACCTATAAAATTATTGTTCTAAAGAACCCATCTTTCCATAGGTAATTCAAAAGAAAACATAAAATTTCTCTATAACCTGTTCTTTAATGCAATTAATATAAAGTACATTTGGATCGAAAAGAAAGGGAGCATGTTATAATCGTGTTTGACTCGTTTCATATATTAATGTTGATGCCAGGAAATCAGCATGTTATTTTGGGGGTGGTAATTCATCAATTTGTTTCTTCTTTATTAGCTGCATAGTTATCCCCATTCAGTTTTTCAACTGATAGTAAATTAATAAGAGAACTAGACATGTTTGCTAAAAATAAGTAAACACATGCTTTAGTAATAACTCTACAAACATCCTGTCACAACCCGACCCAAGACCTCCCTATAGACTTGTGATGAGTCGTGTGCCGATGGCAAGTGATAGCCAAAAGCTAACACGTACCATCAAGGCAAACTAAACATAACTGGGCTAAAATTATTTCAAACTAAACTGACTTCATGTACTAGCTTAGCTGATGCACAACACGTGGAAGATAAGCTCGTCGTAGGCTCGATAGTCTCTGGAACTCGAATGCTACCTGTGGGGAGAAAAATATTTGAAAAGAATGAGCTAAAAAGGCTCAGTGAGTGAAATTTTTATTAAACTAATATTTTCTTCAAAACTACATAATATATAATAGTTTCCAAATTCATAAAACTATTCAAAACTAATATTCGTAAAACTAAATAATCATAATATTCAAAACTAAAACTCGTAAAACTAGTTAGAGTCGTAATTTAATAATCATAATATTCAACTGTCGAAACCAGATCAATACTTGCACGTAAATATATATACAATAGAACTGTTCATATACTATATCATCGTGATAAAAACCACACTAAAAATGTACCATTAACTGGTCATACTGATTGTAGAGCGAAATCATGCATGCAGCAGAGTAACTGGATATACTGCAACTGATCATACGCGTGCAGAGCTGCCCCCAAAGGGCTAAACACCCTAGCATACAGCCCAAAGCCTATGTGTATGCTAAAGTGGGTCCCAAAGACCTGCTGAAAGCTGATAACTGAGGGTACTGTTTTCAGCGGTTTAAAAATAAACTACTGAAACTATTAACATAATTCTCAAACATTTCGTAAAACATAGCTGTTTCTAAATCATAACCTGTTGGGGTTTCTGCCGACTTCTGTTTGAGATCTCTTTTAGAGGCCTCAATCCCAACATAACCGAGTGTCCATAATATTTGTAAATAATATATATTATATCATGAAATTCAATTTTGTAAAATATGTAGCTAAATATCTAAATATTTATATTTCAAAAATCTAAATCTCGACAATATCATTAATCTTAAAATAAAAAACCACTCACAAACTTTTGCTGTGAACATTCCAAATCGTAAATCATTTACTCCACGATATCACCTGAAAATATTGATTTAAGAAAATACATATCAATCATCTACTTAGTAATTTGAAATGTTATGAAATCATATTGAAAATAATATAAAATTGTGGTTAATATAACATGACTAAAGCTTCATTTTTCTTTCAATGACTGCATTTCCAATAAACTCTTTAAGCCAAATAATGTCAATCTTATTGCTCTTCCTTTTCCCACACATAATCTCAACTCAAATTGAAGAAAAACCACACATAATCCTCTTTCTAATTCATACAATTTCCATAACAACTCCATCAAAATATGGACAATCCTCCATTTCTACACTATTCTTAATTCATCTTTCAACACCAAGCCTCAATTTAGCCCATGGAACTTCAACTATTTCATCATTGAACTTAAAATCTATAAACAACAAAACCCATAACTCAATCTTGAAGCTTAACAAAAACCACATAAACTCATCAAATAGAAGAATGAGATTGAGGAAATTACTTACCAACTAGCCTATACACCATAAATTGAAGCTTTGAAACTCCACAAATTGATGTTATTTCCAAGAATTTCCAAGAAATTTTTCCTTTCCTTTCCTTTCTTTATTTTTCCCTATTTATGTCTCACCGGTTGCAGGCCACCAAAATATGAGTTTTTCCTTTTTTTTTTTTTTTAAAAGCACCTCCTTGCCACATGTCAAGCCAAGAAACAACCATACAATTTTTTTTAAACCTTATCTTCCTTAGAAATTCAACCTTATCCTCTTTCTTTTTTTTTTTTTAAAAGGAGTTTACACATCCATTCAACATACTTTTGGCATCTAATTAAATGTGATGCGTGAATGCACATTTAATAATATTTTAAACTGTAAAACTAAATTTTATTGTCATGGTATATTAGTAAGACAAGTTAAGTATCGCCGTAAGGTAGGTCAAATAACTCTCCCACTAAAATGAGACTCTCCCAACCAATGACCGCTCTAGGTTAACTCTTACCCCTACATTTTTCAGTTATTATGTTTTGGTCAAGAAAATCACTAACTACCTTAATGATCCCCTTTTTAGTGTAACCCAGGGGTGTGCACGGTTCAGTTCAGTCCGATTTTGAAGAAAACCTCCAATCGAATCGTATACTTCGGTTCATAGTTTTCATGAATCGAACGATTTAGTATTTTTAGCAAAATCGAGCTTCATTGGTTCATTTCAGTTTCAGTTTTCACGGTTCAGTTTTAGTTTGAAACAAATAAAAAGATTGAAAGAAAAAGACACTGAATAAAGCAAGGACAATTTACCCATGAAAGGAAGAAAAAAATAAATCACTAAAATGTATAAAGAAGAAATCATATAAATGAAATTAAAAAAGAAACAAGATAAAAGAAATTAAACATTCATAGTACTTTACAAGCATGAAACAAATTAAAGAAAGGGGAGCAAGTGAAATTTAGTTAAAAAAAGAAGTGTGGTTTAAAACAGAGAATTTTGTTTTTTAAAAAAAAATAGAACATGAAGAGAATGGAAGATGAAATATAGGAAAGAGAACTGCAGTGGAGGAGATGGACTATCGGTGAGTGAAGCCTTAAAATTTGAAAAAGTAGCCACATTTACAGAGGAGAAAGAATACTTCATGATGACATTATTCAGATTAAAAAAAATGCTTCTGTCATTTCAAATAACGTTTAACAATGCCAAGTAAAAAGAGGTTCACGTTTTATGAAGATGTGTACTTGTATTTTTAATTTCTAATAGTTCGGTTCGGTTCCATACGGTTTTTTCGAGTATCAAACTGGAAATAAACCGATTTATTAAGCTCTTTAAATATAGCTACCGAGGAAACCAAACAAAATATAATAACCGAACCAAACGTATGTTCCAGTCTGGTTCGGCCGGTTCTTCGATTTTTACGATTTAATGCTGTAACGACCCGACTCAAAACAACCAATAAATGAATAATTAAATTATGACTCATTTAAAAATAAATAAATCAGAGTAAAAGCCAAATAATTGCGGAAGCGTTTATTTAATAACGAAAGAAATATTCGAAAAAAAAATATTTGTTTTGGCGCCAATTTAAATAATTTAAAAACAACTAAAATAAATGAAAATGAAAATCCATAAAAACAAATATTAAAATATTCAATAAAATAAAATTAAGATAAAATAAATAGAAATGACAAGTCTTAAGGGTCTCTCAGTGTAGCGCCGTCCTCGTCAATCGCCATGGTCCCCAATAAAATCAATGTTACCTGCAAAATAAAAGTTTGCAGGGCATTCGAATACCGTGAGTTTTTAGCTCAGTAGATTAAATCCATACTCAAATAAGTAAATTAAATGCAGTTTATCTCATAATTATAATAACGTATGGATACTCGTCCATTTCCCCCATTCATCAACAACTAGTAGGTACTTAGCCTTCAAAGATCATAACCACAGTGTTCAGCTCTATAGAATAGTATCATAGTGACCACTATGATACGTGCCACACTATCCATCGTGGTAATCACTTGTCCAACTCATCTCAACTACTTAGATATATCATAATCACAGTGTTCAGCTCTATAGAATAGTATCATAATGGCCATTATGATACGTGCCACACTATCCAACGTGATTATCATATATCTGAGTAAAATCATTCAAATAAATATCAAACAATAATAAATCTTAAATTAACTCCCCGATCGTAACTCATGGATAATAAAATAACAACAAGAACAATTATTTAAATCAACACACATTCGCATCACAATTAGTTAAAAGAAAAGAAATAACGCAATCGAGTCACAACAAGAAAATCATCTAGTTATTATTTAATTTTATAAATTAACTATATTATTATCTCATAATTGGCTCTAAAACTTATCCTAAACATTATTGTAAATCATTTTAACTAGTTATTAGGTGGTTGTTAATTATTAATATTAATTAATTAAAATATAAATTTAATATGAGTTTATTTAACTTAAATATTTTATAGGCTCTAATTATAATTAAAAACCAACTAACGGTCATAAACTAAATAAACACAATATTCGTAAATCAAACAAGCACATAATAATAATAATAACACAATCACAATGAATTTAATTTAACTTCTAAGTAGGGATTAACCTACCTTAATTGCAAATTGAGCAAGCAAACGAGCTCGAAATAACTCCAAATAAAATCTTAACGATGCCCAAGACCTGAAATATTATTAATATCAAGTCAATTTCACGAGAACCGGGCTTAAGGGATGAAAACCGGCTCGAATTGAACCAAAAATTGACCCTGAACCGGTCTGGACCAGCTGAGCCAGCCCCAAATGGACCGGCCAGCCGGTCCATCTGGACCGGTTCCCCTACCTCCTCCAAGACCAAAACGAAACGCGAGAATTTTTTTTTTTTTTTTTTTTTAAAACGAGCGTGGAACGGAGTTGATTGCAGCTAGAAAAAGAGTGGGAAAGATGGAAACACGCAAGGGACCAAAACCTGATGAAGACTCGTCCAAAAACGATCCAAAACTCGAAGAACGGCGGCGGAAGAATTCCAGATTCCGGCGAGAGATCCGGTGAGCTTGAACCCGATGAAAAACAACGATATTTAATGTTCAATTAGCTAGAATTTGTCCTAAACTAACAGAGAAACTAAAATAAAACAAATCCAAATGAAAATTACCTAAGAAACGATGACTTTTGGTGCTTTCCTATTTGATCTCCGGCGAGGCTGTAAAATCAGTAAAAGCTTTGGAGTTTTGGTCTGAAAGTAATGGATATTGATGGGGAAATGGAAGAACCAATTGAGGCTTGAATTTCCTTACAAAAAAAATCAATGGAGAAAGTGATGATAAGAGTATTTTTCCGGCGAGGTAGTCAGACGGCGGCAAGGCTGGGAGGGAGAGTCGTGGTTTGGCCTAGGGTTTCGTGAAAACTTATATACTAATGATTGATCGGAAAAGACAAAAATACCCTTTAGCTAAATAAATGACAAGAAGGGTATAAACGGTATTTTGGTCATATCTTTTTACTCAGAACTCGGAATTGAGCGTAGTCAATTTCGTTGAACTCGTAACGACGTGACGGTTCAGGAAAACTAAAGATTACGTTGATTGGAACAAAATTGGTGAAAAGACTAAAATACCCTTGGGTGAAAATCCAGGTCGTTACAAATGCACACCCCTAAACCTAAGTTTTTAGATTATTTAAATAAGGTTTGACGAGTGTCGTCGTAGAAATAATCACCCTGACATTAATTAATATCAACACTCTCCGTTGAGAGGGTGAAGTATTACCGGAAGGGATGATTTACTAAACTAACGTAATTTTATTTAGTAAACTAATTAACATTTAATTACGGATCTATTAACAGCATGCAATTTTTTATAAAAACATGTAGATTCATGCTAGTTTTTCGAAAAATAAAACTATTTTACTTACATTGAGTAATTTATGGAGAAGTGGTTAGAGGTTTCTTTACAGCATCAAATCCTCAGCAACACCGGATCTTCTATGCTATATCCCGATCGAAAGCAAAACCGACTTGTGGGAATCGAACCAGAAGAACAAAAGAAGAAAAATTTTCTTCTAAATTTTTCCCTAAGGAAAATTGGCAATTGGGCCAAAACTTGAGAGGGAATTTCACTTTTCTAATTCAAGTGAGAAGTGTACAAAATATGAATCCCAATGGTCATATTTATAGGAAAATATGATATCTAATCTATATAGATATGCTTATCTCCTAATTATAAAAATAGAAAAGATAAATAAATAAATTAAATAATATAAATAAACTTATCTCTTGGAAATTCATGCCACGCATGCCGTCGCCAAGATTGACATATGTTTATTTATATATTTTTTTATTTATTTTACTTTTCTTTTAATTTATGTATTTAAAATTAGAAAAATTCAAATAATATTTCTAATTAAACACATTTAGCCTAAAATTAATATATCAATTTGAAGGGATGATTTACTAAATTAGCGGAATTTTGTTTAGTAAACTTATTAACATTTAATAACGGATCTATTAACATCATGCAATTTATGATAAAACATGTAGATTCATGCTTATATATTCGAAAATTAAAACCCGGAACTTACATTGACTGAATAATGGAGAATCGGTTGGAGGTTTCTTTACAGCTTCAATTCCTCAGCAACACCAGATCTTCTACGCTATATCCCGATCGATCAAACGAAATTCGATTGTGGGATCGAACTTTAGAAGAAATTGGGAAGAAGAAAAAAAATATTTTTCTTCCCAATACTATGAGAAAATCGGCCAAGGGAGGGAGAAGGGAGGAAGAGAGATTTTTCAATTTCCAAAGAATTGAATTGTGTGATTTATGAATGACCCAACCCTCCTATTTATAGAAAAATAGGAATCCTAATCACATTAGGATTAATCTATAGAGATAAACACAAAAAGAAAAAGATAATCTCTTTCCTTTATCTAGCAATTTCGAAAATGCCATGGATAAATAGGAGATTATTTTATTTTCTTTATTTTTATTTATCTTGGGTAAATAAATCTATGTAGTTATTTTAGGATATAATTCAAACAATTATCTCTTCCCAAAATACATCATATGGCCGAAAATTGCATATATTAATTAAAAAAAATTCTAATTTATTTAATTAATTATTTAGGCCAATTCCAATTGGGTTCATTAATCCAATTGGGCTTGAAACTCTCTCTTAAATTAATAAGTCCAACTTAATTAATTAATTTATTAATTACCATTTAAATAAAATATTTTATTTAAACAATTAATATTTTCTCCCGACTAAATATTATCAACTTTATATTTAATTATTAATTTCCATTTAAATAATTTTCATTATTTAAATAATTAATAATAAATATTATAATTATTAATTTCCATTAAATAAACTCATTATTTAATTAACAATTTTATTGACAATATTTTATTATTAATTAATTAATTTTAATTATTAATTTCCGTTTAAATATAATTATTTAAACAATTAATAATTGTTAATTAATTTCAAATTATTAATTACCATTTAAATATACTCAATATTTAAATAATTAATAATATCTAATTAATAATATTTCATTATTAATTTCATGTTTAAATAAACTCATTATTTAAACAATTAATAATGTTTATATTAATTACCGTTTAAATATACTCAATATTTAAACAATTAATATTGCCTATTTTAAGTAATTCACTTTACTTAAAATTTCCATTTCTTCTACTTGATTTCGCGACTACGATATTTGGGCTAGCATAGGGACCGATGGACCTATAGATCATGGGCTTAATAATTAGTCAATTAAGTGATTAACACATAATCGTTAATTACTTATTATCTAACTATGAATAATTCCACTATAGATTCATAGCTGAACTCCCCTCACTATAGATGAGTTATGTCCATTCAGTTTATCATTTATTTATATCTCGTGATATTATCCTTCACGTGGAACCCTCATAATTACAGCGGATAAATTTACCGTTTTGCCCCTGTAATTACCGCTTTATCCTTGTGTTCCCGCTGATTCTCCAATGAACTTTATCTTTAGTCGAACTAGAGATAAGATACTTCTGTGATCATAAAAGTCGTGACGTCACTTGTTCATGTCTCGAATCCAGTACATCAAGGGAGTTTCCTAAAGTTCCTAAAATGTTTAGGTATCGCACTGATACCGTTAATTTATAGGAAGGTTATGAATTCCATCTCGTGAAAATGAGTTCCCAACTACTTATCTAGTCATGTTCCCAAAACAGGAGTGTATTGAGCGTTCTTACAGATCGCTCTCAACTATGTGAATCAAAGAACATAACTCCACAAATAGGAGTCCGCATTTCACTCAGGATTGAGATCTATCACCGGTTGATAAACTTAGTTTGATATTCGATTATTTCTCGTAAACCGGTACTAATGAGAAATTTGATCGAACATCGTGGTCCTGTCTTATACAATCAACATTGCATATGATACTTCCATTTCATGTCACCCACATGAATGATCGAGGATTAGATCATTTGTCTATAAACAAAATGCGAAGCTATCAACGGTGTTACCAGGATAAGGTTCCCAAACGTTATCCTTTTTTATAGACATATTTAAGTTACTCATCTCGACTTTAATCCTCTTGTATGACTCACATACTAAGTCGTGATTTCATAAGAGTAACTTAGGGTTTACTATTTGAATGTTTTGATATTTATATATTTCCATATATTCCTAATATCGTCAATTGAATCAATCTAGATAATATAAAGAACTTATGTTTATTTATTTAATTTATTCGAAATAAATTATTATAATTAAATAATTACAAGTTCTAGGACACCATTCCTAACACAATTACCATTGGATCCTATCCAATTAATTAATTTGTTTGGGCCAAAACCAATTTGTTTCTTAAACCAATTGTATTTAATTCTCTCTAATATTTATTATCAAATTAAATAAACTCATTATTTAATTAATAATATTTATTATTAATTTCCATTTAAATAAACTCATTATTTAAATAATTAATAATATTAACATTAATTACCATTTAAATAAGCTATTTATTTAAACAATTAATTTTACCTTAAAATATTATAATTGATAATGTTATTTTAATTTCCATTTAAATAAACTTTTTATTTAAACAATTAATTTTGTATCAATATTAATAATATTAATATTAATTTTCATTGAAATAATCTCATTATTCAAATAATTAATATTGCTTAATTTTAAGTAAATTCAATTACTTAAATTATTTGTTTTTCCTAAGTTAAAATAATAACTTAGTTTCGCTACAACGATATTTGGGCTAGCATAGGGATCCGATGGACCTATAGATCATGGGCTTAATAATTAGTCAATTAAGTGATTAACTCATAATCAGTTAATTACTTTTTATCTAACTATGAATAATTCCACTATAGATTCATAGTTGAACTCCTCTCACTATAGATGAGTTATGTCCATTTAGTTTATCTTTTATTTATATTTGTGATATAATCCTTCACGTGGAACCCTCATAATTACAGGTGGATAAATTTACCGTTTTGCCCCTGTAATTATCGCTTTATCCTTGTATTTCCGTTGATTCTCCAATGAATATTATCTTTAGTCGAACTAGAGATAATATACTTCTGTGATCAATAGAAGTCGTGGCACCACTTATTCATGTCTCAAATCAGTACATCAAGGGAGTTTCCTAAAGTTCCTAAAATGTTTAGGTATCGCATTGATACCGTTAATTTATAGGAAAGTTATGAATTCCATCTCGTGAAAATACGTTCCCGGCTACTTATCTAGTTATATTCCCAAAGCAGGAGTTTATCGAGCGTTCTTACAGATCGCTCTCAACCATGTGAATCAAAGAACATAACTCCATAAATAGGAGTCCACATTTCACTCAGGATTGAGATCTATCACGGTTGATAAACTTAGTTTGATATTCGATCATTTGTAGTAAACGGTACTATAATGAGAAATTTGATCGAACATTGTGGTCCTGTCTTATACAATCAACATTGCATATGATACTTCCAGTTCATGTCTCCCACATGAATGATCAGGATTAGATCATTTGTCTATAAACAAAATGCGAAGCTATCAACTGTGTTATCAGGATAAAGTTCTCAAACGTTATCCATTTACTATAACACTTTTATGTTATTCATCTCAACATTAATCCTCTTGTTTGACTCACATACTAAGTCGTGATTTCATAAGAGTGGCTTATGGTTTTACTATTTGAATGTTTGATATTAAAATATTTCTATATATTCCTAATATCGTCAATTGAATCAATCTAGATAATATAAAGAACTTATGTTTATTTATTTAATTTATTCGAAATAAATTACTATTATTAAATAATAACAAGTTCTAGGACACCATTCCTAACATTACCAACAACCACAATGCCTCATATGAACGTCACGTTGTGATCGTAACTCGGACACCACATGACCAGTTGACACTAGTCTTTCTCCCACTCAATATATTAAAATAAGGTTTTAACCTAGATAAATGTAGGCCATCTATTTTATTCAAGTAAAATATAACCTATAACAATTTATATCGATTGAATTGATTTTAATGTGATTGTCAACTTGTTAATCTAATTAAAACTAACACATTATGCATTTTCTCAAAAAAATTGATTTATGAACTAAACTTCTCTCCCATATCGCTCCTAGTTAGAGAGGTTTCGTGTTAATGGAACATTTATAAAACCTCTTCACTTGGGCAGAGATTTCTCGTCAGAGATCCAATCAGTTAAATAATATATTTGATTGATTTTTAATTAACAACTTTAATTAAATAATGACACCTCATTTGTTAGGTTCAAGTTTCAAATCCTATTTAAAACTATTAAATTGGTTACTAAACAATTTTAAAACCAATTGTATTAATTGAAACCCAAACATGCTGCTATATGATTTCTAAATTAACATCTTTAATTTAATAATCTAAACAAATAAATATAACAATCTAATATTCATACAAGACATGATAAAAGTGATGCATGATCATGAGATTTATGAATTTATGATGAGAATATTTATTTATTTCATACATTTATGCATGAATAATCTATATTAATTATATCAAACATATAATAAATAATTAAGCAATTTTGGTTGGGAAAATTTTGGCCAATCTAAGAAATTTAAATCTATACTAAATCAAATCTATCCAAATCTCCATCTTCTAATCTTATCCATAAGAGTCTTCAAGGATCTTTATAAAACTGAAAAAACTAGGAACTAGGCATCTAGGGTTCAAAAACCCTAGGTGCCTGAACCTTGTGTTGTTTCACCATAACGCCGCACTAACAGTGTTGTCAACGCAGCGACTTTGTTCCTCCTTACGGATCACAACGCCTCCTTCTACAACGCCGACCATGATTCTGATCACTCGATTTTCACAGTCGTTTTCGTGCTGGGGCTTCTGCCCTAAATCTTAAGTAATCCAATTAAAGTATAAATAAATAAAGGAATTATTAATAGTAATATTTATATTGTCATTTATTATTGTTTAATGAATGCAATCCATCATAAGATCCAGAGTTACTTATGATAACTTAAGGTGAGCATGTGATGCAAAAAGATTAACTTAAGTTGTAACAAGAAAAGTTTGTGGTACATGAATAAAGGTTAGGTGCCTTACTTCTGGTAACACCACTAATACGGGCTATTTATGAATTGGCATAAGTGATCTCATCTGGATCACTCATGTAGAGACATGTGAATTTGGGGGGGGAAGTTGCTGCAATAGAGATTGTAGTAGACTAGACTAAGATATACTTACTGTCTTATAGTAAACCATTATAGAAAGACACTGCGTATATTTTGATCGGTTGATCAAGTAAAATTGATCTTAATCTCGAGTGGATTACGAACTCCTGTTCGCAAGAGACAAAAACTTGATTTGCATAGGTGAAAGTGACTTGATATTGTTCACTCAATATACCTCTAACTTTGGGGATTGCATCTTACGTATAGCTGGGAACGAAATCACACAAGATTGGAATTTACTACTTTCCTCTTAGAAAAAGAGATAAGTAGTTCCGTTATGGACTGATTCGAGTGCTTAATTTAAATTAAAATATGAAATATCTTATTATGGAATAAGATATTAAATTATAATTATTCAAAATATATTTTCAATATCTTTATCTGATTTTTTGATAATTAAAAAGATATAATTCAAAGAGAAAATGCTCAGAAAACTCCTCTCCCTCTCTCCCATCTTGCCGCCGCCACGATAGTGGTATATGAAAGAAAACTTTTCTTCCCTCTTCCCTTTTCAAGGGAGGAAAAGTGTCCACGCACCGTTTCTTTGTTGTGCATAGTGAGGAAAATTTTTGATAGTCCCATAATCGTAACTAAGAAAGAAGAGGATCGTCAGACACTTCTCCACAAGGGTTAGTATTCTTGTTTATGCACTTACTTTTGATTAATATTATACTACAAGGAAAGGTCCATGAGAATTCTGCTTGAGAACTCTATTTTAGAGGCCTCAATCCCAATAATTGGTATCGGAGCTATCTTGTATCTATAATGTTTTTCAAAAGTTTTGTATGATGGGAAGAAAAATTTATTTTAAAAAGAGTTTTAAAATATGTGGTTTGCATTTTGGTTGAATTAGGAATTATTGGCCTAGGTTGTTTTTATTCTTTCCTAGAAAATTTTGTAAACCCACAAGTTGGGTATAGAAAAATTTTGTAATTGTTTTTTTATTTCATTGAAAAAACGAAGGAAAGAAAATGCACCTTGTTCCCGACTGGTATTGAAAGAGTCAGTATCGCAAGCTGCCTACAAAGGAGGCCCACCGTAGCGGCAACAACAGCGTAAAATTTTTTTTTTTAAAAAAAAAAAAAATTGGTAGCGCCTAGGGTTAAAACCCTAGGTGCCTCCGGTTTTTCCTTTTTTTCGTTTTGTGGAGATCTTGAAGATGAAGATAATTTCTATATTTAGATATAGGTTTAATTTTCATAGATTTGGCCAATATGTTCCCAACCAAAACTACTTATTTATTTATTATATATTAGATATAATTAAATAAAATTATTCATGCATAAAGTATGCCATAAATAACTATTCCAATCATAAATGCGTAAATGTCATGATCATGTATCATTAATAGAGATTAGTGATTTTATGCTCATACCTTGTATAAATATAAATGTTATATTTATTATTGCTAGAATTTTAATTAAGGGGTTAATTAGTAATTGCTAGCGAGTTATTTTGGGGATTAATTAAAATGGTTTAAAAGAATTTAGCTACGAACTATTTAATTAATTATTTAGTTTTAAATAGGATTTGAAACTAAAACCCAAAATATGAAGTGTCATGATTTTAATTATAGAGTTAATTAAAATTTGATGAAATTAAATTGTTTAATTTAAATAAAACTCTGGCGAGAAAGCTTTGCCCTAGATAAGAGGTTGTTATTTAATCGTTCCATTAACACGAGACCCCTCTAACTGGGAGTTATATTTTATTTAATAATTCAGTTCATCAAGACGGTGCATAATGTGTTAGGATTAATAGAAATTAATCACTTGGTTATCACATTAAAATCAATCTAACCAATTTATAAGAACTTTTATAAGTTAGATTAAACTTAAATATTGGAGTCTAGTTTGGGTATATTTAAGTAAAAGCTGTAGCTATATTGATTGGGAGAAGGACAAGTGGCATTCAGTCCTGCGGTCTCCAAGTTGGAATCAATGTGTGATATTCATATAAGGCTTTTAGTGGTGTTGGTAACTCTTCACTCATTCCCTCTAGAAAGTAACGGTATGAATCAATACTGGGTGATTCTCTTCGGGATAGGATTTTTTAAAACTTTTAATGTTTGACTCTCCCTTCGGTGACACTTATCAAAATAAATATTTAAGTGATCTAGATGTATCGCCTGACCAAAACATGGTAACTAAACAATTGTAGGATATGAGATACCCCGGGGATATTCATTAGTTGAGAGGAGCTCATTTTAGTGAGAGAGAACTTTGACCTGCCTACGTAGGCATCGTTCCTGTCACACTAATATACCATGACATAGAAATTGTGTTTTAAAGTTATTTAGAATTTCATTAAATGTGCATTCATGCATCACATTGAATAGATGCCAAAAATTTGAATGAATGGATATGTAAAGTTATATATTACTAAAGTTTGTGTTTATTTATTTATCAGCAATATGTCAAATAAAAATTTCTTGACTTGAAAAAACAAACCCACGATGAATGATGAGAGCTATGACACATGGGAATCAGAACTATTTAGTTTTCTAGTTGATGGGCGCATTCAATTTGTTCATTACACTGATTGTCCTGAGGGTCCAAACCCTTCTATTCGGGCTTCTTAAAACAAGAAATGCAGGGTATTATAATTGTGCTTGACTCGTTTCATGCATATATTAATGTTAATACCAGAAAATCGACAGGTTATTTGGGGTGGTAACTCATCAATTTGTTCCTTCTTTATTAGTAACATTAAGAGCTAGAAATTTGTTACTTGATTGAGCCTTTGAAATCTCATCCATTGCATTCACTTGTTGCTCAGAAGGTTCTATCTTATCATTGACTGCTTTAGTAACAAGCTGATCTTTGCTTCTGCCCCACAAAACTAGGTACAAGCCAGTAATTATGACAACTGCTCCAATAACCCTGAAGAATACTTCAATGTGTTACCAATCAATCTTTTGATATTTGAAAA
Source organism: Gynostemma pentaphyllum (assembly GCA_028015215.1). Lineage (NCBI taxonomy): Eukaryota > Viridiplantae > Streptophyta > Magnoliopsida > Cucurbitales > Cucurbitaceae > Gynostemma > Gynostemma pentaphyllum. Next base: position 40,712,688 of record CM051352.1, on the reverse strand, counting down.
ATATTGTTAGAGGTATTTTTAATATAGAAATTTCAACACATGACATTTTTATTATAAATAAATTAAAAAATAGTAAATATTCTGAAATATTTTAAATAAGATATTTGTCATATTGAGATTCGACCAATCTCAATGTTAAATTAGACCAATCTCAATATGAAAAATTTCACTTTTAAAAAATTCATAAAAACTTTTTTTATTTTTGAAAATATCAATTCTGAATATATCGTTTTTAAAAAATCCCAATTCAAAAGTAATACTTTTTAAACTTATGAGATCCTTGTTGGATATTGTTTTTAAGAGAGTAATACTACGCCTTAAAAACAAATATGCAACAAAAACATGTTTAGACGATTAGAATATATATATATATATATATTTTATATTACATCAAATTAGGGGAGGGGGAACTCGAACCTTCGACCTCATGAAATTGCTCTTCTTCTTTATAGTTTGTTACATAAAGAAATAATTTGAATTTATTTTTCTATCCAAAATCAATGGTTTGATAGAGTACTTTCAAAAGTGATTTTTTTTAAAATTGTACATTTCAATGATAGAATAAGTTTTGTTGATTTTAAAAAATAAAAAAATTTTAAACTTTTATTTGAGAACCGTGAGGTCTTACCTCCCCAAGTACATTATCTCAGACAAGATGAAGGAGCTCATAAACGCAACTAGAATCATGCTCATAGGGTTGAATGAAGTAATAAAAACAGGTCCTTTTTTCTGCATTATCACTCCTTGAATATAAAAAGTAACCCCTGAACATATTATTCCCTGCAATTAAAATTATCCTTTTAAAATTTCATTTATTTCAATAGAAAAATGCACCAAAAACTGATATATATATATATATATATATATATATATATATATATATATATATACTTACACCATAAACTATTGCTTCGAGTTGACTGTCAAAATGCAATGACCAAGCTGAAGGGTTTCCCCTATCCATTATCAAAGCCACCACTGTGTCTCCCATTGCGCCCACTAAGCATATTAAAGCAGTGAGAGATAACTCTGTCGGGTATGATTTTAGTGTAATTGCCTGTGACATCAACATTTGTTAATTTCATCAATCACTATCCATTTCTTTTAAGTATTTAGGTTAGTTTACACGTTCTCGATAAATTTTTCTCAATAATCATGAGTTTTCTTTTCAAAACCAATTAGTTATTGAATCCTAAAATTAAATTCAGGAGGGGCATATGAAGGATCGGGAAAAAGCCAACAACATAGAGTACAAACAGTGGCGAGGCCACTAAGGAACTTAGGGGGGCAATTGCCCCCCCAAAAATTTTAAAAAATAATAATTTATATGTATATATTTATATAAATTTCAATTTTGCCCCCTCAAAAATTTGATGCTTGCCCTTATTTATATAGTATTTAGAACATTTTAATCTTTTAAAAAACAAACTCTCTATATATTATCTCATATTTGGGTTTGTCACTGTTAGATTTCCTCTCTTAATCTCTATTCAATTTATTGTTCATTAATGTGAGTTTTTATAGTTTTAAATAGATTTTTTTAAATAAAAAAGATAAGATAATTGTTGATTTTTCTTGATAATTTTGTTGCATCTATATATGAGTTATACATTGTATTATTTGTTAAGTTTAATTAAATGAAAATTTTAACTAAATACACTTTTTATTTATTTTGTAATTATGTAGTGATGATTTTATGTTCAACATTTATAAATAATTTAATTAATATTTATTAGTTAAGAAGTGAGTGTAATTTTTTTGTTTATAAATAGTTTATTTTTTCTAAATTATAAATAATAATGTCCAGTGAAATCTAAATTTTATTAATAACTATATAGTTTTAAGTTCATGAGCCTCACAATTGTTATAATTTTATTATTTCATACTTGTATTTTTAGCTAAATATTTTAAACTGTTTAATTGTTATATAAAATTAGTTAAACATCTCTATGATATTCAATTTCGATTGTGATTCTTATTACTAGATTTAAAAAAAACAATTGAAATGATAAATTAATCTCAATGATTTGAGAGATAAAATATATTTTTTTAATATACTAAAAAATTATTTTAAAATTGTCCTCTATTTTGAAGACATGTATAATTTTATAATTAACATAAATTTTAGTAAAAAAAATTGTTTATCCACTTTATAATTTTATATTAGGCACAAGTCAAAATCTAAAAATCTAATTAAACCTAACTGAATCAGTTATAATAATAAAAAAAATTTGTTACAATTTTTTTTTGTTAATTTCTAATATAATATATCAAAACCGATGTAAAATTGACATTTTACACAACCCTTTCTTCATATAGATTTTTGCCCCCCCGAAAAAAAATTTCTGGCCTCGCCACTGAGTACAAATATATATATATATATATATATATATATATATATATAATTTTTCTATATTAACAATAATACTGGACAATTGAATATAATGTAGCCTCTTCATTAACAACAATAATAATAACTATACAAAATTAAAATTCTATCTGTTTAAATGTGCTAGTAAATTAATTTTTTTTTAATCCGTTTTAATTTTTGTACGTTGAAAACCCATTTGATTCATAGGAATAATTATGTAGGGAGATAATAAAAAATGAAAGACAATTATGAAAATGATATTTAAAATGTAAACTTAAAGAAAATAGAAATATTATCAAGAATATCTACATTAATTCACATTTATTCACTAATACCGGTTGTGTTTTTTTAATATCAATTTTGCCCAAAAAACACCATAAATGGCGGTGATCCCATGTTTTTCGTTTTGAACAATTACTATCATGCTCTTTCCTTAAATGTTGTAGACCATACTAAATAGAGGGCAGAAAACGTCTTTTCATTGTTCTCTTAAACGGCGCGTGGAGTTAAAGTGGGTAAATTTGCTAATTTATAAAACATATAAGTATTAATGCTATTATACCTATTTATTATGGTCTAATATGAAATTAACCCAAGAAAATAAAATCAAATTTAAAGTTTGATTATATTATGAATTAAAATGGAAGAAAATCCAAGTTGCAAATCCGTTCAATTATTTTATTTATATGACATTGAACTATAAAATTTTTGAAAAAAAATTAAGATTACTGCTATGAAATGTATAAAGTATAGAAAAAAATATACATAATTATACCTAATAAACCTTTTTTCCACCTTAATTTTAAATTTAATACAAATTTATTTTATTTTAAAAATAGTTTTTTCCACTAAATTAATGAATTTACCCCAATAAAATTAATTTTTTCCCCTTGTATTATAGTTTTTTTTTTATGATGATTAATCTTATTACTAATGAATTAATGCTTTGCTTTTATAGAATTAATAAATGTTAAAAACAATGGTTTTAAATTTGGTATCGTGAAAGAGTCGTATATAATATAATAATATGTTTTGGTTTTAAATTTTATATCGTGAAAGAGTCGTATATAATATAATAATAATAAAACATAATGGCTACTTTAATTTAAGGATGGCGATTTCAGAAGTCGAACATATCACAGAGGTAGGGGCACAAATCCTAAGCCACAACTCCAACACCATCATTTGTTCAATTATAGGACTATGTTTATATATATAAAAAATCCGTGCCCCCTGTTCCCAAGTTAGCTCTGTACCGGTTATAAGAGGAATGACCCTAAAAGTTTATAAAAATTATTAGGTCTCTTCATTTTTATATAATAATTTGACAGGACCATTAAAGTTGGATCCGCTTAAACGTCTGTTATAGGTTTGTGTGATCATCTTAGTCATTTACATTGTCTATACTTGAAATCATTATTATCCCATATGCAAATGAAGTCATCTAGTCTCATGTAGATATAGACTTTCATCAACTGAAGCTTGACAGAAATGAAGCTGCCGCATAAACTGTTTTTTTTCTGTTACTTTGTTGCAACTGTCAAAACTGGCAAGTTGAAGGAAATAGATATCTTGTATGTAAGTCTTGTATTGAAAAACTTGTAGAGAGGTTGATCAAATTCAGTTTGTAAGAGAGAGACTAAACTTTGAAACATTTTCTCTTTAGTAAAGTGTGTTCATTCTTTGATACTATTTTATTCTTTCTTCTAAATTCATTTTGATTGATAGGTTGTTGTGAGTTTAAGTTGTTTGTGATATCAAATTGGTATCAGAGCGTGTTCTTGATATCCACTGTCATTGCAAGAAAGGAAATCTTCAACAAAGAACCTACAACAATATCCAAGTATGACTTACACGTTTTGAAGTAGACAAATTCAATGGAAAGGGTGATTTTACATTATAGAAGAGAAAGATCAAAGTTGTTCTAGTTCAAAAAAGAGTGTCAGCTGTTTTACAAGATCCATCTGAGATGTCCACTGAATTGAGGGAGTTAGTACATAAGAAAATGTAGGAAGTTTCCTCAAGCATTATCACTCTACATCTCTCTGATAATGTCTTTCGAATGGTGGAAGAAGAATTGACTGTATCTAAACTATGGGCAAAGCTAGACAGTTTGTTCTTGGTAAAGTCTCTTCCATATACCATCTTCTTGATGGAAAGGTTATTCAAATTCAAGATGGACTCATCCGAATCATTGGATGAGAATATCGATGAGTTCAAGAAGACTACAATCCCTATTGAATGCTGGTGAGAAGACTAGTGACAAGGATCAAGCAATTCTTCTCTTAAATGTTATTACTAATACTTTCAAAGATGTCAAGATTGAACCTAAAGTACGGAAGGATATCATTGAAATTGGAGGAAGTAATTGAAGCATTAAGATCTAAAGATCTTGAGTTTCAATATGAGAAGAAAAGAAAGAGCAGTGGAGAGTTATTAAATGTTCATGCAAGGGCACAAAAGAAGAATCAAAACTACAACAAATTCAAAGGCAAGAACAACAATAAATCAAAAGGTGGAGCCAAGTCTTTCAAATTTTATTTCTATCACAAGGAAGGACATATTAGAAGGATCTGTTTAGAAAGGAAAAAAGGAGGAAGAAACTATGATGAAAGACCAAGGAATGCTCTGGAAGAAGATGAGAAGTTTGATAATGCTCTAACTCTTGTAGTCACTGATGTAGCAATGGAAAAAAGTGGGTGATAGATTCAGGTTGCTACTTCCATATGACCTCAAATAGAAACTGGTTTGAAAAGGAGGATGGAGGAAAAGTGCTGGTGGGAAATGACACACCCTGCAAGGTCATTGGAATTGGCACTATAAGGGTAAGGACCCATGATGAATCTGAGAGTGGCTATTGGCTGAAGTCAGATATGTACTTGAAGAGAAACCTGTTATTCCTTGGAACTTATGAGAAAAAGGATACCATTTTTCTGGGCAAAGGATGGGATCTTGAATATTGCAAAGGGTTTAGAGATAATCTTGAAGGGAATTAGAGAAAATTTTCTCTACACTCTCATTGGTAGCACCATAGTTGGCAATGTATCAGTTGTTCAAAGCAGAAATGAGGGAAGTTCAAATAGATGGCATCAAAGACTTGGGCATATCAATGCAAAGGAGATTTCTAGAACTTCAGAAACAATACATACAAACCTGACAGATGGAAAGCTTGACAAGCTACAATTTTGTGAGTATTGCATTTATAGAAAAGTCATCAGATTTGAATCTGAAGACATCTGATTTTACAACAAGGGAACTTCTAGCCTACATACGCTCAGATTTTTTAGGACCAACCATAATTGAAACGAATGGAAGCAATAGATACTTTGTTACTTTTATTGATCATTATTCTAGAAAGACATGGTTATATTTGATGAAGATCAAGGATCAAGCTTTTGACAAGTTCATCGAATGGAAGACCATGGTTGAAAAACAGACTGGAAGGAAGGTCAAGAAACTGAAGACTGATAATGGATTAGAGTTTGTAAATGAGTAATTTAACAAATATTTCTGTCAAGAAGAGGGAATTATTAGGCATAGGACAGTGACATACACACCACAATAAAATGGATTGGCTGAGAGAATGAATAGAACAATCTTGGAAAAGGTGAGGTGTCTAATTGTCAAGCTAAATGATGCCTAGAAGATTGTGGGGGTGAAGTTGGAACCACACCAGTTTACTTGATAAACAAAAGTCCGATCACTGCAAATCAATTCAAAACACCTAAAAAATTGTGGTCAGGCATGGCCCCTAACTATAAATATACCTCAGAAATTTTAGATGTGTAGCATATGCACATGAGATGGAAAGTGAGAACCATGACCCAGGAAGTGTATATTTCTAGGATATCCTGATGGAGTTAAGGGTTATAAATTGTGGCACGAGAAGGAAATGAATGTCGAATGTTTCAACAGCAGGAATGTCACTTTTAGATATTTTGTATAATTCAACCTATGTTTTCACTCTTTTTATATTTTAATATCGTATAAAATAAAAATAAAAATTGAATATATTTATAATGTGTATTTTTCTTTATGAATGAATGCAAATCTACAAATTTTTTATGCAATATATATAAAAATCAAATGTTTCAAAAATATTTATAAATATATTAAGTTTTAAGCGTGAGAATCAGTGATTAACATTAAATTACATATTTTTACAATAAGTGAATCATTGATTCACACATTAATAATTGTTAATCACTAATTAATATAATAAAAATTGCTATATTTATAAATAGTTTTAAGTAAAAATAGATTTATAAATATTGTATCAAAATCTGCTACCCGTGAAATTTCTCTTTCTCTTTTCTTTATTTAAATCATAATATAATAAACAATTAATATATAGTCTACTTATTTATTTATTAGCCCATTCTCTATTTTATATTATTGTGGTTTTTTTTTTTTTTTGTATATTTATTATCTCTAATAGTTATTATTAGTATGAATTAAATGATTTAATGAAAAAAAACTAATAGATTCAAATTCATTTATTACTCTACTTAAATTTCAACAAATTAAATATTGTTTACGAACAAAAGTATTTATTCACTTTTATCAAAGTTTTCATTATATATGTATGTGTCTCGTGTCTTTTCTTACTTTAATTAAAAATTTGTCATTGAAGATAGCTTTCTTACTTTATAATATTTTACCTAAAAAAACTCGTAAAATAATATTTTAGATTTACTATCGGGGTTAAAACATAAACTCAAGATTATAACTACCATGTTTAGTAACTAAAGCCAAATCATAGTGGTTTATTAATAATCTTTTATTGTATAATGACTTAATTTACCTGGAGAGTGATGAAAGCTGACCAGGCAATGCAGCCAATCGTGATCATCAATGATCCCTTAACAAGGTCTTGGTGATTAACACTAACACTTGAAGAATCAGAGTGGTGATTCTCTTTGGTCCATGGAAGATTCAATGAGGGTCCTCTAATAAAGGTCATAGCCATAGCTCCTCCTACTGTCACGATGGTCCCTAATACTTTTGCTTGACTACCCAATTTCAAAATATTCACTCTCTCAAGCCTACAATATATTGTCAAATTTAAGGTAATATTAAAGAGTTATTGAAATAGTGGGGGAAAAAGGGAAAATTATATAAAAATTACACTTTCATGTTTATAAATTGTGCCATTTAATCTTAAATGATATGAAAAACTAAGTATAGTAGACTTGAGGTCGACACGACATGGAACAAACTCTTTTTATTATAATATTTCATATTTCATTTTAAATTGAAATTCGGTTCATGAAATTTCATACTTATTATGTTTTGTCTTAGTTTTGAATTTTTAGACGTTTTTTTTCAATCCTTGAACTCTGCATATATATAATTCTTCAGAGGTTGTTTAGCATATGAGAATGAGATTTCTAGGAATAGAATGTATGTTTCTGGTAAAAAAGATTGAGATTGTAAAATATAGTTTAATTGTTTATTCAATTAAAACCTATTATACTTTTATAAATGAAATAAGAAAATTTTAATGGGTAACCTATTTTAATGATATTTATAAATATAATATTTTTTTTTCATGTGAATCATTGATTAACCGTTATCAACATTAATCACTTTAGATAAATTAATATTGATTACTGATTCACAGGAATAAAATCTGCTATATTAATAAATACTTTTTACATAAGTCATGCTATATTTGTAACTTCACATTAAAATAAATAAATAAATATCATTTTTGAATTACCTGCAAGCCCAAGCCATTAGGAATGCAAAAGCAGGTAGAATATTACACATGGCAGTTGCAAAGGTTGCTGTAGTGTATTTCATGCCAGTAAAGTACAAGTTCAGGTCAATTACTGGCCTGCCATTTTTAAATTCTTTAAAATATCAGTATAGTATATAATTAAATAGATATGTAACATTTGCAAGAAGACTTTAAATATATATATATATATATATTAGAAGATTTGTAAGGTGTTCTCTTACTCCAAGAAACCCAACAACACAATCTTCATGAAAATTGAGAAAGTCATCTTTGTTCTTACTTTCCTGAAGGAAAAAAACATCATAATTATTATCAAATTAAACATCTGATTTTTCGTATTATATATCGGTTGAATTAAAGTAAATTTAATATTTTCAAGAAAATAAATACTTCAATCGAATCATATGTATTGTTGAGAATTTCACATCAGAAAGGTGAAAGGAACTCACGAGATTTATAAGATATATGGATTACTCCTCTTATTACTAATTGGTTTTGAGATGAAAGCCATGATATCAAGAAGTATATTAACTATTAAATTAAGTTTGTAAGAGAGACCTATCGAAAACGATAGCGAAAGGGGCAATGACAAGAGTAGCAACAATATGACGATAAGCTAGGAAAACATGTTGGCTCATTCCTTTATTTAGAGCAAACTTTGAGATAATAGTCATTCCAGCATAGCCAAACTGCACAAAAATGACACCAAGATATGGCATTGACTTGTAAAACTGTTGCTCAAAATTCCTCATTTTTTAAATTCTCTCTCTTTTTTCTCTTTCAGTGAATGAAACAAACTGTGAGCTTATGAACAAAATGCATGAGCTGTTTAGACCTCTTTTTATAGAGGTTCATTAATAAACCTTTTTTTCTAAAGGACAAAATAATATTAAACACTTTTTCCTTTCTTAACAATCTCTAGTGTAGGGACTCCACTAACACTAATAGAAGTGGTTATTTTTTTATGTAGAATCTTAGAGTGGCTACATATCTTTTTGAGTTTATTTCGGGCAAAATATTAATTAGAGGTGTTTTCGTATTTAAGCTTCCTTATTCGGTTGATAATACGATAAATGTGGCTATTTTTGGATGTAGAATCTTAGAGTGGCTATATATCTTTATATTCTTAATTTTTTTTTATATTTTTGTTTATAGCCCTAACTAATTTATATATTTTATAATAATTTATTAAAAATTGAAATAAATTATCAAAATTAAATTAACAATTAATTTGTAATAAAATGAAAGTTTTAACTCCTATAAGCTTATTTAAATGATAATTATTCAACCCAACACAAAAATTTAAATAACAAATATTCAAATTCAACCGTTTAATAATTTATTGAAATAGAAGCCATATGTTATTTTGATAAATTTTTGAAAGTTGTGTTCTATAAGTAATTACATATTTTTTTGGGATATTTTTTAAAATGACATTTTTTTAAATATAAATTTCAATAATAACAAAAAAAAAATCATAATTTTTAAAAATAGCACTTTCATTATGTAATGAATTCCATTAAGTATATAATTAATTTATTAAAAGCTTAAAATCTAACATAACTTGAAAAATAATTGAATTTTAATTTAAAGATCTGAATTAAAAACACAAGAAATAATAATAATATTTATCATTCAATAATAGTAGAGAAAACAAATTAATGAAAATGAATTCGTTAATTTAATAAAATTGATTCATTAATTAATGAAAGTAAAAAAAAATGAAAATTTTAAAAGTAAATTAAACTTTTGTATTCTAGAAAAAATAAGAAAGGAAAAAAGTATTAAATAGCTTAAATTTCTCTAGTTTTTTCCTGCATAATGTCCCGTGGTCTATGCGATGACATGTTTGTATTGTTACGGGGGTGTGAGTTTTGAGGGGGATATTTTATACCAATGTTTGTTACATGGATTTTTTACACCAATGTTTGTTAAATGGATTTTTTAAGAGGTAATTGTAAAACGGGCTATTATCACATATATCCAATATCGAGTCTCAGTTTTCAAAAAAACCACAAATATTGAAAAATATCAAAATTACCCAACACATAATTAATTAACCCATAATTTTTTTGTGAAAATTTGATTATAATTGATATATTATTTTTGTAAATTTATATTATTGATATAAATTTAATACTAGAATTTACATTACTGATAAATTATTGTTGTAAAATTATATCAATGATATATCATTAAATTAATAGAATACATAAAAATGGGTAAATCTGATATAAACATGAAAGTGTGGCATATATGAAAACAAAACTCAAAAGTTGGCTACCACGCATAATTTTCCTTGTAAAACTACACCATATGGTTTGCTTAAATTGTAAATCGTATTACTGTGGTTTAAAAATACTTATAAATACATTTGTGGTTTGCCTAAATTATAAAACACAGCCCTCTGTCAGTTTGTTTGATCAAAACTTCAAATATGTGCTTATTGTACAAGTGTCAGGTGTTCCAATTTCATTCAAATAATTAGAAATTTTCAATAAATGAGTGTAATTTTTAGAAAATATAATTACTAACAAAATGTAAAAATATAAAATGTGCACACATCTATTAATTTTTTTTATTTGAATGAAACTGGAACACATGACATACGTAAAATAAGTATGTGTCCGAAATTTCAATAAACTAACCGACAGAGAGGTGTGTTTTGTAATTTAGGCAAATCACAAGGGTATTTAGAAAAAAAAACTAAGAAAACAATAATTTTTGGAACTTATGAATTACAAATTAGCCACCTCTTGTTTAATTTCATTTTTAGTACCTTTATAATTTTTTATACCAATTTTACCCATAAAAGCATAATGGTACAATACATTTGTACTGTACAACAGCTGTAATTGCAGCTGATTTGAAGACAAAATTGATTTTTGGTTTTCCAATACAACAAATTTTTGGGCATATTTTTCAATGATATTTTTAAAATCATTCCCTCCCATTTTATCTCCTATAAGATTATGTATATTACAATACATATTCTACAAGTAATATAGTTATACATTTGATTGAGTATAAAAACTAAATTCATTCAAGTTTTGAAATCTAATTCCCAGGTTTATCCATCGATTCCAACCTAGGAAAGTTAGTTCATAATGAATTCTAAAATAACAAAGAAAAGCATAAATATTAAAACTACTCTAATCATATTTGAAGGTTCAACAATGGAGTTTGGAAACTAAGAAGAAGAAGAAGAAATCTAAATAAAATTACAAACGAAAGCATAAAGAGAAGGGGAAAAGAGTCAAATCCAAGTTTTCAAGACTCGAAGCTTTTCTCTTCTCCCATGGCTTGTAACGACCCGACTCTTTGAAATTAGAATTTAATAATAGCGCAAGCGGAAGACTTGAAATCACATTTTAAAACCTGTAATCGAAGAATATCATCCTTCATTTCAAAATAAAATCCGAAATCCTTAACATGTAAATATAGGAAGCGCTTCCCTTTTTAAGTTTCAAACATAAAGTAAGATAACTCATAAATCCGGGAAATCCTTAGAACCAAATAAACAGAAGTAGTAATGCTCAAAAGAGCTCAACAACCAAGGAGAAACGACTAAAAGATAAAATAAGTCCATGGACTAAACCGACAAGTCCATCCATCACCATTGATCAAGGAATCATGCTACACTAGCTCCACGACCACAACCGCATCCCGTAGCTGAAAGTGTAATATAATGAGCGGGAAACCCAATGAAGATAAATTGAATAGAAAGTAACTTTAGATCCCAAATCCAATCCGGATTTGTGTCCAATGAATCCTATTATCTCTTGACTACCCAAACAGACTTCCGAACATAAGGTCATGCAATTCTCCCAAGAACATAAAAAATAAAGAACAAGAATGAAGATTATGCAAGTAGTCAAGTCTCCCAAACTCTTAGTAAACGGAACATGTAATCTTACGTTTAACTTCCAGAAAAATATCTAGAACGAGTTAAGCTCACGTAATCATAACTAAGAATAAGATCAAGATCAAGATCATAGAGCCAAGAACTTAGAACTTAGAACTTAGAACATAGAATATAGAATATAGAATATAGAACATAGATCATATAACATAGAACATAGAACATGTGAATAATGTCAGATGGTGCAAGCTCACGTAGTCTATGCACGATCCCATTGTCTCACTCCAATATCAAGTAAGGCTCACGAAGTCTTTTCTTTCTTATCAAGAACAAATGCAAGCTCACGTAGTCTTTGCATTATAGAACCAGAACCAGAATCTCCTGGGTGAATAATCATCAGATGGTGCAAGCACACGCAGTCAATGCACGATCCCGTTATCTCACCAATAACATGCATAGCTCACGTAGTCTAGCAGTCGAGAACATATATGTATCATAGTAATTATGAATAATACCAGATAATAGTAGCTCACACAACTATATTATCTCATTATTTAACTCCTCCGTTCATGCAGCTCACGTAGTCTATGCATGCCTCATGATATACATATATCGAACCATGAATAATACCAAACAATGCAAGCACACGTAGTCTATGCATTATCTCATTATTCATCACCATGCAAACAAGTGTGATAATATAGAGTCAGAAATTCGAGAATCAAATATAAGCAGAGAACCAATTTCAGAACATCTCATCAAAGAAATAATAATCAAGTACATGAGAATATGTAGGGTCATAAGCTCATACTCTATCGATCACAAAAAACCTAAAATCATCAAATGACTTATGTACTAAGGACCAATGCTAGAAGGCCCAGTCTCAGTAAAAGCCCAAAGTAATCAGAAAACCTCGATATCGTAAATAATCTCCAAGAACATGAGATAACCATTGCTGGGAAGGCCCACACTACAACAAAATACTTGATACTTGACCATTAAAATGTGTCAAGATTCAATAAACTCACCTTGACAGTGTCAAATATGCGATGTCAAGATAATTTTAGTGTCAAGATAATTTCAACGCACTTGACACGTTAGAAGCGTCAAAATTAAATCTATTGACACAATTTTCGCGTCAAGTGAAAAATATAGTTGACATTTTTTAGGAGTCAAGATTACCATTTTTTACTTGACCATTTTTAAATGTCAATGAAATTATATTTTTATAAAAAAATATAAATTACATATCGTTGATTTTTTTTAATTATAGCATTAGTATTTAGAGCTTCTACCGCTCACAATTTTAATGAAATATCATAGCAAAATTAGATTCAAACTAAACACAAGCATAAAGAAAGAGATCTCATAATAGCTAAATGCCGAGAAAGATAACAATATTCTTAAGATATCATAGTTTTTAAACAAATCCTAACCTATAACCGAGTGTCATAGTTTCCAAAACAAAGTACCAAAAGTTCAAAGAAAAAATAATAAAGCAAATGTAATAAATTCTAAAATAGACAACCTAAGAGCACAATTCCCGATAACAAAATGAGTAATTTGTCATGTGTCTAGATAAATTGTGCCAAAAATTCAACCCACTCGATTCGCACCTCATCAATAACATGTTGGAGTGGGCATCCTTTTGTCGATCTACATGTTTAAAAAAAGGCTTGTTTAGCATGTAATTTTATACTTTTAACAATGAAAATGAAGAAATAGTACGATACCAATTACTTAGCACATCGGAATCAAAGTAGATTGAGTTGATACTATCTCGCATGAATCTTATGACAAAATATTCACCTCAACATGTACGTCCTTTAACACAAATTATAATCGGTTTCTTGCTTTTAGATAAATTTATTACATCTCTTAGTAATCACAAACAATTAGAATATATGATATAAATTTTAATGTTAAAATACAGCAGGGTCAATGATGGACTATTCTAATATGCTCTTTGTTTCTAAGCTCTCTCAAAAAAAGAATAGCAAGCTTCATAATTAAAAAATAATAATGTGGTCGATTTAAACACCATTTGGTGAGGACTTGCTCCATTCTTTCTTTTTTCAATGCAATGAAGATCAACCGGATTTAACTCGAAGATATTGCTAAAAATTTATTTCAGCACAATGAGTTTTGTAGGTCCTGTATGAAATTAATTTTATTTTTCCTTTTATGTTTTAAAAGTTAAGCTCATCTCATTTCTATAAGGTTGTGTTTTGAAATCCTAGTCAAATTTAAAAACAAGCACCTTTTTCTAAAGTCTACTTTTTTCTAGTTTCTAACTTTCGGCATGGATTTCAAAACAGGTTTCAAGGGTGGATTTCAACATAAAAATATATATTGTTCATAAGTATGCTCAACTTTTTAAAACAGAAAAAGAAAAAGAAAATCAAGATCAATATTAAACAGACAGGTAGTTATATGAGTTGTTCATTACTTTATCAAAATTTTGTGTACCATGTTACGACATCATGAAAACTAATAAGGTACATAATTTTCAAATTCTAAAAACAAAGAATAAATAGAAATCCAGATCAACTGCAGCAGTGTGTGTGTTTATGAATAAAAAGTACCTTGACTGCAAGTCTGATAAGATTTGAAAGTTAAATAGGCAATTTTATCCAAATACCCTTCTTTCCCTACAAATAAAATTAGCATAACAAAAAACAATAAGTGGGATCTCAAGATTGTTAAAAAGAATAATACTCAACATAGATTTACAAGAGAAAAATCAAGCACCAGTAATTTCCATTGTGATTGTGAAGCTCTAAGCAAAGAACCAAAATTTTGGTAGTGGGGTGATCCATATTCAACACAAAAAGCTAGAGTTTGGGACATTGTTTCTCTGTTTCAAATATGGTAGAGAAAACTTATGATTCAACAACAACTAATGCTCAAAAAGAAAATATAAAGGAGTAAGAATGAGAAGTTGGGGCTCGTGGGTGTAAGTTGAAATAGGAGCCCAAATAAAATGTGTAGTTCCAATTGTTAGACTCATGACTTCTGGATATCCAATTTTTCATGTCTAAAAATCACTAAAGAAAAATCTCAAGGATGAAAAATGATAAAACACTAGAAGAAATTCATTCTATCAATCTTCAAAAAAGTTAGTAACTGCAATTTTCAAACCATCAAAACCTTACCTTAAACAAGGACAAGGATGGAAAGATTGATAAAATCTTAATGCATTTACATAATATTAACAATTTAAACAAATAAAAAGGAACTAATTAAGAAAAAAATAATGTCAAATACATATTTCTTCATATCTATTAATATTTATTGATAGCTTATCATAAAATAATTTGAAATTAGTAAGAGACATACTGCAAGAACTGTTCTACACCAAGGTTCTCAAAATTTGCACCAATTTCTCAAGAAGAAAAATGATGGGAGGGATAACATGGAAAAGGCATCCCTAACCTACCTATCACCATCACAGTATCAAGAATTAACCTATCTCTTCTTCCGATTTGAGTATCCAATTAATGTCAGCTTTCATCAGTTCATATTTGATGTTCTAAAAGTGTATTTAAATGATAATGAGTGCATTTTGCTCTACTTTCTTGACCTCCTTAGGACCTATTAAAACTGTTGAAAGGAATTGCACTCAAACTCCATTTATAAACACTCTGATAATCTCAACAAATAAAACCTAAAAAACTATAGCCTTCTTGCCGATAAAGATGCAAACAAATGAAGCCTTGTTACAACTAAAACAGAATTCATGCCAACAATATTATAATAAAATGTAGCTATTTCATCTAAATAGCCTATTGATCCTAACATGGATAAAGATGAAATTAAATATTCTAGCACAACAAGAAATAGAGATCTAGACGATATTGATCCACACTCAAATTGAAAAGTGAAAAAAAAAATCCCATCACTATGCAACAAGAAAAGAATGATTAAATTGCCTTTTTTAACCAAATCACTACATATGTGTGAACCACAAAACATGCCTGATAAAGAGCAAAACAACCATAGAACAAAAATGATAAAAACTCTAAAAGTAAGCTACATATAGCCACCAATATCATCCACACAAAAGAAGAACATCAATAGAAAAAGATTCAACTTAATGGAAAACAAAAAAATCAACTATGAAAAGGATGATTACCTCTACCTGATTCTATTACTTGAGAAATTAGGGCTTGAAAAACATTCTGGCGAAAATCTTGTAGGGCTAAAAAAAACCTTCGTTTTACCAAAATTTATAAAAAAAAATCAAAAAATTGAACACATGTCAAGATTGAATTCAAAGAAAAGTGGAGTATCTCAACAGAAACATAAGACATTTTACCAAAATTTATAAAAAAATTCAAAAACCCTAATCATTGAAAACAAAATGCTAAAAAATCCCTAATAATTGGTAACAAAGAGCTAGAATACATGAACATGGAAAAGAATGAAATAATTTTTAAAAAAAAAAAATACATACCTAAATGATGGAAATAAGCCAGTAATCGCTATCTCCTTCATCCTTCGTTTGCAGCAGCTGCTATTTTGGAAAACGTATAGTGAGGTATCCTTTTGCCAACGATTTATTGTATTCGAGAGAAGACGAAGAGGCGTTGGCTTGGCATGGCTTGGCAATGGAGAATACAAAGAGTCGTTGGCGTGGTGATGGAGAATACGAAGATTCGTGGCAATTGAGAAGAATAATTTCTCTATGGAGACAGAAGAGGCCGCGGTTCACGATTGAGAAGATGAGAGACTGCTTGAGATGGGAGACGAGGCCGTAGCTAGGGATTGAGAAGGAAACAAAAATTTGAAAACACGGGAACGAGAGGACGCTTATTGGGAAGATATTTTTAAGTGATTTTAATTTTTAATAAAATAATAATTTTCTTTATTTTTTAGAGATTTGACAATTTAAAAACGTCAAAAGTATAGGTTTTAAATTAAATTATTTTGACGTTTTAAAACTGTCAAGATGCTATGGTATTTGACTATTTAAACCGTCAGATATAAGTTTTAAATTATATTATTTTGACTTTTTAACGTCAAATCTTCTCAAAATTTTAAAAAATTCACGCCTTCCCCTTTAATTTTTTTAATTATTCTTGACATTTTAGTCTTAAAAATTTATCTTGCCATTTTTTATAAAATGCGATTTTAAATACTAGGTGTCAGTATGAGTGATATAAGCTAAAAAGTTTCAAGTAATCATAGTATATCGATAACGAAAATAAAATAATCCAATAACATAATATAAATCATACTTCGAATTAAACATGCTCGAACCCAGTAATCCCATACTTTACCTTCCAAGAATATGCAAAATCCATAATTCCCAATATCAATTCTATACCCCCGATTCCTATTAATTCATAAAATTAGCATGCTCAAATCACTTAAATCCAAATTAACTTAACTCCCGAATCATACAAATCCTTCAAGTATTTAATTTCTAAATTTACTATAAAATTCTATTTATCCTCACCTTTGGCAATTAACTTGAAATCCAAAATCCCAATCGAGCAATCGAGTGAGCAATCAAGAATTACCTACAATTAAATATATCCTAATTGCATTAATTACCAAATACACAACAAACGACGCGTAAAACGAAACAAATGAAGAAAAAGCCTCAGTTTTTCCCCCAACAGGCCGAGAGGTATTTTGATGATAACTTTTTCCACAAACTTAGATGGCTATTAAATTAGATTCAAAAGATAGATCTCGGAAAAACGAAGAGTTTGATACCTTACGGGTTCAAAACGGAGTTAGGACGAAGAAGTTATGACCAAAATACTTTAAATTTAACTACACTCCAAGAAAAGAAAAAAGAAAAGGATTTTGGCCAAATCTACATTCAAGGTTTGGGTTTGTGTGAATCTCTTTGATGTTAAGCCAAAATTACCCAAGAGCAAGTTTAAACAACCCTTTGATTTGAAATCTTCAAGTTCCATAGAATGGAATTGAAGATTTCAACTCAAATTTACAAAAAGCTAAAAGAGGAAATAAAAACCCAATAGGAAAAACAAGTAATCTTACCCTTAAGCCTCTTGGAAGTTGGAGGAATGCTTCCAAGGTTAGTTCAAAAGATAGATCGGGAGCCGATCTATCCAACGCACCCAAAAACACCCGAATCGGAGAAGGGATAGGAAAATCCCGGGCCTTGGGAGGTTTATAGCAAGAGAGGGTTTGGGAGAGAGTATTTTCTAATTTTTCCTCTTTTGCTCCAAATGAAAGATGAGGAAGAAGACACCTAAACTTGAAGATGCACTTTTCAATTTGCAAAAAGACCCTTTTCCTTTTCCTTTTCTTTTAAAAAATTACCCCATGCTCTTAAAACATAACCCACCTCTTAAATTTAATCAACACAATTAATCTAGGCTAGAAGGTAATTAATTATTATTAATTGGCCTTTTAATAATAATTAATGCACATAGTTCAAATAATTACTTGAAATATAAAGTTACCAAATAAAGATTAAAACTTCTAAATTCTAAATTACTGGAATTAAACTAATTAAACGTAAATTAAATAAATAAAGGAATGATAATAGATAAAAAAAAATTCTACCCCAAAATAACGGGACGTTACATGGCTGCTACATCTTCCTCCCACGTTCAGCTTTTTGTCTCCAATGAAGTTTCCCCTCAAGTCTCAGACCCTCTGTTTCATGTTCAAAAGTCTCCTTTTCTAGGGTCTTATTTTTAATCTCTTTTCTTATGTTCCGAACTTGGGCTTCTTTAAAACTATCCAAAATATGCTTTAAGATGGATCTTAAGGCTTGTCATAATTTTTTCTCACGTGGATCTGGTTAAATGGGCCCAAAAATGTGACTTTTTGGGCTGAAAATCGTGAATATGATGTAATGTCCAAAACTGTTTTACTAGTTTAAAATGCTGCAGCAGCCGAAACTACATCTTTCTTTCTTTCTCCTACATGAAATTAGCAACTTTTTAGGACTTTTCTTTCACTAAAAATAATAGGATTAAAATAAATAAAGCCCAAAACAAATTCAAATGCTCTTTCTAATGCCAAATATTCAACTTTTAATCAAATTTTGCTCAATTAAATAATGAATGTGAAATAAGCTCAAATTGTGTGCATTTTAATCAAGCATCAATCAAATATTCATATACTTGGCATTAAATTAGGACTAACTAACTATATTTTATAGAGTTATCAACAATATTAAAATCATAGGGTGTATGAAATACTATACATCATCCACGTTTTGTACAATTAGTATGTTATACATTTTTTTTTCACCATAGTTAATTTTGTGTGGTTCACACATAGTATAGAGCTGACACTATATAGTACCTATGGTACATTTTTATGTTGTATTGTTTTATATATATAAAGTACCAAAACATAACTTTTTTTTTCATTTTATATGTTATCCTATAATTTATGTACATTTTATTTTAATTTCTATGATTTTTCAGGTACATTTTTTTTGTACACAACGTACGTAATATGCCATTTACTTCAGTGCTACATTGAAAAAAAAATTGTACATGTCTTTTATGCATAGTGTACCGTAGTACATCTGCTTATTTTTTGTACATAATATATGTAATATATCTATCTTCCGCTTTACTATTTCATTTTAAGAAAAGTTGGGTTAATAAACTTGTAGATCAATATATAATCTGTACAGTACGTATAGTACTTATACGTACACCAAAAACTGGACATAATGTATAAAATAAGCTTTTACGGACATAATGTACAAAATATACTTAAAAAGGAACACATCAAAGTACACAAAAAAAAACTCATAAAAATGGAGGAAAATAATTTAACTAAAAAAATCAAACCTTTTGTCAGATCAAAGCTTGTCCTATTTTAGATTTTTAAAAATGTGTGAGATCCAAGATTTTATGAAGAAAAAATAGAGTAAAATAATGAATGAATTTGAAAGAATTTGCAAGATCTCTCTCATATCTAAGTGTTTTCAGCCTTGGATCTTTAGTATGTGGTGTTTTTAAAGCTTTTCGAATGAAAAAATGGTGGAAAATGGGTTTGAAAGAAGATTTAGGATTTTCTAGATAGAGATAAGAGGGGAGGAGACTCATGTGTTGGGAAGGGGAAAATGAGAGATAAGAGAACAATGGGAGAGAAAGGGAGAGAAAAAGGTGAATGTGATAACATAGGAAAATGTGTAGGAGTTTTTTGTTGCCTTCAAATGGCTATTTAGCCTAATTTTATGGGAAGTTGTTATTTACCCTTATTTGAGCCATTTTGTGGTCATATCCATATATAACCTTATTTACAAGCATTTTTAAAATCGTAGAGGTGTAATTTTCAATTTAGGTAAAACCACAGGGTGTAATTTGCAATTATCTATTTTTTTAAAACTTAGGTAATCTATTCTCTCGGGGTAAAAAAGTCTCATAGACTATGGGTTTTCATTATCTTTGTAGGAAGTTATATTTCTTTTCAAGGAAGATGAATAGTAGAAAGGTGGGCACACTTATTAATTTTAGGGTAAAATGTAAATAAGACTCTTATGCAGGGTCGTTCCTAAAAAAGTAAGGACCCAATACAATATATATATTGGGCCCACTATCATATAATACCTAATATAAAAAATCACAAATATATATAAATTACTTTTATTAAAACACAATATATCAATAAAGTAATATAATAAAAGATTTTAGAAAACTAGATTTTATAAATATATTCAAAAATAAAAAGGAGGCTTTTCTTATATAATATTTCATTAATTTATTAAATAATAGTAAAACCCAATTTTGGCATTGACGAATATACGATTTAGGTTAAAGGGCAGTATGATGAAATATAATTATAATTAGGGTAAAATACAAATAAGACCCTTGTGGTTTTTACCAAATACATAAACACCACTGTGGTTTGAAAATGACAAATCACACCCCTGTAGTTCAAATTTTTTCCAATGAGATCCCTTCTCTTCAACGCCATAAATTTTCTTTTAGCCATAACTTTTTTTGTTTGAACTCCAATTCGATTTGAATGATTCAAGGTGTTTTGGAATCTTTGTTTCGAGCTCTACATTATGGTCACTTCAAAACATTAAAATCATTAATAAATAAAAGTGTTTATTATCATCACAATACTAGGTATGATTTACACTACTAACATTTTTTTATTACTGATAATTTTGAAGTTTTGAACTAACCATAACGTAGAACCCAAAATGAGGATTCCAAAACATCTTAAATCATCCAAATTAGAGTTCAAACAAAGAAGTTATGGCTAAAAGAAAATTAATGACATTGGAAAGGGTCTAATTTGGAACTATAGGGGTAAGATTTGTCATTTTCAAACCACATTCATTTGGAAAAAACCATAGGGTCTTATTTTTTTTACCCTTATAATTATAATAGAGATATTTTATTAGTATTTTTCAGATAATGACAGAATGTTGGTTTTGAAACTCAATGACTAAATTGTCAATAAAATCAAAACTCTAGGACCAAAAGGTCTTTTTTTTTTTTAAAAAAATTCCAACTAACCAACTTAAAAAAATAATAAGCTATATTTGAAAACAGCAAATACAATAAATCTGCATACTAATTACTAAAATGTGAGAACTTTTTTTAAATCATTCAAATAGCATAATTATAGTTTAATAGATTATTAAACTAACACTTTGTTATTTTTCTTGGGTATTTTCAATGAATTTGTTTATTTTTTGCTTTTCAAGTTCAAGTTTAATACTATATTGAACTATTTGATTGTTTTCATTATTATTTTCAATGAATATGTTCAATTTTTTATAAAAAATTTTTAGTTCAATAATTTAATTATGCTATTTGAGTAACTTTTAATAAGTTATGATATTTCAATAATTAGTATGTAAAAACATGTTATTTCAGTAATTTCTCCATATGTAATATGAGAAAAATTATTTTTAAAAATAAATTAAAGTTAAAAATACTAGAAACAAAAAATTATTTCTACTATTGATCAATAATATTTAATGTGCTATACATTAAATCTAGAAAAAAAATTATCGATTTAATTTAATATCATTCAACTCATATTAATTATAAAATAAAAAAATATAATAAATGAAAAATTGTAAAAAAATCATGATTTATACTATATATTGAAGTCATAAAATTTATATATGATAAGTTTTAAATTGATAAAATGAGAGGTAAATTCTTTAATCATATTTGTTGTTACATAAAAATGGAAAGCTCGCACGAATGCAACTAACTTAGAGTATGAGACGAGTCGGAAGTAGTGGGCTGCACTGTAGGTGCTATGTAGGCAGTATGCTGAGTAGTTGACGAGCAATGTATGTACCTGCACAAGAAACAAAGAGAGCACCGGTGTGGTGCCGGCCTGACACACTCCGATGTGTGCCAGAGAGAATTATAATAGAATTAGTTACCTAATGAATAAATTTTTTCTTCTATTTATAGAAGAAGAGATTGATGACATCATCGTGCTAGTTGTCGCGTCAAGATTGGGCCATATGTTGCTTCTCAACTACGTGTCGCTTATGGGTTACGCCACGCGTCATTTCTCAATTGGATACTTGTATTTAGTCTCAAGTATGTAGGTCAGTGCTGGAGACTGTGTAGCGATGTCTTGTCAAGTGCGTAGACTTTATGACCAGGGCATTGTGCTTAGACGAGGTGCCTAGGTACTTTGCTTAGACGAGTTGCCTAGGTACTTTGCTTTGACGAGTTCCCTAGGTACTGTGCTTAGACGAGATGCCTAGGTGCTGTGTTGAGACGATGTGCCTAGGTACTGTGCTTAGACGAGATGCCTAGGTAGTGTGTTGAGACGATGTGTGTAGAAATTTTTGCTAAGTCGTCAAATTCCACATGTTATTAGATTTCACCTACAACAGAGGACCCATACTCCCGAGCTGAGTTGGGATGTGAGTTCAACACTGCTGGGAAGTATTCTTTTCAAGGTGGAATTTTGCCTCAATCAATTTTCTGAAAATATTCTAAGTGTTGAATTTCCTGTCATAGTCTTTTTGGAGCTGGGTTGTATGTCTAAGTCGTTCGACTTAATCATCAAGTACTTTGCCCCCTTTGATTTTATGAGTACAAGTTCTTTTGAAATATTTTTTTTTAAGTTCTTCCATCTATTATTGGAAAAATGTTCACAAAATTTGAAAAGAAATTGAATTAATAAAGAGTGGAGAATGAGGAATGAAAAAAAAAATGGCACAGGTCAGGCAATGACCAGCGTTTCTTTTGTTTTTGTTTTTTTCTTCTTCTTTCTACTGGTGCCTTTACTCGTGGGGCAAAACCTGACCCACAGGTATCCACACGAGTTAGGTTTTGATTCGCGTGAATTTCTCTCCCCCATAATTTTTTTTAAACATAACTCTAAGTGGTTTTTTCATGATCATTTTTTCTTTGAGTCTTGATCTGAGCTCGATTCTTATATGAGCCTCAAACTCTTCGTAAACTTGGAATTTTTCAATTTCTCAATTCTTCAACAAGCTTGCACTCTTAGTAGACTAAGAATTTTTTTTAATTCTTCTACGAGGTGTGGCTCGTTCAAGTCCTGCATTCCCTAGTACACTTAGGATTTTTTTTATCGTTTTAAATTCTTCTACCAGATGCGACGCTTGTGAATCCTGCACTCCCTAGTAGTCTTAGAATTTTTCTCACTATATATTTTTCTACTAGGTGCAGCTCGAGTGAGTCCTACCTTCCCTAGGAGCCTTAGATTTTTTTTTTTATAGTTTTAAATAGCTCTTGCGAACCCTGCACTCCCTAATAAACATAAAAAATTTGTCATTTGAAATTGTTCTATCAGGTGGGAATCGTGTGAGCCTACACTCCCTAATAGACTTAGAATTTTTTGTCGTTTTAAATTCTTCTACCAGGTGCGACTCTTACAAGTCCTGCACTCCCTAATGGACTTAGAATTTTTTTTGTCGTTTTAAATTCTTCTATCATGTGCGAGTCTTGCACTCCCTAGTAGACTTAGAATTTTTTTTTTCTCATTTTATGAGCTTGCCCACCTTGGTGGACTTAGAATTGTTTCTTTTTGTTGTGGAGTGTTCTTCCACCTTGATGGACTTAGAAAATTTATTTTACTATACTGTATTCACGTGACTGGCCCCCACTCAAGCTGTAAAAACTCGAATTTTCTCAAAAACTTTAAATTAAAAATAAAAAGCAGAAGATTTGATTTTACGAAAATACGGCATGGTGCCGTTTGTATTTTGATCGAGCCAAAATCTGAATACATTGTTCACAAGCAGGAAAAGCGGTAAAAATATAGAGATGTGCATTCCTGACAAATTTAAATTTTCAAGAAGACGTAAAACACCATAAAACGGACAGATGCCCTTTCGAGCCCAAAATAACACAAATAATCCAAAGAAAATAAATAAAGAGTTTCAAATTAGCTAAAGTCCATGCAATTTATTATTTAAATGATACATATACTCCATCTAAAGAATCCGAGTATGGTTTACAATTCCACAAATCAAAGTGTTTCCACTAAAGTTTCCCAATCAAGAACATTGCAAAAAGTAAAGTATGCGCGTAAGAACTATAAATCACTACCATTAACAATTCTACGAAAGGTAGGAAATTTCTCGAATAGCCATAAAGTTATAATCGAAATCGGAACTACTTGAACCACTAACGGCATAGCCGAACTCTTAGTTCCCATAACCAAATGTACCATCACACCCTTATAGTTCACTTTTCTTAAAAACCGACTATGAAACTTTCATTTCCCAAGAACTACTCCGAACATTTCCAATTCATCTCTAAACCACCAAATTCAACCGTGAACTTAACTTACCATTCCGGATTTATATCTAAGACTCCAAAACATTAACAAAGTGTAAAACACAAACACTCACACCAAAAATCATCTAAACAACCAATATCCTCTTAGGATCCCAAATTCCATATTCCCTCTTAAACTCAATCAAACAACTCGTCATGCAATCACTACATAAAACTACCCACAACCACTTTTAAACTCACCTTGAAAACGTAGTTGATCCTTAAACGCTGGAGGATCGAATTTGCGAAAGATTACCGGAACCTAAAAAATAATTACACCTAACATACATTAATTTCACAAATCGAACAACGATCAACACGAAATTAATTAAAAACAAAAAAAAGGCCCGGTAATTAAAGAATAATGTAATTCCGGGTTTTAGGCGATTTAGGTGTAATCTAGGTTGGTTCTAGGAACTTTTAGGTGGTATTTATCAATTGGTAGATCTATTTAGGACTTTGCAACAAGATTTCTTCCCCATACTTACATAAAAACACAAAACAATAAAAATAAAAAAAAGTATTCTCGGGTGAACAATATTTCGAGTGAATAGTGTTTTGGGTGAATAGTATTTTTAGATGAATAGTGCTTCGTGACATTCCGAGCTCGAAATCGTCAAATTTCTCAAAGGGGGATATGATTTCAACTTAAAAAATTATTAAGAAACAAAAGGAAGAAAACCATAGGAATAGTTTTGAAAACTTACTTTCTAGTGTTTCTCTTGGAGAGAGAGATGATCTCCAAGAGTGTGATGGGTAGAAAACCCTTGGCGAATCCTTTCCAACGCACTAAGAATAAACGAAAACAGAGAATAGATAAAGAAAATCTGGGTTCAACAATAACCCTTGGGGGCGTCGGCCATGGGAGAGAAGAGGAGAAGAAATCTTGAGTTTTTTTTTTTCCAATTTGATTGAATGAGGGAGATGAAGTAGTCTAATTTGTGAAGAAGAGAAAATAGTTTGTAAAAAGATCCCTCCTTTTCCTAATTCCTTTTAAAATAAACCCCATGCAATTGAAAACCATCTACTTCTACAAATTAACTAAAAATAATTAAATTTAAGCAATAAAAGGTGATTAATGATTATTAATTGGCCCGTTAATAATCATTGATTCACCTAATTCTAAATTAAACTTCTAACGGAAATAAAACGTTACTAAATAAATAAAAACTTCTAATTTCTAATTAATAACTTAAAATTAAGATTAAATACTTTAATTAAAAAAATTATCTTTAATTAAAATAACTGGACGTTACACGAACAGAACTCTATTTCTTGAAATCGAACTCTAGTTTAAGGGTTCTTGCAATATGTTGACCTGAACTTACATAAGGGGCTTCTTGCGTGAGAGTTCTTTCTCCCACTTCTCTAATCTACTTCCATACATGTTATTTATAATAGAGTAGAAAAGAAAGGTCCCAATTGCATTGAATGATAAAGTTCTTACAATAGGAAAATTTATTGGACTTGAAAACTGCAATAAAAACAAACGCTAAAATAAAACTTAAGTTGCTTGACACATCATAAATAAAGTAGAGCCTTGTAGTTGAGAATTGATCAATGTGTTGGTCTCAACCTACTATTTTAGTGATCTAGCATGATCCATCATAGGTCGGTTTTGGGGTGCGCCTTTCTACAGTAGATGAGCCCCCAAAGATAGTTCTTACTTCCACATTTGGAAAATCTTGGTTGTCACGGTCCCAATCTTCCTTATCAGACTCAGTATCACGTTCAGGTCCTTTACTTTTTAAGAATTCCTTCAAATACCCACTTTGAATTAGGTTCTAAATTTCTTCTTGAAGATCGAAGCAATCAGAGGTGGTATAACCGTGATCTTTGTGGAAGAGACAATAATTGTATTTGTTCATCTTATTTGACACTACCTTCATTCTAGGCAGCCGCCTAACTAGGGTTTTGTCTTTGATCTTCATGAGTAGTTGTTCAATCGGGATCGTGGTGGGAGTGTATTTTTTAAACTTACTAGGAGAAAGACTCAGCTTCTTAAGTTAGTCTCCCGACCTCTGTCTCTGGCCATCCACGTGTCAATCAGTCCTCCAGAAGAAGTCTTATGTTCAGTCCCTCTTCTTGTGCTTTGATTGTTTAAGACTATCTCCTTCATCTGAAATCTTTCTTGCACTAAGCAACTCTCCGACGCTCATGTACTTTTGTGCCCTAGTAAGAACCTCAGTGTATGTAGCAGGTGTCTTCTCTCCAAGTGACCATAAGAATTTTTTATCTTTCAAGCCAGCCATCATAGAAGTTTGTATTATGTTCTCATTGTAACCTTCCACATTCAATGTCTCAATGTTAAATCTCACCACATAGTCTCGGAGGCTCTCCTCTGACTTCTGACACACAGTCAAGAAGTGTGTGGCTTGTTTCTTATGATCCCTTCCACCAAAGAACTGGGTTACAAAAGATTGAGTGGGGTGTTTAAAAGAATATAAAGACCTTGGCTTGAGCTGCCTGTACCACCCGCGTGCATGGTCTCCTATGTAAGGGGGAATGCCCTACACTTGATAGCATCTCGGAATCCCTGGAGCTCCATCCTGGTCCGCAACGAACCAATATGCTCGACTGGATCCTTTGACGCATCATATGTGGTCATGGTTGGCATTTTAAACTTTGTGAGAAGTTTCACCTTCATTATATCATCGATGAATGGTCTCTCAATTTGCTCAAGGAGATCTTCTAGTTCTAAGGTGTCTTTCTTCACTACAAAAAATAAGGTCTTTAGTAACGCGTCATATTTGTTTCTAAAGAATAAAAATCGTAGCTAAAACTTTTAGTGGCGAGTTTTTTATCCTTACACGGTTTGTAGCAAAAAACGCGTAATAAAAAATCATAAAGACGAAATGTTTTAAGCGTGGCAAAAAATAGTTTTAATAGCGAATTTTGGTCATCACACTTAAGAACAGTGGGTCATACGTCAGACCTGGTGGAAATTTTCTGCCACGAGTAAAGTCGTGGCTAAAGATAGTATTAGTGACGAATAATTATGTAACTAAAAAAATCCTATAAATTCATTGTGCAATCTTTTGATACGATTTTTCTCGTCACTAAAATTATTATTTTTTATTTGATTTATTTTAATACCCGATAAATATTATTTTAAGATCCTCTACATATAATAATTTTTTTTAGGAGGTACATAGAATAATATTCAAACTACTGTATTATACACAAAACAAACTTGATTTATAACAAATAAATGGAAATCATCCTATAAACATTGACTAATTAAATTGACATAGAGAAATCTAATATTCCAAAAGATTACATGTGAAAATATAGAGAGAATCCATACATAAAAACTTCTAACCTAGGCCTTAACATATATAACCCACAAAGTATTTGTTGACGCTTAAAGTGCATGTCTTAATCAAGTCAAGATCAACAATAAATAAAAAAAGTTACAAAGATCTATGTTCTTCTCTTCTTTAAAGGCCTTTATATCTCCCATGAACTAAAAAATTGTTGCTGATAGTTTTGATGTTTCCTTGATCAAGTGCATACAATCCACCTACAAACATGAAAATAATTATTTGTTAAGGGAAAAGAAAATCATTGATAGATGTGTAAGAAAATAAATACAATGACCATGTTCAATTATACGCCTTCCAAACAAACAAGACTTTGGGCTTGACTTTCACCTCACCTAAATCTCAAATACAAATGACTTATAAAATCTCGAGTCTTCCAAACGTAATCTCAATACATAATCAAGCTACAATCATTCATGCATCCCAAAACAAAAGACACAGTTTTTAATCTCAATTCAAAAAGAAAAGAAAAGAGCATAATCTCAAGCAA
The DNA here is from genome assembly GCA_028015215.1 of Gynostemma pentaphyllum. Classification (NCBI taxonomy): domain Eukaryota; kingdom Viridiplantae; phylum Streptophyta; class Magnoliopsida; order Cucurbitales; family Cucurbitaceae; genus Gynostemma; species Gynostemma pentaphyllum. Next base: position 40,684,153 of record CM051352.1, on the reverse strand, counting down.
CATAATCAAGCAATAATAATTCACAGCATCCCAAAATAAAATGAAAGAAAAGATCAAAGTTTTATTTCGTGAACCAATTTTCAAGAAACATAATCCTAATATTCAAACTACCCCCTACTTAACCAAACAAGTAAATATATATCCAAAGGGTAGAGCAGCTCTATTTTTGGAATTAGTTTGTGAAATAAGCTAATACATAACAAAATAAAACGTTTTAAGTTAATAAAAAATTTATACTCATTAAATGATTATACTAATAAGTTATATCCCTACCTTAAATTTATTTGATTCCCATCGGTTACACAAAAGGTTCCGATCAGCGTCTGAAGTAACTCTTCGATCTCATTTTCTACGTGCTTTAGTTGGAGACTTAAACGTCTTGTAACGCTTATGTAATGAAGCTCTAAAGTGTCTATACAAATCTCCCAATGGTGCTCGAAAGATTTGCTCACAGGTTCATGATTAATATGAAATGTGAAATGTGTCTAATATACAACCAAATAAACTTACTATAAGTTCTTAAAACATATAAGAGATTTGTATATAGCACATTAATTTATGTGCTATATACAAATATCCTATATATAAATCAAATAATTTATTTACTCAAAATATATAGCACATTAATATACAAGTAAACTTACCATGAGTCTTTCAATAATCAAATCTTTCACCTCTTCAAGGTCATTTGACCAATTAGCACATTTCAACGGAACCAATGCTCGTACCAAACTCCCAAGAGTTGAGCTCAACTGTGAAGCATGCCGGCAAACAGGTGTTTCATCCTCCATTTCAACCTCAATGTGATTTTTTCCATTGGCTTTGAAATAATTGTCAACTCCAAAACCTCTAGTTGGTCCTCTTCCCATTCCTTTTATTTTTTGGTGCTAAGAAAGATAAATATGTTACAGATCATATACACCAGAAAAATAGATATATACATTTTCATTGTACTAACATATATACTTGTTGTGGGCTGTGAAAATAAAGTCACTACAAAAAAAAAGTCTAATTGCGACCAGACGGTCGTTTTTAAGGTAAATGCGACCAAAAAAGTGACCTAACCTGACGTGGTAAAAAAGCTGGTCCTCTAGGACATTTGTGCGTCCAAGTGGTCACCAAAATACGACCAAATGTATTTGGTGGCAAAAAAGTCAACATTTAAAAAAACGACCAGACAGTCGTGTAAAATAGTGACCAGTTTGTCAAAATTTAAGTTGTAGACAACTGACCAGTTGGTCCATAAAAAAGGTGACCACATGGTCGTTTATATTAGTGACCAAATGGTCACCTTCTTGAGTGACCATTTGGTAGTTTGAGCATCAGCCCAAGGCGACCATCTGGTCGTATAAAATGGCAACCAGCTGGTCGTTTTATATTTTATAAATTACGACCATATGGTCGTTATATATTTTGAAAAATGCGACCAGGTGGTCGCCAATGTAATTAATAATTTAATTAATTTCTAATTTAATTGTTTAAATTAAATTATTTAATTGGTAAATATTATTATTTTTATTTTATTGTTTAAATTAAATTATTTAATTTGTAAATATTATTTTTATTTTATTTAAATTTATTCATTTATTTTAATTATTTAATTAAATAAGTATTTAATTAATTAATTATTTATTTATTTAAATTAGATAATAAAAAAATGGAATTAAAATAAAAATATATATAAATAAATTTCCAAAAGAATGTACTATACAAGAAAAGAAATCTAAACTACTACGGAGGAGCAGGGGGTGGTAGAGGCGGCGCCGAAGATGATGAACCGGGATCTCGGGGTCCGAAGAACGCGACTAATGAAGCTGCGACCTGGGCCTCCACCTGGGACTGAACCTGGGCCTCCACCTGAACATGAACAGCCGCCTGAATAGCAACGACTTGAGCATCGAAGTTGCTGCGCATATCGTCCAGCTCGGTATGCAGCTGTTGAACTTCCTCTCACAACTGCTGCTCAGTGGGAGAAGGACCGGAACTCATGCTCGCTCCGCTGCGCTGAGGCCGAGGCACGTCGGCATATAGTCGTCTCCCACAAGAATAGAGCCCAGGAACTGATCCATCAGGCCGAACCCCTCCAGAAGCCTCCAAGAATGCCTCTCTACGGTCGTCCTGAGTTGGTTGCAAGTCTGGTGTGGGCAACAGTTGACTTAAAGACTCCTTGGAACGTTCCTAAACATTTAAAATTCAGAAAATAAAATAGTTAATATATAAGTTAGAAAAAATTGTAAACAAAAAATAATAATTGAAATAATTATTAAATACCTGAACTTCTTTCGCCTTCCCGTCGACGATCGTCCCGTCCTTCTTCGTGTGAAGAACGAGGTGCAGCTCATTGGGCGGGACAGGACGACCGTGCTTCACTTCCTACAAATATTAGAGATTGAAGAAGAAAAAATAAATTAATAACTAATTGAAAAAATAAAACAAGAAAAAAGTACGTAAAAAAGCAAAAAATAAAACTTACCAATCGATGATGGTGCTCGTCGTGGGTTCAGCCTGTGTGTTTAGTGGGATTCTTCTCGCGATTGGCCTTATTCCTCCTTGACACTGCCTTGCCCTCGAGAGTGTTCATGCTCGTGATCAGCCGTGCATGATCCTCCTCGCTCATCCACACGGGTCGGTTTGTTGCTTGCTTTCTGCGCGCTCGGTAAATGAGGTTCTTGAATCGATCCTGGACGTGATTCACTATAAGAAAAATGAGATTAGGTGACACTACACATTATTTTAGGTGACGCTTTTTTAAAACTCGCGGATGAACAGTAATAAATAAAAATAAGGCGTCACCTATTCCCTTATAAGTAAAAAGTCGCGCTTAAAAAAAAAAAAAAAAAAAAAACAAAATCAAGTCAAGTCGAATGAACACTCTCTCTCTCTCTCTCTACGAAGAACACGCTCTCTCTCTCTCAAAGCTCTCTCTCAAATGAAGTCGAATCGAAGGAAGCACCGAATCGAAGTCGAATCGAAGGAAGCACCAGAATCAAGTCGAATCGAAGGAAGAAGAATGATTTCGCTTTGGATTTGGTGAATCGAAGTATAATCAAGCCCTAATTTCAATTTGAATCCAAAGTATAATCAAGCCCTAAAATTTTAGAACCCTGACAAAAGTTTCTTTCCCCCCCCCCCCCCCCCCCCCCCCCCCCCCCCCCCCCCCCCCCCCCCCCCTTTTTTTTTTTTTTTTTTTTTTTTTTTTTTTTTTTCCCCCCCCCCCCCCCCCCCCCCCCCCCCCGTGAATGGGTTTAATGGATTTTTAAAAAAATCGAAGTCTCTGTCTCTGTCTCTATCTATGTCTCTGTTATTATCTTTACATTTTGATTTTTCAGTGAATGGGTTTAACGGGAGATAAAAGTAAGATGTTCTATTCTTGTAAATTTCTATGGTTTAGCTCTATTTCTTTCTTAATGTGTTTTTCAATTTCATCTTCTTAAATATCTCATGTTGCTTTTAAATTTTTAATTTTTCTTTTTCGATTATAATGCCTCCATCGGCGCTTGATCGACTTGGTTTGTTGATTTTTTCTTCTTCACCTGTTTTTTTTCCATTATCATTTTCATTCTAATTACCGATACTTAACATGACCCCCTGGCATCTTTACACATTGATTATCCAATGTTGTTTGAGGTTCAAAATGATGCGGTGGGAGAGTCTCCCATTGTGGAGTTTTGGAGTTCATTGCGAAGAAGGCATGGTCCACTGCCCTTGGGTAGGTCTATAGTTTCTTTTATGTATATGATTTGTGTCCCGTCGGAATTATTAGCCACGTCTTATGGTTTTTCTGTTGAAATAATCTTCCCATCTAAATTTTCCTCCCCCCAGGATGATGGAAAACATGCTTTTACAAGAAGGGGACATTGTGCAAGTGAAAAATGTCGCTCTTCCAAAGGGAACCTATGTTAAATTAACCTCACACAATGGACTTCTTGGATATTTCCAACCCAAAAGCAATGTGAGTTTAACTGTTCTATCTTGGTTAGTTTTTGGTCAGTGAAACATGGATCTAATGTTTGCTATTTATTGGTATTTCAAACTTGGGCTTTATGAAGGAGTTCTAAGGTTGAAATCCTTTGCTACTTTCTTACCTAATATTATTTTTTATAAAAACCGATAGTTGAAAAGGTTGGAAAATTACACAAAGGCGTTCCAATTGACTTAAGTAGAAGAGAAATATAATTACTAAAAGAGTTAAGAGTAAGTGCACTAGAGAGGCTCAAATATTTGATCGAGCCAAAGATCTCGGATGTCCAAACATTTTTGGTTGAAAATCCTTTAATATGAGAATGGACTCTTTTTAACCTCTGTTTATTTTTGAAGGGTGCCGATAGTTTGCTTTCTTGTTAGTTTTAGAAATGATCGCCTAGATTTAAGTCCTAAGCCTGAAGTATTCATTGCTTGAACATAGTCAAAGTACCCCACGGTGTATGGTTCCAATGACTAATAATATGCATGATGATGATGAGCAAATAGGCCCTTCCATTTTTGTAGCATATAAATTTCACACCATAATTTTACATGTTAAATAGGTGATGCCTTTAGGTGATTTTTTAGAGCATGAAAATCTTTCCTATCTAATTTTTACTTTAGCTCATCTTCTTGCTTATAGTGATTATTGAAATATCCGACTAACCGGCCATCGCCAAAATCCTTTTTAGCTCATCTTCTTGCTTTTTGTTGCTTCTCTCGACGGGTTCCGACCATCGCCATCTCTCAAACACCTAAACTAAGAAGGATTCACAACAAATACAAGGTTAACAAGTGAGTTTAAAGTCACTCGAATTCTTTCTTTCTTTTTTTGGTTTGTCATCTTAGATTGGACAATATTGACCATTGAGAATGGATAATGTGGTTACTACTTTCAACATTTGAGTTACGTTAATTGTTCTTTCTATCTTCCAAGTGATTTTAAATAGTTATCTTCCATTACACATGCTTGGAGTTGGCATCATTATTCCCGCTAACCATCTCTCTTGTCATATACAAACCATTGCTTTCAAATTTATACTTTCAATTTTTATTATTTCTTTTCTAGAGCCATTTCATACTCATTGTTAATTTTATTTTCCGATCAACTTCTAAAGATATTGGAATCGGCCCCAAATGGAGTACTTTTTGTTTTGTTTTTGTTATCTCTTTAGGTGGGCTCTTCATTTGTTCAATGAAAAGAGGATCTTTCTCCCAGTTGCACAAGTCGTCTTAGATGGACAATTTATCCCGAGTTGTTTAATGCATCCGGATACATATCTAAACAATGTAATTACTTCTTTCTTTTCCACTTAATTTTTGCCGAAATACTTAATTTTGTAGGTAATTGGTAGCATATCGAGAGTGTTTTTTTTAATATCATTATTCTTTGATAAAGATATTGATGTAGAACTGGATCATGGGATGCGAGAGATCGGCAGACAATTTCTCTTATAACCATTTACTTTCTCTAAGTGAAATTGTCACCAATTAGCCGTGATCGAGCAGGCGTTTAATCATCATCTACCTCGAGAGAGATAAGTCTAAAAAATAAATCAAGATTACTAATTTTCCTATTACTTGCGGACCATTGCCACAGATTCTTACGGAAGGCGACCTCTTATGCATACCTGCGTCAAAAGAATGGTCTTTCCGGGTCAACATCTCGACCGAGAGTGAATTCGATCCATTTGGTCTGGACATGGTTGCACGGTGTTTCTACTGGACTTGGTAAAATTGACTTTTGATCCTTTATTTTTGTTTTTAAATTTCTGTTTTTTCTATTGTTTTTGTTGGTATAAAATGACTTGCAATATAAAATTTCCCATACCTTAAGCTTATTCAGGGGTAGTATAGCCTCAAGGTACCGTGATAATTCTTGTTGATTCATGCTTAAAATTATTAATATATAAGTCCCCTTAAGCATATGAAAGCTACTATACTTTAGTTTATTCACATAACAATCTTTTTGTGTCTTCCATTCTTGAGAGTCATTCGTGGAAATTTTAATATGGATTTAGTTTGCTTTGTTTCATAATGAGTTGAAATTTGTTCGGGGATCTAAAGTTGTTTAAATCCCCGATGGTTATTTGACATCAACGATCAACTTATGCATCTTTGTTAGTAGAGTACTATATGGACCTGTTAAAGCTATTAGACACTGAACCGATATTTGACTCATTGCACTTTCCAATATTCTCCTATTCTCTTTGAAGTAACCTCAATCATGGAGGTTTAGTTTACTTTTCCGTTGAAGTTTTCGTTGCTTGGTTGGGACTTGGGATTGTTTTTATATTTATTGTGTATATTAATTGTCATGACTATCCTGCAGTTATGGTAGCATTGACTATCGTTATTTTATTTAATGTCTCTACATTGTACATAAACCCATCATTTTTTAGTTTCTTATCCTTAAATTTTTTGTGAACACAAGTTATGTTGTTTTTAATTGATGAGTTAGAAGAAAATTGATTACATTTCGACTTCTTCGGGTTTGTGTATCCTTATGGTTTGACCAATCTCCGAGATAAAGGCGAAGCTTGTAGGAGAGCGAGTTTTTTGTGTTGTGTTCTGTTTGATTTAATTTTTTGGAAGGGTGATTGAAGTTCTTTTAGCAATTTTTGATTTATTGTCTAAGTATGATGTAATTTAATTTTTTATTTAAAAATATTGTCACCTCCTCGTTGATTTCGGGACTTAAAACATCATAGTTCACGACCGTAAAAATAGGTAAGTAGTAATCGGAAAGTAGGCGTGATGATTTACAAGAAGATATGGCATATTTGGTTATTTAAAGTAAGGAAACAATATTATCTCTCTCAGTAGATTAACTATATTTTGTTATTATATTTCAATTATTGAAATATAATTCAAATTCTGAAAATTTCACTAGTAAATTTGATTACTCGTTATTATTGTTCATATCGATATCATGTGTATTCCTCAATCATTCATGGATATGGAAGGGATTAGTTTTTTGGTCTATTAAACTCTCTAAAAGCATGTGTTCTTCATTTTTTCGGCTTTGGATTAATGATGTTTGAACATTTTTATCCTTACTTGCGGCTTTGGAAGCGGTGGAACAACGGTTTTGTTGGTATGGTTAGTTGTTCAATGGCTTTTTGTGGAGGTTTAGAAATTCTTGTGTATATTCTAGTTTTTGAAAAGCATCATTTGTAATATTGTACTCTAAATTTGTGACGTATTCTTGTTATATATTGTATATAAAGTTTGTGGGTTATTCTTGTAATGACCATGTATTTACTCTTTTATTATGTTGATTGATCAATATAAGGTTCATGGGTATCAAAAAGTCACTAAATGGTGATATTATTAAAATTATAATAGGTAGCGGGTAAAGCGGGTCACCCATTCGAATGGGTGCCCCTTTTTCCACCCCCCCCCCCCCGAATAGGTGACCCGTTTTTGAAGTCACCCATTCGAATGGGTGACCGTTTTGGCGTCACCCATTCGAATGGGTGGCGTTTTTGGCGTCACCCATTCGAATGGGTGACGTTTTTGGCGTCACCCATTGAATGGGTGGCGTTTTTGGCGTCACCCATTCGAATGGGTGGCGTTTTTGGCGTCACCCATTCGAATGGGTGGCGTTTTTGGCGTCACCCATTCGAATGGGTGGACGTTTTTTAGCGTCACCCATTCGAATAGGTGGCGCTTTTTTAGGCGTCACCTATTCGAATAGGTGACTCGCCATAGGTGCGCCTTGAGCGTCACCTATTCGAATAGGTGACGCCAAAAAAACGTCACCTATTCCAAAATTTCTTATAGTGATTGTTCCATAGGGGGAACAATCTACTGTCTGTGATATCGGGATCGATAACAGGAAACTTGCCCTGAAAAAATTGAAATAAAAAATTGTTAAAGTAATAAATTTATTTTTATAAATTTCAAAATTAATTAATTATAAAAATAAATTATGTTTTTTACCTTCCAATTGTCGTACATTCGACGTTTCTGGGTAGAGGCATGCTCTGGAGGACCTCGCGAAACTGTTTTGAAACGGTTGTATGCGATTGTACTCTGCAAAAACATAAAAAATATTGTTATATTAGAAACTATTTGTTAAAAAAAAGAAAAACAATTTTTAAAATGCTTAAAGATTTAAAAATTAAGTAGTTAAAACAATAAACAAAATTACTTACGTATTTCTTTCAATCCAAGGGTAGAGTCTGCGGCCCGAGGAGGCTGTGTGCCAGAAGTGGATTGTCCCACTGGATCAGGCTGGGATGCAGACTCGATGCTCCCGTGGAAGTCGTGAACTGGGAGTCCTGCAGCAATCGTGGTATCGCAGGTTGGGTTTCAGGGACTGCATCATCGGGAGTGACAGTATCTCCCGCCTCGTAACCGAAGAGGAGGTTATCAACCTCAAATGTAGTCAGGTCCGCATTTGGGGCAGCGGCAGTAGGCGGCTGAGGAGTCGCGTCGACAATCTCGTCGTCAGGCTCATCTGACTGGGGAGGACGTCGTCTGCCCATCATAATCCTACAACTAAACTAAACTAATTTAATACTAAGTAATTAAAATAATTAATTAATGAAATAATCTAAATTAAATTGATTAAATAATGTACATTAAACTAACATAAATTAATTAACTAATTTAAACTAAACTAATTAATTAAATTAAAGTAAAGTAAATTAAAATTAGATTAATTGAACTAAAATGAATTAATTAAAGTAAACTAAGTAATGAAGAATTAAACTATTAGATTAATTAAACTAAAATGAATTAATTAAAGTAAACTAAGTAATGAAGAATTAAACTATTAGATTAATTAAACTAAAATTAATTAAATTAAAGTAAACTAAGTAATGAAGAATTAAACTATTAGATTAATTAAACTAAAATTAATTAAATTAAAGTAAACTAAGTAATGAAGAATTAAACTAAATTATATTAATTAAACTAAAATTAATTAAATTAAAGTAAATTAAAATTAGATTAATTGAATTAAAACTAATTAATTAATTAATTAAAGTAAATTAAGTAATGAAGAATTAAACTAAATTAGATTAATTGAACTAAAATTAATTAAATTAAACTAACATTAATTAATTAAAACTAAATTAAACTAAACTAATTAATTATATTAAAGTAAATAAAAATTAGATTAATTAAACTAAGTAATTAATTAAAGTAAACTAAGTAATGAAGATTTCAACTATTAGATTAATTAAACTAAAATTAATTAAATTTAACTATCATTAATTAATTAATTAGCTAAAACTAAATTAAACTAAACTAATTAAATTAAAATTAGATTAATTAAACTAAGTAATTAATTAAAGAAAACTAAGTAATGAAGATTTCAACTATTAGATTAATTAAACTAAAATTAATTAAATTTAACTAACATTAATTAATTAAAACTAAACTAAACTAAACTAATTTAATTAAATTAAAGTAAATTAAAATTAGATTAATTGAACTAAAATTTATTAATTAATTAAAGTAAACGAAAATTAGATTAATTAACCTAAAGTAAACTAAGTACATAATTAAACTAAAGTAAAATTAATTAGATTAATAAAATTAAACTAAACTAATTAATTAATTAAAGTAAACTTAAAATTAGATTAATTAAACTAAAGTAAACTAAGTAATTAATTACACTAAATTAGATTCATTAAACTAAAATTAATTAAATTAACAAAATTAATCTAAACTAATTAATTAAAACTAAAAACTAAAAACTAAAACTAAGTAAACTAAACTTAGACTTAAACTAAAACTATCTAAAAACTAAAAACTAAAAACTAAAACTAACTTAAAATTTAAAATCTATACGAAAACTAACCTCGTAATAGAAAACGGGATTGGAGGTTTAGGGTTTTCGGTTTAGAGTAGGAACGGGGAATGGGAACAGGGAAAAAATAACGGGGAACAGGAACGGGGAAAGAGAGAAAAGAAAGAAAAGAGAGAAAGAAAAAGAGAAAGAAAAAACGGAAAGGGGGGAAAGGAAAACGGTGCTGAGTTTTAAATCAGAATTTGCAACCAACTGGTCGCAAATATGTAATCATGACTAGAAATGAAAGGTCGCGCGTGCTGGGGAAATTACGACCACCTGGTCGCATTTTTACACATGTTTGTGACCACTTGGTAGCATTTATTAATAAAGTGACCAGCTGGTCACAAATTTGCGATTATCTACAACAACTGTCATATCACGCGTCCCATCAACAATTGCGACCAACTGGTCGCAATAATGAAATTCACCGCCAACAATTACGACCAGATGGTCGTAGTCTTTAAATTCACCACCATAAATTTCATGTAAATTTAAATTTACCGCTTAGATTTGCGACCATCTGGTCACAATTATGAAATTAACCGCCAAAAATTTCATGAACATTTTAGATTACCCTTTGAGTTTTGCGACCAACTGGTAGTAATTTAAATTATATTTTTGGAAAAACATAATTCTACTTTTCCTCAAATGCGACCAACTGGTCGTATTTCACTTCTAAATTACTATCATGTGGTCATCTTTTGTGTTAAATTGCGACCATGTGGTCGCAAATATTAATATGTATTTTTTTTATCCTTCATTAAAGAAATAGTTTTAATAAAACATACACAGTGAATCATAAACTTACAAAATGTCTCATTCATCATCCTTAGTTTCTTCGGTCGTCGCGTCTTCTTCTTCTATTTCTTCGTCGGATTCATAGTCTCAAAGAAGTCCCTCACATAAAGTCTTCTTCTTCTGTTTCTTCATCGGATTCATCGTCTCGAATAAATTCAGAACCAATGTCACGTGCATGAGAAGTGGAAGCATTTGTATCACAATCATGCAATGTTATCGTTCCATCGTTCAAAGGACGAACAATACTTGCATTGTGACCATTGTTGATTGCACGACATCTTATCTCATCTTCTTGAAAATCACCAGCTTTCTCTGCATGGTCGTCTTTATCGGACAAGTTTTCTTCTACTTGGCGTGGTTTAACTTTACAAACAACTAACCAATCTGTCAGATCGCGTCTATTAATCGGATAGTTCAGATAATAAACTTAAATCGCCTGTGAAGCCAGGACAAACCTATCAGCGATGCGCATATGCTTAGACTTGTTTACCTCAACGATTTGTAAATGATCAATCTTACCGACTCCGCCTCGTCTGGTTGTCTCGAAACAAGTGCAGTGGAACAAAACAACGCGTTTTAGCGTCGTCTTCGTTTGTGTCGAACACATGACCTTTTATGCAAACACCACTGTTGTTTGTTGCCCTGTTAACTGAATGCGCATTCGTTTGAAATCTGTAACCGTTACCGACGTATCAAGTATACGACCTTGCAATCTGTCCAGGTCCCTTTGCCAAAGAAATAATGCGAGGATCATCTATCGGTAATGTAGGGGAGTCAACCTGTCATTGTTCACATACAATAATGTTAGGAAGATATTAATTTTTTCAACAAATTGCCACGGTTTTTTTGACAATTTAAAATAACTCACGTATGCATTGAACCAAGAACGAAACTCTTTATCGATTATTGACCCCTCCTCAGTGGCTGTAAAACCAACTTGTGTCATTCGAACGTATAAGTTTACAAATAATCTGTATATTACAAAAATAGTTAGCAAATAGTTTGTAGTTGTTTATGCGATGAAATAATGTTAAGTTACTAACTCACTCTATGTAAGGCTCGATCTCTGCGCAGTTGCATAACACGTATGTCTGCATTACGTGATACTCATAATCGATCAACGGCCTGCGCACTGATCTTCAAACTATCATGCCAGGTTCCATAAAAATCGGCAAGTCGTTTATGTTAACACCTTCAAGTAAATTTTCGACAATGTTTCATTTCTCTGGTCAAAACTGCTCTGCAATGTGTTGATCAAAGTAGTATGAACAAAATGTGGATAGTCTCTTGCGTCAGGCACAGACTACAGATAGATCCTTCTACTATTGCTTTATTTTCGACCGTCTTTTTCAACCTATGTAAGTACCTGTGGGTAGGTAGAATGTGTATAAAACATAATTTACATTCGATCACTGTACTTTATACGTGTACATTACAAATTAACTGTGCTTACCTTTCAAATGGGTACATCAAGGGGTAATGTACCAGACCCCCTAAGAATGCCTAGTATGGAAGATGCTCCATGGAGTAAAAAAAGCCAGGTGGGAACATTCACTCCAATTTACAAATAATAAAAACGATCTCTAAACTCATTGAAGCGACAGTCGCTTCAGTCAGCTCTGTACATGTCAAGTCTATGAAAAAAACACTCAACTGTGCAAGCGGCTCCCAATGTCTATTTTCTAGGAACGGTCTGAATGCGACAGGCATCAATCGTTGCATGAATACATGAAAGTCGTGGCTTTTCATCCCGAACATGATATGTTTTTGACTGTCTATACACCGACTCAAATTCAAAACGTATCCGTCCGGAAATTTGATGGATTTGATCCACTCAAATAATGTTTTCTTTTCATCCGTCGTCAACATGTACTTTGCTTTTGCGTAATTATCATTATCGTCAACCTCCAACTCAGGACCGTGGCATATCTCCCGTATATCATAACGTGCCTTCAGATTGTCCTTTGTTTTTCTCGGAACGTTCAAAATCGTATTGAAAAAGTTGTCGAAGAAATTCTTCTCGATATGCATTACATCCAGATTGTGTCTAATCAGTAGATCTTCCCAATACGGTAGATCCCAAAAAATACTCCGTTTCTTCCAACCCGTGTTTTTCCCAGCGGAATGTTTGCACTCTCTGCACCATCTACTGTAATCTTCTGCATCCCTATAGCATCTATACCATGAAGAATATGCCTTCCACTATACATTGTCACTTCCGTTTGAACGGAAAGTATGATTCAACGGCAAAAATTGACGGTGACAATCAAACCAACAAGTTTTCCGACCCTTTCTGTGATAAAATGCATCTGTGTCTAGCATGCAATGTGAACATGTGTATTTCCCCGCCGTACTCCATCCTTTAAGAGGAGGAGATTGAGGTTCACACAATTAACTACTGACTAAGCAAAGCAATAACAAAAACTAAACACATACCTGACAACATTGAATACGCAGGGAAGTCACTGATCGTCCAGATTAACGCGGCGCGCATCAAGAAATTTTGTTTCTTCGAAATGTCGTACGTCATAACACCGTCAGTCCACAACCTTTTCAACTCTGTAATAAATGGTTGCAAATACACATCCAGTTTCTGTTTTGGACTTTTCAGCCAAGGTACGATCACTGTTAGAAAAATCACCGGGTCTCGCATGCACTTCGAGGGAGGCAAGTTATAAGGGGTTACCATGACTGGCCAAACTGAATATTGTGCCCCGGATGCCCCGGACGGGTTAAAGCCATCCGTGCATAAGCCCAATCTGACGTTTCTAGGATCTTGTGCAAAATCCGGATGACAATTATTTAAATGCTTCCATGCCGCAACATCTGAGGGATGTCTCATAACGCCTTCATCCTGTGAATGCTCGTGATGCCATCTCATGTCAGAAGCTTTCACATCCGATGCATACAACTGTTGTAGACTTGGGGTCAGCGGTAAATAGAACATGAGGGCGTACGCAATGAGGCTGCATTTCCCTTGTTTATATCTTGTAAGAAAACAGAATTTGCAGTGATGCAGGTCCTCATCCACATCCAAGTAAATCATGCATCCGTTTCAAGACGAATCTATTTTCTCCACGGGTAATCCAAGTCCCTCCACTAGCTTTTTCGTGTCATACAAACTGTGGGGCATAATATTTTCTTCTGGAGCGCATCGACTAAACCACGATGCAATTGAATCAAATCCTCTACTAGGTATGTTGTACTGCGTCTTTATATTTAAAAGTTCTGTAGCATCAGCAAGTTGACTTACCTCACACCCATCGTACAATGGTCGGTTGGCTGTCTTTAGCATCTCGTGCATCTTACGTGCTTCCAGATTCATTTCCTCTTCAACAACCCGTTCATCTTCGTCTACGTTTAAACTTTCACGAGAATTTTCATTGCCCCCATACCCCGCATCATCAAGTATCATTTGCTACATCTGACTATACTATTGTTCATTATTCCGTTCTTCGGCAACAACCTCTACATTCGAGCTGCTACCTTCATATCGTCTCGATTCATGTAATGCAGCGTCAAACATTTCCTTTGTGTCCCCTTGAAACACCCAAGTGATAATAATTCTGCACAAATCCCCAACTATAAAGATGAACCTTCAAATGTGTAACAGGTATGATTCTCTTATTGTCGAATTTCTTGCACGGGCAACGTAGCTTTCCACCATACTTTTCATAATAGACAGTTGTCATGCAAAACTCAACAAACTGTTCAACCCCGGCCACGAACTCATCGTTCAAATACCCGTTTATCAAACGAACATACATCCACTCTCTCATTTTCTTTTTTCTTAATGCTAACAAACAATGGGAAAAGAGGATTTTATAATGGACTCCTCTGCTAATTTACGACCAGATGGTCGTATTTTTGTGCCAAATTTTCCCGCCATTTTCCTCACTACCCCAGGTCACATCAAGTCACAACATTTAAGACCACATGGTCACTTATTTTGGTGACCACTTGGTAGCTTTTCTCGCACCAAGTTGTTTATCTACCACTGGTCACTTAAAATCACAACGTTTGCAACCATCCTGGTCACTTCAAAATGTGACCACCTGGTAGCTTATTTCCCGCCAAATTTTTAAGCTACCATTGGTCATTAAATGTCACCAAAAGTGCGACCATCTGGTCACTTCAAAATGTGACCACATGGTAGCTTATTTCCCGCCAAATGTTTAAGCTACCACTAGTCACTAAAGGTCACCAAAATTGCGACTATATAGTCACTTTGAATTGTGACCACTTGGTAGCCTTTCTCCCGCCAAATTTATGTGCCTTTTTTTGCTACTAAATGATAACCCATGCCACAAAATTGTGACCACATGGTCGTAATTTTGTTGTGACCATATGGTCACTTTCTTTGCACTAAAAATTCGCACCATTTTTTATGACTAATTCTTTACTTGGTCGCAATTTGGTCGCAAAAAAGTGATCATATGGTCGTTTAAAGTCAAACTTCATATTTACTACCAGAGTGGTCATCAGAAAAAGTACCCACTACATTGGTCGCAAATTTCTGGTCGTAATTTAACAGTTTTTTTGTAGTGAGTGTCACTCTGCTGAATACTTAGTTGGGGCTCAGGCATGGTAGGATTTCTATGTCCTGAAGACAACATGTTATAAAGTAAACTGTTACACTAAAATAGACACACTCAAATAAAAACTAAATAATTTATTACCTCGTAATTGTGTAAAATATTATAATTGGTCAATATCATCATATTCACCATTTAAATTGTTTCTTGAGAATTGTTAGAATCTACGCTCATTGAATTATCTGATAGGTCATCATCAACTTTATCTTCCTCTTCCTCTTCTTCTTCCTTTCCAACTTCTTCCTCTTCCTCTTCCTCTGTTGATGATCCATCATTTATTCGCATTTAAAAATCACTACAGATTTGTCCTTAATATATTGCAATCTTACTACTTCATGCAATTCACCATAAAAATTGATTTGACCTGTTTGAGCCACACCGGGGACCATAACACCACTATTTTGAGTTGTCCGACAATTATCTCGCTCCTTTGAATGAAAACGAATGCCATTAATTATACATCCACTAAATGACCTAACATGAAGATCAGGACCACAAGAAATGGAAAATAATGAATCTGATATTTTTCCTTCACGATGAAGGCCCCGCCATGCCTAACCAAGAGACAAGAAAATTATGGAATAAAATGATTATTTAATGCTTGTTAACACTAAATTGACCTAACACAAACTCACTTACATGTATTTTGAACCACTTTAGAAACTCCAATTGTTGCCTACGATGTATATCATTATGTCCATTTGTTTGGAGGAGTATCATGTGTTTTCTAAAATAAATATAGTATAAGTTTCATAAAATTTCTTAAAGAAATATTAACTAGAGAAGTTAAACATACCTAATAAAGGAT